>JAUPMV010000005.1:20797866-23197866 GCA_030848855.1 Branchinecta sandiegonensis
ACCGGATTCGGTTGCCAGGGGGGAGTTGGCGGGGGGGAGACCGGAAATTTCAAGAAACGGTTAGAATGGAGGGATCGGAGTGAAACTTGCTGGGAAGAACAAGCATCTGCTCTAGATAAGTCCTTTAGGCCATTGTACTTGATCCGGACACTTATGGGGGGGGGGGGTCCCGGAATTCCGGTGATGGTGGTTTTGGGGACTTTCACGATGAAACTTGGCAGGCATATCAGGGACCCAATCAAACTGACTTCAAAATAAAAATTTTGTCGATCAGATAATGGTGGGGGGAGTGGAGGGAGGGGAATCCGAAATTTTCAGTCATGCGTAATTTTAGAATGGTTGATCGGATTCGAGTGAAATTTAAGAATTCAACAGAGGACATTTCTCCGATGATTTTTTTCATATCCGGACCGGATCCGGCAACTATTGGGGGGGGGGGGAAATACGTGCCCCGTTTAGAATGGAGGGATCGGGATGGAACTTTGCGGGAAGAACAAACAGATGCTCTAGGTAAGTCATTTGCTGAATCGGATTGGCTACGTGCACCGCGGGGGAGCTGGGTGGGGTGGGGGGGGGGGTGGACCGGAAATCTCGAGAAACCGTTAGAATGATGGTATCGGAGTGAAACTTGCTGGGAAGAACAAACATCTGGTCCATATAAATCTTTTACATAATTTGACTGGATCCGGACACTTGAGGGGGGGGGGGGGAGGAGGGGTATCCCGGAATTCCGTTTTTGGGGGATTTTCACGACGAAACTTGGAAGGCATATCAGGGACCCGGTCAAACTGACTTGGAATAAAAAAAAAATCCTCGATATGATAATCTTGGGGGGGGGAGTTGAGGGAGGGGAATCCGGAATATTGAGTCATGCGTAACTTTGGAACGGGTGATCGGATTCGAGTGAAATTTAATAATTAAACAGAGGACATTTTTCTCTTGTGACCTTTTTCATTTCCGGACCGAATCCGGCAATTATCGGGGGGAGGGCGGAAAATACTTGACCCGCTTAGACTGGTGTGATCTGGATCGAACTTCGTGGGAATGACAAACAGATGCTCTGGATTAATCATTTACAGAACAGGATTGGCTCCGGTTATTGTGGGTGGAGTTGGAGGTGGGGGAGGGGGGTCTGGGATTCCGGTGATCGCGCGTTAAGGTACTTCCAGATGTGCTAGGACGATGAAACTTCGCTGGAATATTGGAGACTCAACAACATTTGCTTAGAAATTGCTACTTCCCAAATCCGATTATTCCTTAAAGTACCAATCTTGACCGCAAAGTAAAAAAAATACTTTTAAGCAATATATGCATTTTCGTGATGCCCATCAGCCCATTAGCAGTTTTGCCTCAAGGGTTTTGCTTACAAACGAAGTTCCAGCTCCCTTATAGCGCGCATCTCAACCGCAAAGTCGAAACTTACTCTTGATCAATCAAATCATCTTGACACATGCAAGTGCCATATGAGCTTACAGCTCTTGTTCATTTCCGGACCGAATCCGGCAATTATTGGGGGGAGGGCAGATAATACTTCACCCGCTTAGACTGGTGTGATCTGGATCGAACTTCGTGGGAATGACAAACAGATGCTCTGGATTAATCATTTACAGAACCGGATTGTCTCCGGTTATTGTGGGTGGAGTTGGAGGAGGGGGAGGGGGGTCTGGGATTCCGGTGATCGCGCGTTAAGGTACTTCCAGATGTGCTAGGACGATGAAACTTCGCTGGAATACTGGAGACTCAGCAACATTTGCTTAGAAATTGCTACTTCACAAATCCGATTATTCCTTAAAGTACCAATCTTGACCGCAAAGTAAAAAAAATACTTTTAAGCAATATATGCATTTTCGTGATGCCCATCAGCCCATTAGCAGTTTTGCCTCAAGGGTTTTGCTTACAAATGAAGGTCCAGCTCCCTTAGAGCGCGCATCTCAACCGCAAAGTCGAAACTTACTTTTGATCAATCAGATCATCTTGACACATGCAAGTGCCATATGAGCTTACAGCTCTTGTTGGGGTAAAGAGCACAGATGTAGTGGTTTGTTTTTCGTGTTTATAACATTCTGATATGATTTTGTGAATCTTGTTTGTTTATTCTTGCTCACCGAGGCTTCTCCGGCTTTTTGAGGAAATAAATCCGTTCATTCGTCCATTATACCATTTTAACAAACCAGTATATAGTTAGCACAAGTAAGCAGTTTCTTAACAGAAGAGCTAATACCCCCCCCCCCCCCCCCCCTAAACCCATGCTCTCAGGCGCTTTGACGCTCAGACGCAAAATTCACCCTCTCCGGAAATTCAAATCACTTTATTTTCGAATGATAATTAATCATTTGATTGGCTGCCTAGGGATTTTGATTAATTCAAAGCATTTTCATTTACATATGAAGGACCGTAAGTGAATTGCCTTAAGTGGGATTGGCGAATTACCCTGGAAGTCGATTACCAGCCAGACAAGCATAACTTCAAACTTGATTGCCGTTAACAGTAGCCTAGTTTGGTAAACGGATGAAGAAGTGTATTTAGGAAATTAGTGAATGATGGAATGGATACATAGTATTTCTGACACATTCTTTTTCATTTATTCCTAGTTTCTTATTTGACAGTGCAAAACGGATACGTCAGCTGAATTGTATTAGAGCTATATTAAAAAAAAAAAGAGAGCAAACGTGGCAAGCCCAATAGGCAGTGTAATGTCAGTAGGCAGGGGCGTCACTAGCCTTTTACCTTGGGGTGGGGGACGTCCGGTTTGTGCCGACGGATCAAAAATGTGTCGACAAAACACTTAAGATTAGAAGGCCTGTATGATCAAAACTGACCACGAAATCGTATCACCAAGGGCCCGTGATAGTTTGTTCTTCGCCTAGATATTATGTTCGATCGCGGTAATCGTATAAGTCGATTGAGACTATTTATCGACCCTTCTCGGCAAGGGTCCTCTTCGGGCTCTAGCTAGACAACGAACCTGCGATAGCCCTTCTTGTCTACTTTTCGTCTAGCTTTGGTCTACTTTTTGTGTACACTATATGCAGACTAATCTAATCTATGTTTCTGTTTCACGCAGCCTTGATTGGATGTTGGTAATACCCTAAATTTGTACCTATGTTTATTATCAGATGTATAAATTAGTCTGTGCTCGTGTTGCCGAATTAGTGTGTGGAAGTGGAGAAATATCGTTCGTCTTTGAATCTAGAAGAATGGTAATGATTTGCTTGTTATTTCATGTTTGGGTCGAAACTATCAACTATTGTTTTAGTTCGAAGGAACCCTTCCCTGGGAGCCGTTCTTATGTTCGAACCTGCGATTCCCATTTATTTATTTCCTTGAACAGTAAGAAGTGTACTGGTCATTTGAATGCACCTGACTGAACTTCAGTCTTGTCCACTAAGCCCATTTTTCTAACCATGCTCAAACGCAGGGGCATGTTGGCACGGGTGAGCACAATCTAGTCCAGTCTCCTGCCATAGTGAAACAGGACTCCTTTTTCGCGACGGCGAAATACTAGACTACATCACCACAAAAAAAAAGATCCATTATGAGCTATTTTCAGGAGCCGTTATGAATCCATTATTAGCCTTTATCCATATCCACATTTCATCCATATTCCTGGATGAAAACGTGAGTGGCGTAGAAGAAGTAAACAATCAGAATTTTTTTTCACTTCTGACGATGTTTGCGACGGCGAAATTCTAGACTAGATCACCACACAAAAAGAAAAAAATTCCATTATTAGCCATTATGAATCCATTATGAGCCTTCATCCATATCCTGGATATGGATGAAATGTGAGTGGCGTAGAAGAAGACAATTAGAACTAAGCTTCCTTCCGTTTTTCGCGGCGGCGAAAATGAGACTGGGAGCGTGTTCCACCCTACTTACCGTAGTTACTACGCATGACGTCACGAATTCTGGCTTTTTGCCGTCAAGTCTGGAACGATTTTTCTATTTTCCACCGGATTATCATGCCACGGGCGAATCCGACCAATCACGTTACAGAGATGCGTAGTTGCCACGCTTACTACGCTCCCGAGCATGGTAAGCAAATAGTCTATTAATTACTATTTCCAGAAGGTTGGAACGGTCAGCGTAGTAAATTTTTGCGAGGTTGGAACGAAAATAGTAACTAATAGTTACTATTGTTAGAAGGATGGAACACGCTGTGGATAACCACACACACACACAAAATCTATTATCAGCATTATATCCCGAGTGAAAATGTAAATGGCGTATTGGGTTTGTCCTTATTGTTGAACTGATAAAAAAAATGAAAAATAGAATGTGGCCTACCAGGACATAACGTCGGAGTTACCTACCGTTAAGAATCGTAACTGATGACAAACACAAACATTCATGGTTCGTTTTTAGTGTTTTGTAATCTTTCGTTCATTTTCGTTTTGTTTTTTTTAGTTTGGTTTCGAGAGCTCTGACCCTTGGGGACAGTCTAGTGTGAATTCTAGTCAAAATATTAATCGTTACGCCGAAATGGAGTTTAAGGAAGATCCTTTCAAGGATATGCGATACGAAGATCCATTCGGTCCGGATCCCTTCAGTGGTCCCAAGAAAGATCCCTTCAGTGCCCCAAAGAAAGACCCCTTCAGTGCTAAACAGCAAGACAATTTTGAAGATCCGTTCGGATTCGGTGCAAAAAGTCCGGTGGCACCGGAAAAATCCGACTTTGCTAATTTTGGTGCTTTTGACGATCCTTTTGCCAACAGCAGCGGTGCTAGCGACCCCTTCCGGTCTAAGTCCCCCTGGTCCGATGGATTTGGCGACTCCTTTTCAAACAATAATAACACCATAAGTGGAAAAAAGTCACCCAAAAAAGATAGCATTAGCAAAATCATTGGAAAAGCTTTTTCGCCAACGATAGAGAAGAAGAGCAAAAAGCTAGCGAAAAGTACAAGTTCGCTGAGTGACCTAGATGTGGCGAAACAGGAAAGTATACGCCTGGAGGTCCAGAGGAGACAGAGACTTGAGGAACAAGAAAAAGCCGACTTAGAATTGGCGCTGGCGTTGAGCCGATTGGAGACTTCTTCGGGTAAAGCAGCCGCTGTCGCTACGCCGCTAGCGAATGATAGACTGATATAATTGCACTTTTGTAATAGCTTGTTACGTGCTGACTCGTTTTCGCATTGCTAGATTCCTGGATATAAGTTGATCATAAAGGAATGAAGTCCTTTGTGTAGTAGAGGTATGCTTATTTAAACAGTAACATAAATAATGCGCTTGGGCTAAATGCATGACGAAGATTCGAAATACCTATTCAGGCGTTCTCAGAGGCCCTTAATTTGCTACTTCGGCTAATTAGCAGTTGATGTTCGTCACAGCTAGCAAGTGTATGATAATAGTACTTACTGTTCAAATAAACAACTGAATTTGAACGTTAACACATTTGAACGTTCTTCTGAACGCAGTCAACCACAAACCCCTGATATTTGAATACCCTATGTCAAATGCTGGTATATCTAGCATTTGGCATAGCCTATGCCTAGCGCTGGATGCCCTATGCAAAACGCTGGATAGTTGTTGGTACCTTCACTCAAATCATCAATATTCGATTGGGTTCGAGTATCCAGCATTTGGCATAGTGTTACCCAGCGTTAGGCATAGGGTATATACCAAACGCTAGGTATGCCCGGCGTTTGGCATAGGTTTTCCAAAAATCAGGGTTTTGTGGAACGTCAACACATTTGAACGTTTATCTGAACGTCAACACATTATACGCTCATCTGAACGTCAACAAACGTTCAAATAAACATACCTCTACTGTTAGAAGAGCTTTAGTTTTGTTGGTCGCTCTTGTCTGGTATTGTGATGGCAGAGGCGTTTCGTTGGTGAACGATGGACCCCGTTATATAATTGGCGGACAGTGACGTTCTCTCTATTATTAGTCCGGCCCACGCATCTAGGCTTAGATCCGGCAACAGCAGGCAAAGAAACGGCCGGTAAAAGGGGTATATAGTATCACACATGTGTGTTGCACACTGCCGATTGCTTCGAGGCACTTCTGCACGGGAAAGTGTACGGTTTCCCGACCACGCCAACTTTTTTAATTCGCCGCGAATACGGGAAGTTGAGAGACGCCACCGGAAACTTGTCAACTTCCGCCGAGAAAAAAAAATGAACAGAAGGAATAATTAGGGATATTTCGTTAATCAGAACGACGATAACGTTTAATAATGATGTTCTCCCAAGCATTGACCGTTATAGATCTTCTCGGGGATAAGGAGCGTGTTCCACCCTACTTACCATAGTTAGCACGCATGACGTCACGAACTTTGACATCTTGGCGTCAAGGGTGGAACGAATTTCTCTATTTTCGCCAAAATATCACTCCACGGGGTAATCCAGCCAATCACGTTACAGATATCCGTAGTTACCACGCTTACTACGCTCTCAAGCATGGTAAGCAAACAGTTACTATTTCGAGAGGGTTGGAACGGTCAGCGTAGTAACTTTTCGTGAGGTTGGAACGGAAATAGCAACTAATAGTTACTATTGTTAGAAGGGTGGAACACGGTCAAGGTTCTTACCGAAGAACTCTAAATCCTCATAGGATGAGGCTTTGAACAAGATACACTTATAAGCAGAAGGGGTGCACACGCGTGGTTTTCTTCCAACTTCTCTTAATGACTTAATCATCAGATCAGGGTTGTACTGGCAGCCTTAATAGTTTTAAGGCGACTTAGTTTAGTTTCTAGAGGATTTCGATGTGTATTGTGAAACCAAAGTTATTAGTAGTTACGTCAGTATGTGTGCTGGTTTGTATTCTGGCTGGTGTACTAGATTTTCTTTTTTTTTTTAGACCGATTTAGCTATATTTCCATTTTCCCAAGTTAGATTCGTTACACTACATGAAGCTGAGTGGGTGATTGAGTGAGAATAGAAGGAGGAGACTCGAGAATATTGATGAATAGTTTAAGCAGAATTGCTTGCATGGGCCAGTAAAATCTGGGGATGAGTAGAAATCAGGCTTAAAAGGAATGACACATTTCTTTACCTGTTTCCTTAGCCAGCTCGTCTGGGATTCCGGTGGTTTTTCGGTGCTTGATTTGTGTCCCGGACCAACGATCAGACGCGTATTCTCGCCGTTCCCCGAAGACTTCTTTTGAGGAATCCCTGCGTTTTTGTTTTGTCCCAGGGACTCACTCCCCGTATTCTCGCGAGTCCCCACGAACGGGGAATGCTTCGATTATCATCACCGTCATCAGAAAGCACTCCCTTTCAGATTCGGAGGGGAATCAATTTTTGCTGGTGTTGGTGCAATGTAAAAGTAATAAAAAAACAATCAGAATAAACGAAAACTAAATTAAAGTGGATCCAGACTAATTCCGCTACCTACATATTTTTTGGCGAACAAAATCCATTTTAGAAGCATTCCTCGTGTTGTCGTTGTTTTCCGTACGCGGAGTCCGTGTGGAGTGCTCCCTCTATTCTTGCCGTTCCCCGAGGAGTCCTCGGGGAACGGCGAGAATACACCTCAGGGCCAGGTTGCGTGGGCTGGAAATCCTGCCAGAATTGTTTGCACATCGTCAGTTTAAGATGGAAAAGTCCAGCTTTGTTACAATGAAAGTGGAAGATAATCCGGCTGGAAAACCTGATCGTGTGTCCGCGCCATTACGTTTTCGTTCGGGCTTGCCTGTCTTGTTTTCCATTTTCGGAAGTGTTCTGTCTTTGTAACCCAGGAACGTTGCACATGAACAGTCGGCAAAACGGTTAATTGTGCGTACGTGCAGTGCAAGTTTTCCTGGACGAATATGATGAAAGTGCAGATAAGCTTGCCGGAAAACCTGATCGTCTAGCCTAGCGGGACCGTTACTTCCGTTTGTGTTCGGGCTTCTTCGAAGCTCGCGTGATCGTTAAATGTAAACAACCTTTACCTGCAAGCAGGCAATACAGGATTTTTACCATTTTTATCACTTCCGATCTAAAGTTTTCCATATGGAATGGAACTTTAGGTGATTGAAATCCTGGCAGGAATTTCATCACGCGAGCGTTTGTCTGGAACATTAGGGCAGGGTTTTATAATCGTAAAAAAAAAACATGCGCCCACCGAAAACGCCGTTTGGGTTCGTTATACAAACCAGTTTTTAACTTTGCAGCCCCGACGATAGTGAGACTTATGTTTAGTTTTTGGAATCGATGAACACAGAGAAATATGACATTTTCAGGAGTCTACTATGCGGCCACTGCGTGGCACACAAAACTTTTCGCTCTGGACGCAGCTTGGGGTTGCATCCCAGCGGGGCATGATTTCATTGCATTCTGGGCCGTATCGTATCTCCTGTTAGCTTGTTCATTTCTTATAGTTTTTTGGGAGCTAGATACACATAGAGACATAATTGTGTATAGATATTTGAGATACAAGTTAATTGAGCTCGATGGATGTTACTAGAAATTTATCATTCCCATGTTGTTTTCTGATTGTTGTGCTTTTTGTGTATTTTTATGTGTTAGCAATAAGTTACGACAAATAGAAGTTAAAACGTACGTCTTTGACAGTTGGATTAGTTCAGGACTAGGGAGGATGGTCTGGTTTCGAAGGGGTGGGGGGTCAGATCGAACGAATCAACTACTGCTATCAGAAGTTTTTAGTTCGAAAAAATACAGAACTTAATTCTCTCGTCTGCTGTGTACCCTAACCCGATAAAATACTAGAATTACTTCAGTGACGTTCAGGAACCGACAGATCAGAATTGTTCGATGGATAAGTCAGGGTTAAGGTATATACCCAGTATTTGTCACAGGGTAACCGGCTTTTGCCATAGGCTATTTCATACTGTGGGTATACCCATGTTTGGCGTATCCTATCCAAAATCAGGGATTCGTGGCAGATATGGCTGACGCGCCACCAGTAGTTATAATAGCCCCCCATAGTCGGACATGTTCAAGCGCAAGAGTTCTATCTAGAGTAAAATAACACTAGGGAGTAGCGCCGAGACCTGTGTTTTCTATGCTCCGAAAGCGGGCCACAGTCGCAGCGCCGCCCATTACGCTTGTGGCATTTAAAGCGAGACAAACTTGCGAGTTCAGAAATTTATGGTAAAGCTAAGATGCGGTATGCACACACCGCGGTAACAGGGGAGGTTGTACCTTTTTTTTTGCTGTGTTCAGAATATGAAGTTATTGGAGCCAGTGCTGGTGCACGGCTGATTGAGTTTCAGTAGGGAGGTTCTCTATCGCTGGTGGTGCTAGTGTCGCTACTATTTGAGTGTGTGTCACTTTTTCAACTCTTGGCGCTACTCCTTAGAGTTATTTTGCTCTGGTTCTATCCGACGTGACTACATCTTCGACGGATGCACCGCAGCTACCTTTCATATCGCAGATTGTCTCAAATCTGTCGTCACACATAGCAAAGGCTCAACGCCACATAGGTTCAATGGATACCTGAGTGTACGTATGCTGATCCGACAAGACGTTAACGGCGCTTCAGATTCTTCATTTTTCCGCGTTTCGCTCTTTCCGAAGAAGATCAAGTCCTGCTTGTCGTTTCCGAGGACCACATTGGTCAGAAATGCCACGTCAAAGCCAAGGGGTCAGAGTGAGGCTACAACCGGGACGAGTTTGTAACAGGGTTGCCACATCAAAAGCGTTGAGGGAGCGACTTTAAGCCCAAAACAGAGAGTGAATTGGGAGTGAAAATTTATTCTCATGAAAAAACGTGAAATAATCTTTTGGTCAGAATCGCCCCTGCAAAAATTACACATCTCAGTTGTGTTTTATGAAAAAACTTCAAATAGTCACTTGTGGTCGGAATCCCTGCTGCAAACATGACACCTTTGAACGTTATCTGAAAGAGAGTGATTTTATGTGTAGGACAAGAGTGACAAAAACAAAATAGAGTGACATTCACACTATCGTGCGAAATGTGGCAACCCTGGTTTGTAATCTTATGGAATAAACGGTAGTTTTTTAGAGAGTCATTTACGCAATACTGAAATAGAAACTGTGGCTCCTTTAGTGCGAGTTGTGATCTAAAGACAAATCTTTCCTGCTAGAAAGCGTGTATGCAATTTATTAACAACTAGAAAACAACAGGTTACTGCAAGTTCAAACTTTAAAACAGAAATATAGAATCACAATGCAGCATAAAAAGCAACAACAGCAGTACCGTCTCTCCAAGAACTTATAATACCACCGTATAGGCTACACGAACATCTGTCTCCTACTTCTTGCAATGCATCCTTGCTCCGCTATGCAATTGTTCGTTGCAACCTTTGTCCAGTCTTGAACACTGGAAGAAAAAAAGCCCTCAAACGTTTGAGAGAAAGAATTACACTGTTTTTCGCAGGCTGACGACTAAGAACTTATTCAAAACTGCACATGTCTTAGCTTCTTTTTTGTTCATAATTCGAGTCTCTAACCCTCTGGTTTGAATTCATCATATCCCTCAGTCCCCGTTCCAAGTCACATACCTCTACTGTAGCTAGGGAGCTGAATCACGCGTCACGAAATTTTCAAAATCATTGGAGTTCGTCCGGATGGACTCTGTGATAAAGGCTGAGAGATTTCAGGTCCATCCAGATGAATGCGAAGAGATCTTCAGAAAAAATTATCCAGTGTCCAGGCGTGAAGGATGGGTTCTGGAAGCCGGTGGAAGCTATTTGACCGAAACCGTGGAACCTAGGAATGAAAGTGTGGTAAATGTAAACAATAACGATAATTATTGTGGTAATTCCAACAGTAATGTATACTGTAAAAAGTCTCTCCTTTATCAGACTTCACTAGTTGTGTGTCGCCGATTTCGGACGTTTTTATCTTGCATCGGGTTATAACCCTCCGAATTCGGATTTTATTTCTCCGAATTAGGAACAAAAATGTCCGAAATCGGTGACGCACAACTACTGAAGTCCGATAAAGGAGAGACTTCTTACAGTGCGTGTAGAGCCCATGAGACGGTTTGTCCGTCCGTCCATCTGTGACGAGGTTTGTCTCTACTATGCATGTCATGTCATTCAGCTCATCATCTGTTGGTACTTTTCACGAATTTCTTAGGCCCAATTTAGAAACCCGAATTTTTCTTTGTGCTCCTTTCCTTTGCTTGCTTGAACTCCGCCCTCCCCACAACAGCAACAACTTATTGCACAAAAAGCCTGAGGCCATGGCAAAATGGTAACAAAAAAGAAAACATTTGAATGAAATAATGAAACTAAACCAAAGGAAACTCCTAAAGGAAATTCTCTCTGTGGGCTAAAGCTACGTTTAGGAACCTTACCAGTCTCTTCAAACCTTGAAACCACGTAGTTCCAATAATTTTCCTCATTTACACTTTACTGTAATTACATCTAGCTCACGGCTTCCACACATCAGATTGCAACAAACTCTCATTCTCACTGCCACACATCAGGCAGAAATAAGGACCAGTACGTCCTAATTTATTCCCCAAATATTTCCTCCGTTTTCCAGTGGCAACAATCAGCCGGGCAACTAATTAAAATCCTTAAAGTTTAACTGAAAAGCAAACTTATTTTTGTGTCAAATACACTGAATTATTTAGACTCAGCAAAGGGATTTTTTTTTTTTTTTTCACTATCTGCTCTAGTTATGACGTTCAGAATATCTGCCGGCCGTACCGACAGCGTAAATTCTACTGTGACGCGGAAAATTTTAATCACAAACTTTTCAGTGAGCAGGTGGTGAGATTGGTGCGGAACAACGAAGTAACGCATTTTCGGCGGGTCTTCGAGCCAATTTAAATGCATAAGTGATGGGTAACAAGATTGTCCTATCCCAGCCCTTCTCGGTTCAACTTTCAATCCACCTACATGATCCCAGCCTTAAAATATACCCTTCATCTGGCAGGTTATAAGGAAAACCGAGAGCTCAAACGCTAGGTTTCAAAAAACTTTTTCTTAATCCATAGCCTACTGTCCCCCTAAAACCGTGCCTACCTCTAAAAGAAGCTTTTTACCGGCGCTTGTTGACATCATAATCAAATACTTTTTCTAGCCCATTTTTGTATTGCTTTTGCTTACTTTTATCTCATTATTTTTAAAATAGTCGGGTTATTTTTATAATTAGTGCCGGTCCTGGACATGACGAGAACGCAAAGCTCGGCAGATTGTCTTCAAAAACAAGTCGCTTTCCAAAATGTAATGTCATATTCGTCAATCCGGCCCAAGGTCCACACTTTCCGTAAAAACCGCACAGGTTAGACCCTTACCACTTTCTAGCAATAAGCTGAAATCGGGGTACTAGGAAAAAAAAACCACGACAAAACCAAACTGTTAGTAAGTAAGTAAGTAAGGTTTATTAGACAGAAACTTGCTAGCTAATAGCTAATTTGATTGTCTTTACAAAAATTTCATCCTTTTAAACAGTCACGAGTTACATAAATACTAAATACTTCAAATATTAAACCGTAGTGTTGCTCTCGCAACACCACAACACCTTCCATTATCTAATGACGAACCTAGCTAATTTCGTGGGCGAGGGGGGGGGGCGGAGGGCAGATTTTACGAACGGGACTTGACGATTTGCCGCCAACATGATTGCTCGTTTTAAAAAAAAATCATCACTGAACGTCCCATTCGACCAGTCGGGCCGTGAAACTGGAAATTTCCGTTGATACTTACATTTTTTATTGAATTATTACTTGTTTTTATCGTGCTATATTTACCTTCGGATGCAGTAATCTGGGATACCAACGCTATGTCTCTCAACGCAACCTTGGGGCACCTTAAAAGGTTGTAAGGGAGGCATCTCGTCCCAAGGGACCTCCGAGACCCCAGCATGAACGGACTCGAGGACATCAAAGCTCTGTTGTTGATCCGCGGTCAGGAGCATCGCGTAACGGATGTCTGAGCGAAGTGATATCTTCCCCGTCGGAATGTTGGGGTCGCCCTGAAACAACAGCGCTGTTTATTCCCCACGACACACTTGCTTCATTTGTCAAAGTTATGCCATGGCCACATGCTAACGGAGCAGTTCCAAGTTAAAGTTTAACTGAAAAGGGCTGGAATAGGACAATCTAGTTACCCATCACTTATTCACTTAAAGGAACAAAAAACTTGACTCGAACTTGACTCGGGGAGCTAGCTGACATATCAAGAATGTACCCTGAGTCGATATTGAGAGTAAGAAAAATTCTCTTTACGACCATTGCAGTTTCCGGGCAGTTTCCGAGAACTCGACTTTTGAGTTAGTAGAAAAAAAGCAAAAGGTTTGTGTGCCGGGAGTAGGAATCGAACGCACGACCTCTTGACTACTATCCCGATATGTTAGTCAACACGGCCAAAGGCGAACTTTTACAGTGCATAAGGGGCAAGGGCCTGCCCGCTAGTTTTAGGAACACTAAGGAGGGGCTTCGAGATAACAAAGAAGGGGGGTCCTGTCGACAATAAGTCCCTCTATTTTTATCTAAGCCCCCCAGGTCGGTTTGATGGCCGAAAGTTGCGTAGTCAAGTTTTCTGTGCCTTTAAATTGGCTTAAAGACCCGCTGGAAATTCGTTACTTCGTTGTCCTCTATTCACGAACAATCGATTTTCAAATAGTGGGACTTCCGTGTGATTTGTGCTACCTCTATGCGCTTGAATTTTTGTTGTATGGCTTACTCGAAAGATTTATGATTCTTTTTTTGTTCAGGCACAAGGCAATCTCACCACTGCCACTGAAAAGCCGCGTTTGTGTTGAGATTAAAAATTCCCGCGTCATAGTAGAATTTATGTTGTGGGGACGGCCTCAGATATTCTGAACGTCATAACTAGAGCAGATAGTGGAAAATAAAAAAAAAACCTCTGCAGAATCCAATAATTCAATGTATTCAATTAAATGACACAAAAGTAAGTTGGCTTTTCATTCAAACGTTAAAGATCCCGTCCCTTTTCGTTTTCACGCCGTCCCCGACGTTAGACTTCTGAAGATTTTGTCGTCTAGAAAAAATCATGGACAACTGGGCCCAGCCAGCACATGACGTTTTTCACTACTGTCCGGCAGTAGAATGAAAATTTGTATCTTGTATGTGTTTTGCTTATTTTCTTTAGTTACTTACTTACTTACTAAACAGAATAGAAAAGAACGCAGTATGGAAAATAAAAGAAAGAGAGAAGAGGACAAGAGAGAAATAATGATCATTATGAAAGAACTGTACCAAATAAATAACTTTCCTAGCATTTTCACTGTAACTGCAGCTATTTATAACTGACACCAAAATGGCACATATTTGAACTTTGTATCGTCCAAGTTTAATTCCCATGATTCCGCCCGTTGCTTCATATGCGTGCCATGACATATTTGGGACCCCTCCGCTTTAACCCCCACCATGGCCGGATGCGCTTCGGGCAAATAAATGGTAATTATAACCAATCGAGTTTCACTCGAGTCCGAGCATTTCTGAGAAATATCCGGTACACCAACTTTTTAAACAGAAACAATATTTTCCAAGGCTATCTTTGGAACTGTTTCAGATTCCCAACTCTGGGTTTCGTACGCTGCCGAACCAGATATGGGCGAACCCCGACTTGGATTCGAATTTGAGATTCGTCGCTTTGGCCGGATTCGAATCTCCGCTTGTCAGGCCAAAGTCGGATTTCAAACCCTCAACATCAGGAATCCGCTCAGAATCCGCTCGAATTCTAAGCTTTCCAAATTTGTTTCCAAAATGTGGAATGTTATCTGATTTAGGGAGAAGTCATACTATTACAATTTCGCGAAGTAGCGAGGGATACATTCTGACGGCGTTTTCCCGCGACACAATTGCGGGCACCACTCTTCCGAGTGTTTGTCGCGAAAACACGATTGTGTGCCACACAGTCGAGCCACAAGTTGAAACTCACGGAAACGCCGTTTTGACTATTTTTAGGGCGGTAATTTCAAATCTCTGAAAAAAAAAATCAGATAAAATCTCACCAAACAGAACTTGATACTTTCGTCCTTACCAACTCTGTGCAAAAAAAGGATGCTCAGTCTTATGCCTACATGCTTCAGAAAGTAGTTAATTACTGTTTTGGCACTATTATGCGGCTAAATTATGCCCGCCAGAAACGAGCCACAATGTCGACAATCCCCTCGGCAGTTGTTTGTCGAATTTGAGCCACAAAAATCTTGTTGGTCGCGGAAACAAACTTGTGGGCCGCACAAAAGATCACGGAAACGCTCTTTTCGAGCCACAATCGACCCACAAACTCGTTGTGGGAGCACGGAAAAACGCCTTTTGGAAGTAATAATAATGTACTTTATTTCCTTAATAGCCTGTATTACACACGCTAGCACTGGATCGTCATTCACGCAAATAACACATGACTGTTCCATAAGTAGGCATTTCATCTATACGTACAACATAAAAATATAATTTTTAGTAGAGAGAGTAAAAATATAATTTTACCGTATCATCCCCGTCAAAATTAAATTAAATTAAATTTTATTTATAACCCGTCTAGGTAAAGACGGAGTATGCTAAAAGATGAAAAAAGAGAGAAACAACACAACATCAACAACCAAAATGGTTAAAATTCAGTAAACCGGAAATCATGGAGCTCCATGGGTGGTTACAATTTGCCACCATCCTCGTGATGGATCTCAGGACAGCCGCAGACGGATGGGCTACGCTGTAAAAAGTTTGTCCGAACAAGGATGCAGTATTTGCTACTGGGATTAACCTTATCCCTATTGGGATAAAATTAATCCGAATTAGGGATAATCTATCTCAATAAAGACAAGAGTAATCCCAGTAGCAAATACTGCACGATTTTTTTTTACAGTGTATAGAACTTTTCAACGAGATGGCTGTTCCTTGTCCAGGGGTGAGGCGTAGCAAATATTTAGAAAACCGAAAGAAAATGGAACGAATTTGACGAAGATTTTCGTTACTGAAGACGGTCCAGATAGGAGAAAGGTACAGAACGTTTGGAAAAGCAGTGGCATTGTAGGAGTAGGCAAGAATCTTTCGGTTAAACCGCAAATGGAGCTAAATGGAGCAAATGGAGCTCCTGCTGGACTTACCGGAGCGACAGTTAGTTCGACTGTTTCAAGTTATTGGTCGGTGGAGTTTCAAAAACCGCTTGCCGCCCCATTGGAATCAACTGCCCGAAGAAACAGCAAACTCTCCATGACTGAGCCGATTCAAGAAAGAAATTGATGAAATGTTTCTTTCCCAAATGTATGACCCTAAATGTTTTAAAAGAACTTTTTTTATGTATTTATTTATTTATTTGTGACCCGCTTTTTGCGTAACAGCGGAGTATGAATAAAATACACAAAGTAAAATATATATATTAAAACACTTAAACAAAAAATGTAAATAAACATGACAGCATTCCTTTGGAGAGGCTTTGTGGCCTTATTGTTTTTGCAATATATTAGTATTATTACAATATTATCTGGACAGCTCGTCTGAAAGTATTATGTTCAAATTGTTTGATAAAGTTTGAATTTAATTGTATTTAGAGTATTTGACGAGAAACCAAACATTTGGAAATCTTTATTAAAGGACACCTCTTGTTTATTCTGCTTTCTATAGAATCCTTAGCTCCCTTATCGGGTTATAAGTTTCTGAAATCCTCGCCTTTCGCCATTGTTCCGTTTTGTAGCCATGAAGTTTTAGCGCTATTTCGGCCTAGCCGAGTTTTTACAGTAACGCACAACAAACTTCGTCGAAAGTTTCAAGGCCCGCTGACAACTCTTTCGCACAGCTGTCTGTCCGTCTGTGCGCGCTACAACTCTCGAAGGGAATGAGATATTTGGATGAAACTTGATGTGAGGATTCTTTAGGTCAAGAGTAAGGCCAAGTTCGTAGATGGGCTTTGTAGCCCTACATTTAGGGGTGGGGGAGTGGGTTTAAATTAAAGGGCAAATGAAATATTTTTAAACAGATAATGTGATAGTCGATTATGGGGTAAGAAGACATGCTGAACACGATGGTGAAAACCATTTTGTCATCGGACAAGTAGTTCGCCCGGAATCCGGCCAAAACCGGAAAGCTTTTTAAAAGTAAAAGTTTTATTTGAAGTTGATTGGATGTTCGATTTAGGGGTAGGAAGACATGCTGAACACGGTGGTGAACACCATTTTCTCGCCGGGCAAGTAGTTCGCCCGGAATTCGGCCAAAACCGAAAAGTTTGTCAAAAGTAAAAGTTTTATTTGAAGTTGATTAGATGTTCGATTTAGGGGCAAGAAGACATGCTGAACACTTGTGTGAAAACTATTTTCTACCCGGACAACTTGTTCGCCCGGAATCAGGCCAAAACCGGAAAATTTGTTAAAAGCAAAAGTTTTATTTGAAGTTGATTAGATGACAGATTTAGGGGTAAGAAGAGACGCTGAATCTGTATAGGACATTTTAACCGGGTCATATAGTTCCTTCGGAATCCGGTAGAAACCGGATTTTTTTTATAAGTTAAAGTTTTACTTGAAGTTGATTTAGATGTTCTTTAAATAACGGAGAGATACGCTAAATTCGTCTCTGAACTTTTTTTTTCGACAAGTATGGTAGTTCGTTCGGATTCGGCAAAAACCGGAAATTTGGCAGAAGTTTCGATCAGTATCGTCAAAATAGATTTGGCTTATAGGTAAATCTGAACTAGAGTTTAATTCAAAACTGGTCGGCACGAAGATCGTAACTGTCTGCATCAAATATTCGATTTTTGGGATCCCATCGGAGCCTTTGGTCTTATTCACCACGGCGCGTTCAGTTTCCAAATATTTTGCGTCCAGCCGCCGCGTCAGAGAGCAGGAAGGCTGGATAGAGTTGACAAGCGCTAACAAGAAAGTAGTCAATTTCACGTGACAAGTAATGGTATTTTCGAAAACCGATATTTGTGAGCCATTTCGTCGTGAAAAGATCATTTCTCGTAAGAGTTGTGCTTTAACATTAAAACGGTTATCTGAAGATTCCAGCTCTGACGTTGAGAGACTCTTTTCAACTGGCAACTGGCTTTTCAATTGGGGCAATCGCCCGAGTAAGAGGAGCCAAAAGTTATTCCACTACTGGATGGAAGCTCTTCTATTCAGAAGAGGTCTTTCAGTGACCTGGCAATTACCCCCCCCCCCCCCCCCTTAAGTTTACTGAAATGGCGCCTCTGGTTTTGTTACGGACTTTAATAAACATTAGTTGCGTATTTGATCCGAATTCTCCTCGCGATTCTCCTCGAAATTCTCCATTTCGCGTTTCTGGACTATTCAGAAAAAGCGAATTCTCCTTCTCTTGCGTTTTAGTCAGAATCGAGAACGGGGAAAGCCTCGCGATTCTGCAGAATCGAGAAGTTGCTCCGATAATGAATTCTCGATTCTTCTCTCTCCGTCCTCCTCCCTGATTGGTCAACAGAGTGCGGGTGTTCAGTATGCATAAACAGGTATATCGGGTTGCAGACGAGCTACCAAATTAGTTTTTTTGTCAAAGCGAGAATGGAGAAGCGAGAGAAGCAAAAACAGTAATACTCTTGATGACTAACTCTCCTTGCCGATGCAAAATCGCCGGATACCTAGCGGAAGAGCCAGAAGCGGTATCACCTGGGGTGGCTCGGGTATCACAGCTGATCCCGAAGATCGACGTGATTGTTTGACAAAGGATTTGAGTTGTTGAGTCTGAGTTGTTAGTTGTTTTATTTTATTTTATTTTTTTTAATTGCCACGTAGTATCTTTTCGGTTCTTCCTGTTCAATATGATTCGGCCAGGTGACTACGCTTCCACTTTCCCTCGGTGACGCCAACAGTCCTAACATCTCATATTTTAAATTATTATTTTTTTTGTTTTTGTTTCAATGACCGACCTATATATTTAGTCTGAGTTGTTAGTGAGACGTTTTCTCGTTCTTCCTGAGGATCACTGGCGTGTTTTGGACTTAGCCATATAGAGTATTTGTACGAAAAGCGAGAAAGGAGAACTGAGAATTCAGATCAAAACGCAACTCTTATCAATGTGTTACCTCGCCGCGTTCTTGCCTACGGTGTAGAGGTTACAAGCGGAGATTTACTCACTGTTATCTTAACAGCTTCCATCTTTGTACATTCAAGGTTGTATGATAAGCTGAGTATCTCAAGTCCATGGGCGGAGTATGTCCCTTTGAATATACCAGGCTGAATGGGGAATCGAGCATCCTCGTGTACTTCGGGGAGCTTAAGGCGAGAGTATGACCCTTTGTACCTGAAAGTGTTATTTGCTTTAAGGAGTTGCGATACTTCTCATATACACCTCCCCAATCCCGCAATCTATCCCGGAATCCAGTCCGGAGATTTGAGAGCGGACCAGATCACTTGACGAATTTTGCTTTGTCGTTCGTTGTTCATTCGCGCGGGGATTGACAATTCAGCATGGATGTTATCAAGATAAGCTGTTAGCTTTTGTATCGGATGGATAGCTCATACAGCATCGGTGCAGACCGGACAACTAGACTCTTTTCTGAATACCTGACGTCTTTGGCAATTTGTCCTAAATTATATCACAGTCTATCTTAAATACATACTTGCCCAGTTTTTTAGCCAGTTTTTTTTAATCCAGAGCCCGTTTAGTGTAATGTCATACTTTTGTGTCGCTGTGTTTAAAGCGTATTTAAAGGATTGTAAACATGTTTATTATTTTGTTCTATTTGGTTTTTCATTCGTACCTTTTACTTTGTTTTTGTGTTTCTCCACTATACTAATAAGCGGGTCATAAACAAATAAGTAGACTCACTTACTTACTCGTACTGTTTTATCGACAAGAACTTGAGGATGAACATTCTATGAGCTAAAAAGCCCCCTTCAGTGTTCATATCGAGCTCTTCGTTCAGCCAGCTTACAAGGTCGTCCTGGGTGTATTCGTCGACCCCCTTATGTTCTGATCGTGATTGACATTGACGAGAAAAAACGTCGGTGCATAGCTAGAAAACCGAACGTGATCGGAATACGTCCTTCATAAAATCCTTTGACTAATTGCCGCCAGACCGCTAGAGGAACAATAAAAATCACACGTGAGATCGGGGGATAAGTTATCTGACGGGTGAATAAGTGATTAGGCTTTCGCTTCATATCGAGTCGCGCATTAGCACCCCTGGAAAAGTCAGTCAGCACTCAGCACTGAAGTCGGAAGCAAGAAATGACAAACTTGATGACGCTTGACAGAACAGAGTTGGGTAAAGCAAAAAGAGGAGAAGAGGCATTTTTAACAGTTTTAAACATGGTTAGACCTAAGAGGAATTGAAAATAGCAAAACAAACGTGGATAAACGTACACGACGAAGTAACGTGTCGTTGTTTTTTACGATAGCGCACCTAGCGGCAAAAAAAGAACTAATCTGAGAGGAATTTTATTAGGGGCGTATGAAGCGGTAAATTGCGCGGCGACCAAAGGCCGATTAAAGGTTATATTTTTACCAAAAGAAAGCGTTCTCTGCCCCATTCTTCTTCTTTTTTTAAGGGGAGGGGGGATTAAGTCATTTACATAAATGACGTCACCGAAGGCATCAGTTCTTTGGTTATGTTATACACAGACGACACGAAGCTGTACAGACAAAGGGGTCAAATGAGACAGTCTGTTTAAAACAAGAGATGAAAGCTCATGTGGCACTTGTCGGAACAGTTAGCATGTTTGTCAGTTTGTCCTCCCGCAGCTACCCCCCCCCCCCCCCCCGAGTGATCAGACCCACACCGGACTTGAAACTGAACATTTGAGACACTCTTTCTTGACACTTGTCAAGTTGCATGCACGTCCGATCACCCGTTCCTAAGTTATGAATGCCACCTGATTCCGTATTCCCCATCCCTCTACTCCCCTCACGATGGTCGGATAGGGGAAGGGACTATTTTCAAGTCAATATGTTAGAGTCCCTAATTGGCCTGCCAAGTTTCATGGTCCTAGCACATCTGGAAGCACCCTAGCTCGAGATCACCGGAATTCCGGAAAAACCCCTCCACTTCCCCCACCGTAACACGATCCGGTCCTGTTTTGTCAGGAATGCATCTAGGGTTTACGCTTGCTCTTCCAACCAAGTCCAACTCCGATGCCTCGACTTAAGGGATTCACGAGATTTCCGGTGCCCCCTCCAGCTCCCCTCCTCCCAGTGATCAGATCCGGTCCAGACTTGAAACTGAACATCCAAGACACTTGTTCTTAATACTTCCCAAGTTTCATGCACGTCCGATCACCCATTCGAACGTTGTAAATGTCACTAGATTCTGGATTCCCCACCCCTCTACTCCCCCCACGATGATCGGATCGGGGAAGGGACTATTTTCAAATCAATATGGTAGAATTCCTAAAATGCCTGCCAAGTTTCATGGACCTAGCATATCTTGAAGTACCCTAACTCGAGATCACCGGAATTCCGGTAAACCCCCTCCAACTCCCCCCACCGTGACACGATACAGTCCTGTTTTGTCAGTAATCTATCTAGGGTTTAAGCTTGTTCTTCCCACCAAGTTCCATTCCGATCCCTCGAATCTGAGCCTTTCAGAAGATTTCCGATGCCCCCTTCAAGACCCCCCCCAGGTATCGTATCCGGTCCGGATTTGAAAAGGAACATCTGAGGCACTTGTTCTTGACACTTGTCAAGTTTCATGCACGTCCGATTACCCCTTCCAAAGTTATGCATGTTACTAATTTCCGGATTCCCCGTCCCTCCACTGCCCCTACGATGGTCGGATCGGGGAAACGACTATTCTTAAGGCAGTCTGTTCGGGTCCCTGATATGCCTACCAAATTTCATCGTCCTAGTACCGAACTCGCGGGATCACCGAATTCCGCCCCCCCCCCCCAACTCCCCCACAGTGCCCAAATCCGGTCCGGTTATGTCAATGATGTATCTAGGACTTGTGCTTATTCTTCCCACCAAGTTTCGTCCCGATCCCTCCACTCTAAGCGTTCCCCAAGATTTCCGGTTCCCCCTCCAGCTCCCCCCAAAGTCACCGGATCCGGTCCGGATTTTAAGTGGGACGCCTGAGGCACGAGATCTCTCCAAATATCAAATTTTCTGCTATCCATTCACCCGTTCAAAAGTTATAAATTCCTCAAGATTCCGGATTCCCCCTCCCTCCACTCCCCCAACGATGGTCGGGTCGGGGAAATGACTATTTCCAACTTAATCATTTGGGGTCCATGATATGCCTGCCAATTTTCATCGTCCTAGCTTCTGTAGAAGTGCCCGAACTAGCAAAACCCGGACCGACCGACCGACAGACCGACGGACGGACAGAATTTGCGATCGCTATATGGCACTTGGCCGAAGGGCAAGTGCCATAAAAAAAACTTTCCCTTCTCGCTACCGGCAAGAACAAAGGTTTGGATGGGATCCCAAAAATTTAATATTGGATCCACACAATGGCGTCTTGTAGATATCCGGTCTTCGCCAGACTCCTTGAACATTTTTACTATTAAAATTTAGAAACAGATTTATGTCAATGGCTAGTCATCTGAGAAAACCAAGTTCAGATATGGATTCAGCATGTATGTTACCCCTATACGTCATATCTACTTTGACAAAATTTATCGAAACTTCCTGCCTTACTTCTGCCAAATATCCGGTCTCGTACAGATTCCGGTTGAATTACTTGTCCCGCAAATGAGAGCTCAAAACTAATTCGGCATATCGCCTTACCCTTATATCGAACCTCTAATCAACTTCACATAAACTTTAACTTTTAACACATTTTCCGGCTTTGGCCAGATTCCTGGCGAACAATTTGTCCGACGAGAAAATAATTTTCATACACGGATTCGGCATTACCACTACATCGAACTTCAGATAAAACTTTTACTTACAAAAAAATTTCCGGTTTACGCCAGACCCGGGCGAACTATATGTCCAGGAAGAAAATAATTGTCATATATGGATTCAGCATGTCTTCTTACCCCCTAATGGAACATTTAATCAACTTAAAACTTTAACTTATAAAAAAATCCGGTTTCTACCGGATCCGAACGAACTATATGACCCGGTTAAAAAAGATTGTCATATACAGATTCAGCGTCTCTTCTTGCCCCTAAATCTGTCATCTAATCAACTTCAAATAAAACTTTTACTTTTAACAAGTTTTCAGGTTTTGGCCGGATTCCGAGCGAACTAATTGCCAGCGAGAAAATAAGTTTGAGATATGGATTCAGCATGTCTTCTTACCCCAGATATCCAGTCATAGGTATCCCTCCACTTACGTATTGGGATCCCAAAAACAACGGCAAAGGGTTCGGACGGGTCCTAATCCGGGACATATTTTTAACCGTGTTCAAAAACATGCTCGAGTACAATTAACATAATGGATTCTGGCCAAGCTATCCGTCGCAGGCAAAACACAGCAGCATATCTTGATTCAACGCATCATTCAACGTTAGTAAAAACGACAGCCAAGTCATTTTTACCCTTACAATAAGCCCTCCAATCGTCCCTAAACTTCAAACCCCCTCCCCAAACGAAAATTTTCCGGTTTCAGCCGGATTCCGGGCGAACTATATGTCCGGGTAGAAAATGATTGTCAAAAGCGGATTCGGCATGTTTTCTTACCCCTATATCGAACATTTAACTTCAGATAAAACTTTTACTTTATTTTCCGGTTTCGGACGGATTCCGGGCGAACTACTTGTCAAACAAGAAAATGATTTTCAAATAAATGTTCAGCATGTCTTCTTACCCTGCATCGAATTTTTAGACGTCATTTTTACCCTTACAATAAGCCCTTCAATCGTCCCTAAACTTCAAACCCCCTTCCCGCACGAAAATTTTAGTTGCAACGACATACAAACGTGAGTTACAAGAACTGAAGAATCCCTGTATCAAAAATTTCAACAAGACATCCTAACGGTCAGACACGGGGAGTAGTGATTACGCCTTCACGTCTCTGCACTGTAAGCCATGATGAACCTGATTTGAACATGTAACTCTTGTATTACCTTTTTGGTTGCTTTGTCGTCCAGAAGTTTCAACTCTCCTTATCATTATGATTCTTCCGACTTTGTGTTAAACACTTTTACGGTTGATCAATTCAACCAATCAAAAAGGCACGTATCCTCACACGACTGCATGACTTGATCAGTTATTACTATGCATTTCGACTCCTTTGGGGAGTCACTGGAACATCTTAAAGCCAAGTCGCAGTCGATACATTTTCGAGCCAAATATTCTAACATCCTTTGAAACTCTGCTGGGTTTCTTAAAGATTACAAACCCGTCCAGGCTGGTTTCAACCTCACTCAGCCCCTTTTGGTTCTGACGAGAGACAAAGGAAAACTTGCGAAAAAAGAGTCAAACACGGAAAATCCAAAAACAAGCGTGGTGTCGTTAGGGTGAAGAATAATTACATAGGAAATTCGGAGTCTTGGAAACAATAATGGAAGGAAGCGACTGACTCAAATTCAAATTCACTTTATTCTTCCAAAAATTCTTCATTGCAAAAAATAGCATAGGAAATGTCAATATAAATTCACTAACATACAAGTACATAATATACTATTGCTTTACATAATCTTCATGCAATATACAATTTTGGTTTCTTAATTTGGTCCATAATAAAGTATTACTAATATTTATTAATAACAGTGGAGCAGTTGTATAGATCAGACGGATCCTTTCAAGGACCCCTCGCACTATTTACTCTTCAACTTACAGTATTTTAATATTTTAAAACTAGGCTGTGCTTTCAACAAATAACTCACGGGTTTGGCTGTTTTAAGCCTTTTCCGAGACCAGTTGACTTACAGCGAAAACAGGGAACAATTTACATAACTGGTTTTTCTGATGGAAAAACTTCTCGCAGACAACTGCTAACAGCGTGATACACATCGAAGGTAGCAAAGCGCGGCAAGTGACAAAATAAGCGTGGTTTTGTTAGAGGGGTTAGAATGTACCGTACGAAATTGGGGTCTAGGGGTTAGAAATATATGGAGTGATTATGGAAGTAGGTTCTGTTAGCATTATAGGTAAGACAGGTCCTTTAAGGATCTGCTTCAAGGGAACTATACAATGGTTCTTCATGATACACTCTATAGGTGTCTCCTAGTACTGCCCACAAACTCGGGCAGTAATACACTACAACCAAAGCAACTGAGTGACCCACAAACTTACCCTATTTCGAAAATCCCCTTCTATCGTTACCCCATGCTTCTCTCTGCCAAGCAGGCAGTTGAGAACGGCAACCTTCTTTGGTTCATCCAGACGTATTTCGAAGGTTTCAATTTTTCGAAGGGGCAGCATAACATGCGGGCTTCTTGGGGGCCGCAGTTCGAAACCAACAATCCTCGATGGCTCAGCCTAAAACAAATTATTCCCCATATGAAGTTCATGCTCTGGTGTTGGCAAGGGCTGGCACAGGGTCGGGGAATGGCCGCGTGGCTTGTCTACTGGCGTGTTGGAGGAGACTCGCCTTTCTTTTTCCGAAAATGTTCCGTCAGAGCAAAACTCCTACTAGAAATGATGTTTTCACGATGAAAGGTTTAGAAATATCCCTTTTCGAAAATACCATTACTTGCCATGTAGAGCGTGTTCCATCCTACTTACCGTAGTTACTACGCATGACGTCACAAATTCTGCCTTTTTGTCGTCAAGGCTGGAACGATTTTTCTATTTTCCAGCTGAATATCATGCCACGTGTGAATCCGACCAATCACGTGACAGAGATTCGTGGTTACTACGCGAACCACGCTCCCGAGCGTGGTCAGCAAATAGTTACTATTAGTTACTATTTCGAGAAGGCTGGAACTGTCAGCGTAGTAACTTTTCGTGAGGTTCGAACGGATTCAGTAACTAATGGTTACTATTGGTACGAGGGTGGAACACGCTCGTAATATTAGCGATTTATTTGTTAGCGCGAGTCGACTCTATCCAGCCTTCCTGCTCCTCCGACTCGGCGGCTGGACGCAAAATATTTGAAAACTGAAAATGCCGTGGTTAAAAAGTGGGAAAGCCAAGCAAATCAAAAGAAGTCTAACACTGATGGTCTACCATGCCTTCCAAAATGAAAAACAGTACTTTGAAGCTTCTCATTTACTTATGTGTGAAAGAGTTGTCGGCGGATCTTGAAGCTTCGGCGAAGTTATGTTGCATGACTGTCAAACCTAGGCTAGGCCGAAAAAGCGCTAACAGTCCTAGGTACAAATCGAAAGAATGGGGAAGGCGGGGATTTCAGAAGCTTATAATCCTATAAGGGAGCTAGGGATAATACAGATGATGATGATGATGATGATGAAATTGTATTTACGCACTTAAGAAGATGAAAATAGCGCAGTACAGACAAATAAAAGGAAAAAATACACTGAGCTTTCAATATGGAAATGTAGTAAATGCACAAGATAAAAAAATTAACGTTAAAAAACGGAAAAGGGACTATATAATCGGGTCTGAATGGAACAGAATGCGGAGAAATGGCTAAGGGCAGAAACGTGAAGGTCCTGGGCAATTGAAGATAACTTTGCACAAGGGTCAGAGGGAAAAAAAGTTGCAGTGCAGCAGGGAATTCCTATAACGTCGAGGAAGGTACAAGAGAAAGGTACAGAGTGCAGAGTAAGCAGGATCCTTTAAGAAAAATAGCATAGGATGTGTCAACAGAAATACACTGACACGGCGAAAGAGTGCTGGGGTTTAGAGATTTTCGCTAATGAAGGTCTTCGGAGGAGCCAAAATTGATGTTTAGCACTCGTAGCGATAGCCTCCGCTTGGAATTCGGAGAAAATATGTGGGAAAGTCTAGCAGTCCTTGCTTCTGCCCAGTGTGTGGTAACTTGTTTCATTTATGTGTGAAGTTTTGAGTTGTGTGCGACTTTTCCAATTTCTGGGGAGGATGGTTGCTTGACAAGTTTAAGGAGAGAAGTCACGTCCCGTGAAGGCGTAATCCCATTTGAATAGCCGTAAAGTATTTTGGTGGTAACAAATCCTGACAGGCGGAATACTATCTTATAAACGCCACGGACGCACAAACATCAACTATCTTATAAACGCCACGGATAAGAAAGAGCTAAGAAAGCTGTTCTTCAAATTTGCTAAATTTCTCTTTCAACTTTCCAGTTGGTCCCGCAACCGGTACTTGATTAAGAGGTGCTCTGTCGCAGACCCTATACTAAGTGTCGATAATCTGGTCGCGAACCTTAATAATAAGAATGTTGTACACCTCTGGATGGGTATTCTTTTTTGATAATATTTGTTTGATTTTGTATCTAGGTTAGTGCTCTTTTGTTTTTGTAGTCACTGTTTTTTTTTTCCTTCTATTTTTTTCACATACCCCATCTCTTTCCTCCTTTGTTCTGTTGCTGGGCAATAAAATATTTCATTCATAGGGCTACTCATCAAACAAATTCATTTCAAGAACACCTTGTGTCCTGTTAGCGTAGTGTCAAGCTGGCGCGGTGCCCTGCATACCTACCGTCGAGCTGTAGGTGGCGTTACAGCGACTTACAATTAGTTATGATTGTTACTACGAGAGGCGTTACTAGCCAAAATGTTTGGGGGGGGGGAAACGACTGCATGTTTTTGCAGAAAAAACAACTGTATTCAAGAAAAAACGACAGTTTCGAAAAAATCGACTGATTTTCAGAAAAAAACGACTGTTTTGACGAAAAATCGACCGTTTTAATGAAAGAAATCAACTGTTTTGGCGAAAAATCACGGCGCTTCGCGCCGCCTCGGTTATTTTTTACCGACTGGCCGACAACATTGGGGGGGGGGGCGTCCCCCCCCCCCCCGGTCGTGACGCGCGTGGTTACTATTCTTGTTATTATTTCCGTTCCAAACACCGCTCATAATAAGCACATTAGCTCCTCCCTCTTATTATTTTCGTTCCGTTAAAACGCTATTGGAACGCTACCGTAGTGCTCCCGATCTACAGATATCATCACAAACCAATTTGAAGTACACAAATCTTGTATAAACTTACCGTAACGAGCATTACTCCGCCGTACTCGGATAAGGACTTCGCTTTCCACAATCCCGACAATCTTCCATACTTTCGAAGGACTAAAAAGAAAGCGCACAAAAATCAGGGCTATCACAATTGAACATATCATGTTACGGTGGTGCCATCTGCACCCCTCACTGCTAACTTTTGCCGCCGTTAGCCAGCGTTATTCGTTTTCCGTCCAGTATGTTAATCTTCTATACTGCCGTGATTCTGTATTATTTTATTACCTCATGTTCATGACTCATCCGCCGGGGATGAGTCATCTTCTTCGATACTTCTTTTCCGGGGCTAGACCGGGCAACAAGCCTTTTTACATAGAGGTTGTTTTTATTTTATAAGTATAGCTCATACCAGAGAATAAAACCTTTTGTTTATTTACGGACCTTAGGTCATTGTTATGAGTCTTGTCTAAGGCTCCTTAGAGTGGGCTGGCCTGTGAGGCCTAGTGTATGATGGGTGGTTTATAGCCTATTGGGGTTGGTACGCAGACCTTAGTGTGAATCGACCGGGGAATCCACAATGAACTCGTGAAGTCTGCACGTGTAGTAGGCCACCAGACGCCCTGGGCTGTCCTGACTCCGACGACTGTATCCAAGGACATTTACCATCTATGTCCGGCCTACTACACCCCTCGCCATAACATCAGGTTGAGAGTGCTTCTTCACATACAAATACAGTCGTCATAATAGTCATTGTCAAGGGCATCAGTAACAAGTGCGCAAACGCTCAGACGTGGCGTTTAAAAGTAAAATCTGTATCAAATTCTATAAACAAACAGCGTTAGAACAAAGACATTTCACATCCCCAATAACACAAAAAAAAACTGAAATAACGTATTTTGAAATCATCCCAGTTTAAGAGTTTTTAATGTAAACAAACCGCATTCAGAAATCCAAAGAAGATCTTCAAGATCTTGCAAGAACGGTTTCAGTTTCGATACTGAACGTCTTGCCTCTTTTCCATTAGCAAGGTAATACAAGTGCAATAAATCAAATCGTAGCAGCATAATAGCCACTTTGTCACAACTTCATTAAGAACGGCATATCAAATGACAAAACCGTCCAGTTTCCAACTGATCATTAAGGATTGAAGTACGCCGCGTGGTCTTATTTCTAGCTGTTACACCGAAGTCCTTATTTAGCCATACATATCCACAGGTATACTAGAGTTGAACTCGAGACATGTCATAGACGAACTCACCTCATGGGAAATCTGGGCCCAGTTACCCATGAGCGGGAGAGTGGAGGGGGGGGGGGGGGTAGGGACCCACGAAATTCCATATCTACATCTAAATATCCTGGACTATACCAGCTTAGAGTTTGGTTCCGGATTTGATTTGATTCACACTTGCCCATGAACGGGGAGGGTGGGGGTGGTTCAACTCCACATATATATCCCCAACCCCTATGATCCAAACGCACAAAAGAATTTAATGCCTTGTCTCCAGTTATTGTCAAGTTAAAAACACAAAAAAATGGGCTACCTGAGCCCAATTGCCCCTGAACCAAGTGGGGGATAGGTTTGGGACCCGCAAAAAGTAAAAGAAGACCCCAATACTCACAAACCTACCAAGTTTCATCTTGATGCCTGTTGATTCCTGTCACGGGTAACGAACTTTACTCCTGGGCAATCTGGGCCCAGTTGCCCACGAACGGGGTGGGTGGGGGAGGTGCAACTTTAAAGCAATTCCATCCCCAAGTATAAGGAATTTCATTGTCCTATGTCCAGTTCTGGTCAAGTTATGAACATTATTTACTGGGCAATCTGGGCCCATCTGCCCCTGAATCGGGTGGGGGTGGGACCCCCAAAAGGCACAACTAGACCCCAATGCCCAAAAGTGTGCCAAGTTTGAGCTTGATACCTGCGCTGGTTCACGAGTTATGAGCTCCACAACATACGGTGAAAACCGAAAGCCGAAAGCTGCTACAGCGCTCGCAATAGTTGATTGTTCCAAGGAACACTCCACTAAAAATAAGACCACATCGCGTGGCTTTCATGGTTATTTATATCACCGCCTTCAGATTTATGTCATGCAGTAGAGAGGTCAAAACAAAAGAGAGAAGGTCCTTATTTCTGCCATACACACATGTCATACATATACACACACATGCAACCCGCCAAATGCACAAGGTGAAGCGAAGTAAAATGTACACATGTATGTACGTGTATTACACATGTGTGGAGACATGGACAAGATCGTCCATTTCTGATGTGGGTATTTACAACTAAAAGGGTTGGCTAGAGGAGGCTCTTAAGTCGTTTTTTCACGATCCCAATAAGCATTATTTGTGGCTCGAAAAGAGTGTTTCAGCGGTCGTTTGTGTTGCCAATAGGTGTGTTTTCAACAAGATTTTTGCGACACACAACTTTCGAGGTGATTTTCGATTGTGCGGCTCGAATTTGGCGCCGAAATACAAATTTGCAAGCAAAATAAAATCTGAATTGTAGAATTTACAACTTAACTGAGCATATAGCATATAGACATAAAACTGAGGATCCTTTTCGGGCAGAATGGCAAGGATGTCAGCTGAACGCCATATTTATTGAGATTCTATATGGATTTTACTTTTATTTCAGACAGATTACAGAAGAAAAAAAACAGACAAAAGGGCGTTTCCGCCAATTTAAACTTGTGGCTTGATTGCGCGGTACCAGGAACAAATAAGCCAACAGATTTTCCGTCTTTGGTCCCATGCAGCGACTGTGAATACCACGGCAAAACTGAGCTGAGCTAGAGGTATTTCCTGAGCTTGGAGTTGCTGCCCGTGCAGAAAGGATTAGTGCAGAAGGCGCGCTGACCCGCTCTGCAGCGCATCCAGACAAAAAATCGGCTTTTACTTTGGAAATGTCTTCTTCAGGGCTTTACTGCGATATAGCTATTTGTAGAGGTAGCGAATTCGTCGTTCCGCGTAGATCCTACCCTCCGCTCGTGCGCATCGGGCAGGGTACATGAGATCTTGGTACAAGTTATCTGAAGGGTGAATAGGCGATTAGGCTTTCGCTTCATATCGAGTCGCGCATTAGCCCCGTGGAAAAGTCAGCCAGCACTCAGCACTGAAGTCGGAAGCCAGAAATGACAAACTTGATGACGCTTGACAAAACAGAGTTGGGTAAAGCAAAAATAGAGGAAGACGCATCTTAAACAGTTTTAAACATGGCTAGGCCTAACAGAAATTGAAGATAGACAAACAAACCTGGATAAACGTACACCAAGTAGTAAAATGTCATTCTTTCCTTTACGATAGCTCACCTAGCGGCCAAAAAATAACTAATCTGAGAGGAATTTTATGAGGGGCGTATTAATTCGACTCTGCATGGTCGTTACAGAGATAGGGAGACGGCGTTCTGGTGCTTATTTGTTCTTGGAGGTACACAACCGTGTTTTCACGACAATAAAGAGTGAATGGTTTCCATGGGAAACTCTCTCGGCTAAGCAGAGTTCTGTAACCTAGCCTAGGCAGACAATGGAACAAGGTAGTGCAGATTCATGTTTCTGCGATTTTGCTCTGTCTTGCCGAGGACCTATGGCCCAGGTTAAACAGATACCGCATCATAAGCAGAACCCGCATGTAACGATACAGCCTACCATAATCCTATCTAAAGACGGCTCACCTTTCATATAGTACAGCCGAGCATCTGGCAGCGGTGTTGTATCAGTCTCCCTCTTGATGGAAAAATCTGAAATATTCATCAAACGATACTGTTATAAACTTTCTTCTCTACGTTCTGCACTGTTTCGAGTCTTCATCCGACCTGTGCGCGCTAAACGCGCTTGCGAATCTTACTTGCGGATGTATTGAATACAGTGGCGACGACAAAAGCCGCGTTCGATTTATCCTTAGGCGTATTCTCGCCGTTCCCCGAGGACTCCACTTGAGGAGTCCCCGCGTTTTTGTTTGTCCCGGGGACTCACTCCCCGTATTCTCGCGAGTCCCAACGGAAGGGGAATGCTCCGATTATCATCACCATCATCAAAAAGGACTCCCTTTCAGATTCGGAGGGGAATCAATTTTTAATGATGTTGGTGCAATGTAAAATTAATTAAAAACAATCAGAATAAACAGAACCAAAAATAAAGTGGATCCAGACTAATTTCGTCAATTGCATATTTTTTTTTTCGAACAAAATCCATCTTGGAAGCATTCCCCGTCTTCTCGCTGTTTCTGTACGCGGAGTCCGCGTGGAGTGACTCCCTCTATTCTAGCCGTTCCCTTCGATTCCGCGAGGAGTCCTCAGGGAACGGCAAGAATACGCCTCTTGTCTCGGTCCTGTCAGTCAAATGCCGTTTTATTTAACTGCCTTGTCCGCTTAATGCCGTTTTATTTGTCCTGTCAGCTGACAACTGTCAGTGTCCTGTCAGACAGGACGCCATGAATGATGACATGAGCCTCGTTTTTGTTGCAATAGCGCCGCCGCATCGCTGCTGCAGCACTTCTTTGCTTTTGCACAATATGCGTTTTTGGATTCACTTTCTTCTTGGTTGAAGCGGCAGCGCTGCAGCATCTTGCAGGGAAGCACGGACTTGGTCGGTGAGCAAGTCCGTGATTCTCGAGAAGCGCTGACGTCTTCCTCGGAAGCGCTGCAGTGCAAAAACGGATGTAGAAAGAATCAGTCCGGAATCGGCGGAGAAGTGGACCTGCAGCATGCAACAAAAACGAGGCTATGATCTCGGAACAAGTTTCGGTCCTGTCTCGGTTGGATTTCTCGTTTCATTTGTGATGCTTGTCGTTGAGTCATTCAACTGGCAAATTATTGCCGTTCCAGACCCCGCTGTAATAAGTAAATTGGCTCCTCCCACTTTTTATTTTCGTTCCACGACTGTTACGATCGTTACAATTTACTTATGATGGTCGCGAGCATCATAAGTGATAATAACTATCGGTTCTGCAGGAACTCCCGTAAGAGTGATGACGTATGTTCGCGTTGTTATTATTTTCGTTCCAGAGAGCGTGATAACTACCACAATATGACGCTCGCCCCTCCTCTTATCATCGTAACTTGTAATAACTTCACTGGAACGCTACCTAAATACAACGGCTTTATACCGTGACAAGGCAGTTAAATAAAACGGCTTTATACCGTGAAAAGGCAGTAACAAGAAGACAAGACCGAGACAAGGAGGACTCAAATCACGCGCAGCTAAAGTTGTGACTTTTTAAGAAATCAGATCGTCGCGCACAGGTACCGAAAACACTTATTTTCATAATGTTTCATGAATGAAGACGGGGTGATATTTTTGGAAAGACATTTTATCACCATTTTGTTAGCCTTAGCGCAAAGCACCCTAACGAAAGAACTCCAACATTCTTAATATTACGGCGAAGAAACACTACTGCCCCGAATGTAACGCGATCGTCACTACTAACTCGGTGAAATGATCCGGTTGTTCTTCGTGATTTCATGCTTGGAATCAACCGTTGTGACGGGGTGGATTTCAACAAAGTGCCTCACGGTTGGAAATGCTTAAACTGCCAATCGAAAGTTTCCCCCCAGTCCCCTCTCCAATCACTGAACCGCTCACGACAAATGAGAATATGAATTTCCAAGGAAGAGACACTTCTCCTGATGCTTTTTGGAAATGTCCTCCAGGAAGGCTGCCCACAGTTTAGAGACAAATGACTGCTTGGCGCATCCTAGTGGTCGCTAACATGACCAGAACACTTACTGCCGTGTAAGTCACAACGCTGCCCGAAAGCCCCTTGCGATCTTTTACAGTGTATTAAATGCGACAAATTAACAAAACAAATTGCAGTGCTAGAGATGAGGCGAAATTTCTCGCTGAAATTGCCTCACTTAAAAGTAAACTACATGCTAGTTCACAGACGGAAGAAACTGTCTATCGGAATAAAATGACCAGTGTGACACGTGACGAACTGGAATCGGATCTGAAACCGCGGTTTTTACCTGACATCCGAGGGAATTACAGTTTTGAAAACTGTGACTTTAACAGCTGCAGAATCCGCATTAACTAGTGACGACGAGACCTGTACTGTTCGTGAGAAAATAACCAAACTACGGAGAAAGTACTGCCGCTGGTTCCGAAAAGGGAATACTCCAAAACACTCCAATGATCCTTAGGAAGAACGAGAAAACAACTCAAATCCTGTATCAAACTATCACGGCGATCTTCGGGAGCAGCTGTGATACCCGAGGTGATACCGCTTCTGGCTCTTCCGCTAGGTACCCGGCGATTTTGCATCGACAAGGAGAATTAGACATCAAGAGTACCGTATTGCAAATGGGGTGACGATTGCAAGTTTCATCACGGTGAAGCAACAAAAATACTGCGCCGACGAATCTTAGTGTCACCTGCAAATTCTACAAAGCGGGTTTGTTCAAAAACGGCAGTTTGTTCATGAAGTGCTAGAGCACGATGATCGTTTACAGCCCAACAACAATGTATTCCGGAAACTCCTTGCAAGAATGTGCCATCGAAACCTTTGGTCTTGTTTAATTAGATTTTTGCGCCGACTATTTGGAATCTACTACCGTTAGATATCCGGAATTCGAATAACCTCATTTCATTAAAGCAAGCAGCGAAATTGTTTAAAAATTGTTTAGTTTTTCTCCTCCTCCAGACCCCACCCCCACCCTCCAGTTTTTTGTTTTCTTTCTTTCTCGTTCACTGTTTCCCTTGTTTTCTTTATTTTTTCCTTTTAAGTTGAAACCACAGGTTCTTTCTCCTCTTCTCCTTTTTTCTTCATACAGTGTATGCAGTTAGTTGACTGTGTTTGTTTTTTTATTAATATTGGTTATTTCCCTGCCCCAGCCAAGCGCTCCTTTAGTGCTTTCCTGGCAGGAAGGCCAAATTAGTTTTGTATTTTTTTTCTTTAAATATAGTCCAATGAAACTGAAAACTGAAATACCCCTGCCAATAGGGGGAATGCAATTCACTGTAAGTAATACAATGTAGGAATGGATGAAAAGGACACGGAAGCAGACTGGATTAACATTACAGGCATGATGGGTCCTTTCAGTTTGTTCTTTCCTGGTAAATGTAACTAAGTAACTTAGCCGACTTCATGACCCGTTCCGTAAGCATACTTCAAGCATTTGACTTGGACCATTCAATTTCAATCGCAAAATTTCTGAAACATGCCCTTTTCAGATGTTAAAATCAAGGACTTAGTGAGTTTTCCATCCATAGTATGCTGAGTACAAAAGAAAGCTCTGAAAATAAATGCTGTACAAGATCACAGTCCATCGTGGATTGTCCAAGAGCACATCCTCGATGATGTTTCCAAAAAGTTCACCAGCAGCAGACCTCTCGTACTTAATAGATGACTGTATCACTTAGATTGGGCATAAAGTTGAAATTCAAGGGTGTGAGCAGCATAAGAAAAGCCATATATATTTTATATTTTTCCAGATAAAAATCCATCTAAAAAATCGCCTGAACTGCTCAGTTTAATTTTGTGTTATGTACTGTCAACAAAAGCTGCTGTCAGGCATTGGCTATCTGATCGTAAAAGCTCAAATGCAATGCTAATAGAATTTCTGTTATTACGAATGACCTTTTACTAAATCTTATAAAAATCAATGCTAATGTTTTGTGAAATTTTTAGGCTACAGTTTTTTGCCTGTGGTGCTGTGTTTTGAGTGTATTTTTTCTAAGTGGTATACAGTAATTCTTATAGTGAACCATGCTGGCTGTTAGCCAGTCATACATATTTTCGAACAATGTATAAAACGGATATGTCAGTTACTATGCTTTGGCAGCAATATTTCAGCCCTTTTTGGTAAGGGTCCTTGTCAGGCTGTCAAATGTCAGGGACAACGTTGGGGAAGGAATGAATCTGCAATAAACAACTGAAGCTTCTACCGACTATAAATATCCTATTCGGGGGATTCCTTGCAGGTTTGTAATGGCTACGGTAATGGCTTAGCCAGTTAGCCAAAGTTAGCTTAGAAGGAGGCTGGGCCAGAGCAGTGTTACTGCGAATCAAGTTTTCCCAAGATTTCTTATCAGTCGGAGCTTCCGCACCAGCAAGGTGCACTGCAGCTATTTTCAGCACACTCTTAAATTCCTTTTTAGTTTTGGTTTCGATTCTGAAAACGGTTCCTTTTCTAGACTAGGGTGTCTGCATGAGTACTAGATCCAAATCATTAGCACTTAGCCAAAACTTGGCTTGGTTTTTAGTTCTTTTCACTTCAGAACAACATTCCACAGTGGCCACAGTGTATGTTTGTCATATTTGTTAGTTCCTTTTTAAGCCAGATAGATTATTCTGAAGGAAAGACTTCTCTGGAAATTTGAAATCTTGTCTGAGGATGGATACCTCTCCTGTAAAACACTAACCTTTTAGGATGATGTTGCTCCAGAGGCTATTAAAAGCATGACTTAATTCATAGAAAGCTTTACAGGTCAGCGACAAGGACAGGAGGTCTCTAGCGTCTAAATTTTTCAGTACAATGAGCAAGAGTTCTTCAGGTAGAATTGTTATCAATGAATCGGACATGTTTCTTTGATTTCAAATTTCTCGCAGGTCACAGAGACAGAGCCACAAGTAATTCGTGAGAAAAAATGGTTTTGGAAAGGCGCCGCAAGCGGGATTTTTGGAAACATTATGATTAATTATAAAAAAATATGATTAAAGCGTCCTTTTGGCAGGGACGTCACGACTGGGGGGGAGGGGGGGGACGCCCCCCCCCCCCCAATGCTGCCGGCCAGTCGGTAAAAAAATACGAATCGGCGCGAAGCGCCTCGATTTTTCGTCAAAACAGTCGATTTTTTTCATGAAAAAAGTCGTTTTTTCTGAAAAATGGTCGATTTTTCGTCAAAATAGTCGGTTTTTCCGAAAATCAGTAGATTTTTTTCAAAAATGTAATTTTTGTTGCTGAAAACAGTCGTTTTTTCTGTAGAAAAAGTCGGTAAAAATTACAAGCCAGTCGGTAAATGCCTCGTCCCCCCCCCCCCCCCAAGCATTTTGGCTAGTAACGCCTCTGCCTTTTGGGATCCGGAATAAAAGTAAGGATTCCGATGAAATCATGGATAAGTCCTTTTCTGACTAGTGCTTAAATATTCTTTCAGCCCAAGCTGACTGCGAATCATATTTGATAGTGCAAAACAGATACGTCAGCTGAATTTTATTGGAGCTATATTTCGGCCCTTCTTGGCAAGGGTCCTCTTCACCATTTACAGTTTTTGTTTCCTTCCCCGACGTTGACCCAGAGGATTGACAGCCTGACGAGGGACCTCTTGGCAAAAGGCCCTTCTTGGCAAGGGTCCTCTTCACCATTTACAGGTTTGTTTCCTTCCCCGACTTTGACACAGAGGATTGACAGCCTAAGAGGACCCTTGCCAGGAAGGGCCGAAATATCGCTGATGAAGAATCGTAGCTGACGTATCTGTCGTAAACATTGTTTGAATGAAACGGTCCTCTTCAGGCTCAAAGACGCGTTTTCCCACAAGTTCGCATTTCCAACTTGAGCGGCTTTGAGTCTGAAGAGGCTGAGCCTGAAGCCTGAAGATGCTCTTTAGGCTCAAAGACACGTTTTCCCACAAGTTCGTATTTCCAACTTGAGCGGCTTTGAGCCTGAAGAGGACCCTAGTCAAGAAGGGCCGAAATATAGCTCCAATAAAATTCAGCTGACGTATCCGTTTTGCACTATCAAATATGACCAGTGCTTCACTACCGGATTTTAGGATTGACGTCGAAATTGAACCAAAGTTTGGAATTCAGGACAAGAATATGGCAAATAATTATGGACAGATATTCGGGATTCGGTAGACTGTCGTCAAAACCGGACCGACGTTCGGACTTCGTGGTAACTACCGTATCCTGGCAATTATACCGAATAAATTACCGGATCCTAGTTATTATTCCGAATAATCTTGGACCGATAGCCTATAGTTTTGATGTAGTCCCAAGTCGGTCTAGGTATTTAAAGTCACATTATTTTGCGGCTAAGCGTGCTTTTCTGTTTCGGGTTGCAGCAGGTCGGTGTGCTGGTTAAAGTTTTGACCTAATCCGAAAATCTCTGAATTCTAAGTTTAGGTCGTCAATGCGATGGTGCAGGAAGAATGCTGACAAAATGAAAGTAACATCGCTTGCTACTTCACTTTCTGTGCATAGGTGGAAAGATTTCTGAAAGAAGGTGGCTTCTGTAAATAGAACGTCTCGATATAAGCCGTAGAGTCAAGTTGGAGAAGCTGAGGGCCCCGCAGCAGAAGCGCATATTAATCAGCTGGCAAATGAAGCTCTCCTGGTAACACCCGATAAGCAGCTGATACCACTTGATACTGTTTTCAAAGTAATATCTCGGTTGTCTCGGTTGTCGGTTGTCCGGTATTGCAGGAATTTTTCTATCAGTTACTAACTCTTTTTGTATGATATGTTGGCGGACCAAAAAAAATCAGGGGAATTGCCGAATTCGGTCACGAATTAGAACCAAATGAATCTGACTGATCAGCGAATTATGAAATGGATTGACCGAATGCGATAGAACAGATCCGGACCTGAGAAAAGTCCGATGAACAACCGAATTCGCTAACGAATGAGACCAAATAAATACGTTAAATCACCAAATTTACGTAGGGACGTACCGAATGCGGTGAAATTGACGCGGACTGAACAAAAGTTGGATTAATTGCCAAATTCGATAAAGAATGGGGACCACTAACTACAGACCTTTTGCTCTGGCAGCGGTTTTGTCAAAAGAAATCGAAAAGTGTTTTTATCATATTGTCGAACCTCAGATTCGATCGTCTGTTTCCGGATTTAAGAAAAGTTGTCTACCGATTTTTGTGTGTTTTTGGTAAAATCTCTTATTGAATACTCCTGGTTTTTTTCGTCTCCAGTGTTTGCATGCTTCATTGATGCGAAAGCGACTTTCGACAGGGTTAAGCACGATAAACTGAGGACCCTAGAACTATACCAACTTATCTTGTTGGTTTAAGAATCAAAGATTTTGTGTAAAGTGGGATGGTATCTGCTCCACTCCTTTCAGGGCTCTGAATGGTGTGAGACAAGGGGGTGTTTTTTCACCGATCTTGTACAACCTTTATGTCCACGAACATAAGATACTCCTGGTGAAATCTGGTGTTGGTTGTTTTGTTACGGGTGTGTGCATTAACAATCTCAGCTAAGCCGTCGAATAGGCAATCTCAGCTACGCCGTCGAAAGTTCTTTGACGAACCCCCCAAAAATCTTAGAAAGTTTGACAAGGCCAGAAGGCCGCAGTTTAGATTATAAATGTGACGAGGCCAGAAAGCCACATTTTGACAAGAGAAGTGAACAAAGATATAGAGGATACGCACGTAGACGGGCGATTGATTCGCCCAAACGTCAATCTTCAAACAAAAACAACAACAACATCTCAGCTACGCTGATGATCTGGTGGTTTTGGCACCAACAGTTGCAGCTTTAAATCAGCTGTTGGTATTCGCAATGATTATGCTATTGCTCATGACATCGTCTTCAATACCCGAAAGACGGTATGTATGGCATTTATTCCTCCTGGTTCGCGTCTGAACTTTCCACCAGTTCGCCTGTCGGGAAAGTTTCTGACGTTTGTTGATTCGTTCAAGTATCTCGGATTCACCCTTTCTCCGAAACTGATTGATGAATTGCATGTTGCCGCCCTGTCCACGTCTTTGTGAGCCCGTGCCAATGTGCTAATTTGTAGATTTGGTAGGTGTGCAGAGTGCTTTTTGCATGGGTTCTTGGAACTGTAGTGCTTCAGGTATGTTTGTCGGTGAAGGTCTTCCAACTTTTTGGTAAAGTGAGGCGCGCATCATCTGCCCTATCACTTCAGACACGAATTCTGCGCGATGAGAATCCTCCCCTTCTGGTGATGGCGAGTTCCCACATGCGGCTGAGTTTGCCAATTTGGCTGTCGGGGGGTACCCTACTTCATTGTGGGTTCTCTCCAGATTGATGTGCTGGAATTTTGTTTGTTTTATTTATAGTTTCTATTTATGCAGTGTTTGTTACGTATTTTGTCATTTGTTTGACCCTAGTTGGTCGTATCTTAGTTTAAATAGATAAATAAATAATCGGGATTCAGCCTAACTACCGAATCCCAATTATACCGAATGAATGAATTTCGTCAAAACTGGACCGAAGCTCGAGATTCCTTACGACTACCGAACCCTTGCAACTATCGAAAAATTTACCAAATCCCGATATTATACCGAATAAATGATAGCCTATTCGGAATTCACTTTAACTACCGAATCCCCATAATAATACCGAATAGTTTTGTTATCGAAAAACTACCGAATAATATTCGGATTCGGCATAATTATGGGCCGAAAGTCGGGATTCGTCGTAACTACCGAGTCCTGGTAATTATACCGAAAAAAATAGCGAATCCCATCCATCATGATACCGGATAATTTTGGACCGATAGCCAATTCGAGACTCTGTGTAACTACTGAATCTCCATAAATTTACCGAATAGTTTAGCATCGAAAAATTACCGAATAATTTCAGTAAACTCGTTCATCGAATTTGTGATAGCCACCGAATCCTGGTAATTATGCCGAATAAATTACCGGGTCCCGATTATTAACCAAATAGATTTGTACCCATACCTTATTCGGGATGCCGAATAGTTGCTGTAGGAAAAATTACCAAATGATTTTAGTAAAATTTGGGGACTCCGGCCCAAAATGTTACCGAGTCTCAACAAGTTTTTTTTTTTTGGGGGGGGGGGGGGCGGGGCCTGCATCCCAAGTACCCACCCACCCTGCGACGCCCCTGACAGCGGGGTCGAAATCCTTGTTGAGACTGAAAGCTGTTCCGAGTTGGATATTTTCTGAAATTCCTAACCGTCTTCCTGACAACTAGTTGGACATACTCTAGTTAACTAATATTAAAAACTGTCATGTAAATATACAAAATCACAATCATAGATATACACCGCACGGCCACTAGCCGACTAGTTGCCTACTTAAGAAATGTCCTATAGGAAAAGTCGGCGTTGCGGACTAGTTGGCTAGAAGAAAAAAAATCGCATAGGCTTTTTTTGTTGTTTTCCAACTAGTCCCCCACTATAAGAATATTTAGTATAGGAAATCCCTCGTTGCCAACTAGTCGCTACGATTAGTAAGCATCTATGAAAAGGGTTCTTATCCAACTCGTTCACTAACGTGAGAAATTTCGTTTGGAAATCCCGCGTTGCCAACTGGCACCCGTATAGGGATTTCAGAAAATGTCCAAATAGTCGGATTGTATAAATTCGTAAATAGGTACTTTGGAAAATGTCCAACTAGTCGGAACAGCTTTCGGTCTTAAGGGTATTGGAAATATCCAACTCGTCGGATTGTATGAACATGGATATGAATATCCAACCTGCATCCAACTAGTCGGAACAGCTTTCAGTCTTCCGGGTCTCGAAAAATATCAAACAAGTTTTAACCGAAAAGGGATGGGATAGCGCAATTTATTTACCCATCACTTATTCACTTAAATTGGCTTGAAGACCCGCTAAAAATGCAGTACTACGTTATTCCGCTATTCGCGAACAATCGAATTCAAATAGTGGAATTTTCGTGTGATTTGTGGTACCTCTATGCGCTTATGTTTTTGTTGTATGCCTTACGAGCAGGGGCGTCCCGAGGGGGGGGGGGCGACGCGCCCCCCCTACGTTTTGGGCATTTGGTCAAAAAAAATTCGGTCAAAAACGGGCATCGCGGCGAAGCCGTGATGCCTGTTTAACAAAATCTTTTGTACCCACATTTCCAAATTGGGTGACTTAACGTGTTATTGGTTCCCATTCTTTATTTAATTTGGTAATTAATACAACTTTTGTTCAGTCCGCGTTGATTTCACCGCATTCGGTACGTCCCTACGTAAATTTGGTGATTTAACGGATTTATTTGGTCTCATTCGTTAGCGAATACGGTTGTTCACCGGACTTTTCTCAAGTCCGGATCTGTTCTATCGCATTCGATCAATCCATTTCATAATTCGTTGATCAATCAGATTCATTTGGTTCTAATTTGTTACCGAATTCGGCAATTCACCTGATTTTTGTCTGGTCCGCATCTGTTACCAGACTTGCCACATTCGGTTGTTTTATGCGGTTCTACCAAGAATTTATTCCATTCCGAAATTCAGTCGTAATACCGCTCCCGATCTGCTCCTTATTTTTTTAGTTATTTTTTCGGTAGTGCGAACTCATCATTTGGTTCACCCCAGTTACTGAGCTGGGTCATTTAAGTGGCATTTATTTAGCTCTTGTTCTTTACCATTTAACGGTAGTTTCAGCTGGTTCCCATTCATTACTTAACTTTTAGTTCTAATGATTGCAGAAGTTCAGGAATAAGCACGTCTCTTGACGTGAAAACTAGCCTATTTTTGTTTGCTGTAAATTCAGAACATATGTACTTTCTATTTTTAACCTACCCCCTACCATCTATTTTTTCGCCAGGCAGCTCTGTGGTTTAATAGGTAGCCTTGGGGTCGCAAAAAGGCACTTTGATCATAAGTTGGGTTTTTTTGGATGTAGGTTCGGCGTAGTTTCGCTTAAAAGCCGTTTTATTTGTCCGTTCCTTTTGCTGTAGTTTCGAACCTGAAACTACGGAGCTCAAACTAAAAACTACCTCGCAGACGTAGTTTGGTGTAGTTTAGCTTTTCGGAAACAAGAAGTCAATAAAACGCAAGTAAGACAGCCAACAGCCAAACTACAAACTTTGACGAAACAGAAGTTAATCCAAAAAAACGCAACTACAGTGTTTCCAAAAACTTCGCATGCGGCGCATTTCGCAGTCTTTATTATTTAGGAGAAGGGTACGTCACTTAGTTGGCGTTTGAGCCTTGGAATTTTGGGGGGCTTAAACCACGTTAAAAGCTAGAATTTGACAAAAAAAGCGGATTCAAAAAAGTTTGCCTGCGGCGCCTTAATTTCTCCTGGGTACAGCCGTTCTCGACGTTATCGCTTTGCAACAACTACGTTTTTTTCGTCACATTTTGAAGTCCTGTTGGCAAAACTGGACGTCCCCGAAAAGTAAAAGGCTAGTATCCTCGAAAAAAAAAGAGTGGAAGAGCGTGAAAACGCGCCAAATTTTCTCTTTACACTTGATTTTGTACATACTATGCAACTTTTTACATTATAGCTTCTTGAAGGCAACTCGCTGTTGTTTTAATTTTTTTTTTTGTAAATTCGGTCAATATCAGGTACCGACTCGGTCAATTCTACCAGATTCGCCCCCCCCCCAGTGAAGAAAGGCTCGGGACGCCCCTGCTTACGAGCTACGAGAAAGATTGATGATTTTTTGTTCAGGCACTAAACAATCTCGACCAATCCCACCACTGCCCACTGAAAAGCCGTGTTTACAAAAAATAAAGCATAATAGCTGTCCATTGTGCTTTAAGATTAAAATTTCCCGCGTCACAGTAGAATTAGCGTTTGGGCGGACGTCCGCAGATATTCTGAGCGCCATAACTAGAGCAGATAGTGGAAAACACAAAAATCCCATTCGCAGAATCCAAATAATTCACTGTATTGAATTAATGACACAAAAATAATTTGGCTTTTCAGTTAAACTTTAACCGAGGCTACGCTGCCCAGCCGCGAAGAGCCGAAATGAACAAATCCGTAGCCGTACCAAAGCCGTACCAGAACTGAGAGACGTCTTTAGCCTTACCAACAACACATTTCTTTCAAAACAACAATAGTGGTGTGATCAGAAATGTTTACATTTCTTATGTAATTATTTCTTATTATAAGTAGGGACTGTGAAGTAGACCGTTGGAATCCCACGAAACCAGAAATGTTTAAAAATAGGGATTTACAGTTATTTAGTTGATCAGCTCACTGCAAAGTTAGACATTAAAGCTGCATTCAATTTGAGTCCTCCTTGCTTGTCTCGTTCTTGTCTTCTTGTTATTGCCTTGTCATAGTATAAAGCAGTAGAAAACCGTTTTACTGAGCCATTTCAGTTGAATGACTCAACTTACAAGCATCACAAATATAACAGAAACAAACCAGACCAGAAAAACCAGAAAACAGGACCAAACCAGAAACAGGACCAAAACTTGCTTTTAAAATGGCATTAAGCAGAAAGGACCAGGACAGAACAGTTAAATAAAATGGCATTTGCTGGGCATTTGGCTGACAGGACTACAGGAGGTATATCCGACCTCGAATTTACATTACCTCGAACTTGGCCTGAAAATCTTACAAGGAAATTTCTGTGCTGTTTAAAACAGGTCCTGGGTCACTCAGAATTTCCTTCTGGCTTGACAGTTAGGACCTTTTTAAGACTGGACTGAAATATCCTTCCAAACTTCTTAGGCCAGGTTCGAGGTTGTGTGAATTCGAGGTTGGATACCCCTCCTGCAGTAAGACAGGACCGAGACAAGGATAAATAGAATGCAGCTTAAGTTAGATAGCTCACAAAACCTTAGGGTTGCCACAGGTTGCACAATAGTGTTAATTGTCACTCTATTTTTGTGTGTCACTATTATAAAATCACTCTATTTATGAAAATGGTTAGATTTGTTGCATAGTAGTACAACAACAATTCCTGAAAATACAAAAATAAATGTGGAGTTCAGCTCAGTGCAAGTCATTTTAAGACATTCGACTCTGTCTGTACTACACTAGTGTACACAACTAGTTGGTTTTTTACTTTCACTGGGAGAGAAGAAAAGTGCTATCCCATTGGTAAGAGTGTCCAAAAGATTTGGAGCAGCTCAGCATCAAAACTGCATGTTTTACCAATTGCCATACTGTAGATCAAATTCGCATGAAGCGCTGATTTTTTTCGAGAAACTTGTCTAAGTGTTAAATTCTATTACTGGAACTGGAACCACTCGGGAATGAAATATTGGCATGCCTACTTCTCGTTTAGACATCTTTGGCCTGTCTTTCTTTTCTTGTAATGTGAATCACTCTAGCCTTATGGTACTGGACAGTCTATTGCTTATTTGATACAGTAGCAACAAATATGTAGAGTCTGAACACAAAAACTGGCATTTTGTCATGCTCATCATGCTCAGAAGAATCCAAACCGGTTGAGATTCTGCAGAAATAAATTTTTGCAGCAGTCATTCCGACCAAAAATGACAATTTCACTTTTTTTCATGAAAATAAATCTTCACTCCTTATTCACTCTATGTTTCACGCAAGAGTTACTCTAAATTTTTCTGATGTGCCAACCCTGCTTTACCTGTCTAACCTGACTCAAACAGGCATACTCAAGCTCCCAGTTTCCCAGACAGCTCTTTAGATTTCAGTACACCTATGCTCATCCCAGTTTAAGGGCAAAAGGGTGCTGTCCCAGGAGTGTATTCACCCAAAAAGAAATTAAAAACTCAATTTTGAGCAAGACTAGGAGATATCAAACCTTACAAAAGCTATTCAGTGAAAAGACACTTTAACAGTGATCATCACCAGTATAGAAAGGATGGATACGCTAGAGCTGGAAATGAGGGCAGTCCCTGTTTTTCCATTGATGCTTGAGCAGAATTGCTGATTGTGGTAGAACTCTGTGTAGCCTACAATCAAACAGTTGATGGTCCAAAATACAGTGTGTAAAGCTCTTATTGTACTTTGCCAGCTTATGCAGTTTACCACAAACCCCTGGTTTTTGGATACCTCACTCAGTAAAATATTAAAAAATAAATATGCTAAAGGTTAACTTCAGACAGCGAGGTTGATATCGGAAAACAACACAGAGACGGTCATTGAAAATAAGCTATCCAAGCCAAAGGAGAGGTAGGTTATGGAAAATATCTACCAAGCCGAAGGCGAGGTTGATATTTTTAAATGGCGGTTGAGGTTGTTATTCTGATATGAACCGAGATGGAGGTATGTTAACTATTATAACCTTTTCAAACAGAATATTTTTATATGTAAGACTCATTCTTCTTTTCCTGTACTTATTTGCTACTTTTGTAGTAAATTTTTGTTAAGTGAAATGGCAACTCTAGCCTACTATAGAAACGTGAAATGACTACTGTTGTGACCCGTGCATTTCAGTGTATAACAATACAATCCTTATCCAACACCATCTTTTTCATTTGTGGCAAAGCAGATGCCATCTAGTGGCAGGCTGGATGGATAGAATTAATCAAGGCATGCTCTTAGACAGATAAAATTAATCAACCTCAAACCGGTGTTGCCACTGGTTGCAAAATTCTGCAATTTGTCATACATTTTCGTTTCTTTGACAAAGGGCGCAAGAACTCTGCGACCGGTTCCTTATCAGTAAACACAAAAATGAAGCATAAGAGTTGAGGCGTATAATTATGAAGAGGATAAAGCGAGATTTCTCGTTAATAGTTGGGGAAAAGGACCAAGTTTAGTAGGGGCCAGAATGTCATTGTTTTTTTCCTGCCAAAAGTCACAGGTTCCATCAGAGAAAGTGGCAACACTGAAGTTTTTATTAATGTACTGTTTAATCAGAGCAACATCAAGAAAAAATAATGTGGTATTGCTCAACAGATGTCTTCTGGAGAGTAGAGGAAAATAAGTTGAAGTAAGCTGGAAGTAATGTTGTTTCAGTTGACAAATTGCATTTTCATTGAAAATGTGATTGTAACAAGGTATGGCCCAGGGTGGTTGGCTAGGGAAGCAACATTTTCTTCTAGTTTTGAACATTTTTTCTCTTATGTTTTTCAGTATTTTTTTCTTTATTGCTTTTATTGTTTTTTTTTTTGGTTTTTCTTTGCGAAAGTGATGTCTTTTATTTATTTTTTGGAGGTCAGGTTCTACTTTTCAGTAATTGACAAAAAGTGCTTGATGAACTTCTGTGGTGGTCAACACGGCTTCATATCATCCTCTCTTGAGGCTGATACGATATCGTATTAATCTCTGCAAAACTCATTGTCATGATATAACTGCCTGTGGGACATAGGAAGATATACACTACATACCTGTTTGAGAAAAGTTATAGTAAAATATAAAGATAGTCTCACCCAGTAAAATATTGATGATTTGAGTGAAGTTTAGAAATCAGAAATTCAGATTTGACATAGGGTATTCCAGATGCTATATATACCCAGTGTTGGCATACAGTATTTAAATCCTGTTCAAAGTAACTAGGCAGGTTTCAAGGTAAGAATGCGATATAAAGTGGTAGAATGAGTGATGTTTACATCAATTGTTTTTATACAGTTTTCATCAATTGTGTTTTAGAGCGATGTTTCACCATCGGTTGTGAATTGGGGGATTGAGACAATGGGCCTCCTTGAAACGGATACATCAATTTCACTGCTTTGACAACAGTTTTAGTCCCCTATGTTGTCCCTAGCGCTCTACAGCCTGATGAGGACCCCATTGTTTGAATATGTGTATGTGTTTGGGTTGATGAAGACGTGTAGATGCTCCCCAGTAGGCATATATAAGGAGTTACTGCCTTCAATGACTGGTGAGAGGCTGCCCACTCTCAATTTTAGTGCACAACATTTACCGGTGCTGTGCGGCCAGGCCGGCGGTGGCACCAGCCTAGACCAGCTGGCACCAGTTGCCGTGTGTTAGCACATTAAAATCATCATGTTTAGAAGATGTGAGAGATGAATTTCCTAACCCCTTAAAGAGCCGGAACCTGAACCTAATTTAGGGCCAGCATTGGTGTCAGCAGTTCAGCACCACTGATTTTGGCTGGTGCCAGCTGGTGCTGCAACGGGTTTATAGCAGGTGTCGGGAGTAAGCAACCTGTCAGTGACTAGTATCAACCTGAAACATATTAATGAAAAGTTTTCCCAAGGACAGTTATCTCGGTTAAAAATCCCTTCCAACGCAGCATAGTGGCCTCCTATCAAGTCACCTTGCCCATACTATGGAGTATACCCGAACTCAAAGCATAGTATGTTACCCAAAAGTTAGAGATTTGTTTATAACTGGGCAACTCCATCGTTACCTACGTAACGTTTTGTACGCTTAGAAAGTATGTAGCGTCATCGATTCTCAACTTGGAGGACTCGTTTTTGCTCTATGTCAAAGGTCAAGCCTTCTTCTTTCTTATGTAAAGTGTTCCAGCGATTTCCTTTGAACAGTTTGTGTGCACGGCTCCAAAAACCACGCGTTTCCAACGTAACAAAAAACGGAAGTGACTTTTTGGTAGTGTGTACATAATCTCAATTTTTAGCGAATCTGTAAGGTCTGGCGAACTGATTTTTTTTTCGTCAGTTAACAACAGTCTTAGGACTGATAATGCAGAAATTCAGAACGATTGAGCCCTATGCTTCGTTTCTACGATTTTTTTTCCTCCGTTACTGACGCAACAGATTTTCGTTACCAACGTAACTCGTACGAATTCTCACCAGAATCTTCAGCAAAACAGTTTTATTTGTAAAAGAAAAGTGAACGATGATTTTAAATCGAACTGTACATAATTGTTTGAAGAACGGTTGCTATTACCACCGACAGGAGTCAAGTGGGGGGGGGGGGGGGGGGGTAGCCTTTTTACTATCTTTCGTCTCGAATATAAAATAACGTCACTCTTTCCGGGCCATCGCCATCGCCATCTCTTCTGCCCTGCGACAAAAGGCGCAAATTGCATCGATTTAACATATGCACCTTCTTTCTCTAAGCTTTGGATAATCCCAGGGAAGTACTGAGTAGGGAAGTACAATACAAATTAAGTTAGTTCTGGCCTACTGACCTATTCTCTCTAGATAAAAACACCTTGAGCCCAAGCTGACTGGGAAACAAACATATATTCAAACAACGCATAAACGGATACGCAGGTTATGAGTGCAGGCTTGTTCCTTCCCCAACGTTGGTCCTGAAGTTTGACAGCCTGACGAGGACCTTGCCAAGAAGGACCGAAAAATCGCTGCCAAACCATCGTAGCTGACGGATCCGTTTATGCATTGTTTGAATGTGCATTCTCTCTAGATATTTCTTCTCGTAATCCAGAAATTTGTCAACTCATTTGTCTGCAAACAACAAACAAATACACAACAAACAACAAGACAAAGACAAAAACAAACAAATACACAAGTAGCGATAATTATCAGAGAATATTCAGAAAGTTGGTTGAAGACACAATTTCTTCATAAACTTTCCGCCTTGAAAGGCTGGAGCCTTTTTCTAACGATGTAAAGAACACTGCTCCGACTTTGGACTTCAGTACTTTGCAGCATTATCATTTGGCCAATTTTCGTTGCCGTTGGGGACAATTTTTTGGTTGGAATGGCTACCAAGAGCGTGTTCCACCCTCCTAACAATAATAACTATTAGTTACTTTTCCGTTCCAACCTCGTGAAAAGTTACTACGATGACCGTTCCAACCTTCTGGAAATAGTTACTAATAGTAACTATTTGCTTACCATGCTCGGGAGCGTAGTAAGCGTGGTACTATGCATCTCTGTAACGCGATCGGTCGGATTCGCCCGTGGCATGATATTCTGCTGGAAAATAGAAAAATTGTTCCAGCCTTGACGCAAAAAGCCAGAATGCGGTAAGTAACTACGATAAGTAGGGTGGAACACGCCCTAACTGTTAATCGAAGGTGAGAGACGTAGTGCTATGGAAGTGACCATGTTATTTTTGTTTCAGGTCAGTTTGTAGCACAAAATTTACAAGGGAACAATGGAAAAATCCAACATCAATCCCGATGGCCCAGACATCATCGAGGAAGTAAACCTCGAAGAAGAAAATGACGTAGAAATCATTCCTTCTGATGACGTTGAAGTTGTCATGGAAGTTGACAGTGATGATGATGCAGAAGAGGAAGCAGAGGCTGAGGACGAACAGGAAGAAGACCAAGGGGATGATATTCTGGAAGTCACACCCAGTAACGAGGAGTAAGTAGCATAACAATAATAACAACTGTTATGACATTTCTGTTATTATTTTTTCTTTCCTGTTTTTTTCCCTCTTTCTTTTCCTCTTTTTTCTTTTTTTTGAAAATATATTAGATTAGTTTTTGTGTTATTGTTTATTAAATAATTTGAATCAAATACGATTCGCAGTCAGCTTGGGCTGAAGGAATATTTATGAATAATTTTAAGTTAAAAGGTGGTTAGAAGATACAGCCACTCACAGGATTTTTGTCTTTTATGTGGTTGTTAAGTTTTTGGGATCCCAAAACGTAAGTGGAGGGATACCTATGACATCGCAAAAGTTGTCCGCTGTCCGTCCGTCCGTCTGTGAGCACGATAACTCTCGAAGGGAATGAGATATTTTGATGAAACTTGGTTTTACGATTCTTTGGGTCAAGAGTAAGGTCAAGTTCGTAGATGGGCTTTGTAAGCCCATACATTTAGGGGTGGGGGTTCAAATTAAGGAGCAAACAAAATATTTTTAAACAGCTAATGTGATAGTCGATTATGAGGTAAGAAGACATGCCGAACACGAATATGCAAAACATTTTCTCGTCCGACAAGTAGTTCGCCCGGAATCCGGCAAAAACCGGAAAGTTGGTTACAACTAAAAGTTTCATTTGAAGTCCATTAAATGTTCGATTTAGGGGTAAGAAGACATGCTGAACACGATGTTGAAAACCATTTTCTCGCCGGACATGTAGTTTGTCCGGATTCCGGTAAAAAACAGAAAGTTGGTTAAAAGTACAAGTTTCATTTGAAGTTTATTAAATGTTCGGTTTTGGGGTAAGTAGACATGCTGAACATTTATGTGAAATGTATTTTCTACCCGGACAACTAGTTCGACCGGAATCCGGCCAAAACCGAAAGATTTGTTAAAAGCAGTGAGTTTTATTTGAATTTGATTAGATGTCAGATTTAGGGGTAAGAAGAGATGCTGAGTCGTCTGTATACGACAATCTTTTTCAACCGGACATATAATTCGTCCGGAATTCGGTTGTAACTGGAATTTTTCTTTATAAGTTAAAGTTTTATTTGAAGTTGATTAGATGTTGTTTATAAAGGATATACGCTGAATTCGTTTCTGAATTTTTTCTTTTTGCTGGACAATTAGTTCGCTCGGAATTTGGCCGAAATTTGGCAGAAGTAAAGCAGGAAGTTTCGGTCAGTTTCGTCAAAATAGAGATGGCTTATAGCGGTATATCTGAAGTTGGTTTTCTCTGATGATTAGCCTGCCGAAGACTGGATCTGGCGAAGACAAGACCCAATTGTCTGGATCAAATATCGAAACCTTTGGTCTTGTTGTATAATGTAGTTGTGTTTTTTTGGTGAAATAAAAAATATCAGAATCTGAAATCTTGCTTCGGTCACACCGCACTTTCTGTACATTTCTCCATTCTGGGATGTCCTAAACAGTTCCGATAAAAGGAAAATTCGGACAAAATGTTACAAATTGGCAAAATACCTTATCGGACTCCCACAATGGGAGTCTAACTCAGACCTGTCGAAGAAGTACCACATCATCGATGCTTCTGCTAAGTGCGAAACCATAGAGTGTCGTGCTAGATCCCGGGCTTTTAAAAACACATACGAATCGCCGTTGATCCGTCTCGTTATCTCTCGTTACCTAAGGAGTTTTGTTCCCTCTTTCGTCAACCTTTTTAACTTGCATCATTAATTGTTGATAGATTTTAATATTTTGTGTTGTGTTTGACAAGTCTTGTTTATATCCGAACTAGTGTAGAATTATTTTTTTTGTATATGATTAGTGTTAATATGGACGGGAACCACCAAATCGGCTTGACCGTTGTATCGGTTTTGAAAATAAGTTGAAATTGAATTAACTCTTCTATAAGTGTTATAAAATTTATGTAGTGTTTCCTTTTCTTTGTGTGTATGCTATTTCATTTTTTGTTTTTTATTATTATTCCGCTCTTTCACTTGTTGTATAGCGGGCCTCAAAAAGTTATTATTATTATTTAAAAGCCCAAGGGCTATAGCTAAGAACAACATGGCAAAAAATAGCATTGAACAAACGACAAAATTACTGATAAGCAACTAGACATCACAAAATTGCTTAATCGAACTCCAAACGGTTTCTGTGCACCATACTTTGTATTGTTGTGTAAGGGGGAGCTCGAGTTCAAAGCCAAGAGCCTTGTTATTTGCATTTTTTGATCTGGCGAAAATCCGTTTAGGTCTAAATCGAAAGTACTGCCATCATCTCTTTTGAGAAGAACAAGGGACTACCTCTGATTATCTCCTACGCCTAAGGCGTTTTGTCGCGGCACATTTGAGTGTTTCTCGCGGAAACATAAGGAGGGTTTTCGCGAGCTGGAAAGCATGGTCGGAATCACTTTCCAGTGGTTTTCGCGCTACTTAGGAAAGTTGCCGAACTTTCCAACCGGTTTTCGCGCTTCGGAAACCGAAGCGGCTTTCCCGAAAGTGATTCCACGAGGGTAGTGGAAAGCTCCGCGGAAAGTTGAATGTTTCGGCGGAAATTTCAGAGGTGTTGGAAAAAAACAGTGCAAGTATTACTAATAAATAAAGAAAAATGGCAAGCGTTATTAGGGTGGCTTCGATGGAATATACTAGAATCAAGAACCGTTAAGAGAACCATATTTATTCGAAATAGTTTATAATTTAATATTTTCCCGGCGATGTCAGCTTTCCATGCGTTTTCGCGATCAGTCCAGCGGGAAAGTGGAAAGTTATTCCAAGAATCGCTTTCCCACAGTTTTCGCGATGCGCTTCGCTGACCGGAAAGTGATTCTGAGATCTCGCGAAAACCCTCCTATATTTGCGTGCCAGACACTCATTCGTCCCACAAGCTGAACCTCGCGGAAACGCCGTTTTATCGGTTTCTTGGGCGTAATTTCTAATGTCTGAAAATAAACAAAATCTAGATGAAATCTCATTAAAAAGAGCTTCAGGCTCACGTCCCTACCATTCTGTACTGGAAGGATCCTTAGTCTTATGTCCGTCTACCCGATGAAGTAGCTACTTTTATTATATGAACATGAATTTGCCACTAAATACGAATTTTCTGCTACCGGAATAGAAAACAAGCTCGACAGTTCAATTTCAGTTCAGTTAATTTCTAAAACGTGAAGCGGACATGCCGAATATTCGTTTGGTCGTCAGTAAAAATATATATACAATTTACAGTCAACACTTATGAATTGAATTAAAATAAAAGTAATCGTCCAATACATTTGATAAAAAAGAGTTAAGCTCAGGTACACAATTACTTACTAGCACTGGCGCTAAAAAACTTGACAAAGGAGGGAACAAAAAGGTCTTTTGTGAAAATTGAGCCACAAAGGGGTCTAGGTGAATACCTCCCGGGCGACCCCCCCCCCCCCTCCGGAAATAGCCCCCCCCGGCAAAAAAACTGGTACGAACCCCCCCCCCCCCCCTCCCGAATGCAAATATCTAGGAAATCATAAAAATCATATTAAAAACTGCAGTTTGAACCGCGAACACTTAGAAATTTTCCCTAGACATGCGAGCTAAATGTAAACGCGTGACGGCGGCTCGCTGGCCTGGCCGGCCGCTTTTCATAAAAAAAAAATTGTTTTACTAACACTGTGTGTGCATGTGTGTGTGTGTGGGGGGGGGGGGGTAGCGGGAAGTGCGGGAACTCCCACAAAACCCTTGTTGGTCGAGGGAACATGTTTATGGACCACACGAACGACCATAGAAACACTTTTTCGAGCCACACAAACTTTGTGGGATCGCGGAAAAACGCCTCTACGTACAGGGTTTTTAGTGCAGTGTCCCAAATGGACAATGCAGTATCGCGGACGCTTCAGCCGACTTTCCGTTTCCGGTTTTCAGTAATTGTTGTTCGTGATTCCTGAACTGTGACAGGTTGCAGTGTCGATAGTTGTAGATCTATTCGCCTTCAAGTCTAGTCGTGTGCTTTGGGTGTATCGTCCTCCACATCACCCACTTCCGGATCATAGAAGATAATTTCGTAAACGACATTGGCCTGACATATCACAAAAAAATCAACGAAGAAACCAACGAAAATGGGTTTTGTAAAGGCCAACGAATATACTGAAATATATACGAATAAATACGAATATATTTCAGTATATACGTTGGCCTTGACAAACCCCATTTTCGTTGGTTTCTAAGTTGATTCTTCCAGATCATCCGACAGACTAGATTGTCATTGATGGCAGATAGAGCCCTTTGGTGTAGAATTGAAAGCCGGGAACGCGGGCATTTACATTGAGGAAACGTAACAAATATTGGCTTTACAGCTCCTTTGTAAACGCCGAGTTTACGCCCCTCATCCCACGTCGCCATTTTGGGTTTTAGTGCAGTGTCTAGCATGTACAATGCAGTATTAAGGATGCTGTAGTCGGCTTTTCGGTTCTCGTTGTGATTGTTATTGGATCTTGTACCACTCGTAAACTGTGAACGGTGAAAATCAGAACATGGTGTGTTTGTTGGCCTTGGGTCTAGTTGTGCCTTTTAGAGGCTTCCACCTTCCCGCTGTTCACCCGGTTACGTGGCAAAAAGGTGCCTAGTCGTGTCCCACATACAGTCCCAAGAGTCTATTTTGGGTGGCATACCCTCGGAAATAGAAAATGTGATAGAAAAACCCATGTGCCTTAAATATTTTTAGCCATCTAGGTTTTGAAAATGTACAGAAGGCAGTTTGAATTTCAGCGAGGGTATATCGGTTTAATAGATGGCGTTGTTGTGGACACGAAGACGTTAATTCCTGCACCTAGCGCTCGCAGGGGTATAAAAAGGAATTAAAGTATCGTAGGTGTCCTGATCTCCGCATGGGGGGGGGGGGGGATATACTCTTAAGGCACAAACGACTAGACAATCTTTTTTTTTTATCGGGATCTTTGGTCTCTTTGAACACCGACTTAACTCAAGCCATGTCATTGGTGCACTTCTTCCAACCTCAACTGTAAGGCCTGGCTCGTTTACTAGCAGACTCGAGTAAAGTAGGGCGTGGCTTTATGTTTGTCCAGTCAAGAGTGTTTTTGAATAGATAGGTAGATGTTTAATGAAGCCCTTGGGCCATGAACAAAAACAAAACAGTACATCCTTTACATTCATTATACGGGCGAACTTTTATACAACTTAAAAAAACAATTTCTCTCGGTCTCCAACTGACCTCACATACTTTTAATTGTCTTATTTAAATGGTCCATAAATGCACCAATCCTGCATATACTTCTAGGGTTTGTACTGTAGAGAAAATCCTTTACTGGCCTATCTATACCGTTCAAAAACTTCTCACGCAGGACAGACAACTCTTGGCACTCGTAAAGAAGATGGTCCAGCTCCCATATCTCAGTCTTACAAAATTTACAACTCCGACTATCCCTTGACCCTGACCTTTTAATATCCCAAACATTCCATATATACGCGTTGCGTGACGTCAGCATGGAGAAAATCTGTTTTTTCGGTAGATGGCGTGATGGTGGAATATGGATTCGCGATATTCCAGGCTAGCGCTTCCAAGCTGACTAGTTTCTGTTAATCCCACTAAACCTCACCATAAGCACTTGTGACAGATATAGTAAAATAGATCCAGAGGTGATGAGTAGAAAATCTACAATCGGCTTGCCAGGTAGTTTAGGCTTTGCATGTAGGCGTTTTTCTTAGCGGTTCTTCTGTATAGGCGTTTTTTAGCGGCTCTTCTGTTTATCAACAGTGTTGACCAACAAACTACTGTTGACCACATTTGACCGCTAAAACGTCCTTGTTGATCAACAGAGGTGAATCTTCGCCAGAACGCTCTGTTTGAAAAGTCTGGCTGAATACTCCTAAAATCGACCAACAGACTTGATCAACAACACTTTCAATTGTTGGTCGTTTTGACCAACAATGTTGGCCACAGAGGTTTCTGTTGGTCGCTAGAACACACTGTTGGTCAACATTGGCTCAATGTTGGACCGCTAAAAAACGCCTTATATCAGGAGTGTTGAGCAACAAACTACTGTTGTCCGCCAAAACTCCCCTGTTGATCAGCAGTGGTGAATCTTCGCCAGAACGCTCTGTTTTGAAAGAATTGGCTGATTACTCCACAAACTGACAAACAGACGTGAGTTCCGTTTTTGATCGAAGTTTTGTTCACCGTTCGCTTAGTCGGTTGCTTAATTTCCGCTTTCGAACGCCGTCGAAGTTCACCGTTTGCTTAATTAGTGTTTTTACGACTCCGGCGACCCTTGCCCGGTTGACGTTTCTTCGACGATTCAAGCAAACTTCGAACTTGCTAGCTCACGAAGTTTAACGGTCAGAGTTTAAAGGACAAAGAAACTGTGACCGGCGATAAAAAACGCAACTATGATTAACAACACTTTCAGCTGTTGGTTGTTTTGACCAACAATGTTTCCCACAGACGTTTCTGTTGGTCACTAGAACGCACTGTTGGTCATCATTGGCTCAATGTTAAACCGCTAAAAAATGTCTTATGTCTCAGTAGTAGAAGTTGAAAAATACCCACTACCTTAGTCTATGGATCCGACTTTTTACCATGTACACGCAAGTGTTGAATATGAGACAGTGGGGGGGGGGGGGGACTAACAGAAACTAGTCCGCTAGGAGCGCTTAACTGGAATAAGGCGAATTGCTCGTAAGGCAGGAGTCTTATCGAAGGTTCTTCTTTAGCTTCTTCTTCTTTAGATCATTATCATGTAAATCTGAATGAATTGGCTTGCCCATGCGGAAGCCCCAGACATCTGAGGCATATTCTCGCCGTTCCCCGAGGACTCCTCGAGGAATCGAAGGGAACGGCGAGAATAGAGGGAGTCACTCCACGCGGACTCCGCCTAGGAAAACAACGAGAACACGGGGAATGCTTCTAAAATGGATTTTGTTCGAATAAAAATATACAGTTAAAGGACACCTGAACAATGAAACCATAGTTGAACACACCATGGAGAATGCATTTATAGACATGGCCACGGAGATCATTCTTCTCCTGAGCGTGACGTTTTCAAAATAGGGATGTTCGTTTCTGGAGGTTTGCACATGCAGACTCCAAGACAAAAAGCGCAATTCATTCAAATCTTGTACAGCGCCGGCCGGATCGTATTGGAATTTCTTCTAGATATGCGTTTAGCTTAACTGGTTAAAAAATATTCCAGAAGAAGGGTTGATTGGCGACATTTGTTCATTTCTAAAATTATTCGGTAATGGAATAAGGACGGATGCAGAATAGAGCAAAAATCATAGCTTGGAAACACTATTTCGTATTTGGATTGGGTTTTCTGCAGGCAATGTTAACGGAAGTCATACAGATAGGGATGATAATTGGTACTCTTCATTCAGGTGTCCTTTAGGGGTCCGCGAAACTAACAGGGAAATGCTCGGTCGTCGGTGTCTTAAACAACCCAGGGTTTCTGATCGACCGGCGAAAGTAGTTTCTGTCCTTAGAACAGTTTTTTTTATGAGCTTTTTTGCGTTCAATTTTGGGCATACAGGGTGCGAAGAATCCAGCGTGAGCGAATTAATTCGAATCTTGTAGCGGTGGAGGGCTGGAAACGTTTCTAGGACGACTTAGAATCTTTTAATCGACATGGTTTAGTCTTCGAAAAGTTGCGCCTTGTGTAAGTTGGTGTTAGAAAAGGGCTGGCAAGAAGCAGCAATAATGAAACTAGGAAGTACGAATTAATGATTTTCTTATACGCAGCTTAGTACTTAGGCATTTGCACAGTTTGTAGAAAAACAAGAGCTGTAAGCTCATATGGCACTTGCATGTGTCAAGATGATTTGATTGATCAAAAGTAAGTTTCGACTTTGCGGTTGAGATGCGCGCTATAAGGGAGCTGGAACTTCATTTGTAAGCAAAACCCTTGAGGCAAAACTGCTATGGGCTGATGGGCAGCACGAAAATGCATATATTGCTTAAAAGTATTTTTTTTTACTTTGCGGTCAAGATTGGTACTTTAAGGAATAATCGGATTTGGGAAGTAGCAATTTCTAAGCAAATGTTGTTGAGTCTCCAATATTCCAGCGAAGTTTTATCGTCCTAGCACATCTGGAAGTACCTTAACGTGCGATCACCGGAATCCCAGACCCCCCCTCCCCCTCCTCCAACTCCACCCACAATAACCGGAGCCAATCCGGTTCTGTAAATGATTAATCCAGAGCATCTGTTTGTCATTCCCACGAAGTTCGATCCAGATCACACCAGTCTAAGCGGGTCAAGTATTTTCCGCCCTCCCCCCAATAATTGCCGGATTCGGTCCGGAAATGAAAAAGGTCACAAGAGAAAAATGTCCTCTGTTTAATTATTAAATTTCACTCGAATCCGATCACCCGTTCCAAAGTTACGCATGACTCAATATTCCGGATTCCCCTCCCTCAACTCCCCCCCCCAAGATTATCATATCGAGGATTTTTTTTTTATTCCAAGTCAGTTTGACCGGGTCCCTGATATGCCTTCCAAGTTTCGTCGTGAAAATCCCCCAAAAAACGGAATTCCGGGATACCCCTCCTCCCCCCCCCTCAAGTGTCCGGATCCAGTCAAATTATGTAAAAGATTTACATGGACCAGATGTTTGTTCTTCCCAGCAAGTTTCACTCCGATACCATCATTCTAACCGTTTCTCGAGATTTCCGGTCCACCCCCCCCCCCCCCCCCACCCAGCTCCCCCGTGGTGCACGTAGCCAATCCGATTCAGCAAATGACATACCTAGAGCATCTGTTTGTTCTTCCCACAAAGTTCCATCCCGATCCCTCCATTCTAAACGGGGCACGTATTTTCCGCCCCCCCCCCCAATAGTTGCCGGATCCGGTCCGGATATGAAAAAAATCATCGGAGAAATGTCCTCTGTTGAATTCTTAAATTTCACTCGAATCCGATCACCCATTCCAAAATTACGCATGACTGAAAATTTCGGATTCCCCTCCCTCCACTCCCCCCCACCATTATCTGATCGACAAAATTTTTATTTTGAAGTCAGTTGATTGGGTCCCTGATATGCCTGCCAAGTTTCATCGTGAAAATCCCCAAAACCACCATCACCGAAATTCCGGGACCCCCCCCACCCCATAAGTGTCCGGATCAAGTACAATGGTCTAAAGGACTTATCTAGAGCAGATGCTTGTTCTTCCCAGCAAGTTTCACTCCGATCCCTCCATTCTAACTGTTTCTTGAAATTTCCGGTCTCCCCCCCCCCCCCCAACTCCCCCCTGGCTACCGAATCCGGTCAAGACTTTAAACGGGACATTACAGATATATATTCTGTTCAGTTATGAAGTTTCATTACAATCCGATCATCCGTTCGAAAGTTACACACTTCTCAATTTCCCGGATTCCCCTGCGGATTCCCCTCCCTCCACTCACCCACCATTATCTGATCGACAATATTTTTATTTTGAAGTCAGTTTGATTGGGTCCCTGATATGCCTGCCAAGTTTCATCGTGAAAATCCAAAAAACCACCATCACCGGAATTCCGGGACCCCCCCCCCCCATAAGTGTCCGGATCCAGTACAATGGTCTAAAGGACTTATCTAGAGCAGATGCTTGTTCTTCCCAGCAAGTTTCACTCCGATCCCTCCATTCTAACCGTTTCTTGAAATTTCCGGTCTCCCCCCCCCAACTCCCCCCTGGCTACCGAATCCGGTCAAGACTTTAAACGGGACATTACAGATATATATTCTCTTCATTTATGAAGTTTCATTACAATCCGATCATCCGTTCGAAAGTTACACACTTCTCAGTTTCCCGGATTCCCCTGCCCTCCACCCCCCCCCCCAAAATGGTCGGATCAGAAAAATGATTATTCCTAATTTTGTTTGGTCGGGTCTCTGATATGCCTGCCAAGTTTCATGGTCCTAGCACAACTGGAAGTACCCTAACTCGAAAAAGTGTGACAAAATGCCCTAAATTTTCAAGTTTCCAGCGCCCCCACTTCCCCGCACATGGTCGGATCGGGAAACTGATTATTTCCAGGTTAGTTTGGTCGGGTCCCTGATATTCCTGCCAAGTTTCATTGTCCTAGCTCATCTGGAAGTACCCTCACTCGAAAAAGTGTGACGAAATGCCCTAAATTTTCAAGTTTCCAGCGCCCCAACTCCCCCGCATATGGTCGGATCGGGAAACTTATTATTTCCAGGTTACTTTGGTCAGGTCCTTGATATTCCTGCCAAGTTTCATTGTCCTAGCTCATCTGGAAGTACCCTAACTCGAAAAAGTGTGACAAAATGCCCTAAATTTTCAAGTTTCGAGCGCCCCCACTCCCCCGCATATGGTCGGATCGGGAAACTGATTATTTCCAGGTTCGTTTGGTCGGGTCCCTGATATTCCTGCCAAGTTTCATTGTCCTAGCTCATCTGGAAGTACCCTAACTCAGAAAAAAGTGACAAAATGCCCTAAATTAGCAAGTTTCCAGCGCCCCGCACTTCCCCCCATATGGTCGGATCGGGAAACTGATTATTTCCAGGTTAGTTTGGTCGGGTCCCTGATATGCCTGCCAAGTTTCATTGTCCTAGCACATCTGGAAGTACCCTAACTCGGATATGTGGGACAAAAAAACTCGGACCGACCGACAGACCGACAGACGGAATTGTGATCGGTATATGGCACTTGAGCCAGAGGCTGCAAGTGCCATAAAAACGAGAAACAAACGTATAAAGAGAAATACAGAACGGCATATGTACAATAGCAAAAAACAGAAGTAAATACATAACAAGAAATAAGGAACAAAATCCGAAACAAGAGCTGTAAGCTCATATGGCACTTGCATGTGTCAAGATGATTTGATTGATCAAGAGTAAGTTTCGACTTTGCGGTTGAGATGCGCGCTATAAGGGAGCTGGAACTTCATTTGTAAGCAAAACCCTTGAGGCAAAACTGCTGATGGGCTGATGGGCATCACGAAAATGCATATATTGCTTAAAAGTATTTTTTTTACTTTGCGGTCAAGATTGGTACTTTAAGGAATAATCGGATTTGGGAAGTAGCAATTTCTAAGCAAATGTTGTTGAGTCTCCAATATTCCAGCGAAGTTTCATCGTCCTAGCACATCAGGAAGTACCTTAACGCGCGATCACCGGAATCCCAGACCCCCCTCCCCCTCCTCCAACTCCACCCACAATAACCGGAGCCAATCCTGTTCTGTAAATGATTAATCCAGAGCATCTGTTTGTCATTCCCACGAAGTTCGATCCAGATCACACCAGTCTAAGCGGGTCAAGTATTTTCCGCCCTCCCCCCGATAATTGCCGGATTCGGTCCGGAAATGAAAAAGGTCACAAGAGAAAAATGTCCTCTGTTTAATTATTAAATTTCACTCGAATCCGATCACCCGTTCCAAAGTTACGCATGACTCAATATTCCGGATTCCCCTCCCTCAACTCCCCCCCCCCAAGATTATCATATCGAGGATTTTTTTTTTATTCCAAGTCAGTTTGACCGGGTCCCTGATATGCCTTCCAAGTTTCGTCGTGAAAATCCCCCAAAAACGGAATTCCGGGAGACCCCTCCCCCCCCCTCAAGTGTCCGGATCCAGTCAAATTATGTAAAAGATTTATATGGACCAGATGTTTGTTCTTCCCAGCAAGTTTCACTCCGATACCATCATTCTAACCGTTTCTCGAGATTTCCGGTCCACCCCCCCCCCCCCCCCCCCACCCCACCCAGCTCCCCCGCGGTGCACGTAGCCAATCCGATTCAGCAAATGACTTACCTAGAGCATCTGTTTGTTCTTCCCACAAAGTTCCATCCCGATCCCTCCATTCTAAACGGGGCACGTATTCCCCCCCCCCCCCAATAGTTGCCGGATCCGGTCCGCATATGAAAAAAATCATCGGAGAAATGTCCTCTGTTGAATTCTTAAATTTCACTCGAATCCGATCAACCATTCCAAAATTACGCATGACTGAAAATTTCGGATTCCCCTCCCTCCACTCCCCCCACCATTATCTGATCGACAAAATTTTTATTTTGAAGTCAGTTTGATTGGGTCCCTGATATGCCTGCCAAGTTTCATCGTGAAAATCCCCAAAACCACCATCACCGGAATTCCGGGACCCCCCCCCCCCCCATAAGTGTCCGGATCAAGTACAATGGCCTAAAGGACTTATCTAGAGCAGATGCTTGTTCTTCCCAGCAAGTTTCACTCCGATCCCTCCATTCTAACCGTTTCTTGAAATTTCCGGTCTCCCCCCCCCCCCCCAACTCCCCCCTGGCTACCGAATCCGGTCAAGACTTTAAACGGGACATTACAGATATATATTCTGTTCAGTTATGAAGTTTCATTACAATCCGATCATCCGTTCGAAAGTTACACACTTCTCAATTTCCCGGATTCCCCTGCGGATTCCCCACCCTCCACTCCCCCACCATTATCTGATCGACAATATTTTTATTTTGAAGTCAGTTTGATTGGGTCCCTGATATGCCTGCCAAGTTTCATCGTGAAAATCCAAAAAACCACCATCACCGGAATTCCGGCCCCCCCCCCCCATAAGTGTCCGGATCCAGTACAATGGTCTAAAGGACTTATCTAGAGCAGATGCTTGTTCTTCCCAGCAAGTTTCACTCCGATCCCTCCATTCTAACCGTTTCTTGAAATTTCCGGTCTCCCCACCCCCCAACTCCCTCCTGGCTACCGAATCCGGTCAAGACTTTAATCGGGACATTACAGATATATATTCTCTTCAGTTATGAAGTTTCATTACAATCCGATCATCCGTTCGAAAGTTACACACTTCTCAGTTTCCCGGATTCCCCTGCCCTCCACCCCCCCCCCCCCAAAATGGTCGGATCAGAAAACTGATTATTCCTAATTTTGTTTGGTCGGGTCTCTGATATGCCTGCCAAGTTTCATGGTCCTAGCACAACTGGAAGTACCCTAACTCGAAAAAGTGTGACAAAATGCCCTAAATTTTCAAGTTTCCAGCGCCCCGCACTCCCCCCCATATGGTCGGATCGGGAAACTGATTATTTCCAGGTTAGTTTGGTCGGGTCCGTGATATTCCTTCCAAGTTTCATTGTCCTAGCTCATCTGGAAGTACCCTCACTCGAAAAAGTGTGACAAAATGCCCTAAATTTTCAAGTTTCCAGCGCCCCAGCTCCCCCGCATATGGTCGGATCGGGAAACTTATTATTTCCAGGTTACTTTGGTCAGGTCCCTGATATTCCTGCCAAGTTTCATTGTCCTAGCTCATCTGGAAGTACCCTAACTCGAAAAAGTGTGACAAAATGCCCTAAATTTTCAAGTTTCGAGCGCCCCCACTCCCCCGCATATGGTCGGATCGGGAAACTGATTATTTCCAGGATCGTTTGGTCGGGTCCCTGATATTCCTGCCAAGTTTCATTGTCCTAGCTCATCTAGAAGTACCCTAACTCAGAAAAAAAGTGACAAAATGCCCTAAATTTGCAAGTTTCCAGCGCCCCGCACTCCCCCCCATATGGTCGGATCGGGAAACTGATTATTTCCAGGTTAGTTTGGTCGGGTCCCTGATATGCCTGCCAAGTTTCATTGTCCTAGCACATCTGGAAGTACCCTAACTCGGATATGTGGGACAAAAAAACTCGGACCGACCGACAGACCGACAGACCGACAGACCGACAGACGGAATTGTGATCGGTATATGGCACTTGAGCCAGAGGCTGCAAGTGCCATAAAAACACTAACTAAATTTAAGGTCCCCGAAAAAAAGATGTTGCGTCTGTATTGTACGTTTGTTCGTCCTCTTGTGGAGTATGCTTGTCCGGCTTGACACTATGGTATTAAGAAGGATGAATCTTATCATATAGAGAATATTCAGAAACGTGCACTAAGAATAGTGCACAGGGGCCCTAAAATCCCGTACTCTGGCCTTCTTTCTTTATTTGGACTAGATGCGCTGTCTAATAGGAGGCCGAAGTTGTGTTAAAATTTTCGACTAAAACTCCTTGAACACCCAACTCTCCGATTCCTTTTACCCCCTGATTTTGAGGTTGAACGCCCAAGGCCACCAAGGCAAGTATCTACCAAAGTCCCGAAGCTCATGCCGATCGCATGTAACCGGGTAAGATATTGTAATAGCTTCATTCCGAAATTTGTGGATTTTTACAATAATGTTGTTTTGTCTTAGTTATTTTGTTAGAAATTTTATTTCGGGTGTTGACTTCAATGGTTTACCTTTTATTTTGATTACGAATTTGATTTCAACAATTGTTGTATATATTACCTGACAAAGGTCAAACAATTTGGTTGGACAACCACGAAATTTTGTACCTGAATTATACAATAAATCAAATCAAGAAGGTTGGCAAGTTCTTCGTCTGGTAAAAAAAAAAAATATGAATAGTGCGCGCTATAAGGGAGCTGGAACTGCATTTGTAAGCAAAACCCTTGAGGCAAAACTGCTAATGGGCTGATGGGCATCACGAAAATGCATATATTGCTTAAAAGTATTTTTTACTTTGCGGTCAAGATTGGTACTTTAAGGAATAATCGGATTTGGGAAGTAGCAATTTCTAAGCAAATGTTGTTCGTCTCCAATATTCCAGCGAAGTTTCATCGTCCTAGCACATCTGGAAGTACCTTAACGCGCGATCACCGGAATCCCAGACCCCCCTCCCCCTCCTCCAACTCCACCCACAATAACTGGAGCCAATCCGGTTCTGTAAATGATTAATCCAGAGCATCTGTTTTTCATTCCCACGAAGTTCGATCCAGATCACACCAGTCTAAGCGGGTCAAGTATTTTCCGCCCTCCCCCCGATAATTGCCGGATTCGGTCCGGAAATGAAAAAGGTCACAAGAGAAAAATGTCCTCTGTTTAATTATTAAATTTCACTCGAATCCGATCACCCGTTCCAAAGTTACGCATGACTCAATATTCCGGATTCCCCTCCCTCAACTCCCCCCCCCAAGATTATCATATCGAGGATTTTTTTTTTAATCCAAGTCAGTTTGACCGGGTCCCTGATATGCCTTCCAAGTTTCGTCGTGAAAATCCCCCAAAAAACGGAATTCCGGGATACCCCTCCTCCCCCCCCCCCCTCAAGTGTCCGGATCCAGTCAAATTATGTAAAAGATTTACATGGACCAGATGTTTGTTCTTCCCAGCAAGTTTCACTCCGATACCATCATTCTAACCGTTTCTCGAGATTTCCGGTCCACCCCCCCCCCCACCCCACCCAGCTCCCCCGCGGTGCACGTAGCCAATCCGATTCAGCAAATGACTTACCTAGAGCATCTGTTTGTTCTTCCCACAAAGTTCCATCCCGATCCCTCCATTCTAAACGGGGCACGTATTTTCCGCCCCCCCCAATAGTTGCCTGATCCGGTCCGGATATGAAAAAAATCATCGGAGAAATGTCCTCTGTTGAATTCTTAAATTTCCCTCGAATCCGATCACCCATTCCAAAATTACGCATGACTGAAAATTTCGGATTCCCCTCCCTCCACTCCCCCCACCATTATCTGATCGACAAAATTTTTATTTTGAAGTCAGTTTGATTGGGTCCCTGATATGCCTGCCAAGTTTCATCGTGAAAATCCCCAAAACCACCATCACCGGAATTCCGGGACCCCCCCCCCCCCCCATAAGTGTCCGGATCAAGTACAATGGTCTAAAGGACTTATCTAGAGCAGATGCTTGTTCTTCCCAGCAAGTTTCACTCCGATCCCTCCATTCTAACCGTTTCTTGAAATTTCCGGTCTCCCCCCCAACTCCCACCTGGCTACCGAATCCGGTCAAGACTTTAAACGGGACATTACAGATATATATTCTGTTCAGTTATGAAGTTTCATTACAATCCGATCATCCGTTCGAAAGTTACACACTTCTCAATTTCCCGAATTCCCCTGCGGATTCCCCTCCCTCCACTCCCCCACCATTATCTGATCGACAATATTTTTATTTTGAAGTCAGTTTGATTGGGTCCCTGATATGCCTGCCAAGTTTCATCGTGAAAATCCAAAAAACCACCATCACCGGAATTCCGGGCCCCCCCCCCATAAGTGTCCGGATCCAGTACAATGGTCTAAAGGACTTATCTAGAGCAGATGCTTGTTCTTCCCAGCAAGTTTCACTCCGATCCCTCCATTCTAACCGTTTCTTGAAATTTCCGGTCTCCCCCCCCCCCCCAACTCCCACCTGGCTACCGAATCCGGTCAAGACTTTAAACGGGACATTACAGATATATATTCTGTTCAGTTATGATGTTTCATTACAATCCGATCATCCGTTCGAAAGTTACACACTTCTCAATTTCCCGGATTCCCCTGTGGATTCCCCTCCCTCCACTCCCCCACCATTATCTGATCGACAATATTTTTATTTTGAAGTCAGTTTGATTGGGTCCCTGATATGCCTGCCAAGTTTCATCGTGAAAATCCAAAAAAACACCATCACCGGAATTCCGGGACCCCCCCCCCCCATAAGTGTCCGGATCCAGTACAATGGTCTAAAGGACTTATCTAGAGCAGATGCTTGTTCTTCCCAGCAAGTTTCACTCCGATCCCTCCATTCTAACCGTTTCTTGAAATTTCCGGTCTCCCCCCCCCCCAACTCCCCCCTGGCTACCGAATCCGGTCAAGCCTTTAAACGGGACATTACAGATATATATTCTCTTCAGTTATGAAGTTTCATTACAATCCGATCATCCGTTCGAAACTTACACACTTCTCAGTTTCACGGATTCCCCTGCCCTCCCCCCCCCCCAAAATGGTCGGATCAGAAAAATGATTATTCCTAATTTTGTTTGGTCGGGTCTCTGATATGCCTGCCAAGTTTCATGGTCCTAGCACAACTGGAAGTACCCTAACTCGAAAAAGTGTGACAAAATGCCCTAAATTTTCAAGTTTCTAGCGCCCCCACTTCCCCGCACATGGTCGGATCGGGAAACTGATTATTTTCAGGTTAGTTTGGTCGGGTCCCTGATATTCCTGCCAAGTTTCATTGTCCTAGCTCATCTGGAAGTACCCTCACTCGAAAAAGTGTGACAAAATGCCCTAAATTTTCAAGTTTCCAGCGCCCCAACTCCCCCGCATATGGTCGGATCGGGAAACTTATTATTTCCAGGTTACTTTGGTCAGGTCCCTGATATTCCTGCCAAGTTTCATTGTCCTAGCTCATCTGGAAGTACCCTAACTCGAAAAAGTGTGACAAAATGCCCTAAATTTTCAAGTTTCGAGCGCCCCCACTACCCCGCATATGGTCGGATCGGGAAACTGATTATTTCCAGGTTCGTTTGGTCGGGTCCCTGATATTCCTGCCAAGTTTCATTGTCCTAGCTCATCTAGAAGTACCCTAACTCAGAAAAAAGTGACAAAATGCCCTAAATTTGCAAGTTTCCAGCGCCCCGCACTCCCCCCCATATGGTCGGATCGGGAAACTGATTATTTCCAGGTTAGTTTGGTCGGGTCCCTGATATGCCTGCCAAGTTTCATTGTCCTAGCACATCTGGAAGTACCCTAACTCGGATATGTGGGACAAAAAAACTCGGACCGACCGACAGACCGACAGACCGACAGACCGACAGACCGACAGACGGAATTGTGATCGGTATATGGCACTTGAGCCAGAGGCTGCAAGTGCCATAAAAACACTAAATTTACTGAATTAGCTGAGCTAGCAGACATTTCAGCAGAGTACAGACTAAAAAATGCAAACAATCTAATCCTTTTACCAATGAGTCGTTGGCACTCAAAATTGGAGTATACCGACAGGTCCAAAAAATGCCCGTGTTATCTGACCAACACGTTTTAGATCCCATGGAAACACTTGTTTTGGACCTTGATTTTAGATATGAAATTTTTTGTAAATTGGGGTTATGTTACGACATGTTCTCATATATGTTTGTGAATGAAAACAAGTCGTAATAGTTTTGTTCATGAAAGAAGTTATATAAAAATGTTTGTTTAGTTTTGGTATATATATTTAAGAAAAAAGTGTATAGTAGTTTTGTTGTGAAATGTTTGAAAGTAAAGTTTGCCACTACGATGAAGGATTTCCTAATGACGGTAGGACGTCCTTCATTTCGTAGGATGGGCGCTGTTTATTTTTGTTGATTTAATTGTTATTGGTATTATACACTTTTTGAAATTTTTTGACTATTAACAGTAGTGTCTTAGTTTTATAAGGAAATTGATTTTAAATTTTAACAGGGTATTAGATTAATTGACTGATTATGTGTAGCAGACTGTTTATATGTAGTAGAGTAGTTATTGTGACGAAGCATGGTTGTGTGATGGTGAGGGGGTCAGGGTAAATTAATCAAGAATTTGTCATTTTAAGGTAAGAGACAAAGTCAAGAATAAGGATTCTGGAGCGTAGAGAAGAAATTCTGGAAGCTCCAATCAACAACACAAAACAACAACAACACTTGTTTGTTTTTATGGCACTTGCAGACTCTGGCTCAAGTGCCATATACCGATCACAATTCCGTCTGTCGGTCTGTCGGTCGGTCCGAGTTTTTTGTCCCACTTATCCGAGTTAGGGTCCTTCCAGATGTGCTAGGACAATTAAACTTGGCAGGCATATAAGGGACCCGACCAAACTAACCTGGAAATAATCAGTTTCCCGTTCCGAACATATGCGGGGGAGTGCGGGGCGCTGGAAACTTGAAAATTTAGGGCATTTTGTCACTTTTTTCCGAGTTAGGGTACTTCCAGATGAGCTAGGACAACGAAACTTGGCAGGAATATCAGGGACCTGACCAAAGTAACCTGGAAATAATAAGTTTCCCGATCCGACCCTATGCGGGGGAGTTGGGGCGCTGGAAACTTGAAAATTTAGGGCATTTTGTCACACTTTTTCGAGTGAGGGTACTTCCAGATGAGCTAGGACAATGAAACTTGGCAGGAATATCAGGGACCCGACCAAACTAACCTGGAAATAATCAGTTTCCCGATCCGACCATATGCGGGGAAGTGGGGGCGCTGGAAACTTGGAAATTTAGGGCATTTTGTCACACTTTTTCGAGTTAGGGTACTTCCAGTTGTGCTAGGACCATGAAACTTGGCAGGCATATCAAAGACCCGACCAAACAAACTTATAAATAATCAGTTTTCTGATCCGACCATTTTGGGGGGGGGGGGGGAGGGCAGGGGAATCCGGGAAATTGAGAAGTGTGTAACTTTCGAACGGATGATCGGATTGTAAGGAGGGATCGGAGTGAAACACGATGAAACTTGGCAGGCATATGATATGATATGATATGATATTTATTACACTAAAAGCCCAAGGGCCATGGCAATACAATCAGAAAAAACAAACAAAATTGACGAACTTATTTCTAGCCACTACTAAAACTACAAAAAATGTTCTCTGTGCATCATTGACAGCTTGAGGAATCTACCCACTTTCTTTATAGTAGCATAACACTCACTCTTAAACATTTGCTCCATCCATTCCTGATCACACTCATTTACTCCAAATATTTCACTTCTCAAGTCATTCAATTCCCTACAATCACACATAAGATGTCGCACACACTCATTCATATCTCCACACATCGGGCAGAAGTAAGGACCAATTCTCCCAATCAACCTACCCGTGTACCTCCTCCTATCCCCCAGGGGTAAAATATCAGCACGCATACTAATTAATAATTTCAGTTCCTCCTTATTTAAACCCGCTTTAAAATAAACACATTCACCCCATGTCTCTTTCGCCTCTGTATAAAACCTTAACGATTTTGAACTATCTCTATCAACCTGCCACCTCTGAATTTTCTGGTCCCGAAGTATACTTTTTACTTCTCTAGCTACTGTCCCTAACTCCAACTCATGACCAATACCCTCATTCCACCTATCACCGACCCCGCACTCATCTAAAATTTTCTTAACCTGAGACGCCCATGACTCCTTACTTGTGTCCCTAAGGGACTCCAGATAACCGCTTTCAACATTCTAACACGTGGGAGACGAATTATCTTCTCCCAAAAACTGACCATACTCACTAAACGCCTACCTCTTAAACTTCCTAAACCTAGGTCACCCCTAACAACTAAACTATTAGTCCTACTACCCAGTCCTAACGATCTTTTAAAATAATTTAACTGTATCTGCTCCAACTTACCTGCCTTTTGAAACCCCCAAACTTCTGATGCGTAATGCATAACCGGCAATACCTTCGTGTAAAATACCTCTTTCTGTATCTTAATGTTATTAATATCTTTCAAATGGCTTCTTAGAACTAAATTAACACACCTTTTCCCCTTCATCTCCACCTGTTTCACATGCTTTCCAAATATTCCTCCTTTTGCTCGCAATTTACACCCCAAATACACCCATTCTTCCTTTACTTCTAGGTGCTTCCCTCCATATTGAAACTTATCACCTTCTTTCAATCTACCACCTTTTCTAAACACCATCACAGCTGTTTTGCTAACATTCAGTGCTAGCTCTTTCTTTTTTAAATATAGCTCTAATATATTTATAAGTTTCTGAAGGTTGATACTAGAATCCGCCACCAGTGTTAGGTCGTCAGCAAATAACAAAGTACAAAGGGACATGATATCTACCGTCACCGTTGGAGCCGAACTATCCGTCATGAACTGTACTACATACATTTATGAATAATGCGAATAATTTTGGCGAAAGAGTGCAACCTTGTTTCACACCCATCTTAGATTTCACACATCTTGAAAACTTCTTCGCCACTCGCACCACCACCTTAATACTCATGTACATTTCTACAATCAAAGCTACAAATAAATTTGGAAGACCCAAGTCTACCAATACTTCAATCAACAACTTTCTATTCACATTGTCGAATGCTCCTTTCAAGTCTACAAATGCTACGTATAGCTTACCACCCTTGCTTCTCGTGTACTTTCTAATTAACACATTTAATATGAAAATTTGGTCAAGCGTGCTGAACCCTTCCCTAAAACCAGCCTGCGCTGGATTTAAAATCTCACTTTTTTCTAGCCAATTTTTTAACCGAAAATCTATCACTTTACAAAAAATCTTACTTACCGCATTTCCTAAATGTATTCCTCTGTAGTTTTTGTGGTCGCTTCTGTCCCCTTTCTTAAATATTGGTATCATAATTGAAGTACTCCACGCTTGTGGCCAACTAGCTTTCTCTAGTATAACCGAAAAAATTAACGCCAAAACTGGGAGAAGATAAACTCTTCCCCATTTCCAAATCACTGCAGGGATTCCATCTACTCCAGGGGCTGACCTACCTTTCATTTTCTTCATGGACTTCCAAATCTCCTCCTCCTCTATTTTACTTACTAATTGATAGTCTATCTCCTTCATCGGGTATGGTACCACCTTCTTCAAAGAAGTCGAAATCTCACCTCTCAACGTTTCCCCATCAGGTTCATTACGTACAAGATACTCGGGCCATGACTCAGCCCGCGGGGTAAGGTCTTCTTGCTTCGTTTCCGTAGCGGCCCTGATTCCTTTCCAAAATTCTTTGCTATCCTTAGCTTTATAACATTTTACTATTTCCTTATTTCTCTCAACTTCTATCTTATGTTTCTTGTCCTTCAACATCTTTTTATATTCTTTCCTAATTTTACGATATTCACTTAACCTACTATCTTGTCCTACCTCTTTTAACTTCACCAGCGCCTCAACCAAATGCTTCCTTTTCTGCACACATTCTTCGTCAAAAAAATCCTTCCGAATTCTTTTATCTTTCTTCGTTTTTGTAACACTACTATCAGCTATCCTATACATAATTGAAGTAACCTGAGACACAACCTCTTCTATTTCTCCATTCTTTACCTTCTCATACCAAATACCTATGTGTTCTTCTATCTGTCCTACCCCTAGGCTACTTACTATTACTTCTTCTGACATGCCATCTACCTTTAGAGGTCTATTTACACCTACTACAACACCATCTGACTCCTCTTCTAAAATATCCCTAGCATTACTTACCCTAGGTCCTAACACCATCTTTAAATCTAGCGATATTGGGACATGGTCCGACCCAACTACATTCAACACCTCGAACCCCTCACACAGAGGCCAAAGAGACATGCTTACCAAAATATAATCTACTATGCTCGGAGCTCCCGATGCATAACACGTGTGATTTCCTACATTCTTATCTTTCCCAAGCCTACCATTTAAAATAACCAAATTTTCGGTACCTCCGTAATCCAAAAGCTTATTTCCCCACTTGTTTTTCTTTCGCCCCAGGTCCTTACTCCTCCTCTTTCCAAATAACTCCTCATACAACTCCTTCTGGTGGGCATCATCCTCAAGCTGTGTATCCTCTGCCCAATTTTCAAATTGGTCTCGAACGTACGCATTAAAGTCTCCTAAAACAACAAGACTGTGATTACTAAATTTTTTTCGGTATTTAAATGTCTCCGAAAACAACATTTCCCAAGTATCTTCTTTGCCAGTATAGCTGCTTGTTTCTGGAGGAACATACACACTACAAACTAATAACTGCATATGCGGTGCTTCACATCTAATCCATACAACATTTTCTGACGTACTATGTAATTTTATACACTGACTAAATATACCTTTTCTCACTAAAATTGCTACTCCACCATATGTACGGCCGTTCCTACTTTTCTTTCTACAAACATCAAAACAATCAAACTCAACACTCAAAATTGAAGAATCCTTCCATGTCTCTACTAAACTTATAAGATCCCATTTCTTAACCTCACAAAGCGACTTTATTTTCTGATCATTCAAACCTTGGACGTTCCAGTGCACAAACCTTAAACTACGCACATGGCCCTCACTGCCCTATGCGACGTCACGATCACTATCAGGGGCAAACCCGGATGGCGGATCAAGGGCGAAATCGTTTTCCTGTCTAAAAAGCTGTCTCGGTTCCGCATTGGCCCATGGCCTACCTCGCCCCCGACTTGTTTGTCTGTGGCCTCTAGACCTATCATTAAGGCCTCTATTGTAGTCACGATAAAACCTTGGACCATGGTAATTTCCCCTTGTAGGGGGATCGCGGATGCTTGGTTGCACATCACTAGGGCTTGGACTGAATGTTTCATCCCTGTTCCGCTTATTCTGCTGGAACCCAACCACTTGCTCCGCTGCCCTTGACCCGAAAACTGGGGTGTACATCTGGTTTTCCCTCCCCTGTACCACGGTAGTAATGCTTGCATCTGAAACGTCAGATGCTGCCCTTTCACGCGACTCACTCACAGAAACTCCATCACTGCCCCAATCAAACTGACTTCAAAATAAAATTTTTGTCGATCAGATAATGGTGGGGGGAGTGGAGGGAGAGGAATCCGCAGGGGAATCCGGGAAATTGAGAAGTGTGTAACTTTCGAACGGATGATCGGATTGTAAGGAGGGATCGGAGTGAAACTTGCTGGGAAGAACAAGCATCTGCTCTAGATAAGTCCTTTAGACCATTGTACTGGATCCGGACACATATGGGGGGGGGGGGGTCCCGGAATTCCGGTGATGGTGGTTTTGGGGATTTTCACGATGAAACTTGGCAGGCATATTAGGGACCCAATCAAACTGACTTCAAAATAAAATTTGTGTCGATCAGATAATGGTGGGGGAGTGGAGGGAGGGGAATCCGAAATTTTCAGTCATGCGTAATTTTGGAATGGGTGATCGGATTCGAGTGAAATTTAAGAATTGAACAGAGGACATTTCTCCGATGATTTTTTTCATATCCGGACCGGATCCGGCAACTATTGGGGGGGGGGCGGAAAATACGTGACCCGTTTAGAATGGAGGGATCGGGATGGAATTTTGTGGGAAGAACAAACAGATGCTCTAGGTAAGTCATTCGCTGAATTGGATTGGCTACGTGCACCGCGGGGGAGCTGGGGTGGGGGGGGGGAGGGACCGGAAATCTCGAGAAACGGTTAGAATGATGGTATCGGAGTGAAACTTGCTGGGAAGAACAAACATCTGGTCCATGTAAATCTTTTACATAATTTGACTGGATCCGGAAACTTGAAGGGGGGGGGGGGGGGTAGGAGGGGTTTCCCGGAATTCCGTTTTTTGGGGGATTTTCACGACGAAACTTGGAAGGCATATCAGGGACCCGGTCAAACTGACTAAAAAAATCCTCGATATGATAATCTTGGGGGGGGGGGAGTTGAGGGAGGGGAATCCAGAATATTGAGTCATGCGTAACTTTGGAACGGGTGATCGGATTCGAGTGAAACTTAATAATTAAACAGATGTCATTTTTCTCTTGTGACCTTTTTCATTTCCGGACCGAATCCGGCAATTATTGGGGGGAGGGCGGAAAATACTTGACCCGTTTAGACTGGTGTGATCTGGATCGAACTTCGTGGGAATGACAGACAGATGCTCCGGATTAATCATTTACAGAACCGGATTGGCTCCGGTTATTGTGGGTGGAGTTGGAGGAGGGAGGGGGGGGGGTCTGGGATTCCGGTGATCGCGCGTTAAGGTACTTCCAGATGTGCTAGGACGATGAAACTTCGCTGGAATATTGGAGACTCAACAACATTTGCTTAGAAATTGCTACGTCCCAAATCCGATTGTTCCTTAAAGTACCAATCTTGACCGCAAAGTAAAAAAAATACTTTTAAGCAATATATGCATTTTCGTGATGCCCATCAGCCCATTAGCAGTTTTGCCTCAATGGTTTTGCTTACAAATGAAGTTCCAGCTCCCTTAGAGCGCGCCTCTCAACCGCAAAGTCGAAACTTACTTTTGATCAATCAAATCATCTTGACCCATGCAAGTGCCATATGAGCTTACAGCTCTTGTTTTTTTACTCGGGTTTCCTTGACATGCACAGAATCATGCTTCCCATACGGAAATTACTTTTTTTTGTGCCACTGGCTGAGTGTAGTTTAAAATCAGAGACAAATATGTAAAAGATAAAAGGTACATAAAATAGACAGCATCCTAGGATGATTTTTAATTCCCACACTTCTAACTCGATCTAGAATACACCGTTAACGACGACGCTTTTGACCAGTCGTTGATTTTCCAGTGTCACGCATCGCCAAATTTGAATCGCCCGCTCGCGCTCCTTATTAAAATAATGACGTCATCGCAGGTGAGTGAGCCAAGGTAAATGAGTTTCTGAGAGCAATTCGCCTCCCGACTCTTTGCTGATCGTTGGCCCGAGACGTAACTACAAAGAACCAGTCTCGAAGTGTGAATCATCGTTTATATATATGTGATCCTTTAAGTCGTGCTGGTTTTGTGGTATGTGCGGTTCTGGACTCCTGTCAGATTTTTGACACTGCAAAGTTTGCCTACACTTTAGTTTATTTAGGATGCATGGTTTTCTGCGGTGCTAGAATTAGGATTTTATTGTTTCTTGCAATTGTCTACCTAATTTTTTTAGAATCCCACTTCACTTTTTATTTTTCTTGGAGTCCTGTCAATATTTGGCACTGCAAAGTTTGCCGACATTTTAATTTGGACCCGTGGTTTTTCTAGGGTGGTGGTAGAATTATGATCTGGTATTTTGTTGCGTTCTGGTAATCAGCTAGCCGATTTTTTTTTTCAACCCGCTAATACGAACAGAACCGCTAAGAACAAAGATGAAAAAAAAGAACAGACTACAGAATAAATGCTCAAAGTGACTCAGAAGAGAGTATGAGACAGATCTTGGAGGGAAGCTGAGATGGGACCGTGGGGAAATTTGTTTTTCTTAGGGCCGAGCGTTTTAAAAAGTAAAAAAAATAGTAAACAGTAAATCGGTAAAAATAAGAATAGAGGGAAAGACATGAAATCGAGTAATCGTTGAAACCATACTTGGAGTTTACTAAATCGTGTAGACGCCAATCAACTATTTTTTTCATTAGGCATATAATATTATCATTAGATGTATTTGTGTTGGATTTCCCGCGATTAGCAGGAATCTCCGATCATGCAGTATTACTCATACATAAATTCAACTGATATTAATGTTAAGCTCAACCAAAGAAGTAGGGTAGTATTTAGAAGTATTTTCAAATAATACAAGTGTTTGATTTTCAAAATTATTTGTAAAATATTGTATAAAAAGGGACATTTAGCCAACCGAAGGGCGGTCTATAATTGAAAATTGTTGTGGAGAAAACATACATATTTATTCAATTCAATTCAATTCAGTTTTATTTCAACACCAATTACGGACTAGCCGAATAGAAGGTGGTAAAGTCAACATACATTAAAAACTAACCAAAATTGTCAGCATATACTAGAAAGTGGTAGAATTTCATAAAAAATACTGAGAACAAACAATATAAAAAGTAACGATTGGGGAAATAGACAACGAGGGGTAAAATAATAACCTTATTAATTTCTATTCCGTAGGGAAACAAAGGAGGGGACAAAGCTATTCTTGTATCTCACGTGTCGGCAGAACACTGGTTGAAGGGTAGGGACTGGTTCGGAAGCTTGTCTTTGAGGCCTCTCCCTTTTTGTTGTAAAGTTGGGGGGGGGGGGTAGGATTCGTGAACGTCTGGTACAGAACTCTTGAATTAAACTCAATGAATAGCTTATTATATAGCCTCTCCTTCACCGAGTTAACCATTAACAATATGTGTGATTTGCTCGTGATTTGCGTGCGAGAGGAGGAGAATAATTACATCAGAATAAGGCTCCTGTACCTCAACTCTTTGGAAGAAGAAGAGAAAATTAGAACAAGGGTCCTACCTTTCGTGACGGGATAGTCAGATAGAAACGAAATTGAAGTTTAAATGATTTACCATAAAGGTATAAACGTATTTACCTTCTAATTCTGAATGTAGAGCATTAAGACTTGTCTTTCGCCGAAATTTAATAGGGATGCCTGGACAGACGTCTCTGGTATACATGTACCCGTCATCTCAACACGAGTACCATGCTATATATATATACAATACATATGCTTCGGCATCGATATTTCGGCCCTTCTTGGCAAACGTCCTTGTCAGGCTGTCGACTGTTCGTCGATCTATTTTGAATATATGTTGCCAAGTCAGATTGGGCTCAAGGAGTATTTAGTCCCGTGTAAGCACTGGTGTAATTTATGGGTTCTGGTGATTAAGAATAATAATGTAATGCAACAGAAAAGACCTTCCCCTCTGAATAATTTAATAGTTTAAATTAAGGGATTATATTAGTTCGGTAAATGTGGATATTAGAACCTGTAGAACGATTTACAAGCTTACTATATTAAATTTTTCGGATTTTCTTTTTCTTTCATGTTTTACGGATGTTCAGACGCGGAAAATGTACTATACGTGGCGTGATATTTAAACTTATGACAACACTAGTCCATGTAACACTGGCCTAAAATTGTTTTATGTTGGCGTCTATTTAGTTCAAACCGGAGAACTTGTAATACATTAGATGAACTGATAACTAAAAGCTAAATGTATTTGAATTCAACAGATTTAAGATGTTCTTCCGATATGTCTTACGGAAAATTTCTTCACATCCTAAAAATAAACTAGATCAGGGACAGTTGCACCCCTCATTGGAATAATGTTCCCCATCTAAGCACTGGTCCAGGATCTATCCCCGACATCACCGGGAATAGCCATAAACTTTGGGCTATGGACATTGTAGCCATTTCAGTGAATTAAAAACCGTTTCAACGAATTAAATTGAACAGATTTAAGATTGTCTTTGTTCCAAAATGTTTTAGGATCCAAAGGTGCACAAAAATTATAGGCTACTCGCAACAATTATCCCGTGTTAGTACTGGTCTTAGTGTCATTACCAATATCCCGGGGAAAAGCTAATTTAACACATCATTGGTCTCTCGCTTTAAGACCCTTTGGAAACGTTGTGATTGGCAAACTTTGTAGTGTTCCCAATCTGAAGCTATCTCCGAGCTAGCGCCTTCCTACGCATCGATATTTTTAGCCGCTTGGACGGACGGTAAAACCGTAAACTTTACTCTCAAAAAGTTTGGAACTATTCCTGTGTCCTGTTTATTTCCCGGGATGACCTCGGCGATACTCATCAACGACTCGGAGGTGGCGGCTGGAGCTGCGAGTTACAGAAGTCGGATTCAGAAGCTCTTGGACAACTCCGGGAGCTTCACTGCGCGGAGTATCCTCCGTAGCCAACTGGACGGTGAGACCCGCGCCTTCGGGGACCGCTTTTACACCTCCTTTGTGAAGTGCTCTGTGAAAGTGAATGGACAGCCGTTCGTCCGTGAGTCATACGTGCCTCGGCCTATGGCCAGTGAGACGTTACGAAGTGCAGAGTCGTATCTAAATCGAAGAATGGACAGGAGGTTGAGTATAACGGGTGGTGATGGTCATTCCCCGAAAGAGGCGCCACCGTCGCCGGGATCACCAAATGTGACATTTACCTTTCGGCTTCCGAAACGAACGGAAGAGACAGTTCATGCCACTGTTCGCGTTCCAAGCTCAACCAGTGTGAACCGGTCATCAAGCTATGAACCTCAACGCCACGCCACCGCAGCTCCTAGCCCCCCTGTTGGAAAGACCGGGGTCGATTTGCCCCTTTTCAGTCGTCAACCGTCTGCGCCCGAGACTCCTTCAGCTGGCGTATGGGTCAGCTCCCCTTTGTATACTCGTCAGCCTTCTTCTGCCTCCAAATTTTCCAAGTTAGACTCGAGCGATTACACCGGATCCTCCGGGAGCACAGAATCAGGGATTCCGACCCCATCCACTACATCGAACAGTTTGAATAGTTGGCAGTTCGATCGCCAGACGCCCGCGCGGACGAGTTTAGGACGGTCAGAGCCCGAGCGAACGAGCTTCGGAGGGTCAGAAACCGCTCGAACAACTAGCAACCGTCCACAGTCTGTTTACAGCGAGTATCCGTCGTCGGACAGAAAAAAGGCTTCGAGCGCTCAGAGCAATGTGCCGACATTCTCAGTGAATATTAAGTCAAAGCCCAGTGATACAACAAATCCTAGAAAGCATTGTGATGTAAATGGTTCTAGTCCTCGTTCTAATGGATCTAGTCCTCGCCCCTCGTCTATGTACGCAGGTTTTAGTAAGACCAATGGTCAGAGTTCCCCAGATAGATTGAAGGAACCCCAGGTGGATAGAATGAAACAGCCACAAGGCTATGCTGCGAAGGGTAGATTTATATTCCCGAGAACCAATTCACCCGTTCCCAAGGTTCCGGAAGGAAGCTCCGGAAAAAGCAACTCCCAGACTAAATCCGGTTCCGTTCCGGAAACGACCCCACAGAGAGGACCAGCCACACGCGATACTGCGTACACACCCCCACCAACCCGAAAACCCACCCTACCGAAAGTATTTACAGCGGCACCGACTTCTCCCCGCGATTTCAGAACATCTACGTCACCGCCTTCTGGAAAGCCAACGCCGCCGAAAAGGGCTGCCACGCCGCCGAAAAGGGCTGCCACGCCGCCGAAAAGAGGTTCCACGCCACCTAGAAATACCAAGCCAGTGACGCCCCCCCGCACCCGAAGATCTAGTCCAACGAAAGTCAATATACCTAGTGAACCCTTGAGAAACAGTGCTGTGAATGGAAATACTGTGAAAACAGAGGCGAGAGTTTTTGTTTCAGCTCCGAGCGTCCCCAGAGCGAATGTGAGAATCATTCCGGTGGAAGTCGTGAATAAACCTTACGTCAGAATCATTCCGATACATATTGAGCGGGACGAAAAGGAGAACCGCGAAAGGTGCAGTTCGACCTCCTCTGCGTCGTCGCGGCGCGCGGCGTCGGTAGCGCCCTCCCCGCCCCCTTACAGCCATGCTGCGCCGGAACCCCCTCAACGGTCCAAGTCCTACGCTATGCCTTCTCGCCAGTCTTTCAGAAGTCCTTCATCTAGTAGAGAGAACACTCCGACACCTGAGGGGCGCCCGCCTAGTAAGAGAGTGCTAGACTTGTTAAGTGAACTGTCGGATGGTAGTACACCCTCGTACGCTAATAGGAAATACTCAAAAGCAGAATCATGGAATCTGAGGTAAATTGCTTCTCTTTATATTTATTGTTACAAAAATAATGCTAACGCGAGAGGGTTTCCTTGTCCTTTTACAGAATGATCTCGTCGGAAAAGAAATCTTCTCGCATGCAGCGCAGCAGTTTGAACCAGGGGTTTTGTTAACAGATTCGTATTTTTTCCGGGGCGCGCTGTAATAAGCTATATAAGGAGAGAGAATAGACCCTGGTTCTATTTTGTCTTATGCAGAGCCAATCAGCTCGCTTGGTTGGGCTCCGCCTGCGGGACGTGGAAAGAGGAGCTTCGCCAGCGTTGCCACGGGGATAGTGACAACTTCTCTTCGAACACTGCTGTCCATACGTTTATGTAGTAGTTTTTAGGATCCCATAACGTTAGTGACGATATACCTATGATTTCGTAAAAGTTGTCCGTCCGTCCGCCTGTCCGTCTGTCTGTTTGTTAGCACGATATTTCTCTCGAATGGGTTGAAATATTTTATTGGCAGGAGGACTCTTTGGGTCAAAGTACAGGTCAAGTTCGAAGATGGGTACTACATTTACATTTGGAGTTGGGGGAGGGGTTTCAACTTAAGCGTCAAAAATTTTTTTTTTTTACAAGCAAATGAGATAATCGATTTAGGGGTAAGGACACATGCCGAATCCTAATATGCAAATTATTTTCTTACCGGACAAGTAGTTCGCCCGGAATCCAGCCAAAATCGGAAAATTTGTAAAAACTAAAAGTCTAATCTGAAGTTGATTAGAGCTTCAACTTTAAGGTAAGGATATAGGCTGAACCCGAATATGAAAATTATTTTCTCACCGGATAAGTAGTTCGCCAGGAATCCGGCCAAAACCAGACAATTTGTAAAATGTAAAATTTTTAATTTTAATTTGATTTGATGTTCGATTTAGGGGTGAGAAGACATGCTGAATAATTTTCTCCCTGGACGTACAGTTCGCTCGAAATCCGGGTGAAACCGGAAAATTTGTTTGGACAAAGAAAACGACAACCCGAGGCGCAGTGTGCATTTCTCAAACCAGAAGTAATTTGTTTGTTTGAAGTTGATTAGATGTTCGGTGTAGGGGTAATAAATGAACTCATTTTTGAGCTGTAGTGTTTGTCAGGCAAGTAGTTCGCCGGGAATCCTGCCGAAACCGGAAATTTGGCAGAACTTCCTAAAGTAGGAAGTCTTGATCAGTTCCGACAAAGTAGAAACGACGTAGGGAATAGGGATAAACACACATGCTGAATCCAGATCTGAACTTGGTCTTCTCAGATGATTACCATCGGATACAAGGCTGAACAAGGGTGTGTAATAAGACGTAAGCATCACGTACAGCGCTACGTAGCTTATTTCATGTGTACAATGCCGTGAACAATGCTTTAGAGTCGATTAGTTTGATGCGTCCCTTTCCGGCTTATTTCAAGCTGACTCGCGACAATCTGTCCAAAACGCCGTATTTGGGATATCACATCCTATTTTGGAGGATCTGCTGTTGAAATCAGAAAATCTGTCCTCGGCCCAAATAGTATTCTAATTGATTTTTTACGCGTGGTTGCCTGTGCATGTCACGTTGTCAAATAGATACTAGGATAGTTAAGATTTTAATCTGGTTTGAGAAATGCACACTGCGCCTCGGGTGGTCGTTTTCTTTGTCCCATCGGAAGAAGAAGAATTGCGGACTTAGTAATAGTTCTAATAGTGTTTATTTTTAGCCATATGGCCGTATGATACAGTACATAAAATCTTCACTTGACAGCACTTGTAATGAATATGAATATTTTAAATAACCAATGGCCAGATAGAATTCATAAAGAAAAGAAAACTGCTTTTTATTCACTAAAAAATTGCCCATCTTAACAATTTTGAATTTGTGTTTCTGCTGAATATGAGGGAACTATAGTATATAGGAATAGGTTAAGGAAATATAATTTGTCAGGAAACTCATTAAGAACCCTCGCGTATGCAGTTTGCGCTGCGCCGCTGAATAGCATCTCTGCAGTTTGGATTTATGGCCCAAAAAACGTCACAGCTATCTTCATCTATAGCTTATGTAGGGCAACGGGGGCTACATGTAGGGCAACGGTCCTCACCTACTGTTTTAGTTTGAGCATCAAGTTCAGTATTACAAGCAAACCACCCATTAGAACACTTAAAAAGTTCGTAGTAGGCTACGTATATTATCCTACTATACAATAAAATGCATAACGTTCGTTCAAGTTGAACCGAAAAGGACTGAAATACGACAATCTAGTTACCCATTACTCATTCAGCTCACAAAAAATTTCACTGAATAGCTTATCTTTCCAATTTTCTCCCATGGGAGTACATTTTCTGTGGGGTACAGTTTGGGGGTACAAGGCCAATTGATGCGTAAAACCGTTTCTCTGAATTTTGCCGAGTTCTTGCTTTAAGTCAGTGGACCTGGCAAAAGGCTTAAAGGAACAGAAAACTTGACTCAAACTTGACTCGGGGAGCTAGCTGACATATCAAGAATGTACCCTGAGTCGATATTGAGAGTAAGAAAAATTTTCGTTACCACCATTGCAGTTTCCGGACAGTTTGCGAGAATTCGACTTTTGAGTTAGTAGAAAAAAAGCAAAAGGTTTGTGTGCCGGGAGTAGGAATCGAACGCACGACCTCTTGACTACTATCCCGATGTGTTAGTCAACACGGCCAAAGGTGAACTTTTACAGTGCATAAGTGCATAATTACAGTGCATAAGGGGCAAGGGCCTGCCAGCTAGCTTTGGGAACACTAAGGAGGGTGTTCGAGATAACAAAGAAGGGGGTTCCTGTCGACAATAAGTCCCTGTATCTTTATCTTAGCCCCCCAGGTCGGTTTGATGGCCGAAAGTTGCGTAGTCAAGTTTTCTGTGCCTTTAAAACAGCCAAAGCCTTAGATAATTCGTTTGAAGCAGAGCCTAGTTTTACAGTATTGGAATAGCTTTGAACATTGGAACATAAACAATAATTAGTGCGAGGTGTGCTTTAATAATTGGTCAACGGGACCGGGTTTCGTCGGCGCCAGAATGTCACATACTTTTGCGGCCAAGAGCGTGTTCCACCCTTCTGACAATAGTTACTATTTCCGTTCCATCCTCACGAAAAGTTATTACGCTGACCGTTCCAACCTTCTCGAAATAGTAACTAATAGTTCCTATTTGCTTACCATGCTCGGGAGCGTAGTAAGCGTAGTAACTACGCATCCCTGTAACGTGATTGGTCGGACTCCCCCGTGGCGTGATATCCTGCTGGAAAATAGAAAAATCGTTCCAGCCTTGACGGCAAAAAGCCAGAATTCGTAACGTCATGCGTAGTAACTACGGTAAGTAGGGTGGAACACGCTCGAAATGTCACAGGTTCCGTCAGAGAAAAGTGGCTATACTGTCCCCATAATCCTCCAATACTAACTATACGATCCTTCTAGTATGCTTATCTCTTTAAAGTTTAACTGAAAAGCCAATTTATTTTTGTGTCATTTTACTGAATACACTGAATTATTTGGATTCTGCAAAGGGATTTTTTTTTATTTTCCACTATCTGCTCCAGTTATGACGTTCAGAATATCTACGGCCGTCCCCACTGGCCCCCATTAGCCAGAGGGATATGAATCCTTCAGTACTAAGTCTTTCTAGTATGCTTATCCCTTTAAAGTTGACCTGAAAAGCCAATTTATTTTTGTGTCATTGCTGAAGACACTGAATTATTTGGATTCTGCGAAGGGATTTTTTTCATTTTCGACTATCTGCTCCAATGCAGAATATCTACGACCGTCCCCACAACGAAAGTTCTACCATGACGCGGAAAATTTTATTCTCAACACAGATGCGGCTTTTCAGTAGGCAGTGGTGAGATTGGCGAAGACTGCTTAGTGCCTGAACAAAAAAAAATCATAGATCTTTCTCGTAAGGCATACAACAAAAATACAAGCGCATAGTGGTACCGCAAATCACACGGAAGTTCCACTATTTGAAAATCGCTTATTCGTGAATAGCGGAACAGTGAAGTAACGCATTTTCAGCGGGTCTTCAAGCCAATTTCAGAATAAGTGATGGGTAACTAGATTTTCTTATCCCAGGCCTTTTTGGTTAAACTTTTAGACCTTTGAGACCTGAGGTAGACCCATCAGCCCATAGCCTAGGCCCATTACCAACCAGTGAAATCCGTGGTTTTAAGTTATCAGCAGACCTGCTGAGAGACATGTTAGAAATGGCAGTTTTTGCTCTGATGTTCTTTTAGTAATTGAAAGACTGTTATAACCATTACGCGATCGTTACATACTCAAATTATCATTTTTGACATCTCTCTTAGTCGGAGGTCCTATTCTGTCTTGTCAGGATTTTATTGATCATTTTTTGATTGATTGCGTGAAGGTGGGGGAGTATTTTGTTATATGCAGATGTCTTGGCCTGTGTTCCAAATTTTCTTTCTTTGTTGCTGAAATCTCATCTAATTTTGTGTAATTCATGTATTTTGCGTGATTATGTGATATTTGTTTGGAATGTTATATTACGTTGTAATGTTATGTTACGTATAGTTAGTGGATCCCCGAACAAGGTAACTTCTAGGGTTCTTGTCTCCTATTATGTATTCATAGTGTCAGTATAGTAGCCTTCTGCAATAAACGACTGAATGAAAGAAAAATTATTACAGATATTTACTCAAATGCGCCATATTGGCAAATATGGATTGGCGCAGCACGTATGATTTCTTTCGTTTCTATTAGTTCTTTTCTTTTCTTCGTTTCGTATTTATTAGCATAGTTTATGGCGCGTGGATGATTTTGAACGGTGGCATGGTTTCCCAGTTATTTATTTTTCTTTTTTTCTTCTTCTTTTCTTTTATCTTCTTCCTCTTCTTATCCTTTAGTTTTTTTTTCTTTTTTTTTAAAGCATGTACTTACAGATTAATTTAAAGTGAAATTTTGTTGGGTTGCCCCCACAGGCTATTCAGGCTTTCCTGCAGTTAGGGGTACATACTAGATGTGTAAAGAGTGATAAGAGTGTTTTAAAAGGTTTGTTTATGTAGTTTAGTTAATTAAAGTTGGTCTGTATAATAAAGTATTAACTAGAACTAAGAAACGGGTCACACATCATCAAACTGACGGCTATTAATCATACTACACATCCATTCCTCATCGGACACCCTCACGCATTCTCGAAACACTTCATTTCTCAGCTCTCTTTTATTATTATTACTCTCTCTCTTATTTACATATTCTTTTACCCATGCTGAATAACTGTCTTACAGTTTTGGAAGTCAAATAAATTAAGGAATATTCCAGGGAAAATAATAGGTTGTTAGTGTTATTTTTATTATTTTGTTCTTTTTCTAGGCTTGCCGAAGAGAAGAAGGATGAGGGTAACAAATACTACAAACAAAGGGACTACAGGAGAGCACTCGCTTGCTACTCAAAAGCTGTCGGTGAGTGCTGCTGATCCCCAGTCCCCTCCCTATGTTCTTTTTTAAAATCAAATAAGGGTATCTTCCCACAAGTTCGTTTTTCTAACTTGAGCGGCTTCGAGCCTGAAGAGGACCCTTGCCAAGAAGGGCCGAAATATAGCTCTAATAAAATTCAGCTGACGTATCCGTTTTGCACCATCAAATATGGTATTTTCGCGTTATAGACCACTAGCTAGAGAATTTGAAGACGCGAACAAAGAGGCAGATAAAGTAATACTTTGACGAAAGCGTAAAATTTCTGTTTTATTTCTATAATTGTTTTGTTATTTTATGTTTTTATAAGTAGCCTACAAGTGGAAATGGTCATGAAATCCAGTGTAAAAAGAAGTTAGATAAGTTTTTAGTAAAAAGTTTGTTTTAACAAAAATAGAAAATGTAGAAAATTCGAGATGATTTTATAATTAGGGTTTAAAAAAAAACTTGTTTTGATGTGTTTGATCCACTTCCTTTTGGGAAGTACTTTGTTTTGCGTATTTTGTTGGAGCTTCCAAGGTTTCTTCTCTTTGCCCAGGTCTCCGGCAGTTCTTTTTATTCTCTTCTTTGGCGTAGAATAAACTTAAACTGGTTTAAATCCCTTGCGCCCCATCCTTGATTTCACATATTACAAACAACATCTCTTCTAACTGAACTACACAAATCTCCAAATACCTGACACAGATACCATCGGAAAACGATTTCCCTTCAAGAATTCATTCTCCTAAAGTAAGTCCAAAAACAAGCACAGAACTAGGTCATACCCTTTTGGATCCCACAGTGCTTTTGGTCTTGTTTTTAGTGGGTTCGAAGTATACATATTCCTCGGTATGTCTTAAAGTATAAAACAATCAGTGTTTTTGTTTTAATTGTATTTAAAGTAGGCTACGTATTGGAACCTGACAGGATGCATTTAGAATCCCTTAAATCTGTAAGTTAAAATAGGCTAATACAATGAAGAGAAATTTCGGAAACTTTACTTCTGTGTAGTAGTTATGACTTATCATTGCGCCGAGTTGAGGAAGGCTCTGCTTCATTGAGACTGACTTTAGGCGGTAAGTCGTCGGCTGTACGCTGTAACGCTCGGCTGTACGAAGTGAAAAGTCATAACTACCATATTATAACAAGTTTGTTTGAAGTTTAACCGAAAAGGGCTGAAATGAAAAGGGCTATTCACGAATAACCGATTTTAACGTAGTGGAATTGCCCTGTCGGATTTGCGGTACCTCTATGCGCTTGTACCTGTGTTAAATGCTCGACGAAAACTGTTTAAAGTTTAACCGAAAAGGGCTGGGATTGGACAGTCTAGTTACCATTCACTTATTCACTTAAATTGGCTTGAAGACCCGCTGAAAATGCGTTACTTCGTTGTTCCGCTGTTCACGAATAATCGATTTTCAAATAGTGGAACTGTCGTGGGATTTGTGGTACCTCTATGCGCTTGTATTTTTGTTGTATGCCTTACGAGAAATACGATTTTTTTTTGTTCAGGCACTAACCAATCTTGATCAGTCTCGCTACTGCCCACTGAAAAGCCGCGCTTTTCTTCAGATTAAAGTTTCTCTCGTCATAGTAGAATTTACGCTGTGGCGACGGCAGCAGATATTCTGAACGTCATAACTAGAGCAGATAGTGGAAAATCAAAAAATCCCTTTGCAGAATCCAAATAATTCAGTGTATTCAATTAAGTGACAGAAAAACAAGTTGGTTTTTCAGTTAAACTTTAAGAAAAATAAGTTGTCACGCAGTAAGCCAGTGGTCCCCAACCGGGGGTACGCGTACCCAAAGGGGTACGTGAGACACTTGCAAGGGGTACGCGAAGGAACCAAAATTGGTTTAATCTGTAGCTTCAAAAGCTCGCCTCTTTCATTTTTGATTGCCGAAAGCCTAATATTACCAGCAGAGGCATCACTATGTTTTTTGAGGATATTTTTACTGACTGGCAGGTCATTTTTACCGACTATTTTTCACACTTCGCGCCGACTGGTTTCTTTTTAACCGTCTCGAACACTTTGGGGGGAGGGGTGTTGCCAACCCGTCGTGATGCTTCTGATTACAAGCCTTAGTGAAAGTCAACGAAATAATGTTGATTCCAAAACAGCTAGCCTATACTGCCGTAAAATCTGTTCCTGTGTCAAACAAAATTGTTTCAAGAAGAATAAAGACACTGCAAGTGTGATTGTCATTCGGGTTGCGAATTGCGTTAACGAAAACGTTTGCGATGCAGCTCGATGAAAGCACGGAGAACAACAAAACCAAACACAGAAAAAGGCGGACTGTACAAAATATTGCCATTGATGATGTCGAGCCGAGATTTGACAACATTTTTGCTACAAAGCAGCCTCGAGTGTTTCATTGAGTTTGTGTATATTTTTAATAAATATCGTCTTTTTCACGTTCTGAAAAAAGGGGTACGCAACCTTTTCGAACCTTGATTGGGGGTAAGCGCTATCAAAAAGGTTGGGAACCACTGCAGTAAGCTACCGTGCGCGAGCTAATCACTGGCCACGAAAAGCCGCGTTTGTATTGAGATTCAAATTGTCCGCGTCCTAGTAGCATTGTGAGATCGGCCGTAGGTATTCTGACCGTTATGCTAGGGCAAATAGTGAAAAATAAAACAATCCCTTAACACATTCCAAATAATGCAGATTAGTCAGCTAAATGAAACAGAAATAAATTGCCTCTTTAAATTTCTATTCGATCTGTAATTGTGATTTCTAGACTAAGGGATTGCATATGAAACCTGTCAGGTGTCAATACGTACTTTTAATGCGGAGTATCAAGTCGACACTTTGTTTTCATCAAAATGCTATTTTGATCTGCCCACGGGTAATCCTAATTTGCATTCTTTTCCAAGTTGTTGTCGTTGTGCAAGCTTAAAGTTTAACTGAAAAGCCGACTTATTTTTGTATCATTTAACTGAATACACTGCATTTTTTTATTGTTTTAAGGGATTTTTTTTATTTTTCACTACTTAGTCTACAATGACGTTCAGAATATCTACGGTCGTCCTCACAGCGCAAATTTCTACTATGACGCAGAAAAACTGAATGTCTAAACATGCACAGCGTTTCAGTGGCTAGTGATCACCTTACGGAAGGTAGCTCACAGCATGAACACTTATTTTTCGTAAATCGTCTTCGTCGAGCATGCAACACAGACACAAGCGCATGGAGCATACAAATCAGACAAGGAAATTCCACTATTTGAAAATCGATTATTCGTGAAGGCGGAGCAACGAAGTAACGCATTTTCGCCGGGTTTTCAAGCTTCTTTAAATGAATCAGTGATGAGTAACTAGATTGTCCTATCTAAGCCCTTTTCAGTTAAACTTTAATTAAACGATATATGGTAGAAGACATTGTAACACGCTGCTGGTTTGTTCAAGCCAGATAAGGCAAAACAGGACAGGGATATTTTCCAGCTTTAGTTCCGGTAACGGTACCACTCTTCCAAGAACAGCAGTGACTAATGCCAGTTCGAAAAATGTACTTCGCAATTCGCACGTCATGTTTTAATTGAACTAAAAGAAATAGAACAATCAGCTGGTACAAACAAAAGCCAGTCGAATGTCCATAGTGTTGACGAGTAAATAATGCTTTTGTAAACAATTACATATTTTTTTTTGTCCACAGTAAACATTGGACATGTCGGTACTGTAAAAAATAATCATCATGTATGAGTTGTGGTCATTTGTAGTTGCATATAATTAAGATCGAGGTTGAAAAAAAAAGCCTTGAAGGACAGCTCATACTTATTCTGACTTTTCGATGTTGCGGAGCTCCCTCACGGAATTATAAGCTTCAGAAATCCGCGCCCTCCGCTATTGTTTCTTTTTGCAACTATGACTTCTTACTGCTTCCGGCCGAGCCGAGTTTGTCGGTCACGGAGCACAAACTTCGACGAAACCGTTAAAGCATACCCCGCGCTATTTACTGTTTCTGTTCCAGTATTCACAACTGTCTGAATACTATAAATCTAAGCTCTGCTTTTAACAAAATATCCACCGCTTTTGCTGTTGAAGCCTTTTCCCAGACCCATTGACTTCCAGCAAAACCTTGGCAAAATTCAGAAAACCGGTTTTCCGCACCAGTGGCATGATACTCGAACCGTCGTCGGGAGCATACTACGCATGAGGGATCTGACTAAACCGACTTGAGAATAGTCGTTTGCACGATCCGAACATCATGAGGGAAGTGGAGGGATGGGGAATCCGGAATCTAGCAGCATTTATAACTTTCGAACGGGAGATCGGATTTGAATGAAACGTGGCAAGTGAAAAGAGCTATTGTCTCAGATGTTGCATGTCCAGTCCGGACCGGATCCGATACTTGGGGGGGGGGGGGGCTGGAAGGGCGCACCCAATTTTTGTGAAACGCTTAGCGTTGAGGGATCGTAACTGAATTAAAAGCATATTAATTAGATACGTTCTTGATAGAACCAGATCATATCTTCCAATAAGGCATAAAACGGATATGTCAGCTCCGATGCTTTGACAGCAATATTTCGGCCCTCCATGGCAAGGGTGCATATGCATTCCTATGCCGAGTCCATTCTATGCATTATTTGAATATATGTTTCAGAGTTAGCTTGAGCTCAAGGAATACAAATCATATCGGGGTTCTTTGGGGGGAGTTGGAGGGGGTTTCCCGGAATTTCGGTGATCGCGAGTTAAGATACTTCCAGATGTGCTAAGGACGAAAAAACTTGGCAGGCATATTAGTGATCCGACCAAATAGACTTAAAGACCCGGCACAATGCCCTAGGAAGACGTCCGTTCCTGGATCAGACCATTTTTTGGGGAGTTGAGGGAGGGAGATTACGGAAATTACTGACTTCCGTAGGTTGCGAACAAACGGACCGATTCAAGTGAAACTTTATGGGTGACAAGAACTGATGACCTAGATATGCAAAGCACGTGTCCCCATGCGGCCATGGTTTGGAGAGTTGGGGGGGGGGGGGGGGGGTCCGAAAACTTTGTGACATGTACAAAAACCAAGAATGGGATGCAAGTTGGACAGTACCAAGTTTATGCGGCCTAGATTTGTCATTTGGCGTCCGAACTGGATCCGACCTAAGTAAGAGGAGGATGAAGCGGGAACCGGAAATTTGCAAGATATGCTCCGGTTCGAGTTAAACTTGATGGACGGAAAGACGAGATGTTAGAGATGCGAAGTTATGTGTCCGAATCGTATTCGGCCACAGTGGGGGGAGTTGGAGGGGGAGTCTCGGAAATGTTGTGGCTCACATAGGGGTTAAACGAGTGAAGTGATTTGAATTAAACTTTGAAAGTAGAGAGATATACGCCTTAGATTGCATATTCTAGGGTCCGGACCGGATCCGAGCACGGTGGGGAGGGGTACCTGAATTTCCGGAAAAATGCTCAGATTTACTTTCTCGTTTCTCACACCGCCTACTCGTACCAAGTGCCTTATGAGCTGGTAGCTCTTGTTTGTGTTTTACCTGTTCTTGGTTGTATGGCCTTTCGGCTTTAGCAAACGTTATTGTTACGCTGATGACCTTCTTGGCTAAGATCTGACGTCGGTTGGCCGGAACTTTTGGAGACTGAACCCTATACGTGTTACCCAAAATCGGTGCCATTACACAATCGCTCTGTTTCTACGTTTTGATCTGACGTCTAAAACCGGAATTTTCGAACCGGAAAGTACGCTTAGTGACTAATAGATTTTCCCTATTTGGGCGCAAACGTTTATTTGCCGAATGAGTCTTAATTCTTAACATACTGCTAGTTTTGGTTTGAATGCCTAAGTGCTAATGCTTAAAACAGGTCTGAAATGTAACAATATATTATCTGTATCACAAAAAAAATGTTTATTTCGCCGAAAGACAACCAACAAAAGAACATGTAATTAAGTAAGTAAGTAAGTAATTTGTTTTTCACCCGCCATTTTGGAAAGCGGAGTATACAAACTAATAGAAAGAAATGAAAACAAAAGCACATAAGATAAAACAAATTTGGTCTTCGACCAGGAGACAGGATAAATGGTCATGCGCTGGTTAGGTCCAGTTGTCTATGATGAGACGAGGAGACTTATTTTGAAAGATGTAACAGGTGCTTTGCATATTTAAAGTAGCACGATCTTATCTTTTTTAGTTCCTTCTTTCGCATACCATGCGCTACGCTAGAATGAAATAAAAGTGAAAGAGCGCAGAAAGTGCTATATAATTTTCCTAACGATGCGCCCATAAGCAGTACGTATAGATTTACATGCGTCTTGAACACCTGAAGAGCAAATTTTTGACAGTGTAGATTTTAGGTGAGGAAGAATAAGGGGAGGGGGGAGTTCAGTATTGATGAGTGAGGGAGATTGGGTTTTTATGGCACTTGCAGCCTCTGGCTCAAGTGCCATATACCGATCACAATTCCGTCTGTCGGTCTGTCGGTCGGTCCGAGTTTTTTTGTCCCACATATCCGAGTTAGGGTACTTCCAGATGTGCTAGGACAATGAAACTTGGCAGGCATATCAGGGACCCGACCAAACTAACCTGGAAATAATCAGTTTCCCGATCCGACCATATGGGGGGGAGTGCGGGGCGCTGGAAACTTGCAAATTTAGGGCATTTTGTCACTTTTTTTCTGAGTTAGGGTACTTCTAGATGAGCTAGGACAATGAAACTTGGCAGGAATATCAGGGACCCGACCAAACGAACCTGGAAATAATCAGTTTCCCGATCCGACCATATGCGGGGGAGTGGGGGCGCTCGAAACTTGAAAATTTAGGGCATTTTGTCACACTTTTTCGAGTTAGGGTACTTCCAGATGAGCTAGGACAATGAAACTTGGCAGGAATATCAGGGACCTGACCAAAGTAACCTGGAAATAATAAGTTTCCCGATCCGACCATATGCGGGGGAGCTGGGGCGCTGGAAACTTGAAAATTTAGGGCATTTTGTCACACTTTTTCGAGTGAGGGTACTTCCAGATGAGCTAGGACAATGAAACTTGGCAGGAATATCACGGACCCGACCAAACTAACCTGGAAATAATCAGTTTCCCGATCCGACCATATGGGGGGGGAGTGCGGGGCGCTGGAAACTTGAAAATTTAGGGCATTTTGTCACACTTTTTCGAGTTAGGGTACTTCCAGTTGTGCTAGGACCATGAAACTTGGCAGGCATATCAGAGACCCGACCAAACAAAATTAGGAATAATCAGTTTTCTGATTCGACCATTTTGGGGGGGGGGTGGAGGGCAGGGGAATCCGGGAAACTGAGAAGTGTGTAACTTTCGAACGGATGATCGGATTGTACTGAAACTTCATAACTGAAGAGAATATATATCTGTAATGTCCCGTTTAAAGTCTTGACCGGATTCGGTAGCCAGGGGGGAGTTGGGGGGGGGGAGACCGGAAATTTCAAGAAACGGTTAGAATGGAGGGATCGGAGTGAAACTTGCTGGGAAGAACAAGCATCTGCTCTAGATAAGTCCTTTAGACCATTGTACTGGATCCGGACACTTATGGGGGGGGGGCCGGAATTCCGGTGATGGTGGTTTTTTGGATTTTCACGATGAAACTTGGCAGGCATATCAGGGACCCAATCAAACTGACTTCAAAATAAAAATATTGTCGATCAGATAATGGTGGGGGAGTGGAGGGAGGGGAATCCGCAGGGGAATCCGGGAAATTGAGAAGTTTGTAACTTTCGAACGGATGATCGGATTGTAATGAAACTTCATAACTGAACAGAATATATATCTGTAATGTCCCGTTTAAAGTCTTGACCGGATTCGGTAGCCAGGGGGGAGTTGGAGGGGGGGGGGAGACCGGAAATTTCAGGAAACGGTTAGAATGGAGGGATCGGAGTGAAACTTGCTGGGAAGAACAAGCATCTGCTCTAGATAAGTCCTTTAGGCCATTGTACTTGATCCGGACACTTATGGGGGGGGGGGGTCCCGGAATTCCGGTGATGGTGGTTTTGGGGATTTTCACGATGAAACTTGGCAGGCATATCAGGGACCCAATCAAACTGACTTCAAAATAAAAATTTTGTCGATCATATAATGGTAGGGGGAGTGGAGGGAGGGGAATCCGAAATTTTCAGTCATGCGTAATTTTGGAATGGTTGATCGGATTCGAGTGAAATTTAAGAATTCAACAGAGGACATTTCTCCGATGATTTTTTTCATATCCGGACCGGATCCGGCAACTATTGGGGGGGGGGGGAAATACGTGCCCCGTTTAGAATGGAGGGATCGGGATGGAACTTTGTGGGAAGAACAAACAGATGCTCTAGGTAAGTCATTTGCTGAATCTGATTGGCTACGTGCACCGCGGGGGAGCTGGGTGGGGTGGGGGGGGGGGGGTGGACCGGAAATCTCGAGAAACGGTTAGAATGATGGTATCGGAGTGAAACTTGCTGGGAAGAACAAACATCTGGTTCATATAAATCTTTTACATAATTTGACTGGATCCGGACACTTGAGGGGGGGGAGGGGTCTCCCGGAATTCCGTTTTTGGGGGATTTTCACGACGAAACTTGGAAGGCATATCAGGGACCCGGTCAAACTGACTTGGAATAAAAAAAAAATCCTCGATATGATAATCTTGGGGGGGGGGGGGAGTTGAGGGAGGGGAATCCGGAATATTGAGTCATGCGTAACTTTGGAACGGGTGATCGGATTCGAGTGAAATTTAATAATTAAACAGAGGAAATTTTTCTCTTGTGACCTTTTTCATTTCCGGACCGAATCCGGCAATTATCGGGGGGAGGGCGGAAAATGCTTGACCCGCTTAGACTGGTGTGATCTGGATCGAACTTCGTGGGAATGACAAACAGATGCTCTGGATTAATCATTTACAGAACAGGATTGGCTCCGGTTATTGTGGGTGGAGTTGGAGGAGGGGGAGGGGGGTCTGGGATTCCGGTGATCGCGCGTTAAGGTACTTCCTGATGTGCTAGGACGATGAAACTTCGCTGGAATATTGGAGACTCAACAACATTTGCTTAGAAATTGCTACTTCCCAAATCCGATTATTCCTTAAAGTACCAATCTTGACCGCAAAGTAAAAAAAATACTTTTAAGCAATATATGCATTTTCGTGATGCCCATCAGCCCATTAGCAGTTTTGCCTCAAGGGTTTTGCTTACAAATGAAGTTCCAGCTCCCTTATAGCGCGCATCTCAACCGCAAAGTCGAAACTTACTCTTGATCAATCAAATCATCTTGACACATGCAAGTGCCATATGAGCTTACAGCTCTTGTTTCTTTCTTTTTTTATATTTAGGTAAGTAGTTATGTGGACTTTCGCGCGAATGCAAACCCTCATAGATTTTTTCTCCAGCGCGAAAGTATTCTTTTTTATTCATTTATTTGTGAGTTGAAAATAAATATTTTGAACTTGAACTTGAAGGTTAAGCCAAGCCACCGTTGAGAATCGGTCTAGCTGATTATGGATGAGCCAAGAGAAATTGAGGCGTTGGATTATAATATATTATCTGTGGATTATAATATATTATCACAAATATGAACAAAAGGTTACACTTTTAAGCTTATCGATCTATCCTACGAAGTTTAAGTGCTTTCTGTACATATTCGGAAACTCCTGAGATAAGGTGGAGCTCGTGGACTTCAAAATAGGCTAGGCTGCCTAGGCTTTCGGGAAGTAAAACCAAATGACCCCAACAAGTTTATCCCTACAAATGTGAAAGGTACCATATTGGTCACCTCGCATATTTGATAGTGCAAAACGGATACGTCAGCTGAATTTTATTAGAGCTATATTTCGGCCCTTCTTGGCAAGGCTCTTCAGGCTCAAAGCCGCTCAAGTTGGAAGAACAGACTTGTAGGAAAACCGCACATTCATCACACTCAAAACAGCACACTCACAATCTCACAATTTTAGGTGATATGATGGGCAACTAGATAACCATGAATTCTTTCGCATCTTTCTGAAAGTACGCCTGGTTTAATCAGTTTTCAGAAACGAGAAACAGAGGATAGATTTTCTGGTGTTTTGTTTCTAGGACATCTCTTTTAAGTCCCAGAAATTAAGTAATGGTATCTGAGTTATGATCGTGTCGTGTCTTCCAAGTGCCATATTAAGTAGTTCCTTTCTTTCAACGTTTATACAAACCACTCAGTCCCACATTCTTTCACCCCAAACATTCCCCCCCGCTTCAACTCCTTGCTTTCTGCCAAAATATGGCTCAAACTTTCATTACCACATAGCCCCCCCCCCCCCCCCCCCCGCCTGCCCCCTTATTAACTTCCACGTCCACACACTGGGCAAAAGAAAGGACCAGTATTTATTTGTATTTATTTTTATTTATTTAGTTGAGCATGGATCCTTTTCCGCTCAGGTTCCGGTGTCCGGTTTTTGAATCGCCGAACCGGATAAAAAGTATCGGATGTTCTCTTCGCTCTCATTTTGCTCCATATGATCTGTTACATGAGTTTTAAGTACTGAGTGAAATTAGAGATTTCCAAATTGGTATTTTTGTGTTTCAGAGTCTGAATGGTTTCGCGTGGAGGGTTTGGAAGACGAGAGAGGACTAATTGACAAATTAATTAATTCATTTTTAGTTTATTTTAGTGAAGATTTGATTAGTTGTATAATATGGTAGTAAATGTGTGCTAGTTGCGTTTTTCAAGCACGTATGTGCTTTTTTTGTAACCGGTCGTCAAGCCGGAATGAATTTTTTTAGTAGGCCTAAAGTTGTTGAATCCTGAAAATAAAGATGTTTTTTTTTCAGAATTATTTCCGTGCGCTTCGTATTATGGAAACCGCGCAGCCTGCTACATCATGCTTGGCATGTACTCTCAGGCTTTGCAGGATTCGAGAGACAGCGTTAAGAACGAGCCGGCATTTGCCAAGGTATCCTATTTATTTATTTAAACTTACGTCCTTACTTATTTAAAAAAAAACTTTATCAACCATAATAATAATAGATGTTCCTTCAGCCCAAGCTGCTGACTGCGAATCATATTTGACGGTGCTAAACAGTTTCGAAAAATCGACTGATTTTCTGAAAAAAAACGACTGTTTTAACGAAAAAAATCAACTGTTTTGGCTGATTTATCTGTTTAGCACCGCCAAATATCATAATAATAATAATTATAAATAATAATACTAATTGTATTCAGAGCCAAAGGCCATATATAAGAAAATACATATAAAACAACAAAAAAAATAACTTTACATGAACTAAACTTCGCCAACGCTCAGCCTCCTGAGTAGTGCTACGAGTAAGACCAGTTTCCGATGCATGAAAGGTCTTGACGCTACTCCCTAGTGTTATTCTGCTCTGCCACTAAAGGACGTTTGGGACGCTTCGCGGGAAATGAAATCAATAACGCGATCAGAAAAAGCATTGATGTTCCACTGTAGATAGTGTGCTGAAAAAAAATGTTCCTCGAACGGGATTTGAACCTGTGATCTTCGGTTTGAGTTGCCGATGCACTAACCAACTGAGCCACCGAGTGGCTTGCGACATCAACGATCCCAGAGAAGCGGCCAACAGGGTCAGTGACCCCGCTTCTGCATTAGTTCGTCCAAGTAAAAGGATCTTATACTTAAAGGACACCTGAACAATGAAACCATACTTGAACACACCAGGGATAATGCATTTACAGACATGGCCACGGAGAGCATTCTTCTCCTGAGCGTGACATTTTCAAAATAGGGATGTTCGTTTCTGGAAGTTTGCACATGCAGACTCCAAGACAAAAAGCGCAATTCATTCAAATCTTGTACAGCGCTGGCCGGATCGTATTGGAATTTCTTCTAGATATACGTTTGGACTTAACTGGTTAAAAAATATTACAGAAGAAGGGTTGATTGGAGACATTTGTTCATTTCTAAAATTGTTCGGTACTGAAATAAGGACAGATTCAAAATGGAGCAAAAATCATAGCTTGGAAACACTATTTCGTATTAGGATTGGGTTTTCTGCAGGCAGTGTTAACGGAAGTCATACAGATAGGGCTGATACTTGGTACTCTTCATTCAGGTGTCCTTTAAATAAGACTATGAAAATACTATGTTTATAACAGAGAACTACTACACAACAGACTTCAGACGAAGTTTCCTCCCTCGGGTATCCCTCGGTGACCCTCCCCCCAGCTGGACCTAAGAAATTTTTAGTAATGAACATGTTTGTAATGGAAACGGAAAACTACTATCTACACACTTCAGATGAAGTTTCTCACTCGAGTGACAATCGATCACCTCCCCCCCCCCCCCCCCCCCCCCAACATTTCGTCTCTTCAGTCCATGTAAAGTTCCCCATTCCCTCCAATTCGGGGAATAGCAGCCACACTAGCAGCACTAGCGATAGAGAACGTCCCTACTGAAACTTAATCAGTCGTGCACCAGTGGCACTGGCGCCGATAACTCCATATTCCAAAACAGAGCAAATATAGATACAATCTCCCCTGTTTCCTCGATCTGTGCAGGCCGCATCTTCGCTGTACTGGAATTTTTCTAAACTGGGAAACTTAAGGTGCATTTTTTTATTATGTAGTTTCGTTGTAGTTTCACTGTAGCTTGACGTACTTTTGTTTTAGTTATGAAAGTAAAGTATGTGGAATGGACAAATAAAACGGTATATATACTGAACTTTCATGACTGAAACCAAAGAACGTCAAACTACATTGAAACTACACCAAAACTACATAAAAAAAAAATCGCACCTTTAAAGCGACTAAATGTCCCGAGCGTAGTGAGTGGCGCTAGGAGTAAGACCCGTTTCCGATGCATGAAAGGTCTTGGCGCTACTCCCTAGTGTTATTTTGCTCTGCCACTGAAGGACGTTCGGGAGGCCAGTGAGTCTCGTTCTGACGGCATGACCCAGGTGTCTCTGGCGGTGGTTCTCGATAGCTTTCTGGAGGAAAAGAATAATAAGATTCTTAAAGCCTAGCTGAATAGGGCTGAGATGTGACAGTCTGGTTACCCATAATATACTTATCTAAATAAGCTAGAAAACCCGACAAACACGTGTTACTTCGTTGATTTAAGTGAATTTTATCTGACGAGTTCATTCTTCCGCAGTTGTTGTACCTCTATACGGAATTTTTAGCAACTAAAGCGGCAAACAGTTGCCGAAAATAACCAGCAATGGCGGGTTTTCATTATTCAAGCCAGGAAGATGAAATCCACTTGAATATGTAAAGTGACCAGGAAGCACTTCGCTTTCGCCCATACATATTGATTCTGATGTGATTCTGCAGTCTGGAATAGAATATTTCAGAATCTTCACTATTTGGCCATTGAAACGCACGCTTTTGCAGATATTCAAATTCTGATTGATTGATTGATGTTTTATTGATCCACCAAAATTGATGAAAATAAGATAAGTGATTATATGAATACGCAAAAACAAACCAACACTAAAGCAAACTCTAATCTATCAGAACAATATTCAAATTCTCCGCCACTTGACGAATTTTTGTTTGTCGTGCAAGCAGCAGACATTCCCAACGTCACTACTAGACTACACGACGAAAAAATAAAAATTCCTTAGAGGACTCAAAACAAATTCAGAGTATTCAAATTAAAGGTATAAAAATAAGTTGGCTTTTCAGTTAAACTTTAAGTTTCTGTCTTTTCATAAGTTCCTCGTGAAAAGAGTGATTGGCGAAGAAAGTTGCTTGGTTTAATTGTTTGGCGTACGAAAATTTCGTTAGTTATATTCTGGTTCTAAATATTTTCTCTTTGCTCAGGTGGTTGTTTCCGTTTTTAGGGGAGGAATTAGTGTTTTGATTTCATGAAAAAAATTTTAAGTTGAAAAGAATAAATCAATCAATCAATCGTATACGTTGTGTATTTCTTGTTTTGCGTTAATTTATCTTTTGCTGTTATTGTAGATCTTGGCTACCCTCTGTATTTCTTATTGGGTGTTCATTTACCTTTTTTATGGCACTTGCAGCTCGCTCAAGTGCCATATACCGATCACTTTTCGGTCTGTCGGTCGGTCGATCGGTCAGGCCACTCATCTCGAGTTAGGGTACTTCCAGAAGTGCTAGGACGATGAAACTTGGCAGGCATATTAGGGACCCTACCAAACTAACTTGGAAATAGTCCCTTCCCCGGTTCAACCACCATGGGGGGAGTGGAGGGAGGGGGAATCCGGAATATTGACGTATTTTTAACTTTTGAACGGGGAATCGGATCTTAATGAAACTTGATATTAGGAAAGACCTCCTGTCTCAGATGTCACACTTCAAGTCCGGAATGGAACCGGTGACTTTGGGGGGAGTTGGAGGGGGGGGGAACCGGAAACCGTGTTTCATATTTTACGGTGCAAAACGGATAAGTCAGCTACATTTTATTCGAGCAATATTTCGGCCCTTCTTGGCAAGGGTCCTCTTCAGGCTCAAGCCGCTCAAGCTGGAAAATAAACTTGTGGAAAAACAATTTAAGATTCTTCCTTAAATATCTGCTTTTGAGAACTTCTTCTCTGAAACTTGGTTGGGGTTAAAGCTGGTGCTGTGATTTTATTCTGGACTCGGCGACTGTTTTTCTTGTTCGATTGGGTCGTCGAAAGGGTAGAGATTCTTCTGCATTTTGGTTTTAGAGTCACCTGTCTCTTCTTCTTCTTTCCAGCTAAGATGGATACTTGTTGGCGGCATGTATGGGCGATTAGTTCCGTACTTCGGTGATAGATGTTCCTACGGCCCAAGCTGACTGCGAATCATATTTGACGTATGAAAACAGTCGCCGAGTCCAGAATAAAATCACAGCACCAGCTTTAACCCCAACCAAGTTTCAGAGAAGAAGTTCTCAAAAGCAGATATTTAAGGAAGAATCTTAAATTGTTTTTCCACAAGTTTATTTTCCAGCTTGAGCGGCTTGAGCCTGAAGAGGACCCTTGCCAAGAAGGGCCGAAATATTGCTCGAATAAAATGTAGCTGACTTATCCGTTTTGCACCGTCAAATATGATTCGCAGTCAGCTTGGGCCGTAGGAACATCTACCGTGTTTCATATTCAGAGTGGATGGATCTGGATGAAACCGACCGTCCCTGAAAGTACTCATCTTAACCGCAAAGCACAAAAAATACTTTTGAGCAAAACCTACATTTTCATGATCCCCTTGAGCCCATGAGTCACGGTCTGTCGTCTATGAAGGCGCTTCTACTGGCCGGGACTGCAAGGGGACGTAAATTTATTTGAGCAATCGTGTTTCCGGGGGGGGGGGGGGTGTGACGGTACGTCACTTATTCCAGTGCCATTCATCGTCCTGTATATATTTACCATTCATTTTGTTGTTAAGCCAGTTAATAAACCAACTTCCGAGGATACTGTCATCAGTTACGTAGGTCACACCTTCACCAGTGTCGGTTTATTGAGGCAAAACCTTGATTACAAAAAAAAACAAAATTACCAAACGATACAATCTCTTGATTTCCAAGGGTCCATCGTCATTCTCATTTACAAAGTCTTTCAAGTGCCATATGAGCTTCCAGCTCTTGTTTTCTGTATGTGCTGTGCAAATGCCTTATTACTAGGCGGCATGTAATGAATTCATTCATTCAATCATACTTCCAGGGTCACCTTCGGATGGGAAAATGCTTCCTCGCTATGGGCGATAGTGCGGCGGCGCGAAGTGCATTCGAGCGCTGCAAAGAGCTCGAACCCACCAACAACACAATTGATGCTGAGCTTCGAACCATTGAGACGCTTCAGAAATTCGAGAGTGACTTGTCGAAAGCATTTGAGAGCCAAGACTACAGAAAAGCACTGTATTGCTGTGACAGAGCTTTGGATATTGCTGTTTTCTGCAAGAGGTTCAAAGTGAGGAAGGCGGAGTCCCTGGCGTACCTTAATCGATACGCGGAGGCGGAAGAAATAGTCAAGTAAGTCCTGAATTATCATAATAATATAACAATAATAATAAATTGTCAAGATTATATTACTCACTTTCGCGGCTTAAAGTACAACTCTTACTAAAAATGATCTTTTCCCAGTGAAATGGATCAGAAAAAACGTTTTCGAATATACTATTACTTTCCCCCTGAAACTAGCGATTTTCTTGTTAGCGCTTGTCGATTACCTCCAGCCTTCCTGCTCTCCGACGCGGCGGCTGGGCGCAGAACATTTGAAAACCGAACGCGCCGAGGTTAAAAAGTGGGAAAACTAAGCAAATAAAAGAAGTAATAAACGATGCTTCTGATATCCTTATGTGTGAAAGAGTTGTCAGCAGGCGTTGAAGATTCCGGCAAAAGTTTCGTTGTGTGACGGGCAAAACTCGGCAACGCCAAAAAAGCGCTAAAATTTCATAGGCAGAAAACAAGACAGTGGAGAAAGGTGGGGATTTTAAAAGCTTATAGTTCTGTATGGGAGCTAGGTATATTATAAAAAGCAGAATTAGTAATAGGGGTCCTTTAAAGTTTAACTGAAAAGGGCAGAGATGGGAGCAGTATTCACCAAGCTTATCACCGCCTATGAAAAGCCGCGTTTATGTTCAGATTCAAATATTCGGCGTCATAGTAGAATTTGCGCTGTGGGGACAGCCGTAGATATTCTGAACCTCAGTAGTAGAGCAGATAGTGGAAAATAAGAAAATCTTTTTAGCAGAATCCAAATAACTCAGTGGATTCAACTAAATGATACAAAAATAAGTTTGCTTTTCAGTTAAACTTTAACTCCGCCAAAATGAGAAAGCATAAACGAAGACATAGGGCCCCTCCCAGGGCTGGGCCAGGAGTCTCCTCTACCGGATCGGTTTGGGGGGAGGGTTGCTCTTCCCTGGTATATTGACATCGACTAAAGACAACGTTATTAAAGCGGTGGTAAAATATGTGAGTTGGAATTTAAATAGGAGATAGTTTATGTGTAATAGGATCGTTCTTGTTAGAGAGGACACTGTTGCCAACGTCCTAGGGCAGTGACAGGAGTCTCCTCTACTGGATCAGTACATCTTTAGGCATGAATGGAAGAGCTTTCTTTTACAATAGGTTAGCTTTCATCTCATTACTCACTCATTACTCATTACCACTCGGTTTTAGAAAAAGGTGTTTGAGAGAAGGAAAAATAGGGATGGGTTAATCATTGATAATTACAGGTGTCCGATGTGTCTTGTTAGAGAGGACACTGTTCCTAGGGCAGTGCCTGGAGTCTCCTGTACCGGATCAGTTTGGGGGAGCGTTGCTCTTCCTGGTATGTTGACATCGACTAAAGACAACGTTATTAAAGCGGTGGTAGAATATGTGAGTGGGAATTTAAATAGGAGATAGTTTATGTGTAGTAGGATCGTTATTTTTCAATGCATTAATATATCTGTATGTCATGTATATAAAATCTGTGTATGGCCCCTTCGCGGCTAGATAAACACTATTCTATTCTATGCGATTATCATTCAGATCCGACATTTCCTGATCGTAACAAATAAATACTAGACAAGTAAAATACAAAAAAAGTGACGAAAATAAATTTAGACAGGGCAAGTATCGTGTTTTCAGTGAAACAAGAATCAAGCAGAGCAAAAGAAGCAATTGCCGCTTGTGTCGGCTAGCGCAATCGGTGGCGAGTGCCATGCGCGGCTGGCGGCAAGTGGCCTCACGTTTTTCACTGCAAATTGTGCTGGGTACTCGTTTCAGGGGTCATTTTAGATGGCATTTTAATGTAACAAGTTTTTATTTCTATCGACGGCTTGAAGAGGGCCCGTGGAAAGAAAAGCCCAAATATCGCAATGATGATTCTCAGCTAACTTCGGTTTAGTACCATCAAACATTATTCACAGTCGCCGGGTCACTGTTTCTATGAGGTCAACGTTCAACGCGTCCGCCAGTCGGTTGACCAACCTCTCAGTTTGCCCTCCGGTCAATTGAGATGTCAGTCCTATGTGGGCGGGGGGGGGGGGCGAACTGACGGATTTTGGTTCGGGAACTGACGGATGGGCGAATGGTCCTCCCTACAATCAGTTCCTCGTCCGCCAATTAACACGTCAGTTCCATGTCGGGGGGCGAGCTGATCGTATCTGGTTAGGCAGCGGAAGGGTGCGCGAATGGTTCCCCTCAGTTTGTCTGCCCGTCAGTCAGGCGTTGAGCCATCGGTTGTATGTCGGCAAGCGACTGAAAGGCGGCGTATCTACGTGTTCCACTTTTGACGCCTGAGTCTCCTGGCTGCTAGTTTTACAAGCCACGCAATTGCTGCTGTCAAAAGGCTAAGTGTATGGGCGAGGATTTGAACATCGGGGCCTTGCCTGTCAAAATTTTAAATCCAGAGACGCAAAAGTTAGCATACGGCCTTTTTTATTTTGGTGAAAGATGTTGCGAGTTGTCTTCTGCAGGGGCGTCACGTATGGGGGGACGCTCCCCCCTCACCCCCCCCCCCCAAATGTTGTCGGCAAGTCGGTAAAATATAACCGAATCGCGCCGGTTTTTCGTAAAAACAGTTGATTTTGTCACAATCGGATTCGTTGTAGAAAAAAAAACTGTCGATTCGCCGCGCTCCGTTGTGCATATAAAAAGGTGTCACCAACCTGATGACAGTGTAGTGAGGCCGCAAAGGCGAGTCATGCTCCGCAAGAGGTCTGGTGAAGGAAATGTTCAGTTCTGAGTTAGGTCGGTTCCCAGTAGGGGTTGAAATAATGTTGAGCCGAGTTGCAGCAATTAGTATTAGCTTGGACTAGGCGTTTCTGCTGAAGTTTGTTTTTCTGAGAATCAGTTGATTTTTCGTCAAAGCTATCGGGTTTTTTCTGAAAACATTTTTTTTTCTGCAAAAACAGTCGGTAAAGATGACCAGCCAGTCGTTAAATACCTCGCCCCCCCCCCCACTAAAATTTTTTTTTGGCTAGTAACGCCCCTGGTCTTCTGACAAACAACTGCTATACGAAGCTCAAAAATACGCACAATTGCACATGTTCTGCTTTTAAAATTACAAGGTGTTTCTTTCCCGGCGGTTTTGTATGGGATGGCGCCGAGAAATTTAATGGCTTTGCTTTCTTGGTGGTTAAGTAACTGAGAACGCCGAGGAACTTAATTAAATTACCTTTCTGCTTAGCAAACGGTTTGCGTTTTTTTTTCAAAACGGCCTGCGTTATGTACTCTGATTTTTTTTTCTTTGTGGTTGTGTAACGGGGAACGCCGAGGAACTTCATAAAGTCATTTGTTTGCACAGCAAAATGGCCCGCGGTTTTTTCTCGTTTTTCTTTTACCAAAAGCTAAGAGCTTTTTTCCGTGCAGGGTTCGGCGCCGAATAGGCCACACTAGATCGGGGAAAAACAGCGTTTCGGGATTTAAAAAAAAAAACAACAACCACAAGATAACTTAATTATAGATATTCTTGTATTATGTCCAAGAGACCAGTTAAAACAAAATAGATTTTCTGATTATGAAGAAAATACACAGGTTTTTTGTTGCAGTTGACTGGAAAAACAGATCGGCCTAATAATAATTTTTTCACGTGAAAACCAACGGGAAATACGACATCAAACGGATTGTAATTTTTTTTTGCAGCGTATTTATAGACAATTCTTCATTCCAACATCAGCACAAAAATAAAAAAGGCTGTTTTGAGTTTTATTTGATAGTGCAAAACGGATACCTATCCGTTTTGCACTATCAAATATGATTCGCAGTCAGCTTGGGCTGAACAAAATATGTTACGAATTGCTTTGAAAAAAATGTGTAAGTTAAAAAAAATCCAGACATCCGGATAGTATAGAGTGACTCAAATAGTTCTAACAGGAGCCTATACTTAAATGCTTTCGTGAATCATTTGTTGTGGAAAACATGACATGAAACAGGATGTATTTGTTTCAGCGTAATTATAGACAAGTATTTCGCTCTAACGTCGACTGATATACAAACACGGTATTGCTAAAGCAAAAAAAGTAAGAAATCCAGTCACGCCCACGGTTAGTGTAGGGTAACTCCAGTGTTTCAAATAGTAAACTCATATCCTTTATTGGATTTTCGTTAACCATAATAAAGCATGCATTTGAGAAAATAACTTCCAGTTGTTCTTTACCAAAGACATCACCCAACTGCAGACCTTTTACAGACAAATGAATCACTGATAGCGAGAATTCGCTTCTCATGCCGCTCCCAGTTTAAAGTGGAGTAGACGCCCTTTCGAATTTGATATAATTATGCTATTAACTCAAGTTCAATTATGGTTTGAATTTCAGTAAGAAAATGGTGTCATTGGTTGTGCTAATATGAAAATGTATATAGAATAAGTAAAGGTCTAATTATAAAAGTAAAACTATTAGTGACAGTTTTCCTCTCATCCGACCCCAGATAATGGTGGATGTGAATATTGTCTGTTAAAAAAAAATTATTTAATTTAAAATCCGAGTGTTTCAGGGGTCCCAAACGAAAGCTAAGACAACCTTTTAATTTGTCGATTCTCCCCTCCGTCCGTATGTTTGTCTCTAAGAACAACAACTCAGGCGGTTTGAAGTTTTTTGATAAAACTTTCTAGATTCTTGGTCAAACGTGAAGTCCGGTTCCTAGATGAGCGTTGTGGGAATAGGCTTTGTACCTTAAAGGACCCCTCGTACTATTTACTATTCAACTTACAGTTTCTTAAAATATTTGAATTCTTAAAAACCAGGCGTGGTTCAAACAAATAACCCACGGTTTTTGCTGTTTTAAGCCTTTTCCGAGACCCGTTGACTTATAGCGAAAAATAGGGAAACAGTTTACATAACCGGTTTCTCTGATGAAAAAACTTCTCGCAGACAATAAAACTAGGCTGTGGTTTCATCAAATAACTCACGGTTTTGGCTGTTTTAAGCCTTCTGAGACCCGTTGACTTATAGCGAAAACAGGGAAACAGTTTAGATAACCGTTTTTTTCGGATGGGAAAACTTCTCGCAGACAACCGTAAACAGCGTGATACACATAGAAGGTAGCAAAACACGGCAAGTAAGAAAATCAGCGTGGTTTTGTTAGAGTGATTAGGATGCACCGTACGAAATTGGGGTCTCCGGGTTTAGAAATATATTGAGTGGTCTATGGAAGTAGGTTGCGTTAATATTATAGGCAAGACAGGTCCTTTAACAATTGTTGGGAGAAGGGGGGGGGGGGGCAAAAATAAAGGGATACAAAAAATATACCTGTTATTTTCATGCGGGCTGGTAGGGGGCAAAAGGTGTGCTGGTTCAGGAAATACCGATGGTTCTTTTCTTCGGCGGGTTGTAAGGTCACAATCCATTTAAAACCAGAGAGTTTAGAATCAATCGAATTGACAAGACGCGTTGAACGATGATATTCTACAAGTTTTCGAGTTGGATAGATATTCCGGGGCAAAACTACACGTTCAGTAACAATAATAATAATTAGTCACCCACTGGACATAAACAACGTGAGGATAAATAGATTTATGCTAAGCAGCCCGAGGGCTAGGGTAGGAATGAGTCTAAAAAATAAAACACTAGCACAAAAATCTCCTGCAGTATCTGTCTCTAACCTAATGACACTGTAAAATACCTTTATTTGCCTTTATTTGTCTCTGCAAGCATATCTAAGTCTTTTCTCCGTATACTCCGCTTGCCCGTTTTTTTTGTTTTTATGGCACTTGCCCTTCGGCCAAGTACCATATAGCGATCGCAACTTCTGTCCGTCCGTCGGTCGGTCGGTCGGTCGGTCCAGGTTTTGCTAGTTCGGGCACTTCCACGTAAGCTAGGACGATGAAACTTGGCAGGCATATCAGGGAGCCCAAACGATTAAGTTGGAAATAGTCACTTCCCCGATACGAGTATCTGGGGCGGGGGGGAGTGGAGGGAGAGAGAATTCGGAAAAATTAGGTATTTTTACTTACGACCGGGTGATGAGATCTGAATGAAACTTGATATACAGAAAAACCTCGTGTCTCAGACGTCTCATTTTAAATCAGGACCGGATCCGGTGACATTGGGGGGAGTTGGAGGGTGAACCGGAAATCTTGGGAAACGCTTACAGTGGAGAGATTGGGATGAAACTTGGTGGAAAGAACAAGAACAAGTCCTAGATACGCGATTGACATAACCGGACCGGATCCGCTCACTGTGGGGGGGGGATCCGAATTCCTAGTGATCCCGCGAGTTCGGTACTTCCTGATGTGCTAGGACGATGAAACTTGGCACGCGTGTAAGGGACCTGAACAGATTAACTTGAGAGTTAGTGGTTTCCCCGAAAACGATCATCTGGGGGGGGGGGGGTCGTGGAGGGAGGGGGAATCTGGAAAAGTGATGTATTTTTGATCGCACGAACCTGTAATCGGACCTTAATAAAATTTGATATATAGAAAGACCTCATGTCTCAGACGCCCAATTTAAATTTGGACCGGATCCGGTGACATTGGGAGAGTGGAGGGGGGGAACGGGAAATCTTGGGAAACGCTTAGAGTGGAGGGTTCGGGATGAAACTTGGTGGGAAGAACAAGAACAAGTCCTAGATACGTCAATGACATAAACGGACCGGATCCGGTCACTGTGGGGGAGTTGTGGGGGGGGGGGGGGTCCGATTTTCTAGTGATCCCGCGAGTTCGGTACTTCCTGATTTGCCAAGACGATGAAACTTGGCAGGCTTGTCAGGGATCCAAACAGATTGACTTGATAGTGTAGTTTCCCCGACCCGACCATTGTGGGGTAGTGGAGCAATGGGGAATCCGGAATCAAGGGGCAAGCTCGGCTATTGAACGGGTGATCGGATTTAAATGAAACTTGATATTTAGAAACACCTCGTGCCTCAGACGTCCCATTTTAACTCCGGACCGGATCCGGTTACATTGGGGGGAATTGGAGGGGAGAACCGGAAATCTTTGGAAACGTTTAGAGTGGATGGATCGGGATGAAACTCGGTGGGAAGAAAAGCATTAGCCCTAGATACGTAATTGACAGAACAAGACCGTATCGGGGCTCTGTAGGGGGAGTTGGAGGGGGTTTCCTGGAATTCCGGTGATCGCGAGTTAGGATACTTCCATATGTGCTAAGGACGATAAAACTTGGCTGGCATATCAATGATCTGACCAAATAGACTTAAGGACCCGACACAATGCCCTAGGAAGACTTCCATTCCTGGATCAGACCATTTTCGGGGAGTTGAGGGAGGGGGAATCCGGAAATTACTGACTTCCGTAGGTTGCGAATAAATGGTCCGATCAAGTGAAACTTTATGGGTGATAAGACCTGGATGTGCAGAGCATGTGTCCGAGCCCCATGCGGCCATGGTTTGGAAAGTTGGGGGGGGGGGGGGGGGGTCCGAAAACTTTGTGACATGCACAAAAACCAAACGGATGGGCCGAATGTGGTGCAAAATGGACCCTGCCAAGTTTATGCGGCCTAGATTTGTCATATTGCGTCCGAACCGGATCCGACCAAAGTGGGAGGAGGATGAAGGGAACCGATAATTTGAATATATGCTCGAGTCGTATTGGGCGGAGTTGGAAGGGGAGTCCCGGAAATGTTGAGGCTCGCATAGGGGTTAAACGAGTAGAGTGATTTGAATTAAACTTGGAAAGTAGAGAAATCGTATGCCTTAGATGGCATATCTTAGGGTCCAGGTCGGATCCGAGCACGGTGGGGAGGGGTACCGGAATTTCCGGAAAAATGATCAGATTTACTTGCTCGTATCTCACACCACCTACTCGTAACAAGTGCCATATGAGCCCCTTAGCTCTTGTTTTTTGTTGGTTTTTGTATTATTCTATTGGACTACTGTTTTTCTATTGTTTCTACTTTCTTTCTCTTTTGTATTCACACTGTTCAAGTGCAGTGGGTTATAAATAAAGTACTATTTTTATTATTCATTTAATTTCCGCTTCATTCATATTTTCTCACTCCAAACTCTGCCTCTGTCTTCCATCCCGTGAATCTCTTTTAGGAGCAACAAAAAAAATAAACATAAAAAAAGAAGGGACTAATCGGGTTTAAAAATATCAACATCACTTCGTCAGATTCGCGCACACCATACTGTTCTTTTCTGAATTCACTTAGCTCGCTACACTCGCTAATCACGTTAATCACAATTTTGTGGAGACACCCGCACATAGGACATAAGTAATGACCGGATTTCTGCCCACAGCTACCAGTATATCGTCTTCCAGGCCAAAGTGGTAGACCACCCGCCAACATTTCATTAATTAGCTTTAATTTCTCCCGTCTAAGACCCGCTTTGAAAATTACATTCTCTCACATAGTGGAGTGAAAAGAGACAAGAAAGAAAGGTAAACAAAACTGAAAAACATTAATGCGACAGAAAGACACGGGCAGATACTAAATTACATTAAACCGAAATGTTGTGCAAGGGACTTTTACCGTGGCAAATAAACCTTAAGTAAATTTTTGAATTGAATTTAGAAGTCTCGGCGATTTAGATTATAATAGAATAGTGTTTAACCAGCCACGGTTGGGCCAGACACAGATTTTAACAAACAGTAGCCTACATACAAACGTAATATCACATCGCAAACATAATGAACTGCAACACAAAAATCATCTACCTCCTATATAAATTTTCCCCTCACTTAATCCCCCACTATTTTTATTACTTTGTAGTTAGTCGAATACAATATACCAGGGAAGAGCACCCGTGCCCAAACTGATCCGGTAAAGGGGCCCATGGCACTGCCCTAGGAGGTGGGCAGCACTGTCCTCTCCATTCAAACAAAGCGGACATCTGTAGTTATCCCTGATTAAACCGTCCCTGTTTCTCTTCCTCTCAAATACCATTTTTCTAAATGCAAGGGGTAATGAAATTGTTCGGAGCTGGGACCAAAGCTTCAGAGTCTAACTTAAAATGCTGGTAAACCTAACTTAAAATAGAATTCCATACTAAATGTACGCTCCAGTAATTTATAATAATTTAGGGTTTCAGACGTTTGAATTTTGTATCTCCTGGTCACTTATAGCAAGTTCGAACTGTTTCAGTAACTGGGAGTGGTCCTCTGGGCCCGACCCCCCGTTCCAAAGAAATGACACTCTAGCACGATCTAGCATGGCTTTAACCTGGAACGGCCAAGATTGCGGTTCTCCCATCTCTAGCAGTTCTTTATATGCTGCTCGTAACAGCCTATGTTCTGGTAATCTAATAATTTTCAACCAAAACCGTAGTATCTACAACAGGCCTAGTTCTCCTCTAACTGCCTGGGTATGAGTCGTTGATGAAGTCCTGTGAACCTCTTGAAATGGAGCAGCTGAATCGACTCAAGCTGTGCGGCAGCGTCAAACCCCAAAGTTTTGCACCGTAATGTACTGTTGGAAGGATCGTTGTTTTAAAAAATTTCTTGTGGATTTTCATATCTTTAAGACCTGTTAAAGTTTAACTGAAAAGCCAACTTATTTTTGTGTCATTTAACCGAATGCGCTAAATTTTTTGGATTCTGCAAAGGGATTTTTTTCATTTCCCACTATCTGCTCTGGCTATGACGTTTAGGATATCTGCGGCCATCCCCACAGCGTAAATTCTACTATGTCGCGGAGTTTTAATCTGAACACAAATGCGGCCTTTCATTGGGCAGTGGTGAGATTGGTGAAGATTGCTTAGTGCCTGAATAAAGGAAAAGTCATAAATCTTTCTCGTAAGGCATACAACAAAAATACACGCGCATAGAGGTACCACAAATCACACGGAAATTCCACTATTTGAAAATCGATTATTCGTGAATAGCGGAACCACGACGTAACGCATTTTCAGCGGGTCTTCAAGCCAATTTAAGTGAATAAGTGATGGGTAACTAGATTGTCCTATCCCAGCCCTTTTCGGTTAATTAAACTAAAAAAATTAAACTAAATTCTATTCAGAAAGTTACTTCAGCTTAAGCCCTTCTATAGTATTCCACTTTTATTAAATATTTATCTAACCCCGTGGTATACGAATGATGACCGCATAGAAGAATTTGCCTTCAGCTGAATCTCTCATCCTATATGGCTCGCTTCTATCTGACCATTATAATGGGTTAGGCCCGTGGTTGGTGAGGCAGTGGTCACAGGCCTCTCTGTAGCTTAGTGGTAGAGCAGTAGCCCAAGGTCGTGGGTTCAAGTCCTGCCTTAGAAGCACTTCTATCTTTCAGTTGACTACTTAAAATTGGGCACGTAATTTTGGCTGTCCTCTGCCAAAACCTAGTAATTACAAAAACAATTCGTTTTTGAGTTAAACATTGACTGCCACTAAGTCCGCCACGGCGAGTCGAATGGCGTAATCAGAACTTTTCTATCGTGCATAGTTTCTTCGGGTCAAGCCTAGTATCTACAGGCGCAAAAGACATTTTCACCGAAATCCGCACCGAAACTTTGCGTTTCCTGAAAAATCATTCGAAATGCAGTTACTAGGATTTGGCAGAGGACAGCCGATTTGTCATGAAGCTTGTGGAGAACGGACGTTATCTTATCTTGCTGTTCGAAAACATTCGAATCGGTTCCTTCAAACCTAGATTATATATTTGTGACTTTCGCGATTTTGACCGTCGTCATTTTTGCCTTGTCGCATGAAAACTTTCTGATCAACTCACATCTGCGTCTTTTCGTCTGCGATAAAACCCAGATGGTCTGCAGTAATCAACGTTTGTGATTGCTGGTTCTTATTTCTCTTCTTCGAACATGCTGCAAACTCCCCGATCGTAGTCTATTTTAGATCTGCAATTTCGGTCGTTGAAATGTTTCTTTTTTCGCTTTCCGATCGTAGGTGTTTGGCATCCGATGAGATGTTTTGACAGAACGTAGAAAGATTCACTCGCTTCCACAGCAGATGAACTTCATGACATATAGCACAAGGATGCCCGGTTTCAGAAAGATTCACTCGCTTTCACAGCAGATGAACTAGACCAGTGGTGCCCAACCTATTCCGTCTCACGTACCCCTAATTAAGGTTCAAAAACGTTGTGTACCCCTTTTTGAAGAATCATTGTTCTACGATTCTAATAAGATCTGTCAGGATCAGAACGCCAAAAAGACGTCATATATTGACATAAGTAGTAAGGGATTAATGTGTAAAAATTAATACAAATATATTATACTTGAGGCTGCAAGGTTGTCAATTTCATTATCGTCCGGAAACTGGTCCAGGGTCAGAAAGACACTTGTGCTGTTTCTTTGAAACTTCGTAAGCCAAAACTCTAATTTCTTGACAAAAGAAGACATTTTCTAATTCAGAGATTTGGGACCTTCGCGTACCCCTCACGAGGGTCTCGCGTACCCCTTTGGGTGCGCGTACCCCCGGTTGGGAACCACTGAATTAGACTGTCAGAAGCTTCATAACAGATAACACAAGGATGCGCGGTTTCGAGAGGCAACACTTAGATAAATATTCTTTGAGCCCAAGCTGACGTTGAAACATTTATTCAAACAATGTTTACAACGGATACGTCAGCTACGATTCTTCATCAGCGATATTTCGGCCCTTCTTGGCAAGGGTCCTCGTCAGGCTGTCAATCCTCTGGGTCAACGTCGGGGAAGGAAACAAACCTGTAATCTGTAGATTACGCCAAATCTGTAGTCTGTAGATTGCCAAGAAGGGCCGAAATATCGCTGATGATGAAGAGTAGCCTTGCCAAGAAGGGCCGAAATATCGCTGATTAAGACGTATCCGTTTTAAACATTGTTTGAATAAATGTAACACTTAGGATGTTAGCTGTTTATGTTTTTCAAACCACTACGCATTAAAACGTTATACATAATAAGCATTGCCCGGAAGAGCCGAAAAAGCATCCAGCGACTTTTTCCGATATCATGATAACAAAAAAGTCAGTAGATATTTTTTTCAGCTGTCTTTCGGCTCTTCTTGTAAGCCTAACGTTTTAAGAACATAACAGCTAACATCCTAAGTGGCATTCGTTGAAAAACTGCGCATCCTTGTGTTATCTGTTATGATACTTCTGACAGTGTACTGACATTAGTTGCGCTGTTGCAGATACCATGTTACCTAGATCTGTATTTTATCGTTTTGCAGCTACTATGGTACCAGATACTGCGATTGCTTTGTTAAAACGATAATTGCTGGATTTGCGCTTTTCGAAGTTACCACAAAGAAATACCCAAGTCCACTCATATCACCTATGTCAAGCTTTTTTCTCACCACCTTGCCAAAACCTAAACTCTTCTGTTGGTGATGATGACAGTGAGATGACTTCTTCATAGTACCATGGTGAGTTACAACGGTCTTGACCGCGGTAACTGAATATCAAATGCCACGGGGTCAAGCTTTTTTCTCACCACCTTGCCAAAACCTAAACTCTTCTGTTGGTGATGATGACAGTGAGATGAATTTTTCTTAGTACCATGGTGAGTTACAACGGTCTTGACCGCGGTAACTGAATATCAAATGCCACGGGGTCAAGCTTTTTTCTCACCACCTTGCCAAAACCTAAACTCTTCTGTTGGTGATGATGACAGTGAGATGACTTTTTCGTAGTACCATGGTGAGTTACAACGGTCTTGACCGCGGTAACTGAATATCAAATGCCACGGGGTCAAGCTTTTTTCTCACCACCTTGCCAAAACCTAAACTCTTCTGTTGGTGATGATGACAGTGAGATGACTTTTTCGGAGTACCATGGTGAGTTACAACGGTCTTGACCGCGGTAACTGAATATCAAATGCCACGGGGTCAAGCTTTTTTCTCACCACCTTGCCAAAACCTAAACTCTTCTGTTGGTGATGATGACAGTGAGATGACTTTTTCATAGTACCATGGTGAGTTACAACGGTCTTGACCGCGGTAACTGAATATCAAATGCCACGGTGACTGGCCAGATACTCGGTAAGCGCAAGACTTCAGACCACGGTATCAGACACCATAGTTGTGTGCAGAAACGCAACTGTTACACTGTCAGAAGTTTCTTAGCAGGTAACACAAGGATGCGCAGTTTAACAGACACATTGGCCGATAAAGCATCGGCTGACTTTTCCCACATCATGACGACAAATAAAAAAGTCAGCAGATGCTTTTTCTGCGATTTTTCCGCTCTTCCTGGCAATGCTTGTTGTTCATAATATTTATTGCATAACGTTTTCTGAGTCACAACAGATAACATCCCAAGTGTTGTCTGTTGAAACTGCGCATGCCTGTGTTATCTGTTATGAAACGTCTGACAGTGTAGCTTAATACCTAACCTGCAAAAAAGATGCAGAAATATTACTAAGCATTCACGCAAAATTCGTATAGTAGAGGTGTTCTATTATACTGACATATGACAAACATACTGATATATGACAAGGAAAATGTGATGTCAGCTAATAGCCAACAGTTTCAACTCTCCTCTGTTGTATAATAGTAGTAGGTTCCAAAAATACGCCAAACGGGCCCAATGCCCATGCAGGCTTCTTCCTCGTCGATGGGTTCTAGGTGTTGCTAGCACCGCTGTTGGCTTCTTAGACCCTTTCGATCAGGTCACACGCTCGCAGCATCGCAAAAAGGTGCTGGAAGATCTTGATTTCGTCTGACTGGTGTTGTTCCTGTTCGGTGATGTCTGCACATGTGGGGTTTATCTTCAGCCTTGTCAGTGAGGATTTCAGTCTACCTCGTTCCTGTTTTGCTCGTGCATTCAGTGATTTGTACATGGACAGGATGTGGTCCATTGTCTCGTCGCCGTTTCGGCAAATCCGATATATATTTGACGGTGCGAAACGGATAAGTCAGCTACATTTTATTCGAACTATATTTCGGCCCTTCTTGGCAAGGGTCCTCTTCAGGCTCAAGCCGCTCAAGTTCATATTTGGTTACCTAAAGCTCATGTTGAAGCCCCAGTTACAGGTTCAATAGTTTTAATACTACTTTAGTTGACTTAGCTGTTCCTTCTAATATCTATATCATAAAATGTAGCTGACTTATCCGTTTCGCACCGTCAAATATAATTCGCAGTCAGTTTGGGCGGTAGGAACATCTAAATCCGATATGTTGGGAATCTGGGGGGGGGGGGGGACTTCGTTGGGGTGACTGATCTTATAGTGGTATACCTGGTGGGCTAGTCCATTTGCGTTGGCTCGAGCGCGATAGTAAACACTGGTCTCTAGCTTTCCTGGGACTGGAGATGTTCTGGAGCGAGGTGGCTTGACTGTATGAGCCTTCAGTCGAAGCTGAAGTATATCACGTAGAGGGATGGGGCGGTGTGAGATGTGAGAATTTGTTAACTTTTAAAGATGCTGCTTCTTCCATTGGGGTAAACTGTTTAGTTCGAACGCCATCTTCTTAGTGAAATTACGCGTGGCTTAGCAACAGTTACGTAATTTAAAGAAGAAACAGTATTTCAGAATCCAGCTGACATGATTAACTGGACATGAAATACAGTTCTAGCATTTTGCAGTAAAAGTTCCCTAGTATGAATTTTAATGTTTTCTCCGGGGTCCGTTCAAAGTTAGAAGACGTTCAAATAATCATACTCTACGCCTATTGCTACTCTAGAAATCAAGTTCACTATCCACTACTAAAACTAATCTACTACTTAAAGGACCCCTCTTGCTTATTCTGTCTTTTATAATATACCTAGCTGCATTATGGAATAATAAGCTTTTGAATTCCCCATCTCTCTCCATTGTTTCGTTTTGTGCCTACGATTTTTAGTGCCTTTTCAGCCGTGCCGAGTTTTGCCCGTGACGCAACGCAAAGTTTGCCAGAATTTTCAATGTCCGCTAACAATTCTTGCACACACAAGGATATGAGAGTCTTCTGTTTTTGACCAACATTATTCGCTTAGTTTTCGTACTTTTTATCCACGGCGTGTTCAGTTTTCAAATGTTTTGCGCCCAGCCGCCGCGTCGGAGAGCAGGAAGGCTGTGCAGAGTCGTCAAGCACTAACAAGAAAATCGCTACACTCAGATGGAAAGTAATGATACATTTTAGAAAGTTTTTTTTCTGGTCCATTACATGGTGAAAAGATCATTTCTAGTAGGAGTTGTGCTTTAAAGACAGTGTAACACTGATATTTCTTTCTCACTGTGAGTCATTACAAGATTTTACGGGGATTGAAAAAAACAGGAGGATTAAACAAGCCTTACCAGAGGTGAAGTTTGATCCTTGTTATCCCGAAAAAGGAGAGCAATGGCGAAGTGAGAGTTCAGCTGAGATCCGCGTCCGGCCTACGGGCGGGTAGCGTGCTAGGCTGATCAGGATTTAGAGCTCGGGATACAAATTTTTTCGTAGGTCTACCAAAAATAACCCAACAAAAACCTAGGGCTGGGAGGGTGGGAGCTGAACTCTCACTTCGCCAGTGCTCTCCTTGTCCGGGATAACAAGGACCAAACTTCACCTCTGGTAAGGCTTGTTTAATCCTCCTGTTATCCCTCACCAGAGCACTGGCTCGTCATAGTTCAGCTGAGATTTTAGAGCTGAACTCCAAAAAATTTGTTTCACGTTTTTTTACTGAAAAAAAAAACAGTTACTAAAACCAACTTCTATTGAAAATCATCTTCAAGATAAAACAACATTACTTAGAATTGACAACTTTATCATCTACTTCCGCACTGCAGAAATGTCGAACCAGGTAGCTGTCAGCCAAACAGTCATTGCGCCATACTTACTGCCGACTGGTTTGCTGTACATCTGCTGAGCATTTCTAAGGTTTTGAGTCACCATAATCTCTGCCGCTCTTTTCTACTAGAACGATTGACGTGAGTTTCAAGGAAATCCTGAAAAAATAATCCCATCCACTCTTCGACTGTCAAGACTGATTTAGGGGTGACTTTCTTCTGGGTTGGCCAGATGTTGCTGGAAAAAGTGTTTGAAAGGTCGTGCAAATGATTGGACGCGATCTACTGCAAATGCGTAAAACGCAGATGTTCAAATGTTATAAAAATGGCGCTTTGTGTGGTCAGAGGAGGGTTTTCGCGAGATCTCGGAATCACTTTGCGGCGAGCGAAGCGCATCGCGAAAACTGTGGGAAAGCGATTTCTGGAATCACTTTCCACTTTCCCGCTGGACTGATCGCGAAAACGCATGGAAAGCGGATATCGGGGAGAAAATGTTGAATTACAAGCTTTTTCGACTAAATATGGTTCACTTAACGGTTCTTTGATTCTCAGAACTCGAAAGAAACACGGGAGCTAAAAACGCTTGAAGCCACAGAACACGGAACCCGTGTTAGGATACGCACTGGATGCGCTCCATAAAAGCGACTTGTGACAAACACAGGTTGAGAATCGTGAGCCTGAAAACGCAACTTTAAGTCAATTTCAAACAAAACTAAGCGTCAGATAATTCAGTAAGGGGAGGTAACACCAGGTAAGCAATAACTGACTAATTTAGTCAGTAACACTACGAAAACACAATCTTACTAATATAAATGACAGCTAATTTCATGAAGCATATGAGTATTTTTGATGAAGGATCTCTCCGGACAGTTTATTAAAACAAAACAAAAAACATTTGTATACTGTCAGAATTTTCATAACAGATAATATAAGGATGCGCAGTTTCAACAGATAACACTTGGGATGTTATCTGTTATGATTTTTCCGATATCGGTCAATATCATGATGACGAACAAAAAAGTCAGCAGATGTTTTTTCGGCGGCGTTTCAGCTCTTCTTGTATGCATAACATTCTAGTGCGTAACTTCTGAAAAACAGTAACAGCTAACATCTGTTGAAACCGAACATCCTTGTGTTATCTGGTATGAAACTTCAAGTAAGAGCTGTGCTTTAACAAACGAGGGAGCAAAGTTTTTGAGACACTTGGATCGAGTCGCGAAGATTTACTATTGCGGGTCAAAGAATGAGGTGAAGTTCAGGAAAACGAAAATAGAGCTGTTTCGGAAAGTAAATAGCCTTTTAATTATTTCTAGTGATATTCTGAGAGCAGACAACACAGACGTCGACGCCCTTCTCATTAGAGGGATGTGCCTCTATTATCAAGACAACCTCGAGCTTGCCTTCACACACTTCCAACAAGTGTTGAGGCTCGCACCGGACCACGTCAAAGCCCGCGAAATCTATAGAGTAAGTACTCGAGCTCCAGTAGATGACGCTGATTGGATTTACGCTAAAGCCGCTTTCACATCGGCGCGTAGAGCCTTTCACACTAAAGGAGGGTTTTCGCGAGATCTCGGAATCACTTTCCGACGGGCGAAGCGCATCGCGAAAACTGTGGGAAAGTGATTTTCCGCTTTCCCGCTTGACTGACCGCGAAAACACATGGAAAGCTGAAATCGCCGAGAAAATGTTGAATTACAAATTTTTTCGAATAAATAGGGTTCACTGAACGGTTCTTTGATTCTCATATATTACATCGAAACACCTTAATTACGACTGCCATTATTAGTGACACTTCCACTGTTTTTTATCCACACCTTTGAAATTCCCGCCGAAAGATTCAACTTTCCGTGGAGCTTTCCACTAACCTCGTGGAATCACTTTCCGGGAAAGCTGTTTCGGTTTCCAAAGCTCGAAAACCGGATTGGAAAGTTCGGTAACTTTCCGAAGTAGCGCGAAACTATTGGAAAGTGATTCTGACTTTGCTTTCCAGCTCGCGAAAACCCTCCTTAAGCTACGCAACCTCTGCGTCACGTTTGCGGCGACTCAGCGCAGAGCTTACGCATACAAAGCAACGCAACGCAAGAATAGAACCAAGTGCTATTCTTGCGTTGCGTCAACGCCCTACGCATCAGTTTCTTCAGTGAAAAATGGGAGATTTGAAGAGAAACTGGAGGATAACCTACTAATAATTTAGAAAAACCTTCTTATGATGATTGAAAAATTACCAGTTGATGAAAGAAATGAAACTTTGGCAGAAGAAACCGAAAAAGGAAAACGTAAATACGCATCCAGCGTGACATGTTTTCGCGCAGGTGTGAGAGATACGCTACGCAACCTGTACGTAGTGCAAGATAAACGCATACCCGACGCATCGCAACGACTGTCAGTGTGAAAGCGGCTTAAAGCACGTATCTACCCGTGACAGGTTGCGGATCGTCGGTGTTTTGGGATCCCAAAACATTATTGTTTGGGATACCTATAGTTTTGCAGATACCATGGTGGCTGATACCACGACCTAAAGTCGTTTTCTCAGTTAGGCTACCTTGGCATCTGATACCATGATCGTTTCTGTGGTTCATGGGTATCTGACCAGTTATCGTGGCATGTGGTTTATAGGTACGAGTTTGGTACGTGCAGCCTAGTAATTAGGCTGCACAGTGTATTCAGTAGGCCTATCTGAACATGAGCTAGAAGCTCATATGGCACTCGCAAGGCTGGTCCAGAGGATGAAATATAGAATCTACCTTTTTGTGGGATTGTTCTGATCATTTGTAAGCAAAACCCTTGAGATAAGAATGATGACCCTTCGAAATGACAAGAATGTATCGTTTGGTAAAAAGTTTTTTATTTTTTAACTTGGCTGTAATGATGCGCACTTTGAAGGCGCTAAAAATTCGTCTCTAAGCGAAACCCTTCAGACAAAAACTATAATAGGTCCTTGGGGATCATTAATATATCGTTTGATCAAATGTATTTTTTTCACTTTTCGGTTAAGTTGCGCACTTTAAGGGTGCTAGTGAAACATTTTATTAAGCAAAACCCTTGTGGCACAGATGATCAATGGCCAAAGTGCATCGTTTGATCTAAAGTACTTTTTGGGATCCCAAAACGTAAGTGGAGGGATACCTATGACATCGCAAAAGTTGTCCGTCTGTCTGTCTGTCCGTCTGTCTGTCTGTCTGTCTGTGAGCACGATAACCATCGGAAGGAATGAGATATTTTGATGAAACTTGGTGTAATGGTTCTTTGGGTCAAGGGTAAGGTGAAGTTCGTAGGGGTTTCAAATTAAGGTGCATTTTTTTGTCGTCTAGAAGCAAGATAAAATGGTCAATGTAGGGGTAAGGAGGCGTGATGAATTAGTATATGAAACTTACTCTCCCGTCGGAAAAGAAGGTGATGTTTAAAGTTTAACCGAAAAGGGCTATGATAAGACAATCCAGTTGCCCACTACTCGTTCACAAGAGAGTTGAAGTTGAAGACCCGATGAAAATGTTTTACTTCGTTGGTCCGCTATTCAAGAATAATCAGTTTTCATATAGTAGGATTTCCCTGCCGGATTTGCGTTACCTCTATGCATTTATTCAAACAATGTTTACAACGGATACGTCAGCTACGATTCTTCATCAGCGATATTTCGGCCCTCCTTGGCAAGGGTCCTCGTCAGGCTGTCAATCCTCTGGGTCAACGTCGGGGAAGGAAACAAACCTGTAATAAATCTATTACAATTTATAATTCTATCTATTACAATTAATAATCCCATCTGTTACAATTAATAATTTATTACAGGTTTGTTTCCTTCCCCGACGTTGACCCAGAGGATTGACAGCCTGACGAGAACCCTTGCCAAGAAGGGCCGAAATATCGCTGATGAAGAATCGTACCTGACGTATCCGTTGTAAACATTGTTTGAATTAATGTTTCAAAGTCAGCTTGGGCTCAAAGAATATTTACCTCTATGCGCTTGTACCTGTTTTTGGATGCTTGACGAAAACGATTTACGAAAAATAAGTGCTCACACGAAAAATATGCCACGTTTGTGTTGAGATTCAAATTTTCCGCGTCGTAGTAGAATTTTGCGCCATATATATTCTGAACGTCATACTAGGGCAAATAGGGATTAAGTTAAAATGATACAAAAATCAGATAAACTTTTACGGATAAGTCAGCTAAGATTTTGTCTAGAGATATCCCGGCCCTTCTTGGCAAGGGACCTCGTCAAGCTGCAGCTAGAATTAAAAGAATTAACCTAGTAGATGTTAGCTGGCTTATGCGTTTAGCGTCCTTTTTATACACCATGTGACCAGATTTTTTTTTTTTTTTACTTTAGAGAGCCAAGCAGTTGAAGACCAAAAAAGAAGAGGGAAATGCAGCTTTCAAGCAAGGAAAGCTGACTGATGCCCTTTCCCTCTACACTGAGGCTTTGGGAATTGATCCTGTCAACAAACTGACCAATGCAAAACTTTGCTACAACCGAGCACTCGTCAATTCAAAGGTGGGTTTCGTTTCTTCTTGATTTTGTTTATTCTCACTAACTAGTTCACAAACTAGTGTATTCGGCTCAAGCGCCCAAAACTGGTCACCTTCCCGTCGGTCGTTCCGATGATTGCGAGTTAAGGTACTTCTAGATTTTCTGGGACGATGAAACTTAAATATTCATTCAGCCAAGGCTAACTGCGAATCATATTTGACACATTATTTCCAATGCCAGAATAAGGAAAAATCTTTACCCTCGCAACGACCCAATCGAGCAGCAAAAACAGCAGCCGTGTCCAAAATGAAATCGCAGCACCAGCTTTTCCAAGCGATTTCAGGAGAAGCTCACAAAATTAGATATTTAAAGCTTGCAACAAAAATGGTCTTTCTACCACACACACAATGCCAACCATCCCTACTGTCACTATGAATGTTCAAAACCACTAAAAAACACCGTAAAACAATGAGGAAATAAAAAAAAACCACCGAACCTAGGTTTGGAATAACTCTGTCTGCACTAAATCTCAGCTGATTATCCCGGACAGCTGTTATGGCACGTCTGTAGCCAAGGGTCAAAATAATAGTTTCCATCTAACGCTCCGACTGTTTATTACAAATACAAATAAATTATAAAACCAAGACCAGTGTGGTACCTCTGAAGACTTACAAAAACTATCAGCTAGGTCTTATAATTCTTTGCTAATCAGTCCTGAAAAATTCCGCATCTAGAAAAGAAGACGTTGTGCGTGGGTTTTTTCTCGAGCCAAAACAGCAACTCGGCAATCGAGTTCAAATGTGAACAAACCCGTGGCATGTGATCACTAAGAGAAGGTAAATAGAATGTTAGGAGTAGGTCTTTAAGAAAGAATCTTCAGTTGTTTTTCCACAAGTTCATTTTCCAGCTTGATCGGCTTGAGCCTGAAGAGGACCCTTTTTTATAAGTAGTGATCTGATAGACACAAATGCTCCTCAGCCGGGATTTGAACCCAGGACCCTCTGCTAAGAAGGGCCGAAATACAGCTTTAATAAGATGATGAAACTTGCCAGGCATATCAGGCACTCGACAAGATTGACTTTGAAATTGCCACCCCGATCCGACCATTGCTGGGGGAGTATAGGGATGGGATCTGGGGGAGTATAGGGGGAAGGACCTGTAATCTAGTGGCATGCATAGCTTTCGGACGGGCGATCGGATGTTCAATTTCAATTTATTTCTAAAACGTGAAGCGGACAAGCCGAATATTCGTTTGGTCGTCAATAAAAACAGTAAATATACAATTTACAGTCAACACTTACGAATTAATTTAAAATAAAAGTAATCGTCCAATACATTTAATAAAAAGAGTTAAGCTCAGGTACACAATAACTTACTAGCACTGGCGTTAAAAAACTTGACAAAGGAGGGAACAAAGCTTTTCAGATATCGGTTTCGAGACACCTGAATAGGCTGTATGAGAGGTACAGCTTCTGCCACTGCTCTTGCGGGTCTTTCTCGATGTGGCTTGAAATCAGGGGGCAGTATGGATCGATGGGATGTACTGTTCAGCAACCCTGTACCAAAAGTAAGCGACAGCTTTTGTCGACGGCTAGCAAGGGAATCTAGGCCAAACTGTTCAAGGAGGGCACAGTATGGGATTTTTGGCGCTTTTGAAATTATCAACAATGCCCGAAATTGAACTCTCTCGATCACGTCTGACTGCTCCTGCGTCAGGCCATAATGCCAAACGGGGGAACAGTATTCAAAGCAGGACCGTATAAAAGATGTATAAACTCGCAAAAGGTGATCTGAAGGTATTCCGTGCCGAGACAGCAGCTTCAGAGAGCTAATACCTGCATTAGCTCTCCGAAGCATCATTTCCGTCTGTTTCTCCCACTTTAGATCAGCAGTAAGATACACCCCAGGGAGTTTAAGTTCAGCTACACGGCTGGAAGCAGGAAGGGGGGGGGCATGAAACTGGGGGGTACTTTTGAGGAAAGAAAAGATCAGTACAACAGACTTTTGGACATTGACAGTCACCTTCTCTGCAGCAGCATCGTCTGATATATCAGCCATGATTGTAGCTGCACTGCTTTGGATGTTTTTGTAGCACAGTTCTGCAAGAGACAAATCATCAACATATTTTCAGCGATCTGGCATGCTTATTGCCAGCTCGTTTATCATAATTAGAAAAAGTAGTGGCCCAAGTATTGTACCCTGAGGCACACCACAAAAAATAGGAAATTCATCAGAATGAAAAATTTGGACTTTACCATGATAGTTTCGAGAAGACTAAAAGCGATAGGCTATCTATCTATCTGTCTAAAGAATGAGATAACGAATGAGTGATTTTATTAACACATTCTAAACACAAAATGTGACAAATGGATTATAAGAAGGGAAAAAAGAAGAAGAAAAAAAGGAAAAAAGAATCACACTTAACTAACAAATAAACAAAGAACTAGCACAACTTGCCCACGTTAGAAATGCCTGGTACAGGCTGTTCTGGGGATCCAGGGACTTTAGAAACTTTTCCCTACGGATGTTGATGACATCCATGGGATCAAGAACACCGTATTTAACAATTAGTGAAGCATTTCTCGTCCAAAGAGGAAACTTCTCCAAGCGAAAACTTCGCAAATTTGAAATAAATAACTCTTATTGCTTTCTTTTCATTCAGTGTGAAGAGTATCCAAAAAGGCGACAGAGCGAGAATCTGCTGGATAACCAGAACGGTATTGTCCAGTGAAGCAAATCTCTACCCTATCCGAGTAGACGGTCAAACTTCCGTTGCAGTTTTCGAGAGTGAATTTCTGGATTTCTAATTCGATTATTCTTTTACAGCTGAAGAAATTCAGTCAGGCAGTGATTGACTGTACAGAGGCCATTAAGCTCGACGAGACGTACGTCAAAGCGTTCCTGCTACGGGCCAAGTCTTACGGAGAAACGGAGCAATACGAAGAGTGCGTTCGGGACTACGAGACTTGTATGAAGCTTGAAAGAAACGCCAACAGAGGTACGAAAGTTTTTTTTTTCCTGCGAGTAATCTGTCGGTTAATGCTTAAAGGACACCTCGCACGACATAGTGTTTCTGCTTAGATGTTCTGAAATAGACTTGACGGTGCAAAATAGTTGGCTACATTTTATTAGAGCTATATTTCGGTCCTTCTTGGCAAGGGTCCTCTTCAGGCTCTAGCCGCTCAAGCAGGAAAATTAACTTGTGGAAAAACAATTAAAGATTCTTCCATAAATGTCTGATTTTGTGAACTTAAATTGGTTGGAGGTAAAAATTGTCGAAATCGAAAGTTTTTTTTTCCTGCGAGTAATCTGTCGGTTAATGCTTAAAGGACACCTCGCACGACATAGTGTTTCTGCTTAGATGTTCTGAAATAGACTTGACGGTGCAAAATAGTTGGCTACATTTTATTAGAGCTATATTTCGGTCCTTCTTGGCAAGGGTCCTCTTCAGGCTCTAGCCGCTCAAGCAGGAAAATTAACTTGTGGGAAAAGAATTAAAGATTCTTCCATAAATGTCTGATTTTGTGAACTTAAATTGGTTGGAGGTAAAAATTGGCTTTTAACCCCGAGGACCGAAATATAGGTCTAGTAACATGTAGATGACTTATCCGTTTTGCACCGTCAAATATGATTCGCAGTCAGCTTGGGCCGAAGGAATATCTGTGTTCTGAAATAGTTGACCAGTTTACGACTTACAGAAAACTACACACGGTTTCTGCTGTTTTTAGCCTCTTTCCATGTCCCTTTCATTGGATGACAGTCTCAGCAAAATTTGCATAGCCCGTCTTCGGACGAACTCGGTAATAATTATCGGGCGCAGGATGCGTCACGTAAAGAGAAAAAACATGGCAAGCGTGGTGTTCAGTGTATTGCTAATACAAGATACAGCATGAGCATGAATACACTCGGGAACGAGAAGTACGACGTGTCATTTGAAACAGTTATGTACATCTTATAAGTAGTGAACTGATAGACAAGAATGCTCCTCAGCCGGGATTTGAACGCAGGACCCTCTGCTTTATGTGCAGTCATGTACATCCTTGCGTTAAATATTGTGAAATTTATGACTTTTCTTCCAACGTGACACTTGAAACCGGTTTGTACCGCTTGAATTTTTTTTTTTTTTTTTTTTTTTTTTTTATCCAGCATGCTGTCGCGCGAGCTTATGCAGATTTCGAATTCGCCTGGAATTTATTTATTCTTTCTATGGCTGACGAGAAAAGCATGGAGAGATTTGCCGTAACTTGGATCAGAGCAAATATTATATTCATTTGTTTTATTTATTTACTTCAGCCATAGCCATATGGATTTATAGATTTATTAATTGCTAAGCAGCCCGAGGGCCATGGCAACAAATAATCAAAAAGAAAAAATATCACACCAGAAAGAAACGCACAAAACAAAATAGCAACACAAAAAAAAGATAAAGCTCCTCCGTAATCTTTCTCTTCTCTAATGACTCATTTTCAGTATTTCTTTGGGATTTCCCTAATCCAAAAATCTACTTCTATGTTCCATCGCTGTCCTCATATAGGCTACATATACATGTCTGAAATATATATAATCCATTAAATACTTCGAACAAACGGACAAGAACGTGGGGCAGAGAAACGCCGCAAAACGACAGCTTTCTATGCAGCTCCTCAAGTTTCATGCCTATATTTGACACTGCATAGCGAATACGTCAGCTGCATTTACTAGAGTATTTTATCTCTACCCTCTAACGACCTAATCGATCAGCAAAAAACATCAGCCGTGTCCAAAATGAAATTGCAGCAACAGGTTTAACTCCAAGCAACTCTCATAAAGGAATTCACAAAATCAGATATTAAAAGAAGACTCTTTATTTGTTTTTGTTTTTGTATATTTATTTGTATTCATTTTCCAGCTTGAGCCAGAAGACGACCCTTACCAAGAAGGGCCGAAATATAGTTTATTTGCTCTAATAAAATGTAGCTGACGCATTCAATTCAATTCAATTCAGATTTATTCACCATAATATAAAAGCATGGCAGTTATAACATCGGCACGTCGACACAATACAAAACGAAAAAGAAATATTTTAAATTCAGGGCATTTCGTTAAAAACTTAGTAAAATACGGCACAAATGTTTTTAAAAATCGCTCAGATGAGTTGGCACGAGGCTCGTCAAACTTTTGCACAGCACTAAATTTACAAGTACGTCTGGCCTTAAAGACCCGAGGAAGGAAATATTTGGGGAAACGATTTGGGGTGAGGAAAGGTTCAAACAAATTTTGAAAAGTAGAAGTTTTAGAGATATTAGAAACTTGGGAAGATTCCTAAAGGTAGCCATGATTCAGAGGGAAAGTTTTTGTAAATAGTGGTTGAGGTTATGGTTTCGTTTTTGTGCTGTTTTGCTGTTTCCATGGCCCTTTGTGCTTTTTCCGGAAATAAATCTTATCTTATCTTCATATGTACAATTCGGTTTAAAGTTTGGTAGAATGCTGCGGTGTTGATCGGACTGAAGGCACTGGAGACCAAATTTCATAATTAGTACATGTCTTCTATCGGCAAGTGATGTTAGGCTTAGCTTCGCCAGTGCCGACGCATACGATTAGTGTTTCTTTCATTTGTTAATTGTTTCTTTCTCTTCTTAACTCCACTATCTTCACATTGTTTTTGGGCAGTGGGTTACAAAAAAACTATTATTATTATTATTTGTGTCAAAAATGATTCGCAGTCAACTTGGGCTGAAGGAATATTTTGCATGCCTATTAGTGACGTAAACGTTCGTAATTTTTCGATATTTGTACCAAATTTGCAAGCAAAACACCCTGAGTATGAAATCCAAGTAGTTGAGAGAGAGAGAATGAAGGGTTTATTAAAAAAAAAAAAAAAACTATAATCATCAATGCACAGAGGCAAACCTGTAAGGGACTAATTACCCTCAAAGCAGAACATCAACAACAACAACAACTTCGACGAAAATGAAGAAAAAGAAAAAAGACGGACAGAAAGGAGCTTGACTTACCCGGTCTGGGACGCCGAACCAAAAAACGACAAGTATACCAAAAAAGTCCATTTGCTTCAGGGGGGGGGGGCAGAGATATAGGACCGAGTGGTGGCAGCAAGAGGGGGGGCTAAGTGTGGAAGTAGGTAGATGACTAAGAAGTTTGATAACAGACAACACAAGGATGCGCGGTTTACTCATATAACACTTGGGATGCAATCTGTTGTAGTTTTATGCATAGCAGGTGCTACTAACAATAAATAGCCTAGAAGCTCAGCCTTAAAGTCTTTGATTCATGTGGGCCGAGAAGGTGGGAGACACCATCATTATGCGATGGGTCGGATTTTTACGAACACGGTTACCTTTGTTTTCCCCAACATTCCTGACGGTAGCCAACGTTATTCACAAATAACTTGAACACAATTCACAAATAACTTGAACACAATTCACTCCTGAACGCCAATCCACCATTGCCAATTAACTATTCATTAATTCCTGACGCTCGTTAAAAGATTACTAGAACCTTCGAGAAGATCGAGTGGCGCGTAAGAGGATTAAAACAACAAGTATATCACCCTGTGGACGTTTAAATATGTCGGAAGAAGAAATCATCGGCCAGTTTGACATTTTTATGGCACTTGTAGCCTCTGGCTCAAGTGCCAGATACCGATCACAATTCCTTCTGTCGGTCTGTCGGTCGGTCCGAGTTTTTTGTCCCACATATCCGAGTTAGGGTACTTCCAGATGTGCTAGGACAATGAAACTTGGCAGGCATATCAGGGACCCGACCAAACTAACCTGGAAATAATCAGTTTACCGATCCGACCATATGCGGGGGAATGCGGGGCGCTGGAAACTTGAAAATTTAGGGCATTTTGTCACTTTTTTCCGAGTTAGGGTACTTCTGGATGAGCTAGGATAATGAAACAGAGTGTGCGGTGTACAACCAAAAATTCATCCAGACGCGGACAGTTCGAATTTTAACGAAGACCTTAGTTGCGTTTTTGCAGATACCATGGAATCTGTTACCATGGTCTAAAGTCGTTTTTATGGCACTTGCAGCCTCTGGCTCAAGTGCCATATACCGATCACAATTCCGTCTGTCGGTCTGTCGGTCGGTCCGAGTTTTTTGTCCCACTTATCCGAGTTAGGGTACTTCCAGATGTGCTAGGACAATGAAACTTGGCAGGCATATCAGGGTCCCGACCAAACTAACCTGGAAATAATCAGTTTCCCGATCCGACGATATGCGGGGGAGTGCGGGGCGCTGGAAACTTGAAAATTTAGGGCATTTTGTCACTTTTTTCCGAGTTAGGGTACTTCTGGATGAGCTAGGATAATGAAACTTGGCAGGAATATCAGGGACCTGACCAAACGAACCTGGAAATAATCAGTTTCCCGATCTGACCATATGCGGGGGTGGGGGCGCTCGAAACTTGAAAATTTAGGGCATTTTGTCACATTTTTTCGAGTTAGGGTACTTCGAGATGAGCTAGGACAATGAAACTTGGCAGGAATATCAGGGACCTGACCAAAGTAACCTGGAAATAATAAGTTTCCCGATCCGACCATATGCGGGGGAGTGGGGGCGCTCGAAACTTGAAAATTTAGGGCATTTTGTTACACTTTTTCGAGTGAGGGTACTTCCAGATGAGCTAGGACAATGAAACTTTGCAGGAATATCAGGGACCCGACCAAACTAACCTTGAAATAATCAGTTTCCCGATCCGACCATATGCGGGGAATTGGGGGCGCTGGAAACTTGAAAATTTAGGGCATTTTGTCACACTTTTTCGAGTTAGGGTACTTCCAGTTGTGCTAGGACCATCAAACTTGGCAGGCGTATCAGAGACCCGATCAAACAAACTTATAAATAATCAGTTTTCTAATCCGACCATTTGGGGGGGGGGGTGGAGGGCAGGGGAATCCGGTAAATTGAGAAGTGTGTAACTTTCGAACGGATGATCGGATTGTAATCAAACTTCATAACTGAATAGAATATATCTGTAATGTCCCGTTTAGTCTTGACCGGATTCGGTAGCAAGGGGGGAGTTGGGGGGGGGGAGACCGGAAATTTCAAGAAACGGTTAGAATAGAGGGATCGGAGTGAAACTTGCTGGGAAGAACAAGCATCTGCTCTAGATAAGTCCTTTAGACCATTGTACTGGATCCGGACACTTAGGGGGGGGGGGGGGGTCCCGGAATTCCGGTGATGGTGGTTTTGGGGATTTTCACGATGAAACTTGGCAGGCATATCAGGGACCCAATCAAACTGACATCAAAATAAAAATTTTGTCGATCAGATAATGGGGGGGGGAGTGGAGGGAGGGGAATCCGAAATTTTCCGTCATGCGTAATTTTGGAATGGGTGATCGGATTCGAGTGAAATTTAAGAATTGAACAGAGGACATTTCTCCGATGATTTTTTTTCATATCCGGACCGGATCCGGCAACTATTGGGGGGGGGGGGGGAATACGTGACCCGTTTAGAATGGAGGGACCGGGATGGAACTTTGTGGGAAGAACAAACAGATGCTCTAGGTAAGTCATTTGCATCGGATTGGCTACGTGCATGGCGGGGGAGCTGGGGGGGGGGGGGAGGGGGGGGTTGGACCCGAAATCACGAGAAACGGTTAGAATGATGGTATCGGAGAGAAACTTGCTGGGAAGAACAAACATCTGGTCCATGTAAATCTTTTACACAATTTGACTGGATCCGGACACTTGAGGGGGGTAGGAGGGGGTTTCCCGGAATTCCGTTTTTTGGGGGATTTTCACGACAAAACTTGGAAGGCATATCAGGGACTCGGTCAAACTGACTTGGAATAAAAAAAAACCTCGATATGATAATCTTGAGGGGGAGTTGAGGGAGGGAAATCCGGAATATTGAGTCATGCGTAACTTTTGAACGGGTGATCGGATTCGAGTGAAATTTAAAATTAAACAGAGGACATTTTTCTCTGGTGACCTTTTCCGGACCGAATCCGGCCATTATTGGGGGGGGGGGGAGGGCGGAAAATACTTGACACGCTTAGACTGGTGTGATCTGGATCGAACTTCGTGGGAATGACAAACAGATGCTCTGGATTAATCATTTACAGAACCGGATTGGCTCCGGTTATTGTGGGTGGAGTTGGAGGAGGGGGGGGGGGGGGGGGGGTCTGGGATTCCGGTGATCGCGCGTTAAGGTACTTCCAGATGTGCTAGGACGATGAAACTTCGCTGGAATATTGGAGACTCAACAACATTTGCTTAGAAATTGCTACGTCCCAAATCCGATTATTCCTTAAAGTACCAATCTTGACCGCAAAGTAAAAAAAATACTTTTAAGCAATATATGCATTTTCGTGATGCCCATCAGCCCATTAGCAGTTTTGCCTCAAGGGTTTTGCTTACAAATGAAGTTCCAGCTCCCTTAGAGCGCGCATCTCAACCGCAAAGTCGAAACTTACTTTTGATCAATCAAATCATCTTGACCCATGCAAGTGCCATATGAGCTTACAGCTCTTGTTTGGTATAGGAAGCTGAATATTATTTAGCTCAGTTGCAGAATCTTCAAGAAATCACTATAACGAATTTAGTATAATTTACGGCGTTTGTTTTTGTGATCTAGTTTACATCCTTAATTATTTGGACTCACAGGAATTAACAAGAAAAAACTGTAAACAAAATACTTAAAGAAATCGATCATACAAATAATTAGTTAGGTGTTTCTACAAATTTTCCATATGCCTGCTACAATAAAAACGTTCTGTTAGATCCATAGTCAAACTATGATCTGAGCCTCCCCACGTCGGGCGCTTCCGACCCGCTCCGCTAGATGACCCAGCGGTCGGAACGAGTCCTGGCTTCATCTCGGGTCTTCGGTGGGGGGGTTCTAGACGTTGCAAGTGCTAGAATGCTTATGGTATAACTCCTTAAACAAAGGAAACGACCTTTCGTTTTACAAGCATTGTCAGGAAGAGCCGAAAATCCGCCGAAAAAGCATCTCCTGACTTATTCGATATCATGATGACAAACAAAAACGTCAAGAACAAGAATGAATGAACAAATTTATTCCCATCAAAGAGGCCCGAGAGGACCTAGACCGAATAAACGAAACAAAAAAGAAGAGAAACAAGAGCTGTAAGCTCATATGGCACTTGCATGTGTCAAGATGATTTGATTGATCAAGAGTAAGTTTCGACTTTGCGGTTGAGATGCGCGCTATAAGGGAGCTGGAACTTCATTTGTAAGCAAAACCCTTGAGGCAAAACTGCTAATGGGCTGATGGGCATCACGAAAATGCATATATTGCTTAAAAGTATTTTTTTTACTTTGCGGTCAAGATTGGTACTTTAAGGAATAATCGGATTTGGGAAGTAGCAATTTCTAAGCAAATGTTGTTGAGTCTCCAATATTCCAGCGAAGTTTCATCGTCCTAGCACATCAGGAAGTACCTTAACGCGCGATCACCGGAATCCCAGACCCCCCCCCCCCCCCCCTCCTCCAACTCCACCCACAATAACCGGAGCCAATCCTGTTCTGTAAATGATTAATCCAGAGCATCTGTTTGTCATTCCCACGAAGTTCGATCCAGATCACACCAGTCTAAGCGGGTCAAGTATTTTCCGCCCTCCCCCCGATAATTGCCGGATTCGGTCCGGAAATGAAAAAGGTCACAAGAGAAAAATGTCCTCTGTTTAATTATTAAATTTCACTCGAATCCGATCACCCGTTCCAAAGTTACGCATGACTCAATATTCCGGATTCCCCTCCCTCAACTCCCCCCCCAAGATTATCATATCGAGGATTTTTTTTTTTATTCCAAGTCAGTTTGACCGGGTCCCTGATATGCCTTCCAAGTTTCGTCGTGAAAATCCCGCGAAAACGGAATTCCGGGAGACCCCCCCCCCCCCCTCAAGTGTCCGGATCCAGTCAAATTATGTAAAAGATTTATATGGACCAGATGTTTGTTCTTCCCAGCAAGTTTCACTCCGATACCATCATTCTAACCGTTTCTCGAGATTTCCGGTCCACCCCCCCCCCCCCCCACCCCACCCAGCTCCCCGCGGTGCACGTAGCCAATCCGATTCAGCAAATGACTTACCTAGAGCATCTGTTTGTTCTTCCCACAAAGTTCCATCCCGATCCCTCCATTCTAAACGGGGCACGTATTCCCCCCCCCCCCATAGTTGCCGGATCCGGTCCGGATATGAAAAAAATCATCGAAGAAATGTCCTCTGTTGAATTCTTAAATTTCACTCGAATCCGATCAACCATTCCAAAATTACGCATGACTGAAAATTTCGGATTCCCCTCCCTCCACTCCCCCCACCATTATCTGATCGACAAAATTTTTATTTTGAAGTCAGTTTGATTGGGTCCCTGATATGCCTGCCAAGTTTCATCGTGAAAATCCCCAAAACAACCATCACCGGAATTCCGGGACCCCCCCCCCCCCCCCATAAGTGTCCGGATCAAGTACAATGGCCTAAAGGACTTATCTAGAGCAGATGCTTGTTCTTCCCAGCAAGTTTCACTCCGATCCCTCCATTCTAACCGTTTCTTGAAATTTCCGGTCTCCCCCCCCCCCCCAACTCCCCCCTGGCTACCGAATCCGGTCAAGACTTTAAACGGGACATTACAGATATATATTCTCTTCAGTTATGAAGTTTCATTACAATCCGATCATCCGTTCGAAAGTTACACACTTCTCAGTTTCCCGGATTCCCCTGCCCTCCACCCCCCCCCCAAAAATGGTCGGATCAGAAAACTGATTATTCCTAATTTTGTTTGGTCGGGTCTCTGATATGCCTGCCAAGTTTCATGGTCCTAGCACAACTGGAAGTACCCTAACTCGAAAAAGTGTGACAAAATGCCCTAAATTTTCAAGTTTCCAGCGCCCCGCACTCCCCCCCATATGGTCGGATCGGGAAACTGATTATTTCCAGGTTACTTTGGTCAGGTCCCTGATATTCCTGCCAAGTTTCATTGTCCTAGCTCATCTGGAAGTACCCTAACTCGAAAAAGTGTGACAAAATGCCCTAAATTTTCAAGTTTCGAGCGCCCCCACTCCCCCGCATATGGTCGGATCGGGAAACTGATTATTTCCAGGTTCGTTTGGTCGGGTCCCTGATATTCCTGCCAAGTTTCATTGTCCTAGCTCATCTAGAAGTACCCTAACTCAGAAAAAAAGTGACAAAATGCCCTAAATTTGCAAGTTTCCAGCGCCCCGCACTCCCCCCCATATGGTCGGATCGGGAAACTGATTATTTCCAGGTTAGTTTGGTCGGGTCCCTGATATGCCTGCCAAGTTTCATTGTCCTAGCACATCTGGAAGTACCCTAACTCGGATATGTGGGACAAAAAAACTCGGACCGACCGACAGACCGACAGACCGACAGACGGAATTGTGATCGGTATATGGCACTTGAGCCAGAGGCTGCAAGTGCCATAAAAAACGATATACAACATTACAACACAACATGTATCTTTTCAGTGGTGTTCTTGTATGCAAAACAGCGTTTGCAAACCCACAATAGACAACATCTCAAGTTGTAACTGTTGAAACCGCGCAATGTTTGCTATCTGCTATGAAACATCTGACAGTGACTGTAGTTCTTCCGAACGTTCTGGTCAGTATTTCTCCTGTCCAGTGTGTGGAGATGAGAATGAAGGTGTGGTGCATGTCATGTGTGAATGCGAAGAATCAAGAGAGTTGAGGAATGAAGTGTTTTGAGAATGCGTGAGGGTGCTTAATGAGAAATGGATGTGTAGTATGATAGGTAGCCGTCAGTTTGAGGATGTGAGGAGGCTGGCAAGATTCCTTAAGGTCGCTTTTCAACACCGTAAATCATGTTTATGGTAGGTTACTTTATAGATCGTTGTCTTTTTGTTTTGTTTATTTAGTTGCCATGGCCTTTTGGCTTTTGTGTGCAATTAAATCTTATTTTATAAATCAGATAAACAGTTGATAAGAAAACTAGATTTTTCTCATACGATTGTGACCGGTCAGGCGTGGTGCCCATCCCGTATGGAAATAATTAAAGTCATCGTATTATGGGACTTTTTTTCAATCGTAAACAATTGAAAACTATTGGAAATGATCGTAAACAATTGTTTTTTTATGATTGGAAACAGTTGTTTCCAATCGTTTGCGATTGAAAACAGTTGTTTACGATTGTTTACAATTGCAAACGATTGGAAACATTTGGAAACACTTGTTTACAATCGTAACAACTGTTTCCAAACGTAAACAACTGTTCCAATCGTAAAAAAACAACTGTTTACGATCGTTTCCAACTGTTTTCATTTGTTTACGATTGGAAAAATGTCACATTATACGATAACCTGAATTATTTCCATACGGACAGAACGCGGATTCGCATTCGCCTAGGCGAATTCGGCGTCGCCGGCGGTAAAGTTCGCAACCGCACCATTTCAGCTCCAAGTCGAATTATCTTAGCGTTCTGCTGGTACCAAGGTCGTGTTTGTGGTTTAGAGGTTGTAGCTAAGTTGTTTTTGTATTTTTGCAGAAACGCGACGTCTGCTTCAGGAAGCAAAAATAGCACTGAAACGTTCCAAACGAAAGGACTACTATAAGATTCTAGGTGTAGACAAGAACGCAAACGAAGACGAAATTAAAAAGGCATACAGAAAGCGAGCACTTGTTCACCACCCAGGTAAGTAAACTTAAAGGTTAACTGGAAAGCCGACTTATTTTTTTATCAGTCTACTGAATACACTGCATTATTTGGGCTATGTTAAGGGATTTTTTCACTATTTGCTCTAGTATGACATTCAGAATAACTACGGCCGTCCTCACAACGCAAAAATCTACTATGACGCGGGAAATCTGAATCTCAATAGAAACGCAGCTTTTCAGTGGCCAATGGTGCGCTAGGTGATCACTGCTCACTGCGTGAAAACTTATTTTTCGTAAATCGCTTTCGTCAAACTTAAACACAAGTACAAGCGCATAGAGGTACCACAAATCTGACAGGGAAGTTCCACTGTATGAAATCGACTATTCGGGAATAGCGGACCAATGAAGTAACGCATTTTCATCGGGTCTTCAAACCTCTGTAAGTGAATAAGTGATGGGTGACTAGATTGTCCTACCTAATCCTTTTCGGTTAAACTTTAAAGCCAAGTAGTAGTATATACTAAGATGTTCGTATATAATTATTATTATTGTACCTTTATTTCAGCCAACAGCCATAATTATACACTGAGAGAAAAAAATATAACGCACGAAAGTTTATCGCACAGTTTATCGCTTAGCTGCCAGCTCAGCTGTAAAAAATGCTATTTTATTTTGATCTTGTGTCACCCATTTTTAACTAATGAAGGAGATCCAAGATGAGATCGTGCTATTTTAAATATGCGAAGAACCTGCTCCGTTTGTCAAAATTGTGTCGTTACCACACGCTAACGGAGAAGTTCCAAATTAAAGATGCTAGCGTTACCCCTTAGAAGTTTCTCGGAAATACCAAAAAACATGGAGAACTGGGCCCAACCAGCGCATGAATTTCTCCTCTTTTTCCTAGCCGAATACTAAAAATTTGTGTGTGTCTTTTTTGTTTATTTCTTTTCTTTCTTTTCCGCTTTTAAAAGCGAAGGGTGACAAATTAATTACTAATTTCGCTAGAGGCCTGTTTCAGGTCCCTAATCATTCCATCCATCCTAATTCAGGAGATTTCAGTTTCCTCGTGTCATTTTTCATTGTCATCCTAATTCAGGAGATTTCAGTTTCCTCGTGTCATTTTTCATTTTCCGTGTTTAGTTCTTTTCGAGGCAGTTCAGTTTGACACGTACGCCAAATTTTATTCGAATGATATTTCAGCCCTTCTTAGCAACGGTTCTCTTCAGGCTCAAGCTGGAAAAACGAAACCGGTTGTCAAACCTGTGGATCAGGCTCCCGACTATTGCTTCCGAGGATCTCATTGGTCAGAATGACCGGTTTTGCAAGTTGTTTCGTGTTTTTCCTCAAAACCAACAGGTCCGAGCGAAGCTAAAAATTGCCGTAAATTACGGTTTGTAATCTTTGAGAAAACCCAGTAGATTCAAACGAATCCTGAATACTAAAATACTTGAGTACAAACTGTGTCTACTATGACTTGTGCTTAAAGGACCCCTCTTGCTTATTCTGCCGTTTACATTATCCCTAGATCCCTTATGGAATTATGAGCATCTGAAATTCCCGCCTTTCGTCAATGTTTTGTTTGGACCTGCGACGCTTTTTCGGCTTAGGCGAGTTTTGCCAGTCACGCAATATGAACAAATAAGGACATGAGAATCTTCTAACTTTTGTTTTTCATTTGGAAGTTACGGCTGGCCGTCAGGTCTATATTCTGTTTTGGGCATCTTTAGTTTAACTTGTTTTTTCCGCTTTCTAACCACTGCGCGTTCAGTTTTCAAATATTTTACTCCCAGCCGTTGCGTCGGAGAGCGGAAAGTCTGGATTGAGTTGACAAGCGCTAGCAGCAAAATCCGTCAATTAACTTGTAAAGTAATGGTATTTTGAATAGCGATATTTCTGAGCCATTTCATCGTGAAAGGATAGTGATATTTGACGACGAAATGGCTCAGAAATATCGCTGTTCGAAATACCATTACTTTACGAGTGAATTGAGCAATTTTGCTGCTAGCGTTTGTCAAGAAATTCTGCCATGTACAAAAGCATTAAACTATGGAACAGTATACCCACACATCTTCACGAATCAACAGATTTCAGTACCTTTTTCAGAAATACACGTACACATTTACTCAGTTTCTCTCAATAAATCCCTTTTCTTTTTTTTTCTTTTTTCTTTTGTTCTGTTTTCCTCTTTTTGTGTCTTTCTCGGTTGTGTTTCATTTCCTTCAATCTTTAAGTTGTAGTTTAGCTAGGCCTACACAAGATTCTTTTCCTTCTAGGCCAATAGACCAAGTTGTCCAGTGTTGTAGCATTTTAGTACATAAGTACATAAATAAATACTTGAAGTAAGAGTTGTACTTTAAAGGGCAAGTCGCACTACATCGTGTATCTGCTAAGATGTTCTGGAATTGTTGACTATATCTATGCGTAGCCTACAGTAAATTAAAGGTTAACCTCAGACATCGAGGTTGGTATCGGAAAATAACACCGAGACGGTCATTGAAAATAACCCATCGGCTCGGTAGATATTTTTAAATGGCCATCGAGGTTTTCATTCAGATATCAACCGAGATGGAGGTGTGTTAACTGTTATAACTTTTTCGAACAGAAATCACCTCTGGAGGCTGATATGACTTATATCATCCTCTCTGGAGGCTGATATGACTTATAACATCCTCTCTGGAGGCTGATATGACATAACATCCCCTCTGGAGGCTGATATGACTTAAAACATCCTCTCTGAAGGCTGATATGACTTATAACATCCTCTCTGGAGGCAGATATGACTTGTATCATCCTCTCATATCTACCGCTAACTTTCTGTGTGAAGATTATCGTAAAATAACTGACCGTGGGTCATAGGAGGATATGCATTACGTACCTGTTCGAAAAAAGTTATACATATATATATATATATATGTACGACATGTCCTTTAAGGAATCACAATTTTAATTGCAGATCGACACTCAAGCGCTACCGAAGAAGAGCGAAAGGATCACGAAAGACTATTCAAAGACCTTGGGGAAGCTTATGGTGTACTATCGGATGCAAAGAAAAAGGCGCGATACGACCGAGGCCAAGATATGGACGAGGAAGGACACGGTAGGTCCTTTTTATGTCGGCAGAGGGACATCCCCGCCGGATGCTTTCGTTGACTATGAGCGTGTTCCACCCTTCTAGCAATAGTAACTATTAGTTACTACTTTCGTTCCAGCACCGTGAAAAGTTACTACGCTGAACGTTCCAACCTTCTCGAAGTAGTAACTATTTGCTTACCACGCTCGGGAGCGTAGTAAGCGTGGTAACTACGAGTCTCTGTGATGGGTTTCTCCATTTATTTATTTATTTATAACCCGTCATTTCAAAGAGAAAAAGGACAGAGTATAAAAACGAAAAGAAAACTAAAGAACACTTTCATAGGAAAACACACAAAAAATCGACAATTACAAACTGAGACTCTCTGACTGACTAAAAACTGAACATGATTACATACATATACACTTAGAGCGTGTTCCATCCTACTTACCGTAGTTACTACGCATGACGTCACAAACTCTGGCTTTTTGCCGTCAAGGCTGGAACGATTTTTCTGTTTTCCAGCAGAATATCACGCCACGGGTGAATCCGACCAATCACGTTGCAGAGATCCGTAGTTACTACGCTCCCGAGCGTGGTAAGCAAATAGTTACTATTTCGAGAAGGTTGGAACGGTCAGCGTAGTAACTTTTGGTGAGGTTGGAACGGAATTAGTAACTAATAGTAACTATTGTTAGAAGGGTGGAACACGCTCTTAAACTCTGAAAATTTTGCTCCACGGGTGGGACTGGAATTTTGAGTTGTACGTGCTAATTGTCGGGATTCTGCCGTATTATGGCGTTCACAACCTTTTCTATAGTTGAAATAAACAAATAATTATATTCTGATATTATATTCTGTTCCCCCCTAATTACCTGTGCACGCTTTATCTGCGTGTACTTTATTTTTGTTTACACCAATCGGCTCTTTCAAATTAACCAAACACCACAGCTATTCTGCTGCGTATTAACGTGAATCCATATTCCTGATATGAATGAAAAAACAATTTAATCCAGATACGGTAGCGTGAGATTTTCTTATTTTCGAGTTAACCAAACGGTTTTCCGAACGGAATTTTTCTCAAAGTAACTCCTCCACAAAAAATGTAAATTTTCCGAAATTATAATAAAACTGGATTTCAGGCTCCTAGAGACGGTGCCACCACGATGTTGGGATTCTGCCGTATTATGGCGTTCATAACCTTTTCTATAGTTGAAATAAACAAATAATTATATTCTGACAGAAATAATTCTGATCGGTCAAACAAGATGAAGATGTAAAATAAAAGAAACAGAATAAGTTGAACTCATTCTCCGCTCAATAGCTTTCCTCAAAGTCAAAAGTAATAAGCAATTCTGTACAGGTAAGATTTAGTAGTGTTCTCCCTTAACTCCGAGTTCGCTCTGACGCTAAGGTCACCCGACCTCGCGTCCTTAACTAATTCATTCATCAAATGACTATTGTTATGATGGTTGACTTTGGGGAATAAGCTGCTGAGCGAAGAGCTAATTGCTAGGGATAGTGTAGCACGAGAGAAAGGGCTGCGTGAGAACGCATCCCACAACAATAATCAAGTTAGAGATAGCTATCTCAGGGTCTCTTATGTGATATATTTTCATCATTTTGGTATTTCTTGTCCAAGGGGGAGCCGAAGTAAGTATTTGGAGAATTTGAAGAAAGTGGAACGGAGTTTATTTTTTTTTCTAGCTGATAATCTTTGCCAGAATGGAGCTAGGTAAAGAAATTGGGGTATTGCAACGGAGTTATAGAGGGAAGCTATGATTTTTCGGTTGAAACGGGTTACATTCTTTACAAGTAGAGGAAGCGCATATTTTTCTCTCAAAATTTTGAGATACCCCGTGGCATGATATTTTGCCGAAAATATCGCATATTTTTATATAGGAAGCGCATATTTTTCTCTCAAAATGTTGAGATACCCCGTGGCATGATATTTTGCCGAAAATAGAAAAATACGTTCCAGCCTTGACACCACGAAGCCTAAATCCGTGACGTCATGCGTAGTAACTACGGTAAGTAGGGTAGAACACGCGCAATAACATTACTTGTCCTAAAGTGAAGGCAGGAAAGGGAATGGCTAATTGTCAGCTTCAGCTTGCTTATCAACTTAGTTCAACCAGGGCCACACTCTCTGCGGATAAAATCATTCCACGAGGCAAGTCTTCTGGTTGTTACCATTGTCAGTTGGCAGTCTTCAGAGCTGGTTTTACAGTCAGGGATGGAACAACGCCTGTTATTTGACTTATATGACCTCGAACAAAATAGGAGCTTGAAAAATCACGTTTGGTAGACGGTTTGAATTTGTGCGCTTCAACTTGTGGTTGAATTCTTCTCGGGAGGGAATCCAGACTCTCAACATCCCTACTGAAGACAACTGTGGACGTCCAGAATCCCCAACTGGAGTCAAACTAATTCAGTGTATTCAGATCAGAGATATACAAAAAAAACTGCCTTTTCAGTTAAACTTTAAGACGCATAAAATCCAACGCGGCTGCGCTCGTTTGACACAAATAACGCTACTACGCTGTTTCGAAATTAGCTTCATTTGTGTCAGGTGAAGCGTGGCCACACTCTTTGCCGGGTCCTAAGTCGAACTCTATACTCAGTGAAAAGTCAAAACTCTATACCGATGCACAATTTTATGAATTTCTCTTCGTCTTGTTATTTTAAGCAGCGTTCACAAGCATGACTAGCCAAGCACAGATGCCTAGACACGTGCTCAGGCGTAGCCAGGCACCGAGTTCTACATCCTGGAACTCCATGCCTGGCCCAAAATCTGTGCCTAAGCATTGGTGTGAACGGTGATGCCAGGCACGTGCCTAGACACCTGTGCTTGGCTACGCATGCTTGTGAACAGGGCTCTAGAAACATTATACAGTTTCCGATATGTAGAGGTGAAATTTTCTTTAGTGCATTTATATTATTACTGTTATGCTAATTGTGGTTTTATTTTTCAGCCGACTTCGATCCGAGCATGTTCAATGCCGCCTCCTTCTTCGGCGGTGGCGGTCCGAATAACTTTGGCGGATTCCCATTCGGTGGCGGCGGCGGTGGTGGCGGATTTCACCATGGCGGATTCAACTTCCAGTTTTAACCCGCGGACTGTTTAGCTCGAAAGTGTACCTCGAAACGATGAAAGAGACGCTGTCGCTTGGCAAAGAAGAAACAGGCCTGCAGTATTTTTTGTGACCGGGTTCCTTGTGACGTCATATGATCCGGAAATCTGAGATTATTTAAAAGTGACAATCAGCTCAGTCTCTGCTCCCGACCAACGGGGATGGAACCTCCTCGGAAATACTTTCGTCTGATAGTATCTCTTGTGTAACTTGAAATGATGCGTTATAACTGACTGCGTATTTCAGTTACTAGTGATGTCCAAGCTCATTTTTTTCGTTGAACCAGCAGGACCTGGTATTCTTCCTTCATGACGAATCCAAAGTTTAGTCTAAGCTAGTGTTTGGCGATATTTGGTTTTTCGAAATACCGGTATATCGATATTTCACTTTCGATATTCGATAATCAATATCGATATTTCTTTACCATGTTTCGCTATAGGATATATCTCGTTTTGCCAAAATTTAGGACTAAAATTGTCGTTAAATAGCATCTTGCGTCATCTGAAACTCCGAATAAATAAGAATTGATTACGGATAACATATTGCTCCAGTTTTATCCGAATAAATAAGAATTGATTACGGATAACATATTGCTCCAATTTTGGATATAGAAATGTAGGTTATGTTGGAGTATTTACAATAATTATGAATGAACAAATATCGTTTTCGATATCGATATTTACGTTTCGATATCGTTATCTGGTCCGATATAGCGATATATCGTTATCGATATCGAATACCACCCAACACTAGTCTAAGCTTGCCAGACCGTGTCGTTGTTTTAAGGAGAGTAGTGCTGATGGTGGCAAAGTGTCGCGCACTTTAGGCTGAAATTATGTTTCTGCTGCAGGAAACCTGGGAAGATGTTGCAGGCCTGGACAGGCGTGCTGTAGCATTTGTAGACGATTCGTTTGACCGTTCTGTTCGAAATGAAAGTGATAACCATAGTTGGGTTTTTGCAGATACCATGGTGTCTGTTACCACGGTAACTAAACCTGCAATTAGTCTTTTTTGCAGTTACCGTGGTATCTGATACTACGGTTGCTCTGCAAAAACGACAGTTGCCGAAAGTGTGCTTTTCGAAGTCATCCCAACAGAAAAACTGATATCCAGTAACCTCACTAAAATCCAAACTTCTTTCCCACCAATTTGACAAGATCCTAGGCTCTATTGTTGGTAGTGATGATAGTGAGATGACTTTTTCAGATACGACGATCAGTTACTCGGACCGTGGTATCTGGATATCAGATACCATGATAACTGGCCATATACCACGATAACTGCAAAAACGCCTTTTGACCGTGGTAAGTTTAGACCGTGGTATCAGATACCATGGTATCTGCAAAAATGCAACTCATGACAGTGTAATGTTCTGGAGTAGACAAACATCGCCTTGTTTTTTCACCGAATCTGGTGTCGGATAAATCTAGTCGGAATACCATACAGTCATGACATACATTGTGACGTCTTTTGATTGACAGGCTAACATAGGATTTGATCGTCCCTACGACGGTTTATAACTGTAAACGCGTTCGGCGCCTCGCTGGCCTCACTGCTCTGTATTTATTTATTTATTTAACTAAATCGACAGCCAAAGGGGTCGTATACATCTACAAAAAAATTACAACTAAACACTGGTATACACTGCTCAAAACGGGGGAAAATTGCAAAAGAGTAATTCAAACACATATTCAACGATAGTAATAAACCAAAAATTTGTACGATCAGAGGTTAAGCAGCTTAAAAAGCTGTGACGTCAAGCTTGTATGGAATTCCGCCTAGATTTAAATGAGACTCCGAATCTTGCGTCACCACATTAATATCTTTCTTTTGGTCCTTTGGAACCGTTGGTCCCAGAAACATGTGGAAAAAGATATTTTCAAGCCCGGACGTTTCCACGTCGGCTAATTTTAGGTAAACCACTTTGTGCTGCGCACGCTCAGTTCGGTAAGATTTCGCATCCGAAATTTTGGTCACTATGGGGAAACCTGCATGCAATTTCGGATCGAACGAGGAAATTCGCATCCGACAGCGAAAATCGGACTGCGTGTGAACGTACCTTATCAGTCGATTTTGCGAGGTCTGTCGTTTGCGAGCTTAGCTCAGTACTGTCAGTTAGGTCAAGCCGTAGGGAGTGAAATGTAAATATGGATTTTTGTTCGTTCGCTGAAATGCCTATAATAAGTGAAATCTTTCGTTGCTTTGGCCTAATCAGTTCTTTGTGGCGGATGGTTTGAAACTTGCCCACGACGTTTCTTAAGTATTTGATTTGAAACGAATAAAAAAGTCGTTCTAATATTTGTCAAGGCTTACTTGTGTACTGCAAGTGTTCCTTAAAGAACTTCCGGATCCTGTTTCAGGGAAGACTTCCATGGCTGTCGCAGCTTAGGGGTATAATGCATAGAAGTCTTTTTCGGTTGTTATGTCCTGTTGTCACTGTGTCACAGGAGAATGACGAAGTAATCAGAGGTCAGTTAGGTTTTTATACTAGTTCAGCGCACGACGATAATGGAAGTCCCCAGTGTGAGCTGGGTAACATTCGTGACCTAGGTCTAGGTTTCGAAGAAATAACAGAGCCATATCGTATGCCACCTTGTGGAAGGAAGTGTGTCAGAACACCAGAGCCTCGTTTTCGTTGCACGCGGCAGGTCCACTTCTCGGCCGCTTTCGGGCTGATTCTATCTTCATTCGTTTTTGCACTGCAGTGCTTCCGAGGTAGACGGCGGCGCATCTCGAGAATCACGGATTTGCTTACCGACCAAGTCCGTGCTTCCCTGCAAGGTTCTGCTTCAACCAAGAAGAAATCATGCGTACGGTGAATCCAAATCGCATCTTGTGGAGAAGCAAAGAAGTGCTGCAGCAGCGTTGAGGCAGCAGTATTGCAACAAAAACGAGGCTCAGGCTGCTAGAAGTATAGTAAGAGATAACACAAGAATCGCGTTTTCAACAGACAACAGCTTGAATGTTATCTGTTTTGTTTTTTAAGGTCGCGTTTTATTGGATCTAGTTTCGGTGGAGTCTTACTCTTGTTTTCTTAGTTCGTTCAAAAGTTTTGCTTTGTGCTGGCTTCGTACCTTTTTATTTGTCCGTTCCAGGTACTGTAGCTTCATAACCAAAAACAAAAGCATGTGAAAAAGAATGTTACGCATTAAAACGTGCTGCATGCAAGAAGAGCCGAAACACCGCCGAAAAAAATACTCTGCTGACTTTTTTGCTTGTCATCATGATATCGGGAAAGTCATCAGATGTTTTTTCGGCTGTTTTTGGCTCTTCTTTGCAATGCTTGTTATGCATAACATTAGGATAATACCCTAAGTGTTAAATATTCCTTCAGCCCAAGCTGACTGCGAATCATGTTTGATAGGGCAAAACGGATACGTCAGCTGAATTTTATTTGAGCTATATTTCGGCCCTTCTTGGCAAGGGTCATCTTCAGGCTCAAAGCCGCTCAAGTTTGGAAATACGAACTTGCGGTAAAACCACAGTATAGCTCCAATAAAATTCAGCTGACGTATCCGTTTTGCACTATCAAATATGACCCTAAGTGTTATCTGTTGAAACTGCGCATCCTTGTGTTATGTGTTATCTGTTATCAAACTTCCGACAGTGCAGTGAGAAGTGCTGTTCTTGAACGTTATTTGGTCGTCAAAGCAAAGCGAGCTTCATTCTCCGAAGCAAGGATTAATCAGCTGCAAATTGTTCTCGACAAGTTGCTGATGAAAGCCGTATTCCATGCATTGCGGCTTTATTTTTTATTTTTCGTAAAAGTAGTTGATTTTTCCATGAGAACAGTCGTTTTTTTCTGAAAATCAGTCGATTTTTCGTTAAAATGGTAGGTTTGTCTAAAATAAAACAATCGGATTTCCTGAAAATCAGTCATTTTTTTTGTCAAAACTGTCGGTAAAAAATGACCAGCCAGTCGGTAAATACCTTGCCCCCCCCCCCCCCACACCTTTTGGCAAGCAACGCCTCTGCTGGTCGATATTGGTCAAGTGTTGCAGTTCTCCAGTATTGTTTTCAGAACGGTCGCAGCAGGGTCACGACATGTCGCACGATAGTTTGAATTTTCTCAGTCTTGACCTACGTAGGACATAAAATTCACTCTATTTCAAATTGCCATTTTCCAGCAGTGCTTCCGACCACAAGTGACTATAGGCGTATTCTCGCCGTTCTCCAAGGACTCCTTTTGAGGAGTCCCTGCGTTGTGTTTGTCCCGGGGACTCACTCCCCGTATTCTCGCGAGTCCCCACGGACGGGGAATGCTCCGATTTCCATCACCATCATCAAAAAGGGCTCCCTTTCAAATTCGGAGGGGATTGAGTTTTTGCTGGTGTTGGTGCAATGTAAAATAAACAAAAAACATTCAGAATAAACAAAACCGAAAATACAGGCGATCCAGACTAATTCCGTCAACTTCACATTTTTTTTTTCGAACCAAACCCATTTTGGAAGCATTCCCCGTGTTCTCGTTGTTTTCCGTACGCGGAGTCCGCGTGGAGCGACTCCCTTTATTCTCGCCGTTCCCCTTCCGGGTGGAGCGACTCCCTTTATTCTCACCGTTCCCCTTCCTCGGGGAACGGCGAGAATACGCCTTATTTCACTTTTTTTGTTATGGAAAATCAGTTTTTCATCCCGTTTTTTCATTCTGCATATTTCGTGCAGCATTCATTCTAGCCAAAAGTGACGCGCATTTTTTCATGAAAACAAAATTTCAATCCAAGTTCACTCTCTGTTTTCGACCAAAAGTCACTCTCTAAATTTGTTTGTGTCGCAGACGGGAACGCGAGAGCCACGCTTTGTGACAGAGTAGTTCTCTCACTCGAAAGAACTTTTGAGTGTAGGAATAAGGAGCGTGGAAGTGTTTTGAAGGCAGGATTTGGTCAAGGTGATATGGGACGGGGTAGGGAGGCCCTATTCCGTAATCATTTATCGCTTATTGGCCAGGGAAAGGCCGCATACCATAATCGCATTATCTTACGTTCTGCGTCGATTAGAAAGTTGTCCGTCGCCGCTTTACCTTTAATTCTTAAATGTCTGTCGTTCTGTCTAACCTAGCTCTTCCTAGCTGTTCCAGATAAGCTAGGACAACGAACTTGGCGTGCCTACGAAGGACCCAACACAGTACTCTTAAACCTTGCTTTTCAGGATTCCACTCCGATTCGGTAAGTTTTACCAGATTTGCCCCACCCCCCACCCCAGTGAAGAAACGCTCGGGACGCCCCGACACGAGAGTGAACAGTAAAACAGCAAACATTAAATTGCCAGTTAAAAGACAAATCTTATAGCACTGTTTGCTTCTGCATTTTTCATTTCGTTGTTGCCGATGGATGGGATAGGACGCTCAGGGATACTCCTTTAATTGAATTTCTTCCATACTAGTTATTTTTGGCCGCTAGATGCGCCATCATAAAGTAAACAATGCCAAGTTACTTCTTGGTGTACTTTTATCCAGGTTTGTATGACTTAGGCTTGGCCGAGGCCCAGCCATTTTTTTAAACTGATTCGATTGCCTCTGCCTCATTCTATTAGTGCTCTACAAAACCGTGTTCTGCCAAACTTAATCAAGTTTGTCGATACTGGTTTCCGACTTCAGTCCTGAGTGCTGGTTCCTGGTTGTATTAGCCACGGGTTAATGCATGACTCGGTAGTCGCTTTAAGCTAGGCGCCCACAGGACGCGAATCTTTTCCGCCTACGAATTTTGTTATTTCGCGCCGCTCGACGAATTCGTTTCGTAGGCCCCACTGGAAAGCGAATACTTGAACGAATTCGCCATGATCAGATACGTGGACGTAGATGAGTAGGACCAGAATGACGAAGGGTGGAAAGTCAACTTTATGGTTGACTGTTGGTTAACTGGCGGAACAAGATCGAACTGGGCTAAAATTAATTCTCTTTGCACCAAAACGGGGAAAAAAAGAGAAAACGAAATACTTCCATTAAACCATACTCTGCAATAGAAGCTCCTGAATTATAAATTTTAGTTTTAGAACTCAGTTCCAATCACCTCATAAAATCTATGCCTCATTCATTCATTAATTTATTCATACTATACAAACTACATAACATAAAGATAATGCAAGAAACAAGATCCACTGAAGCTATCTTGTTGTGGATGCTCTATAGAGAAGTCTTCACGCTCGTCCTCATTTTAATAAAAATTCAATAATAACCACATAACAGCATTAATAGGCTTTCTTGATTTGTCACAGCACTATCAACACTTAGTACTGTGTCAGGTGTCACATCTGCATAAATTTTTTGTTGATAGTTTCTGCATTCACACCATAACTATAATAGGACAAGAAAGTCTATAAATAGGCTTTCTTGTCTATACATTTTTGTCACAGCACTATTAACACTTAGTACTATGTCAGTTGTCCCATCTGCTCAAAATTTTGTTGATAGTTTCTGCATTCACATCAGGTGTCATTTTACCTAGATCTCACGTGTGATTGTAATATTTCTCTAGCTCTAGTGCATCTGGCGGCATTTTGGATTTTTTTAGGGGCTTATGCGATCGGCAATCGCGCAACGCTGACGATGATGTCAAATCGCTCTTTTATACATTAGTTGCGTTTTTGCAGATACCATGGTATCTGAACCACGGTCTGAAGTCGTTTTTGCAGTTATCGTGGTATCTGATACAACGGTCAAAAGATGGTGCTCCTAGCGCAGTTATCGTGGTATCTGATACTCAGATACCACGGTCCGACTGTGGTATCTGAAAAAGTCATCCAGAAGTCGTCTCACTTTCATTGGTGGAAAGAAGTTTGGCACTTAGTGATGTGACTACATAACAGTTTTTCTTTTGGGATGACTTCGAAAAGCGCAATTTCGGCAATTGTTGTTGTTGTAGAGCAACCGTATATCGGATGATAGATGATAATTTCGTAAACCACATTGGCTTGACATATCACAAAAAATCAACGAAGAAAACAGCGAAAATGGGGTTTGTAATGGCCATGACCAATGGGGTTTGTAACTGCAAAAACGACTAATTGCAGATCCAGTTACCGTGGTAACAGATACCATGGTATCTGCAAAAACGCAACTATTACCTCCTTGGATTTGCGAAGCCCGCGTTTCTTTAAATTTGGAAGACGCTGACTCGAAAATGAACAACTGCAGAAATCTATTCCGAACCTTCACGAAAGTCTACCAGGCTGGAGAAAGAACTTCAAAACTCTCTAAAAAGAAACTTTTTCTCGCTACATCTAGAAGATTCAGTGTGAGCTCCTGCTGTTTAAAAGAGAGCTCCAGTCAGAATGATGATAATTTTATGCCAAGCAACGAACAAGCCAAGGGGCAACAGCAGGAACTAAGAAGTAAGTTGTCTGGAGTATTTCTTTCACGACCCTTAGGCTAGACTAGGAGCAATGTTTTTTTTTTATGGACAGACAGGAAAATGACAGGAAAGTGTCCAGGTCAGAAGAGAGTGGTCAAGACAAGGTCAAGATCGTCCTTGCCTTGGCCCAACATACACTTTTTTTCAAGGCAGATGGCCTTGGCAGCGTGGTCTCTAGTAGTCTAGTCTCTCTGATAGAGAACACAAACTCACAGTGGACTTTGGACGTAAGTGCCTGGCCTGAGACCTTCACAGAACTATCTTACTGGGTTATGAAGTACAGGAGTGTTGCATGAAGCTGCCCTTACTATGGCACAGCCCACCCCCTAGAAAAGCCACTAGAAGAATAAATTTTAGAAACTTTAACCACATAACACATTTAGCTGCTTGTTTATTATTATTTGGCTTATTTGAAGCCAGATTTGATTCCAATTGGCCATGGTAAATGATCCTGCCACCTTGGATCATGAAGCTGCCACGGCTGCCACCCCCAGAAAAATCATGCAAATTACAAGAAAACAGCAAATTTTGTTATTTGCAATAGGTCAAGGAACCTCTCTGACCAAACAGCTGGCCTCTAACTTCACCATGTAGCAAAATACCATTTTTAGCAAAGGGGGCGACTTCATGATCACTTGGGTGCCTATATTCTTTCGTGTTCTCCAGCTTAGCCTTGAACAATTACAAGTAAACTATGGTACCAACAGAAAGTGAAGGTTCTAAGCTACCTTTCAGGATACTCCACTGAATTTTATCTCAACCTTTACTCTTTTTCCCTAAGTCATTTCCCCAAAATAGGAGTTTTGGATGGCAGCTTCACGCAGCACTCCTGTACAAACCCAACTTGACTGAGAACCAGGCTCAAAGGAACAATCCTTATTTGCCTAAACAAACTGTGTAGCTCCTCGGCACCTCAAGTCTTTTGTGCACCACTTCAATTCCAGGCTGTAATTACTTATTAATTGTAAGTCGTGGATCTTTAAAGTTTTTCTTAAATGTTTTATATATTGGTTATTATTTGTGCCTTGTGCCAGTTGTTAACTGTATGATGATCGCCTATGCTTTAAGCCTATGAGTAGTTATATAAACCGGATTCTAGCTCACCCGCACCCCAATTTCAAAACCCCATTTTAACATCAATTTCTTAAATTTTAACATCCTTTTTTCCAAATTATCCCCCTTTTTAAAGATATTTTTATTTTCTTACTTCCCAAATAAAGGACCCAAGAAATAGGAAATATTACCCTTTACTACATATAAACTACTACAAATACTACTTTTTTACATTTTTCATTTTTTCTCAAAATATGATACCACCATATTACTGAGTAAACAGTTCTATATCCACATATTGGTCAGAGTTCTTATTTACCCTCATAATAGGCTGCAAAACCAGATTGTTCTTTAGAAGCAACTCGCTAGCAATTGCATTGTATCTCTGTGAAATAAACAAATCACAGGCTTTGTTATTATGATTAATAACGACAACCAACTTATCACCATATTTTGTCTTAGCAATTCTCATTTTAACAATGGTATATTTCAATCCTAGAACTAGTTCTTCTTTTCTGATTGTCTCATTGTATTTATTCATTCTGATTGTAGACAAGACTTCTTTCATGGACTCCATTTATTAGCGGCTGAATTTCTTTAATAAAAATCCAAACTCACAAACTCACATACATATTTTTATTAATAATATCAAGTGTAGCTTTTCTTTCATAATATATAACACAGTAAATATTATATGGTACGGGTTGATTATCTTTTAATATTATACTTATTTCAGTATCAGCAGTTGTTCCATTATAAATATTTGACTCGTGTTTGGAAACATCGAAACAGAATAGTGGATATACTTCTTTAAATTCTTCTATATTGACTACACTACCAGTATCAAACGCTAATTGTTTATAACCCAAATGTATGAATCTGTTGTACAGATTAGAGTACGTGCATTTCTCATCACTAAAGTCGCATTTGAGGGGTTCTTCTGGATATTTATCCCCGTTAATTCTAACCTCTATATCCGTCAAATTCATATGATCAAATACCATATTATTCTTTTTTTGGTTGTTATGCTTGTTATTTTTCTGTAACATCACAACGGTTTTCGTAGGACTATTTCTCTCAGACACAACTTTCCAGGTGTGCTCCTTATTCTGACTAACATCACTTTTATAAGTATTACAAGCTTCCCACATCAAATTATACTTTTTATCCTTTGCCAAACCCTTTTCCAATTCACTCATCATTTCAATACTAGGAGCTATGACAGGAATTTTCCAGGATAAATACTCAATGACAACTTTACAATTAGTATCCCCATTTCTTACGATCATGTTATTATCATCATTTCTTCTTAGACAAATTCTATGCGATGCACCTCTAAAAAATTGTTTGTTTCCTTTCAAGAATCCGAACAACTCTGATAATGGTAAATACATATTTACTAATTTGCTGTTTTTAGTTCTGTTATATCTCTTCTCAAACCCTTTATTATAATTATTATTATTTGTCAAACTGATTGTTCCAGTCCCTGCTACTGCTGGAATTGGAGTAAACGAAGCAACTATAGGATTAATTTCTATTCCTTGATTATAATCTTTATACCAGAAATGATTGTGAATGATGAACACTTCTAGAATAATCATCGGAATATTCAATCAACTTTGGAACGGTAGTTGCATTACCAACATGATTAATTTTTTCAACAGGAGCATCGTTTATTACATACTCAGCGGTACTAAATAAATTGAATCCATTATTAGTTAACGTAGCGGCATCGGTTGCATCTATGTTAGCTCCATTCTCTTTTACAATTCTTACACCCACTTCAAGATAACTTTCACTTGGATAGAACCAAGAATCTAATTTCTTTGTTACAAATTCAAACTCTGTTTTATTGGACATTCACATCTGTTTCCCGAATTTCTTTAAATTCATATTTGAACACTGTATCATCCACAAGCGGCTCATCAAAAATGTTCCATTGCGGACTGATAACTTTATTTACTGCCATTTATATAAGAAAGAAATTATTAAATAAAACTTATTTCAGAATCTTTAACCCGTTTCCAGTCATTAACGTTTTGATCAAGTCTTGACTTCTTTGGTTTAAAATTCTTTTATTTGTACACAGAAGATCCTTCATCGATTTTTTGTTTCCAACTACATCAGTGAGTTCTTTCCTGTTTACATCAATCAGATCTTTCCCGTATTCTACTGCTCTATTTTTCAACAACTCAAATCTCGGTTTAATAATTTTGTTATACATTGACATAGCTCCATCTTTTATTTGTTTTGCTGACGTTTGAAATAACTGAGAATTAGCAATTTTTTTGAATATATTACCAATTCCACTTCCATACTGCTTTTTATAAAGTAATCGTTTATTATTAATCAACATTTATAGGTAAATAATTTTATTTCACTAATCCTTTAAGCTTTTCTCAAATGCAAAACATATCCAACGTTATCACCGATCAAATCAATAGTTCTTCCCAACTGATCAGCAATTGTCATTCTCAAGGAGTAAATAAAGTCTTTTGTGTTAATAGGAAGGTAGATTAATTGTCTAGGATTTTGAACAATTTGACAACCTGGTTCTGTATTCGGAACAAATGTCCAAATGACGTCTGATTTACTTTTGTTTACGATAGAACTGTTTACAAGAGAGCAGTGAATTTGAATTTTATCAACGCTTCTTGTTATATTCGGAAGCTTTGTACCTTCATTGATTTTCTTAGAAATCTCACTATCCTTCTCAAAGCCTAAAATCTGACACAAGTCACTATTAAATCTAAACACATATTTTTCTTGTAACATGATAGGATTGGATGAAATTACAATAGGACATTTATCTTTTGGTGTATCAGAATACTGACACAAAAAATAATTCAAACAATCATCGTTATACATCCCATTAGGAATAGTAACATTCATCCATCCCCCCTCTTCATCTTTCCTATATTGAAATATATTATTTCCAAATTTATCACTTATATTATGCCACGAATTCCACAAAGTACACTGATTCAAACCTATTTCATAATCCCAATTACGGTTCAATTCGATTGGTTGACTAAATGTTATATCAATGATACTTTCATTACCTTCAATGTTTAACAACACCATTTATTAGAAATATTTTTTATATATTGAATTTTAAACTCTCTTCGTAAAAAATGTATTTCGCATTAACGAATCCAAAATATCAATAGCTTCATTCCTCACCTCATCAGATGTATTCCCGTTTACTCTACTACCTATCAAAGTGTACAATTTTTTAATCATTTCATCACAATTCATAAATATTCCAGTTCCTTGTTGTTTGACTAATCTAAAAAAAATTTGAATGGCTCTTAACCTATCCTTGTATTCTTGTATAAATTTAATAATTTGATCATGGCTAGAGTAACCTTTACCACCATAACTTTGACTTATATTTGTTAAATGATCCAGAGCCTCCTCTATATTCGTAGGATGACTAATGTAATACATGGGCATTTTAAAATAATGATCATTGCCACCCCGCGATTCATGTTTTGAATTAATCTGATTTAACAACCCTGGATTAATATCTTTATTCATATCAATGGATGGTGGTCCTAAAGCGGGAGTTGGTTCTAAAGCAGGAGTTGTCGCTCGACTCGATACCTCTGAAGCAGTCTTAAATGTTTCACCTTATCTTTGAAACCGTCTGCTTGAATTTTCATCACTCTTCTGTAATTTCTTAATGATCGCTTCAGTGTTTTCTTTTTGTGCCATAACAACTGGAGCGTTAAATTCTGAAGCCATTTCCTGAAATCCTGCTTTCTCCATCTCATATTCTTGAACCTTTCTTCTCTGAATTTCTCTGTTCTTCACTATACCCGATAACATATCACTCAAGCGTCTTGAATCCATTTATATACAAGTAATTTTATTTCATAATAAATTTTGAAAGTTCTTTTTCATAAAACCCTCCTTGAATTAATTCCCCACTTTTGTCAGATATTTCATAAGTAATAGGGGTGGTAGGTCTAATGGTTGCTATCTGGAATACTTCATTCGTATAATTCGGTAAAAATCCTTTATCAAAAATACTCTTTTCTTTTTTAATTCTGACTAAATCTCCTACTTTGTAATTTCCAACTATTTTGTAGTCATCTGCGGGAGGAAACAAAGCATTGTAAACCTTTTTCTGATTTACCTTTTTACTAGCATCTACTGGTCTCATTTTTATTGAACGATGATAAGTGTTATTATAATTCCTAACAAATAAAGGTAAAATATCAATCCATTTAGTAGTGTTATTGTGAGTAAAATATTTCCATAACTTTTCTTTCAACGTTCTATTGAATCGTTCAACGATTTGCGCTTTCAATTCACTTTCAGATGCAAACCAGTGTATGTCGTTATTTTTCAAAAATGTTTGAACAGTTCTCATTACAAATTCTTTACCTTTATCAGTTTGTAGTTTCTTAGGAATTCTTTCTTTAAAGATATGACTGAATGCGTTTATTATTTCAGCACCCGTTTTATCTTTCAAAGGGGTACACCAAGCGTATTTACTAAAGCAATCAATAACAGTCAAGATGTAATTTGTTGTATCATTCGCTTTTTTATATTTCTGGAGGTCAACTAAATCAGCTTTCCATTGCTCGTCAACATGGTGAACATAGACTCGCCTCCTTTCCAAATTGTGATAGGAAGGTTTGTGTAATGTATACACATTCTCATTTTGCAACACATTTTTTATTTTATCTTTAGAAACGTTCACTCCATTTTCTTTTAATTTTCTGTAAATATCATCAACCCCTGAATAACTTGAATAATACGTATTTAAAATATCTTTTTCTGCGTCCAGGTTTTTTTTTAAAACAGATTTTCCCTCGATCCGCAAATAACACAATTACCTTTCAGCATTGGAACATTATTTTTCTGTGACACTGCCTTAAACATTGATTCAGTATAAGTTTTCTTTTTACTTTTCATACAATAAATCTCCATTTATTAGAAATCAATTTTCTTCAACGAAAAGCTACCAACTTACCTTCAGTTTGCGCTGGATGTAGGAAATACAATGAAATCCACAGTTTAATTCATCTATATTTTGAACAGCAATATTTTCATAAGCTAGTTTTTAGATATTTAATTATTTCTTTTCCTGGTGGAATACCGAAGGAATCGAAAAATTCGACATAGGGTTGATTAGGTAGATTACAATAGTCAACCCAGTGAGTTCCAGGCATTCCACGTTTATCATAATTAACTACACCACATTCTATACTATTTATCTGTTTGGGTAGCGTATCTATAGAGAAAACACCTCTGAAATATGGAATATCGCCTACTGCATCCATAATATCAAAATTGGTTAGTGGTTCTACTTTACTTTTGCTTCTTTTTTGATGTCCCCGTTTTTGACTTCCTAGGCCTTCCACGTACCCCATGACCTACAACTTTTTGTGTTCCAGGAAGTGTAAGCGCACCACCTGTGTTGACATCATCGGTTTCCTTCTTAGGCCTTCCACGTACCCCATTACCTACAACTTTTTGTGTTCCAGGAAGTTTAAGCGCGCCACCTGTGTTGGTTATGTTATCCACCAATTTCTTACCAGCGAATGTACCCAAAGCAGCAGCTCCGCTTGTTAAAGCTGCCTTTCCAAGGGTAATTGCCAACGGTATTAGGAAAGGAAGTAATCCACCCTTTTGAATCGCTTCTTTCATCTGTTTGTATGATACATCAATATCACAGCCCTTATTATTCATTTTACATGTTTCAGTTTCATCAATTTGTCGTTTACTTAAAAGTAACTTTACTGGTTCTCGTTCATTCTGTCTACTATGACTAACACGTATCTGACATTTTTGTTTAGCGCCAAAGCATTTCTTCAGCTTTCTTTTCTGAAGCTTTGACAAATAAACTGTATACTCCATTGTTTCAGCCATTTATTAGAACAATAACTTATCATATAAACTTCTTATTTACCAGCCATCATTTTTTCTAATCTGGAAATGAATTGTTTGTCAACAGGCTTTTGCTCTAGAAGCCTTTTTAAAATGTTTACGATTGTTCTTTCAATATTATTGATGTGGGTTTCTTGGTCAGAAATTTTTGTTAGAATAGAACTGCTAAGGGTTTGTTGGTCAAGAAGTGTTTTGTCAAAATAGTTTAGGAACGTAATTAACGTTCCTAAATTAACAGCGTCATTTTTGTTTCTAGGGTCTTGAACTTTTATTATCAACTTGTTTTCAGCGTTATTTTCTTTATCATTAACTCGAATTATTTCTTTTACAAATAACCCTTTATCTTTAATCCTTACCAATAAATTATCAAGAGAATCATGTACAGCAGTTAATCTGTTGATATCTTCGCTAAAATACTGATTTATCCCCACTTGTTCTGCGGTAATAACTTCTTTAAATTGGTTCAAAATAATAGTCATAGATCTGAAACTAATAGCGTCCTGGTCTGCTTTCGCATCCCCTAAATTAATAGTTCTCTTATCTTGTAGGTTAATATTACCGTTGTCATCAGTAACTCTCTTTTCATTCGATTCGTTACTAACCTTTTTTCCAACACTACCAAATTTATTCATTTATAATAGAAATGAATTATCCAGTAAATTTTTCAAAGTTTTTTCTGTACTTCAGGGTTTTATCTTTTGTTTTTAAGTCTATGAAGAAAAAACTGTAGCCCTTGGTTGCAGCCTCGAATTGTTTGAGAAAGTTTTCATTGTCTATACTGGATACATGGCTTTGTCTAATTAACTTTATTTCTTTTGGATTAGAACACTGAAAGAATGCAAAATAATTACACTGAAGTCGTTACTAACCTTTGTTGTTTTATGATAGCTCTGTGATAAATAAACAGTTGAAGCATTTTTCTTCCTTCCTCTTATGAATAAATCTTCTATTTTCTTCTGGTCCTTTTCAGTTACAAAATCATCAAAGATAATCAAGTTTTGATACTTGGGGTCTAGGTCGTCAACATCGATAATATCATTAAGGTCGTTACTTGCAATTAAAATATTCGTTTTACATTTCGATTCCAAAGTGTTTAAATTGTCTATAAGGTCTTTATATTTATCTTCTTCAAGATCTTTTGCATACAAGTATATTCGGTTGAAACTAGACCCCGACGCCGCGTCGATTCGAAGAATCGGCGGCGGCGATGGGTAAAAAGGTCAACGGCGGCGCGCCGCCGGCGTGCCACTGCGCCGCCGATTGATTGGCGTTTCCCGCACTTTAGCACCTCTAGCCTCGCCTTTCATTGGTTGTTTTAGCTTCACATAATTTTAATATTACAAAACTTGTACATCAATCTTACAAGCTAGGGCCAAATAAACAAAAACAGGTCAGATACAGTTTTAATGGTCGGCAGTTCTGATTTCAATCACGTATTAATCAAGACTAGTCTTTATGTGCCTGATCTGATGACTATTATATCAGACGGGTTTGACCAGATTCATGAATCTGAATCTGGTCAAACATTATCACCAAAGATGTAATCACAGAATGGCTTTTGCTAAAACTATAGACTATATACAGCATCGCTTCCTAAGCGTCAATGCTGAACTAGCAAGAAAGTTCGTAGACTAGACTTCAAAGAGATCAGTTCTTCATGACCTTACATGTCTTACAATTATCGTGGACAAACTGGATTTGGTTGACCCTGTGGGGCTTGATACTGCTTCGTTTAGCACAAACTATCAGTCCAGTAGTGGAAAAAATTCGCTCCGCTGCTGCACTTGTGGCTGGAATCGCCAAACAGTTCCGCGCCAAAGCAGCCACCCACGGAATTTGCTGGGTGTATTTTTTCCAGAACCCTAATTCATCAAAGTCAACCTCCCATCTATTGGCTTCTGCGGCTATGCTAAGGTACAAGTCGACTTGCCGCCGAATAATGGCATCGTTTTGTGAATCCTCCTCCTCGACTAAAGAATTCCGAGCCATTTCTAAGAGACGTTTTTTCTTGCCAACATGATCAACTGAAACTGAACTGCTTGGTCTCTTAGACGCAGTGTTGGGGGCAAGTGATTCAGAGCTAAGGATTCGCCTCGTGTCTTCTTCCTCCCTTTCTGCTTCTTCCTCGTAAGAAAGAACTCGAGAAGACGACAAGGTAATGCCGGGCTCAAGGACTCTACTATTTTCGAGACAGACTGTTTCCGGAGGGCTCTTTTCTGTGGTACAAGACGTTATGCAACTTATAAAGCCACTCAGATCTTCCGGGGTACACAGCGTCTTTATCATGTTGAATAGGAAATATCTTCTTGTACGCATAGGTAGGTCGAGGGAAGCTAAGTGATCGTCAATTTCCTTCAGCCGGTACGTCTCAGAATCAAGCATCCCAGCACAGACCCACTGTCAATAAAACAAGTCGTTCTGTTCTTCGCCTTCTTAATGAATTGACCGTTTCTCAGGGCTGGCACAAAAGTAAACTCTTGAATGTAGCACTAGATGGCAATGTCGTCAGAACTGGGGTGTGCCATAATTTTTGTCAGCGAAATACAAGTACAAGAATAAGAATATACAAAAAAAAGTGTGGGGCGCCGAAACACAAGCATTTTAGCCGTTTGAATTTCAGCGTGACGCCGCTGATTTTCGGCGCGGCGTCGGGGTCTAGTTGAAACAGATATATTCATAAATTAAATTCAAGAGTAAATATGTTTTCCCTGTTCCTGAACTTACACAAATTAATAACCTAAATGGCCACTGAGGTGCAAGGTCGTGCTTGTTCTGATAGTTATTCTTTTCGCTAAAATCATATACTTTGATTGGTGCCTTTTCATTCATTTATTTAGGAAGAATTTTTCATTATAAGATCTACCGAAGTAGGTATTTGAATTTTTGAAGTAGGTACTTGAATTTTTGAAGTAGGTACTTGAATTTTTGAAGTAGGTACTTGAGTATTTTAAGTAGGTACTTGAATTTTTGAAGTAGGTACTTGAGTATTTTAAGTAGGTACTTGAATTGTTGAAGTAGGGACTTGAATTTTTTGAAGTAGGTACTTGAATTTAATGTTTATAACCTAGAGGTAAAGTTGTAATATTATCGCTTGTTACTATCCTTTGATCATCCTTAGGATCTAACGCTTTTTTATTCTGTTATCCTAGAAACATATTGTGCTTGTATGATCTTAAGTTATACTGGGTTACAGAAAGGTTTTCAGTTTTACCAAACAGTACATCTTATAGTTTTGAATCGTAATTTTATCTTTAACTAGATTCGTTTTTATTCCTTTCAGTTTTTTGCTAGCTTTTGAAGGGTCTTGGTTGTCCTTTACATAAGCATATACTTTTGATCGTAATCCTACAAACTCGAGGCATAACCTGTCCTGCTAGTTCGTCTTTCATCATTCCTATCACTTTCTTATTTACATTAGGAAACCCATATGGATTATCTTTCGCATAATCAGATGTATCGAATCTCTCATTCAAATCTTGTTTGATATCTTGATAGAAATCTTCGGTTCTAATGCCGTATAGGAAAGAATCAGTATCCATATAACATACATCAATTTGATCCCCATATTTAGGTTTCATATTATCATAATGGAATTCATACATCAATAACTTGGATATTTCTAATACAGCAAAGCCGATGTACATTGGTTTGTCTAATTTTATCTTGTCCTTCGACATTCTTGCCACAGAAAAGTTTTCACTGAAAATAATTTCAGATTTAAAGTTGGGTTTCTTTATTATTTTTTCTCTTGTTTTATCGTCAGTTATTATTTCCATATCTGCTCGTTTCCTCACATTTTCCATAGTTTTTCCAAAGCAAGCATTATTCATCAGCTTAAAAAAGTCCTTCTCGAAATCATTTGTACCTTTAGTTCTAAGTGCTGTGTTGTGATCTATGTATCCTTTTAAGTAAGCACTTTCAGTGAATCCTAGTATTCTATGTACTTTTTTCAATATCAAACCCTTTTGTAAATTGAATTCTAGATTCCTGTGGTGAACTACGTAATTGTGCTTATCTAATAATGTGGTACAAAGCTTACCATTAAAATGTTCGGGTGCTAATGGTAAATCTTTGTGTAAGTGGAAAAGTTCTTTCGGGTATTCAAAATCTACTTCATATATAGCACCTACATTCTGTAATTTAATCACCGACTTAATATAATTTTTTAGATGGCTGTAATACTCGAGTGATTCGTATTCATTCCTTTCTTTCAAACCATCTGGTATTGAAATGAACTGGAAATTATTCGCTGGTAAATTCTGTGACATCGCCCACCCATATAAATTATTTTAACTAAATATATTAATTAATTAGATGGATTATTCTTATTATAATTACTCATATATTTCTTATTTGCTTTTGCGTATCTCTTTATACATTGCGATACACCACCTCTTATCCCCTTTTCAATGAATGTATACATGTCCTCCTTTGAGAATAACGGTAATTCTGCTGTTGAATGCTTTAGGAAAGTGTCCCATGTTAGTCCTGGAGCTGAGAAGTAATGAAGTGGATCCAAGTCATAATTATGTATACATACATTTCTGAAATTCTCTACAACATCTGATAGAATTAACACATCACTTTTTAGGTACAACTTGGTATAATCAAGTAATGCTTCACAATTAAATTGCTTCCAAATAGACACCGCTCTTTTATAATCAGTTTTGTCAATACCTTTTCCCATTAACCTAGAATAAAAGCTTTCTATGGGTGGTAACTTTGTACAATCCATTTTACTGAAACTGTCTACGAATTCATACGGATAAACCCCTTTTTTAATTATTTCTTTGAATTCTTCATCGTTTTTGAAACTATTCGATGAATACTTGAAATTCTCTCTCAGATGATTACAGGATTCTTTGCAATCGCATTTTGCTAAATTTGCCGATAACTTGTCCAACGATGAAGCCATGAATCGAATGGAATCTATGAATCTTATTTCATATTTTATTTCCTTATCCTGTCTTGGGATACTTATTGATTTCGAGAATGAGATGAAACTTTCTGCACTTTCAAATATTCCGTTATCAGGTATCAACTCTGTCACAAATAGATGGGAATCATATTTTGATAAGTTATGCATCACTACAGGGATATGCTTGGGAATTCTGTATTTCATATTACATTCAGCATGAGCAAATCCTCTATCTTCTCCTGTCATGTGGTCGTGATCAAAGTGGGGGTTTTCAGTATTTCAGTCTTACAGATATGACAAGTCTTATTAATTAGTTTATTCCATTTTTCTGCAATTTCTGTATTTGTATAACTGTGGTTTCTTTGTCTGCTTTCATATTTGTTTGCGATTTCTGTGGATACTTTTGTAACGGTTTTAACAAAATGTTCTGCAGCGTCTTCACCGAAATAATCGTAGTATTTGTTCTGGTTTGTATCAAAAGAACAGCATACCTGAAATCCGTAAGCAAAAGTTTTCTGTTCAGCTACTTTTATTGTTTTCTTTCCGTTTACCTAATTGTATTCTTCATTATAAGACTCAAAGTCTGCTATTATGCAATAAGGTACTTTCATCTGTTTCGAAATATTTTTGTATTGTATACTTGAGTCTTCAGGAGGCATTATAATATCAGGATCTTCGCAATTATTTTTACTTTCATGTTTTTCAAATTGCTTGTTTCAAAAAATGCCTTCCACAAAAAGTGCAGAGGTATGTCTTTGTTTTATTTGTAGAGATTTGAGTACCGACTAATCTGCTCAGATCTTTCACAAATACATAATGATTATCAAAATATAGTAAATGAATGACATGTTTTGCTGTTTTCCCATTGAGTGTACTATTTAGTATATGACTTCTGATTATTTTCTCTTTATCAATTTGAAATAAGCAAATCTTTATGTTGTATTTATTTTCAGATTTATGGATGTCTTTTTATCCATCGGGAAGTTGGTAACCCCTTTGAAATCAAATTCGTTCTCATATTTTTATATTTCGAAGTTCTCTCAGCGTTGTCCTTGGCTGGGTATAAATGTGCTAAGATACACCAAAGAAAGCATTTTTGATCTAAATTTTTTATATTTATGCACGCTTTTTTATTTTTTACGAAATCTGGCAGTATTTCAAACGTTCCTCCCATGTAAGATTCTATTCGTGTCATCCTATAATCAATTCCTTCACACCGACTAAATTGTAGCCCAGATCGAGGGGTATTACTTAAAGAACTAAGTCTCTTGTTATTATCATCCAAATGATTATGAGTAAGTATGCTATTTTTATTTAAAATCCAAGAAGTACTGTTGTAAAATACTACTACTTCTTCATCATTCTCCTGTCTATAGAATATAACACGAGTTACAAACTGAACTCTATATTGATTTATTTCGTTCATTCTTCGCTGTCAATCATTAAAAACAAAAGGAATAAGAGTATGTTTTTCTCTTCCATTGCTTTCAATAGAAACGTTTACGGTATACAAATTTTCATTTTCCCTAGAAATAGTAGGCTGCCGTTCTTCTTCCGTTTTGAATAAATAATTGGGAATGGTAGTTTCTTCTTTAATCCGTTTCTTATTTATAAAGAGAGTTGATAAATCTTTGTGTTTATTCTTATCACTTCTTTCTGCTTGATCTCTTATGATATCTGTATTTTTCCTTACGGAATCTTTATGTTTTTTAATAATGTTATTATAGTATCCTTTAACGCTTTGTATTACTTCATCTCGGTTTCCACGGGTGGATAGATTTTTGTTTTTTAAAAATCTTTTTAACTCACTTGTATCTTTTTCTTTTATCTTTTTCTTCTCTTGTTTTATTTTTGTAAAAGCGATACTATTTTCTTTTATCTCATCTTCCAGAATGGTTCGTAATTTAGGTTCTGGTTTGTAGTCGGATGGTCTGTTCTTATTATGGATTCTTTCGTTTCTGCGTCGAATATTCATTGTATCTTCAGCTAGCAAAATATTCTCATTAAGATGGTTTATTATACTATTTGTTATTTCATGTTTCTTAGCTCCATTTGTTTTGATTTTATTAATTTTCGCATATGTCCGCAGTTCATTAATTCGGTATTGCGGTAAACTTCGTATAACCGATTTATTGTTTGATATAATGGTTTTACAACGCTGAATAACCTCTGCAGTTTTCATCATTTATTAGGTAAATATTTGTATTAATGAATTTCTCCCGTCTGCGTTTTCTCAGCCGTAAAGAAAATCATTGGTTTCAATATGCGTTTCACGTAGCAAGCGCCGTCTAAATTGCCTCTGACCAGTCAAGCAAGAGTCAGTAGAGTTTCCTAGATGGCGGATGTGTTTTGCGTTTCACAGAGCAAGCGCTGTCTAGATTGTCTCCGACCAGTCAAGCAAGAGTCAGTAGAGTTTCCTAGATGGCGGATGTGTTCCGAATCGCGAAGCTTTCACTCAGTCAAATAATTTTTGAAACAATTTTATTATGTTATAAATGGAAGAATTGGAAAAGAAATTATTCGTTTACCGTAGAAGTTATAAATATTACAATACTGTTAGCAATTGTCTTCTTTTATCCAAATTCGTCTTCTCAGCAGCTGGTCTCAGCGCATTTCTTATGCTACCTTTAGCATCTTTAAGTTTGGGTGCTGTTATCATCGAAATAATCGAAAAACATCTAAACATTGCAGAAAGAAAAGCAGAGTATAATACCGCTTATAATTTTTTCACTGAACTGTTATCATTGTTAAAATGTGGGCAATTAACGGTTGAAGCAGTCATTCAGCGTGAAACTGAAATGCGTAAAACCTTTCGATTTTTTCCTCGCGAAAAATATATGAAACAGGTTCGCTTAAACGGTTATAAATATTGCAAGAGTGAATCTATAAGAAAACAAGAAAATTTACCAAAAATATAACATTTTTGAAAACCTCCCACCAAGGACTCTGAAGATTGAAGATTTTTATTTGTCGTCTTATTTTTTTTTTTTGAGTCTGGGGTGCCCCGTGAGGGGAGGAAACCCTCTGAGTTTTTTTTTGTTCGCCATCGCTCACTATCAACGGATTGCTGGTAGTGGGATTCGATCTCACGACATCGTTGATGCAATTATTACTAAGCTTGCAATGCCTTAGACCATTATGCCAACGGGGCCTGTAATCTCTCCGGGACCAACTGTTTTGTGATGTGAATGCTAATGCGCAAAGAGATTTTCTATTTTTTGCTTGCCCAAAGAGCTTTATCCGCACTAGAGATAGAACTGTTGGGTACATTGAGGTGATTTTAATTTGATGATGTGATGAATAGCGATCTGGATTTTTATTAAAGAAATTCAGCCGCTAATAAATGGAGTCCATGAAGGAAGTCTTGTCTACAATCAGAATGAATAAATACAATGAGACAATCAGGAAAGAAGAACTAGTTATAGGATTGAAATATACCATTGTTAAAATGAGAATTGCTAAGACAAAATATGGTGATAAGTTGGTTGTCGTTATTAATCATAATAACAAAGCCTGTGATTTGTTTATTCCACAGAGATACAATGCTATTGCTAGCGAGTTTCTTCTAAAGAAAAATCTGGTTTTGCAGCCTATTATGAGGGTAAATAAGAACTCTGACCAATATGTTGATATAGAACTGTTTACTCAGTAATATGGTGGTATCATATTTTGATAAAAAAATGAAAAATGTAAAAAAGTAGTATTTGTAGTAGTTTATATGTAGTAAAGGGTAATATTTCCTATTTCTTGGGTCCTTTATTTGGGAAGTAAGAAAATAAAAATATCTTTAAAAAGGGGATAATTTGGAAAAAGGATGTTAAAATTTAAGAAATTGATGTTAAAATGGGGTTTTGAAATTGGGGGGCGGGTGAGCTAAAATCCGGTTTATATAACTACTCCTATGCGATACCAAAACTCATAAAAACACTGCAAATATGCCAAGACTCATCAAACTCTGGATCAAAAAAGGAATCTCGCCTGAATCTTGCTCAACCATCTTCAATGTGGGAATAATGAAAATAGACATACAGTGCCAATTATTCAGCAGGGATCACCATCACCCCAGGTGTCAAATTGGGGACTACAAAGGCTGGGTCGGAAATGAATGTGACACAAATCCCTGAATTTTTATGGCAAAACCTGTACGCAAACAACTCAAAATAATCTAACCAGCAAATTATGCTCACCGAAAATACAAAAAATGAAATTGAAGGAAATAATGTAAACCTCAAAAGATTGACAGAAATGATAAAGACCTGTAAGGAACAAGCAACTACTGAAGAAGAAAGACTAAACTACTATGAAAAATTGTTTCAACCAAGGGATAACAATATCAGGGACTGGATGAAATTTCTTTTCGGCATGGTTATGATAATTACCTTATCCCTTTTTCTTTGCCATCTACAGTTCTCAATCATGAAAAAATTGTATTGCGGCCAGTGAAGAAATAAATATACTTCCTTGGGTAAAGTTTAAACTTCTCTTATAGGTTAGCCAAAATCCTACATTAGTTGCATTTTTGATCCAAATTCTCCTTGCGATTCTCCTCGTAATTCTCATATTTCGCATTTTTGGACTGTTCAGATGAAGCCAGTTCTCCTTTTCTTGCATTTTTGTCTGAATCGAGAACGGGGAAAGCCTTGCGATTCTGCAGACTCGAGAAGTTGCTCCGATGCTGAATTTTCGATTCTCCTCTCTCCGTTCTCCTCCCTGATTGGTCAAAAGAGTGCATGTGATCACTATGCATAAACACGTATATCGGGTTGCGGACGAGCTGCCAAACTAGTAGCTGCGCTCTTTGTCACGAGAATTCTTACTGGTGGTCTCCGGTTTTTCTTATAAGCCGTTTTTGTGTCCACCGGTGACTACTCACCAGTCTTATAACCCGTTTTTGAACTAACCGGTGTCCGGTTTTACCTTACCGGTACGGACTAACCAGAACATGCTCGGGAGCCCGGCTTTACCGAGGAGTTAGTACGTTTTCACCAACTCACCGGTGAACCAGGAACGTCTCCGAAAGCTTTTTGGTGAAAAAGACGAGACCCAGTTGTCTGGATCAGATATTGAATTTTTGGGATCCCATCGAAAACTTTGGTCTTGTTTGTCTTGGAGTCTGCATGTGCAAACCTCCAGGAACGAACATCCCTATTTTGAAAACGTCACGCTCAGGAGAAGAATGCTCTCCATGGTCATGAAATTCATTCTCCATGGTGTGTTCAAGTATGGTTTCATTGTTCAGGTGTCCTTGAAGTATGTCACAGTTTGGAATAGGTTTGGTATTACAAATACTTTGGCACCTATGGCGCAAGGGGCTGGGGGTGAGGGCGGTGCAGCGACCCCCCCCCCACACCTTTTTAAGATTCGGTTTACTAAAATTGTTCGGTATTTTCTCGGTACCAGAACTATTCGGTATATTTACGGGGATTCGGTAGTTATACAGAATCCCAAATAGGCTGTCGTTACAAATCTATTCAGTATTGTGGTCGGGACTCGGTGTAATTGACAGGATTCGGTAGTTATCACGAATTCGGTGAGCGAATTTACTGAAAATATTTGGTAATTTTTAGATGCCAAAACTACTCGATATATTTATGGAGATTAGGTAGTTAAACAGAATCCCGAATAGGCTATCGGTCCAAAATGATTCGGTATCGTGATTGGGATTCGGTTATTTATTCTTTGTCATTTTCAGGATTCGATAGTTACAACGAGTTCTGACTTTTGTTCCAGTTTTGACGTAAACGACACCTAGTAACTGGCTAATCATCATTCATGCTTCCCTTTAGTGCTTATTTTAAATTATTGAACAGAAAGGATTACATAAATAGAGGAACAATTGTTACTCTATTTACGTAATCCTTTTTGTTCAGTAATTGAAAATAATTTAAAGCTCGAATTATCAGTTTATAGGATTCGGTAAATTTTTTGAAAGCTTCGGTATAACTTTTGGCTCTGCCCCCCCCCCCCCCCAACGAAAATGCACTTGCGACGCCCCTGCCTATGACACCCTAGTTTACAGTAAAAAATTTTATTTGATCAAGTCCAGATATCAGCAATTTAGATGCTTCTCAGTATTTGGCACATACTAGCTGGAGTTGGGCATAAGATATTCCAAAGCCTGGTTAAAGCCAAGATCCGGAGAAGCCTATAAAATAATCAGGCAACTGTGAGAAACTGCATCAGCCGGACATCACCATTTGAGACAAGTCTATGCTCCTCAAGCTATTCTAGTTGGGTTTTCATTTTGCTTCTTGACTAGCCTATTGTTTCTAGCTTGAAGTTTCCATTTTTAGTATAGTGTTCCGGGTTTCCAGTTTTCACCGTATTTTGTGGGGCTTATAACTGGTTCAGACTTGGTACGCTAGTGGGTATTGGGGTCTAGTTGTGCCTTTTGGGAGTCACACACCCCACCCCAACCCGGTTCAGGGGCAATGGGCCCAGATTGCCCAGTGAATAATGTTCATAGCTTGACCAGAACTGGACATAGGACGATGAAATTCCTTGTACATGTAGATCCTAGGGCTGGGAAATTGCTTTCGTTCATGGGCAACTCGGTCCAGATTGCCCAAGAGTAAAGTTCGTTACCCGTGACAGGAATCAGCAGGTATCAAGTTGAAACTTGGTAGGTTTGTGAGCATTGATGTCTCTTTTTACTTTTTGTGGGTCCCAAACCCCACCCCCATTTGGTTCAGGGGCAATTTGGCCCAGATTGCCCATTTTGTAATGTTTTTAGCTTGACAATAACTGGAGATGAGGCGATTAAATTCCTTTGTGCTTTTGGATCATAGGGGTTGGGGATATATATATCCCAAGTTGCCCATGAAAAAAGTTTTTGACCCGTGACTGGAATCAAACTGTAAGCTGGTATACTTGAGGAAAAAGAGGTGTAAGTAAGCATTTTGATGGGTCTCGCCCCCCCCCCCTACCGTTCATGGGCATCTGGGCCCAGATTTCCCATGGGTTAAGTTCGTCTATGACAGGTCTCAAGTCCTCTTGTACATTTGGGGAGATGTATCTATGGATGAGGATTAAACAGCAACAAATAAGACGACGCGACGCGCATCTTTGAACATTTGGAAACTGTACTGTTTTGTCATATGTCGATGATATGCCGTTCTTAATGAATTGTGACAAAGGGAGTATTAGAGTGCTATGATTTTGTTTATTGCACTTGTTATTACCTTGCCAAGGGAAAAGAGGTTTCAAGGGTCGGACTGGCTGGCAGACCATAGTTGGAACTCAAGCTATTCTTGGAAGATCTTCATCATTTCTTTGGATTTATACTTGCCGTTTGTTTACATTTAAAGGTCTAAAGTCGGATGATTACAAATTAGGTTATTTCAGTACTTGTTTGGTTATTGGGGATGTGAAACGTCTTGGTTCTAAAGCTGTTTATATATAATATGTGATAAACATTTTTCTTTCAGACTCCACGTCTGAGCGCTTACGCACTTGTTAATTTATAATTTTGTTTAACTTCTGATCTACTTCTTTCTATTGCTTAGGCTATCTCATCTCTTTGACTGAATAAAAAAATGGTATTTTAGGTTCTGCAAGCTCTCGTCTTGGTAAACGCTTTGAATATTTTGATGAGGCAAAACCAGTGAGGATCCTTGATGAGCACGAACTGCAGTATGAAGCAGAGGCATGGGAAGAACTTGATGAAACTGAAGAAGTTCAAGAGCCTGACGACAAGTTTCAAGGAATTAACCTAAAAAGTAAGTGAGTTAACATGCTTTGTAACTCGGATAGTAATAAAAATTCATTGAGCCCAAGCTGGCTTTGAAACATACGTTCCAATAATGCATAAAAGGAATACGTCAGCTACGATTCGTTGGCAGCGATATTTCGGCCCTTCTTCGCAAGGTATCTTGTCAGGCTGTCAATCTTCAAGGATAAACCTGTAAATCAATTTACAGACTTACAGGTTTGTTCTTCCCCAGCGTTGACGCTGAAGATTGTCTGCCTGAAGAGGACCCTTGCCAAGAAGGGCCGAAATATAGCTCTAATAAGATGTAGCTGACTTATCAGTTTTGCACCGTCAAACATGATTCGCAGTCAGCTGGGGCTGATCTACTTTCCCCACCCCTAAAGATACAGCTACAAAACTCATCTACGAACTTGTCCTGTACTTTGACCCAGTGAATCCTCGCCAAATTACAAAATACTCTCAACCCCTTCGAGAGTTATCGTGCTAATAGTGGGAAGTCGTAAGTATCTAAGTAATCCCGTCACTAACGTTTTGGGATCCCCGAAAGGTCTTGTTGTTGTATTGCCATATCTTGGTACTTGGGCGAGCAAGGGCTTTAAGTTACATGCGTCCTCAGCCCGATTTTCGAGGATGCGAGTATCCTCCTTCACTCCGGAATCTTATCGGACCGCTTTGTGCATTTTGTTTTAGTCTCTTACTATCAGCAGGGACCCATAAATTTCCTGTAATGACTCGCCATTCAAGGGGCTTGTCATTTCCTATGCTTCTATGTTGCTATGTTGGCCGAGCCTCATCTAGTTTCCAAAAATTCCGCTTGGGTCGAATCGGCGTTCTTGCTCAGATAGACAAAATGTGTTGGGACTATTCAGCATGACACCAGGTACCTAAGCTAGGACAAAAGATCCAGGATACTCTTCCATTACAGTGAAATATTCCTAGTTCAGCACAACAGCTGCGAAATATTCTGTCTATCTGGATAGTCGGGTATTTTATCCCGTGGGTATTTCTCGAACTATCTGACGCTCGGTCAAGAGCGCATCAGAAATCTCGTATTGACAAGCCCCCTGAATGGCGAGTCATTACAGGAAATTTATGGGTCCCTGCCATCAGCCACATTCGGTGCTTTTGTTTTTACGATGTACCCTACCCTATAGATTCTTGCCAAGTTCTGTCTTCCGTTCATCGCGTAGAAACTTTTTAAAGCAGGTGAATCGAGGCATTGGAATAATCAACGGAATCGCCCCGCGAAAAGGGCGATTTTTCGATTTCGATAGTCCAGATGTCGCTCTACGAAGTGGAGGTTCGACGCAAATGTTTTGAAAACTGTGCGCGCCGTGGTTAAAAGTGGGGAGAGCGAAGCAAAACAAAAGAACACAAGAGAGACCTGTTGGCCTACAAGCCTTTCCAAAACAAATAATATAAAGCCTCTCATGCACTTATTTGGAAAGAGTTGTCGGTGCACCTTGGAACCTTCGACGAAGTTTGGGATACTTGGCTGGCAAACTCGGCTCGGCCATAGCTGCAAAATGGAATAATTGCGAATTGCCAACTCTTGCCATTGGCGACAATGTATGAGGGGTTTTAATTTGATTTGATTTATTTATAAAACAGAAAACCCAAGCAACAGACGAATACTGGAACCGCCAACATGCCAAATGCCCTGAACGGCCAGTTCAGGAACTCAAAAATAATCAACCTCCTTAAAGGCACAGAAAACTTGACTACACTGTAAAAAGTTTCTCCGAATAAGGATGCAGTATTTGCTACTGGGATTAATCTTACCTCTACTGGGATAAGATTAATCCGAATTAGGGGTAATCTTGTCTCAGTAAAGACAAGACAGGGACTTATTTTCGACAGGACCCCCCTGCTTTGTTATCTCGAATCCCCTCCTTAGTGCTCCCAAAGCTAGCTGGCAGGCCCTTGCCCCTTATGCACTGTAATTATGCACTTATGCACTGTAAAAGTTCGCCTTTGGCCGTGCTGACTAACAGATCAGGATAGTAGTCAAGAGGTCGTGCGTTCCTTTGAGAGGAAAAGCAAAAGAGGTCCTTTTGCTTTTTTTTCTACTAACTCAAAATTCGAATTCTCGGAAACTGCCCGGAAACTGCAATGGTCGTAACGAGAATTTTTCTTGCTCTCAATATCGACTCAGGGTACATTCTTGATATTTCAGCTCATGTCAGCTAGCTCACCGAGTCGAGTTTGAGTCAAGCTTTCTGTTTCTTTAAGACGTTGACATAAGTCTTTCGTTTGTAGGAGGAAAAAATGGAATCTTCGACATAGAAGATTTCGTGGAAATCTTACGAAAAGAGAACTTGAAAGACATTTGTGTTGTTGAAATTCCGAAACACATCCAGTATTGTGACTATATGGTGATGACAACGGTAATGTCCGGCCGTCAGAGAGCTGGTGTTGCTGAGTTTTTGAGGCAAATTGCAAAAAGGAGGCGACGAAATGCAGAAGAAATTCCTATTGTAGAGGGGTCATATAAGGATTCGTGGATTGCCATGGATTTAGGTATGTACTAGCATACTTGTTCTTTCGTTTCCAAGTGCAGTGAAGATACTTTCCTCAGTCTCGTACCCGGGGCCCCACTACAGACACACCTGTTCGTAAATCGGTTTTGTAGACGTTTTTAAGACTGATTTTCAACAGTTTTTAGACGTCCCTCTCTCACCCAAAAATCTTGGGATGGAATAATCCATCTCCCATTTTCTATACTATTTCGTTCTGGCGTCACTCATGTTCTGCGAAAGAAGGAGATCAACAAGATGAGATCATGTTATTTTAAATATCCACTCCACTTGTCGAAATTATGCCATAACCATACATTGACGGGAAGTTCAAAATTCAAGATGCAAATGTTACCCTTTTGGATGTTTCTTCGTCGCGCTCATTGACAGCAGAGCCCAACCAGCGCACGACCATCTCCACTGCTTCCTGGCCGAAGATTGAAAATTAGTGTCTTTTTTTGTGTCTTTATGTGCTTTATTTGTTTTCTTTCATTTACGCCGCTTTTTCGAAATGGCGTGTTACGAACAAACTACTTACTTACTTACTTATTTTGAATTTTCTTGTGAACAACCAATAATAGAGGAACGACTTAAATTCTTAAAACCTGTCTTGAAAACATTTAAAAAACGATTTACGGTCCAGAGTGGGACCCGGGCATCAGTCTATTTCTTATTCTTCAACAAACATTTCCCAAGCTTGGCGCCCAGAAAATACGGATATTTGGGGTAAGAGGAAAGCTGTGTTTTCGGTCCAGTCTAGGATCCTCAGCTCGACTAATCCGCTCCTTTTGGTGCTTTCTGGGCCTTACTTTAGGCTCTCTCTTCCGCTGTGGAAGGAGTGGACACATGTGCTTTATGATGTCCCGGTTGAGAGCTAATTGTTTGCTGTTGTTTTTTGCTTTTATGTTGTTGTTTGTTGTTTATATTTGTGTTTATGGCCCCTGTTGGTCGTTGAAGAAATAAAATAAATAAATAAATATTTTCCGCTGACGATTTTTTATCCTTTCGTGCCGCTCGACGAATATGTTTCATAGCCCCCGCCGAAAGTGAAATTCCCGAGGAAAATGAAATTTGTAACGAAAATGAAAACCAGGAGAGTGCCTTGTCATTTTAAGTTTAAAATGTGAGTGAGTAATATCTAGTTTTGCTGTTTTGATTTCCATCTGGCGAATTGAGACGAAAAGCTTATAAGATTCAACTTGGAGGCGAAACATTAGTTGCGTTTTTGATTGTCGTTCCTGATCTCAGTTCTTCTTATTTCTCGTTTTTCGATCACCTTCCGAGTTCGCAGATTGTTGAATTGTCGTTTTTGCTGAAACGGAGACCGTGTCGGTTCTCGGTTCTACAACACCTGCGAGTGAAACGGCGAACTGGGACGCAGACGCAGTTCCCGGTCCGAGTTTGTCATGAATAAATTAACCCAACAAAATGGGACAATCCTGGAAAGTGTGTTTGGAAATGGATGATTACAACTTGTTTATTTCAACTACAAGAATTGCCTTTTCATTGTCAAATGTAACTACCCTTTACTGACTTATTTAGGCGATTTTATGAATGATTTGCCGGGATGCTTATTTTCCGTTTTTATTCACCTGCGTCTTCAAACGGCGAAGGCGTCAGGCGAACTGATATTAAAAACAGAAATTAAGCTTTAACGGCGAACTCACAGGGGAACTTACACAGGCGATCAAAAACGCAGCCATTGCGGCGCAAAATTCTGGCCTGGCGACGCGATTTTTTTTCCAATAGAGCCTAAGGCCTTACAGTCCGCCAAATTGGCCTAGGCGAATGCGAGTCCGCGTTGTGTGGGCACCAAGCTTCATGGTGGTAAAAAATTACAGAATATTTGTCTTCTCGTCAGACATACACTGTGTAGCCTACAACTGCGTTCAACTTGGTCAAATAATTCTGTAATAAAAAAAGAAAAGTATTAAATTTACATTTTTGAAGAAAAAGAATCATGTTGAAAAACTTAGCAAAGGAGGGAATGAAACTTTTCTCGTGTTGCGCATGCGATGTGACGTACGTACGGGTTGAGACCTTGGGACTGGCTGCTATGCCAATCTCTAAGGCCTTACATGGCCGGGATTGGAAAGGATGAAGTGACAATAGTTGCGTCTTTTATCGAAGTTATGTTTGCCGTTAGCGTAGCCGGTTGCTTAATTTGCGTTTTCAAATGCCGTCGAAGTTCACCGTTTGCTTAATTAGTGTTTTTACGACTCCAGCGACCCTTGCCCGGTTGACGTTTCTTTCTTCGACGATTCAAGCAAACTTCGAATTTGCTAGCTCACCAGGGGCGTAATTTCGTCAAAATCCTGGGGGGGGGGCAATGTTGGAGCCGATTTTCCCAGTCAAGTGAAAATGAGCAGTTTTATTTCAAGAAGAAAAACGTAATAAAAACAAAAAACAAAACAAAGAGATATTTGACTAATCGACCAAGGCGAAACGACGCTTCTTCGAATTCGCGAAACTGTCCACTGCGCGATTGACGTCAAGCTTCTTCGCTTTTTCAGGTTGGGTACCAATGACCAAAAGATCACTTAGTCGGTCGTCTGACCTGGGGTGTCACAACTGGGGGGGGGGGGATCCCCCCCCCCAATGTTGTCGGCCAGTCGGTAAAAAATAACCGAGTCGGCGCGAAGCGCCGCGATTTTTCGCCAAAACAGTTGCTTTTTTCATTAAAAAAGTCGATTAATCTGAAAATCAGTAGATTTTTCGTCAAAATACTCGTTTTTTTCTTGAAAACAGTCGTTTTTCTGCAAAAACAGTCGGTAAAAATTACCAGCCGGTCGGTAAATTCCTTGCGCCCCCCCCCCCCCTAAAAAAAAATCATTTTGGCTTAGTAACGCCTCTGCGTCTGACATAGACGTGTTTAACCCTGCATAGCGCATGCATATCGCTATAAAAGTTTCGAGGCTTCCTTGTTTCAATTTTACCATAAAGACAAAGGTATCGTAAAGAAAACCGATCTGTTTCTGTGGATGCTCGAATTCTGTAGGCCTATCTTAGTTTCGACGAGAGTTTCAAAGACGCTAAATTTCAGCTGGGGGGGGGGGGCAAACATCAAGCTGGGGGGGGGGGCAGTTGGCCCCCTGTCCCATAGCAAATTACGCCCCTGTAGCTCACTAAGATCGATGGTCGGAGTTTGAAGGACGAAGAAACTGTGACCGGCGACAAAAAACGGTAATTAAACAAAGACCTTTGAGGTTGAAGGTAACTTCAGACTTCGATCAAAAACGCAACTAATGACTGCAAAGTTGGTGTCTACGAGCCAATAAGGATTTGAGGCGGAACTTTTAATAATATAATATAATATTTATTTGTGACCCACTGTACAGATTTAAGATAGTGGAGTAATGAAAGAAAACAAATAAAGAGAGTACAACAAATCACACACAACAGAAAAGCACTCAATGAAAAAGCCGGATGAGGCCGTGGTGCGCACCTAGGCGGAAACACGGACCTGTCTTATCTATAATTCTAATGCAACCTACTCCCATAACCACTCCATATTTTTCAAAACCTGGAGACCCCAATTTCGCGCGGTACATTCTAACCCCTCTAACGAAACCACGCGGATTTTCTCACTTGCCGTGTTTCGCTACCTTCGATGTGTATCACGCTGTCGACGGTTGTCTGCGAGAAGTTTTTCGATCAGAAAAACCGGTTATGTAAATTGTTTCCCTGTTTTCGCTACAAGTCAACGGGTCACGAAAATGGCTTAAAACAGCCAAAACCGTGGGTTATTTGTTGAAAGCACAGCATAGTTTAAAGTATTCAAATACTTTGAAATACTATATGTTGAAGAGTAAATAGTGCGAGGGGTCCTTTAAGAAAGGAAATGTACGAAATTTTAAGGGATGTTACTGTTATTAGTAGAGGTGCTGAAGGAGCATGATCTGCGTCGAAATAATGAAAGGTAGCACGTGTAAAAATCAGCGTGGTATCGCTTAGGAGTTAGAATGCACCATGTGGAGTTTGGGTCTTCGAGTTTAACAATAGATGAAGCGGTTATGGAAGTAGGTTGAATTATTATCACCGGTACGACGGATCCTTTAAGTGAGTTGGCGGCGGTGAACGTCAGAAGAAACCTAATTTGTTTATTTGCTTACAGGTAACATAGTTCTCCACCTGTTCGATGAGGAGACCCGAGAAACGTTGGACCTCGAAACACTATGGACTGTTGGATCTCAGTTTGATGATTCAAGACATTCCGGCATGTCTGAATATGAAATGTTTTTGTCCGAAATTGAAAAGTCGGGATCACCTCCTAATCCAAATCTGTTTCCGGGTAATACTAGCAGCATGGACGAGAGTAGTAGTGTTTCGAGGTAAAATTTTGTCAAGAGATTTTAATAAAATGTTTTTAAATTACTCTATTCAGGTTCATCTTTTTTTTTTTAGCTGGGAAGTTTCGCGCAGTCGCGCGATAATTTGGTAAATCATGTTTTTCTCAAGAGGATTGAACAACATCGTCCTTCATTCCTTCAACTTCAAATTGGCTTTGGGTCTGGCTTGGAGCCAATCCCTTTCCACCTTTCTGTTCTTCTTCTCGTCTGGTTACTGCTGAGCGTCATGCGATAGAACGATTTTCATCGTCTGTTTGTATATCGTCACTTCGTTTCGTATCGGGAGTGGGGGGGCTTTGGCGATTTGTTGCAAGTACAAGTAGGGTTCTGTTTTTTTAATTTCTTGCCAGCACTCTACAATGCCCAAAAGTAAGCATACATTCGAAAAAGCCCTCAGGCCATTCCCAAGAATTCTTTTCTTTACATTCTCTGATTCATGGGAAAGTCCAATGAGAAATTGCCGCCAGATGCGCTAGAGAAATAATAATAGTCATAATTTAGATCTAGGTATAGAGAGATTGCAGCCTACCCAACGAAAACGGATAGGAGTAGAAAAGAGTAATTTAACATTGTGAAGTATAGGGCTTTCGGCTTTGAGACCAATTTATCCATGTTTTATTACTATTATAAGCCTGTAAATGGCTGGAAACGATTCCTAGTTTTTTCTTAATTGTATAATCACAGCTTCATAGAAAATATTGATCAGAAATGAGAGTTTCAAAGCTTGAAACTTTCACTACAAAAACGAACACTGCTTCCTATTGGTTGGTTTTTGAATGACACGTCATAACCTACCAATAGGATTCGAGACTCCGTTTTTGTGTTCAAACTTTGAGGCCTTCAAGCTCTTATTTCCATGGAAATTCTTTTGCAGAAATAGAATTATTCGATTGAAGAATAGCCCAAATATCATTTCCAGCAAGTCCCTGGCTCAGAATGATGATAAAACGCCGATAATTTAATATTAAATTTGAAAGTCCTATACCTCCCAATGTTAAATTCTTTTGTTACGATCCCGTGATGATGATGTAGCGATATCCGTTTTCATCGGGTAGGGTACAATCTCTCTATAAGTTATTATAAACGATTAGGCTTTCGCTTCTTACCGAATTGCGCATAAGCACCGCAGAGAAGTCAGTTAGCGCTGACGTGGTAAGCCATAATTGACAACTTGATGAAGTTTGACATAACAGAGTTGGGTTGAGGACATATAGAGGCACAGGCATTTTAAACAGTTTGAAATATAGCCAGGCCTAAGATGCAACATAAAGACATTCAAAATGGCCAAACCTGGCCAAGCGTACACCAAGAAGTAAACAGGGTTGCCACCTGCTCCTGTCCAAAGTGTGCTATTTTTCTCGAGAACAGGGTGCTACATAAGTGCTACACAAAATTTTTGCTAAATATACAATTTTCGCGTAATCAATTAACTTTTAGTCGCGTTTTCGATCGCACAAAGATTACAGCATTTCTACGAATATCTTTGTTATTTTCACTAAAGCATTGTACGCACATGCGTAATAAGCTGCGTGGCGCTTAGAGTTGCCACCGATAGAAAAATTGTACTCTTTTTAGTCCAGACAGCCGTTTTTGTCGAGATCTATTTTTCCTTGTGCAGCATACGCGGTGGCGTTGCGAGTACAAACTACGGTTGCGGCAGTGCAGAACGTCTTCTTGCACCTTCTTACTCATATTTGAACAATGTTTTCAAACCAGTTTTACCATAGCTGTCCAGTTTATCAAGTTGCAATGCAGTACACACTGCAAACAATTCGAGAGTAGTTTACGCTAGTTTGGAAAGTCTTTATCTTTCAGTGAACTGAACTTAGTGAACTGTGGTCGTTTTTAGAGGGAAAGATTTCCGAGGCTAAAGGTTTTTTCTGGCGGAAAAACAAGAGAAAAATAAACTCGGATTTAAGCAATGTGTGAAGCATGTGGTCGAAAGCAGGACTGTTATTCGACTCATTTATCAGAACTAGGCAGTAAAGAGGCTCACTTGCTCCCCTCACTCGCTGACTCTGGTCCTAACATTTTTTTTTCCCGAAAATTGTAGCACTAAGGTGCTACATTTTTCCAGATTTTCCGAAATAGTGCTACATTTTACCCTGATCGTGCTACGGTGCTACATAGGCAAAAATAGTGCTACAATTAGCACTATAGTGCTACAGGTGGCAACCCTGGAAGTAACATGCCGATGTTTACTTTTTACGTTTACTTCGCGCATCCAGTGGTAAGAACCTGGAATGGCGTATTTTTTATGGCACTTGCAGCCTCTGGCTCAAGTGCCATATACCGATCACAATTCCGTCTGTCGGTCTGTCGGTCGGTTGGTCGGTCCGAGTTTTTTGTCCCACATATCCGAGTTAGGGTACTTCCAGATGTGCTAGGACAATGAAACTTGGCAGGCATATCAGGGACCCGACCAAACTAACCTGGAAATAATCAGTTTCCCGATCCGACCATATGGGGGGGAGTGCGGGGCGCTGGAAACTTGAAAATTTAGGGCATTTTGTCACTTTTTTCTGAGTTAGGGTACTTCTAGATGAGCTAGGACAATGAAACTTGGCAGGAATATCAGGGACCCGACCAAATGAACCTGGAAATAATCAGTTTCCCGATCTGACCATATGCGGGGGATTGGGGGCGCTCGAAACTTGAAAATTTAGGGCATTTTGTCACACTTTTTCGAGTTAGGGTACTTCCAGATGAGCTAGGACAATGAAACTTGGCAGGAATATCAGGGACCTGACCAAAGTAGCCTGGAAATAATAAGTTTCCCGATCCGACCATATGCGGGGGAGTTGGGGCGCTGGAAACTTGAAAATTTAGGGCATTTTGTCACACTTTTTCGAGTGAGGGTACTTCCAGATGAGCTAGGACAATGAAACTTGCCAGGAATATCAGGGACCCGACCAAACTAACCTGGAAATAATCAGTTTCCCGATCCGACCATATGCGGGGAAGTGGGGGCGCTGGAAACTTGAAAATTTAGGGCATTTTGTCACACTTTTTCGAGTTAGGGTACTTCCAGTTGTGCTAGGACCATGAAACTTGGCAGGCATATCAGAGACCCGACCAAACAAAATTAGGAATAATAAGTTTTCTGATCCGACCATTGGGGGGGGGGGGGTGGAGGGCAGGGGAATCCGGGAAACTGAGAAGTGTTTAACTTTCGAACGGATGATCGGATTGTAATGAAACTTCATAACTGAAGAGAATATATATCTGTAATGTCCCGTTTAAAGTCTTGACCGGATTCGGTAGCCAGGGGGGAGTTGGGGGGGGGAGACCGGAAATTTCAAGAAACGGTTAGAATGGAGGGATCGGAGTGAAACTTGCTGGGAAGAACAAGCATCTGCTCTAGATAAGTCCTTTAGACCATTGTACTGGATCCGGACACTTATGGGGGGGGGGTCCCGGAATTCCGGTGATGGTGGTTTTGGAGATTTTCACGATGAAACTTGGCAGGCACATCAGGGACCCAATCAAACTGACTTCAAAATAAAAATTTTGTCGATCAGATAATGGTGGGGGAGTGGAGGGAGGGGAATCCGCAGGGGAATCCGGGAAATTGAGAAGTGTGTAACTTTCGAACGGATGATCGGATTGTAATGAAACTTCATAACTGAACAGAACATATATCTGTAATGTCCTGTTTAAAGTCTTGACCGGATTCGGTAGCCAGGGGGGAGTTGGGGGGGGGACCAGAAATTTCAAGAAACGGTTAGAATGGAGGGATCGGAGTGAAACTTGCTGGGAAGAACAAGCATCTGCTCTAGATAAGTCCTTTAGACCATTGTACTGGATCCGGACACTTATGGGGGGGGGGGGGGTCCCGGAATTCTGGTGATGGTGGTTTTGGGGATTTTCACGATGAAACTTGGCAGGCTATCAGGGACCCAATCAAACTGACTTCAAAATAAAAATTTTGTCGATCGGATAATGGTGGGGGGAGTGGAGGGAGGGGAATCCGAAATTTTGAGTCATGCGTAATTTTGGAATGGGTGATCGGATTCGAGTGAAATGTAAGAATTCAACAGAGGACATTTCTCCGATGATTTTTTTCATATCCGGACCGGATCCGGCAACTATTTGGGGGGGGGGGGAAATACGTGACCCGTTTAGAATGGAGGGATCGGGATGGAACTTTGTGGGAAGAACAAACAGATGCTCTAGGTAAGTCATTTGCTGAATCGGATTGGCTACGTGCACCGCGGGGGAGCTGGGGTGGGGGGGGTGGACCGGAAATCTCGAGAAACTGTTAGAATGATGGTATCGGAGTGAAACTTGCTGGGAAGAACAAACATCTGGTCCATGTAAATCTTTTACATAATTTGACTGGATCCGGACACTTGAGGGGGGGGGGGGGGGAGGAGGGGGTATCCCGGAATTCCGTTTTTTGGGGGATTTTCACGACGAAACTTGGAAGGCATATCAGGGACCCGGTCAAACTGACTTGGAATAAAAAAAGAAATCCTCGATATGATAACCTTGGGGGGGGGGGGAGTTGAGGGAGGGGAATCCGGAATATTGAGTCATGCGTAACTTTGGAACGGGTGATCGGATTCGAGTGAAATTTAATAATTAAACAGAGGACATCTTTCTCTTGTGACCTTTTTCATTTCCGGACCGAATCCGGCAATTATTGGGGGGAGGGCGGAAAATACTTGACCCGCTTAGACTGGTGTGATCTGGATCGAATTTCGTGGGAATGACAAACAGATGCTCTGGATTAATCATTTACAGAACCGGATTGGCTCCGGTTATTGTGGGTGGAGTTGGAGGAGGGGGAGGGGGGTCTGGGATTCCGGTGATCGCGCGTTAAGGTACTTCCAGATGTGCTAGGACGATGAAACTTCGCTGGAATATTGGAGACTCAACAACATTTGCTTAGAAATTGCTACTTCCCAAATCCGATTATTCCTTAAAGTACCAATCTTGACCGCAAAGTAAAAAAAATACTTTTAAGCAATATATGCATTTTCGTGATGCCCATCAGCCCATTAGCAGTTTTGCCTCAAGGGTTTTGCTTACAAATGAAGTTCCAGCTCCCTTAGAGCGCGCATCTCAACCGCAAAGTCGAAACTTACTTTTGATCAATCAAATCATCTTGACACATGCAAGTGCCATATGAGCTTACAGCTCTTGTTTATATTGATGTCGTGAGGATTACGCGTCATCTAGCGGTTGCAGTTCGGAATTGAAACGCTAGGCAGCGAGCTGCTAGATTTTCTGCAAGGAGTTTCCTGTCTTACATACTGTCTTTGGGTCAGCCTCTTGTTGGGAGCGGTCCTAATTATTACTTATATTTCTTTTACATTATTATTGTTATTGGAAGCTGTCAGTTAGTGAGGACACATGTCTGAACCTTATCCGTCTTGTTATGGTTTTGTTTGGTGACGCACCCCAAGGTTAGATTTGTGTCTACGCTCTAGAGAGGAACCTTTTCAAGAAGCACCAAGAAATCGCGGACTAAAAACTTCAGCAGAGTAATTATCACTACACAACCAGTCAACCGCAAACCCCTTATTTTTGGATGCCCTATGCCAAAAGCTGGATATGTCTAGCGTTTGGCAGACCCTATGTCTAACGCTGGATACTGAGCATGTTCCACCCTCGTACCAATAGTAACTATTAGTTACTAAATCCGTTCCAACCTCATGAAAAGTTACTACGCTGACCGTTTCAGCCTTCTAAATAGTAAGTAATAGTAACTATTTGCTTACCACGCTCGGGAGCGTAGTAAGTGTAGTAACCACTGGTCTCTGCCACGTGATTGGTCGGATTTGCCCGTGGCATGATGTTCTGCTGGAAAATAGAAATATCGTTCCAGCCTTGACGACAAATAGGCAGAATCTGTGAGCGTGTTCCACCCTCGTCCCAATAGTAACTATTAGTTACTAAAACCGTTCCAACCTCACGAAAAGTTACTACGCTGACCGTTCCAGCCTTCTCGAAATAGTAACTAATAGTAACTATTTGCTTACCACGCTCGGGAGCATGGTAAGCGTAGTAACCACGAATCTCTGTCACGTGATTGGTCGGATTCACCCGTGGCATGATGTTCCGCTGGAAAATAGAAAAATCGTTCCAGCCTTGACGACAAAAAGGCAGAATTTGTGACGTCATGCGTGGTAACTACGGTAAGTAGGATGGAACACGCTCTGTGACGTAATGCGTAGTAACTACGGTAAGTAGGATGGAACTCGCTCACTGTATAACCCAGTAAAATACTGATGATTTGAGTGAAGCTAAAAAATCTACCAATCAGAACTCCTTTATAATGAGGTAGGTCAGGGTTAGGCTACCAACAGATATCCAGCGTTTGGCATAGGGTATCCAGCGTTAGGCATAGGCTATGCCAAATGCTAGATATACCCAAGCTTTCCCTCACTTCGGTCAAACCGGAACCGCAGAACTGTACCCCAAATATAAGAACCGGAACACAAAACAATAATGAACCCCTGGTAACATTTTAGAGAAGACGCCAACGAATGTAAAGCCTCATGGTCTTCACCTAGCGTCAGAAAAAGAAAACATTTGTCTGGCTAGATGGCGTCCGTGCTCGTTTGTTTTTGTTATTGTTGTCAACTGAAATTGGGAGTTGATTCCTTTGTTTGTTCTACTTTTTGAAAGGTAGGCTAGTCTATGTTATGACCTCTGATTAGGTATTATTCATTATGATATCAATTTCTTGATTCAGTAGGTTTCTTTGTTTGTTTTCGTGGGTGCTTGTTGATTGCTTTTCTTCTTTTTCTACTCCTGTTCTAGCCTACTCTACTCTAGGCTAACCTCTGAATCTAGCCTAGCCTACACTTACAGCATTAGTTGCGTTTTTGTATGCCTTACAGCATGTCTGTGAGTAGCAGCTGTGCTTATTAGGTGTTTTGGGAAACCTTTCCCTGTAGCCTGTCTGCTTATAAGGCGTTTTTACTCCTCAGTCCAACGGCCAAAGAACGAAATCCACAGGCTACAGAGAAAGGCCTTCTTGATTCCATTGTCCTTGCCATAGCCTGTGGTTCCTTTCAACAAGACCTGAAAGCTCATATGGCACTTGTAAGAACAGTTAGCATGTTTGTCCAAGGGCGTCACAACTGGGGGGAGGGGGGGATGCACCCCCAATGCTGTCGGCCAGTCGGTAAAAAATAACCGAGTTGACATGTAGCGCCACAATTTTTCGTAAAAACAGTTGATCTTTTTCATGAAAACAGTCAGATTTTCTGAAAATTAGTCGATTTTTCGTCAAAATAGTCGTTTTTTGTTGTTGAAAACAGTTGTTTTTACTGCAGAAACATTCGTTAAAAATGACCAGCCAGTCGGTAAATGAGTCGTCCCCCCCCCAAACATTTTGGCTAGTAACGCCTCTGTGTTTGTCAGATACGGTTTGCAGTTGTCAAGGCTGGATCTCTCTCCCGATACTCATCTCAACAGAAAATGGGCTTGATCTAGTAAATCTGAAATGGTTATTCCACTCACTGACAACTGTTCCTCCCACAGCGATGATCAGATCGGGGGAGGAACTATTCGTAAGCCAATCTGATAGAGGCCCTGACATGCCTGCCAAGTTTCAGGGTCATAGCACGGCCGGCCAAGTTTCATGGTCGTAGCACATTCGGAAGTACTTCACAGAAATTGTGGAAAACCCTCTCCAACTCCCCCAGCTGTGACATGATCCGGTCCTGTATTCGCAATATTTTCTCTACAGCTTATGCTTGTTCTTTCCTCCCAAGTCCCATCCTGATCTCTCGACTCTAAGCGTTTCAAGATTTCCATCACCCCCCTCCAGCTCCTCCCCCCCAGTTATTGGATTCATTCCAGACTTGAAATTGATCATCTGAGACACTTGTTCTTGACACTTGGCATTCACGTCCGATCAACTGTTCTAAAGTTAAGCATGTCACTAGATCCTGGATTCCCCATCCCTCCACTCCCCCCCCCCCCACTATGGCTGGATCTTGGAAGTGATTATTTCCAAGTTAATTTGGTGTTGGAGCTCCAATCTGGAACAGTATCAAAATATAATTAGGACAGAAGGGCCTTACTTTCTTGGGAAAAGCAGAACACAATCAGATAAAAGCTTAGTTTAGCATTTGTTCTGACCAAAATCCTTAAACTGTAGCTTTTCCTCCATTCGGTTCAAATACAAGGTTCAGTAGTGCAGTGAGCTAGCGTGTCTGGCCTCCGTGAAAGAGGATGTCGGATCGATAACACATCAGCCCATTACCCTTTTGCTATCCTTGTTCTTAGTTTCCCGACTTTCGGATCCGGGGAACGTTGGATCGGGGAAGTGATTATTTATAAGTTATTCTGGTTGGGTCCCTGATATGCCTGCCAAGTTTCATCGTCCTAGCTTGTTTGGAAGTGCACGAACTAGCAAAACCTGAACCGACCGACAGACCGAAAGACCCACGGACGGACAGAAATTGTGATTGCTGTATGACACTTGGCCGAAAGACAAGTGCCATAAAAATGGAGGATGCTGAGTATCTGGAAATTCTGGAATACGAACTCTCTGTATTCGGGGAATTTTTTTTTGTATACTGGGTCCAGAACTTTTTGTAGCTGTAGGTTGTGGTGTGTCCAGAAGAGCACACTGGGTTAGTTAGCACACTATTTTAAAACCAGGAAATAAGCTGTTAAGCTGTTTCTATGGCACTTGCAGCCTCTGGCTCAAGTGCCATATACCGATCACAATTCCGTCTGTCGGTCTGTCGGTCGGTCCGAATTTTTTGTCAGACTTTTTCGGGTTAGGGTGCTTCCAGATGTGCTAAGACAATGAAACTTGGCAGGCATATCATTGACCCGACCAAACTAACCTGGAAATAATCAGTTTCCCGATCCGACCATATGCGGGGGAGTGCGGGGCGCTGGAAACTTGGAAATTTAGGGCATTTAGTCACACTTTTCCGAGTTAGGGTACTTCTAGATGAGCTAGGACAATGAAACTTGGCAGGAATATCAAGGACCCGATCAAACAAACCTGGAAATAATCAGTTTCCCGATCCGATCATATGCGGGAGAGTGGGGGCGCTGGAAACTTGAAAATTTAGGGCATTTTGTCACACTTTTTCGAGTTAGGGTACTTCCAGATGAGCTAGGGCAATGAAACTTGGCAGGAATATCAGGGACCTGACCAAAGTAACCTGGAAATAATCAGTTTCCCGATCCGACCATATGCGGGGGAGTGGGGGCGCTGGAAACTTGAAAATTTAGGGCATTTTGTCACACTTTTTCGAGTTAGGGTACTTCCAGTTGTGCTAGGACCATGAAACTTGGCAGGCGTATCAGAGACCCGACAAAACAAACTTAGAAATAATCAGTTTTCTGATCCGACCATTTTTTTTTTTTTGGGGGGGGGGGGGGGTGAAGGGCAGGGGAATCCGGGAAATTGAGAAGTGTGTAACTTTCGAACGGGTGATCGGATTGTAATGAAACTTCATAACTGAATAGAATATATATCTGTAATGTCCCGTTTAAAGTCTTGACCGGATTCGGTAGCCATGGGGGAGTTGGGGGGGGGGGAGAGACCGGAAATTTCAAGAAACGGTTAGAATGGAGGGATCGGAGTGAAACTTGCTGGGAAGAACAAGCATCTGCTCTAGATAAGTCCTTTAGACCATTGTACTGGATCCGGACATTTATGGGGGGGGGGGGGAGGGGGTTTCCCGGAATTCCGGTGATGGTGGTTTTGGGGATTTTCACGATGAAACTTGGCAGGCATATCAGGGACCCGATCAAACTGACTTCAAAATAAAAATTTTGTCGATCTGATAATGGTGGGGGGAGTGGAGGGAGGGGAATCCGAAATTTTCAGTCATGTGTAATTTTGGGATGGGTGATATGATTCGAGTGAAATTTAAGAATTGAACAGAGGACATTTCTCCGATGATCTTTTTCATATCCGGACCGGATCCGGCAACTATTAGGGGGGGGGGCGGAAAAATACGTGACACTTTTAGAATGGAGGGATCGGGATGGAACTTTGTGGGAAGAACAAACTGAATCGGATTGGCTACGGGCACCGTGGGGGAGCTGGGGGGGGGGGGGTGGACCGGAAATCTCGAGAAACGGTTAGAATGATGGTATCGGAGTGAAACTTGCTGGGAAGAACAAACATCTGATCCATGTAAATCTTTTACAGAAGTTGACTGGATCCGGACACTTGAGGGGGGAGGGGGTTTCCCGGAATCCCGTTTTTGGGGGGATTTTCACGACGAAACTTGGAAGGCATATCAGGGACCCGGTCAAACTGACTTGAAACAAAAAAAAATCCTCGTATGATAATCTTGGGGGGGGGGGGGAGTTGAGGGAGGGGAATCCGGAATATTGAGTCATGCGTAACTTTGGAACGGGTGATCGGATTCGAGTGAAATTTAATAACTAAACAGAGGACTTTTTTCTCTGATGATCTTTTTCATTTCCGGACCGAATCCGGCAATTATTGGGGGGAGGGCGGAAAATACTTGACCCGCTTAGACTGGTGTGATTTGGATCGAACTTCGTGGGAATGACAAACAGATGCTCTGGATTAATCATTTACAGAACCGGGTTTGCTCCGGGTATTGTGGGTGGAGTTGGAGGAGGGGGGGGGGGGTCTGGGATTCCGGTGATCGCGCGTTAAGGTACTTCCAGATGTGCTAGGACGATGAAACTTCGCTGGAATATTGGAGACTCAACAACATTTGCTTAGAAATTGCTACTTCCCAAATCCGATTATTCCTTAAAGTACCAATCTTGACCGCAAAGTAAAAAAAATACTTTTAAGCAATAGATGCATTTTCATGATGCCCATCAGCCCATTAGCATTTTTGCCTCAAGGGTTTTACTTACAAATGAAGTTCCAGCTCCATTAGAGTGCACATCTCAACCGCAAAGTCGAAACTTACTTTTGATCAATCAAATCATCTTAACCCATTCAAGTGCCATATGAGCTTACAGCTCTTGTTTTTTCAGAGTTTAAAATCCCCGCCACTGTCCGTTTGAGCAGCTTATAAGGCGTTTTTACTGTCCGAGCCCACAGGCCAAAGTCTGCGGCAAAAAGCGCTCAAAAACGCCTTATTAGCACACAGGCCAACTGCTACGGCTACAGTCCACAGGAATGCAAAAACGCAGCTATTGTTTTGCAATAGGGGAGCTTGGGGTTGGATCGGACACGGGTTTGTCTGGACACCCGCAAAAAATATTAAAAGTTGTCGCTAAAATCGGAAAAAAATACATAACTTCTGTCTTCTAGTGATCTAACTTTGTACCATACCAAAGTTTCATGGTACTTGCTTTTCTGGCTTTGACAAAAAGTTGAAAAAATAGGTTTTCGTGAGGTAAAACTTTTTAGCTCATGGTCGGTTTAAAAGCTGTACGCCGAAGATAAGCGATTATTGGGAGGCGATTAAATGACAAGAGACAGCTTAGTAATTGGGGTGTGTAGCCTGCTTAGTATTTTCAAGCTAGGTCAGTTAGTCTTCCTGTAGTACGCCACTTAGTTATTCCAGTCAGGGTGGGGTTGATTCGGACAGTTTTGAAGGGGTTGGTTCGGACAGTCTTTTCCTACTGATATGCCATACAAAACCGAAACTGACTTAGAAAAATGCAAAAAGATGCTATCAGAATTGCTATCTATTTTTTAACAAAACTAGCTTGAAAAATGAACGCGCTAAAAAGAGATGGCCACAATCGAAGAAAATTAGTGGTAGAATTGTCTACAACAAAGTAAAATATTAGAATTTTTTGTATTTAATGATTTAATTTCAAGGAGGAAAAAGAAACATGAATTACGATATTTTCAAGGAGGAAAAAGAAACACGAATAAATTTGGGAAAAGCTAAGGTGTTTCTTATGTCGGAAAGTCGAAAGAAAGGGAGGTTCATTGAATGAAAGTTCGTTGAGGGGCTTGAAGATATTCTTTCTGCACAGAAGTTTTCCTATAATCATCTTCCTGTAGAACTAAAGATCAACTGAACTTTGCTAATATAAGTTTGAAGTTACCAGTCTTTGGAATTGCTAGGTTAACTGAGAGGACAAATGAAGGATTTTCGCTTTAATGCAACCTCGGCTCTTGAAACATTCGTTTTCTTTAGTTTTGTGTTTACTTTTGAGCTGCGGTATTATCATTTCCACTTTTTAACATATTTAAATAAAGTCAAGGAAAAAAAATAATACATAACAAATAATGTCCGAACCAACCCGAGGCCTGTCCGAATCAACCCCATGGGTACGGGGTTGGTTCGGACAAATTGAAAAACGGAAAAAAAAGGTTTACTTAAAAACCTGATGTAGAAAAAAATCTGAAAAAATTACCAGCTATTCTTCCAGACATTCGTCACGGATGTAAATCCGCCAAAAAATGGCGGCCTAACAAGAAAAGGAAAATTAGTGTCCGGGTCAACCCCGAGCTCCCCTACGATTAACGTACCCAACCTCGATCAAGATTTCAAATTTTCAGAGAAGTCTTTCCTTCACAAAAATCTATCTGGCTTAAAAAGTAACTGAAAAATAGGACAATGTCAATACTGGATTGAAGCTAATAGTAAAAGAATGACATACTGGCTGGAGAAATAAATTGTACTTTCTACTCAAACATATTTTTTTTCAAACAAAATCCTCTCATTCTTACCTGAGGCTGAGCTTGTCCTGATTTACAAAGTGATCAAAAAGGTAGGGTTACCCATGTTAATAGCAGCTTCAGAACAAAGAAAAGGCATGTAATTTGAATCTAACATTTGATTCAAACGATTGGGCCATGTCTTCGCTGTTCAGTCTTCTTCAGATTCCCTGAATATTTTTACTGTTTAAAGTTCAAAAATGGATTCAGTATGTCTCCTTGCGAATCTCTAATCGATTTCAGAAACAACTTTGAGCTTCAACCAAATTTCCAGTTTCAGCCGAATTCGTAATCAACCATTTGTCCAGCAAGAAAATTAAATTCCGATATGGATTCAGCGGACCTCCTTACCCCCTCAATGAATATCTTATTGGCCTATATATATAACATACATGTTTTTACCGTAAATTCGAAACCCCTCCTCTGCCTCTAAAGATAGGACTAAAGGACCTATCTACGAAACTTGACCTGTACTTTACCAGTGAATCCTCATTATTGAACAACATCCTCCATCATGTTGGAGGATCCAACATCCTCCAGCCTCAAACCAATGCTCAAATTTCCAGAAAAGCCTCACCTTCAGAATGATCTCTCTGGTTTAAAACGAGCTAAACAACATGACAAGAGTAGAAGATTGAAGCTTACTATCAAAAAAAGGTTAATGTTGGAAAAGCAGGTTCTTGTTCAATGTTTTTCATAAAAGCATTTTGAATTTTGCCCAAAATACACACATTAGACCCAATTCCATGGGAGCTTGAATTCCTGGATGTGGTTTACTGGATAGAAGATAAAACACTGTTTGTACAACCCTTGTTAATCTGGATTTAAACAAAAGAAGCTTGGTCTTAGAACTATTTGAAAACAAATTTTGCTTTGTAACTGTTCGTAGTTCATACTAATGGAAATGAACTGTTTCACAGTTTCATGGTCTCAAATTTTCACAGCCAATTTGGGTTTTAAATATTTCTAGGCTGGCTACCCCTTCTGCTGCTGCATATGCTGAAAGTTAAAAGAATCCTTAGGCTTATGGATGCATGCCAGAACATATCCAGGTTTGCTAGTGAGGTTCTATTCCTCGTAGTAATACTGTAAAGCTGCCAGGCTGGAAAGTAAAAGCTTTTCTTTTATCACATTTTTCTATGTTTTTGTTTCAGGGTACATTTACTCCTCGTACCTGACCTTGTTTTTATGCAACCTCGAATTTTGCAGCGCAAATTTTAAAATGAAATTTCCATGCTGTCCTGGCAGTCAAGAGGCATAACCTGATTTTTGGGATCCCAAAACGTAAGTGGAGGGATACCTATGACATTGCAAAAGTTGTCCGTCTGTCCATCTGTCTGTGAGCACGGTAACTCTCGAAGGGAATGAGATATTTTGATGAAACTTGGTCAAGGATAAGGTCAAGTTCGTAGATGGGCTCTGTAGTCCTACATATAGGGGTGGGGGAGGGGGTTTCAGATTAAGGGTAAAAAAAAAGTATTTTTTAAAAGCTATTGGATAGTTGATTTAGGGGTAAGGAGACATGCTGAAACCGTATATGAAAGTTATTTTCATGCCGGTAGCACAAGTAGTTCACCCGGAATCCTGGGAAAACCGAACACAAAATTGGTCGACCAATTTTCTGCTATAGCAGTACCCTACCCCTTTATACTCAAACTAGAATAGCTCTGCGCACGTGGATGACGACATTCATTGTTTATTCTATCGACGTCTGAGAAATCTAGTGTAACTGAAGATCGAAGGGGTTGATAATATAATGTTCAAATGGAGAAATATGTTGTTCAAGCGAGGCCGATAAATAAAATTTCGGATATTTCGGTTGCACTTCCGGCAAACCGTCCTCAGCGAAAAACAAAACTAAATCATAAAACGCCGATAAATAAAATTTCGGATATTTCGGTTGCACTTCCGGCAAACCGTCCTCAGCGAAAAACAAAACTAAATAAAAAAAAAAACGCCACAGTAACTGAATATTGTGGTGGATTTTATGATTTAGTTTTGTTTTAGCTGAGGACGGTTTGCCGGAACTGCAACCGAAACATCCGAAGTTTTATTTATCCCTCGCACATCATCTTATAAATAGCTGATCAAGAAAAAAAAAAAAAACGAAAATCTTGTTTTTTCTATTTTGTTAATTTGTTTATCGCATTCAGTTATAAAATATGCTTAGGCTAGCCAGCATTAAAGTAGCCTAGGCTTTGACTGTGGACATTGTGGCATCAGATGGTATCGGCTGCCCCCGTTCGTTTTTGTGAAATCTGGACCTGCGAGGATTTCCGAATACCCTGGTGTAAAAAAAAAACAGCTCACTAGCCTAGCATTTAGCAGAGCTGTAGGCTACCAAAGTTCGTTTGTTAGTGATCGTGTAACGTGTGGATCTTCGTCACAGACCAAAAGTATTGTGAAGAAATTGAAGAGTACTTGGTCTCTCTTTGTTTCCTTCATTGTCGCGAAAATGGGTCATTCAAGTTCATCAGCATCATCACCTTCGTTCTTTGTTGACCCATTCCTCTCGTCCAAAACAACCTACTGCCAATTGAAATTCTTCTCATTTTCGTTTTTGCCCGTGTCTCTATTTTTGTTTTGTTTTCCAGTCCTCGTGAGCAAGACCTTGTGCCAGCTGGCATCAGAGCCAGAAATGACCCTTTGCCAGAAATGCTGTGAATCGAAAAGAAAAGCCAGGATCTGCCAGCACCCAAGCACAGTGTTTAGAAACTCTCATTTATTAGTGATTCGCGCTTGAAGTGATTGATTGAAGAATTGTTCGAAGAAAAATAGGAAGATGAAGCTGCTTAGCAACCCAATGTTTGATAACCTTAACTACAAGCTGTCCATGCAACTAACGGACTCCAAGCTGGAGGGGAAGTAAGTATTTCTGTCATTAGTCCTTACGGCTCCTTCATTCACACGCTCCCTCTATGAGCCCCCCCTCCACACACTATTCAACTTCCAACAGGTGTCCTATCCTATTAATTTACTCTTAAAAATAAATATTTTTCAGAATCCCTAACGCTGACCGGAAGCTTACTACAAACCGATATTGCACCATTTCTAATCATAAATTCGGCTCTACTGGTACTTCGCTGTTCATGAATCAACATAAGTTATGAATTATGCCCGGGCCACGTTCGGTCACATCTCTACGTAATTTGGTTTGTTAATTGGGTTATTACCCGCTCTTTACGTAAGTACGGAAAAACGCTAAATGTACCTAAGAACACATAGTAGGCAGCTGGGCTGTGTTAAAATTTGTGTACAAGTCTCTTGTAATTATATAGAATATAATAATTTATAAAAAAAAAACTACCGTAGTGCGTCGACTACGGGTGATTTAGAGTAATAACAATATACTGCAACCGAACAGGCTATTGCCTCTAAATAATGAAATTTGGAATAATCGTACTTAGCTAAGCAGAATTAAAAATCATGTCTATTATAGCCTACACCAAAAAGTATTGTTTCTATACCTTTTCTTTCCCTCTACCTCAACCTTATTTGTATATAACAGTGTGAATAGCGTGTTGGCCATTCACAAATAAACAAAGAAAAATGAAACTAGCCTACAATGAAACGCTTGCTGCATCACTAATGTTTTAATTAGCTAAAACCCTGCAAATTCATTTTTATTACTTTATAACGAATCTCAGGAGTATCCTAGAATTGTGATTTATAACCACACTTCCTTCGTTCCCTTTACCGCGTAAATCGTCATCACGCGCAGTTTAGTCACGTGTCAGCCTCCCCTGAACCGGTGCTAGCTTCGGACGTCCACCCTTTTTGTTAAAGGATCTGTCTTACTGGTAATACTAATGCAACCTACTTCCGTAATCACTCCATATATTTTTAAACTCGGAGACCCCAATTTCGTACGGTACATTCTAACCCCTCTAACAAAACCACGCTGACTTTCTCACTTGCCGTGTTTTGCTATCTTCGAAATGTATCACGCTGTCGACGGTTGTCCGCGAGAAGTTTTTGGGATCCCAAAACGTAAGTGGAGGGATACCTATGACATCGCAAAAGTTGTCCGTCGGTCCGTCCGTCTGTCCGCCTGTTAGCACGATAACTCGAAGGGGTGGAGATATTTTGTTCAAACTTGGCACGAGGACTCTTTGGGTCAAAGTATAGGTCGAGTTCGAAGATGGGCTCTGTAGCCCTATAGTTAAGGGTGGGGAGGGGGTCAAATTAAGGGTTGAAAATTAATAGGGTATAAGAAAGCGTGTTGAATCCGAATATGAAAATCATTTTCTCTCCGGACAAGTAGTTCACCCGGAATCCGGCTTGAACGGAAAATTTGTAAAAAATAAAAGTCGAATCTTAAGTTGATTAGAGGTTCAGTCTACTGAACACGTATATGCATTTTTGTTTTGCCTGACAAGTAGTTCGCCCGGAATCCGGCCAAAACCGGAAATTTTTTTTAAAGTAAAAGTTTTATTTAAACTTATTAGATAAAAAAGTATAGATATAACAACAACAAACAATATAACACTCAAAAAGATTAACGTTACCTGTATTATAATAATAATAATAATAATAATCTGTATTCAAAGCCAGAGGCCATACACATGAACAGGTTATACACTGATTAAGCGACAAAATTAAACAAAATATAACAAAAATTCAACTTCTATTGTCCCGAAAATCTACACACTTTGCATATTATCTGTGCCGATGTACAATCCAAGATGTCTGGAAGCCGCAAATTCCCCCCAAGCAAAGACACCCTTAAATAAGAAAGCTCATGACACTTCAGCAAAAAGTGCTCCAAGTCATCATTCCCTTCATGACATAAAGGGTATATAACTATAGTTTCTAATTTATTAATCTAATCCAAAACGTTCAATCTACGGTAACCTTCCTTTTATTCTTTTATTCTGGACTAATATCGTTATTTCTTAGCCCATTTTTTCTAACCTTTTAAAGGCTAACATTAAAGTTAGAAAGTAAAAGTTACTTTACCCGCCTGTAATAAGCTCCAAACATGGGTTGTTCTCTGGGACAGTTCATGCATGTTTCTGTTTGTTTGTGTTTTTTACTTGTATTCTCTTTCCCTAGGCTAGAGAGTTACTCGTGCAAACTGACGTCGCATAACAAACAACTCTGGAAACGTTTCAACAATTGTGAATTTGGACATAGTTCCAGCGATCTCCAGTTCCTCGGGTCTCCGCGGTTGACATATGGGGACTCCCCGAGCTTGACAAGGTGAGGAAGTTGCTCCGACATTGTGCCTTACCCGATGAAAAATTCATCTCTGAATAGTAGTATGAAGTTGCACGAATAAGTAGTATGCAGTACGAACTGATGCTAGTACAAGCTTGTATGTCAAGGCTACCATGTTACTGCATTCTACTGCATGCTAGTATTAGCAAGACTGGATGCTACTGGATACTACTGCTTAAGATTGGCCCAGTCTGAGGCAAATTAAATGATGGTATTCTTTACTATTATAGATCAATACATGCAACTTTTTCCTACAACTATCATACAACTACGCAGGCTACACATTTTTCATCGGGTATTGACTGATTGCCTGATTTTAAGTATTCCAAGTAGTTATTCCGCCTTTCATATAGCCTTCAATATTATCATTCGTATTATCGGGTGTAGCCGAAAACCCCGGACATACCCCCCCCCCCCCCCAACCTGAAGACCCCCCTCCCCCGAATGCAAATATATAGGTAATTAGAAAATCTTATTAAAAGACTAGACACGCCAGTTAAAGGTAAAGGCATGACGGTAGCTCATTGGCCGCTTGCCTCTACTCTGCATAGAAATATTCTGCTATTAACACTGTGTCGGGGGGTTTCGCCGGGGGGGGGGGGGGAGAGCCGGAACCCGTATTTTCATTACCGTTCCTTGTGTGGAAACGGCCCTTCGCCATTGTTTCCTTATTTTCCTAAGACTTTTGCGCTTTTTGTGCCGAGTCTAGTTTGCCAGTCAAACAGCAAACTTTGCTAACAGCCCTAAAGTCCGCATACAATTCGTTCAAAAAGAAAGGCATGAGAAGCTTCAAAATTTTGTTTCCCATTTTTGACGATTTGGTAGGCCAACAGGTCTATTTTGTGTTTCGGATTCCTTTTCTTTTGCTTGGCTTCTCCCACTTAACCCCTTTGAGTCCAGTTTTCGAATATTTTGCGTCGGACCTCCGCTTCAGAGAGCTGGAAGTCTGGACCGAGTCGACAAGCGCCAACGAGAAAATAGCTGATTTCAGGGGGCAAGTATTGGTATTTTCGAAAAATCATATTTCTGACCATTTTATCGTGAAATAGTCATTTCTAGTTGCTTTCCTACCAAATTTCATCAGTTTAAAATACACAAAACGATTTTTGCAACATAAATTAGGCCTACTTATCAAAACCCGGAGATACCAAGCTGGTCCTAATCCAGTCTTAATCCAGGTCATAATCCAGTCTAACGATATCGATTAAAATTAAAGCGGCCTTAAAGTATGGAACGCTCGACTCAACGTAGTGTATTTTACTTTCAATTTGCAAATGTGCTTCTTCTGTTTGAGGCGTCTGTTGGTCCGAACCGCTATCTTCTTAACTGAAGTCGCGTTCCTCCTGGCGAAGTATTCAAATTATGGAAGGATAACCAGGTGGCAGTTGAGTCACTAAACTGTTAGTAACAGCAAAATATTCAAAAAATGATGAGAACATGAATGGAAAAAATATTTTTGGCAATTATTTTACAGTAAAAAAAGCCTAGATATTCCTTCAGCCCAAGCTGACTCCAAATCATATTTGACGGTGCAAAACATAAGTTCATTATGTACAAGTTCATATGCACAAGTTCATTTTCCAGCTTGAGCGTTACCAAAACTATTGGATTATTCCAGTTTATTAAGTCTATTTCCAACAAAAATTTTGATGCTTCTCTCTGCGAGCATCCCCAGCATACTGACAATCAAAACAGTATATTCGTTCCACACAGAGTCATCGCACACTCCGGCCGGCAAACGATGTAATATAGCATCCGCTACACCTAGTCAATTTGGGCTAAATGCCGGTAAGAAGCAAACGTAATGTAGCATCCGCTACACTGAAGATCACCCTTGAGAAGAAGGGCAGAAATATAGCTCTAATAAAATGTAGCTGACTTTTCCGTTTTGCACCTTAAAACAAAACAAAAAAAATGCCTGGTTGGGTGGTTAGGCTACGTTCACATAAGCATACATCCGCTGTACTTATGTGTCACCTTCAGGGGTATCATTCGGGGTTGGGAGAAAGCTGCCACCTAGCTTTCCAAGGAGGCCCCCACACTTGTCAAACAAGACCAAAGGTTTCGATGGGATCCCAAAAAATTCAATATCTGATCCAGACAACTGGGTCTTGTCTTCGCAAGATCTAGTCTTCGCCAGACTCCCTGAAAATTTTTACTATTAAAATTCAGAAAGGCGAAATAGCTAATCATCTGAGAAAACCAAGTTCAGATGTGGATTCAGTATGTGTGTTTACCCCTATAAGTCATATCTGTTTTGACGAAAACTTCCTGCCACTTCTGCCAATTTCCCGGTTAATTTCCCGGTTTCGGCCGAACTCCGGAACTACTTGTCCGGCGGAAAAAGAAAGCTCAAAAACGAACTTACGGTATCTTCTTTCCCCAATAATGAACATCTAATCAACTTCAATTGAAAATTTAACTTATAAAAAATTTTCTGACTCAAGCCGGATTCCGGACGAACTATGTGTCCGGGTAAAAAATGATTGTCATACACGGATTCAGCATCTCTTTTTACCCCTAAACTGGACATCTAATCAACTACAAATAAAACATTAACTTTTTACAATTTCCGGTTTTGGCCGGGTTCCGGGCGAACTGCATGTCCGGGTAGAAAATTGTTTTCACATAAGTGTTCAGCATTTCTTCTTGCCCTAAATCGAACATCTAATCAACTCCAAATAAAACTTTTAATTTAACAAACTTCCCGGTTTTGGCCGGATTCCGGGCGAACTACTTGTCTCTTCTTACCCCATATTCGACTATCACATTAGCTGTTTCAAAATATTTTGTTTGCCCCTTAATTTCAACCCCCTCCCCAACCCCTAATTGTAGGGCTACAAAGCCCATCTACGAACTTGACTTGTCCGATGACCCAACGAATCCTCACACCAAGTTTAATCAAACTATCTCATTCCTTTCGAGAGTTATCGTGCTTACAGACGGACGGACAGACGGACAACTTTTGGGATGTCATAGGTATCTCTCCACTTACGTTTTGGGATCCCAAAAACAACAAAAATAGCCAGAAAATCCAGTTTCCGGTGTATCAGCAATTCAGGTTGCTGGTGTCACAATATTCAGAGAGGAGCATAGGTCTAAAGCAGAGGCTATTTTTTTTTTTTAATCAATCAAATTTATTTGCAAATAGCTTAAAACTAGAAGAGGAATGAAATATTTACGACCTACATCAAAACGAAACAAATTAACCTACACTTAAAAGATTCCGTGGCCAGGGGGGCCACGAAATCCAAAAGGGAAGGGGACAGTGGTGCTGACCCGGGCCCCCCTCAAATCCTTTAACGCGAATCTCACATATGTGAGGTCGAAAATAATTCTGCGAACAACATATTAGCGGAAAGTAAACAATATATTCACGAAACAAATTTTGTATAAATAGCCTACTCCTTGTCGACTAGGCTTTACTGTTTTTTTTTTCATGTTTAGCTCTAGGCTTCCAGTTTGGACCCCATAGTTAGGTCTGGGGAGCCAAGGGGTAGCTGCCCCCCCCCCCCTCCCATCCCCATTCCTACCTAAATGGTGTCCCTGGTCTAAGTCAGAAGTAGCGTAGGCCTATTTTGATTAATGTTCTTGGTTCAAGTGGAACGACTCCCCCCTTGTAGACTCTGTCAAACTCAGGTCGTCTGAGATTACTTTGTTTACAGTTTTTTGTCTCTCTTTAAACTCCGTGTTTTTGGCTTCGTCCGGACCTGTGATGGGTCACAAATAAATAATAACAATAAACAATAATACACTTTTTTCCGTAGCAAAAGCGCTCCTGCCGACCATGTCGGTCTCTCGGATACCGTCAACCGTAAAACCTTGTTCTATCTCATCGCAACCCTGAACGCCAGTTTCTACCCGGATTACGATTTCAGCTTCTCAAGCAGTTCAGACTTTAGCCGAGAGCCATCTCTCGAGTTCGTGATGAACAACGTTGACAAGACGTTAAGCACCGCTTGTGGTGCTGCCTACGTTCATAAACTGGGGGAAGAGATGTGGTCTACGCTTGACGACGAGATTTTTCTGAAGGAATGTCAGATATATAGGTAAGGGTTTTGAAGTTTAAATGAAAAGCGTTTCTTAAAGCACACCTCGCACTATTTACTGTTTTCACTCCACCCTTCTAACATTGTTGAGTACACTGATACTATGCTTCACTGCCCTGGCTTTGTTACTCGCTTATAAAACAGTCAAATGGAAAGGAAAAACAACAGGCTTGATATCAAGTAATAGCCAACTATTTCAGGATTACCCTGGCATACATTTTGAGAAGAAATTCAGTTAAATATTATTTTACTTTGAATTTACAAATGTGCTTCTTTTACGAATCTGCTTCTTCTTCTATTAGAGGCGTCTGTTGGTTCGAACCTTCTTGGCTGAAGATGCGTTCCTTTTGGCAAAGTATTTAAATTGTGAAAGGAAAACCAGGTGGCAGTTGAGTCACTAAAGCCGCGTTCACCAGCATGCCTAGGCACTTGCCCAGGCTTAGCCCGGCACCGAGTTCCAGAGTCTTGAACTCCGTGCCTCGCCCTAAATCTGTGCCTAGGCATGGGTGTGAATGGTGATGTTAGACACGTGCCTATGCATCCGTACTTGGCTAGGCATGCTTGTGAACGAGCCGTAACACTGTTAGTAACAGCAAATATTCAAAAGTGACAAAAATGTGAATGGGAAAAACTTCTTGGCAAGTATTTTATAGTAAAAAGTGCCTGGTTTGGGTTTTAGTTTTTATGGCACTTGCAGCTTCGCTCAAGTGCGATCTACCGATAACTTTTCGGTCGGTCGGTCTGTCAAGGTAAGGTAAGGTACAATTTTAATAGCACCTTACCTTACCTTGACAGACCGACCGACTATTGCCACTATTCTCGAGTTAGGGTACACTGTAAGAAGTTTCGTAACAGATTGCGCATAACACTTTCAAGAATAACACCGTTTCACTTAGAAAAAAAGTGTTATGACCAATTAAGTTTATACTATTTCGTGCCCAGATCTCCAACAACACCTTCAATAGGTAAAAATACTACACTGTCAGAAGTTACATAACGACAACAGCAGGATGCGCGGTTTCAACAGATAACACTTTGGGATATTATATGTTATATTTCTTTCGTTCCCGTTAGTATTTTTACCAATTGAAGGTGTTGTTGGAGATCTAGGCACGAAATAGTGTAAACTTAAATGGTCTTAACACTTCATTTCTAAGTGAAAAGGTGTTATTCTTGAAAGTGTTATGCGCAATCTGTTATGAAACTTCTGACAGCGTACTTCCAGAAGTGCTAGGACGATGAAAATTGGCAGGCATATTAGGGATCTGACCAAACTAACTTGGAAATTAGTCACTTCTCCGATCCGACCACCGTGGGGGGAGTGGAGTGAGGGGGAATCCGGAATATTGACGTACGTATAACTTTTGAATGGGGAATAGGAATTTAATGAAACTTGATATTTGAAAAGACCTCGTGTCTCAGATGTCACAGTTCAAGTCCGGAACGGAGACGTGATAGACTCTTTGTGGCCCATAAAAATCCACGCTGTTGCTGAGATTCAGATTCGCCGCGACTGATGAATTTGACTTGTGCAAGCAGCGCAGGTTCTGACTGTAAGTTGTCCGTATGTCCGTCTGTCTGTTAGCCCGATAACTCTCGAAGGGATTGATATATTTTGCTCAAACTTGGTGTGAGCATTCTTTGGGTAAAAATACAGGCCAAGTTCGAAGATGGGTCCCACAGCTTTATATTTAGGGGTGGGGGTGGGGTATCAAATTAAGGGGCAAAAAAATGTTTTTAACAGCCAACAGTAAGGAGACATGCTGAATCCGAACATGAAATCTGTTCTCTCGCCGGATAAGTGTTGACCCGAAATCCGGCAGAAACAGGAAAATGTGTAAAAGGTAAAAGTTTATTTGAAGTTTATTAGATGTTTCCGATTTACAGGTATGACGACATGCTGAATCCGTAGATGATAATCTTCTTCTCACCAGACGTATAGTTCGCTCGGAATTGTGGCTGAAACCAGAAAATTTGTTAAAAGTAAAAGTTGAAAGGAGACACGCCGAAATCCGGCCGAAACCTGAAATTTGGCAGAAAGTACGGAAGGAAGTTTTGATCAATTTCCTCAAAGTAGATATGACGTAGGTTATAGGGGTAAACACACATGCTGAATTCATATCGGAACCTGTTCTTCTCAGATGAATACCAGTGGCCTTAAACTGTCTCTAAATTTTAATAGTAAAAATATTTAAGGAGTCTGGCGAAGACCGTATATCTACAAGACCCAATTGTCTGGATCAAATATTAAATTCTTGGGATCCCATCGAAGCCTCTGGTCTTGTTATAAGAAGGTCATCATCACTATAAACGACTGTGCCTGAAATTCTGTCAATGTTTGAAAGTTTTTGTACTGTTGTTTTCTACTGTTTATGGTGGGAGATTGTTCGACGGTTTTTAAACGCGGGCATACAAATGAATTCTGGTCAGTTTTCTTTCTTTGTCGTGGCATTTGTCATTCTCCTCCATTCATTTGTAAAGAAGTGCTAAAATAAAACTAATAATAACACCTAAAATAAAGCCTTTTGGGCGTGGTGGTAGAGTTTGGATGAATGAAAACGGGTTGTGTGGTGATATTAGAAAGCTTGGAAGTATTGAGGATATGAATTTCTTTTATTAGGAGGGTTTTCGCGAGCTGGAAAGCAAAGTCGGAATCACTTTCCAATGGTTTTCGCGCTACTTCGGAAAGTTGCCGAACTTTCCAACCCGGTTTTCGCGCTTTGGAAACCGAACCAGCTTTCCCGGAAAGTGATTCCACGAGGTTAGTGGAAAGCTCCGCGGAAAGTTGAATGTTTCGGCGGGAATTTCAAAAGTATGGAGAAAAAACAGTGCAAGTGTAACTAATAAATTAAAAAAAATGGCAATCTTAATTAAGGTGACTTCGATGGAATATATGAGAATCAGTGAAACCGTTCAGTGAACCATATTTACTCGAAAAATTTTGTAATTCGGTATTTTCTCGGCGATGTCAGCTTTCCATGCGTTTTTGCGATCAGTCAGCGGGAAAGTGGAAAGTGATTCCGAGATCTCGCGAAAACCCTCCTATTATCTTAGAGCGTGTTCCACCCTACTTACCGTAGTTACTACGCATGACGTCACGAATTCTGGCTTTTTGCCGTCAAGGCTGGAACGATTGTTCCATTTTCCAGCAGAATATCATGCCACGGGCAAATCCAACCAATCACGTTGCAGAGATGCGTAGTTACTACGCTCCCGAGCATGGTAAGCAAATACTAACTATTAGTTACTATTTCGAGAAGGTTGGAACGGTCAGCGTAGTAACTTTTCGTGAGGATGGAACGGAAATAGTAACTGTTGTTAAAAGGATGAAACACGCTCTAAGAAAAGTTGGATGCATTGACGATGACAGTTTCTTTTATTATCTTCTTTTCTTTCAAGTTTCAACCCAAGAAGTGATTCCGACCCGGCTTCGGACGACGCAGCAGCCTGGGCATTCTACTACTTCTTCTACAACAAAACGCTAAAGCGAATCGTCTTTTTCACTTGCAAATCGATCCCGTAAGTAAACTGCCGTCGATTGGGGAGGGAAGGGGGGGGGGGGTATCGCTAGACTTCTTGTCGTGTAATAGATAGTACCAGGTTTGTTACTACGCTGTCGGAAGTTTCACAACAGATAACACAAGGATGCGCAATTTTAACAGACAACACTGGGGATGTAATCTGTTGTGATTTTGAAAACGTTATGCATCAAATGTTATGCATAACAAGTATTGTTAGGAAGATCCGAAAAACCGCCGGAAAAGTATCTGCTTTTTTTGCTGATATCAAGAGGGTAAACAAAAAAGTAAGCAGATGCTTTTTCGGCGTTTTTCTGCATAACATCTGTTGTGATTTTGAAAACGTTATGCATCAAATTTTATGCATAACAAGTATTGTTAGGAAGATCCGAAAAACAGCCGGAAAAGTATCTGCTAACTTTTCTGAAATCAAGATGGCGAACAAAACAGTAAGCAGATGCTTTTTCGGCGTTTTTCTGCATAACATCTGTTGTGATTTTTAAAACGTTATGCATCAAATGTTATCCTGTCGGCCAGTCGGTAAAAAATAACCGAGTCGGCGCGAAGCGCCGCGATTTTTCGCCAAAACAGTTGATTTTTTTTCATGAAAACAGTCGATTTTTCGTCAGAACAGTCGTTTTTTTTCTGAAAGTCAGTCGATTTTTTCGAAACTGTCGTTTTTTCTCTTGAAAACAGCCGTTTTTTTCTTGAAAACAGTCGTTTTTTCTGCAAAAACAGTCGGTAAAAATGACCAGACAGCCGCTAAATTCCTTGGCCCCCCCCCCCCAAACGTTTTGGCTAGTAACGCCTCTGCTCTCAGACACAACCTTACCTCTCAATTTACAAAATAACTAACCAATTTCAGAATAATCAAATTTGAAATAATTCAAAATACCATATCAAAATAACCAATTCCATGTACCATTATGTACGGTTGCCCCATTGATGGAAACTGGTGAATGACAAATACACAACCTTTTATGTATTACAAACATTTTCTCAATCGTATCGGTAATCATTATTATTGTTCATTTAAGCCCTTACAAGACGGAGTTCCAAAAAGGAAGAAAAAAAGAAACAACAAAAACAATAAAAAAAACACAATGATTCACGACTAGCCTAGATACCCTTAAAGTTTAAATGAAAAGGGCTGAGATAGGACAATAGTTACCCATCACTCATTCACTTAAAGAAGCTGGAAAACCCTTTGAAAATGCATTACTTCGTTGCTTCGCTATTTACGAACAATCATTTTTCACCTAGTGAAATTTTCCTGTCGGATTTGTTGTATCTACGCGCTTGTACCTGTGCTGTATGCTTAAAAAAACAATTTACGAAAGATAAGGGTGCATGCAGTTAGCTAGCTACCTTCCGCAAGCTGGTCGCTGGCCACTGAAAAGCCGGGTATGTAGGCTAATGAAATTAAATTTTTCTGCACTGTAGTAGAAATTTGCGTTGTGAGGATGGCCGAAATATTGATAAAAAAAATTCTCTTAAAACAATCCAAATAATGCAGTGCATTCAGGCAAATGATACAAAAATAAGTTTGCTTTTCTGTTAAACTTTAATCACTAGAACACCAGGCGGGTCAGCATAAACTCGGCCAAAAGCTTAAAGTGCCCGTGAAGCTGCTTGCCTTTTTTGTGAATTCAACTTTTGTCGGTAAATTGTCATGTCCCGTCGGTAGAAAAGCAAGTAAGGAAGTAAGTGCATTTTTAAAGCAGCGTTCACAAGCGCCTGGCCAAGCACAGATGCATCGGCACATGCTCACTGGCATGTCAGATGCTTTTGAGAAACTCCAGGTTTATTCATATTTGCTATTAAAATTGTACCTTACCTTACCTTACCCAAGCGTAGCCAGGCACCGAGTTTTAGAGCCTAGAACTTCGTGCCTGACTCAAAATCTGAGCACTAAGGCACGTGCCTGGGCATCCGTGCTCGTCTATGCATGCTTGTGAGCGGGACTTAACCTACAAAACTACAAAATGTTTACAATAAAAGAAAGTGGAGTAAAGATAATAGAGAAAAAGCAAAAACCACTACAATAGTCTGGTAGAAGCCGGCCATAGAGGAGCATTTTTGTCTATCAGTTCACTACTTATACTATGTTTCCATCTCAAGGGCGTCTTCCCCATTAAAATTATATATTTGGTTTTATTTGGTTTTCACCATGAGACCCCGTCTTTTGGGTCCTGGTATGTCTACGTGGCTCCGACAATGGAGTCCTAGACTTCGAAATTGTATTCGAAAAAACCGTTTATGGTCTATTGCTCACGGTACAAGTCCCTTGTGTAAAGTGCCATCTATGTATTAGTTGCCACTAATTGACCACTGTGTTATGCAATACATTTGTCATGATCTTTCCATATGCAGTATCTGTAGGAACGTTAAATTAATTATTTTTCAACGTTTATATGGCGGCAACTTGCGGGTGCCAGGCTATGATTTACTTGTGGTGGAAGCTTAGTGTTAATATATCTTATTTTCTGTCTTTATTGCAACACAATAACAAACAAAGTATAATTCAGTATTTTTTTTTTCACAGAACGTTCTACGACTCTGGACTAGATGCTTCTTCGTATTCCGACTTGTATGACTAATACAACCCACTAACAGAAAGGAGGGCGAAAGTAATCAGGACGACTGTGTTTGCTAAATCAGACCATTTACAGCTATCTGAAAGTTTAAGTAGCTCAGCCACGAATGTTAAAGTCAGTATTTAAGAAACACACACGGCTGCCTAGACTTATTATTAATAATAAGATAATAATACAGTGCAGCAAAAAGGCTTTCGCCTCTGTAAGCACTTGAAAGGTAGAGTCAAACTATTCGGATTGTCGCTTGAAGATGTGCTTTAGTTGTAGTACAGTAGAGGTATGCTTATGTGAACAGTTAGTTTAATGTCAACAGTGCAGTTTTGGGCTAAATGGTAAAATGAAGATCCAAATTACCTACTTTGGCTAACTGGTAGTTAGCCTTGGACACAACAAGTCCACTGTCAACAAACGTTCACATAAGCCTACCTCTACTGTAGTTTGGTCGTTCGAAAAGCACAGTTTTGACTGTTTGAAGTGATCCTCGGAACAGTGTCAAACTATGTAGTCTATCCTATCCTAGAAGAAGAAGATGATATCGTCAGTGACGATGATGTGACAAGCGTGGTGTGAGAATGTCTAAGGACGTAATGTCATTTATCGCCGAAGAAGAAGATGTCAGTAACGATTGTCTGACAGCGCGGTGTTTGAACGCCGAAGAATATAAATGCCGTATATCCTAGACGAAGAAGATGATAATCGCCGGTGACAATGAACTGACCGCGCGGTGTTTGAATGTCGTAGACGAAGAAGATGATATCGTCAGTGACGATGAAGTGATTGCGCGGTGTTTGAATGTCGAAGATGTATGATGTCGTATATTCTAGAAGATGATATCTCAGCGACATCTGAAGTGCGGTATATGCCCATATTTGGTGGAAAAGAAGTGGAAGAATATTTTACAAACCAAAGAACAACCGCTTTTAGCGGATATTTTGTGTTGTGGCTGATAGTATGTATCAGTAGGGACAAGTACGTTGTGTCGTGAAAATTTGTACAAATTCCGTCAAAGGAAAAAAATGTTTTGTCATTGCCGTTTTACCGTGTGAAGGTCTAACCGAAATTGTAGTTTAGTTCTTTCGACAGGCTGGACTTTAACTTTTCTTTAAAAACTTCTTCGCGTACTCGACGGACCCTTTGAGTCACGTCAGCGAATGGCGACTTGTAATGTAACTGTTTGAGGCTCCTGATGTATCTTCGCCAGTTCAGCGCTTTCAAGCGGACTAGTTTTTGAGAGTCCCCCAATGCCTCCTATCAACACTTGTGAAAGACAAAGTAAAATAGATCAATGGTTGATTAGTAGAAAATCTGCAGTCTGCTTCCCAGGTTTTGCACTTTCCCTTATGGATCCATGATCAGATCAGTGTATTTCAAAAGCTCAAGGGCCATATACACAAAAAAAACAAAAACAAAAATATAACTTGAACAATCAGACTCCTTCTTAATTCTAAACATTTAACTATATACACGCCCACTCGAGTAATAACGGTAGGGTTAGTATTACTCAAAATTCCGGGAAGTGACAAAATTACACCATCTAGATACATTTTTCTTAAATCAGAAAGCTTCGGGCATCTACGGAGGAAATGGTCCAAATTTTCTTCCTCCTTTTCACAAAGTGGGCAAGCATACCTCCCATCAGGAACCACACTACCTCTCTTAAAAACCTTCTGCCTGCTCTGAATTGGAAGGCAGTTTGCCCTTAGTTGGATCCAACGGCTTAAAACTTTCCCGGGTAGATTAAACTTAAAATACACTTCCTCACAAAACTCTCCGTCACAAGTGTTTATAATGGGACAATGGGGGAATTTCAGAAACTAGTCCAGTCGGACCGCTGAACTAGAATAAGGCAAATTAATATAAGGGGAAGAGGCTCTGCTAATAAGGACAATATAGTCCCTAATGCGGAATAGTTTCTGAGAGTTCTCCAGTGCCTCATATCAACATTTGTGAAAGGCAAAGTAAAATAGATCTACAGGTTGATTAGGAGAAAATCTGCAGTCTGCTTCCCAGGTTTTGCACTTTCCCTTATGGAGACATGTTCTTTCTAGCTCCCTGTCGCAAGTGTTGGTAATGGGACAATGGGGGGTTTCAGAAACTAGTCCAGTTGGAGCGCTGAACTAGAATAAGGCAAGTTGATATAAGGGGCCGAGGCTTTGCTGATAAGGACAATATAAGGAAGATGCAGTCATTGACGCTTACGGAGCAAAGAGTGATTATCGGAAGGTTCCTTCAGACTGACGCTTAAATACTTGCGTTATCGTATTCGTAATCCTCAACGTTACGTCGACTCTTTCCACCCTGCAATGAGCCCCTTCAGACAGGCGTAATCGTAAAATTGCGAAAATTCTTTTTTTTTTCTCCTTCTTTCAGTGATTCAAAGGCAGCTTTTTTTTTCTTGTAAATCCAAGGTCTCTTCTGGACAAATTGGAAAATCTTATCATCAAGCATATATAATATATTTCGTTTCTTCTTCCTCTTCTTACGTTGCCTTACGTTACGTTTCTTATGTTGACCTATGTTGTTAACTCTGGACTTTTGCAAAACATTTACGTTACGAAGAACTACGTAGTACGTACACTTTTAATGTTGTCGTAACGTTCGCAAGGGTCGGTCTTGGTGTGGAGATAGTAAGAGCTTTTTTTCAGTCTGAAGGGCCTTGCCACTTGATATGTGTGTCCTAGCTGGGTGTTACGCCGGAAAACCAAGAAACTGGGGGGGGGGGGGGGGGCAAGAACCATGAGCCTTTCCTAGCAATTGTGAGCTGTGTATCTTCACAAAAACGGTGTTTAAAAAGTCGAGGTAGAGATGTTGTTTGGTGCTTTCAAAATCTCTACTAACATATTTCGAGTTTAGTCCTGTTTTCAGTGTAGTGGTAATTGGAATACTTGTATATATTGGATAACTACTGTGTCACAAGTTTGGTAGCACTTGGTAAAGAGGCGCGCAATTTCGACAGGCAAAACTTGGGATGATCTACAAGTGTTGCAGGTGTCCCATTACTGACCTTTGAGGCGTTAGGTCTTCGTTAAAAGTCATTATTATTGTTTGTCTGATTCCGTCAAAACCGGAGAGTGCGTATAACACTTTGCAAACAGCAGCACATCAGTCAATTAAAAAAAAGTTACTTGGCTAAACTGCAACTGTTCAAGCCTACAAAACATATTAGCCTACTTAACCTACAACAAAAAAAAGGAAAAATAAACAAGATAAACATATTAATAAAAAGAGAAAAGGTTGTGATGTTCAAGAATTTTGCCAGCGTTTTTGGGAAAGTTTCATATTTTACTATCCAGAATAATTACTATTCAAAGTAACATAGCCAACGACGTTTAGTTTTATGGTTTTCGCAAAAGTGACACTTGCAGACTCATAACAACACTTTTCTGTAATGTGTTGTCTGTTATTTGTTGAAATTGCGCATCCTTGTATTAGTTGTTCTGAATCCTCTAACAGTGTAACGTTATTCTAGCGTTGTCCTGTTTTTTACAGTCCTTATTGGAATAGTTGTACATATTGGATAATATTAGCCTTCGTTCTATTCTATTCCTTTAATTTAATTAGTGGTATCTTCTTTTTCTTTATGCTGATCTCTTCCGGTAACGTTGTTGATCTAAAAGTTACAAAAAAAGTAACAAATAATGGTAACGATTGGTACAAAAAAATTTCCACATTTCTCGGAGTGTTTGCAGGTTTTGGAGAGGAAAGGAGTGTTGGAAGTCGAAGACCTTGGCCAGAAAAAAAAAATCGGCATGGTATTTTTTTTTTGGCTTTGGGCTTTGGAACTCCTTCGGGATTCTGATTTTTCGGAAGTGGTTCGCGATTTATTTTTTTTTGGAGGTAGTTTAGTAGCACGCTTTTAATTAGTTCATTACGTTTCATTAATACTTTTCTTCTGTGTATTGTGTATCGATCTGTTCCAGATAGTTCTACTCTTGTCGGTTTTCCTGAAACGACCGTAGTATACCCGATTCCTTGTCACAGGAAACTTCGCCCGAGAGTTTTCATTGCCGCCTTTATGTTGCGGTTTCCTTAAAGAGTTTGATGCAGAAAGGGGAGGGGCCGATTATGTTAAATATGTTATGTTATGTTAATATGGAAAAGGAAGACAGCGTATTTTCTAAAACGGAAACGGTGTCCGTTAACCGCGAACGCCGAAGTAGGGGAATCAGCTGTCAAAAAACTGAAACCCACTCTGAAAGGAAAGGGGGGCTTAACCGTGGCTAAACTTAAGTATGCTTGGAGACCTAGTAAAAATGCAATACTTCGCTGTTCCGCTACTCAGGAATAGTCGATTTATTGGCGGGGGGGGGGGGGCTTCTCTAATTGACAGATTTTGACGATTCAGTTGTAAACTCAAGCAGTTCAGAAGTCCGTAATTCTTCTATCATCCCCCTCGAGTCCGAGGGGGATTCACTGTATTTGTTTCACTTGAGTTTTCCTTGTCCGCTACTCCCTTTTCGGTTTTTGAAGGAGGATATCGTTACATCTGTGAGTGGACCGCGTACTGTCGGTGGCCTAGAAATCCGTCGCGGGTTCAAAACAAGGCTGCGAAAGTTTACTGGAGAGAAAAACATGACATATGATTAAACGCGTAATGGTAGACCTGAGGGGCCCATCTTTACGTCAACAACTTAGCTTCCGCGTAGTATAACTAGGATCTGTCAACTTTATCGTGTTCATTTGTGTGTTAGATTGTTCAGTGATATGTGTCGCCAGTTTATTAGTAACTGTTCACCGTTCTGAACTTTGAAGTCGAATTTGTAGATTTGCGTATAGCACGTACTAACTTCTGTCCTTTATTCGAAGAATATATATTTAGCGTTTTCAGATGTTTTCGTCTTTGGGTCGCGCACACTATAAGAACCTTTTTTGGTTAGTTTTGGGTTGGGGTCTGTGTTAGAAAGGATTAATTAGGCTGTGATGACCCGATGAAAAATGTATCTCCAAATAGTAGTATGAAGTTGTACAAAAAAGTAGCAGGCAGTACGAACTAATGCTACTACATGCTTCTACATCAAGGCTACCGTGTTACTGCATTCTACTTAATGCATTATTAGCCAGACTGGATGCTACTATAGCAAGACAGGATGCTACTGGATACTACTGCTTAAGATTGGCCCAGTCTGAGGCACATTAAATGATAGTATTAATTTAATTTAATTTATTTATCACCCACACGATACATGAAGTAAATATGGTGAAGTAGGAATAAGTATAGAAACACAAAAAAAGAAAACGAAATATACACAAGATCAACGAAAGAAACGGATAAGACGGTGGTGAGGGGATAGGCGCGCACAAGCCGCACCGGAGAGTTTTCTGTGCAGTATCTCCAACTTAAAAGTTACATCAGGAACTGAAAATTTGCCAACAAGAATGCTTTGCTAACAATATCCTTTACTATTTCATATAAATACCTGCAACTTTTTCGTACAACTATCATACAACTACGCAGGCTACACATTTTTCATCGGGAAAGGGTAGAGAGGGATTTGCGGGCGTCTCCAGTTTAAACTCTGACCGTGAGCAGAGAGTCCGGTATAATTTACTAGGCCGGACCCGTAGAGAGCGGGCGGGGGTATAACTCTTCTTTAGTCGTTGGATGGATGGCTGACAGTTGGAAGTTAAGAGAGAAGGAAGTAAAAGAAAAAAAAAGAGAAAGGAGAGGAAAGTAAACAAGGAAAATTGGTTTGGTGGGATTTATATCGATGGGTTCGCTGTTGTCATTTACGTTTACAGTAGAAGTATATTACCTGGGGCGATGATTTACCTCTGGACGTTTCACGTAAAAAAAAACGCTCATTCAGATGTTTTAAGTTGTGACGGATTGCATGGGAATCTGAATTTCTGACGTGCAACAGAATCCCATGGACTTTATCACCGAAACGTAGAGGCAACTTTGCTATCGAAATCATTAGTTCGTTTTTGCAGTTGCAGATACCATGGTGTTTGACACCAAGGTAACTGGATCAGTATTTTGTCCTTTTTGCAGTCACTGTAGTTTCTGGTGCTACGGTTGGTTTGCAAAAACGACCAAACTTGCGCTTTTAGAAAAGTCACCCGAAAAGAAATACATATATTTTAAATACCCATACTTATATCCATTCTTATCACAAGTGTCAAACTTCTTTCTCACCGATTTGACAAAAACCTAAGGCGTTTTTAGCCGTTCTTCTGCTTATCAACAGCGTTGACCAACGAACTACTGCTGACCGCCAAAACGTCCCTGTTGGTCAACAGAGGTGTTACTTCGCCAGAACGCTCTGTTTGAAGAATCTGGCTAATTACTCCACAAACTGACCAACAATGTTGGCCACAGAGGTTTCTGTTGGTCGGTAGAAGGCACTTTTGGTTAACATTGGCTCAATGGTGAACCGCTAAAAAACGCCTTCTAGGATCTTGTGTTGGTGATGATGACAGTGAGATGACTTTTACAGACACCACGGTCGGGACAAAGGTGTCTGAATATCAGATCCCACGGTAACTGCCCTGACACTCAGTAACTGCCAAAACAACTTTCGATCGTGGTATCTGATACCATGGTAACTACAAAAAGGGCTTTAAACAGTGATATCAGATAACATGGTATCTGCGAAAATGCAAATATTCTGTAGCAGGACAAAGAAACCGTCGAGGAGATGACCTCCAAGGACCCTGGGGATTATCCCACCTCGAAATTTTCATTCAAACTTTACATGGCGGTTCTAGTCCAAAAATCGCCGATGATCCTCAAGAAGAAGGAGTAAACGTTTCGGTACCGACTCAAACTCAACGACTCAAATATTGTGTCAAACAATCACGGCGATCTTTGGGGGCAGCTGTGATACCGTTTCTTGCTTTCTTCCGCAGGTACCCGGAGATTCTGCATCGGCAGGGAGAGATAGTCATCGAGAGTATTCTCACGGACTCGCTTTGCGAAAAGGAAAATCTGCTACGTGCAGGCTATTCCGGGATCACCTTCCACGCCTTTCTTGGTCCACGTACGATTCGAGGATTTCCTTTCTAGGACTCACGGAGAGTTAAAGCAGCTCTGGAAACCGAAGCAAGTTTTAGCCAAAGTCGCAAAAATTGCCGACGTTTGAAATAGCTGCAAATTTTCAGGCCGCCAGGATCGCCTTTATTTGTCTAGTTCAGACCGGGTTAGAAGAAGGTTAACTCGCAAAAGAATTGTTTTCAACTACAAGGATCATTTCTTCCAAAATAAGACCACAAGTTTTGTGGATCTCGAAGGTATTTGCTGATCTTTAAAGTGTAAGCACATCTTTGACAGAACTCGGTTCTGTCAAAACCATAGCGCTATACGTGATGTTTACATCTTATATACACACGCTTGTTCAGACGGAAAGTAAAATGTTCTTATCAATGCAACATCCGGTGTTCGCACACTCACAGAAATTTTCAAGATCAGAAAAGGTGTTTTTTGGTACTACTTGTGGTACACGAGTACAAACTGACGCCCATCATGGAAGCAAACTGTTCACCGCTATGTGGTGGTAATTCGTGGAATTCTAGGTGTCCAGATGGAATACGTATTTGTCCTCTTTGCCATCTTGATGGGAATTGTCTGGATCATTTTCATTTGAGGTGCCAGGAGCTTTCGCACTTAAGGGGTTCATTATTTTCTGTGAATTGGTGGGCAGCTTCTTGGATCTACGTCACCAAGAGTTACTGTTACTTTTGGATATTTTGTGCAAAAAGCACTCGAGTTGAGAAGTGCTATTTATTAGTTTGTTATTTTGTTTAGTTTCCTATGAGTTGTTTGTTTATCTTGTATATGGCCTTTGGGTTTTTCAATATAGATATAAATATAAATTGTAAAAAGCTACTAAATTAACGGATGGACAGCCTTGTCTTCGAACTAAAAATGAAGAGCATTCGGTCTGCTATTCGCTTACGGAGGATGTATCGCAGAGATGTTCTTGGTTCTATCTCTACGGCTATTGCACTTCCTCACATTTTTTTCCGTCTGTTTCCTTTTCTTCTTTCCGTCCTTCTGAACTTCCTATGTTAAAAGTCACTTATTATAAATTCTCTGAATTCCTTCTTGGTTTCCCTATTTCTGCGAGTAACTCTTTAACTTCTAATTTTAAGAGCCTTTGGAGACTTTGAACAGTAAAATGTAGAACTTTCATAAAAATGCTGAAAACATTCCTGTTCGTTACAACCTTCTTCCCTTTTTAACAAAAAGCGCCCTGATGAGTTTGTTTATTTTGATCTTTGTGTTTCTGTATTTCATGGTAGACCTTTTAGGCAAATTTGTTTGCAATGGCCAACTGTTTATTTTTATGTAAGTCTATGTGAATATTTGACGGATATGCTGTTTCTTATATTTTTACATATTTAAAAAAAAGGAGTCCAACAAAGTAGAACCATTCTTGGTAGAACTTTAGTGCATACTGTGGCAACCCTGGCGACGCTGATCTTACCTCGGCCCGCTGAATCAACCAAGCCATAACCCGGGTCTATTCTCCTTAATACACTTTATAACACCGCGTCCCGAGGAAAAGAGGAAGCTGTATACACCGTACGACACCTTGTTACACCTGAACAATGCTTTACAGGAATCAGAGGCGTTACTAGCCAAAATGTTTGGGGGGGGGGGGCAAGGAATTTACCGACTGGCTGTTAATTTTTACCGACTGTTTTTGCAGAAAAACACGACTGTTTTCAAGAAAAAAACCGCTAGTTTCGAAAAAATCGACCGATTCTCAGAAAAATCGGCTGATTTTCAGAAAAATCGACTCTTTTAATGAACAAAATCAAATGTTTTGGCGAAAGACTGAGGCGCTTCGCGCCGACTCGGTTATTTTTTACCGACAACATTGGAGGGGGGGTGTCCCCACTCCCCCCCTCCGCGGTCGCGACGCCCCTGACAGGAATACTCTGGATGACTAACTCTTCGTGCCGATGAAGAATCTCGCGTTTCTCTAGCGGGAAGCGTCACCACAGCTGTGCCCAACGAACGCTAGTGATTGATTGGCACAGAGTTCGAGCCATAGTTTGGGCGACGTTTCTCGTTCTTCCCCAGGTTCACTGGAGTGTTTTGAACTTGGTCATACACTGTAAAAAAAATCTTGCAGTATTTGCTACTGGGATTGATCTTGTCTCTAAAAAGATAATCTTATCTCTAATTCGGATTAATCGTATCTCAGTAGAGATGAGATTAATCCCAGTAGTAAATACTGCAGTTAACTTTAATCCCTACTCGGAGGAACTTTTGACAGTGTAGAGTATTAAACATGGCCAAACAAACCAGGCTCGACATACACCAAGGAGTAACGTGTCGTTATTTACTTTTATACTAGCGAATCCAGCGGCAAAAAAAGAAACTAATCCGAAGGAATTTTATGAAGGGCGTATTCAACCTTTCGAGGGAGAGTGCAGGAAGGGGAAATGAGAATTCATTGGCCCGAGCAGCTCCCATAGGATTTCCAATCCGACGAGTCTTGATTTAAGGACGATTCTGGCGGTCTGGAAAGCTGTGCGAGCTTACGCGTCGGCTGTTTTCGCTTTCAAAAGCTGTCCTTGCGACACACTAGCTTCCGCCAGTGACTTGGAAAGCGAATCCACTTCGCAAGTGGAAAGTGATTTCGGCAAGTCAGCGAGAAGTTGTGAAGGGGCAACCGAGGCGGAACTATTTTCCGTTTCTTCTTGCGCTCGGCGGATTCCTGCATTGCTTTGAAAAGCGAATCCAAGCGATAGCCAGAATCCCCCTTTATAGTGAGCATGTCCACGACAAGACTTTGAATAATAAGGCTCGACAAGAATACCCTGTCGACCAGCCAGGCTATTTGAAAGAAATGTTTCTTCGCTTTTAACTGGTTTGATTTAATTCGACAAAATACGTTTCGACAAAATTAATACGCAAAAATATATTTAAAAAAAATCACTTTTTACCATCCGTGAAGCCGAAGTAATGGGCGCCGTAGCGTGCCATGAGCAGAACCCTAAAAAATCGAAATTAATTAAATCCTTAAACCTTAAAGCACACGTCGCCCTGTTTACTGTTTATGTTCAATATCCGAAACTAGATAAATACTGTGAAACTAGGCTTTGCTTTTAACAAAATACAAACGTCTTTGGCTGTTATAAGCCTTTAACACGGAAAAGTTCAGATAACCGGTTTTACGCATCAATAGTGTAATACCCGAACACTCGTTGGCCGCTCAGAAAATAATGAAACGCGGCAATTTTGAAAAGCATTGAGGTGTAATTAGCGAGTTAGAATGTAACAGACGAAATTCGGGTCTCCGGGCTTTTGAAGCACAACTCTTACTAGAAATGACCTTTTCCCTATAAAATAGACCACAAAAAACTTTTCGAAAATAACATTAGTTGCGTTTTTGATCCGAATTCTCCTTGTGATTATCCTCGCAATTCTCCCATTTCGCGTTTTTGGACTATTCAGAAGAAGCGAAGTCTCATTTTCTTGCGTTTCTGTCACAATCGAGAACGGGGAAAGCCTCGCGATTCTGCAGAATAGAGAAGTTGCTCCGATAATGAATTCTCGATTCTTCTCTCTCTGTTCTCCTCCCTGACTGGTCAACAGAGTGCTGGTGTTCAATTGGCCTTATTACAGTTCAGCGCTCCAAGCGGACTAGTTTCTTTTAGTCCCCCCCCATTGTCTCATAACCATCATTTATGTAGACAAAGTGAAAAGTCGGTTCCATCGGGTAGTGGTCACTTTCACTGCTGAGGTATGCAAAACCTCCATTGCCTGGGACGCAGATGACAGGTTTTCCACTCACTAACCTGTGGATCTGTTTTGCCATGTTTGATCCAAGTGCTGACGGTGAGGCATAGGGGGATTAATAGAAACTAGTCCGCTTGGAAGCGCCGAACCGGAATATGGCCAATATGCATAAACACGTATACCGGGTTGCGGATGAGCTGCCAAATTAGTGTTTTTTTTCAGAGCGAGAATGGAGAAGCCAGAGGAGCAAAAACGGTAATTTGTACGAGAATCGAGAATTCAGAAGCGAGAACGGAGAACTGAGAATTCAGATAAAAAACGCAGTTATTACTTTCCACCTGAAACTAGCGATTCTCTTGTTAGTGCTTGTCTATCTGATATTTAAACACACTGAATCATTTTGCCCCGACAAATCTGAGCAGAGCTAGGATACTTGCTGAGCCTTGAGTTGATGCCCGTCTACTTCCCTCTTCGCCGCTGAGCATATCAGAGGAAAAGACTGAAGCAGGCGTGCATGACCCGCTCTGACGTTACAATGATAGACAACCAACCGACTGTTGCGATATAGCTGTTTCCAGAGGTAGAGGTAACGAATCCTTATATCGGGCAAGGTACCGGGAATCTATTCGACTCCGCTTGGTCGTATTACAGAGATAGGAAGACGGAAGTTCTTGTGCTTATTTGTTCTTTTTTAGATCGAGTATCCTCCTGTTGGCAGTAGGGCTATCACTACCACAAAATGGAGGAAGGGAAAGTTGGAAATACTTACGCTGCGCCTGCTACAACTCCGTAAGGGAGTTTCTGGGTATCGTAGAACTGTTTCCCCTTGACTGCAGCTAACCCCGCCGAAGACAAGAGTCCCAGGGCGGTGTCGTTCTTGTCATAGGTCGTTCTGTAGCCACTCAGGGCAAGGGCACCTCCGAAACCAACTCCGACTGCCAGAGCTGTCATGTTGGCTGAAACAGAAACAAGGGCTTTAAGCTCATATGGCACTTGCAAGGATCGGTAGCATGTAACTGCTAAGGTTCACTCCATCAGTCCATCCCATAAATCTTTTTTTTTGCACTCTGTGGTTAAGAAGCGCAGTTAAGGGGACTAGAAATTAATTCATAAGCAAAGCTCTTGAGGCACAAATGATCATGGATCCTTGAGGATCACGCAAATGTACAATCCGGTCAAAAATATTAGTTTGACACCTTGCTGGTAAGATGCGCACTTTAAGGGGGCTAGGATTTCATTCGTAGCCACAACCATGGAGGCAAAAAAGATCATGGGCCCTTGGGGAACATGCAAATATATAGATATTCCTTCAGCCCAAGCTGACTCCGAATCATGTCTGACAATGCAAAACGGAGACGTCAGACACATTTTACTAGAGCTATATTTCAGCCCTTCTTGGCAAGGGTCCTCTTCCGGCTCAAACCGCTCAAACTTGAAAATGAACTTGACTGAAGTTCGACCACCCGTTCCAGATGTATGCATGTCATAAGATTTGCGGAACCCCTCCAACTCCCCCACAATCTCGGAAAATCTCCACTCCACTACAAGAATGCCACGGGATGTGGCCCCCCCATAGTTGTCGGATCCATTTCGGAGCTGGAACGGCACATCCGAGTCATATGCTCTAGCCAATCACCAAGTTTCATTTAGATCTGTCACTCCTTCGAAAGTTAGGCTATGCACGGCTCAATTGTCCGGACCCCAAACGAAAATCTCAGAAACTGGTTCTTGCTAATTGTTAAGTTTTGTTCAGATCCAATTACCCGTTCAAAAGTTATTCTAGCAAGTCACAATATTCCGGATTCCCCTCCCTTCACTGCCCCCATCATTGATGGTCGATGAAGTGACTATTTGCGAGTCACCCATGGTCGGGTCCCTGATATGCCTGCCAAGTTCTACGTTCCTAGGACATCCGGAGTATCTTAACTCGCAACCATTGGAATTCCAGGACCCCCTTCCCAGCCCCCCCCCCACATAGTGCCCGAACATGGTCCGGTTCCGTCAATGATGCATCTAGGGCTTGTGCTTGTTCTTCCCATTAAGTTCCATCCAGTACCTCCACTCACGAGATTTCCGGTGCCCGCCTCCAGCTCCCCCCATAGTTACAGGACCTAGTCTCGGCTTGAAGTGGGGCATTTGATATGGCCCCTCCACCGATTCCCCGAATGTTCAGTTCGGGGAAGTTCGATCGGTTCCAAGTCATACTGGTCTGGTTCCTGATATGCCGGCCAAGCTTCATCGCCTAGCACATCTGGAAGTACCCTTCTTCTTCTTTAATGGTTGGCGTTTCCAGGCGCTGGGGGATATCGCCCTATCACGACACGTATATCTTTCTCTTTGACACTTTCACAGTTGGAAGTACCCTAGCTCGCGATCACGGGACTGACCGAGCGACAGAAAACGGACGGAAGATGGCACGTCAGCCAAAAGTGCCATACAAGTGAACACTAATTAGCAGCAATCTCGAACGAATGTCAAATGATGCTTTTTGGGATCCCAAATCGTCAGTGGAGGGATACCTCTGACTTCGTAAAAGTTGTCCGTCTGTCAGTCTGTCTGTCTGTTAGCACGATAGCTTCCGAAGGGGTTGAGATATTTTGATCAAATTTGACAGGTCAAGCTCGAAGATGGCTCGGTAGCCCTATATTTAGGGGTGGCGAGGGGTTTGAAATTAAGGGGAAACAATTTTTTTTTAAAGCTAATGAAATAGTCTATTTTTGGGGCAAGGATACATGCTGAATCCGAAGATGACAATCATTTTCTCACGAAACCTATAGTTCGCTCGGAATATGGCTGAAAGTACAATTTGTTAAAAGTAAAAGTTTTCTCTGAAGTTGAGAAGAGATTTGGTGTAGGGGTAAGCATACTTGCTGAATTTGTTTTTGAGCTTTAGTTTTTTGCCAAACAAGGAGTTTGTCTGGTATCCGACTGAAACCGGAAATTTCGCAGAAGTAAGGAAGGAAGTTTTGATCAATTTCATCAAACTAGATACGACGTAGTCTATAGGGTAAACACATATCTGAACTCGGTCTTCTCAGATGATTACCATTGGCCTTAATCTGTTTCTAAATTTAGTAGTAAAATTGTTCAAAAAGTCGGTCGAAGACGGAATATCTACAAAGACCCAATTCTCTGGATCAAATTTGGCAATGTTCGTCCGGTTGGCAGCGAAGCATCGGGAGGATCTAATGTAAGTGTTATTAAGCTATATCTATTTTCTTTTTTTGTTCTTGTTGTCTTGTTTTTATTGTATGTGATTTATTGTGATAGTTCCTATGGCCAGTTGGCTTTTTGCAATAAACATCATCATATCATATACTCCCATCGAAACCTTTGGTCTTGTTGCATTAGGACCGCGTATGTGGTCTGTTTGACGGACGCTGCCTGATAATGAGGTGAAGGAGGGGCAAACAAAGACTAAGTAAGGCGCCTGGAGCGCTGAACTGGTATAATGCCACTAACATAATGCGACAAAGATTCACGACGAAGATTCCACCCTGGCGAAGAAAGCTCTGCTCGCCATCCCCATGCCCGGTTGGAAGAAACTCCGAGGAGATCAGCGTAAAATGTAGCTGAGCACCCTTAAGGAAGACCTCGAGTCCATCGGGGGCTTCCGCCGGTGTGGGAGGAGATGTGATCCCTACTGGCTTCAAATCTCGATGTCATTCACAGAAGACCGATATTCATGGCATGCCTTGGTCCGTCAGCTGCTGTCGCCAGGGAGAGCGGCACAGCTTGCGTCCTGGCACAAGTACAAGTAAGTAAGTAACACATAGCGACGTGATTAAAAAATTCACGGTTCGTACTACTAATCAAACTACTAATTCTACTGCAATCAAATTCTTATAAATACCTTTTTGCATATATTCCATAATTCCGTGTCCAGCTGCCAATGCAGCAACTCCAAACGCTGGTAAGTCTACCCTCGCTTCAGCCTGCTTCCTCTCAATTCCAAGAGACTCGTGTGCTGGCATCTCGGCAGGATTTCTAAACGGCAAACTTGAATCAGTACTCAATACTGCCCAAACTAGGGGTTAAAACAAAACAAGAGCTGTAAGGTCATACGGCACTTGCGAGCATACGTAGTAGCTAAGGGTATCAGCTAAGATTTGCGCTGTCTTGAGGCACAGACGATTATGGCCATTATGGATCTTTCAGATTCATAAAAATGTATGGTTGAGTAAAAAATACGCCATGCATTTTGCGGTTAAATTGCGCACTTTAAGAGGGCTATAGGAATCCATTTTGTAAGCAAAAGCATTGGTGGAAAAGTGATCATTGGCCCTAGGGATAAAAATGCGCACTTTAAGGGGGCTAGAACGGAATTTGTTAGCAAAATAAGGTACAGACAGGGGCGTCCCGAGGGGGGGGGGGGGCAGGGGGGCGCAGTGCCCCCCCTACGTTTTGGGCGTTCGGTCAAATTTTCGCCGAAGGCGAAAATTCGGTCAAAATGGGCATCGCGGCGAAGCCGTGATGCCTGTTTTATAAAATCTTTTGTACCCAATTTCCAAATTAGGCGATTTAAAGTGTCTATTAGTTCCCATTCTTTATCGAATTTGGTAATAAATCCAACTTTTGTTCAGTTCGAGTCGATTTCACCGCATTCCGTATGTCCCTACGTAAATTCGCTGGTTCAAAGTATTTATTTGGTCACATTCGTTAGCGAATTCGGTTGTTCACCGGACTTTTATTGAGTCCGTATCTGTTCTATCGCATTCGGTCAGTCCACTTCATAATTCGATCATTAATCGGATTCATTTGGTTCTGATGGACCGAATTCGACAATTCATCCAACTTTTGTTTAGTCCGAGTCGATTTCACCGCCTTCGGTACATCTCCACGTAAATTCGGTGATTTAACGCATTTATTTGGTCTCATTCGTTAGCGAATTCGGCTGTTCACCGGACTTTTGCCTGTGATGTCGCTGGTTCAAAGTATTTATTTGGTCACATTCGTTAGCGAATTCGGTTGTTCACCGGACTTTTATTGAGTCCGTATCTGTTCTATCGCATTCGGTCAGTCCACTTCATAATTCGATCATTAATCGGATTCATTTGGTTCTGATGGACCGAATTCGACAATTCATCCAACTTTTGTTTAGTCCGAGTCGATTTCACCGCCTTCGGTACATCTCCACGTAAATTCGGTGATTTAACGCATTTATTTGGTCTCATTCGTTAGCGAATTCGGTTGTTCACCGGACTTTTATTGAGTCCGTATCTGTTCTATCGCATTCGGTCAGTCCACTTCATAATTCGATCATTAATCGGATTCATTTGGTCTGATGGACCGAATTCGACAATTCATCCAACTTTTGTTTAGTCCGAGTCGATTTCACCGCATTTGGTACGTCTCCACGTAAATTCGGTGATTTAACGTATTTATTTGGTCTCATTCGTTAGCGAATTCGGCTGTTCATCGGACTTTTCTCAAGTCCATATCTGTTCTACCGCATTCGGTCAATCCATTTCATAATTCGGTTATTAACCAGATTCATTTGGTTCGTTACCGTATTCGGTAATTCACCTTATTTCTGTTTTGTCCGCATCTGTTACCAGACTTATCACATTCGGTTGGTTTAGGTGGTTCTCCTAAGAGTTTTATTCCATTCCCAAATTCGGTCGTTATACCGCTCCCGATCTGCTCCTTGTTTTTTTAGTTAATTTTGTAACTGTGCCCAGTTATTTTGCTAAGTGGCATTTATTTAGCTCTCGTTCTTTACCATTTAACGGTAGCTTCAACTAGTTTCCATTCGTTACTTAACTTATACTTCTAATGATTGCAGAACTTCAGGAAAAAGCACGTCTCCTGACGTGAAAACTAGCCTATTTTTGTTTGAGGTAAATTCAGAATAAATGTACTTTACATCTATTTAACAATGAATGAACCCTTTTTTCGCCAGGCAGCTCTGTGGTTTAATAGGTAGCCTTGGGACCGCAAAAAGGCACTTTGATCATGAGTGTCTAAAAAAAAAAATTCGCCTGCAGCACATTCAACAGTCTTCACTATTCAGAGAAGGGTACGTCATTTTGTTGGCGTTTGAGGCTTGGAATTTTGAGGTGCTTGAACCACGTTAAAAGCTAGAATTTGCCAGAAAAAAGGCAGATTTAAAAAATTTTGCCTGCGGCACTTTAATTTTTCCGGGATACAGCCGTTCACGACGTTGTCGCTTGGCAGCAACTGCGATTTCTGTTTTAAAGTCCTGTTGGCAAAAATTGTTGGCAAAACTGGACGTCCCCTAAAGGTAAAAGGCTAGTGACGGCGTATCCCTGAAAAAAAAGAAGTGGGAGAGCGTGAAAACACGCCAAATTTTCTCTTTAGACTTGATTTTGTGTAACTTTTTACATTATAGCTTCTTGAAGGCAACTCGCTGTGTTTTAGAAAAAAAATATATAAATTCGGTGAAGATCAGGTACCGATTCGGTCAATTTTTACCAGGTTCGCCCCCCCCCCCCCAATGAAGAAAGGCTCGGGACGCCCATGGGTACAGATGGTCATGGGCCCTTGGGGATCTTAAAAATGTACGTTTCTTAAAATTGTTTTCTTTTTTCCACTTTGCGGTAAGATTGGCGCTTTACATATGCTGGAAAGTCATTTGTAAGCAAAATCCTTGAGGCAAAAATGATTATGGGACCTTGGGAATCATGAATATGTATCTAATGGTATGAAGTGTTTCTTTTTTCCCTTGCAGATAAGATAAGCACTTTAAGGCGGCAAAAATCATTTTTACATCAAGTATGTGTATTCGAATGTGTTACGAATACACATTCGTAACTCGGGGATTACGAATGTGTATCGTTATATGCGAAACACGTCCTCTTGTCAATTATCAAGTTTCCTTCGGACCCGACCAACCGTTCAAAGTTGTGCAATGAAATTAAATTCTGGTAGTCCAGATTCTAATTCCCTCCACTCCCCCGAAGACGGCCGGATGGAGGAAATGACTTCTTCCAAATCAATCATATCGGGTCCCTACTACACCTGCCGAATATTGTCCGATAGTGCATCTCTAAGTGCTCATGATCACCGGAGTTCCGGGAAATCCAGTCTAACACCCCCCCCACCCGGAAGTGCACCGATAAGATCCTTACACGAAATGGAACATCCGCGACCCGAGCTCTTTCCAACTGTCAAGTTTCATTTGTGTCTGATATGCCACGTTCGAAAGTTATGCTTGCCTCAAGATCCCGGATTTCCTCTATCTCCTCTCGCCCCATGATGGTCGGATCGGGGAAATGACTATTCTCAAGTCAATGTGGTCGGGTCCCCGACATTCCTGCCAAGTTTCATCGTCCTGGCACAGCTGGAGGTACTTTGCCCGTGATAATCGGAATTCCTGGATCACAGTGCCCAGATCCAATCCGGTTATCCGCTCTACCTCCAACTCCAACCCACAGTTGTTGGATCCGGACGTAAAACGGAACATGTAAAGCGTGTGTTCTTTCGACTTATCGAGTTTTCATTCAGATCCGATCATCGGTTCGAAAGTTACGCATGCCTCAATATTCCGGATTTCCCTCCCTCCCCTCCACCCACGATGGTCGGTTCGAGGAGGTGACTATTTCCAAGTTAGTTTCCGGTCTGATCACTAATATGCCTGCCAAGTTTCATCATCGCAAGTCATGTTTCAAAGGCTTCTAAACATGCTGATTTTGATGTTTTAAAACGTGGCAGCCGGCACTTGCTGTACACTAAAGTCAAGAGTAGGCAATTCCTCGCTAATAACCTATCACGGAAGTTAAAACTGTTCGATTCAGTGGTTACTGCACTTTTGATGAAACTTGGTGTGAGGATTTTTTGGGTCAAGGGTAAGGTCAAGCTCATAGATGGGCTCTGTAGCCCTATATTTGGGGGGGGGGGCAAATTAAGGGACAAACAAAATATTTTTAAACAGCTAATGTGATAGTCGACTATGGAGTAAGAAGACATGCTGAGCACGATGGTGAAAACCATATTCTCGCCGGCCCTTTAGTTCGTCCGGAATTCGGCGAAAACCGGAAAGTTGGTTAAGAGTAAAAGTTCAATTTGAAGTTGATTAAATGTTTGATTTAGGGGTAAGAAAACATGCTGAGCACGATGGTGAAAACTATTTTCTGGTCGGACAAGTAGTTCGTCCGGGATCCAGCACAAACCGGAAAGTTGGTTACAAGTAAAAGTTTCATTTGAAGTTGATTAAATGTTCGATTTCAGGGTAAGAAGACATGCTGAGCATGACGGTGAGAACCATTTTATCGCCGGACAACTAGTTAGCCTGGAAATCCTGGAATCCGGCCAAAACCGGAAAATATGTTAAAAAGCAAAAGTTGTATCTGAAGTTGATTAGATGACAGATTTAGGGGTAAGAAGAGACGCTGATTCTGTCTATAACCAGGACATATAATTAGTCCGGAATCCGGTTGTAGCCGGATTTTTTATTTTAAGTCAAAGTTTTATTTAAAGTTGATTAAATGTTCTTTATAGGGATAAGGAGATACGCTGGATTTGTTTCTGAATTTTCTTTTTTTGCTGGACTAGGTGTTCGCTCGGAAATCGGGCGAAACCGCAAATTCGCAGAAGTAAAGCAGGAAGGTAGGTATCCTCAAAACAGATATGGCTTATAGGGGTACGTATATCTGAACTTGGTTTTCTCTGACGATTAGCCTGGCAAAGACAAGACCCATTTGTCGGATAAAATATTAGATTTTTGGGATCCCATCGACAGCTTTGGTCTTGTTGCAATTATCGTGGTATCTGATAGCACGGTCAAAAGGCGTTCTTGCAGTTACTGTGGTGTCTGGCCAGTTATCGTGGTATCTGAAAAAGTCATCTCACTTTCATCAATTTTTGTCAAATTGGTGGGAGACAAGTTTGGCACTTAGTTATGGGACTGAATATCAATTTTTCTTTTGGGATGAATTCGAAAGTGCAATTTCGGCCGAGATTTCGGCAGTTGTCGTTTTTGCAAACCGTATATGAGATACCACGGTAAATGTAGAAACAGCTAATTGCAGATCCAGTTACCGTTGTAACAGATACCATGGTATCTGCTAATGTTTTGGAGATTGACAAAAATACATTAAAAAATAAAAATTTTAAAAATAAAAATTCTCGAATACTGTTTTGTCATTCTCGAATACATTTGTGTCATTTCAAATATATTTTGGATTTTCTCGAATACTTTTTATCTTTTCTCAAATATTTTGTGTAGTTGCTCGAAGACCTAAAAAAAACCTCGAAAACTTGTCGTCGATTCTCGAATTCAAACACCGATTCCTCGACGTCATTTAACAGATTCTCGAATACATTTTCGACGTACTTAGCCTCAAACCTCTTCCATACTCACCCCTCAACGGTGGGCATTTTGATCGTGGGCGCTTTGAATCTTGGGCATTCTGATTGCGGTCATTGTGGGTGCCACACAACGGTACTGTAGATACCCCAGGTAATGTGAATTCTAACGTTCGATATTTACCTTCACCACTACTATCGCCATAGTAGGCGAGCCTAGTGCCCACGAAAACAACAGGAACAAGTAAAGATCTAATTAGGCCTAGACGGATTTTTAGCTGACTGGCCTCCGATTCTCGGAGTGGGAGGGGGCAGCAGTCTGGGACCTGTGAGTTCCATAAGTTCTGCAACACGACTGCGTACTTCATTTACACGAAAATATTTGAGAGGGGGGGGGACACTTTGATGAGTTTCTGAAGTTTAGCAGTGATGTTACACACATTTAACAACAAAAGCAAGCAACAATTTATCACGTCTTAGCCAGAAGTTTTGTCGAAAAAAGCTGGCTGTGAGCCCATGCTAAACACTTTGGCACAAAGAATAGCCTACGTTTCGTTAGATAATGAATCTCCGCGAAATAAGACACTTTACCTTATATTTCAATAATCAGCTAGTCCAATAAAATCACAACGATCCGACCAGAAATTAAACATAGTTTGCTACCTACGAGCAAGGGCGCCAACGTTGGTCTAACGTAAGGTGAAACAAGAGTTGCATAATCACGAGAAGGAGAAACCAGTTCATCAGCTGGAACCTTTGATTTGCAAGTTGTGGGAGCGTTCGGGCGGGTGTGCTGAAGATGCCGAAGTCCAAAGGAAAATTAGCATTCTTTGTAGGGGTAGGGGTCCAAAACGTGGTAGGTAGAAAAGTTTAATTTTGGCATGACAGAAACACTTTTCCCCATATTTATTTTATTCAGTAAAGGAGTAAGCCAAACGGCTTGTCGCATAATACAAGAAACATAAACACACTTCATGTGACAAAAAATACATAAAATACAACACAAAAGAAAGAACATCCAGATTTGATAACTCTTTAACACATATACATGTTTTCATAAAACTTGGTCCCAACTATAGCGGTCTTAAAAGCTGGCAAGTTTTCAATAGTGACCACTTCCTCTGGTAAATTGTTACAAAGCTTGGGAGCCCTGTTAACAAAACTACACTGACCCACTTTTATTTGACACGAGGCTGGTGAACCTTCAAGGAATTCTGCCTGGTAGCTGAATAATGACTAAACTGGACAAAATGCTGAAGAATCAGTATTATCAATACCTTTAACTATACGAAACGTATTAATCAGATTAGTTCTATCCCTCCGGAATTGCAACGAAGGAAGATCAAGGCTTCTCAGTCTGCGTTGGTATGGTGAATATCGCAGATACGGTGCGAATTTGGTCGCGCGTCTTTGAACCCTTTTGACCAGCTTCGAGTTACATCGCTAAGAACTAGTAAGATGTGCACTGGCAATCAAAGCCATTTTGTCTGATCTCAAAATGAATCCGTTATGGCCTACCACGCAGAGAAAATTTAAGAAAATGAAGAAACGTAAACAACACTGTAGGGTCAAGATCCGAAGAACTTTTTTAGGAACTCGGCGGAAATTCTGGTTTGAAAATTCCTGTCACCATCTGAATCAGGCCTGATGAAATAAATATCAGCCGAGTGAACTTGGAGTTTTTCTTGACCATCGGTTAAATGCTGAAGTAGTCTAAACTCATCGTGGTTTTCAAAAGTTTATGTTCCAAGAACAATTTTTTGTCTGAACTGATGATGCAATCATTAATCTCATAGGCCTAGCTATCCCTCAGCGATGAAAAAAAAAAATCTACAGCCGGGGACGTTTCGCCATGGGGACGTTTCGCCACGGGGACGTTTTGTTGTGGGGACGTTTCACCAGGGGACGTTTCGAATGGGGAAGTTTTGCCAACAACCCGAACTTGGAAGCTTATGACTCTGTTCTGCCTCCGTTCTTCATAGTATTGATTATGCCGGTAACTTTGCCGGACTTATGCCTAATGGGATGCCTTGTGCCAAGAACATACGATCAGGCTCGGACTGCTGGGGACTGGAATTCCTGCCAGGATTTTCTGCATTATCATCACTTCCATAAGAAAACGCTGAGATTTGTTTCAACTTGATTATAAGAGTTCAGAAAATCCGGCCGGAAAGTTTTGATTGCGTTTTCCCACTGTTCTGTGGGTTTGCATCCGACAGGACTTAGCGCCTATACGTTTGAGAGAGAATCGGGTTTAAAGAACCTGTTTTACCTATACTACTAATTCAAACTACTTCCATAATCGCCCACATTCTTGAACCCGGAAACCAGTGTATGGTACATTCTAACCACGGCACATTCAAACCGGCCCCGACGAAACGTCCGCATGGCATTTAGTAGCTATGTTCCTAAATAGTAATAAGCAAGTTTTACAAGTTGGATTATTTTTCGTCAATGAGGCTAACGTTGCTGAAACAGTGCTACGGCCCTTCATTCAGTAACAAATGCGCAAGCGCTCCAAAGTAGAGTGTTAGAGTAAAATGTGTATCCCATCTCATATACAAACGAAAAAAAAATCTATAGCCGGGGACGTTTTGACATGGGCACGTTTTGCCATTGGGACTTTTCACCAGGGGATGTTTCGAGTCGGGACGTTTCGACGATAACCCGGGGAGACCATCTGGGAAGCTGCTGAAAAATCGAAATTTGTTCAAAAATGTGTTGGTGATGGTAAAAAGGAATTCCCAATACTTGCTTACGAAGATATTATTTTTATTTTTAGCTTAACTCTCTTTTCGTTTAGTTTTGTGACGAAAGCATGTCGTCCAAACTTGTTTCCACACATCCAATCCTCTCTGGGAATAAGAACTTCTTTTGATTCGTTGAAGCGTCATCGACGGAAATTTGTCTCGCTACCGACGAGTGACACTGACGAGTTATTCAGACAAAACTTGAGCAGAACAATGACTTTCAGTCATCTTGTTGACATTCTTTGTATTGCCTTAAGACTTGTCGTCGTGGTGTGTTCGGACAGCTTTAATTGCTGTCCGAACTCGCCCCATTAAAATCGTCCAGACAAAATGGCCGCCAAAAATAAATGGGTTGACGAATTCCCTTGCAGCTTGCACTGTTGCTCTTTTAGAGAGACCTTTCTAAGCACCCGTGAAATGAAGACCTTCTACAGAATTCTGTTGCGATGAAATTGTTTATACTAATTATGAAATTGTTTCTAATTACTATTTCAAGAAATCCTCGGAAAATTTGCTTCTTTTTTGCTGTCCTGTTTGGATTATAACGCTAGGACTCCCCGTCGAATGGTCGAATGTTCCCGCTCATCACATATTAACAAAAATGGTGAAGCAGGCTACCCGCGAGAAGTCTGCTATTCAGATATGTTCTATAGATATAGCTGGTGCTTTTGACAATATACAGCATTCTCAGGCCCTATTTTCGCTCCTTACTTCTGGAGTGAATCTGTCTGTTGTCAGTCTGTTAAAATTTTGCTATGATCATTCCTCAGTAAGGTTCAAATGGTAAGGTAGCTTGTCAGAGATTATTCCTGTCCGAACTGGTGTTCGCCAAGGGGGAGTCTTCTCTCTAATCGGCCGTATCTTCTTGTCTGGTCCCTGCTTACTTTTATAAAGACCATGCCTTCAGCTACATAGCCTATGCCGACGACTTGCTCTTAGTAAGCCGTACCCGATCCACACTCACCAAAAATGTTTGTAAGCTGTCGTCGGAACTTCTCAAAATCGGCCTTGAAGTTGACCTTTCAAAATGTGAGTACCTGCATTTCAATCCTTCGTCAAATGGTCCGAATGCATCCAAAGCTTCTATCTCTCTTGGATCGTCCGTCGTCAAATCAACAGACTCTCTCCTATGGCTTGGCATAACATTCAAATCTTCGTTGTCAAAATTTTGCTCTTCGGTTGTTCAAGAAGTTTGTATATCAATCCGTAACGCCTATGGGCGCATCGTCCCCAACCGGGAGCGCTATAATCGTAAAGCTTTGGGAAAATTGTACAGCACCTTCTGCGCTCCTTCAATACTATTTCGTTCTGGTGTCACTCATGTTTTGCTAAAGAAGGAGATTAAAAAGATGAGATCATGTTCTTTTAAATATGCAAAGCACCTGCTCCACTTGTCAAAATTATGCCATAACCATACATTGACGGAGAAGTTCAAAATTCAAGATGCAAGTGTTACCCTTTTGGATGTTTCCTCGTCGCTTTCAAAAATCATCGACAACAGAGCCCAACCAGCGCACGACGTTATCCATTGCTTCCTGGCCGACGATTGAAAACTAAGTGTCTTTTTGTGAGTTTTGTTTTATTTATTTTCTTCATTTACTCCGCTTTTTGAAATTGGATTTGAAATTTGAATTTGGAATACTTACTTACATGCCGAAGATAAGCAATTTCTGTGTCGTTGAGCGGATCCTTCTACCATATGAGCGTTCACCTCTTGTTATTGTACCTTTCAATAAGATTGCACGTCAGCGCCCCTAGCAACATGCCCTGTCTGCACCTGCGGTGAAAGTCGGATCTAACCGGTTTGGCCTTCCTTGTCTTTTAATCCCGTTTAGCTGAACTGAAATTGGATTTGAAATTTGAGTTTGGAATACTTACCTACCTGCCGAAGATAAGCAATTTCTGTGTCGTTGAGCGGATCCTTCTACCATATGAGCGTTCACCTCTTGTTATTGTACCTTTCAATAAGATTGCACGTCAGCACCCCTAGCAACATGCCCTGTCTGCACCTGCGGTGAAAGTCGGATCTAACCGGTTTGGCCTTCCTTGTCTTTTAATTCCGTTTAGCTGAACTGCAAAATCACGCCAAACGAAAGCCTTTTAATCCAAATACATCTTTTAAGTAGACACTAGATTTCCTTTTGTCACTCTTGCATTCTCAAGTGCACTTCAATTTGTTGTTCACAAAATCCTCTCCCTCCTCCGGCTCAGCATCTCGGTCAGGCACTGCGTTCTTGGAGCTCTGCGACTTGCTCCATCAGTTCTGCGTCGCGCTCAGCGACTTCATCCGGCCCTTCCTGGAATCCATCTCTTCGTCATCTTGCTCGGCTGGATTGGTGTCATCAACGGTTTCGGCTTCTTTCTCCAGAACTGGTTCGGCTCTTACTACTAAAATAAACGAAATCCGTGTTTTATCCCTCGGAGTTCACAATAAGATAGTTGCACCAAACCTCCCCAATCTTGACGTCTAGCCCACAGTCCATGGGAGTCGGTAGCAGCACAATGTTGCCTGCTTAACTCTTCCCAAAACTGGGTTTGGGATATTTCGGATTGTTCCCAAAATGCCCACGGTTTCCTTGCGGACTCTTACAATGCCCACGCTCAGAATCCGGGGACAAAATCATCCTGGGACGAATCACAAATCTGACTACAATATTGTCTTCTCAAATCTTACCGTGGCCATTCTGAGTAGTGGGCATTTATGGCGGGCATTTGAGTTTTAGCCGATATTTCTGCTAGCTGTTAGTTCAATTAACTAATCTAGTTTTCATCCACTGTTTGACAGGAAAAAACAAGTAGAGTCCTAGACGTTTCAACATAACGGGTGGTTCCCAAAATCATTACGATCTTATTGCCCACTCTCAAAATGCCCACGGCTGGAAATGCCCACGACTGGAAGTGCCCACAAGTGAGGTCAAAGACCACGGAAATAAAATCGTACAAAATGCTGACTGCCCGAAGGGGAGGCAAAATCATCCCGGAACAACGATATCATAAGGGACAGGTATTCAGTTTGTCTGTCCAGAATTTGGCAGAGAGTAAACTTCTTAAAAAATTTCAAGATCCAAACATATGTTGCGTTTTGGGACTCAGAAACATTACTGACAGGGTAGATTATGATATCTTGTAAAGTCTGTCCGTCCGTCTATCTATTAGGAAGATAACACTCAGGTAGGCTTACGTATTTTGATCAGGCTTGATGTGTAAGTCCCTGGTCATAGTACAGATGCAGTTCACTGTCTGGCTATGATATAGTTATATCTACTACGGACTGAACACCGTAAATAGTCCAACCGTGGGCATTCTGAACCGTGGGCATTTTTAGCCGTAGGCATTTGTCGTAGACACTTAGTGTCGTGGGTATTTTCAACCGTGGGCATCATGAGTATTAGCCGATATAACAGGTCCCGACCAAACCCGGTCACTGAGAAGGGAGTTTGAGGGGGGGGGGGGGGGGGGACTTGCTGGACAAATCACATGCCGCTCGCTTAAAGTTTCACTGAAAAACCAACTTATGTTTGTGTCATTTAACTTAATACACTGAATTTTTTGGGTTCTGCTAAGGGATTTTCTTATTTTCCACTATCTGCTCTAGTCATGACGTTCAGAATATCTGCGATCGTCCTCACAACGTGAATTCTAATATGACGCGGAAAATTTTAATCTCAACACAAACGCGGCTTTTCAGGGGCAGTGGTGAGCTTCGTGAGGACTGCTTAGGGCCAGAACAAAATGAAAATCATAAATCTTTCCCGTAAGGCATACAACACAGATACAAGCGGATAGAGGTTCACACAGAAATTCCACTATTTGAAAATCGATTGTACGTGAATAGCGGAACAACGAAGTATCGCATTTTCAGCGGGTCTTCAAGCCAGTTTAAGTGAATAAGTGATGGGTAATCTTTTCTCGGATCCGATTATCATGTTGGGGTGGAGGGAAGCGGAATCCTGGATTTTGTGACCCGCTGTCTGATGATCTCAATTGTTCGTAAATTATTAAGTTACGTCGGTATTTCGTTCACAGTGGTGGTCGATGACCACCTTAAATTTGTTCTGCCATAAAAAGCTTACAGTTAAAAACAGTGAGACAACGGCGGTTTTCAGGGGGCACTGGTGAACTTGGGGAAGAGTGCTTAGTGCCAGAATTAAAAGAAAATCATAAATCTTTCTCGTAAGGCATACAACACAGATACAAGCGCATAGAGGTACCACAAATTCCACGGAAATTCCACTATTTGAAAATCGATTATTCGTGAATAGCGGAACAACGAAGTAACGCATTTTCAGCGGGTCTTCAAGCCAATTTAAGTGAATAAGTGGTGGGTAACTAGATTGTCCTATCCCAGCCCTTTTCGGTTAAGCTTTAAGCGATCTGTCAGGACATAAATGTTCGGTTTACCCAATGTAGGGCATACTCCGGCCGCACACAACACATTCTCTTAACTCACCACTGTGCTTGTCCTCGTCTTTGTTGTTTGACTCTTTTTTGGCGTTCTCTATCGTGTGATGCTTAGGCGCTTTGACCAACTCTGTAGCGATCAGAACGGCTTTGTCTGTGGACTTTGGCTCTTGGAACCCTGGAAAAGAAATACTTTCTATGAACTGCTGTAGAATCCTGGCTTGCATGGCGAGGCGGATCCGACCGACCGTCAGAAAAGCGATCGGTTGCTCGTTCTCTCCGCGGATGTGAAGTGATCGTAATGTCTGTCCGTCTGTCGGCCTGTCTGTCCCTCTGTCCTGGTTTTGCTAGTTTTGGCACTTCCACAGAAACTAGGACAATAAAACTTGGCTTGCATATAAAGGACTGTGATGGTGCTCATCACATGGGGTACTTCTGGTTTCTTCTTCGACTTCAGCTACCAGACGACTATATTTTCTCATTGACAAAATGGTGCTTATATACGAAAAAACATATAATACACACTTATATAGGGTAATTAGTGAGCTCCTGTCACCCGGATCTGGTGTTCTGAGAACCCAAGCTCGTATCCGGGTGAAGGGGTTTGCTCTCACAGTTCACAAAATTTGTGAACTGTGAGACCAAACCGGGGGAGGAATGTGATGGGGTGGACATTTAAATTGCACCCCATCACATTCCTCCCCCCTAAAATCCCAACTAATGTCCAGGGGGTTTTGGCAACCAAGGCTGTGACGGGCCATCTTCTCACATGCTGGTGTCATCGATGAAAACTTCCAACAGCTACTGATGACTTCTTTGCTCAGAAAATCGGATACGGGCTATGTCAAATAAGAGGGTATTTCCCTGTATCGATGCGTTGCTTTTCCGGTCGGGTTCTACAGCTTTTGCGTAGCTTTCTTTCTCGTGGGTAAGTTTGGTTGCTGAACGGCCTGTCCTTCCCGCTGGGTAATGTTCTTTCTGATCTCCCGTGTCTGGCCGTCTATACGCTGCACTTCATCGGCGGACTCTCTGTCAGAGCTCAAACCGGCCCGGGCAGCTGCTTTTATGCCCTGTGAGACGTCGCTTCCTTCTTCTGAGGCCCTGCCAACGATCTTTCTCATCTCATCTGTGACTTGCTTGACCGCTTGATCGACCGTTTCTTTACTCTGCCCAAGAACTTGTTCGGCCTAGTCCTTCATACTCTGAGACTGAGCTATTCCGCTGCCTGCCAGTGAAGAATCGCTTGCCTCGTCGTTGGTATCTTGGGCAATGTCACCAGCCTCGTCTTGGGTAAACTGTGCTGCATCGTTTCCTTTCACCGTTGCCACACCATCGACGACGTCCTTTTCAGGATGTGCGACTGGAACAGTTGCATCTTCCGATGCAAGCCTTGCTGCGCCGTGTCAACGGTTTCTGATACGAAAGTCTGTCCAGTTGTTGCTGCCTGGCCACCGGCATGCGGCATGCCTTAGGCATTTATCCGGGGAGGCGATGTCATTCGCCTCATCAAGCCCTGACTGAACTTTTTCCGTAGCTCCGCTAATGACATCAGGAGCGTGCGTCTGAGCCACCAGTGTTTCCATGTTAGCCAGTTGTGGCAGCCGACTCCTAACATCTGGGAAATGCGTTTCTGCTACCAGCTGAAATGCTGCTGTTAGCATCCGTAGAAGTTCGACTAGCTCACTGCCACCAGCGTTGCCACCTGCTCTGCCACTGTAGCCGACTGCTCCGGCCCAGCTTTGCCACCTGCTCCGCCAGCATTGCCTCATGCTCTGCCAGCTTTGCCTCCTGCTCCACCAGCGTTGCCTCCTGCTCCGCCAGCGTTGCCTCTTGCAGCTCTATCGTTGTCACCTGCTTCGATAGCGCTGCTGACGGCCGCCCGGGGTAGCTCCTCGTTTCGGCTAGTCATCTCTGGCGTGTGCGGCGTCTTTCCGTCTGGCGCTAACTCCCAGAGGACCTTCTCCTTGGTTGATCTGGTGATGCGCCTTACGCCGATCCTGTCTCGATGCTGCAGGTTTCCGGTTAACGAGATGTGATGAATTGAAGGTTGAAATATGTGACGGTGGCTCGTCACACAGGCTACTTCTGGTTGTTTCTTCGACTTACCAGACGATTATATTTTCTCATTTACAAAATGCATATAGTGTGAACAAAACACATATAGTGTGCACGTATATAGGATTAATTAGCGAGCTCCTGTCACCCGGATCTGGGGTTCTGAGAACCCAAGCTCGTATCAGGGTGAAGGGGTTGCTCTCACAGTTCACAAATGTACACCCCATCACAAGGACCCTAGGAAACTAGCAATGAAACCATCTTTACCCGGATCCGATTATCGTGTGGGGTGGAGGGAGGTGGAATCCGGGATTTTGTGACCGCGTAAGTTGCGAACGGGTGATACGATTTGCCCAAGAAATGCAATAAACTCGTCCGAACTGAATCTGACCATGGTGATTGAAGTTGGAGGGGCGGGGGTGGGGGATTTAGGAACAAAACTCGAGGGATTGGATGAAACTTTGGATTGGATTGTAGAAAGGTCACGGGTCCTAGATACGTTATTTTGAGGTCCAGACCGGATCCGGCATCGGTGGGGGAAATCAAATTTCAGCTACAGAGATTTTCCGGAACTGCTCCGATTCGAGTGAAACTTGGTTGATGGAGAAAGGAAAAACCCGTCAGACCCGCATAATGTGTCTGAATAGCATCCAATCACGCTGGGGGGAGCTGGAGGGAGGTTGACAGGACAGACGTCCGAAAGTACTCCGAGTCGAGTGAAACTTGATAGGTGGTATGAGAAAATTAGATGTGGTAATTTAGTGTCTGAATCGGATCCGATCTTGGTGGGGGGGGGGAGTGGGGGGGGAGGGGTAAGTTTTAAGCTCAGTTTAAGTTGCATCAGTTAGAGGTCAAGGCCTGTGTCTGCGATGATCTAAACTATTCGTTAATTATTAAGTTACGTCACGTCAGTCGGTCACTTCCTTCACAGTGGTGGTCGATGACCACCTTAAACATATTCTGCGATAAAAAGCTTACAGTCAACAAGAACTAGCTCATATGGCACTTGCTACGAGTAGGTGGTAGAAGAAAGTACAAGATAACTTCACAAAACAACCCACCATCAAAAAATGTGGTTCGGACCTAGAACTAGGATATCTAGTTTCACTCAAGTCTGAAAATTTCCGACATCACCTCCAAGCCATCGCCAACCTTCCAAGTTTCAACCCAAGAAATCCACTCGTTATTTCCCTAGACGTGCCCAAGATTTCCGGTATCCCCTTCCAACTCCCCATATACCACGGCCGAATCTGGTCCGGACTCCTAACTGGACCATCTGAAGCGTTTTCTCTTACGACCTATCTTTCACTTGAATCTGAGCATTTTTTGGGGGAACTTCGGGTGAATCCCCCCCCCCCCCCCCTCCCACCGTGGTCGGATCCGGATCGAACCTTGAAATATGTCATCTAGGGCATATGATCTCTGTACCTTCCAATTTTCACTCAAGCTCTCCACTTGTTTGACCCTTATGCGAGCCACAAAATTTCCGGGACTCCCCTTCCAACTCCGTCCACCGCGGCTGAATACGACTCGGAAACATAAGTGTCGCATCTCTGACTTATCCTCTTCCCGTTTATCAAGTTTGACTGGAATCGGCAATATATCTGCAAATGTCCGAGCAACCCCCATGATGGTCGGATCGGGGTAACGATTATTCTCAAGTCAGTCTGTTCGGGTCCCTGATACGTCTTCCAAGTTTTATCGTCCGAGAAAATCAGGAAGTTCAAAACTTGCGGGATCGCCAGAATTAAGCCCCCCCCCCTGACTCCCCCACAGTGTCCGATTCTGGTCCGGTTATGTCCACAATGTATCTAGGACTTGGGCTTGTTCTTCCCACCTTTTCATCTCGATCCCTCCACTCTAAGCGTTTCCCAAGATTTCCGATTCTCTCCTTCGGCTCCCGCCAAAGTCACCGGATCCGATCCGGATTTGAACTGGGTCGTCTGAGACTCGGCGTCTTTCCAAATATCAACTTTCATTAAGATCCGATTACCCGTTGGCAAGTTATAAATACCGTACCTCAAGACTCCGGATTCCCCCTTCCTCCACTCCTCCCCGGACCTGAAATGGAACATCTGAGAAGATAGCTGTTTCCATTTGCCAAGTTTCATTCAAATCCAATCACCCGTTCAAAAACTGCCCGTGCCACTAGATTGCGGATTCCAGTAACTCCCCTCCTCCCACGATGGTTGGATCCAGGAAACGGCTATTCTCAAGTCAATCTGTTCGGATCCGTAACACGCCTGTCAAGTTTCATCGTCCTAGCACATCAGGAAGTACCGAGCTCGTACGATCAGTAGAACTCCGCCCCCCCCCCCCCAACTCTCCCATAGTGAACGAATTCCCTACTATTATGTCAATGACGGATCTACAACTTGTGCTTGTTCTTCCCATCAAGTCTCATCCGATCCCTCCACTCTAAGCGTTTTTAAAGATTTCCGGTTCCCCCCTCCAACTCCTCCCATTGTCTTGTCCGGATTTTAAATGGGACATCTGAGGCACGAGGTCTTTCTAAATATCAAGTTTCATTTAAATCCGATAACCCGTTCAGTAACTGAGCTTGCCACTAGATTCCGCATTGCCCATCCCTGCACTCCCCACGTTGGTCGGATCGGGAAAACGAAATTCTCAAGTCAGTCTGTTCGGGTACCTGATAATTAGCCTGCCAATATTCATCGTCCTAGCACATCAGGAAGTACTGAACTGTGAGATCACTAAAAACTCGGATCCCCCCCCCCAACTCCCCGCAGTGTCTGAATCCGTTCCGGTTAGGTCATTAACCTATTTAGGACTTTCTATATATCAAGTTTCATTGAGATCCGATCACCCGTTCGTAAGTTGCAAATATCTCATTTTTCCGGATGCCCCTTCCCTCCAGCCCCCCCCCCTCAGATGGTCGGATCAGGGAAACGACTCCGACGACGTCCTATAGCACATCAGGAAGCACCGAACTCGCGGGATCACTAGAAACTCGGACCCGCCCCCCCCCCCAAAGTGAGCGGATCCAGTCCGGTTACGGTATGTAATCAAGTATCTAGGACTTGTGCTTATACTTTCCACCAAGTTTAATCCCGATCTCTCCAAGATTTCCGGTTTCACCCTCCAACTCCCCCCAATGTCACCGGCTCCGGTCTGGATTTAAAATGGGACGTTTGAGACATTAGTTCATTCCATATATCAAGTTTCAATAAGATCCGATTACTAGTTCGTCAGTAAAGAAGACCAAAGCTTTCGATGGGATCCCAAAAATCCAATATTTGATCTAGACAATTGGGTCTTATCTCCACAGGTCAAGTCTTCGCCAGACTCCTTGAACATTTTTAAAATCAAAACTCAGAAACAGATTAAGGCCAAATAGCTAATCATCTGTGTAAACCAAGTTCAGATATGGATTCAGCATGTGTGTTTACCCCTGTAAGTCATATCTATTTTGACGAAAACTTCCTGCCTTACTTCTGCCAATTTTCCGGTTTCGACTGAATTCCGGAACTACTTGTCCGGTGAAAAAAGAAAGCTAAGAAACGAATTCAGCGTATCTTCTTTCCCCAATATGATGATGAAATTTTATTTACGCACTTAAAAAGAGGAAAATAGTGCAGTATAGACAAATAAAAGGAAAAAATACACTGAGCTTTCAATAATGTAGTAAATGTACGAAATCAAAAATAAACTTTTAAAAAAAGAAAGAATAGGGACTAATCGGGTCTAAAAAATCTTCTTCCTAGATGGAGTGCGGAGAAATGGCCAAGGGCAGAAACGTGAAGGTCCTGGGCAATTGAAGATAACTTCGCACAAGGGTCAGAGGGCAAAAAAGTTGCAGTTATACGGGAATTCCTATAACGTCTAATTCCTATAACGTCGTTCCTATATTCCTATAATATCAAACATCTAATCAACTTCAAATAAAAATTTAACCGATAACAAATTTTCCCATCCGGATTCCGGGCGAACTATATGTCCGGGTAAAAAATGATTGTCATATACGGATTCAGCATCACTTCTTACCCCTGATTCGGATTTCTAATCAACTACAAATAAAAACTTCTACTTTTAAAAATATTTCCGGTTTTGGCCGGATTCCGGACAAACTACTTGTCCGGGTAGAAAATGATTTTCACACAAGTGTTCAGCAAGTCTTTCTTACCCCTAAATCGAACATCTATTCAACATCAAATAAGATTTTCACTTTTAACAAACTTTCCGGTTTTTGCCGGATTCCTGAACTATTTGTCCGCCGAGAAAATGGTTTTCATCATCGTGTTCAGCATGCCTTCTTACCACATAATCGACTGTCACATTAGCTGTTTCAAAATATTTTGTTTGCCCCTTAATTTGTACCCCCACCCGTAAATGTAGGGCTACAAAGCCCATCTACGAACTTGACCTGTCCGATGAATCCAACGAATCCTCACACTAAGTTTCATCAAAATATCTCATTCCCTTCGAGAGTTATCGTGCTTACAGACGGACGGACAGACGTACAGACTGACAACTTTTGCGATGTCATATGTACCCCTTCCACTTCCGTTTTGGGATCACAAAAATACCTGATTTTTCCTAGTTGTTCCGGATTCCCCCTCCCTCCACTCCCCCCCAGATGGTCGGATCGGGGAAGCTAGTATTTCTAATTGAATTTGTTCCGGCCCCTAATACACCTGCCAAGTTTCATCATCCTAGCTTATCTGGAAGTGCCCGAACTAGCAAAACCGGGACCGATAGACCGACTGACGGACAGAAATTGCGATCGCTATATGGCACCTGGCCGAAGGGCAAGTGCCATAAAAACAGTGAGACAACGCCGGTCCTTTCCTTTCGATATTACAAGCAAGTACTGCAATTCTTTTCACTGCTTACGTAGTGAAATAAGATACAATTTAATTAAAATAACCAGAGTTGCGTTTTATTTGAAGTTCATAGCACAGCGGGAGCGGACGTCGAACTGTAAATAGTCGTTTTATTCATGGCGGACTACGTCACAAAGGTACGCTGAACTGTTCTCTGCCCGACCCAGCGTACAAACTAGCGGGTCCGCTGGCACTCAGCGGGCGGCCCGCTGGCAAATAAAACGACAACGAACAATCCGCTGTACTGTGACACTGTGACACTGTACAGTTAGGGTGAGACTAAATAAATCTAGGACTCACCGGGGCTGAGGCACTGACCCGACGGAACAAGGGGTTTACAGACGCGACCGCAACCATTTGAGCAACACCCCTGTCCTGGTGGACAGCCCTGACCGCATGAACCAGCGCATATGCCAACCGTCCCAGGCGCAAGTCGCGGGCAGGAGTAGGAACACTTCCCGGTCCCCTGAGCTGAAAATAAAAGAGAATCTGAAGAGCTCAAAGAAATAATAGAATCCGAAAGCTCAAAATGTAGCATTAATGTCGCCGCAATCATGCAGCATTTTCAGTTTGGACCATAATTAGTAGTATTAATAAGGTGAGGACTACTGATCAATTTTCTGCTAATGAGCTAAAGTTACCACGGGAATCCCCCTCGAGGTACACCCAGTTCCTAACCCCTGATTTTTTCTTTTTGCAAGTGAGTAACCCCTCGCGTGCACCTGTTCACCGAGCACCTAGAACTAGCCCGCACACACCTAGCACCTGGGATTGGCTCACCCACGTGTCTAACCCCTCGAGTAGTCCTTTAACGAGTACACCCAGTGAGTAACCCCTCGCGTGCATCTGGGATTGGTTCACCGAGCACCTGGCTCACACCTAGCTGACTGCGAATCATATTTGACGGTGCAAAACGGATAAGTCAGCTACATTTTATTCGAGCGATATTTCGGCCCTTCTTGGCAAGGGTCCTCTTCAGGCTCAAGCCGCTCAAGCTGGAAAATAAATTTGTGGAAAAACAATTTAAGATTCTTCCTTAAATATCTGCTTTTGAGAACTTCTTCTCTGAAAGTTGGTTGGGGTTAAAGCTGGTGCTGTGATTTTATTCTGGACTCGGCGACTGTTTTTGTTGTTCGATTGGGTCGTCGAAAGGGTCGAGATTCTTCTGCATTTTGGTTTTAGAGTCACCTGTCTCTTCTTCTTCTTTCCAGCTAAGATGGATACTTGTTGGCGGCATGTATGGGCGATTAGTTCCGTACTTCGGTGATAGATGTTCCTACGGCCCAAGCTGACTGCGAATCATATTTGACGGTGCAAAACGGATAAGTCAGCTACATTTTATTCGAGCGATATTTCGGCCCTTCTTGGCAAGGGTCCTCTTCAGGCTCAAGCCGCTCAAGCTGGAAAATAAATTTGTGGAAAAACAATTTAAGATTCTTGCTTTAACCCCAACCAACTTTCAGAGAAGAAGTTCTCAAAAGCAGATATTTAAGGAAGAATCTTAAATTGTTTTTCCACAAATTTATTTTCCAGCTTGAGCGGCTTGAGCCTGAAGAGGACCCTTGCCAAGAAGGGCCGAAATATCGCTCGAATAAAATGTAGCTGACTTATCCGTTTTGCACCGTCAAATATCACACCTAGCACCTGGTTTTGGCTCACCCCACCCCTCCACTCCCCCTTCGAGTACACTTTATTGCTGAGTACGACCATTTTCCAAATTCCAAACCCCTCGCCTGCACCTGGAACCAACCCAGACCCCACCCCCTCCGAAACCAACTTCAGTACATCCAGTGAGTAACCCCTCACTTAGCAAGTACACCTTTTTCCCAGTGAGCAACCCCTCACTTACCAAGTACACCTTTTTCCCAGTGTGTAGCCCCTCACTTACCAAGTACACCTTTTCCCCAGTGAGTAGCCCCTCACTTACCAAGTACACCTTTTCCCAGTGAGCAAACCCTCGGTTACCCTAGCACCTCCCTCTTTGGTACACCATGAATCAACCCCTTGGACCAAGTCAAAAGGCTTTCTCTACCTGGGATCGAACCAAGGACCTTTCGATCTCTAGTCCCACGCTCTACCCATTGAGCCATTGATGGATTCCATAAACTGAACGAAGCACTCGTTGGTGTTTCAGAGGATAAATTTAACTATAGATGGCCCCGCGACCCAGTGCGAAACCCCTTTCTGCAGGAAACGAGCAAAGGATAAACCAAATGAAAAGGCTTCCGGAACCTGGGATCGAACCAGGAACCTCTCGATCCAATGTCTGACGCTCTACCAATTGAGGGTGTAACTATAAACTGAACGAAGGACTAGTAGGTATTTTTAGAATAAGAATGACCTTTCAGTACAAGTAAATGGTAAAATGGGGGTATGCACGTGATACGCATTTGCCCTAACTGTAAACAGCCCCACCCACCAAGTCCGCACCGCTTTTCCACGTTCTACTCGGTTAACACATTGGTTATTATTATTTTCACATTTTATTCACAATCAATAGTATTTAATTTCACTCTAGTCCGTGATGCGAAGAGACTCAAACTCTTTAAGATAAGAAGGAAATCATCATGCTCTTCTTGTTCATCTTGAACTATTCTGTTCGATGCACTTGGTTGAGGTAAATTGTCGATAACGTCCTGGCCCCTTGCGCAAACTTCATAAGTGTGACAAAATGTGCAAATAGCATTTACTCGGACAATGTAGAGGGCATCTCGACCGTATGCAGCTGAAAGCAAAACGGATCCAAACCGCTTTCTTGATGATTTTCACATCTTGTCAAAAGACAAGGAATGCAGTTGGCATCCATTTTCAACGGAGGCTGACGAAAGTCACATTTTCCACCCAATGAAATACAGCGTTCGCAAAAGTCACAAATATATTGCATAACCATGCTTTCACTAGGACAACGATACATAGACTAAACTTTTGGCAGGCCTATTGTTCTTTGATCAGTTTTATGCCCAGGGCTGTTTTTGTCCTTGGTCAATACCCAAAACTAACGGTACTTTAAGAGATTCGACGTCTATGTTTAAAAAATACCCGTAGTGCACTCCACATGCCACAAAACATAAAAATAACATAGTATACACTCTGCAAACTGTATGTTTGATACAAGTCTTCCATTATCTCTCCACAAATCCCTTATTTTCAGTCTCGTTACCCCAAAATTATAAAAAACTGCCGTTAACAAAATTTGTCGAGGTTCGAACAGCCCATGGCTATTTGAGCCGTGCTTCAAATGAATCCTAGTATCCTTTAAACCGCTCATCTTAACGAGTTGAGCTGTTTTTCTTCCTAGGATCATGAATGTTCGTGTCTTAATCGCACAGCGCACATCCTTTTTCTAGTACTGCGATACAGTTTAAGTCCCAAAGAGCCTTTGAAATAAACCTTCCATCATTTCCTTATTTTCAGGCTCGTTATCTTGCAATTATTAAAACTAACCATATCTTATTTTTCCAACCTTCTGAACAAACAAACGAAAATTTTGAAGTTCCCGAACGGCTCATGATTATTTGGACCGTGCTTCAATTTTTTTTTCTTCTAATTACCGTTTAAAACACTGACCTTCTTTTCACTAAAACTGCCTTTAGGTTACTTTACTCTTCCGAGAATCTGTATGCTAGACAATACACTTTCAAGTTTCAAAGAGCCTTCGAAATAAATCTTCCATCATTTCCCACAGTTCCCTAATTTCAGACTCATTACCCCACAATTACTAACAAGAGCTGTAAGCTCATATGGCACTTGCATGTGTCAAGATGATTTGATTGATCAAGAGTAAGTTTCGACTTTGCGGTTGAGATGCGCGCTATAAGGGAGCTGGAACTTCATTTGTAAGCAAAACCCTTGAGGCAAAACTGCTAATGGGCTGATGGGCATCACGAAAATGCATATATTGCTTAAAAGTATTTTTTTTACTTTGCGGTCAAGATTGGTACTTTAAGGAATAATCGGATTTGGGAAGTAGCAATTTCTAAGCAAATGTTGTTGAGTCTCCAATATTCCAGCGAAGTTTCATCGTCCTAGCACATCAGGAAGTACCTTAACGCGCGATCACCGGAATCCCAGACCCCCCTCCCCCTCCTCCAACTCCACCCACAATAACCGGAGCCAATCCTGTTCTGTAAATGATTAATCCAGAGCATCTGTTTGTCATTCCCACAAAGTTCGATCCAGATCACACCAGTCTAAGCGGGTCAAGTATTTTCCGCCCTCCCCCCGATAATTGCCGAATTCGGTCCGGAAATGAAAAAGGTCACAAGAGAAAAATGTCCTCTGTTTAATTAATAAATTTCACTCGAATCCGATCACCCGTTCCAAAGTTACGCATGACTCAATATTCCGGATTCCCCTCCCTCAACTCCCCCCCCCAAGATTATCATATCGAGGATTTTTTTTTTATTCCAAGTCAGTTTGACCGGGTCCCTGATATGCCTTCCAAGTTTCGTCGTGAAAATCCCCCAAAAACGGAATTCCGGGAGACCCCTCCCCCCCCCCCTCAAGTGTCCGGATCCAGTCAAATAATGTAAAAGATTTATATGGACCAGATGTTTGTTCTTCCCAGCAAGTTTCACTCCGATACCATCATTCTAACCGTTTCTCGAGATTTCCGGTCCACCCCCCCCCCCCCCCCACCCCACCCAGCTCCCCCGCGGTGCACGTAGCCAATCCGATTCAGCAAATGACTTACCTAGAGCATCTGTTTGTTCTTCCCACAAAGTTCCATCCCGATCCCTCCATTCTAAACGGGGCACGTATTCCCCCCCCCCCCAAATAGTTGCCGGATCCGGTCCGGATATGAAAAAAATCATCGGAGAAATGTCCTCTGTTGAATTCTTAAATTTCACTCGAATCCGATCAACCATTCCAAAATTACACATGACTGAAAATTTCGGATTCCCCTCCCTCCACTCCCCCCACCATTATCTGATCGACAAAATTTTTATTTTGAAGTCAGTTTGATTGGGTCCCTGATATGCCTGCCAAGTTTCATCGTGAAAATCCCCAAAACCACCATCACCGGAATTCCGGGACCCCCCCCCCCATAAGTGTCCGGATCAAGTACAATGGCCTAAAGGACTTATCTAGAGCAGATGCTTGTTCTTCCCAGCAAGTTTCACTCCGATCCCTCCATTCTAACCGTTTCTTGAAATTTCCGGTCTCCCCCCCCCCAAACTCCCCCCTGGCTACCGAATCCGGTCAAGACTTTAAACGGGACATTACAGATATATATTCTGTTCAGTTATGAAGTTTCATTACAATCCGATCATCCGTTCGAAAGTTACACACTTCTCAATTTCCCGGATTCCCCTGCGGATTCCCCTCCCTCCACTCCCCCACCATTATCTGATCGACAATATTTTTATTTTGAAGTCAGTTTGATTGGGTCCCTGATATGCCTGCCAAGTTTCATCGTGAAAATCCAAAAAAATACCATCACCGGAATTCCGCCCCCCCCCCCATAAGTGTCCGGATCCAGTACAATGGTCTAAAGGACTTATCTAGAGCAGATGCTTGTTCTTCCCAGCAAGTTTCACTCCGATCCCTCCATTCTAACCGTTTCTTGAAATTTCCGGTCTCCCCCCCCCCCAACTCCCCCCTGGCTACCGAATCCGGACAAGACTTTAAACGGGACATTACAGATATATATTCTCTTCAGTTATGAAGTTTCATTACAATCCGATCATCCGTTCGAAAGTTACACACTTCTCAGTTTCCCGGATTCCCCTGCCCTCCACCCCCCCCCCAAAATGGTCGGATCAGAAAACTGATTATTCCTAATTTTGTTTGGTCGGGTCTCTGATATGCCTGCCAAGTTTCATGGTCCTAGCACAACTGGAAGTACCCTAACTCGAAAAAGTGTGACAAAATACCCTAAATTTTCAAGTTTCCAGCGCCCCGCACTCCCCCCCATATGGTCGGATCGGGAAACTGATTATTTCCAGGTTAGTTTGGTCGGGTCCATGATATTCCTGCCAAGTTTCATTGTCCTAGCTCATCTGGAAGTACCTTCACTCGAAAAAGTGTGACAAAATGCCCTAAATTTTCAAGTTTCCAGCGCCCCAGCTCCCCCGCATATGGTCGGATCGGGAAACTTATTATTTCCAGGTTACTTTGGTCAGGTCCCTGATATTCCTGCCAAGTTTCATTGTCCTAGCTCATCTGGAAGTACCCTAACTCGAAAAAGTGTGACAAAATGCCCTAAATTTTCAAGTTTCGAGCGCCCCCACTCCCCCGCATATGGTCGGATCGGGAAACTGATTATTTCCAGGTTCGTTTGGTCGGGTCCCTGATATTCCTGCCAAGTTTCATTGTCCTAGCTCATCTAGAAGTACCCTAACTCAGAAAAAAAGTGACAAAATGCCCTAAATTTGCAAGTTTCCAGCGCCCCGCACTCCCCCCCATATGGTCGGATCGGGAAACTGATTATTTCCAGGTTAGTTTGGTCGGGTCCCTGATATGCCTGCCAAGTTTCATTGTCCTAGCACATCTGGAAGTACCCTAACTCGGATATGTGGGACAAAAAAACTCGGACCGACCGACAGACCGACAGACCGACAGACCGACAGACCGACAGACCGACAGACCGACAGACCGACAGACGGAATTGTGATCGGTATATGGCACTTGAGCCAGAGGCTGCAAGTGCCATAAAAACTGCCATTATCATACTCTTACAAGCTTTTTTATGGCACTTGCAGCCTCTGGCTCAAGTGCCATATACCGATCACAATTCCGTCTGTCGGTCTGTCGGTCTGTCGGTCTGTCGGTCTGTCGGTCTGTCGGTCCGTCCGAGTTTTTTTGTCCCACATATCCGAGTTAGGGTACTTCCAGATGTGCTAGGACAATGAAACTTGGCAGGCATATCAGGGACCCGACCAAACTAACCTGGAAATAATCAGTTTCCCGATCCGACCATATGGGGGGGAGTGCGGGGCGCTGGAAACTTGCAAATTTAGGGCATTTTGTCACTTTTTTTCTGAGTTAGGGTACTTCTAGATGAGCTAGGACAATGAAACTTGGCAGGAATATCAGGGACCCGACCAAACGAACCTGGAAATAATCAGTTTCCCGATCCGACCATATGCGGGGGAGTGGGGGCGCTCGAAACTTGAAAATTTAGGGCATTTTGTCACACTTTTTCGAGTTAGGGTACTTCCAGATGAGCTAGGACAATGAAACTTGGCAGGAATATCAGGGACCTGACCAAAGTAACCTGGAAATAATAAGTTTCCTGATCCGACCATATGCGGGGGAGCTGGGGCGCTGGAAACTTGAAAATTTAGGGCATTTTGTCACACTTTTTCGAGTGAGGGTACTTCCAGATGAGCTAGGACAATGAAACTTGGCAGGAATATCACGGACCCGACCAAACTAACCTGGAAATAATCAGTTTCCCGATCCGACCATATGGGGGGGAGTGCGGGGCGCTGGAAACTTGAAAATTTAGGGCATTTTGTCACACTTTTTCGAGTTAGGGTACTTCCAGTTGTGCTAGGACCATGAAACTTGGCAGGCATGTCAGAGACCCGACCAAACAAAATTAGGAATAATCAGTTTTCTGATCCGACCATTTTGGGGGGGGGGGGGTGGAGGGCAGGGGAATCCGGGAAACTGAGAAGTGTGTAACTTTCGAACGGATGATCGGATTGTAATGAAACTTCATAACTGAAGAGAATATATATCTGTAATGTCCCGTTTAAAGTCTTGACCGGATTCGGTAGCCAGGGGGGAGTTGGGGGGGGGAGAGACCGGAAATTTCAAGAAACGGTTAGAATGGAGGGATCGGAGTGAAACTTGCTGGGAAGAACAAGCATCTGCTCTAGATAAGTCCTTCAGACCATTGTACTGGATCCGGACACTTATGGGGGGGGGGGGGGGTCCCGGAATTCCGGTGATGGTGGTTTTTTGGATTTTCACGATGAAACTTGGCAGGCATATCAGGGACCCAATCAAACTGACTTCAAAATAAAAATATTGTCGATCAGATAATGGTGGGGGAGTGGAGGGAGGGGAATCCGCAGGGGAATCCGGGAAATTGAGAAGTGTGTAACTTTCGAACGGATGATCGGATTGTAATGAAACTTCATAACTGAACAGAATATATATCTGTAATGTCCCGTTTAAAGTCTTGACCGGATTCGGTAGCCAGGGGGGAGTTGGGGGGGGGGAGACCGGAAATTTCAAGAAACGGTTAGAATGGAGGGATCGGAGTGAAACTTGCTGGGAAGAACAAGCATCTGCTCTAGATAAGTCCTTTAGGCCATTGTACTTGATCCGGACACTTATGGGGGGGGGGGGGGTCCCGGAATTCCGGTGATGGTGGTTTTGGGGATTTTCACGGTGAAACTTGGCAGGCATATCAGGGACCCAATCAAACTGACTTCAAAATAAAAATTTTGTCGATCAGATAAAGGTGGGGGGAGTGGAGGGAGGGGAATCCGAATTTTTCAGTCATGCGTAATTTTGGAATGGTTGATCGGATTCGAGTGAAATTTAAGAATTCAACAGAGGACATTTCTCCGATGATTTTTTTCATATCCGGACCGGATCCGGCAACTATTGGGGGGGGGGGGGGAAATACGTGCCCCGTTTAGAATGGAGGGATCGGGATGGAACTTTGTGGGAAGAACAAACAGATGCTCTAGGTAAGTCATTTGCTGAATCGGATTGGCTACGTGCATCGCGGGGGAGCTGGGTGGGGTGGGGGGGGGGGGGGGGGGGGTGGACCGGAAATCTCGAGAAACGGTTAGAATGATGGTATCAGAGTGAAACTTGCTGGGAAGAACAAACATCTGGTCCATATAAATCTTTTACATAATTTGACTGGATCCGGACACTTGAGGGGGGGGGGGGGGAGGGGTCTCCCGGAATTCCGTTTTTGGGGGATTTTCACGACGAAACTTGGAGGGCATATCAGGGACCCGGTCAAACTGACTTGGAATACAAAAAAAATCCTCGATATGATAATCTTGGGGGGGGGAGTTGAGGGAGGGGAATCCGGAATATTGAGTCATGCGTAACTTTGGAACGGGTGATCGGATTCGAGTGAAATTTAATAATTAAACAGAGGACATTTTTCTCTTGTGACCTTTTTCATTTCCGGACCGAATCCGGCAATTATCGGGGGGAGGGCGGAAAATACTTGACCCGCTTAGACTGGTGTGATCTGGATCGAACTTCGTGGGAATGACAAACAGATGCTCTGGATTAATCATTTACAGAACAGGATTGGCTCCGGTTATTGTGGGTGGAGTTGGAGGAGGGGGAGGGGGGTCTGGGATTCCGGTGATCGCGCGTTAAGGTACTTCCTGATGTGCTAGGACGATGAAACTTCGCTGGAATATTGGAGACTCAACAACATTTGCTTAGAAATTGCTACTTCCCAAATCCGATTATTCCTTAAAGTACCAATCTTGACCGCAAAGTAAAAAAAATACTTTTAAGCAATATATGCATTTTCGTGATGCCCATCAGCCCATTAGCAGTTTTGCCTCAAGGGTTTTGCTTACAAATGGAGTTCCAGCTCCCTTATAGCGCGCATCTCAACCGCAAAGTCGAAACTTACTCTTGATCAATCAAATCATCTTGACACATGCAAGTGCCATATGAGCTTACAGCTCTTGTTTAATTCATCACTCAAAAACCCAATCGCTGGATTCAGAATTTAGAAATAAAAGTCTCGCCCGTTCACTGTGAAAATGTAATATGCCCTACCGTCTAAATGTACCACAAGAATTCCAGTATACTCCTCCCAAACAACTCCCACCAAAGTCTCCCCCAAACACAATCACACAGATGCGGCTCGTACAACAACTTTCTTCTTTACAATTTTAGGCCTGATTGAGACTCGGACGACAGCTTTCTTCTTTGCGACTTGAGGCGGGATTGATACTCGGACAACAGCTTTCTTCTTTGCGACTTGATGTGGGATGTGGACTCGGACTGCAGCTTTCTTCTTTGCGACTCGAGGTGGGATCGAGACTTCTTCCCCACCCAACAACTGACCTTTAACACTGCCGCCAGAGCGCAGTTGTTTCCTTTTCGGCTTGAAAACTGTAATATTCACATCCAGACCCAAGATTTGACCAAATGTTAAGCCAGAGACTTCTTGGTTGTGATTTTCCAGCCGTTTCAACAGTTCAGCTTTGCATCCATTAAGGATGATTGTTCATACAATGTAATGACGTTACTAGTGAAAAACCGTTCAGATTGTCTTTCGGTGGGACGTCCGTTTTCGTCCACGGTCTGTTTTAACAAAATCACGCAAAACACAAGGTAGAAGGAAATACTCCCATGTCGATTCCGTTCTTGTTCCAAGAGCCTTTCTATCACATCCGTCAGTCCGGTCAAGAAAGCCTCTGGGCTGGTCACGCCGACTGTTGCAAGAAACGTAAACACCTGAAGTCGTCGCTCAAAGGCCTGCTCGCTGGGCTCGGGAATCTAGAAATATCAGTTTCACTCATTCACTGTAAAAATTTAATAGCCCCTACCGTCTTAAAATACCACAAGATTTCCAGTACACCCCTCTCAAACATTTCCTCCCTTAGTCCTCCCAACCACATTGACACAGGTACGGTCCATGTAAAATTAAGAGCAGTTTCGAATTTAGTTTGCATCACAAATACAAACACTTTATACAACGTCCACTTGCTTGAAAACAAAAACCATCAAAGTCAAGAACCTTCTTCAATGTTACTTGAATTATGTCACAATACTGAATCAGAACTTGTTGACATTCAACCCGATTCGATTTAAGTGTCACTCGAATACTGTTTTGAATTCCGCGCCACCTCCCTTAGTATCCCCAAACACATTCCCACAGGTACGGTCCATGTAAAAATAAGAGCAATTTCGGTTTTCGTTTGCATCCAAAATACATAGAACGCCCACTTGCTTCAAAACAAAAACTATCAAAGTCAAGAACTTGCTTCAGTGTTACTTGCCATCTCAAATTGTCTCACAGCACTGAATCATAACTTGTTTACATTTACCCTCATTTGAATTCGCGTCATTGCTCCCGTTGACCGTTAGATCAGGTAGACTACCTATTGACTCTCTGAAGGTTACAGTGGAATTGCAGTGGTTTTTGTCATATAGTCTTGAGCTGTGAATCCAGGAGGATCTGAATCTTTACTATTCAATGTAATTTATTCACGTGTACTGTGTTTTGACTTGCCTGACTTCGCTCGTGGGATGAGTCATACTTCGTAAAAGTTTACGAGCGAGTTAACGACGCCCGATCGCGGCCGGTCACACTCTTTGCACACGGCAAACCAGAACTTTGCAGTTTTACAGGAGTTTACCAGGCTAGGGTCGGATGTGAAGCCTGGCACTTCTGTGCCTCTCCTTACTTTCCGGACGGGAACCGCGGCAGATTCTGCGACTTTAAGACCGTGGCTTATCTCGGCTAGGAAAATATTCAACCAAGTTTTGGCGTCACTGATAGAACCACGTAACCTAGGCTGTAGTAAGTCGAAGGGAACACGGATTTTGGACAGGACACCGTCGAGCACCGACTGGTATAAGGAACATTCAAATCGTTTCCTGTCACGCACTTCCAACCATTTTCTATCCACTCTAGCTGACACTGTCGGAGGTTCTTGGAAGCTTAGCGAGCACTGTACGGGAATGTGATCAATCGAGAACGATCCATACATTAGAGAGACTGGGCCCGAAATCCCGCTAGAGGTAAAGGCATGATCAAGGTTCGATGTAGACCCGCTCGTATGCACGTAGGTAAACTGGCCGTCCTTTGGAAGCACTTTAAACTCATCATTTAATACTCCTAGGAGGGACTGGGTTCGGTGCATGGAGGGATCCATCACATCACAGTTAAAGTCGCCTATGATGACGCTATCGATGCCGAGCAGTTTAACTTTTCTCATGCAACACGCAAGGGAATCGATGCTCAAGTTGAACTTATAGTCAGACTTCTCGTTATTGTAGTTTGTTGGGAGATATACGCAGATCACATCAAGTCTGTCAATGCTAAGATTGTCACTAGTGAGGAAGTGTTCCTGCACGCAAACTATATTGGCAGTGCTACAGAAATGTTCGATTATCGGTGTTTTGTTTATGACTCCGCCATTCATATTCCACGATATGACTTTCATTTGGAGTTAGTGAGGCGCCCAGCGAGCTTCCTCAGTTCAGGACACTTGAATGAGCTGCAAGTGTGACTCTTTTGATTGCAGAAAGTACAAGCCACTGGTCTTGAGCACCGCACGTTGGGGGAGTCGCAGTGCTTTTCATCTGCGCAATTTTGACAACGGGGGCTATTCGTACATTGTGCGGCAATATGCCCATATGAGCGACAATGGAAGCAGCGCCTTGGCAGGAAGACAAACTCTTCTATCTGAAAACGTTCGTAGCCGAATTTGGGAGGATTTTTTACCGCACTAGTGAGGTTTTCTCGTGTATCGATAAATACCTTGAATGTACGAGTATGCCCGCACTGTTCAACTTTCGTACAGTTGGGGATACTGTCTTTGAGTTTTTCAGCACTGTACAATGGAGGAATTCGCTTTAACACACCAATAAGTACCGGAGTTTTCACGAGAGTCTCCAGCCCTTCACACTTGCTTTTAAGCGAAGAGGCTATATGATTGGCAGTTGCCTTTCTTCTGACGACAACACGCCATTCGTTTTTAGTCTGTTTTAGCTCGACCGGCCCATCCCTTAGATGATCGCCACACATATCGTTGAGGAAAGTCATTCTTTCTTCGGGAGAATTTAGCGAGGGGGGATTTTTGACGACTACCGAATATGGGGGGGGGGGGGGTAGGACTAAGAGGACTGCTTACTGGTTTAGAAACCTGACCTTGTACTCTGGATATCATCTGTTCGTTAAGTCCGTCAAACTCTCTGCACATTGTGTTCACCTGAGTTTTGATGCACGCGCCTATATCCTCGGCACAGGTGGGCACTTCCTGGGGCTCGAATATCACAAACTTGGAAAGCGCCACATTGTTTTTAGCGCAAACGGCGAACCACTTTGCTATGTCTGTGACATTATTCAAGTCCTTAGCCGACTTCACGCATCTTTCGGTTACTCCAGCTTCCTTATGCAAAAGTTCTTTCGCATCCAGAATATCGTCGTGTTCGAAAAATTCCACTGCTCTGTTTAGAAAGACTTCTTTCTTTATTCCACCAAGCATCGACCGCGACACAAAGTTCAGGACCGCATTCCATATCAACCGCATAGCACCAGAAAACCGGTTATTTATACCGAAATGAAATACGACTGATCAGGCTGGCTGCCACTGCCAGTGAATGACTGTGCTAAAAAACGCGTGCTATCCGTGATTATGGATTTCTTATGCAATAGGAAACAGCGTGTTTATGCCCTGTTTGAGGGGGATTCTGACTCTGATTGGACAGGTATAACATGTGGAGATTCGCAGGGCACAAAGTTGGCTGCCATTATATTTATAGCCGTGATCAACTACCTGATACTAGTCGAATATGAGGATCATTACAAGTTTATAGACACGTTTATTAATGACAGAAGCCAAGTATATTAATGACAGAAGAAATTATAGTAGTATTAATAAGGTGAGGACTACTGATCAATTTTCTGCTAATGAGCTAAAGTTACCACGGGGAATCCCCTCGAGGTACACCCAGTTCCTAATAAGTTGGCTTAAGTTAAGTGAACCAAGCCAACTTATTTTTGTGTCATTTAATTGAATACGCTGAATGATTTGGGTTCTGCTAAGGGATTTTCTTATTTTCCACTATCTTCTCTAGTTATGACGTTCAGAATATCTGTGGTCATCCCCACAACGTAAATTCTAATAAGACGCGGAAAATTTTAGTCTCAACACAAACGCGGCTTTTCAGGGGGCAGTGGTGAGCTTCGTGAAGACTGCTTAGTACCAGAACAAATCAAAATCATAAATCTTTCTCGTAAGGCATACAACACAGAGACAAGCGCATAGAAGTACTACAAATCACATGGAAATTCCTCTATTTGAAAATCGATTTTTCGTAAATAGCGGAGCAACGAAGTAACGCATTTTCAGCGGGTCTTCAAGCTAATCAAAGAGCGTGTTCCACCCTCGTACCAATAGTAACTATTAGTTACTAAACCCGTTCCAGCCTCACGAAAAGTTACTACGCTGACCGTTCCAGCCTTGTCGAAATAGTAACCAATAGTAACTATTTGCTTACCACGCTCGGGAGCGTGGTAAGCGTAGTAACCACGAATCTCTGTCACGTGATTGGTCGGATTCACCCGTGGTATGATATTTCGCTGGAAAATACAAAAATCGTTCCAGCCTTGACGACAAAAAGGCAGAATTTGTGACGTCATGCGTGGTAACTACGGTAAGTAGGATGGAACAGGCTCAAAGTGAATAAATGATGGGTAATCTTTTGTCGGATCCGATTATCATGGGGGGTGGAGGGAGGCGGAATCCGGGATTTTGGGACCCGCTGTCCGATGATCTCCGTTGTTCGTAAATTATTAAGTTACATCACGTCAGTCGGTATTTCGTTCACAGGGGTGGTCGATTATGAAGGAGTAAAATCTTCCAAAAGTGTCAAACGTTGACAAATGAAAATGATCCTGAACACTGACAAATTTTGTACCAAAACCTTTCAAATATGTCTAGATTTTAGTAAAAACTGAAAACTTTTGAACAAACCTGAATATTTTCAAAAGTTTCTAATAATTTTTTTTTTTTCAAACTCTTTAAAAATTTCGTATTTTTCACGACAGATAGATCGGGAACTTTTCTGTTATTGTTTTTATTTGTCCAGCAAGAGTTTCCGGGCCCCCCTCAAACTCGTGGAAACCGTGGGCATTTTGGGAACAACCCGAAATATCCAGACCCGGTTTTGGGAAGAGTTAAGCAGGGAACACTGTCCTGCTATTTACTCCCATGGACCGTGGGTTAGACGTCATGGTTGGGGAACTTGGGGAGGTTTTGTGCAACTGCCTCAAAAAGTTAGATGGCGCTGTTGCGCTAGCACTGCTGCAGACAGTGTTGCCAAGTGTGACACGTTTGGTGCCTTTTGACACTTTCTGTCTCTGAGTGACACCATGACACTTTTTCTCTGACAGTGACACTTTTTTTACGAATGACACTTTTTAGGTCAGAAAAGCACTTTTTCATTTACTTTACTAAAATGACGGATTACCGCCCCGAAAACACTGCCAAAACATGTACTTTACTTTGATTTTGAACAAAAAACAGTTTGAGGCCTTAAATAAAGCTCATTTCCGATTGAATTTTTTGACAAAACTGTGATGTAACAGTTAAGAAATGTTTTGAAAAATGTTGTTACAAATTCAGTTATTACCAATTTTGCGCGTTGTGCAGCGGAACACAAAAAAAAAATTAGGTGTCAAAAAGCAGCTTTTCTGTCAGCAATTATGACACTTTCATGACTCGAGCTCTTGGCAACCCTGGCTGTAGAGCCCATATACCAAGTTTAGCTCAACAGTGCCGAATATATGTGTCCGTCAATGACGTCATCAGTCAAAGCAGTGGCTATCCTGACAGTTTTTGGTGCCATCAATATGCAAATTAAGTACAGGAAAGATGCTTTATTTGACCTTTCTTCACCCCTACGGTGACGCCATCTACTTTTTCGAACTCAGTGACTTTTAATCTTCTGACATAGCCACCAGACGCTGCTGCTGTCCCTTCTTTAGATGTCATCACTGTTCACAGTAGAGCCACTTCTAAGCCTCCCATTAAAGCGAGGCGCGGTTGCAGAAGTTGTAAACGCGTTTCTGAGAGGAGACATCCCCTAGTGGAACCTAGTAACTTATCTGCTCTAAGTGACACCCGCGCCAATGGAAGCAGACCGACTGAATCGAGTCTCACATACTTACCCGTAATCCAACGCTTTGGCAGTTAGCCCGTAAACAAATATGACAATGAGCCGCCTCCTATCCTAAGACCTGTTACCTTCAACGCTCGTCCTGGCCTTCCTAACTTCCTCGTTTGCAACACTAGATCGCTGTGCAAGAAAACGGAAGATTTTGAGGCTGTTATTCGCCAGAACAAGATTGCCATAGCAGCCGTTACTGAAACATGGAACCTCGATGAAAATACTGGTCGTGTGGCTGGATACTCTGTGTTCTTGAACACTCGCTCTAATCGTGGATTATCGAAACTTGGGGGCGGTGTTGGTCTGTTTGTAAGAGAAGATATACCCTGTAAAATCCTTTCTGATCTCGCCAATCCGGACCATGAAGTAATCTGGCGACTTACTTGCCCCGTTTGTACTCGTGCATAATTGTGGCATCAGTATATTACCCAGAAAGTGCAAAGAATCGCCGAGACCTTGTCTCCTACTTGCAAAGGACTGTTGATGTGCTTCGGATCCAGTATAGTAGTCCTGCTTTTATCATAGCAGGCGACTTCAACCAGACGAAAAAAGGCTGGCTTTCATCCAGTCTATCCCTTAAGCAAGTGGTGCACATGCCTCTCAGGCAGCATTCTGGATCTCATTCTTACGAACTGTGAGTCCTACTACTGTAATCCTGTTTCTCTCGGACCAGTGGCCAAGTCCGACCATTTTGCTATTCTGTGGAAAGTCCACAGCTCATTGCCCAAGTCGAAATTAAGCCGCGTGGTTGGCTCATGGCCCGCCCTCTGACGGATTCTGCCATTCGAGCCTATGGACAGTGGATAGGCAATTATGATTTCCCAGAAGTTCACGGTTATTCAAGCATCCACGAAAAGACTAAAAGATTCAGTGACATTCTGTACTCCAAATACATCGAAATCTTACCCACCAAGTCAGTTATCATTAGTGAGTTTGATAAGCCATGGATTACCCCTGCCATAAAGAAACTCATCCGTGAGAGATGCCGCCTACATTCTATCGGTGATGTAGTAAACGCACAGGACTGTTGCCCAAATGGTTGCGGTCGTGTCTGTAAACCCCTTTTTTGGTCGGGTCAGTGCTCCAGCCCCGGTGAGTCATTCTCCAATGGTCATTTTTATCGTATCTCACTGCATAAGCAGTGAAAAGAACTGCAATACTTGCTCGTAATAGTGGAAGGAAAAGACCGGCGTTGTCTCACTGTTTTTAACTGTAAGCTTTTTATTGCAGAACACATTTAAGGTGGTCATCCACCACCACTGTGAACGAAATGACCGTCTGACCCGACGTACTTAATAATTTACGAACAATTGAGATCATCAGACACTGGCCTTGACTCTAACTGATGCAACTCGAGCTGAGCTTGGAAATTACGTCTCCCCTCCCCCCACCAAGGGCGGATCCGATTCAGACACGAAATTAGCACATCTAGAGCCATTTTCTCACACCACCTATCAAGTTTCCCTCGAATCGGAGTAATTTCAATCGGTCGGTTTTTCCGCAAAAGCAGGCGGTAAAAATGACCAGCCAGTCAGTAAGAACTTGCCCCCCCCCCCCCCCCCGAAACATCCTGGCTAGTAAAGCGGATCTCTGGCCATAGCCAGGGGCGTCACTATGAGGGGGACTCCCCCTCCCAAAGGTCTTGAGAAAGTAATTTCGTCGGGCGAAGTTATGTACAGTCTAGTCGAGCAAAACACAGAAAAAACCAAATGCTCGATGGTTTTGTCAGGCGTCGGTATTCTCGTCGGCACATCGGGTTCTTTTTGCACGTAAAAAAATCAAATTTCTGTAAATTTTTATCGTGCGCATGCCGAAAGTTTAACTCTCGTCGGTACATTGGCTTCTAGGTAAAAAATAAAGTTCTTTACAGTCTTGTCGGGCAAAACACAGAAGAAATAGAATTCTGAATGCTTTTGTCGGGCATCGGCATTCATGTTGGCACATCGGGTCTTTTTATACTTAAGAATTCGAATTCTGCAAACATTTGTCGAGCGCAAATTTTTCCGGAAAAAAATACGGATTTTTTCTGGGTACAGTCGTTGGAAGTTTCTCTTTTAAGCGAAAGTTGAAACGAAAAGCCGAATATGCGAATCTAAATAAATGAACTTACATCCAGGAACAATCTCAACTGATGTATTACAGTTAGTTTTACAAAAAATTTCGCACGCGGTACATTTTGTAGTATTCTCTATTTGGAAGAAAGATGTATCATTTAGTTTTCGTTTTACGATGGAAATTTTTTGGGTGTGAAACACGTTAAAAGCCGGAAATTGTATGGTACTATAGCTAAATTTTTCCCGAAAAAAAAGGCAGATTTAAAAAATTTCGCCTGCGGCGCCTGGTTTAACTTGTCTCGGTACAGTCGTTGGAAGCTTCGCTTTTTAGCGAAAGCTAAAATGAAAAGCCGAATATGTAAACTTTAATATACGAAATTATACCAAAGGAATAATCTCTACTGGTGCATTACAGTTAGTTTACAGAAAATTTCACCTGGGGCGCGTTTTGTAGTATTCTTTATTTGGAAGAACGGTGTTTCATTTAGTTGGCGTTTTAGGACTGAAATTCGTGGGGGTCTGAAACAGTTTAAAAGCTAGAACTTGTATGGTAGGTATAGCTAAATTCTTCCGGAAAAATGCAGATTAAAAAAATTTCGCCTGTGGCGCTAGGTTTAACTGGTCTTGATACAATCGTTGGAAGCTTCGCTTTTTGGGATCCCAAAACGTAAGTGGAGGGATACCTATGACATCACAAAAGTTGTCCGTCTGTCCATCCGTCTGTAAGAACGATAACTCTCGAAGGGAATGAGATATTTTGATGAAACTTGGTGTGAGTGGTTCATCGGACAAGTCAAGTTCGTAGATGGGCTTTGTAGCCCTACATTTAGGGGTGGGGGAGGGGGTTCAAATTAAGGGGCAAACAAAATATTTTGAAACAGCTAATGTTATAGTAGATTATGGGGTAAGAAGACATGCTGAACACGATGGTGAAAATCATTTTGTCATCGGACAAGTAGTTCGCCCGGAATCCGGTCAAAACCGGAAAGTTTGTTAGAAGTAAAAGTTTTATTTGAAGTTGATTAGATTTTTGATTTAGGGGTAGGAAGACATGCTGAATATGATGGTGAAAACCCTTTTCTCGACGGACAAGTAGTTCTCCCGGAATCCGGCCAAAACCGAAAAGTTTGTTAAAATTAAAAGTTTTCTTTGGAGCTAATTAGAAGTTCGATTCAGGGCAAGAAGACATGCTGAACACTTTCGTGAAAACAATTTTCTACCCGGACATGTAATTCGCCCGGAATCCGGCCAAAACCGGAAAATTGTTCAAAGCTAAGTTTTATTTGTAGTTCATTAGATTCCGATTTAGGGGTAAGAAGAGATGCTGAATCCGTGTGTAACAATCATTTTTTACCCGGACAGATAGTTCGACCGGAATCCGGTTGGAGTCGGAAAATTTGTTATAAGTTAAATTTTTATTTGAAGTTGATTAGATGTTCATTATTGGGGAAAGAAGATACCCTGAGTTCTTTTTTGAGCTTTCTTTTTTCGCCGGACAAGTAGTTCCGGAGTTCGTTAGAAACCGGAAATTGTCAGAAGTGGTAGGAAGTTTTCGTCAAAACAGATATGACTTATAGGGTTAAACACACATGCTGAATCCATATCTGAACTTGGTTTTCTCAGATGATTAGCTATTTGGCCTTAATCTGTTTCTGAATTTTAATAGTAAAAATATTCAAGGAGTCTGGCGAAGACTTGATCTGGCGAAGACAAGACCAAGTTGTCTGGATCAGATGTTGAATTTTTGGGATCCCAGCGAAACCTTTGGTCTTGTTAGCGAAAGCTAAAATGAAAAGCCGAATATGTTAACTTTAATATACGAAATTATACCAAAGAAATAATCTCTACTGATGCATTACAGTTAGTTTACAACAAAATTTCGCCTGCGGCGCATTTCGTAATATTCTTTATTTGGAAGAACGGTGTTTCATTTAGTTGGCGTTTTAGGATTGAAATCCGTGGGGGTCTGAAACACGTTAAAAGCTAGAACTTGTATGCTAGGTATAGCTAAATTTTTCCGGAAAAAAGGCAGATTTTAAAGTTTCGCCTGCGGCTCTTACTTTAACTTGTTCTTGGCACAGTTGTTGGACTTAGCTTTTCAGCGAAAGTTAAAATGAAAAGCCAATATGTGAACTTTAATGTACAAAATTACAGTTTTACCCCGGTTCTATTCTGTGCTGGCGGGAAATGTACGCCGTTGCCGCGAAGCGGCAACGGCCTGTTTTGTCGGCACATTTTTTAGTTTGTCGGCACAAACCGGACGTCCCCCCCCCCCAAAGGTAAAAGGCTAGTGACGCCCCTGGCCATAGCACCCCTCATTCAAGAGATACAATCAATATGCAAATGCAGGAACAAAAGAGAGAGTGGTTGGCACTTGTGATATTTGATATGAAAGATATTTGAAATGCAAAGGGCTATCTAGGAGATGTTGAAGGATAGCAAAATAACTGTCGTTATTATCGTGAAAGTCTGGAAGGGTTGGCTTGACTATGTGGGAGCCCCAGACATCTGGGAATCTGGAAGGTGACGCCAGGCTTTGACAGAAAATTAATTGCAAGCCAATAGATTTCATCACAACTGCCATCTTGGTTCTGTAAAAAAAGACTTTAGCCAGCAAGCTGTAAAAATCAACTAGCGTGCTGAAGTCCCCTGGTTCAGAGCCATTTGGCAAGGTCTTTGGACAGTCTGAGGGTTGAGGCAGCAACTACATATCCGAGAAAACAAGCATAGCCGGTTCTGCTGAGTTATATAAACCACAGAAACGATTGCACCTGTGATCCAGGTATGATGAGCTCCAGCAAAGGAATTTGGTAGTGACAGGAATTGTGGAAATGAGGTATGATCCTGAGTTCCTTAGCTTAATAAAAGGGTAAAAGAGGCAAACGAAAAAGTAACTGAAAACCAGTTTTAGGAAGGGCTGATCCGTTATCGGCCGGCGATAGACGATATCACCCTTCCTTGGCGATATATCGATATATTTATGGAAGATTTTACCCCGTGAGACGAAATTTTTACGCGCACCCAAATGTAATTGCCAAACGTTGACAAATAAAAAAAAGTTTTTACCCGCACCCAAATGTAACGGCCAAGCGCTGACAAAAAAAAGTGAAAACTGTCCAAAAGCGTCCCAAACAAGAAAACGGAAAATAACAGAAAAGTTCCCGATTTATTTGTCGTGAAAAAAATTTTTTGAAAGAATTTGAAAAAAATATTTTTCTATTAGATACTTTTGAAAATATTCAGATTTGTTCAAAAGTTTTCAGTTTTGACTAAAATCTAGAAACAATTGAAAGGTTTTCGGTGCAAAATTTGTCAGTGTTCAGGACATTTTGATTTGTCAACGTTTGACACTTTTGGAAGATTTTACCCCTTCAAAGTCGATAACCACCTTGAATGTGTTCTGCCATAAAAAAGCTTACAGTTAAAAACAGTGAGACAACGCCGGTTTTCAGGGGCACTGGTGAGCTTGGGGAAGACTGCAAGGAGGAAACTCTCACCTCTGTACAATCTGTACGTTGATGAACTGAACATCTTGCTTTCTCGTACAGGAGTCATCAACAATACATGCTTCAATAACATAAGAGCAGATGATCTTCTGATCCTGGCTCCAACTGTGGCTGCTCTTAACCTTCTGATGGGCGTTTGCGATCGTTTTGCTTGTGAAAAAGATATAGTTTTCAACACAATGAAGACGCTTTGTATGGCGTTCATCCCACGGAACTTGCAGCTGAAGCATATTCCTGATGCCCTTCTGACTGGAGTACCTTTGGCTTTCGTCAGTTTCTTCAAACACCTTGGTTACACTTTCACTTCAACCATGAGTGACGAAACACATGTTGCTGCTGTCTCCAGGTCTCTGTGCTCCAGAGCAAATATACTTATTCGTAAATTCGGAAAGTGCGAGCCTGCGGTTAAAGATTTCCTTTTCAGGTCGTACTGCACAAAGATAATCAGATAATCTGTTGACACGATCTTTAGCACTGCACACCTTTGTACTGCCTTGCGTTTGTGCAGTGTATCCCCTCTAAATGCGAGAGCAGGTTTCTGGTTCTTTACAACAATTCCTTCCGGTGGCTTCATGGTCTTCCCTGAAATTGCAGTGCCTCTGGTATGTTTACTGGTGGTGGTCTACCCTCGTTTGGGGAGCTTAAGAGAAAAGCCGTGTTTTCGGTCCAGTCTATAGGATCCTCAGCTCGACTAATCCGCTCCTTTTGGTGCTTTCTGGGACTTACTTTAGGCTCTCTCTTCCACTGTGGAAGGAGTGGACACATGTGCTTTATGCTGTCCCGGTTGAGAGATAATTTTTTGCTGTTGTTTTTGTTTTTATGTTGTTGTTGTTGTTGTTTGTTTTTGTGTTTATGGCCCCTGTTGGTCGTTGAAGAAATAAAATAATAAATAATAATAATAACATACTCCGGCTCCATAGAGCCGCACACAACAAATCCTCTCAACTCACCACTGTGCTTGTCCTCGTCTTTGGTGTCTGACTCTTTTTTGGCTTTCTCCATTGTGTGTTGTTTAGGCGGTTTGAAAAACTCTGTAGAGATCGGAACGGCTTTGTCTGTGGACTTTGGCCTTTGGAACCCTGGAAAAGACATACTTTCTATGAACTGCTGTAGAATCCTGGCTCCATGGCGAGGCTTATCCGACCGACCGACAGAAAAGCGATCGGTTGCAAGAAAATTGTCCTCTCTGCGGATGTGAGGTGATCATAATGTCTGTCCGTCTGTCGGCCTGTCTGTCCCTCTCCTGGCTTTGCTAGTTTCGGCACTTCCGCATAAGCTAGGACAATTAAACTTGGCTTGCATATAAAGGACCCTAGAAAACTAGCAATGGAACCATCTCTTCTCGGATCCGATTATCGTGTGGGGGTGGAGGGAGGCGGAATCCGGGATTTTGCGACCCGCTGAAGTTGTGAACGGGTTTGCCCGAAATATGCAATAAACTCGTCCGGACCGCATCCGACCATGGTGAGGGAAGTTGGAGGTTGGGGGGGGGATTTGGGAATAAAACAGATAGAGGGAGTGGATGAAACTTGGATGGTTCGAAGTTCACGGGTCCTAGATATGCTACTTTGAGGTCCAGACCGGATCCGGCATCGGTGGGGCAAATCAAATTTCAGCTACAGAGATTTTCCGGAATTGCTCCGATTTGAGTGACCCATGGTTGGTGGAGAGAATAAAAGCCCGCATAGTCGTAACATTTGTGTGTCTGAATAGCTTCCGACGACGTTGGGGGGCGCTGAAGGGAGGTTGACATGACAGACGTTCGAAAGTACTCCGATTCGAGTGAAACTTGATAGGTGTGTGAGAAAATGGTTCTAGATGTGCTAATTTCGTGTCTGAATCGGATCCGACCTTGGTGGGGGGAGGGGGGAGGTAATTTCCAAGCTCAGCTCAAGTTGCATCAGTTAGAGGTCAAGGCCAGTGTCTGATGATCTCAATTGTTCGTAAATTATTTAGTTACGTCACGTCAGACGGTCATTTCGTTCACAGTGGTGGTGGATGACCACCTTAAATGTGTTCTGCGATAAAAAGCTTACAGTTTAAAAGAGTGAGACAAAGCCGGTCTTTTCCTTTCGCTATTACAAGCAAGTATTGCAGTTATTTTCACTGCTTATGCAGTGAGATACGATAATAATGACCATTGGAGAATGACTCACCGGGGCTGGGGCACTGACCCGACAGAACAAGGGGTGTACAGACACGGCCGCAACCATTCGGGCAACAGCCCTGTCCTGATGGACAGCGTTGACCGCATAAATCAGCGCATGCGCCAGGCGCAAGTTGTCGGCAGATCTGGTCGGAACACCTCGTGGTCCACTGCGCTGAAAACAGAATAGAATCTGAAGAGCTCAAAATATAATAGAATCCGAAAGCTCAAAATGCAGGATTAATGTCGCCGCAGTCAGGCAGCATTTTTCGTCGCATTTTCATTTCGGACCATAACGGTGTCGACTAAATTGTCTCGGAATTCCATACAGTCGTGACGTCACCCCCATCTGATCTATTTTACCTCAGAAAACGAAAAATTATAGTTTATTCCTAACGGTGAATATATTTTTGACTATATTTAGAGCCGAGCGGCCAGCGAGGCGCCGGACGCGTTTACATTTATAAAACGACCTAGGGACAATCAAATGCTATGCTGGGCCCTGAATCACAGGAATATATACTATGACAATACTGACTATATACTTCACGATTGTATGGAATTCCAATACAACTTAGTCGACACCCATTTGTGTGACCTTTTCCAGAAGAAGTTAGGAAAACACTGGAGACCCGTTTTTAAGTTGTATTGGAGAATGTCTGATAAATGAAACTAAGATTTCAAAATTTTCCTTTGTTTATTTGTTTCCTATGTGTTCGATCGTGTTTGTTATATTCTGCGTTTGGTATGGTCAGCTAGCTTTATGTAATATATATATCCGTATTGAAAAACACAAAGGCCATATACAGGATAAACAGAGAACTCAGAGGAAACTAAACAAAATAATAAACCAAGAAACAACACTTCTCAATTCGAGTGCTTTTTGCACAAAATTACCAAAAGAAACAATCACTCTTGGTGACGTAGAGTGTAAGATACCAAGAAGCTGCACAACATTCCCAGAAAATAATGAACCCCTCAAAGCACAACTCTTACTAGCAATGATCTTTTCCCTATGAAAGGGATCAGAAAAATCGTTTTCGAAAATACCATTACTTTCCACTTGAAACTAGCGATCTCTTGTTAGCGCTTGTCGACTGTGTCCACCCTTCCTGCTCTCCGACGCGGCGGCTGGGCGCAAAACATTTGAAAACTCATCGTGCCTTGGTTAAAAAGTGGGGAAACTAAGCAAATAAAAGAAGTAATAAATAGAAGATTCACATCCTTATGTGTTTAAGAGTTGTCAGCGGACATTGAAGATTCCGGCACACTTTTCGTTGGGTGATGGGAAAACTCGGCAAGGCCGAAAAAGCGCAAAGAATTCGTAGTTACGAAACGAAACAATGGAGAAAGGTGGGGATTTAAGAAGCTTATAATACCATATGGGAGCTAAGTATTTTACGAAAGGCAGAATAAGCAAGAGGGGTCCTTTAAGTGCGATAGCTCCTGGCACCTGAAAAGAAAATGATCAAGACCATCCCATCAACTTATCCATCTTAAAAGGAGCGTTTTCACGAGATTCCGGAATCACTTCCAAGCGAGCGAAGAGCATCGCTAGAACTGTGGGAAAGTGATTCCAGGAATTGCTTTCCACTTTCCCGCTGGACTGATCGTGAAAACACATAGAATGCTGAAATCGCCAGGAAAAGTTAAAAAAAAAAAAATTAGAGCAAAGATGGTTCACTAATCATTCCTTAAATTACATTCTCACATGTTCCAGCGAATTAATCCTCAATGCAGCTAAGACGTGATTTTTATGTTCGCTAATGAACTATTAGTGCCACTTTCCATAATAAACACTTGCCGTATTTTTTCCACACGACAATCGGCAATTCCTGCTCGGCAATTCCGGATGAAGCATTCATTCCGCGGAGCTTTCCACCAACGAAGCAGCGCGAAAACCATTGGAAAGTGATTGCGACTCTTAAGCATACTCAAGTGCCATTTAGCGATCGTAATGTCTGTCTGTCGGTATGTCTGTCCGCATTTTGCTAGTTTGGGCACTTCCACATAAGCTAGGACGATGAAACTTGGCCGGCGTATCTGGGACCCGACCAGATTAATCACGTCTCCGATCCGGCCATCGTAAGGGAGTGGAGGGATGGGGAATATGGAAATTAGTAGCATGCATAACTTTGGAACGAGTAATCGGACGTGCATGAAACTTGACAAGTTTCAAAAACAAATGTCTCAAATGTTCAGTTTTAAATCCGGACCAGATCTGATAACTGGGGGAGGGGGGGTGTCTGGAGAGGGGCACCGGAATTCTCGTGAAAGGCTTGAAGTCGAAGGATCGGGATGGAACTTGGTGGGAAGAACAAGCATAAACCCTAGATACTTATTGACAAAACAGGACCGGATCGTGTCACAATGGGGAGTTGGAGGGGGTTTCCAGGAATTCCGGTGATCGCGAGTTAGGGTACTTCCTGATGTTCTAGGACTATGAAACTTAGCAGGCTTACTAGGGACTCCATCAGATTGATTTGAAAATAATCCCATCCCCGATCCGATCATCGTGGGGGGAGTAGAGTGATGGGGAATCCGGAATCTAGTGACATGCATTCGGAACGGGTGGTCGGAGGTGCATGAAACTTAACAAATGTCAAGAAGAAATGTTTCAGATGTTCAGTTTCAAGTCCGAATCGGATCTGATAACTGTGGTGGGGGGGGGGGGAGCTGGAAGGGGCACCGGGAATCTCGTGGAACGCTTACAGTCGAGTGATGGGAGTAGGACTTGGTTGGAAGAGTAAGCGTAAACCCTTAATAAATTATTGACAAAAGAGGACCGGGTCGTTTCATAGTGGGGGGAGTTAAAGGGGGTTTCCCCGAATTCCGGGGACCGTGAGTTGGGTACTTCAGTATATGCTAGGACCATGAAAATCGGCAGGTGTATTAGGGACTTTAACATATTGACTTGAAAATAGTCCCTTTCCAGATCCGATCACTCGTGGGGGGATTGCAGGGATGGGGAACCCTGAATCTAGTGACAAGCATAACTTTGGAACGGGTGATTCAACGTGTATGAAACTTGACAAGTCTCAAGAACAAGGGTGACGAGGATTCTTGCCAAGAAGGGCCGAAATATCGCTGATGAAGAATCGTAGCTGACATATCCGTTGTAAACATTGTTTTGGTATAGGGAGTTCCGAATTAAGGGTAAAAACAAATATTTTTTATAAGCCAATGAGATATTCCGTATCAGGATAGGCATACTGAATCGAATTTTGAACGTATTTCCTTGACGGAGAAGCTGGCAAAATTTGCAGAAACCTGGAAATTTGTATTGAAAGGTTCGGCTCTCAGTGTCGCTGGATCTTTTGCTCTGCATGCTCTGCCTCTCCCCTAAAACACGAGGCATTTGGTAAAAAAAAAAGAAAATATCTAAAAGACCTTTTTGAAGTCGATTAGATATGAGATACTGGAGTAAAAGTGCTTGTTGAATCCATATCTGAACTCGGGTTTCCTCATTTGATTAGTCGTTTGGCCGTAAGCAAAAAACTTCAAAACGGTAACATTTTTTTTGTACATATTCAAGCAGTTGATTATGGATAAATAGCAAAAATATTAAAGGGCTCTAGCAAAGACTCGGAAATGTCCAAGATGTGATTGTCTGGATCAAAAAGGTCTGATAAATATTGCATTTTTGGGATCCCATCGAAACCTTTGGTCTTGTTTTGTTTTGTTTTACTATTCTCATTCGGTTATTTAGCGTACGTGTATCGTTCGAAGGGCTTACCGACAAAACGGCGCCATGACAAAACGTCCCCACGCCAAAACGTTCCCGTGGCGAAACGTCCCCAGCCAAAACGGTCCCGTGGCGAAACGTCCCCAAGCATAGATTTTTAAGTTCGCCTCGGTCATCAAGTGCATGATCGAGATAAAACAACTTCAGAGTGTGCATTACAGATGTGGGAACATTCCTTACAAGCACGAAAGATCGGACAAGGGACCGGGTGCTTCATAAATGTATTGTTTCCAAATAAAGTATATAGTGTTATATGCCTTGCAATGGACTCGATCATTTTTCAACTGATCAGTTTTAGGTCCTTCTAGGTCGTTTAAAGCAACATGCACAATCTGAGGAGCACCAGTATGCTTCTCAGAGAAAGGGGAAGCCTGCTTTTGGCTCAAAGAGCCAGACATGGAGAACACAAAAATTAGCGTAGTTCCGTTATGGTGGGTAAAAATGACATGGGAAGCGAGGGAACAAAAGCGGATGGAACGATTAGTTAGGTAGCGAGACACAGTAAATATAGGTAAGACCGGTTTGGTCCGTTAATAAAATCCTTTAACAACAAATATCACCAACAAAAATATAGAACAAAAGAAAGATCGATGAGTTATATCGCAGCGTAAACTAACACACATATGAACCAATTGAATAAAGGATAAAACGAAAATTGACAAACTACAAAGTCTTTGCGCTTTCTTTGAGAAATGGCTATCCGGGAGCAACACTTTGGTTTGTTTCTTCACTATCGGATAAATGCTGAACCATCGTGGTTCTCAAAATGTTCTATTCCAAGAACATTTTTTATCTGAACCAATGACGCAATCAGTTATCTCATATGCCTAGCTATCTCTGAGCGATGAAACAAAAAAAAGATCGATAGCCGGGGACATATTGCCATGGTGACGTTTCGATTGGGAACGTTTCGCCACGGGGACGTTTTGTCGTGGAGACGTTTTGTCGTGGGGACGTTTGATCATGGGGACTTTTTGTCACGGGGACGTTTCGCCAGGGGACGTTTCGAATGGGGAAGTTTCGCCGACAATCCGTTCGAAGGTTTTTTTCTTTTTGCTTTACGCCATCTTTCTCTTCCAGACTGCACGACGTGTTGAGAAATAAATTATTGCAACTTCTAGTAAAGCAATTAAACTTGCTGTCAAAAGTTATGGCCCTATCCCCAGATGTCTAATTAGAACTTTGATGATCTAATTTATTTGAATATATGTTTCAAAGTCAGCTTGGGCTCAAGGAATATTTATTGGGTTGCGAGAGCAACACTTTGGTTTTGTCATGTTTTTTTTTCCCATGACTCCGATTTCATTTTATTCCTAGTAACTGGTAAGGGTCTAACCTGTACGGTTTTTACGGAAAGTGTGGACCTTAGGCCGGATTGATGAATACGACATTACATTTTGGAAAGCTCCGTAGAACTCTTGCCTGGGGCCAAAAAGAATGGTTTTCGCTTGTCCTCGAGCCAGAGCCTACGGTGTGCGAAGTGAAGTGGAGTTATATAGTCCATGTCAGAGAGGACTATCTGAAGTTGTGTAGCGAACCTTTCGTTTCATCAAACCATGTTTCTGCTTTCGAGTGGAAAGCTCCGTTCTAGCACGCAAGCAGGCAGGCACCAGTTTCAAATTGATGGACTAAAATCTATAAGTGTTAAATATATGCGGCAGTTACCCGGCCCCACAGCCAACATATCTTCTTTGAGTGATAAATAGAAAAATCTACAGAAACAAAAAAGTGTCATTTTCCCATGGGTCCGAAAGTGCTGCCATCTATTGTTTCTATCCATGTCTGTTCGCGATTTCAGCTGAGTTTATCATTCCATTTCTTACACTTGGGAGTGAGGAAGAGAAGTGATATCAGATAGGCCTCTTAAACTTTAAAAGTTCTCTCACTGCTAAAGAAATTAGAGCTTACCTTTTGCTCCTTTCTAAGTGGTGATATTAGAAAGTTGGCCTACGGCAAAAAAGTCAACTTTTAAACTAATACAGATAGAATTTTTTTTCAACGGCAGTCGATAGATATTGGTGAGCTGATCAAAATATATGTCATCCGTCTTTTGGTACAAAAATTCCTTCATGAGATATAACAGTTTGAAAGTTTAAGAGGGGTTGACAACTTCAGTAGTAAGGTACACACTGAAACCAAAAATAGACACTGAAACCAAAAATAGGCCGATCCCAATTGTGAGACATGTAGGGGACTTGTAAGCAACAGTCGGCTGTTAGACCATAATCATCTTCAGTGATGAGGGGTTTAAAGCTTTTGCTAGTTGGTGTACCTATAATTTGTTTCCGATGTGTTGATGGTAAGTACAATTTGGTACACAAGTAACAATCGGCTGTTAGACCATAATCATCTTCGGCGATGAGGGGTTAGCAACTTTGGTAGTTGGCGTACCTATTAATCCTATTATTTCTGTCCGGTGTATTTGATCGCGAGAACAATTTGGTACCATGTCTATCAAGGGGAGATGGACTTATAAGTAAGAATCGGTTGCTAGAAGGGATATTGAGGGGCTAGAAACTTGTGAAAATTGGTGTACATTTACTTGATCTCTATATATCTTAGGGTAAGAAAATTAGTTTCCTTGGTCTATCGCTGCAACTTAACATTAAGCCTTTGAGGGATTGACAACTTTAGTGGTAGGGTACACACTCAAACAAAGAATAGGCGGAACCCAATTGTTAGACATGTCAGGGACTTGCAAGTAACAATCGGCTGTTAAACCATAATTATCTTCAGCGGTGAGGGGTTTTCGACTTTTCCTAGTTTGTTCACCTATTTTGTTTCCGGTGTTTTCGATGATAAGAAAAGTTTGGTTCATGTCATCGTTCAAGAATCAGCTGCTATAGCATTGTCATTTTCATGAGATGCTACAATGGTCTATGGTGATGGTCTACCACTGTAACAGAGAATTATGTGTTACCTCAACGGATATAAATGATAATGTAATGCAACGATATAGTTTCGAAATAATTAGCAGAGTGGCATTTATGGTATTTTGGTCCTGAAAAGTTACGGATATCTTTATATTACCAATTAGTTTATATAAGATAATGTTCCAAGTATCCGAAAGTCACGATGTCTGCGATTGAAAAGGATAAAGTTCAACTGGCTGCTAAGTTAATTTAGTCCTTTAGTCCTTTAGTACTTCCGGTATTGTTGTTGTTTTTACTTGTAAGCAAAAATCGACTGTTAGACCATAATCATCTTCGGTGATAATCATCTTCGGTGACTTTTACTAGTTGGTGTACCTATCAATCCTTTTATTTGTTTTTGAATTGAGAAATATTTGGTACTATGTCTATCACGGGGAGATGGACTTGTGAGTAGGAATTGGTTACTAGAAGGGGTTCATAAGGGGCTAGAAACTAGTGCAAATTGGTGCACGTTTTATTTGATCTCTTTAAATCTGAGGGTAAGAAAATAGTCTCTGTAACTTAGAATTAAGTCTTTGCCAAGCTTTCGTTCATCAAACCATGTTCCTGCTTTCGAGTAGACCAATAGCGAAGAAACAAAACCAAAGTGTTGCTCTCGCAACACTTTTGTCGGCGAAGCCGAACAAAGGTTGCTGCAACACTTCCCGTTGTCCAGGCAACGTAGGTCTAGTTTAGTGTTCCTGAAAGAGAAGATTTCTGTTGCACCCAATCAAATGTGCCCACCACAGGTTCGCAAAGAGTTTTGTCCCTTCTTTTCTGAAGTTGTGTAACGAAGCATAAGCTGAGCTGCTAGTTTAAATTTATAATATTATTTATGACCGATGTAGCCCTATATACGTAGGCCTATTATGATTTATGTGTGTGCTCATAGGTTGTATCCATGACTATACCAAACAAATTTGGCGTAAGCCATGAAAAGTTTTGGTCAATCAAAATATTTATCTATTACCTTAAATACCCTAAATTGCACTTGCAAGCAATAAGGATGTTGTATCCCGACGAGTAGCTTGCGGATGGCGATGGTTCTATGTTCTGGTGGTCGGTACACCAGAATACAAAGAATACGGCGCCCGTTAGATGAGACTGTTACTACAAGTGATTCGTATACCCCTTCCTCCCATATACTCAATTCGGGATAATCTACAACTTCTAGTTCATTTCTTACCAGATAAGCAAGGCCACCTTTCTTAATTTGCGTGCGATTCTTGGAAAGAAGTGTATATTCTTCAGTTTCAAACATTGAAGTCGGTGCAGTGTCCATTATGAATGTTTCCGTCAACCCGATAACATCAAAACCTGATCTCGATTCATTAACTACAGAAGAGAACTGAACGCGGACTCTATACCCTGACAATTACAATTAGCAACCACAAAATTATCTTCGGACTTAAGATCACGTAAGTCCTTTGTTTCTTTATATTTTGTTCGAGGTATATTTATATTCAGGTTTACTCTTTCACAGTCACTGCCACTTTAGCATAGATTAGATACATTCAGTCCAGAAAAATCAAAAGCATTATCTTCTAAATGTTTTCGTCGGTCACACATCAGGGATGATATTTACACTTGGTTTCGATCACGGGACGCGCCTTTAAATCATGACGTAGGCTTTGCCAGCGGAACTACTTGCGAGAGCTTCGAAAAAGATATGATTCATCCGTCCACTTTCGCGTGAATTCTTCCTTGGAGCGACCACACTTCTCTCTTTCCCAATACGTCTTTTGCTCCTTTGTTAGGCCGAGTGTTAGGCTCTCTGTTATAAAGCAGCGTGAGCCGGCTAACTTGTTGCGATTTTTGATTACTTGACGAGTGCAGTCACATGATTTTAGGTTCCCCCCTCCGACTCCCCCCACATTCTTTGTATTCTGGTGTACCGACCACCAAGTACCCCAGCACCTAAAGGAATCGCTTATCTAGAGACTCTCTTGACAGGGCTTCGCTCTACTCGTAATCCGTGCGTAAGAATGGGCGATTTTAACTCTAATCTGTTAAATCTTGATCACAGTTGCAACCTGGCTTTGTCCTTCAGGATATTTTGGAAATCAGTTGAACGGAACTGATGCGATCCTTAAAGGGTCCATCTATTCTGCCTTTCATATTATCCCTAGCTCCCTTATGTGATAATAAGATTCTGAAACCCCCGTCTTTCCCCATTGTTTCGTTTTGTACCTACGACTTTTTAGCGCTTTTTGGGCCTCGCCGAGTTTTGATAGTTACGCAACGCAAACTTCGTTGAGAGTTTAAAGGTGCCCCAACAACTCTTTTACAATAAGGACATGCGAAGCTTCAAAGTATTATTTTTAATTTTAGAAGGAGGTCTTCATTATTTTTTATCAGAGATGAAACATAGTTTAAAGGCTACCCTCTCCTCCCCCTCCACTCCTGTCGGTGGTAATAGCACCCGTTCTTCAGACAATTATGTTTGCCCGATTTTTAAATCGTGGTTCACTTTTCTTTTACAAATAAAACCGCTTTGCTGGAGATTCTGGAGAGAATTCGTACGTGTTACGTTGGTAACGGAATTCTGTTGCGTCAGTAACGGAGGAAAAAAATCGTTGAAACGAAGCAGAAGGCTCAATCCTCTTCAATCGCACTTGGCCGGAAGGCAAGTGCCATAAAAACAACTTAGCTAAAAAGTATCATCATATTCAGCCAGCGTAAACAGCTGTCTCAAAATAAAAGCTATATAAACTATTTTTTTATGGCACTTGCAGCTTCGCTCAGGTTCCATATACCGATCACTTTTCAGTCGGTCTGGCGGTCGGTCTGTCAAGCCACTGTTCTCGATTTAGGGTACTTCGTAAAGTGCTAGGATCATGAAACTTGGCAGGCATATTAGGGACCCGACCAAAAAGGTAACTTGGAATTAGTCACTTTCCCGGTCCGACAACAGTGTGGGGGGGGGGGGGGGGGGGGAGGCGGAATCCGGAATATCCGAACTTTTGAACGGGGAATCTGATCTTAATGAAACTTGATATTTGCAAACACCTCGTGTTTCAGATGTAACACTTTAAGTCCGGTATGGATCCGGTGTCTTTGGGGGGAGTTGGAGGGAGGGAACCGGAAATCCTGTGACATGTTCAGAGTGGACGGATCGGGATGAAACGTGCTGGGAAGAACAAGCATAAGCCCTAGATACGTAGTTGACAAGACCGGACCGGATCCAAGCACTGTGGGGGAGTTGGAGGGAGGGTTCCGGACTTCCGGTGCTCCCGACTTAAGATGCTTACAGATGTGCTAGGACGATGAAACTTGGCAGGCAGTCGTTTCTCCGATTTGACCATCAAAATTTTTCCAATCGTAAACAATTGGAAACGGTTGTTTTTTTACGATTGTAAACAGTTGTTTACGATTGTAAACAGTTGTTTGCGATTGTAAATAGTTGTTTCCAATTGTAAACAGTTGTTAACGATCGTATTTTTACGATCGGAAACAGTTGCTTACAATCGAAACCGATTGTTTCCAGTCGTCATTTTACGATTGAAAACAACTGTTTCCAATTGTGTTTTTACGATCGAAAACAGTTGTTTACGATCGTGGTTTTAAGACTGAAACCGATTGTTTCCAATCGTTCTTTTACGACTGAAAACAATTGTTTCCAATTGTATTTTTACGATCTAAAACAATTGTTTCGGATCGTATATTTACGATCGGAATTCCGACTGCAAATTCTTTTTCAATACACCCTCCACCCCTATTCCCTAAAGTGCAGATCGTCGATAACTGGACTGGAAGCAGGGTTGCCACTTGAACAAAATTAATGGTACTAATCAGAACGGCAAAAAGTACTACTTTGAAAAAAAAGTACTACTTTCCAAAAATTTTGCGCATGATGCGCTTCGCGCAACACGCGCATGTCGATCCCATACATTTCTTTGGCTTTTCACATAGTAAAAATATTTGAGACCGGTTTCTCTTGTTCATTTTTTCTTTGTTATTAAAAACGGTCGATTTTCTCAGCATTTGCTTGGGAATCTCAGGCAAATTTATTTCTAAATTGCGCCAATCGCATATTTGAATGAGGTGAGCGTAACCAAGGGCGTCACAAGTGCATTTTCGTGTGGAGGGGGGGGGAGAGCCAAATTCTTAACTGACATACTGAAAACTTGAGCTTTAAATTATGGTACACAAAAACGAATATTGTGAAGTACAAACACTAAAAGGCAGCCCCAACGATGATTAGACAGCTACTAGGCATCTTTGACAGTGCAAAACAGATACGTCAGCTAATCTTATTAGAGCTATATTGACATATTGACAAGTTCATTTTCCAACTTGAGCCTGAAAGGACCTTAGGACCGAAGGGCCGGAATATAGCTCTAAATTCATTCATTTAATCGTACTTGCCCCACACGATCCTAGCAGCAGCTTCTAATTACTATATCCAAGTCAAATGAAACTGAGCGCAGTAGGCGAAATTTTCAAGTTCGCATTATCTTTTCCTAAAAAAAAATCAACTGCTTCCAATCCTGGCTCTTAATTTGGATCAAACCCCACAATCTCAAGAATTTCCAGACACTTTGTCACCAGAGGAAGCGAAGCCCCGGCAGCATTTCCTAGATACTGTTGGCCACCCAAGAACATGTTAAACTCAGCGCAGCACGCGATGCTTTTTTAGTCCACCTTTTTGCTGCCAAAATTTCCGCCTAAAACAAGCTAAAACCCCAACTAAATGACGCGCCCTTCCATAAAATAGCGAATACTACGAAAGGCGTTGCCTACTACTATGCCGGAGATCTTTGCTAAAGGAATTTAAAAAGCCTTAACAGCGGATGCAAAAATGTACTTTCGGGTGCCAAAAATCACTACACCAACTTCTTTTTTCCCGATTCTGGAATAAAAATAAAACGTGGGGAATTCGCGTTTGAATTTTATAAACTGTTGTTATGACAAAGCGCATTATTTGAGTAGCACACAGAAATTCAGGGTTTATGGGGCAACGGTAGGGTTGTCTGGTTTAGCCTATCTGTTTAGTTTAAAGAAACTCGGTCAGGGTACTGAATCTCCCAACTTGATTTATGCGAAGTAATCACAAACTGAAATGTATTGGATACCATCGAAAATACAAGATCACATATGTGATGGGTCGAAGCTGAGCTGTCCAGTTCCTGCAAATGACAATAAGCATACTTCTAGCTATTAGATTGAGAAGAACACGATAAAAAATGGTACTACGAGTGATATTTTCATCAATTGTGTTTTGAGTGATGGCTTGTCATCAACTGTGATCGAGGGACTGAGACAATGGGCCATTTATGGCCTGAGTTTTTAATTGGCCTATCCCATGCGACAACTAGACCGACGTTGCCTGGACAACGTGAAGTGTTGCAGCAACCTTTGTTCGGCTTCGCCGACAAAAGTGTTGCGAGAGCAACACTTTGGTTTTGTTTCTTCGCTATCGGTCTACTCGAAAGCAGGAACATGGTTTGATGAACGAAAGCTTGGCAAAGACTTAATTCTAAGTTACAGAGACTATTTTCTTACCCTCAGATTTAAAGAGATCAAATAAAATGTGCACCAATTTGCACTAGTTTCTAGCCCCTTATGGACCCCTTCTAATAGTAACCAATTCCTACTTAGAAGTCCATCTCCCCGTGATAGACATAGTACCAAATATTTCTGAATTCAAATACGCCAGAAACAAATAAAAGGATTAATAGGTACACCAACTAGTAAAAGTTACAAGCCCCTCATCGCCGAAGATGATTATGGTCTAACAGTCGATTTTTGCTTACAAGTAAAAACAAGAACAGAATTTCGGAAGTAGGGACTAAATTAACTTAGCAGCCAGTTGAACTTTATCCTTTTCAATGGTAGACATCGTGACTTTTGGATACTTGGAACATTATCTTATACAAACTAGTTGGCAATATAAAGCTATCCGTAACTTTTCAGGATCAAAATACCATAGATACCACTCTGCTAATTATTTCGAAACTGTATCGTTGTATTACATTATCATTTATATCCGTAGCGTTAACACCTAATTCTATGTTACAGTGGTAGACCATCACCATAGACCATTGTAGCATCTCATGAAAATGACAATGCTATAGCAGCTGATTCTTGAACGATGACATGAACCAAACTTTTCTTATCATCGAAAACACCGGAAACAAAATAGGTGAACAAACTAGGAAAAGTCGAAAACCCCTCACCGCTGAAGATAATTATGGTTTAACAGCCGATTGTTACTTGCAAGTCCCTGACATGTCTAACAATTGGGTTCCGCCTATTCTTTGTTTGAGTGTGTACCCTACCACTAAAGTTCTCAACCCCTCAAAGGCTTAATGTTAAGTTGCAGTGATAGACCAAGGAAACTAATTTTCTTACCCTAAGATTTATAGAGATCAAGTAAATGTACACCAATTTTCACAAGTTTCTAGCCCCTCAATAATCCATTCTAGCAATCGATTCTTACTTATAAGTCCATCTCCCCGTGATGATTGTTCTCGCGATCAAATACACCGGAAAGAAATAATAGGATTAATAGGTACACCAACTACCAAAGTTGCTAGCCCCTCATCGCCGAAGATGATTATGGTCTAACAGCCGATTGTTACTTGTGTACCAAATTGTTCTTACCATCAAATATACCGGAAACGAATTAGAGGTACACCAACTAGCAAAAGCTGCAAACCCCTCATCACTGAAGATGATTATGATCTAACAGCCGACTGTTGCTTACAAGTGCCCTACATGTCTCACAATTGGAATCGGCCTATTTTTGGTTTCAGTGTATACCTTACTACTGAAGTTGTCAACCCCTATTAAACTTTTAAACGGTTATATCTCATGAAGGAATTTTTGTACCAAAAAACGGATGACATATCCTTTGATCAGCTCACCAATATCTATCGATTGCCGTTGAAAAAAAATTCTATCTGTATTAGTTTAAACGTTGACTTTTTTGCCGTAGGCCAACTTTCTAATATCACCACTTAGAAAGGAGCAAAAGGTAAGCTCTAATTTCTTTAGCAGTGAGAGAACTTTTGAAGTTTAAGAGGCCCATCTGATATCACTTCTCTTCCGCACTCCCAAGTGTAAGAAGTGGAATGATAAACTCAGCTGAAATCGCGAACAGTCATGGATAGAAACAATAGATGGCAGCACTTTCGGACCCGTGGGAAAATGACACTTTTTGTTTCTGTAGATTTTTCTATTTATCACTCAAATAAGATATGTTGGCTGTGGGGCCGGGTAACTGCCGCATATATTTAACACTTATAGATTTTAGTCCATCTTCAATTTGAAACTTGTGCCTGCCTGCTTGCGTGCAAGGACGGAGCTTTCCACTCGAAAGCAGAGACATGGTTTGATGAAACGAAAGGTTCGCTACACAACTTCAGACAGTCCTCTCTGACATGGGCTATATAACTCCACTTCACTTCGCACACCGTAGGCTCTGGCTCGAGGACAAGCAAAAACCATCCTTTTTGGCCCCAGGCAAGAGATCTACGGAGCTTTCCAAAATGTAATGTCGTATTCATCAATCCGGACTAACGTCCACACTTTCCGTAAAAACCGCACAGGTTACCCTTACCCTTACCAGTTACCAGGAATAAAATGAAATCGGAGTCATAGGAAAAAAAAAACTAGGACAAAACCATAAGTGTTTCTCTCGCAACACAATAATCTACTGTTTTTTTTTGTTTTTTTTCTCAAACTGTCCAGATGCAAAACCTTCACCTATGCAAGTTAGGTCTACACATAAATTTCCATATAACTTTTGAGAATAATTTAGAGTTTCTTTTTAAATTCAGAATCAGCTACCCCTTTGTGGCTTTACATCTTATTCTTAGAAAGGGAAAATTTGATTCACGAAAATGCATGGACCAGCCAGCAAGATCGCCTTTGTTGCATGGATAAATGTCTTACTCTCAGAAGATGACATACGCACGTACAGTGCTCCTGTCCCTTCTATCTTCAAATAAATTCTCTAGCGCCGGCATAGTCGAAAATCACTACGTAATGCTAAATTTGACCAGATAATCACGACCGCACTTTCGTTCCTCGAAATCACTACGTTTGGTGATTTATCACTGCACCTGGCAACACTGACTAAAAGTAGTACTTTCGTACTACCCGTGGCAACCCTGACTGGAAGGTCTTCTTCTACTTCTCTCCAACTTTAAGGAATACTTAATTTTCTGTGATTTAGTTCAGCCGACAAAATTAAGCAGGAGCGATATTCGCATTGTGTTATATATAGGCAAATATTTTTTCTTCAAAATCGTGGATCAAACGGCAGCACTCACAAAAACAATCGTAAACAGTTGTAAAACTACGATTGGAATTTCAGATACACCGTTTCAACTATTTTTCTCTACTACTGTTGTTAGAAATCAGGTCTTGTTTCAGGACTTGAAAACCAAACCAACCGTTTCCGATCGGAAACAACTGAAAACGATCGAAAACAGTTATTTCCAATTGTTTCCGATTGGGATTTCAGATTCACCGTTTCAGTTAAACTATCTCCCACTCCCCCTACGATGGTCGGATCAGGCGTGTGACTCTGTTAATCTGGTCAGGTCTCTGATATGCCTGCCAACTTTTATCGTCCTAGCCCACCTGGAAGTACATTAACTACGGATCGCCGGAATTCCCGAACCCCCCTCCAACTCCCCCCACAGTGTCCGAATCCGATCCACTTCTGTCAGTTATAAATCAAGAGCTTGTGCTTGTTCTTCCCTCTGAGAGTTTCACACGATTTCCGGTTCCCCCCTCCGACTCCTCCCCAGATTCATCGGATCCTGTCTGGACTTGAAATGAGACATCTGAGACACAAGGTCTTTCCAGATATCAAGTTTCATTAAGATCCGATCCCCCATTCGAAAGTTATGCAGGCACCTATTTTCCGGATTCAGCCGCCCCCCCCCCTCCCCCACGATGGTCGGATCGGGCAAGTGACTATTTCCAAGTTAGTTTGGTCGGGTCCCTAATATGCCTGCCAAGTGTCATCGTCCTAGCCCTGCTGGAAGTACCCTAACTCGAGAACAGTGGACCGACAGACCGACCGAAAAGTGATCGGTATTTGGCACTTGAGCGGAGCTGCAAGTGCCATAACAAGAGCTGAAATAGATATTCCTTCAGCCCCATTGCTGACTGCGAATCATATTTAACGGTGCAAAACGGACAAGTCAGCTACCCTTTTATTAGAGCTATATTTCGTTCCTTCTTGGCAAGGGTCCTCTTCAGGCTCAAGTCGCTCAAGCTGGAAAATGAATTTCATTTTCCAGCTTGAGACGCTTTCGCCTCTAACAAAAATGTAGCTGACTTATCCGTTTTGCACCGTCAATTAAGAGCTGAAAGCCCATCTGGTACTTGCAAGGGTAGTTAGCAAGCATTTCAGCTAAGGGTCGCATACGGCCCGGACATATAAATTGAAAATCTCCATCGCCAAATATCAAGTTCTGACCATACAAGATCACGAGTTCGACAGTTGTGCCTGTCGCAAGATATCCCTCCACCTCTTCCACAGTGCTCGGATCCGGTCCGCAGATGTAAGTGTACACATAGAGCTTGTGGCTTTCCCACCCGCCAAGGCCCGTCTCGATCCCTCCATTCTATTCCGGGTCCAACGATCACTGAAGGTTATGTAAGTTGTAACTGGGAAACATAGCATGCTTACCTCCCGAATAAGTGATCCAACAATCGGTTAGCAATAGCGCATGCCAGAGAGCCATCTATGACCGGACCGGGTCCCTCTATGTGCAAGCGCCGAATGAGCGTTCATCTCTTATTGTTTTACCCTCTATAGAAAGCCTGCACCGTCAGAAGCGCCTGAAGGAACATGCCGTATCTGCACCTGGCGATAAAACTGGGATCTAACCGTTTTTTTTGTATCCCTTGTCTTTTATTTCCCTTTAGCTGAACTCAAATAGTCTGTGGCTGAACTACGAAATGACGCAAAACCTTTAATCCAATTATAACTTGCGATTAGACACTCTTGCATTCGCAATTGCACTTCAGTTCACATTCACGATATGAGTCGCGTTTTTTACAGATCGACTGGCGATTGGAACTTGTTCCCGGGTTCATCCAGTTGACCGTTTTTTGTCGCTTGATAGGGGAGCGAGAACAAGCCTTCGAAAAACGGTTCCATCCCCACAACTCTTCCCTCGGCAGTCTTTGAAACTGCTGCGGCTACTGGTGCCTACTGAGGTGTAAATTATACGTTTTTGGGTCCACATGTTTCAGTTTTCAAAATTTGGCACCAAGTTTGAGTGGACCTCCAAGAGAAAGGTGCATCGGATTGACTGTTGACTTTGTTCCCAGTCGATGTCCAGTCAAGCGACAAAAAACGGATCGACTGAACCTCCAGTCGACAGTCGATCGCAAAAACGGCAATTTTCGTTCCAAGCGATCGCAAAAACGCGACTATGGTTCCTCCTTGGTTCCTGCGTCATCGACTGTGATTTGTTCCAGTCCATCCAGTGCCTCCATAAACAGCTGTAACAGTTCAGCGGCCTGGTTTTCATCTTCTTCTTCCTCCAAAACTGGCTCTGCCGTTCCCACTAAAACAACCGAAATCCGTGTTTCATCCCTCGAATGTGAATAAAATAGTTACACTGAAACTTCATATCTTGAGGCATATACCACAGTGCTGGGCGTCGGTAGAAGAACAATGTCTCCTGAAAACTATTTTGTTTTATATATTGAAATATTTTATTTTATTACAATATTTCTACTGGAAACCAGATGTTAATTTAATTGAGTAACTTATATTTCCTCCACTATCTCACAAGAACAAAAATAAGTGGACCAATAGCAGTTCCAGTCAGTCAAGACAGACAGACAGTCAGTCAGTCAAGACAGACAGACTGACAGTCAGTCAAGACAGACAGACTGACAGTCAGTCAAGACAGACAGACAGACAGACAGTAAGTCAAAACAAGGCAGACAGGCAGACAGAAAGTCAGTCAAGACAGACAGACAGTCAGTCAAGGCAGACAGAAAGTCAGTCAAGACAGATAGACAGACAGACAGTCAGTCAAGACAGACATACAGTCAGTCAAGACAGAAAGACAGACAGTCAGTCAAGACAGACAGACAGACAGACAGTCAGTCAAGACAGATAGACAGACAGACAGACAGTCAGTCAAGACAGATAGACAGACAGACAGACAGTCAGTCAAGATAGTCAGACGGAGAGACAGTCAGTCCTGTTAGACTGGACCCGGTCGCTGGGGGGGGGGGGGGGGGTAGAAGGAGGGTGGTCCCGGAAATCTAGTGGCGCGCGTATGCTGGGGGTATCTGGGCCGAGCTTGGCTGACAAGAACAAAGAATATCATTTTTCCGAGATTTACTGTTTATAGATATGGATCGGATCCAGGCACTGGATGAGCTTGTCCCGGAAAAATAGTCGCGCGCTTCAAGTGTTGCACTATCACATTTAGCAATTATGTGAATAATGCAATTTAAAGGGTAAAAAAATTCTCTGCACGGCGCTGTTTTTGCTTTCGCTGTGTTGACAGTCGCTGTTTAAGCCTGTTGCTGTTTTGCCTTCGCTATTTTGAATTTCGCTCTTTGAACTGTTTCCACTCCCGCCTCTTGACCGGATACCGATTTATCAAGAATCACTAGACGTTCTAGAAAATTTTTGGATCCCAAAATCATTCGTATGACTTCGTCCGTTTGTTAGCGCGATACCTTTCGAAGAGGTCGAGATATTCTGTTCAAACTTGGTATGGTGATTCTTTGGGTTCAGGTCAGGTTCGTAGATGGGCTCTGCAGCTCTATATTTAAGGGCGAGGGAGGGGGTGTCAAATTAAGGGGCGAATTTAAAAGCCAATGCGACAGTCGATTTTGAATTAAGAAGACATGCTGAATCTGTAGGTTACTCAAAGCTAATTTTCTCGATGTACAAGTAATTCGCCTAGAATCCGGCAAAAAACGGAAATATGGGAGAAGTAAATTTTTTTTTCTGAAGTTGATTAGAGGGTCGATATATAGGGAAACATTCAGGTAAGAATACATTCTGAATCTACACCTGAACTCTATTCCTCACCAGGACAAGTAGACTTACCGGAATCCGGCGAAAACAGGAAATTTGTTAAAAGTAAAAGTACGCTCTTGACGTCAATAGGAACATTCGTATAGCGGCATAAATACATGCTGAATTCATATATTAACCTTATTTTGTTCCTGAATAATTAGTTCACCTGGAATCGGGAAAAAACAGAAATTTCGAAGACGTAAACAGAATTTTGAATTCGATTGAAGAACCGTTTAAGGGTAAGACGATCAAACCCGGAAAATTGGTAAAGACAAATTTGGTATTTGAAAAACCTTCTGATGTCGACATAATAGGTTGGACAGGGCTGTTGTTCATCGAGTAATGCACGACACAGAAGAAAACACAGAAGAAATAAAATTTTGTATGCTTTTGTCAGGCGTCGGTCGACTCGTCGGCACATCGGGTTCTTTTTATATGCAAGAAATGAAATCATGAAAACATTTGTCGGGCAAAAGACTGAAGAAATCGAATCGGTACATGGTATTTTTTCTCGCCTCGTATGAATAGTCCGGTCGGGATCTGATCAAAACCGGATGTTTACGAATGAACCTGATTGTCTGATATTCGATTTTGCTAAAGTGGATCTGGTTAAATGGTCTGTTGATGATTATCGAATGGTAGGTAGGTAGGTTTTTATTTTCAACCAAAACATTGAAAATAAAATGAAATAACTTTATATACTATTGCAGCAAAAAGAAAGTCCTAAGGACTTGTGCTGCAGTTTATTAATACTACTTTTATCTAATAAATAAGTAACTAAACACAACATTTATTCAAACAATGTTTACAACGGGTACGTCAGCTATGATTCTTCATCAGCGATATTCCTAGATTACAAGTTTGTTTCCTTCCCCGAAGTTGCACCAGAGGATTGTCAGCCTGACGAGGACCCTTGCCAAAAAGGGCCGAAATATCGCTGATGAAGAATCATAGCTGACGTACCCGTTGTAAACATTGTTTGAATAAATGTTTCAAAGTCAGCTTGGGCTCAAAGAATATTTATAAACACAACAACTTACAATTATTGTAAGTTGTTGTGTAAGTTGTTGTGGATAATTATTAACCACCTGGCCTATGACTTAAATAACAGACAGTTAAACGTGAACACTATACACAACAAGAATCCTTAATATTTACTCATTACCAGTTTCAGCCCCACCCGAACAACTGTGAAAAAAAGAAATAAAAAAAATAAGAAAAAGACCACATACCCTTCAACGCGTATTAATTAAGTGGAAAGTTTTCAGTTTCTTTTTAAACCCATATCTTTTTAGACCAGTTTCTTTTTAGACTCCCTGATGCTAGCCGGCAGATGTTGACGTTGATTGGCAAAGACCGAACATCTGCAAGACCCAATCGGCTGCATTAGAACGAATAATAAATATTCCCCATCGGGATCCCATCGAAACCTTTGGTCTTGTTTTATTGAGTAGCTTTAGGGATATTGACGTATCTGTGTCTTATGGAATTGAGCACAAATATGGCCCTCGGGCTTTTTTCATTACATTTTTTCTTATCATTATGCTGCTATGTCACTTAAAGTTTAAACGAAAAGGACTTGGATAGGACAATCTACTTACCCATCACTTATTCACTTAAACTGGCTTGGAGACCCGCTGAAAATGCGTTACTTAGTTGTTCCGCTATTCACGAGTAATCGATTTCAAATAATGGAATTTCCGTGTGATTTGTATTACCTCTATGCACTTGTATTTTTGTGGTATGCCTTACGAGAAAGATTTATGTTTTTTTTGTTCAGGCACTAAGCAATCTTCACCAATCTTACCATTCCCCACTGAAAAGCCGTGTTCGTGTTGAGATTGAAATTCCCCGCGTCATAGTAGAATTTACGATGTGAGCGGCCGCAGATATTCTGAACGTCACAACTAAAGCAGATAGTGGAAATAAGAAAATCCTTTGCCGAATCCAACTAATTAAGTTTGTTTTTCAATTAAACTTTCAGCCGAAGGCTGCACAAGTGCCGTGGCTATACAAACGGGTTGAGCGATTATGACAGAAGAGGTGATCATTATATTCAACTTAAAGGACCCCTCTTACTTATTCTGCCTTTTATATTATCCCTAGGTCCTTTATTGAAATATATGCTTCTGAAATTCCCGCCACGATACGCAAACTTGGCCGAAAGCTTGTGCGCAGCGATCGATACCCTTTCACACATAAGGGCATGAGAAGCTCCACTGTGTTATTTTTCATTTTGGAAGACATGTCAGACCATCAAGTCCATCTCCTATTTAAGACTTCTTTTGTTTTGCTTGTTTTCCTACATTTTAACCACTGAGCGTTCAGTTTTCAAACACATTGCGTCCGGCCGCCGCGTGGGAGAACGGGACGGCTGGATAGAGTAAGTGTTAACAAGAAAGCTAATTTCACCTGGCAAGTATAGGCCTAATGGTATTTTCGAAAACGGTATTTCTGAACCATTAATCGTGAAAAGATCATTTCTAGTAAGAGTTGTGGTTTTTAGGACACGTCGTATTCATGACATCAATTCCTTTTATTGAGTAGTATTTCCTTCCATAGACGTTCCCAAGATTCTACACTACATAATTGTATCCTATCTACTATTTTCCTGGGGTACTGGCTTTGCTCATGCTCAACACGAGCTGACAACGATCATGAAACAGATGACCAGGAAAAACTCGAAGTACATTTATGAATGAATGAATGAAAAACAAATAAATGCAAAATAACACTCAAAAACACAACATTTACACCAAAAGGAGGGAACCCTTACTCAAAAAACGCTCCCGATGCTCCATAGCCTGCTTGGGAGGTTCTCCCAAGTCGACGAAAATCACAAAAATTTGTCTTCCCAATAGTCTTAAAGGAGTTGTATCATAAGCATTCTAGCACTTGCAGCGTCTAGAATCCCCCCACCCTTAGTTAAAAACGCCATCCTCTGCCTCTAAATATCTAAAAGACCCATCTACAACTAAATATTCTTATAGCCCAAGCTGACTTTGAAACATTTATTCAAACAATGTTTACAACGGATACGTCAGCTACTATTCTTCATCAGCGATATTTCGGCCCTTCTTGGCATGGGTCCTCGTCAGGCTGTCAATCCTCTGGGTCAACGTCGGGGAAGGAAAAAAACCTGTAATAAATAACTGAAGCTTCTACCAACTATAAATATCTTATTAAAGTAAATTACCTTCGAATACCACTATAATGAAAAAACTAGTCCTGAGATTTAATTTTTGTCACGGACGTTCTTTTTGCTGCATGATAGGGGCGATGACAGGAAAGGACTTGCAGAGCATGAGCAAGAAATTGATCACGCCCTCTCCAACGGACACCGTCATAACTATACTTTCAAATCTGCACTTGCAGAACATATTTTCGAAAACCCATCCCATTCAGTATGTTTTGAAAAAGTCCAAATGCTTGCAACGTGCACCGGATTCCATCAAAGAATTCGAGAAGCTATTGAGATAAAGAAAAACCGAGCAGGCATTAACCGAGATACAGGCGAGTACTCCCTACCGGAAACGTGGAACGGGGTTATTCAGGGAAGAAAATTCAAGCCTCAGTCCCTTGTTAACAACCAAACCGAAGTCGATCAAAATGCAGAAAAAAATATTGACTGCCGCTGCCCAAATCATGCAGCAAAAACAGCAGCCGTGTCAAAAATAAAATCTCAGCACTAGTTTTTCCATGCAGTAATTATTCAAAGTAAAAGATACAGGCGAGTACACCATAATAGAAACGTAGAACGAGGTTGTTAATGAAATAATATTTAAGTTTTCAGCTCCTTATTAATAACAAAACCGAAGTTGATCAAAATGCAGAAAAAAATCTTTCCTGTCATCGCCCCTATCGTGCAGCAAAAACAGCGTCCGTGTCAAAAATTAAATCTCAGGACTAGTTTTTTCATCATAGTGGTATTCGAAGGTAATTTACTTTAATAAGATATTTATAGTCGGTAGAAGCTTCAGTTATTTATTACAGGTTGTTTCCTTACCCGACGTTGACCCAGAGGATTGACAGCCTGACGAGGACCCTTGCCAAGAAGGGTCGAAATATCGCTGATGAAGAATAGTAGCTGACGTATCCGTTGTAAACATTGTTTGAATAAACATCTGCAACTTGGCCTATACTTTACCAGTGAAACCTCATACGAAGTTTGAACAATAACTATCTCAACCCCTTCGACCCCCTGACACCACACGACAGACTTCCATGCCTGCCGCCATGAATTAACCCAAAGAATACGTACGCTAGGTGTAAAATGCTTCGTCGTCGACATAGAGCTTTCGCTTTTATGGATGGAGGCGTAGGGTACGGACTGGCGTTTTCCGAAAATTGGTCGGCAAATTTTCAATGAATTGCTCACCAGACAGTTGTCAGGATGCGTTGTGTCTTTTTGACCCAGTATACCGGTTGGGACTTTGAAGATAGCTAAACTGATCGCATACGCTTTTTTTTATCTTTAGTATGTTTAAAAATTGCAACAGCGTGTCTCCTCACTCGGTATCAACTATATCATTGGGTCTTAAAATTTCATGCTAAACTTCGGAATTCCAGGCGAACCAGTTGTCCGGCCAAAAAATAATTTTCATATTCGGATTCAGCATGTCCTTTTACCCTAGAGTCGGACATCGAATCAACTTCAGATTCAACTTCTACTTTAAAACAAATTTCCGTTTTTTGCCGGATTCCAGGTGAACTACTTGTCCGGCGAGAAAATAAATTTCATATTTGGATCCAGCATGTCTCCTTACCCCTAAATCAACTGTCTTATTAGCTTTTAACAAATATTTTATTTCGCCCCTTCCTTTAAAACCCCTCTCCCTCCCCTAAATATATAGCCATGGATGGAGCACATCTACGAACTCGACCTTTCCCTTGACCCCAAGAATCCTCACACAATATGCATCAAAATATACCATTCCCTTCGAGAGTTATCGCGCTTACAGACGGACGGACAGACGGACAACTTTTACGAAGTCATAGGTAATCCGTCCACTTACGTTTTGGGATCCCAAAATTGCGCTCTCCAATACTTGCTCGGCTGTAACCCAGGATACCTCCAAATTGATTCACGTTGCGTATGGCCCTTTGTCCAAACCCACGTCGCTACAACCGGAAGACGCTTGGGCGAATTTATAATGTATTTTAAACAAGAGCTGGAAGCTCATATGGCACTTACAAGGATTGGTAAAAGGATCCGATCCGGTCTTGTCAACTATGTATCTGGGGCTTGTGACTTCCGAGACAGGAGGTCTTTTCAATACCAAGTTTCATTAAAATCCGATTCCCCGTTCAAAAGCTAAAAATACGTCAATATTCCGGATTCTCCCTCCCTCCACTCCCCCCACGGTGGTCGAATCGGGGAATCGGGTCCAAGTTAGTTTGATAGGGTCCCTAATATGCCTGCTAAGTTTCATCGTCCAAGCACTTCTGGAAGTACCCTAACTCGAGATGAGTGGCCTGACAGACAGACCGAAAAGTGATCGGTATATGCTACTTGAACGGAGCTGCAAGTGCCATAAAAACCGGAGTCGTATCACTAGAGATCTAATGCTCTCAAGTTTTCGGAAACTTTTAAGCTACTGACTGACGAGAGTCAATCTGTCATTTCATTCACACTAGTGGGGGTCGAAGACCGCCTTAAATGCGTTTAGCAATAAAATCTTAAAGTTACATAACAGTTTCAACTGTGATCGACGCCTCCACCATAGTATTACTACTTTCAGTATAATAAGCAAGTGCTGCAGTTCAGTTCACAGCTTACCGAGTAAAGTAAAGCAAGATACAATTTTATTCAAATTACCAGTGCGAGTGATACTAAAGAGACATACGACTCACCTGGGCTGGGGCACTGACCCGACAGAACAAGGGGTCTACAGACGCGACCGCAACCATTTGAGCAACAGCCCTGTCCGGGTGGACAGCCTCGACCGCATGATTCAACGCATGCGCCAATCGTCCCAGGAACGATTCGCGGGCAGGAGTAGGAACACTTCCTAGTCCGCTGCGCTGAAAATATCATATGAAAAAATAAATTCATCCATATCTGCTCGCCAGTTTCGACGTTTGCCAGGTTCTGCAAAATCAAACGCTAGAACACGTTTAGGCAATTCCGTCAGCCCAAGGTGATTGTGAATTATTCTTCGACCAGTGAGAATATAAATATATTAATCACCAGTGAGGGTGATACTAAGAACTAATAAGACTCAATTATAACCTCAGTCTTTGGTCCCATGCCACTAATATGTTAAAATGTCTCAAATTCCCCTGAACTTGATGATTTTTAGGGAATCTACCGGATTATGCCTCAGGGAACCTACCAGATTTTGCTCATGGAGTCTACGCTAAATCTTTCACAAGGAATCTACCGGAACTTGTCTCAGTGAATCAACCGGAATTTACCCCTCGGAATCTACGAAATTCGGCTCAGGGACAAAACCCCGACAAAACTGAACAGAGCTGGAGGTACTTGTTGAGCTTCCTCTGCGCCGCTGCACATTAGACAGGAAAAGAGCGTAGCAGGAGTATGACCCACCTCTGAATCAGAAGGAAGGACGCTCCCCTATATCAACACGTCACGTTGGTATACACCCAACAGTGTGTTTACTTCCGACTTTTCTTCTCCGGGGCTTTACTGTGATTTTCCGCGCATGGTTGTCGTACCGAGATAGGGAGAATGAGGTTCTACTTCAGTCTTATGTTCCTTCTATTTTTAAATCAAAGCTATACAACAGAAAAAAAATTCCGCGTAGTATCTTTACCTCATTCCCGTTCAATATTGCCTATTGGTCCGGTGACTATACGCTTCCACTTACCTCGGTGACGCCAACGGTCTTAAAACCTATTTTTTTCCTTAAATTACTTTGACCGACCTAACTAATTAGCGTCACCTACACTCTCTACTTTTGATTATTAAATAATTTTAACTCTTTTTCTTTCTCTCATTTTACCTTAGTTTTTAAAAACTTTCCTTCTTTTAGACCACACCAACTTCTCTTAAAACGTCTTCCGTTAACAAGACCAAAGGTTTCAGTGGGATCCCAAAAATGTAATATTTGATCCAGACATTTGGGTCTTAACTCCTACTGAACACTTTACTAAATTTAGAAACAGATTAAGGCAAATGGTGATCATGTGAGAAGACCAAGTTCAAAAACGGATTCAGCGTATCTGTTGAACCTTTTATCAGCTTCATATAAAACTTAAACTTTTAACAAATTTTCCGGTTTCAGCCGGATTCGTGGCGAACTATGTGTCTGGGTAGAAAGTGATTGTCATACACGAATTCAGCATGTCTTCTTACCCGTAAATCGAACACTTACTGACATTCATATAAAACTTTTACTTTAACAAATTTTCCGGTTTCGGCCGGATTCCGGGCGGTCTACTTGTCCGGCGAGAAAATAATTTGCGTATTCGGATTCAGCATGTTTCCCTATCCTTAAAGCCTCTAATCAACTTCAGATTAAACTTTTATTTTGACGAATTTTCCGTTATTTGCCGTGTTCCGGGTGAACTACCTGTCCGGCGAAAAAATAATTTTCATTTTCGAATTCAGCAGGTCTCATTAGCCCTAAACCGACTATCTCATTAGCTTTAAAAAACAAAAATTCTCACCTTAAATTAAAACCCCTCCCCCTCCCCTAAATATACAGCTATGGATCCCATCTACGAACTCGACCTTTCCCTTGACCTAAAGAAGCCTCACACCAAGTTTCCTCAAAATATCTCATTCCTTTCGAGAGTTATCGTACTGACAGACGGACGGACGGACAACTTTGGCGAAGTCATAGGTTTGACTTCGCCAAAGTTTTGGGATCCCAAAAACTTATTGAAAGTTCAGCAACAAAAATGGAATACTTTTTTTAATAGCAGCTAATTTGTACCAAAAACACAAAACTAAGCCAGAAACTGCAACTGCCGCGTTAAGTGTGTCCTTCCAGTCCAGGAAACCCGTATTGCGGTGGCTTAAACTGAAACCAAAAACAGAACTAACTTCTTCTAACTTATTATGTTCTTCGTGATTTTAAACAAATAGAATACTCACTTGGACTGGGACTCGGAACTGCGGGGGGGGGGGGGGGGGGCTGGGACTCTACACTGACCGGAAACAAGGGGCCTACAGAAGCGAACACAACCATTTGAGCAACAGCTGTTTACTTTTTTTCTCTTTTTTGTTTCTGTTGTTATTCTCTTTCAGTTATGTACTTCTATTGGACGAAGGGTTAGCATAAATTATTGTCACTACTAGCGACGCGATGGAAATACTTTTAGGCTTTTGGCTTTAGGGACATCTGGGCCGAGACCTCTGATTAGAAATTTTTAACGTCTGATTTGTGCAGTATGCCTGAAAGCGGAGGTTTCTGAGTAATTATCTAAAGGTGATTTTGTTGTCCCAATTAAAACCAGGCGGCCGGTTCGCAATGTGAAAACAAACAAATGTTTAACACACAAAATTAAAAAACTTACCGCTTGCAAAAGGAGTAAGAGCTCCTATCATCAGCAATACTAGGAACAGTCCGTATCTCATTGTTAAGTAGACAGCTAACTGAAACGAGTATATTCTAACGGTCGTCTCAACAGTTGGCCTGGTAGATTCAGCGAAGTTAGTAATCCCACTGCTATTGTCTTTGCGTAAACCCGCTCTGTTTTTTAATGTCACCTCTGGTCTCAACTCCGCATCCAGCTACGAGTTAACTTTAAAACAGGAATTCGTCCCGTCAAAAAGAGAACAAGACCAAAGGTTTCGATGGCATCCCCAGAATTTAACATTTGATTCAGACACTTGGGTCGTATCTTAGCCAGATCCAGTCTTCGTAAGACTCCTTGAATATTTTTACTATTAAAATTTAGAAGAAGATTAAGGCTAAATAGCTGATCATCTAAGAAAACCAAGTTCAGATATGGATTCAGCATGAGCGTTAACCCCCATAAGTCATATCTATTTTGACGAAACTGATCAAAACTTCTTGCCTTACTTCTGCCTCATTTCCGGTTTCGGCCGAATTCCGGCCGAACTGCTTGTCCGGCAAAAAAATAAAGTTCAAAACGAAATCAGCGTATCTCCTTGCCCATAAATCGAACATCTAATCAACTTCAAATAAAACTTTAACTTACAGCAAATTTCCTGGTTTCGGCCGGATTCTGTAGCCCTACGTTTTGGGGTGGAGAAGGGGGTTCAGATTAAGGGGCAAACAAAATATTTTTAAACAGGTAATGAGATAGTCGATTAAGGGGTAGGAAGACATGCTGAACACGATTATGAAAACCATTTTCTCGCCGGACACGTGGTTTTCTTGCCGGACGAATAGTTCGCCCGGAATCCGGCCGAAACCGGAAAGTTTGTTAGAATTCAAAGTTTTATTTGAAGTTGATTAGATGTTCAATTTAGGGATAAGAAGACATACTAAAAACTTATGGGGAAATCATTTTATACCCGGCCAAAACAGGAAAATTTATTTTTTTCTTATTGGAAGCTCATTAGATGTCCGATTTAGGGGTAAGAAGAGATGCCGAATCCGTATGTGACAATCATTTTTTACCCGAACATATTTGTTCGCTATGAACTCGACGTTTCCCTTGACCCAAAGAGTCCTCACACCAATTTCCATCAAAATATCTCATTCCCTTCGATAGTTATCATGCTGATAGACAGAAGGACGGACGGACAACTTTTGCGATGCCATATTTTATTTATTTATTTTTATAACCCGTTGAAAAGACAGAATAGCGGAGTACAAACAATGAAAAAGAACACAGGTATCCCTCCACTTATATTTTGGGATCCCAAAATCAAGAAATGAAAGCTCATATGGGCCATATGACAATTGCAAGGGTAGTTAGCACGTACTTGGGGAAAAGATTATAAACGGGGAGGGTAAAGTGCCTTACAGTTACCTACTAAAAAGATTCAAGCTGGCTACTCTGGAAGAGAGATGAAACCGCCTTAGCATCGATTTCGGTATTAAAACCCCATCTGTTCCCCGTTTACGTAATATTCTCCCACCCCCCTATTCTCCAATACGTATTAGAACCCAGCGAGAGAAATCCCAGAAAATCCCCAGACTAGCCCCTGTGGCCCCTCTTCATGAAAGATATAGAAGGAGTTTTGTTCCAGCATTTGTTGAGTTGTACAACAACCAATAAGTTAGTCCCTTCTAGCGTTTTTGTTTTTATTATTTGTTACAAAGTGTTATGCATTTTTCATTTTGGATGACAAAAAGGTCAATTTCGGCGGTAACGCTGTGACAGGTACTTTTGAAAAATAAAATTCTATTCTATTCTATGCTCGGATTCAGTCGAGGATATGCGAGTATAAACGTAGGGTTTGTGATTTTATTTTGCCCGCCACATCTCTTCCTGATCCCTGGACAGCCGGGTCCAGTCTGCCAACTGTCAAGTTTCACCTAGATGGGATTACTCGTTCGAGAGTTTCCGGACAGGATTTCCGAAACTGGATGTATTCCTCCAGCTACCCCTAAACCGGATCCGTTTCAGACGCACAAATGTCAAGTCTGAGGCACAAGATCCCGGATTTTTACCTCCTTTCACCCTCACCACAGATGATTGAATCCGAGAGCATTGGGCCGGGTCCTTTATATTCATGCCAAGTTTTATCGTCACATTTTAAATTTCTTCGTTACGAACTAGTCAAACCGGGCGAGATTGACACAAAGACGTTTCGATCGCGACATCGCATTTAAGCCGATGGCTGCTATAAAAAGAAAAAGTTTGATGACCGAAGGGTCATCGCTCCCTAAGGACTTCTGCTTGTACGTTGAATATGGTAATGTCTCGCCACAAACTCAGGTAATAAAAATCTTGGGTGTCAAGATACCCTTCGGTCGTTCAATATAATAACACGGGTATTTTAACAATTTATATTAGAATACTGGTATTTAAAAGAAAAGTCTCCTCCTTGCTTACAAAATTTTCGCGGTGTTCTCTTCCAATCTTTCTCTTCGCAAGTCCCTGTTCTGTTAGTTGCATTACCACTTTTTGGGATCCCAAAACGTAAGGGGAGGGATACCTACCCGATGAAAAATTTGTAGCCTGCGTAGTAGTAAGGTAGTAGTACGGAAAAGTTGCATGGGGGATTTACTTCCCACACATGGAACCCATTAGCAAGGAGCGCTAGCTCCTTCCATTCGGGATTTACTTCCCACACATGGAACCCATTAGCAAGGAGCGCTAGTATTACTATGTAATTGGTATTACTATGTAATACCAAAGGATACTATGTAATACCAAAGGATACTATCATTTAATGTGCCTCAGACTGGTCCAATCTTATGTAGTAGTATGTAGTAGCATCCTGTCTTGCCATAGTAGCATCCAGTCTTGCTAATAGTAGCATATAGTAGTATGCAGTAACACGGTAGCCTTGAAGTAGAAGCATGTAGTAGCATCATTAGTACTGCATGCTACTTTTTCGTACTGCTTCATAGTACTATTTTGAGATAAGTTTTTCATCGGTTATGACATCGCAAAAGTGTCCGTCTGTCTGTCCGCACGATAACCCTCGAGGGGATTGAGATATTTTGATGAAATTTGGTGGGAGGATCTTTTACGCAGGATCTCTACAGAGGATCTCTGTAGCCCTATATTTGAGGGTGGGGGAGGGGTTTCAAATTAAGGGACAAACAAAATATTTTTAAACAGCTAATGTCATAGTCGATTATGGGGTAAGAAGACATGCTGAGTATGATGGTGAAAACCATTTTCTTGTCGGACAAGTAGTTCGTCCGGAATCCGGCAGAAACCGGAAAGTTGGGTAAAAGTAAAAGTTTCATTTGAAGTTGATTAAATGTTCGATTTAGGGGTAAGGAGACATGCTGGACACGATGGTGAAAACCATTCTCTTGCCGGACCTTTCGTCCGGAATCCGGCAAAAGCCGGAAAGTTGGTTAAAAGTAAAAGTTTCATTTGAAGAAGCAGAAGCATGTAGTAGCATCATTAGTACTGCATGCTACTTTTTCGTACTGCTTCATAGTACTATTTTGAGATAAATTTTTCATCGGTTATGACATAGCAAAAGTGTCCGTCTGTCTGTCCGCACGATAACCGGCCCTCGAGGGGATTGAGATATTTTGATGAAATTTGGTGGGAGGATCTTCTGGGTCAAAGTACAGGTCAAGTTCGAAGATGGGCTCTGTAGCCCTATATTTGAGGGTGGGGGAGGGGTTTCAAATTAAGGGACAAACAAAATATTTTTAAACAGCTAATGTGATAGTCGATTATGGGGTAAGAAGACATGCTGAGTACGATGGTGAAAACCATTTTCTTGTCGGACAAGTAGTTCGTCCGGAATCCGGCAGAAACCGGAAAGTAGGGTAAAAGTAAAAGTTTCATTTGAAGTTGATTAAATGTTCGATTTAGGGGTAAGGAGACATGCTGGACACGATGGTGAAAACCATTCTCTTGCCGGACCTTTCGTCCGGAATCCGGCAAAAACCGGAAAGTTGGTTAAAAGTAAAAGTTTCATTTGAAGTTGATTAAATGTTCGATTTAAGGGTAAGAAGACATGCTGAACACGATGGTGAAAACCATTTTCTCACCGGACATCTAGTTCGCCAGGACTCTTGCCAAAACCGGAAAGTTTGTTAAAAGCGAAAGTTTTATCTGAAGTTGATTAGATGACAGATTTAGGGGTAAGAAGAGACGCCGAGTCTGTATATGACAATCATTTTTTACCCGGACATATGATTAGTCGGGAATCCGGTTTTAACCGGATACTTTTTAAGTCAAAGTTTTATTTAAAGTTGATTAGATGTTCTTTATTTTCTTTTTTTTTGCTGGACTAATAGTTCGCTCGGAATTCGGGCAAAACCAGAAATTTGGCAGAAGTAAAGCAGGAAGTTTCGCTCAGTATCGTCAAAATAGATATGGCTTATAGAGGTATCTCTGAACTTGGTTTTCTCTGATGATTAGCTCAGTCTACCACAAATCCCTGATTTTTGGATACCCAATGCCAAACAATGTCTAGCATTTGGCATAGCCTATGCCTAACGCTGGATACTCTATGCCAAACGCTGGATACCTGTTGGTAACTTAGCCCTGACCTACCTCAATGTAAAGGAGTTCTGATTGGTTGATTTTTTAGCTTCACTCAAATCATCAATATTTTACAGGGTTACAGTATCCGTTAGGCATAGGGTATGCCGAACGCTAGACATATCCAGCGTTTGGCATAGGGTATAAAAAAAAACAGGGGTTTGTGGTTGACTGGATTAGCCTGGCGAAGACAAGACCCAATTGTCTGGATCAAATATTAGATTTTTGGGATCCCATCGAAACCTTTGGTCTTGTTTATTTTACTTTTGTCCAACGTTCCCAACTTTATGCCGCCATCAAGCTTTGGAACTCTCTTCTGTCTGATGTAGAATTTCGAAAATCTTTTCCAGTTTTGAATGAATTCTGTTGAATTTCTCGGTATGAAAAAAATATTTTCACTTTCCTTCTTGTTTTCGGCTTCTTTGTAATTTATTTTCGTTTGGTTCCTTGATAATGCGCTGACCAAAGCACGATTCGAACTTTGTATCATAGAGCGTGTTCCACCCTTCTAACAATAGTTACTATTTCCGTTCCATCCTTACGAAAAGTTACTACGCTGACCGTTCCAACCTTCTGGAAATAGTAACTGTTTGCTTATGGTATGGTTACTACGCTTGGGAGCGTAGTAACTACGCATCTCTGTAACGTGATTGGTCGGATTCGCCCGTGGCATGATATCCTGCTGGAAAATAGAAAAACCGTTCCAGCCTTGACGGCAAAAAAGCCAGAATTCGTGACGTCATACGTAGTAACTACGGTAAGTAGGGTGGAACACGCTCATACTGATAAAGCCTGTACAAGCTTTAAGCCTGTACAAGCTTTGCTTCTGAGGACGCAGCATTTTTATTGTATGTGTTTCTTATGGCACTGTGCCATATACCGATCGCAACTCCGTCGGTCGGTCCCACGTTTGCGAGTTAGGGTACTTCCAGATGTGCTAGAACGATGAACTTGGCAGGCATATTCAGGGACCCGGCCCGATGAACTAGGAAATAGTCACTTGCTTCATCCGACCGTCGTGGGGGAGGCTGAATCCCAAATTTAGTGTCATGCATAACTTTCGAACGGGTGAAAACTTGATATTCGGAAAGATCTCTTGTTTCATATCAATTATGGACCGGATCCGGTAAAGGTGGGGGAGTCGGAGTGGGAAACCGGAAATCTTGTGAGACGCTTAGAGTGGAGCGATCGGGATGAAACTTGGTGGGAAGAACAAGCACAAGTCCTAGATAGATCATTTACAGAACCAGACTGGGTACGAGCACGGAGGGGGGGGGGGGGGGTCGGAATTCCGGAGTTAAGGTACTTCCAGGCGGTCTAGGACGATGAAACTTGGCATGCGTATCAGCGACCCGACTAGATCAACTTGGAACAGTCAGTTCCCCGATTCGACCTCGTTAAAGTGCAAATTGCAACCGCAAAGGGCAAAAATTTTTAAGCAAAGGATGTATCTTCGTGATCTCCAAGGGCCCATGATAATTTTTGGCTGAAGGGTTTTCCTAACAAATGATGTTTTATCGTAACCGCAAAGTGAAAGAAACAATCTTGACCAAAAGATAAATTTTCATCATCTCAAAGGGCCCATGGTCTCTTGTGCCTCAAGGGTTTTGCTTACAAACAAATTCTTAGCCTTCTTAAAGCGCGCATCTTCACCGCAAGTTTGTTGATTAGAACCGCCATCAACAAAAAACTTTTGACTAAACGGTACATTTTATGATCACCAAGAGCTCAATTCGGGCCTCAAGGGTTTTGCTTAAAAAGGACTACATTAAGCCTACGAATTCCCACTTTCATACTCTGACACAGCCTGCAGTGCCATATGAGCTTCTAGCTTTTGCTTTATTATTTATTTATTATTACATTTGGCGTTAAGCTTTTAGCTTGTCTACGTTCATTACTATATTTTTAATACTAAACAAAATGAGAGGAAATAAACCGATACCACAGAGAAAAGTCAACTCCATGGTAGACTGGTGGTTAACTGGCGTAAGATACATCGAACGCGGCCCAGTAACACCCTTCAGCAGTTCTTTGATTTTTTGGATCTTCATGGATCCCAAGGACTAATTTTTCCCACTTTGTAAAACGAAAAACATCTCGAACGAGGAGAAGGATTCTCGTCGAATGCCGTGCATGTTATTTTGGATTTTCTGTTGGTGGTGGGGGGAAGGGGAAACTTTTACAGCTATCAGCTCTGTACCACGAACAACAGTTTACTCCACGTAGGAAATTTAACATTCAGTATCGGGAAGTGCGCCCAGTTCTAGTGTTGGGATGTATTTGGGTTTTTCGATATTTTGGGTGCGCGCCCCTACATAGACACGATGCTTCGTAGACACGTCAGTAAGTGGACAAAATCCGACGCTACATCGACAAAATTCCCGATCCTACGTGGACAAAGAAGAACCGACACTATGTGGACAGGACGGTACATCGAACGACTCTACGTGGAAACGCCAGTACGTCGAACGACACTACGTAGACACGCAAGTACCTCGAACGACACTGCGTTGACACGTACGTCGAACGTCACTACGTGGACACGTCACTAAGAGGGCAAAATCCAACACTACGTCAAAAATAAAAAAAGTGTCTATGTAGTGTCGGTACTCATACCGTCGTGTCCATGTAGTCGGTACTTGTACCGTCGTGTCGTCTAATTTCAAGTCCGGACCGGATCCGAAGAATCTAGGGGGGGGGGGAGTCGGAGGGGGAACCGGAAATCGTCTGACACTCTCAGAGTGGAGCGATTGGGATGAAACTTGGTGGGAAGACAAGCACAAGCTCTAGATGCATCACTGACAGAACTGGACCGGATTCGGACACTGTGGGGGGAGTTGGAAGGTGTTCCGGAATTCGGGCGATCCGCAGTTAATGTAGGTCCAGATGGGCTAGGACGATCAGACTTGGCAGACGTATCAGGGACCCGACCAGGTTAACTTGGAAACAGTCACTTGCCCGATCCGACCAACGTTCCATGTGGGAGACGGCCGTCTCCGGAAATTAGTGGCATGCATGACTTTCGAACGGGTTATCGGATCTTGATGAAACTTGATATCTTGAAAGACCTCATGTCTCAGACCATTTCAAGTCCGGAACGGAACCGATGAACTGAGGCGGGGGGGGGGGGGGGGAACCAAAAAAATATCGAATTGGCAGTTTGCTATGATAAGCCATATTTTTTAATTAAAGTTTTATTCTATTCTATGTAGTTTTTCGTCGACTATTTTATGTATTCTAGTGAAAATGGCAATAATAAAATGAAATAGGACATGCTTTAACGTTTAATCTCTATTCAGTTCTATCATACCAAACTTGTTTTCAGTCGGACAAAGTGACATGCAAATTCCAAACAAAATTAAACTTTGTTTTTGTAAACCGCTTGGTTTTCTCGAGATTTCCGGTACGCTTCTCAGGTCAAATTTCAATTTTCAATTAAATTTTATTGTCTAAACAGGAAGCATACGTCACGTATGGAGGGGGAGGGGGGACGCCCCTCGAACGTTGTCAGCCAGTCAGCCATTATTAATATTAATGGCGAAACCGAAGTTGATCAAAATGCAGAAAAAAACCTTTCCTGTCATCGCCCCAATTGTTCAGCAGAAACAGCGTCCGTGTCAAAAATTAAATCTCAGAATTAGTTTTTTCATTACAGTGGTATTTGAAAGTAATTTACTTTAATAAGGTATTTATAGTCGGTAGGAGCTTCAGTTGTTTATTACAGGTTTGTTTCCTTCCCCGGCGTTGACCCAGAGGATTGACAGCCTGACGAGGACTCTTGCCAAGAAGGGCCGAAATATCGCTGATGAAGAATCGTAGCTGACCTATCCGTTGTAAACATTGTTTGAATAAAGCATTCGGTGCTACTGAAAATCAATCGATTTTTCGTCAAAACTGTAATATCTATGAAAACCTATTTTTTTCTGGAAGAACAGTCGATAAAAATGACCAGCCGTCGGTAAATACCTTACCCCTCCCCCCAAAAAAAAGAAATCATTTTGGCTAGTAACGCCTCTGTATATATTTATATATACAGAGTATTGTGCGACAGATATTACTGGTGTTTTCGAAAAATTATGTTCCAAGCTAGCCAGTGAAGCGCCTTATAGGCTAGGGTGTTTTCATCGCCTTATCCGTCTTTTTTCTGTATGTGATTAACTTTGTTTCTTGTTTTCTCTTGTTGTTTTTCTTTTTGTATTTACTCCACTTAACCTCTGTTCTGTAAAGTGGGTGATAAATAAATTATTATTATTATTATTATTATTATATATATTTATAAATACAATTAAACAATCAACATTTATTTTTTCATTCCTTCTCGGACCTGCTGTTTATGGCTGTCTCGGAAAATGGGTGATACGAAGAAAGATGACTGATCATAAAAATTCGGCGCACTATCTGAATTTTACTAATTTAAAAACAAACCACAAAAGCAATTAACAACAATAAAACAGGTTAGGTCACGACCAAGATGAGGCTAATCTGGCTTGTCGATTTTTTTTTCATCACTGACTACCACAATACCATTATCAATTGTTCACAATTTATCCACAATGATCTTCCACTGCATTTCCTTTTATCGACTGATCTTCTTCCCCCTCTAGCTTTTGCCTTACAAAATTTTCTAAGGCTCAACCGAAACGACAAATGCACAAGTATTAAATAAAATAGCCAACAAATATAACTCATCCATACGAGCCAGGGCTACCCCCGAGTAACATCGCTAAATATCCATGAAATAGCTTAGCTCACATGAGCTTTCACGCTCGAACTTCAAATGCTCTAGTGTTCTCATTCGTACTACCACACATCGACACCAGTAAGGACTGTCCGGTCCCCTCATCACTCTCAATATACCCCTCCCTCTCACGAGCTGGTGCGCCGCAATTAATCAAATCTAATCAATCCCACCACAACTGATCAACAACCTTCTATTTTCCTTCTTCATACTCGCTTTTAAAGTAGACCCCCCCCCCCACGTCGGCCTTTGCCAACAAATCAATGGACGCTTTCAAAACAACACTTGACCATACCAGGGACCCATAAATTTCCTGTAATAACTCGCCATTCAGGGGGCTTGTCAATAAGAGGTTTCTGATGCGCTCTTGACCGAGAGTCAGATAGTTCGAGAAATACCCACGGGGATAAAATACCCGACTATCCAGATAGACACAATTTTTCGCAGCTGTTCTGCTGAACTAGGAATATTTCTCTGTAATGGAAGAGTATCCTGGATCTTTTGTCCTAGCTTAGGTACCTGGTGGCATGCTGAATAGTTCCAACAAATTTTGTCTATCTGAGCAAGAACGCCGATTCGACCCAAGCGGAATTTTTGGAACCTAGGTGAGGCTCGGGCAACATAGCAACATTGAAGCATAGGAAATGACAAGCCCCCTGAATGGCGAGCCATTACAGGAAATTTGTGACATACTGAAAATGACAAATATTGCACTGATAATTTTCATAATTTTGTAGAGGTTTGTGCCTTTTTTTTCGCTATGCGTTTATAACAAGTGTCCATGATCTTTCCACAAATACCATTTTTTTTTTGTATACACAGAAATGGAATAGGAACGAGGGACCTTCACGGTAGCAAATAAACATGAGACAATTTTAGATAAAATTCATCAGTGTAGCACTACGAAGCCGAAGCCATGCAGACGGCCCAGGTCTCCTCACGGAGAAAACCAAAGATTTAATCTGATAGGCCCAGTTGTCAGAGCGTCGGCAACTGAAGCCGCAGTTGATGAGTTCAAATCCCGCCAGACGAACATTTTTATGTTTCAGTCTACTACTAATTAAGATACTGCAAATACACAGAGCGCAATCATACTTTTGTCGTAGATTCGGATCTTCTAGCGGAATCCAGGAAAGTTGGAAGGGGAGAAGAAGATCGCCTAGAAATCATGCTAATGAAATAGCCTTGTGAATAACTATTAACAAGAAATCATGGGCCCTTGCTATCATAATTGCTTCTACAATAGAGGCATGCTTCTCTGAATACTTTTCTAAATTTTAGAGTAAATTTTTGTTTTAAAACTAATTTGATTTTCTCCCCTAAGACAATGAAACTGAACTAAACTTAACACCTAGCCGAGAGCCAAATGTTTATTTTGATATAAAGAAGGAACTCAGCTTCCTTTCCTGCAGTTCTAGTACTTTTTGTATGTTCTTTTATTCTGTTGGGGCACTTCAAACGGTCATGGAAGTAATGCAAAACTTAAGACGCCGTGATGTGCCGCAAGAAGATGCAGAAGAAACTAGGCAAGAAAGAGCTATTAAATTCAAGAAAGAGCTATTAAATTCAAAAGAATAACAACTAGTGACCGCAATTTAATTTGAGTTTACTTTAATTACTGTTTTCGCTCAGTACTGTGCGTAAATATTTGCTAGATTTTACTTTCTTCATTTTTCCAGCGTCGTTAAAGGTTAAGCGACGTCAAAGTAGCATACCTCTTCCATATGACAACAGCGACTTTCGAGGTATGATACACTTGCGGGGCAGTTAGGCTACGTGCACACTCACTCCGACAAGATTTCGGAACCGGAATTCGCATGCAAAATCCGCGTCCCTATGGGGAAACCTGCATGCGATGCTTCAAACTCGATGAAAAATCATTGACAGTGTGGTTGTAAGAAGAAGTTGCATGTATTGATATGTAGTGTTATCAAGAACAAATAATTAGATAGAAATTATGTCTTTAGTCGCATGCAGCGACTATGGAAACCCCTAAAAAATTGAGCGGACCTCGAGGTATTTACTCTAGCTTTGAGCTGATGTTGATACCCGTTTACTCCTCTTCCGTCTTTACCGTTGCTTATCACACAAGAAATACTGAAGGAGGCTAGCAGGAGGTGTACTCCGCGCGCCGACCCGCTCTGGAGCGCGTCCACAGAACCAATCAGGTTTGACTGCTAGATTTCCTCTTCAGCGACTTAACAGCGACATAGCTATTTGTAGAGGTAACGAAACGTGATGTGGCGTGAAGCTAGTAACCTACGCTCGTTTGCGTCGGGAGTCGGCCGTATTTTAATTGACCCAGCATGTTTGTATGACCGAGATAGGGAGACAGTATTTCTATCTCGCTATTTGTTCTTGGTAGTATGGAGAACTTTGATTTAACATGCCACCGATTGGGTTAATCATAAGTAGTAGTATCCGATAGCATTCAATCTTGTAGCAGCATCCAGTTTGATAGTAGTAGCATGCAGTGGCAACAGTTCCTACTTCATGCTACTTTTTCGTACAACTCCATACGACTAATTCACGAAAATTTTTAATCGGAAAACTACGGAGCGACTGTACGGGCACGTACTTTTAAGCCGCTTTCACATTGACACGTCGTTACGATGCGTATGCGCTCATCTTGCGTTGCATACAGGTTGCGTAGCGTAGCCTATCTTTTACACCTGCGCGAGAAGCTTTAATGCTGGATGGGTATCTACGTTTTCCTTAAACAGTTTCTTTTGCGGAACTAATCATTATTAAGTTTTTCTTGGTCATTAGTAGGTTTTTCTCCAGTTTTTCTTCAAGAACTTCATCTGCACCAAAAAATCTGATGCGTACTCGTCGACGGTTCTATTCTTAGGTTGCGTTTTAATTCGACTGCGTAAGCTCTGCGTTGCGCCACCACCAGCGCGATGCAGAGGCTGCGTGAAAGACTCAATGCGTCAATGTGAACGCGGCTTTAGGCTCTATAAAAAGACACAAAACGGACGTCAGCTAAGATTTTCTTCACATTATTTTTTTCCCACTACAGCCTGACGATGAGGACCGTTTCTTCGTTGATTTTTCGGTTTCTTCGTCGATTTTTTGTGACCGTTGCAAAGAAGGGCTGAAATATCACTGAAGAAACCTGAGCTAACTTGACTATCTCAGCTTGGGCTGAAGGAGTAGGCTATATATACAGTAAGGTCCTAAAAACATGGTTAAATTCGCCCTGACTTCATTTTGGCTTTGAGACTAGCCTTTGCGGTTTTCTTTGGACTCAGGAAAACGGCATCCTCTCCGTTCGGGAAGTGCTGAAAGTAGATGGCAGGATGTGCCTCCCGAAACTAGAAGAAATGATTAAGGGCAAATAGAATTTTTAGAACAGAAAACTATTTATTAGCCTAATCAGCCATACACTGTAAGCCTACAAGATATTCTGGCGTGAAGACAGTGAAAACCGAAAACTTCTGAATGAACTGAAGGCACGTATAATTGACAGGATGTGTATGCACTCGCTTCGGTCTCGAAAACAAAGTTGCGCTTCTGCAGATATCATGGTATCTGATACAACGGTCTAATTAGTCTAACTGTAAAGTCGTTTTTGCAGTTTTCGTGGTATCAGATACCACGGTCAAAAGGCCTTTTTGCAGTTATCGTGGTATCTGGCCAGTTATCGTGCTATCTGAAATTCAGATACCACGGTCCGACCGTGGTAACTGATCGTGGTATCTGAAAGTCATCTCACTTCCATCAATTTTTGTCAAATTGATGGGAAAGAAGTTTGGCAGTTTGGCACTTTGTGATATGACTGAATATCAGTTTTTCTTTTGGATGACTTCGAAAAGCGCAATTTCGGCAATTGTCGTTTTTGCGGAGCAACCGTATATCAGATACCACGGTAAGTGCAAAAAACAACTAATCGCAGATCCAGTTTCCGCGGTAACCGATACCATGGTATCTGCAAAAACGCAACTATTATAACGAAGAGATTCTAGAAAATTTGCCTGAATTTCCACTCCATACTCTGCGTAACATGGTAGTCCGCAAAGAGCACGGGCAAGCTTCATCTGACACAACACAAATGACGAGGCGAAATTCAAATCAGCGTGGTAGCGTGGTTGCCGCAATCTCCAACGAAGAATTCAACAACTAAAAGCCTGTGAGACGAGCTAAAACTCCCGAACCAACTTCAAGACATTACCAACGCCGAACTCTCGCACTGTCAGAAGTTTCATAACAGATTGCGCATAACACTTTCAAGAATAACACCATTTCACTTAGAAAAAAAGTGTTATGACCAATTAAGTTTATACTATTTCGTGTCCAGATCTCCAACAACACCTTCAATAGGTAAAAATACTACACTGTCAGAAGTTACATAACAACAACAGTAGGATGCGCGGTTTCAACAGATAACACTATGGGATGTTATCTGTTATGTTTCCGTTTACCAATTGAAAAAAGTGTTATGCGCAATCTGTTATGAAACTTCTGACAATGCGTCCAGACCGAATATAAAGTGTTCAAGATTTTGATCGGAGTCTACTAAGCAAAATTTCTGACGGAGAGTAACCACGAACCATCAACCGAGAAGGCAGAAAGAGATCTACACAAAGTGGAACTCAACGCAATTCAAACGGTATAATGATGAGTCGAGCGTTATTTGTGTCAAATGAGCTCGACCGAACTCTGTGTGGACGTGAAAAGTAGTAATTATTATACCGGGGAATTTTTTTTCATATTTTCTCTTCGTTCTGTTATTAAATTTTCTTGATTCTAGTGATTACATATGCAACCACTCAGGTGCAATATGTGCTTTAACGGATTTAATTGGGAAGCACTATTTTTTTTGTTTGTTTAGTAAAATAGTTTTATTAATAACAGTCTAGAACATATAAATAGTACAACAAAAAGCAGTGCTTGCGAGGATGTGCTATTGTCTCACGCAAAAAAATTAAACTGAAAAAGGAACTGATGGGTGAAACCATGTACAAAGAAAAAAAGGAAAAAAAAAAATCCGTTACAATAAAAAACATGATGTTTCTGAGAGATAAACATGATTCACACATTTGAAATGTCTTGATGAAGCTATATCCAAGTCGGCTAGGCACTGTCAAAGTAGCTCCAATCGGGACAACCAAAGAGAAAAATATTTAGCTGGTGCATGAATACAAAGTATTTTTTTTTTTTTTTAGTGTTTGGTTGCACTTTTATAATCTTACGTTGTAATCTAGATTGTCTGTGATGTAGTTTCTCGCCTACGTTATTCATTTTCGTTTTAAGTAGAGTGTTCCTTACAACATTCTACTATTCCGAGCACTGTAGCAGCTTTCGGCCTTCGGTTTTCACCGTTTTTTTGTGGAGCTCATAACTCGTGAACCAGTGCATGTTTCAAGTTCAAACTTGGTACGTTTGTGGATATTGTGGTTTAGTTGCACCTTTTGGGGGTCCCAACTCCCCCACCCACCCGGTTCAGGGGCAATTGGGCAAAGATTACCCATCGAGCGGAGATCATAACCCCTGAACAATGACAGAGATCAAGCTGAAACTTGATACAGGTGTTGACGCTGGGGTATAATTGTGCTTTTCAGGAGTCCTCCCCCATCCCCCAGAGCAGTGCTTCCCAACCTTTTCCGTTCCGCGTACCCCTAATCAAGGTTCAAAAAGGTTCCGTACCCCTTTTAATTGCTGTTTTACTAACTTTAAAAACCATGATCAGAACGTCAAAAAGACGATATTTAGACTCCTGTCATCAATGGCAAGGCGTGTAAATCTGAAACTGCGTACGGTGGGATGGGGTATCTCATTTTGAGGACAATAGTGAACTGAGATAGGGGACTCAGAAACGACTACAGCAAGTTATTAAAGATATAGACTAACTTGATTTTGGGACCTTTGCGTACCCCTTGTGAGGGTTTCTCGTACCCCTTTGGGTACACGTACCACCGGTTGGGAATCACTGCCCCAGAGGACAATCAGATTTCACGTTGAAAGCTGGTACAACTATTCGTGCTGGAGTCTAGTTGTACTTAGTAGCCCCCCCCCCCCATCCACCAGGTTCAGGGCGATTGCCCATTGAGTGGAGATCATAATCCTTGAACAATGACAGAGATCAAGTTGAGACTTGATACAGGTGTTGGCGCTGGGATCTAAATGTGCTTTTTAGGAGCCCCCCCCCCCGTACCCACCTAGCTCAGGGGCAATTGGGCCCAGATTGCTCAGACAGTGGAGTTCATAACCGGTGAACCATGACAGGGATGAATTTGGAACTTGGTATTATTGTTGGGACTGAGATCTAGTGTACTTTTTGTGCCCAAATCCCCGTACTCACCCAGTTCTGGTACAATCTGGCCCAAATAGCCCCGTGGCTAAGATCTTTTACCTATAACCTCTGGCTACGAAGAAAATCTTGAGACTGCACCTCTCCCACCCTCCCGTTCATGGGCAACTGGGCCAACATTGCCCATGATTTGAGATTTTGTGAACCGTTACAAGTATACAAATTTAAAACTGGAATACTTGAAGATTTGGGGTCTAATTTAAAGTTACCCCCCCCCCCCCACACACACATTCACCATTCCTCGGTTTCAGGGGCACTGTGTCCAGTTCATAGCTTGCAAACCATGGCTGGTATCCAGTAGAAACTTGGAACGATTGTTGTCATTGGGGTCTGGATGTGTACGGTTTTTTTTAGGACGAGGGGGGTCCTGCCTCGAACATCCGGGCTTTTCAGAAGCTACTAGGCGCAGATTCCCCAATGAATAATTTGCATAACACAGACCACAACTAGAGATACGACAATGACATCCCTTTCTAGGCTCCCGGTTTCTAGGCTCTTGAATATACTTTCGGAGTTTCACCTCCCCCACTCGTCCCGTTCATTTGGAACGGGGCCCAGATTGCCCATGTGTTAAATTCGTGAACGAGAACACTCACGAAATTAAAATCTCGTATATTTGTACACAGCACTTTTCGTAAGGTGCGCGTTGCGTTTGTTTGGTTTCATGTTTCGAAAAGGGTTTGAGGCGTTAATTATTCACAGCATGTGTTTTCGTTGTTAGGAAGGGCATGATGAAATGGAATCTGAAACTTTATGATTTTGACATTAGTGTGTTTGAACAAGATATAATAAACAAAATACATTTCAAGATTGATGAAAGTAAAGCCGGTAGTATATTGGAACAAGCCTACGGGGTTTGTATGAAGCAAAACTGGAAAGACAATGATGGACAATCTATGACTGGAGATCGAATTACGATTTACGCGAAGGGATTGCGTTTATAAGTGACTTACATGTGTTTTTGCGTGGAAGGTGTCAAATGAGACGCACTTTGAAGCTTGAGACGCGCTTTGTACTGGAACAAACCCCCAGTGCTCATAGCGAGCATAACTGATTGTGTGAGGGATGGCCTGAGCCGTGTTTGGAGATTCTTTGAGAGCTCAGTTGTTGGTTTCACGGATAGCTAATATTAAACGTTACGGGAAGGGCTACGTCAGTTCAACTCATTCTTTTACACTCCATGTCTGAGCGCTTGCGTACTTGTTGTACTCCTCGAGCATATTTTGAGGGATAATAAATTAGAAGAATAACAACAAAAACAGGTTTCATTCGGGGCGAAGTAACCTTACTTCCTTGCGCCCTTACGTTGACGTATATCCCAAATCCAAAGTATTATACCCGGAAATTCTGGATTTGTGTACGCAACACCAGGCAAAAAAAATATAATAATATTATGGGTACGCCACCGCGCTCACATAATTCCTACCTGCTTTAGCCTTTTCTTCTTATCCCTAGCTGACATCTTGGGGTCGTTTACAATCTGATCCAGAAGCTTCGATAGAGCGTCATTCACTTCATCCTTCTTCTTCATCTCATAAGAGTTTGGCGATACCTGCAGGCAATACGATATCGGCACCATGATTTCGTCCGTTTTCTTCGGTGTTTGAAGAAGAAGCAAATTGAAAAGAAAAGCGTGGATCAAACTACAGCGTGCGAACTCAAAAATAAAAGCAAAAAAGAGAAGAAAAAGTAAAAATGAAAGCTGCTGCTTTAAAGAGAAACCGGAAACCAAAATCTACGATGCTGCCTAATTCGCCCTTTTCCAAATCAGCGATCCTAGCAGATTAAAATACGATCTGAAAATGTTTCTTCGGTTCACGCGCAAAACTAACCACATAAAGAAGACTGAAGACCTACGTAGGTCTACGAAGAAGACCTACAGTGGTATTTAAAAGTAGTTTCCCGGAGTAAGATATTTAATAGTCGATAGAAGCTTCAGTTATTTATTGCAGGTTTGTTTCCTTCCCCGACGTAAGGTAAGGTAAGGTAAGGTACAATTTTAATAGCAAATATGAATAAACCTGGATTTTCTCATAAGCATCAGACATGCCAGTGGCATAAAAAACGACGCTTCACTAATTCTGATGGGTTTATACAAATTATAAATACAATTCTAGCCTAAGGCACTGTAAAGAAAAAACAAACAAACAACTTTCACACATCAACACTAAAATTTAAGGACAACACAAGAGTTTACGACAACAGACATGACTAAAGAAAAAATGAAAAATAAAAAAGGTTTGCGACATGGGTCAGATCTTCCTCCGAGCACAAACGAAAATGAATCAATTAAATCAGACAGAAGAAATATAATTGCTAGATAACATAAATCTTTTTAGAGCTCTTTTAAAAACTTTCCTATCTTCGGACACTAACAGTTTCGGGCAATGAATTCCATACTTTTACACCTGTATGACGAATAGAAAAGCTAGACCTTGTAGAAGGATAACAAATGGTAGAAAGATTGGACCGCCGTATTGTGTTATAGTCATGAAATTGACTGTTCAGGCAAAATAGATTTTTAAAATCAGCAGGTAGTGAATCTTCTAGAAGATAACGGTAAACAAGTGTTGCAATATTCCAGTCTCTAATCTGACGGACATTTAAAATAAAAAGACGAGGCAGAATATGAGAAACTGATGAAGACGTTGACGCTGAAGATTGACAGACTGACGATGACCCTTGCCAAGAAGGGCCAAAATATCGCTGCTAAGGCATCGTAGCTGACACATTCGTTTTATGCATTATTTGAACATATGTTCCAAAGTCAGCTTGGGCTCAAGGAATATTTAACAAGACTGAAAACTCAAGGACTGCTAAAAGTTCAGCCCAGATGATAGAAAAAAGCCAAATAACAGAAAACTACGGCAAGCTGATAGAAAAGCACTTGCCATCGTGCCCACTGCCCAATGCGCCAGATAATTCAGAAAATTAGTTTTTTTCGTGTTTTCCTGTATTTCTTGTTCGGCGTTTTCTATTTTTTGTGTGTATGTAACCTACTGTGCAACTGCCTAATTACTAGGTTGTCCTTAAAGTCATTCGTTCATTCAGTAGTAATCGACAATAATTAAATATTCTTTGAGCCCAAGCTGACTTTGAAACATTTATTCAAACAATGTTTACAACGGATACGTCAGCTACGATTCTTCATCAGCGACGCGGCCCTTCTTGGCAAGGGTCCTCGTCAGGCTGCCAATCTTCTGGGTCAACGTCGGGGAAGGAAACAAACCTGTAATAATGATTATTACAGGTTTGTGTAATAATGATTATTACAGGTTTGTTTCCTTCCCCGACGTTGACCCAGATACAGATTCCTTCCCCGACGTTGACCCAGACGATTGACAGCCTGACGAGGACCCTTGCAAAGAAGGGCCGAAATATTGCTGATGAAGAATCGTAGCTGACGTATCTGTTGTAAATATTGTTTGAATCAACAATGATTAATAAAAAACATTACGTCAGAATAACATCAGGGTTCAAGGACGGCTAGTTTTGGTGCTGTAGTTTCACGACGTGATTATTTTTCTAGAAAAAATCTAGCTCGGATTTTTAACACGGTTGCTTTGCCTCAGACTCTTTTAGTTTCCCCTTTCCTTAAATATTTTACGTCGGGTAATATGGCTAGTATTAAGACTTCTTTTTTTTTTAATTACGGAAAATTTTTATGCCGGTTTTCGAAGTATGAGCGTAGTTCTTTTATGATTTCGAAGTATGGTTTAAAAGATCCTATTGAAGTTATGCAGCGTAAGCGTTTGCGGTTTCTTGAAAAATGTAAGATGTTTAGCCATAACCTGTGTGAGGCTATCAGTTCTACTGAACCTGATTGATTGATGTATAGTGTTTAATCGTGTTATAGTTTATTTACTTTATATATTTTATACTTGTCGTATACGGCGGATACAAATAAATGAAATGAAATGAAATTAGAAACCCTAGCTTTGGCGAAGAGTTTCAGGCGTCAATTCAGAGTGCCGTTTCCAATCGAACTTGATCCGCTAGGAGCGCTCAATAGCCTACTGAACACGTGCTGATTCGGTAGCCTATTTCTTCGTCGTAAGCAAAGTGCGGCCAAATGCTCCATATTTCCCAACTGGCTGTCTACTACCACAAGCTTCCCTAATTATCTCTAACTAAGATGTTGTTCTAAACGTACAGGTATGCTTCTTCGGACATCATTTAAAGCGGACCACAAAAAATGGTCTTTCTACCACACGCGCAATGCTAACCATCCCTACTGTCACTATGAATGTTCAAAACCGAAAAAACACTGTCAAACAATGAGCAAATAAAAAAAACACACCAAATTTCCTAGGTTAGAAATAATTCGGTCTGGACTATATCTCAGCCGATCATCCAGGACAGCCGTTATGTCACGTGGGGCCAAGGATCAAAATAATAATGTCCATATAATGCTCCAGCTGTTTATTACAAATACAAATTAATTAAAAGCCCAAGACCAGTGTGGTACTTCTGAAGACATACCAAAAATGATCAATAAAGTCTTATAATTCTTTGCTAATCAAACGTGGAAAATTTCGTCATCTGGAAAAGAAGACGTTCTGCCTGGTTTTTTTCTCGATCCAAAACAGCAACCCGGCAATCAAGTTCAAATCTAAGTAAACTGGTGGCTTGCGATCAGTAAGAGCAGGTAGACAGAATGTTTGGATTAGGTCTTTAACTGCGGACGGCGAAATGTTCGTCAACAAGTGCTAAAAATAAACTATGTGGTGAGCCACTAGTTCCCTAAGGTCTCCTATATTTTTTTTTTCTCCCTGTGAATAAACTGGAATGTGTCTAACGCTTCTTGATCAACTAAGGGAACAAATCTAACTCCGACCAATAGGATGCGTGATGGGATTCCAAAACGTAAGTGGAGGGATACCTATGACATCGCAAAAGTTGTCCGTCTGTCCGTCCGTCCGTCTGTGCGCACTATTACTCTCAAAGTGACGAGATATTTTGATGAAACTTGGTGTGAGGATTCTTTGGGTCAAGGGTAATGTAAAGTTCGTAGATGGGCTCTGTAGCCCTAGATTTAGGGGTGGGGGTTTCCAATTAAGGGGCAAAAATAAATAGTTTTAAAAGCTACTGAGATAGTTGATTTCGGGGTAAGGAGACATGCTGACTCCGAATATGAAAGTTATTTTCTTGCCGGACAGGTAGTTCACCCGGAATCCGGCGAAAACCGGACACAAAATTTGTCGACCAATTTTCGGCTCTATAGCAGTCCCTACCCCTTTATTCTCAAACTAGTATAGCTCTGCGCGTGGATACCGACATTTCATTTGTTTACTCTGTGTGACGTCGAAGAGACCTAGTGTAATCGAAGGTCGAAGGGTTTGATATATAATGTTCAAGCGAGGATGTTGTTCAATGAGGGATTCACTGGTAAAGAACAGGTCAAGTTCTAGATGGGTCCTTTAGTCCTATCTTTAGAGGAAGAGGAGGGATTTCGAATTTACGGTAAAAATATGTATGTTTTATAAGCTAATAAGATATTCATTGAGGGGGTAAGGAGGTCCGCTGAATCTGTATGTAAACTTAGTTTAATGGTTCATCACGAATTCGGCTGAAATTGGAAATTTGGTTGAAGCTCAAAGTTGTTTGTGAAATCGATTAGAGATTCGGTATCGGGGCAAGGAGACATGCTGAATCCATTTTGAACTTTACTTTAACAGTAAAAATATTCAAGGAATCTGACGAAGACTGAACGGCGAAGATATGACCCAAATGTTTGAATCAAATGTTAGATTTTTGGGATCCCATCGAAACCTTTGGTCTTGTTCTTGTAGAAGTTGGAAACCTTCAAGATCTCATTTCTGATCAAATTTTGTCCCAAGACTGTGATTAAATAAATAAAAAAGGGTCGTAAAAACTTTTCCAAAAAAATTCAGGTTCATTTGATTTTCAAAAATCGATAATTCAGTCTCAACGTCTGAAGTCTATACGTCACAATGTTACTGGTGTGGGATATATCCGTTTTCTTCGGGTAGGTAGTAATTTCTCTGCCAGCACTCACTCATTGGTTGCGTTCCAGAACTTAACACTTGCTAACAAATTGTTAAAGATTGTCAACATTTTGCGTTCCAGGTTTCTGATTTGGAAAGTTAAGGTCCGCCCACCTACCATTTCCGTTCCAGAGCTTAACGAATGTTAACTATTTTAAGCATCGTTGGGAAAAGTTAACAATTGCAGAATTTGGGAAAAGTTAACTATCGTTAAAGCTGCAGTTAGCTACGCCCCGAAATAAAGTTGACGATTGTTAACAATTGTTAAGTTCCTGGAACGCAACCATTGTTTACGGAACATGGTCGCATATTTTTCATTCTTATCTTTATCTGTTTTTTTTTTACTGATTTAGTTTTTATTTTATTTACGGTCCCCTCGTAGCTTCTTTTTCCTTCTCCCGGTCTTGATAAGACGTCTAAGGCAATCAACAAATCCTATTTTCAATTTTGCAATTTTTTTGCAATTTTGGGCTAAATGGTAAAATGAAGACCCCAAACGGTAATATTTAGTTGTTCTTAGAAGCAACCTAAGGACTATCTTGTCCTAAAATTCTCGTGCTAAATGAAATGAAATGATGATTTAATCCGTAATATCTTTAAATACATAAAAATAGCTTTGGATATGTCAATACAAATAAAGACACTTCAAGCACTATCAATCAACTCGACAGGTCAATATTACTTATGTTTTAACTGTTAGCTCTTACTTAAATTTGGGCCTTCAACCTTAGCATTTAATTAATTTTTAAGTAGTGTTTTAGTTGTTATTTCCTTAGGATATTATTTGTTTAATTGTTTTACTACAAATCAACTAGTCAATTAACAAAGCGTCAATGTATGCAACTGGCAGGTCTGACGTTTCTATACTGGAGATTTTTACCATTTTTAATTAAATTGTACCTAACCTTATACTTTTGTCATCGATGGCCAAATTTAAGAAACTGTTCAAAGAAGCATATCCCTACTGTAAATATGGCCTACATGAAAAATGATTATCGAATACCCCTTTACCTGCTGTTGCTGTTGTGCTGCCTGATAATCTCCGATTTTTTTCTGAACAGCTGAGCAGACTTCAGGAGGGATGGTCATGATTGCTTCTACATTGTCCATCAAAAAGAAGGTCACACGTTGTGCAAGGCATTCATCGTACTCATGTTCGGACTGAGTCCGCAGAATACACCGGTGGAATGTAGCTACCATCTGTAAGAAATATCCCTTAAAGCGCCCCTTGCACTGTTTACTGTTCATGTTATAGTATCTGTAAGAAATATCCTTTAAAGCACCCCTAGCACTGTTTACTGTTCATTTTATAGTGGACTATCTCTAAGAAATATCCCTCAAAGCACCCCTCGTACTGTTTACTGTTCATGTTATAGTATATGTAAGAAATATCCCTCAGTAAGTAAGTAAGTAATTTATTTATGACCCGCCATTTTGAAAAGGCGGAGTAAATGAAGAAAATAAAGAAAATAAACAAAACACATAAACACACAGAAAATGACACTTAATTTTCAGTCTTCGGTCAGGAAGCACAACTCGAACCGAAGTAGGTACAGTTTCTGTTCCAGTATTCTAACGCCGAAACTGTATTTTTTTTTTTTACGGCTGGTATATAGATAATATGATATGATATGATATGATATTTATTACACTAAAAGCCCAAGGGCCATGGCAATACAATCAGAAAAAACAAACAAAATTGACGAACTTATTTCTAGCCACTACTAAAACTACAAAAAATGTTCTCTGTGCATCATTGACAGCTTGAGGAATCTACCCACTTTCTTTATAGTAGCATAACACTCACTCTTAAACATTTGCTCCATCCATTCCTGATCACACTCATTTACTCCAAATATTTCACTTCTCAAGTCATTCAATTCCCTACAATCACACATAAGATGTCGCACACACTCATTCATATCTCCACACATCGGGCAGAAGTAAGGACCAATTCTCCCAATCAACCTACCCGTGTACCTCCTCCTATCCCCCAGGGGTAAAATATCAGCACGCATACTAATTAATAATTTCAGTTCCTCCTTATTTAAACCCGCTTTAAAATAAACACATTCACCCCATGTCTCTTTCGTTGATAGTTGACTATCAATTTAGTTGAGTATCACTAATTCACTTACATAGGTTTGAAAACACGATGGAATTGCATTAGTCCGTTATTAAAGGTTAACTTCAGACATCGAGGTTGAAATCGGAAAATAACACCGAGATGGTCATTGAAAATAACCTATCCGAGCCGAACCTATTTTCCGTTCTATGTGAAATTAAAATTTAAATAGCCATCAAGGTTGTCATTCCGATATCAACCGAGATGGAGGTGTGTTGACTCTTATAGCTTTTTCGAACATAGCCATTAACAATTAACCATGCACAAAACCACTTTTGGGGTTGATGACTTCATATCATCCTCTCTGGAGGCTGATACGGCTTCATATCATCCTGTCTGGAGGACATGACTTTATATCATCCTCCCGATCTATCACTAACTTTCTATGTGAAGTCTATTCCTGGAGGCTGCTACGACTTCATAGCATCCTCTCCTGAGGCTGATTTGACTTTATATCATCCTCTCCTATCTACCGCTAACTTTCTGTATGAAGGTTATCGTAAGATAACTGACCTTGGGTCATAGGATGATATACATTGCATACCTGTTCGAGTAAAGTTATAGGTGGGTTATTTTCCGTAGGTTATATTCCGAAATCAAACGAGATGGAGGTATGTTAACAGTTGTCACTTTTTCGAACGAACCATTAATACTTAACCATTAACCATGCACATCATATAATCATTCGTTCCACTGGTTGTATTTCGATAATCGTCACATATTAAGTTAGCGGTGGATATGACTTAATATCAACCTGCCTGGAGGACTTTTCTCGAACAGGTATGTAGTGCATGTCCTCCTATGGCCCTATGGTCAGTTATATTACGATAATCTTCACTAGAAAGTTAGAGTTACATATGAGAGGATGATATGAAGTAATATCAGCCTCCAAAGAGGAATTTGAAAAAGTTATAACAGTTAACACACCTCCATCTCGGTTGATATCGGAATGACAACCTCGATGGCTATTCAAAATATCAACCTCGCCTTCGGCTCGGTAGATATTTTCCATAACCTACCTCGCCTTCGTCTCGGATTGGTCATTTTCAATTACCATCTCGGTCTTATTTTCCGATATCAACCTCGATGTCGGAAGTTAACCTTTAAGAACTTTTCTCGAATAGGTATGTAATGTATATCATCCTATGACCCGCGGTCAGTTACACTACGATAATCTTCACACAGAAAGTTAGCGGTAGATATGACTTCATATCAAGCTCCGAAGAGGATGATATGTAATCATATCAACCTCCAGAGAGGTTTTGTGTGATTCTGTACGAAAAAGTTACAGCAGTTAACACACCATCTCGGCTGATATCGGAATAACAACCACGATGGCCAGACCCTATACCAAGTGTTGATAATCTGGTCGCAAACCTTAATAATAAAGATGTTGTACACCCCTGGATGGGTATTCTTTTTTGATAAGATTTGTTTGATTTTGTATCTAGGTTAATGTTGTTTTGTTTTTGTAGTCGTTGTTTTCTTTTTTTCACATACTCCATCTTTGTCCTCCTGTGTGCTGCTGATGGGCAATAAATATTTCATTTATTCATTCATTCATTTAAAAATAACAACCTCTCTTCGTCGATAGACATTTTTCATAACCTACCTCTCCTTTGGCTCGGATAGGTTATTTCCAATTCCGTTGTTTCCCAATATCAACCCCTATGTCGGAAGTTATCCTTTATTAACAATTTTTGTATTCGTATGCAAGATCTTTCAAAAGCTCTGTGTAATTTTCAATAAATTCAAATCAACAACAGCACAAAATTTATCAAAAAACAACAAACTACTGCTAGTTGCTACTACTTGTGGGACTCTTATTTCGTCTTGTCGGGACGCTGTCCATACACTCAACGTTTTTACGAGGGCCTACTGGGAAGAAATACAAAGCCCCCGACAAAGTCAAAATAATCCAGTGTTCCAAAACAAGATACAAAACTAATCTGGCTTTGCTGTTAAACTTTAAAGACCCATCCCGTCTGATTTAGAACCACGCAGCGCTTAAAGGACCCCTTGCACTATTTACTCTTCAACTTCAGTATTTAAAATATTTTGAAACTAGGCTGTGCTTTCAACAAATAACCCACAGTTTTGGCTGTTTTAAGCCTGTCCCGAGACCCGTTGACTTGTAGCGAAAACAGGGAAACAATTCACATAACCGTTTTTACTGATGAAAAAACTTCTCGCAGACAACCGTCGACAGCGTGATACACATCGAAGGTAGCAAAACACGGCAAGTGAGAAATCAGCGTGGTTTTGTTAGAGAGGTTAAAATGTACCGTACGAAACTGGGGTCTCCGGTTTTAGAAATATATTTAGTTATTATGGAAGGTTGCGTTAGTATTATAGGTAAGACAGGTCCTTTTTTTTATCCGGCGTGGCTTCTTTTTCATTTGTTCTTGCTTTCGATCGAACTAAAACAAGTGGCTACGTCTCCACCTTCAACTCGGTGACGTTAATACAAAATTTACCTAACAGTTTACCCCACTTTAACGTCACTTACACTTTCGTCTTAAACCTAATATCTTTTTATACTTTATCAACTCTAAATTTAACTTCTCTTTTCAAACTTTTCATTTTTCTATTAAAATTTCTCGTGAAAACTCACATCCTCTTTAAAACAAGAGCAAAGGTTTCGATGGGATCCCAAAAATCTAATAATTAATCCAGACAATTGGGTCTTGTCTTCGCCAGACTAATCATCAGAGAAAACCGTGTTTAGATATACCTCTCTAAGCAATACCTATTTTGACGATACTGGCCGAAACTTCCTGCTTTACTTCTGCCAAATTTCCGGTTTTGCCCAAATTCCGAGTGAACTACTATAGTCCAGCAAAAAAAGAAAATTCAGTAACGAATCCAGCGGATCTCTTTATCCCTATAAAGAACATCTAATCAACTTTAAATAAAACTTTAACTTTAAAAAAATCCCGGTTAAGTTTCATCAAAATATCTCAATCCCTTCGAGAGTTATCGTGCGGACAGACGTGCGGACGGACAACTTTTGCGATGTCATAGGTATCCCTCCACTTACGTTTTGGGATCCAAAAACCCTTCCTCCATAAGGCCAGAATCTACAACTGAAATCTACCCTTTTTGAGACAGGTCCTTTAAGGTTTGAAGAGAAACACGGAGAAAAATGGACAACCGATCTGTCTGACCAAAGATCTCCTTGTAATCGAAAAGTAGGACCCTGATCCGAGACGAAAATTTGGAGTAGCGCAGTTCAGGTGGATAAAAGATGGCGTTGGAATTTCAAAATTAGAAACGGTGAATGGAACGACTAATAACTGCTGTTAATTGAGCCATTCGCGGTTTAGCTGCATAACAGCTTGTACTTAGACGTGCATGGCTTAATCTTTGAGACAAGCATATGTTACTGGCAGGATCAACAAGGTAACTGCTGTGAACCAGGGTTGCCACATCAAAAATATTTAGAGAGTGACTTTGGGCCCAAAACAGAGAGTGAACTGGGAGTGAAATTTATTTTTATGAAATGTTCACTTTTGGTCGGAATCGCCTCTGTAAAAATGACACATCTTAATTTTACTTTCGTGAAATAAACTTGAAACAGTAACTTCTGGTCGGAATCCCTGCTGCATAAATGAAACATTTGGTCATTTTCTGAAATAGAGTGATTTGTATGTCCTATGTAGGACAATAGTGGCAATTACAAAATAGAGTGAAAATTCACACTATCCTGCGACATGTGGCAACCCTGCAGTGAACATCGCCGAGGCGAGGACACTCAGTTCGGGACGTTCCCACTGGACCCGTCTCATCTCACTCAACAAACGAGAAACGTCTTGAAAAAGACGCTCTCCGTTTCGCATCGACAATGGGCCAGTTCTCTCGCACATACCATCACTCGACGGATTCAGCAATTTCGTGCTGCTTCCTCATTCCATTTCCAGTCTAGAGGCGTATTCTCGCCATTCCCCGGGGACTCCACTTGAGGAGTCCCCGCGTTTTTGTTTGTCCCGGGGACTCACTCCCCGTATTCTCGCGAGTCCCCACGGATGGGGAATGCTCCGATTATCATCACCATCATCAAAAAGGACTCCCTTTCAGATTCGGAGGGGAATCAATTTTTGCTGGTGTTGGTGCAATGTAAAATTAATTAAAAACTATCAGAATAAACAAACGAAAAAATAAAGTGGATCGAGACTAATTTCGTCAACCGCATATTTCTTTTTCGAACAAAATCTACTTTGGAAGCATTCCCCGTGTTCTCGCACTTTCTGTACGCGGAGTCCGCGTGGAGTGACTCCTTCTATTCTCGCCGTTCCCTTTGATTCCCCGAGGAGTCCTTGGGGAACGGCGAGAATACTCCTTAGTTCTTCCGTCATCAGCTGTATGGCTGATTTCTGGCATTGTACTGAAATATAATATCAACGTAACAAATAGTACGAAAGTAGCTAACTTACAAAGTCCTTGTTTGACACATTCTCCTTTAAGATCAGGTTGTGATTGGTCGCCACCTTGCTCATGAACCGAAGAAGAAGATGCAGTTTTCTTCGGTCACTAGGTGGCAGCAGAAGCGAGAGGAGGCGGTACAGGTCTATCCACAAGACGTGCGGGTCAACTGGAGCTAGAAAGATGAGAGAGTTATTGCTTACCAATAAAAACACAATTGATCTTTGCGGAAGAACTTCGACTTTTCCGCTGTGCAGCTTACGTCATCCAGCTTATCATCTTGATGATGTGCTCCTCGAATGGTTTAGGTTCAATCAGATATTTTTCCTTGATAATTTGCTGATGTACTCAAATAATTTATACAACGGATACGCCATCTACGATGCTTCATCAGCGATATTTCGGCCCTTCTTGGCAAGGGTCTTCGTCAGGCTGTCAATCTTCAGAGTCAAAGTCGGGGAAGGAAAAAAAACTGTAACAAATAACTGAAGCTTCTACCGACTATAAATATCTTATTCAGGCAAATTACTTTCAAATACCACTGTAGGGAAAAAACTAGTGCTGAGATTCCTGTTTCTGCTGCACGATTGGGGCGATGACAAGATACGTTTTTTTTTTTGTATTTTGATCAACTTCGGTTTTGTTATTGATAAGGGACTGAAAGCTTAAATTTTATTCCATTAATAACCTCGTTCCACGTTTCTATTAGGGAGTACTCGCATGTATCTATTACTTTTACTAATACCATTCGTCTTTCTGTTGACTTCCTTTGTTTTTCTACTACGTTTCAGAGTTTATGAACAGAATTTTTTCACACTTTCGCTTTTCTCTCTCAAACGGTGTAATTCTGTAATCCGGCCGGATTCTGGAAAAGAAACAAGAGGCCCAGCAAACTTTTCGGTAAAGTTAGCAAGAAGCTAGGCAAACAACAGAGGCGTTGGCAGGTGTCGGCGAGGCCAGCGTTCGGCACGCGTCATCTGTAACTGGTTATTCGGCTGTTCCTGCTGCGGTTCCAATCTGCTGTTAGGCTTATCGAATCGCGCGGTTGATTCAGAATAGTACGCGGTTTCTAGGAAACCACTGCGCGGTCCAACCCTTTCCCAGCCTGTGGTCACTGATAGAGTTATTGGTAGAAAATTGCCGTTATCTTCCTTTTCTTTTCCTATCCCCTCTTGCCATTATTTTTGAAAGATTTTCCGTTGGTCCTGTAAGCTTTCGGCGAACACTGCGCTGCTTCACTGGCTCAGGTTCAGGTTGCAGGATCCGTGACGTCATGCGTAGTAACTACGGTACGTAGGGTGGAACACGCGCTAAATGTTTCTTTCTTCTATTCACTTTAAAGATGTTACCCGAGATGTTATCAAGATCGGTTCAGAAACAATTTTTAAAACATTTTTCTTCTCATTTTGAAAAACGTCACTTGACCCCTTAACACGTGACAGCGACGATATGTCGAGCGCCTCGGAGAGGATTCGAACTCGAGTTCGACGTCAAACTCAAGACCCGTTTTTGTTCACCCGACGAAAAATGTTCAATACTTAGTTCTATGGAGTTGTAAGTTTTAGTAGCATACAATAGTGACCGTTACCACTGCATGACACTATTAGCAAGACTGGATGCTGCTATAGCAAGACAGAATGTTACTTATAGACAGTACCTCTTCAGATTGGCCCAGTCCGAAGCACGTTAAATGATAGTATTCTGTACTATTACATATCAATACATGCTACTTTTTCGTACAACTATCATACAACTACACAGGCTATACATTTTTCATCGGGATAAAAAGTGAAACTCGTAGTGACTGTTAAGTCGCTTTCACACTGACGCGTTGTGCCTTTCACACTAAGCTACGCAGCCTCTGCGTCGTGCTTGCGTCGACGCAACGCAGAGCTTACGCAGACAAATAAAACGCAACGCAAGAAAAGCAATAGAATAGTTCCATTCTTGCGTTTCGTCGACGCGTACGCATCAGATATGTCAGTGGAAAATGGAATTTGAAGAAACAAGAGCTGAAACCTCATATGGCACTTGTAAGAACAGAATTAGCATGTTTGTCAGATACGGTTTGCAGTTGTCAAGGCCGCATCTCTCTCCCGATATTCATTTAATCAGAAAATCGACTTGATCTACTAAATCTGAAATGGTTTGCCACTCACTGATAACTGTTTCTCCCACAACGATGATCGGATCGGGGGAGGGACTATTTTTAAGCTGCCAATCTGCCAGAGTCCCTAACATGCCTGCCAAGTTTCATGGTCATAGCACAGCCTGCCAAGTTTCATGGTCATAGCACATTTGGAAGTACCCTAGCTCGTGATGACCAGAATTATTCCTGTGCCCCCCTCCCCCCCACAGGTATTGAATCTGGTCCGGATTTGAAACTGAATATCAGAAACACTTGTCCTTGACACATCTCAAGATTCACGCATGTCCGATTACCCTTTCCAAAGTTATGCCTGTTAATAGTTTCCGGATTTCCCATCCCTCCACTCCCCCTACTATGATCGGATCTGGAAAGTGATTATTTCCAAGTTAATCTGGTCGGTTCCCTGATATTCCTGCCAAGTTTCATTGTCCTAGCTTATGTGGAAGTGTTTCACGAGATTTGTTTAGTTTAACCACTTTCGTTTTAATGTTAAACCGTATCTATTCCCGCATTCGCTTATTAAAACATCAAGTTGTGGCTCCGTGGTAGAGCACCAGTCTCGTGACAAAGAGTTCCGTGGATCGACCCCGCATTGGGGCAGCGCTCTTTTTGCTACCTTTTGCTCACCTTTTGCTTTGTAGTTTCCGGACTCCCGGATCCGGGGAAAGTTGGATTGGGGAAGTGATTATTTGTAAGTCAATCTGGTCGGGTCGCTGATATGCCTGCGAAGTTTCATCGTCCTAGCTTGTGTGGAAGTGCCCAAACTAGCAAAACCGGGACAGACCGACAGACAGACAGACTAACAGAAAGTACGATCGCTATATGGCACTTGAGTATGCTGAAGTGCCATAAAAACAACAGAAAACATGCTATTCTGATGTCGAAGGAAAACTTGCTACTAGTGAAAGAAATTAAAATTCAGCAGAAGAAACCGAGAAAGGAAAATGTAAATGAGCATCCAGCGCGAAAGCTTCTCGCGCAAGTGTGAAAGATACGCAGCGCAATATGTACACAACGCAAGATAAACGCATAGGGACTAAACGCATTAGTCCGTTTTCTTTTTTTGAATGTATATTTTTTGGTCTTGTCCATTTTACTACATTATTGAAAGCTCAGTGTATTTTTTCCTTTTATTTGTCTGTACTGCGTTATTTTCCTCTTCTTAAGTGCGTAAACAAAATTTCATCATCATCATCACACGCAAAGCATCGCAACGACCCGTCAATGTGAAAGCGGCTTTAGTTACCTTGCTGAAGGACCGAGTCAGTTGGAACGATCCTCGCTTTGGACGACATTCTTGAAGAGGGGATGCCGCTGCAGTTTGAGAGACTAGAACCGTCGTTATGACGATCGCTTGTGAGGTCCAAGGAGAACGTTGAAACAAACAGTCGGCGGAGTTGCTCGTTCAATGGCACATTCACGTGGGATGCCAGCGAGTAAACGCTCTGCCTGTCCATCGTTCTATCTGTAAATCAATCAAATTTAATTCCAAATATCCTCGGGTCATTGTTCACCGCCATTGCTTTACCTCATGTTCTTTTTGCTGCAACAAACGTAAAAGATTTTCAAATTTGCGACATATCTGCTATTAAAATATCATATTTCAAATTTCCCAAATTCCTCCTTGTGTTCCCCATTTCTTTCAGTAATTCGCAGTTGGTTTCTAATTTTAAAGTAAAAGACCCAGAAGAAAAAGATGACCAACTTTTAATAAACCCACAACCTGTACCCATTTTTTAACAAGTGAATAATATAGTACGTAAACAATTGTAATTTAGTTGTCGAAATCGTGTGTATTTTTTATAGTTTATGTGTCACTGAATGGACCAGATGGTTTAGTCATAGTTCTGTTTTATACATTATTTTGTACTCCTCAGTTCTGAGGGAAATAAATAAATATAAATAAAGCTACACATCACGATATCGGAAAAGTAAGCAGATGCTTTTTTCGGCAGTCTTTCGACTCTTCTTGGCAATGTTTCTTATGCATAACATGCGACGGGAGAATTGAATGAATGAATTTTACTAGTTGCGTTTTTGCAGATACCATGGTATCTGTTACCACGGTTAGTGGATCTACAATTAGTCGTTTTTGCAGTTACCATGGAAACTGATATACGGTTGCTCTGCAAAAACGACAATTGCCGAAATTGCGCTTTTCGAAGTCATCCCAAAAGAAAAACTGATGTTCAGTCACATCACTAAGTGCCAAACTTCCTTCCCACCAATTTGACAAAAAACTGATGAAAGTGAGATTACTTTTTCAGTTACTAAGATCAGTTACCACGGTCAGACCGTGGTATCTGAATATCAGATACCACGATAACTGGCCAGATAGGCTACCGTACCACGATAACTTCAAAAACACCTTTTGACCGTGGTATCAGATACCACGCTAACTGCAAAAACGACTTTAGACCGTGGTGTCGGATACCATGGTATGTACAAAAACGCAACTATTGATTCTTATGCATAACAGGCGACGGGAGAATACTCTGGATGACTAATTCTTCTTGCCGATGAAAAATCGCCCTGTACCTAGCGGAAGAGCCGAAAGCGGTATCACAAGCTGCTCCCAAACATCACCGTGATTGGTTAACACAGGATTGAGTTGTTGAATTTGAGTCGTTAGTGCTACGTTTTCTCGTTCTTCCCGAGAATCACTGGCGTGTTTTGGACTTAGTCATATAGAGTATTGAATGAATGAATTTTATGTACATGTGAGCTGACGGGGTTGAGACGACTGAACAGAGGAAAAAAAGAAATTATGTATAGCTCTTATGTGGCACCACCAAATCCAGACAAAGACGCCACGTGTAGCCAACTAATAGTTCGGAATCGCGCCTTCTGTCAGGTCTAACAAACAACATAGCCTAACAAGAGAAATATTTTAAAAAAAGGCGTGTGGGCAAAACCGTACAGAGCGCGACAGGAATGCACTATCCAAAGTTACAGTCATGATAGAGTCACAAATTACTTAGGGAACCTGTTATGGAGACATCCCATAGCACTTTGCTCTGCAACAGTCCTCCTAGTTATTCCCTCCTTCTATCACCTACTTTTCTATATATCTCTTCGGTTTTCATCACCATCATTAATTTCCCGTCATCGCGACATAGTTCACTCGGTCTTTATCCCCCAGCTCCGGTTAGCTAATGTGCCAATCCAAGGTCAGGCTTTGATGCATTTCATTCAAAGTATTTTGGCTACGGAATGAGTCCGTAGCCAAAACAGTTCTAATTCATCCTTGGTCCGAGCAGGACCTCTCTATCATATTAGAATTTATGGTCAGAGTTGTTTATACATTTAGTTAGGGACCCATTAGTGTTTTACCTTACATCTATATGATGTACACTCCTGCTAATGATTGGTCTTACACGTAAACTGATATACAATATGGTCCATCTCGGCTAGTAGGCCTCGGGCTTGACTGGATATGTGAATTCCAGCTTCGCTAGGATGTGCGAACCAGCTTGATTAGGCATTTCTAGACTGACTGCGGCTGAGCTATAGAATTCCCCGAGACTTCCTTGTCTCTTATGTCCGGTTCCTGACCGGTCGTGCCAGTCGTGGGCTTGTGGACACCTACGGTGTCAGAATGTCTTCAGCCTACACCCCAGGAACCTTAGCTTCAATAAATCTCGCCTACCACTCGTTCATCCTTACAACAAACCGTGTGGGCTTTTTTGGGAGGAGGGGGGATGACATACACCTTTTTGACAAGGAGTCGGTCCCAAAGAAAAGGAACACCAACTTTCATGCCCTGCGCTTAGAGATTTTGCCTAACCAGCAACCACTAGAAACCTGGAAAGAATTTACCGCTTGTTGGAAACCAACTGTTTCCAGTAGAAAATAGTTGTCTTATTGTTTTTCAAGTACACTGTAAAAAGTTTTTCCGTATAAAGATTAAAGTTAACTGCAGTATTTGCTACTCGGATTACTCTTATCTCTACGCAGATAAGATTAATACCAAATAGAGATAAGATGAATCTGAGTAGCAAATACTGCAGTTAACTTTAATCTTTATACGGAGGGACTTTTTACAGTGTAAGCTGTAAAATTTACATCGATATTTTCGATAGCACTTGTTTTCAACTGAAAATAACCGAACAGTAGGCTCCATGGACACGAGAAAAACGACTGTAAAATTACAGCTGGAACCATTTATTCCGATTATTTCCAGCTGGAACAACAGAAAATAACCTAAATATTTCCATATGGAAAAAAAACATCCCTCTAAACTGTCAGAAGTTTTATAACAGATTAGACACGCGACTTCAACCTTTTGTTTGCCATCACGATACCGAAAAAGTCAGCATATAGTTTTTCGGCTCTTCCTTCCAATGATTGTTATGCATAACGTCATAATGCGTAACGTTTGAAAAACAGAACAAATAACATCCATCAGTCATGAAACTTCAGACAGTGTACTGTACCACTGTAGAGTAGAGTTGTATTCCTAAAGACCCATTCACAACGGGTTTTAGCTAATACTCGGTACCAGCCAGTTCCGGAAATCACTCTCAGACCGAGAATCAGCTGGGTTTCTGCCGTTCGCAGTTGATATTGTTGCCACTTTCGGGTACCAGCTGGTCTTGCACCCAAGTTGAAATCAGTTTAACTTTTCAGGGTACTAGCCAATCACATTAGTTAGGGGAATATTAAGGAATGTTCCGATTGGCTAATGCTGAACGACGTCAGACCGAATATCAATGACCTAAATTCACTTTCGGTTTTCGACAGCAAGGAGTGGACGTGATTTTATCTATTGGGCTTGGTTCGAAACTAGCCAATCACAATATTCCTCAATATTCCCCAAAATAATCTGATTGGCTAGTACCCTCAAAAGTTGAACTGATTTCAACTTGGGTGCGAGACTAGCTGGTATCCGAAACTGGTACTAGTATCAATTGCGAACGGCAGGAACCCAGCCAATTCTCGGTCTCAGAGCGATTTCCGGAACTGGCTGGTACCGAGTATTAGCTAAAACCCGTTGTGAATGGGCCTTAAAAGGTATCTACCGCAGTGCATGCGCTGAATTTGACCTTTACGTCAGACATTATCAAACTAAAATACAAATATATGTACGATCAATCACTTCGTCATTTCAATAATAAACATAGCACAATGCGTAGAGTATGCCTTCGTCCTCTGCAAAACTCGTCTAAAACAGTGTTCCCTGTAGGCTCTTTTGGCAAAAAAATTGACAAGGAATTACTGAGAACATTAACAGAATCATTAATTACTAAAATTGATTTAGAAAAAGGAAGAAGTTAATCTTTACGTCAACAAATTTCACCGGAATACCTATTTAATATAAATCAAAACATAGGTAAGAGGGTCAAAGACTAAAACTAAGAAATTCAACAATAGCTGATTATTTTTACTGGCTGTTGTACAGCTAAAAAAAACTTGGAAGAAAACTCCTTCGATGTCTTTCGTGCTTTGTGGGGACGGGGGATTTGTCGTATTGTGGTTTGTTGCGGATGCGTGAGTAGGGTTCGGGGAGGATAGGACGTAATCGGTGAACAGACAGGGTCTTGGTACCGAAGTGAGGGCAAAGGAGGTTTCCTCACGCGCCCAAGGTGGTGAGCTTGAACTTACCAAGCAGATAATGGTAAGGAACCTTCTCTTCACTATTTATAACTCTAAGCGCTCGTTTTTGGATGTTTTCTATCTTATAAACATACTCTGATGTAATACCGAAATGCGACACTATACACGTATACTCTAGTATTTGCCGGATAAATGAACAATGAAGTTGGAGGAGATCCTTAGGGGGGTAAGACCTTTTTTTCATAAATTTTAAGAGGGAAACAGGAGGCGAAACTTGTTTGAGGATGTTTTGAACGCGGGCATCCCAGTTCATATCGCCTTTAATAGTTACTCCAAGTAATGTAATAAGTGTAACGGAGATCTCGGGAGGAGTGGGGTTTGTGAAAGTGGGCAATGATTTAAAAAAATTAACTGTCATAACTGATGATTTTCTGGAGTAACTTTCATCTTCGACAAAGACGCTTGCTGTGTGGCATCATCAAGTAAAGCTGTAACTGAACTTTTTATATTGTGTCGACATACCATCAGTACAGACAGGTCGTCCACATACTTCCAACGATCTTGGTGGTCAGTCAGGAGACTGTTAATCATTATTAAAGGACCGCTCTTGCTTGTCCTGCCTTCTTTACCGTCCCTAGTCTCAAATAGAATTACAAGATTATGAAGTCCGCGCTTTTCGCCGTTCTTTCGTTTTCAACTCGCGGCTTTTTAGCGCTTTTTGGACCTAGCCGAGTTTTGCCCGTCACACAACGCAAAGTCCGCAGAAAGCTTCACCGTCCGCCGACAACTCTTTCACACATAAATATATCAGAAGCTTCCAAGTTTCGGAAGACACGGCGGACCGTCAGGTCTATCTTTTGTTTTGATTTTTTTTTCTTTGCATGGTTTTCCCACTTTTAAACCACTGCGTGATAATTTTTCAAATATTTTGCGTCCACCTGCCGCGTTGGAGAGCGTGAAGGCTGTACAGAGTCAAGAAGCGCTAATAAGAAAATCTGTAATCTCGCGTGGAAAAAGATGGTATTTTCGAAAACGATTTTCTTGGGCCATTTCATCGTAGAAAGACCATTTCTAGTAAGAGTTGTGCTTTAAAAATCAAACCGGACCCATTAGGGTTCCTGGGGCACAGCATAGAAAATAGAGAGGGGGTCAGAGAAAAGGTTTTTGTCTTTGAGCACGATCTGTCAAAAAAGAAGCAACAATTTTGACTAAAAAAGGACTCACTTGTCGGTTAGCAGTTTATTTATAAGGATACTGTGGTCAACTAGGTTACTCAACCAAGTAACAGGGTTTTCAAGATTTTTAAGGACCGTTTCAAGAAGACTAACAAGGTAATGTGAAGTAGACAGTCTCCTCAAGGTCCGTCGTTCCAGCGACTTCTCGAACGACTCTATAGAGTACACACGGCCTACCTTGAATCCTTGATGACTGCTCGAGGTCCCCTCTGCTATTCCAATCATTTTTCCTCTTCAGTGGAACGGTGCTTGGTGCTGCACCGTAATCGATACTCGAAGAGCACTGACTCGCTCCTTCAGCCATCCAACCACTGGCGTCTCCCACATTAACATAGTCTCTTGACTCCCCTGAGCTTTCGAGCGCTCCTAAGTTCACATATCCACCGGAAGAATTTTGACACAATTCTTGAAGTTCCTCTGTCCGAGTTGTCCGACCGGATTTACGGCGGACGCTCCGTCGGAAAAAGTTCAGGGACTTTTCGCGCTTAAAACCTTCAGACGAGACCTTAGCCGGATCAAGTGGCAGAAAATCGTTTTGAGCCATGGGGGACCGAACGCTCGAAAATCCGCGGTTTATGAATTCCTGGTTGAAAACTGCACGACCAGGCAGTACACTCCTTTCCTGCGTAACGGGAACACGGTTTTCCTGTGACAATAATCCGCGGTCTTGCACCACTGACAATCCGTAGTTACTTTGCTTCACTGGACCGCGGTTTTCCGTTCCGGTCTTTGGTATACGAAATGTAGATTTGGGTATAATCCGCGTTTCAGGGATTTCATTTGCAAAAGCGGTTTCAAAACAGATGCTGGATAGATCCGCGTCCTGGAAACCGGCTTGGCGACGGATTTCCGGTGTTGAAACGGACTTTCTGGGCTTCCGCGGAAGCGTGACGTAATTCGCGACGTCACTATATTCCGCTGGAGTGCTGTTAAGCGCGAATGAGCTCGAATTTGACATTTTTGACAGGAGATCCTCCACAGAGGTATACAAGCTACGGTTCGGCATCTGAGGCTTCGGAGGCTTCTGTAGCCTATCGACGTACCGGTAGGCCGAAGTGAATGCTTCGTACAATTGGTAGAGGACAAGCGGTTCTTCTGAAGTGCAGAAGAAATCGGTGATGACCTTGAAGACATCGACTTCACTTCCCTTGTACGTCGGCATAAGTGGGCTTTCATAATTGGGCCCTATAAACAAATAATACGTTAAAAAAAATACAATGAAAAAAAAAACAAACAATAAAAATCATAAAGCATCAGGGACACGAATAGGAGTATAATTGCGTAGGCTTGCACTGTCCACTGTCCCTTCTTGGCAAGGGTCGTCTTCAGGCTCAAGCTGGAAAATGAACTTGTGGAAAAAAACCCGGAAGATTCTATCTTAAACATATGAATTTGTGAATTTCTTCGTGAAAATTGTTCGGAGTCAAGCTGGTGCTACGATTTTATTTTGGACACGGCTGCTGTTTTTGCTGCTCGACTGGTTCGTTAGGAGGGTCGAGATTTTTCCGCATACCAAAACCAAAATTCGCATTCGAAACTAACTACAATCTATCGCGGGGACAGGTTTCGTGCTTGTCACGCAGCGAAAAGAAAAGGTGTATCCGTTAAGCTATCATACGCTCTCTGACCCACTGAATGACTCATGAGCGGTAGGAATTGACAGACTCATTGTCCGGAAATGGAGATTCATTTTTCTGTTAGTTGCGAATGACACTGACTTGTGTTAGGACTTTGGAGAAAGAAAAGGTAAAATAGTGTTTTTGGTTTCTCCCCTGTTTTCTGCAATATCAGTTCACTCTTCTAAAGCAGAATTCTTTGACTCTATCCAGAGCGTGTACGATCCAGTTTACCGTAGTTACTACATATGACGTCACGGATTTCTTGGCGTCAAGGCTGGAACGTCTTTTTCTATTTTCAGCAAAATATCATGCCAAGGGTAATCCGGCCAATCACATGACAGAGATCCGCAGTTACCACACTAACTACGCTTCCGAGCACGGTAAGCAAAAAGGTAATATTAGTTACTATTTCGAGAAGGTTGGACGGTCAGCGTAGTAACTTTCACGAGTCTGGAACGAAAATACTAACTAATAGTTACTACTGTTAGAAGGGTGGAAGAGAGAGAGAGAGAGAGAGAGAGAGAGAGAGAGAGAGAGAGAGAGAGAGAGAGAGAGAGAGAGAGAGAGAGAGAGAGAGAGAGAGAGAGAGAGAGAGAGAGAGAGAGAGAGAGAGAGAGAGAGAGAGAGAGAGAGAGAGAGAGAGAGAGAGAGAGAGAGAGAGAGAGAGAGAGAGAGAGAGAGAGAAAAAAAGAGAGAGAGAGAAAGAGAGAAAAAAAGAGAGAGAGAGACAGAGAGAGAGAGAGAGACAGAGAGAGAGAGAGAGAGAGAGAGAGAGAGAGAGATAGAGAGACAGAGACAGATCAATATATTTAGAAACTATCATAGCATAACTAAAATCAGTTTCTTACAAATTATAAATAACAAACATACCCTATGATTCAGCATTGAACACCGAAGTAAAAAAGACACAAACGAGTTCCCGTAACGATTAGTGCGGACTTTATGGGGTAGAAGTTTATCTTTCAATCGAGTTCGATTATTGCGAGGGGCTGTTTCCGGTAGCAGTGACCGGTGGCTTGTTACAATACTAATTAGTTTGGACTGGTATTGGTTTCTCCCCTGTTTTCTGCCATATTAATTCACTCCTTTAAGGCACAATTCTTCGACTCTATCCAGCCATCTCGCTCTCCAACGCGGCGGCTGGAAGCAAAATATTTGAAAACTGAACGCGCTCTGGTCAGAAAGCGGGAAAACCAAGCAAAAGAAAAGAGGAAGATAGACCTGATGGTCTACCATGTAAAGATGGATTGACACTTTAAAGCTGACATATCCTTACATGTGAAAGAGTTTCGGCGGACCTTGAAGCTTTTCGCGAAGTCTACGCTGTGTGACAAGCTAAACTCGGCTCGGCCTAAAAGGCGCTAAAAAATTCGCAGGTACAAAAAAGAACAATGGCGAAAGGCGGGGATTTCAGGCGTTTATAATTCCATAACGGAGCTAGTGATAATACAAAAGGCAGAATAAGCCAGAGGGGTCCTTTAAATAATCTAAATCGCTTTTCCAGCGAGGAAACATGGGTAGTAGGCTACTTACAATTAGTGAGGGCTTTCATTCCATATAGCACCCATTTAGGCGGGGAGTCATCACAGTCCGGGGGTCGGACGACGCCCCTCGGACCAATACAGGTAACGTTGTACATAACCCAAAGAGGCGAGATTTCTTCGTGCTTCAACCACGGAACACCAAAAGCTGAACTATGGGTTAGATGTTCGAGCCTGGAAAAAGACAATAAATGAGTAGTACAAATCTTCTTTTCTGCCTTACGTTACGTTAGTTAAAGTAAGTAGAGACACGTTACACTGAACCTGATCAAGAACCGACAATGATATGAACACACCTACAATGATGAAAGGAAAGTATGGCTCCAACAAGGTTCAGCTGACGGATTCGTTTTGCACTATCACATATGATTCGCAGTCAGCTTGGGCTGAAGGAATATTTACCGTTGTAGCCTCTATACGTAGGCCTATTATGATTTAGTGTGTACTCGTAAGTTGTATCCATGACTATACCAAACAAATTTGGCGTGAGCCATGATAAGTTTTTGGTGAATAAAAAAATTTATTTATCTTGTCTATTGTGCCTTCAGCCAATGCGCCGACAAAAAACACCACCGGGTTCGGTAAATACTGAGCGGATGCTTACCCGATAGCTTTTATACCATTATTCTAAAGTAAGACGCAACTACACCACTACCCCTGTCTCTAAAATAAGTAAAGACAGGGGAAGCACTGACGATTGCACAGACGTGATAATTCAGAAGTTTCGGGTAGAGTGCTATCGCTCATTCGAGTTGGGATCGATAAAATAAGAGTTGCATTACGATAATACAGACGAACGTTTCGCTTAAAGGACACCTGAATGAAGAGTACCAAGTACCATCCCTATCTGTATGACTTCCGTTGACATTGCCTGCAGAAAACCCAATACAAATACGAAATAGTGTTTCCAAGCTATGATTTTGGCTCCATTTTGCACCTGTCCTTATTTCAGTACCGGGCAATTTTAAAAATGAACAAATGTCTCCAATCAACCCTTCTTCTGGAATATTTTTTAACCAGTTAAGCCCAAACGTATATCTAGAAGAAATTCCAATACGATCCGGCCAGCTTTGTACAAGATTTGAATGAATTGCAATTCTTGTCTTGGAGTCTGAATGTGCAAACCTCCAGAAACGAGCATCCCTATTTTGAAAACGTCACGCTCAGGAGAAGAATTCTCTCGTGGCGATGTCTGTAAATGCATTCTCCATGGTGTGTTCAAGTATGGTTTCATTGTTCCGGTGTCCTTTAAGAGTAATATAATAATTACCATAGTAACTCCCAGTTGGTTTCCGACTTTAAAGCAAAAGATCAAATCACACAACTTTGAAAAAAAGAAGCTTTGGAAGCCCTCCAAACCCACAACCTATTTATTATTCTATTAACATACCTTTATTTCAGCCGAAGGCCAAAATTCTGTACTGACAAAGAACTATAATACACAGAACATGACATCCGCACACAACAGAAAATTGGCAAACTCATACCATCGCAGGAACTTGTGTATCTCGGATTACCTATTGGTGCATCGCTAAAGTCGACTCGGAAATTACTTATCGCTCGAACTGAGCATACGATACGTAATGCGTATGCTGGTGCAGTTGGATCCGATGAAAACTTATCTCAAAATAGTAGTATGAAGCTGTAGGAAAAAGTAGCATGCAGTACCAACTGATGCTACTACATACTACTACAGCAAGACTGGATGCTACTGGAGCAAGACGATACGTAATGCATATGCTGGTGCAGTTGGACCAGATGAAAAAATATCTCAAAATAGTAGAATGAAGTTCTAGGAAAAAGTAGCATGCAGTACCAACTGATGCTACTACATGCTACTAAAGCAAGACTTGATGCTACTGGTGCAAGGCGGGATGCTACTCGATACTACTGCTTAAGATTAGCCCAGTGTGAGGCACATTAAATTAAGGTATTCTGTACTACTGCATATCAATACATGCAACTTTTCGTACAACTACACAGGCTACAAATCTTTGAGCACAGCTGAATCTTGGTAAACGCCCCCTTGCAAAAGTGTATAATGCTGTTTCTCTCCCTCAAGTTATCTACTTGGTTCCTTTCTGGAACATATTAACTCCATCAGATAAAATAACAAGAGCTGGAAGCTCATATGGCACTTGCAAGGCCGGGTGAGATGGAAGTGATGGTCAAAAGTATTTTTTTTCACTTTTCGGTTAAGATGCGCCAAACTTGCAAGGCTGGGTCAGAGGATGGAAGTGATGGTCAAAAGTTTTTTTTCCCTTTTCGGTTAAGATGCGCACTTTAAGGGTGCTTAAAAATAATTTCTAAGCAAAACCCTAGAGGCAAAAAGGGTCCTGTGCTCATGGCGATCGTGAAAAAGTAAATTTTGCTTAAAAGTATATTTTGGATTTTGCGGTTAAGATGAGTTCTTTAAGGGATGGTCGGATGGGAGAAGTGACAATGTCTAACCCAACGATGTCAAGTTTCTAATGCTCCAGCAAAGTTTTATCGTCCTAGCAAATTTGGAAGTACCTTAACTCATGATCACCGGAATTCCGGACACCCCCTTACAGCTCCCACCGCCCTCGGTACCCGAATCCGGTCCGATTCTGTCACTGGTGCACCTAGGACTTATGCCTGTACTTCCCACCAAGCTTCATCCTGATCGCTCCAGTCTATGCGTGTCATAAGATTTCTGGTTCTCCCCTCCGACCTCCCCCCCCCCCCAGTTCATCGGATTCGTCCCGGACTCTCGAAATAGGACATCTGAGATATGGGGTCTTTCAAGATATCAAGTTCCATTAAAAACCGATAATCCGTTCGAAATTTATGCATGCCACTAATTTCCGGATTCCGCCGTCTCCCCCTCCCCCCACGATGGTCGGACCAGGCAAGTGACTCTTTCCAAGTTAATCTGGTCGAGTCCCTATTACGCCTGCCAAGTTTTATCGTTCTAGCCCACCTGGAAATACATTAACTACGGATCGCCAGAATTGCGGAACCCAACTCGAACTCCCCCACGGTTTCCGAATCCGATCCAGTTCTGTCAATTATGTATCTAGAGCTTGTGCTTGTTGTTCCCACCAAGTTTCATCCCGATCGCTCCAGTCTGAGAGTTTCACACGATTTCCGGTTCCCCCCTCCGACTCCCCCCAGATTCGTCGGATCCGGTCCGGACTTGAATCGAGACATCTGATACACGAGGTCTTTCCAGATATCAAGTTTCATTAAGATCCGATCTCCCATTCGAAAGTTATGCATGTCCCTATTTTCGGGATTCCGTCAACTCCCCCTCCCCCCCATGATGGTCGGGTCGGGCAAGTGACTATTTCCAAATTAGTTTGGTCGGGTCCCTAATATGCCTGCCAAGTTTCATCGTCCTAGCCCTTCTGGAAGTATCCTAACTCGAGAACAGTGGACCGACAGACCGACCGAAAAGTGATCGGTATGTGGCACTTGAGCGGAGCTGCAAGTGCCATAAAAACTAGAAGGGCTTATTTCTTATGGTTCCTCACTCGGGTACCGCCTTGGACAAGGAACGGAAGACTGCGGGAGAGATACAGCTTGCCGGATCCTCTTGATGCTGCCGTTAAACTTTTTTCTAAGATGTCAGAAAATTCTTCGAACCACCCTTGGAATGGTGTTTTGTTCCAGTTCTGGTTTTGTTGTTTATTCTTTCTTTTTATTTGTTTGGTTCATTATTAGGTGGACTGGTTAGAAGTCAGTTCCGTGTTGTTTGTTGTATGGTGTTATGTCTTCCCGTATTTTACTTTTTCCTCTTTTTGTATTTATGCTCCGTCTTTCACTTTGTGAGTGTATGATGGGTCATGAATAAATTATTATTATTATATAGCGAACCCTCGGTTCAACTGAAAATGGGTAAACATAGAACCTGGATAAGGCTGTTTTTAGATCTGATACCGACCCATTCCTTCACAAGTGAATAATGGAGAACGTTAATAATCTTAATTTAGTTGTTCAAACCTCGTGTTTTTTTTCAATAGTATTTATAGTATCACTGAATGGACCAGTTGATTAAGTTATAGTTTGGTTTATAAATTATATTATGTTACTCCACAGTTCTGAGGGAAATAAATGAACAAATAAACAAGTTGACACAGCAGGGCTAATACTCTTGATGACTAACCCTCCTTGCCAATGCAAAATCGCCGGGTACTTAGCGGAAGAGCCAGAAGCGGTATTCAAATTCAAATTCATTATATTCTCCAAATATTCTTTTACAACGAATAGCATAGGACGTCAACAAAAATAATAACCCTTTTTGATTTATCATATGACTTATGACGGTTACATTTAAACGATACATATAAATATAAATAAACTTCTACAAATAACTATATAAAAAATCATCAATTCATGAAATATTAAACTAATCGGTAACTATATATCTACAATTATAAAATGACAATATATACAATTAGCCTAGGTCAACAATACCTCAAAATATTTGCAATTAGAAGTCATTTTGTTTTATCGAATTAAAACGTTTCACGAAATACGGCACGAAAGACTTGAAAAAGCGATCCGACGAAGCAGCTGGAGGCATTTCTAATAATTGGTGTTTGAGATTTTTTGATCCCCGGGTTTTTTTCTCTTGTCTACTGCTTTGAAAACTTGGAAGTATTTCACGATGATGATCGGAATTCAACAGAGTCATCCCAAAATTCATCAAGAGCTGATGTCTTCGCTGGCTCAGTGTCATCAGATTCAATTTTGAAAGACTTGTATTGTAGTCAGTGCACGAGGGTCCAAGAATGATTTTGCACGCCCGTTTTTGTATTGCCTCAATTTTGTCACTCTGCTCAATAGTTAGAGATGCATGCCATAGACTACAAGCGTACTCGGTTACAGGCCGGACGTAAGTCTTGTAACATGTTAGGAGTGACTCAATTGAGAGTCCAAATCGTCGTAAGTAGCTAAAAGCGTTCAAGAGAGCGGAGCCTTTACCTGTTATGTAATCCACATGGCTATGCCAGCGTAAATCGTCAGTAAACATGACACCTAGGATTCTGACGGATTTACTCGATGACAGATGGTCCTCCTCGATGGGTGGTACTTCTCGTTTCAGAAAACTGATGCGGATGGTGGTGTTCTTTTCATGGCTGATACCAAGTTTGAACTGATCAGATTGTGACCTTAGCTCGTCAAGGAACCGTTTGACAGGATTCGATGTCGGAGAGTCTGATAGAAGCCTCATTACAGAAAGTGAGAGGTCATCAGCGAACTTGTATCGATACTGAAAATCGACCATCTACCTGTTTATGACCATTAAGAAGGCCATCGGTCCAATTTTCGTTCTTTGAGGAGCTCCGCATGTAATCGCTAGAAGTTCAGACACTTCCCCGTCCTGAAGCCGCACAGACTGCCGCCTCTCAGAAAGGAAACTTGCCAACATCCGGATTAGAAACTTTGTAGCTCCCATTGTCTCGGCTTCAGTAATGATTGTGGGATGGCCGAGGTAGTCGAAGGCCTTGATGAAATCAGCTATGATGCAGTCTACGAAAGCTCCATCATTCTCAAGGTGGGCAAGTATGTCATGCAGAAACTTTACAAGGTAATGGACTGTGCTGAATCCGGCACGGAATCCGTATTGTCTAGGGTCAATTTTAGTTCCAATCTGTTCGCGCAAACACTTAAAGATAAAACTCTCAAAGATTTTTGAGAAAACCGACGTAACAGATATGGGCCTTAGGTCACTGACTGACTTTGGAGACTGTTTTTGGGGGATTGGCGTTATCGTAGCAGTTTTCAGTCTTCTAGGAAATTTTCCCTCAACCAAGCATTGGTTAATCACAGCTGTAAATGGTGCTGCTATATGATCGGCACACACCTTGACTAGTTTGGCTGGGATTTCTCCGGGGAGTGAAGCTTTTCGATCGTCAAGCTTCGATAGGGCTTCGAAATCTTCGCCAATTTCCACGACTGGGATTTCAGGAACGGATGGGAGGTCAGGCAAACGCTGAAGGCCAGGATGCTTTCGGCAAATCGTTGCAAAATGCAAGTTGATACTGTCAGCCGATATTTTTTCTCCTCCTTCATCCCTTAGTACCAGTATCTTCTTCTCTTTGCCCATCAGCTGCTTGACCGCACCATGGAATTTACTAGGTTCAGTTTTATCCAGTTTTTTAAGTCCAACAGAACCATATTGATTTCTTGCTTTTTTTAAGTTTCTTAATAATAAGGTTCCTTAGCCGTTTTGCTTTCTCTATGTGCCCTTTTTTATATGAGTCATTTCTTTCCTGAATCAAGGACTTGATCTCGTCGCTTATCCATGGCTTAAGGTTTGGAGTCACAAACTTAGTTTTCAGGGGAAAATAAGCTTGAAACAGCAAATTTAACTGATCGCAGAACTGGTCTGTCATAGTTTCTGAATCTGTAGATTTATATAGCTGCGTCCAGTTAAAGGAGGACAATGCGGACCTGAAATCTTTTACGGCAGTTTCACTGTAAGAACGAAATGATATTTTTTCTTTTCAGGAACCGGCATGAACGACTTTGGTCTCCAAAGACCAAAGGTGATCGCTCATGCCAACAGAGCTTGTGGTTTCAGGTGCATCATATAGTTCACTTAGTGACGTAAAAATCAGATCAAGCGTGTTCTTTCCCCTTGTCGGTACTTTAACGACCTGTTTCAGTAATAAGGTTTTTTCCACCCACTCTGGTTTGACGTCATTGAAATCGCCGGTTAGAATGATACCTGCTAGCGGGTATTTGGTCAGGAAGTAGTCAAGGCAGAACTGCAAATATGTCATCAGGTTCTTCCGAAACGTGCCCTTTGGCGGGAAATAGAGAACTCCGACGATCAATGAGGACGTGGATTTGGGTAATCTTTTTGGTTTTACCCACAGCCAGATAATTTCGATCTCCCTTTCTTGGTAAATAGGGGGAAATAATTGTCTTTTCGGAATACTTGTTTTGCAGATTATTCCGACACCGCCTCCGTGACTGACTGGTTCATTTTTTGCATCAAGTCTAGGCTGAATGAAGCAGTCGTAGTCTTCGAAGCTCACAATTTCCGGTTGGGCGATCCAAGTTTCAGTGATACATGCTTTATCGATTTGTTGTTCAATAAAGATGAAGTTCAGTTCTTCGATTTTATTTGAAATTGAACGTACGTTTGAAAGCAGTATCTTCGGAAACGAGTGTTCTGTAGCATTTAGTTTTAGTTGTGAATTTCTGAGAGCGGTGAGAAACGGTTCGCTACGTTCAGTATGGGTGGGCGGCAATTCCGGGCAGTACGCACTGTTTCTGATTGGCTGTTGAGTACTGATCTGGTGGTGATACCTTCCTGTGTGCCTGTAACCAGCATTGTAGAATACGCGACTTCTTGCTGTTTTCGTTACACCCATCTGATCGCATGCTTGTGGTGGATCATGAGTATTTAAGGGGCGCTGATCGTTTTTTGTTCCTGGTTTTGGTAGTTGTACTTGTGGTATGTTTGTGGTGGAGGGATTGTGCAAATAGGGACAAGTGATTCCTTTGTAGCATCTACCAAGCGCAAAGTATCGGCACTGTCGGTTATTTATTTTTACCGACATACCTGGAGCAGGCTTCTCACATTCCCATGGGCGCCAAGGAGCTTCAAGCGGCTTTGTCGCTACGTGTACTTCGGTTGGGAACCTAAGTTGATCATGAAAGTAGTTGCACCTCTTGCCTCTTTTGCAAAGCCTCTTCGCAAATCGTTTGCATTTTGAGCGTGCTAGTCAGGGCACTTCCCATCAGTGACAAGATGGCATCCACTTGACTTGATATGGAGCTTGCAGACAGGAGGAAGATTTTCCGCGTGAAAAAAACGGCAGTCTTCTCCCCTCTTACAAAGTCCTCGACTGAAGTGAAGGCAGGTCTCTGATGTAGAGATTTGAGGAGTAACGAACTTTGGAATTTCCGGGACGCTTTCGGTAGATTCGGACGAAGTCACGATTTTCGGCAAGTTTTGAATGCCCCCAACTGTTGATATCTTCCTAACTTTAATGGTCTCGTATGGATCCGTCATTGTTCCCGAGTCGATTGCTGATACCGTTTGCTTTTGAAGGGATTGTCCGTAAAAGTTGATCAAGCTCGTCGTTCTGATGGCTTAGCATTTTAGTTGCTTCTTTCATCAGAGCCTGGTAGGTGTGTATCTTCTGTGTGAGCTGAGCAATCGTATCTCTTTGACAAGATATTATTTGATTTTGCTCTAGGATTTTTTACGTTAGTATTTGATCAAGTGATAAACTGAGGTCCTCACTGTTTTGTTAGAGGACAAACAATTTTGTTCACTAGTTTGGGGGGTCGGAGAAACATCGGACGGAACTGCATCAAATGTTAGAGAAGTCAGTGCTTGCTCCCTTGATGTAGAAGACATGGTTCCGGCTCTATCCCATAGAAGTGATCTCGGCGTCCCAAAATCAAAAGATAGTTGTTCGTCACTGTTATTTTTCACAATAACGGCTGAATCCAGTACGGTATTATTGTCATTTTCCGCAATAACAGATGTATCCAACGAAGTATTATTAGGAGTTGAAGCCATGGATTTCCCGTACGGATTAAAGCTGTTACTCTTGAAATGGAGGAAAACGCTCGACTCTAAGGTATCACGGTGTTCACCACGCGGTGTATTGCTGGAAATTGTAAAGTCTTCGTCTTGCAGCCCGTTGATCTTTGTTCCGGCAGGCTGGATATCTGGCAATCGGTAAGTGGGAATGGGGCTGCCCGGTTGGAAATCGACCGAATACTCTGCTGATGATGTTCATTCGTGGGAGTGACAAACGTAAAGGCAGCATATCTAGCCGCCGGTTTGTTTATCGCTGTTGATAGGTCCTGACACCTGGGGGGAGCCGTTGGCAGTCTTCTACTATAGTTTTGGTCGCTAGATGGCAATACTACTTCCTCTGGAGCATCTTTTGCGCTGCATAGCGCTGCAATCGTGTCAGTCACTGATTGCGACAGGGAAAGCTCGTACTCACGTTCATGAGGTGATTGTTTGGAAACTGGAGCTGTGGATGCTATTCGGGAGGGACATGACTTCCTCAGGCTAGGGGTCGACGGGTGATCGACGTCTTCTTCATTCAGTTTACTTTTCGCTGAACATCTACTGCATTCCCATTTTTCCGGGAGCCCAAAGTTTTTGGAAATATGAAATCCAGCACATTTTCCATGGATCCATTCTAGGCACTTGGAACACTTCACCGAGTTTGTAGTCACCAGTTTGTCACAAAGTTGGCAGTACTGTCTTATGCTTCGCTTTTTTGACGGTTTTGATATTTTTCCGGTTTTTGTCATATTTGGTCAGGCTATGCTCAATGTTGGCTGCGCTTCCAATAGGGCGGCCGTATTGGTCCGCTTACTTCCACTCTGCCAACCTACAAGAAAAATATAGGCGGCAGAATATTTGTCGAATTTGCTTCACAAAGTCAGTCAGCTTAAAATAACACGATTATTATAATACCATCAATCATGCGAGCACACGTACGTCATCTCGTGTCTCGTTGTCACCTCGTGTCAATAATCAGAACTAAAGCCTCGGATGACTGAGGAAAGTCGTATTCACAGGTGACGCTTCAATTTCATTGAACTTAAATCACTCAGCATATCATTTTCAATGGTTTGATGCTTAGTTTCGTGTAATAAATCGTAACAGAACTTACCGAGTAATGTTCGTTACTGCGGGAGCCCCCCACGTAACGGATATTCCTTAAGTTTTTAATAAACTTTGACAAATTGTGTTTACTGGAAGGACACCTTGCGGATCAATCTCTCTCAATCTATCACTCGGGTATCACAGCTGCTCCCGAAGATCGCCATGATTGTTTGACACAGGATTTGAGTTGTTGAGTTTGAGTCGTTACGGAGACGTTTACTCCTTCTTCCTGAGGAGCACTGGCGGGTTTTTGGCCTTAGTAATATAGAGTATTACACGAGGGTCGGACCCGCCGAAAGTCAGGACGCGACATCAATCTCGATTTTCCATATTTTTGGCCCATTCAGGTAGTGTCTTTGTGGTTAGAGTCTGGTTATCCCTTCCCTAAAATACAGCCGTAGTGTTGTGCCCAGCACAATCTTTGTTTTTCCTGCAATTCGCAGAAGGCATAAACCGGTCGCGGTCACCGTCTGTTCTCACTGGTACTATCAGTTCTTTCCGGTTTGTCTTTAGTCGTGATCCGGCAAACGATCTGACCTCATGCCGACCGCTGGGCCAAGGTCCTCTACAAATTAACCGAATATTTTGTGCTCGATTTCCTGTAAACAAACTGTATTTCTGGAATCCCAAAATGTAAGTGGGGGGGATACCTATGACATCGCATAAGTTGTCCGTCCGTCTGTCCGCACGATAACTCTCGAGGGGATTGAGATATTTTGATGAAACTTTGTGGGAGGATCCTTTGGGTCAAAGTACAGGTCAAGTTCGAAAATGGGCTCTGTAGCCCTATATTTGAGGGTGGGGGAGGGGTTTCAAATTAAGGGGCAACAAAAATATTTTTGAAAGCTATTGAGATATTTGATTTAGGGGCAAGGAGACATGCTGAATTCGAATATGAAATTTATTTCATCGCCGGACAAATAGTTCACCCGGAATCCGGCGAAAGCCGGAATCCGGCGAAAGCCGGAAAATTTGTGAAAAGTAAAAGTTTAATATGAAGTTGATTGAGGTTCGATTTAGGGGCAAGAAGATGTGCTGAGTCCGAATATGAAAATTATTTTCTCGCCGGACAATTAGTTCGGCCGGAATCAGGCCAAAACCGGAGAATTTGTTAAAAGTAAAAGTTTTATTTAAATTTGATAAGATGTTCGATTTGCGGGTAAGAAGACATGCTGAATTCGTATATGACAATCATTTTCTGACCGGACGTATAGATCGCTCGGAATCCGGCTGAAACCTGAAAATTTGTTAAAAGTAAAAGTTTAATCTGAAGTTGATTAGAGGTTGGTAAGGTTGATTAGGGGTTGATTAAGGTTGATTAGAGTAGGGGGTAAGGAGACATGCCGAATTCGTTTTTGAGCTTTAGTATTTTGCCAGAAAAATAATTTGTCCGGAATCCGGCCGAGAACGGAATTTGGGCAGAAGTAAGGAAGGAAGAAGATACGACGTAGGCTATAGGGTAAACCATATTCTGAATCCATATCCGAATATTTGACAGCGCAAAACCGACATCTGAATATTTCTGAACTTGGTGAAATTCAGCTGGAGTATCGTTTTGAACTGTCAAATACGAACTTAGTCTTCTCCGATTATTACAATTGGCCTTAATCTGTTTGTAAGTTTTATAAAAATGTTTAATAAGTCTGTTGAAGACCGAATATCTACAAGACCGAACTGTCGGGAGCAAATATTAAAATTGTGGGATCCCATCGAAACCTTTGGTCTTGTTTTCTTTCAAACCGTTCTTGCCACAAAAGGGGCATAAGCCTAACACACAGCTAAGGCCAGAGAAGACTGTCTTCAGTGAATACAGTAGATGTATGCTTATGTGAACGTTTCTTGACAGTGGACTTTGCCATTTTCATGCACTTGCTGTGTCTAAAGCTAACTACCAGTTACCCAAATAGGTAATTAACGGCATCTGAAAACACCTGTATAGGTATTTTGGATCTTCATTCTGCCATTTAGTCCAAAACTGCACTGTTCACGTTAAAGTAACTGTTCACATAAGCATGCCTCTACTATACTCTTGATGACTATCCCTACCTGCCGATGCAGAATCTCCGTACCTGCGGCAGAAAGCCAGAAGCGGTATCACAGCTAGTCATATAAAGTATTAGCAGTAGTCTGATTTAGAGTTTAGCCGAATAAGCCTTAGATACGACAGTCAAGTTACCCATCACTTACTAACTTCCATAGGCTTGAAGGCCTGATGAAAAGGCGTTACTTTGTTGCTCCGCTATATATAAAATCGATTTTCATCGAACCTTTCTTTCAGGTTTGTGGTACCTCTATTTGAAGTACCTCTACCTGAAATTTCTCAGAACTACATCGATATTTCATCACACTCCAAACTGCAGACTCTGCCACCAGCAGGATGAAACGGCGCAGCACATACTCTGTGAGTGCCCAGCAAACACCTTAGCGACCAAAAATCTCCGAAGACCCTGCCACTGTCTTAAATTGCCACCACCCTCCAACAAATCGCAGCCACCAACAATTTGAAGATACGAGACGAGGAGCTACTGCACGACGAGATGATCAAAGTCGTGCAAGCACTAAGAGCGTCCTAGCATTCAAACAGGATATCGGATGAAAAGAAAGGCCAAAAGGGACCGACAACAAGTTGGACCCAACGCCAATTCAAGTTGAAGGAAGGAAGGATAAAAGATTGCCAAACATAAATATTCCTTAGGTCACACTCAATTCAGCAGACTTCCTTCAAAAGTGACCTAACTATCTAGAGTTGAGCATTTCCTGAGTTTTACTTCATTAGCCATTGGAATGCACGCTGCTGTTGAAAATCAAAATCTCCACGTCGGGATGAGCTCTCTCTTGATGAGCGAGCAGTACGTATTCTGAACTTCACTAGGCTACTAGAGCCCAAAGTAAATAACCAGGCAGATTCAAAACAATTCAGTGTATACAAATCCAAGACATAAATATAAAATCATAGATATGCTCCGCCTCCCTCCTTGGACCCGAAATAGTAAAATCGTCACTACTAACCCACCTACAGCAGTTGGACAACTTATACAGAATTACAACAATAAGACTAAGCATCAATGGGAGAGCATTCTTCTACACTAGGAAAGTTTTATAGATAGGATAATGTTGTCGTAGTCTCTATGTTGTGTCTGGTTTTCCTCATGTTATAGTATTTCCTTCTTCTTTTCTTTCTTTATTCATACTCCGTCTATGCCATGTGCTTTTTGAAGGGTGAAAAACAAAATTATTATTATTATAAATAAACCGGCTTTTACTGGCTTTTCAGTTAAACTTTAAGTGATTTCACCTGGGTCGTGTCTCCTTAAAACACAGGAAGGCGTTATGAAAGTGACGACCCTAAAATACTAATAGCCTACCTTTCAATGGCACAACCCTTCCATATCTCCGCAAGCTGCGATGCTTCAAGCGTGACCTTCACTTTAATAGCCATGTGACCAACGCCATCAGGTGGGTTTTGTAACTTTTCTTTCAAGTTGGAAGGTCGAAGAGGATCTCTCGGAGGCCTGAACTGGGGACTAGAACATTGATTTTGGTTGTTCAATGGTGCCAGGGGAGCTCGACCAGGAGTTCGAAGGTTTCTGAACGGAGACTTGTTCGACAGTCTGAAAAAATTCCCCCCGAATTAAGCTGTTTATTTATTTATTTCCCTCAAAGCTGGGAAGTGGCATACAACTGTATGCTATTCCGACAAACTTATAGCCTAGCTAAATCAACTGATCTATTTGGGATATACTTTTTGCAGTTCACTTAGAGACGACCTCCACGTTTCAGTGTTGTCCCGATCACTGTGTATCCGAGCTAATATCCTTATTAGAAAGTTCTCTAGTTGTGATTCTCTAGTTAAAACTTTCCTTTTCAGGGCTTACTGTACTCCACTGTATTGTTTGTCACTAACCCACTCTACATCTGTGAAATGCGAGAATACCTTTCGTGTTCTTTATAGCAATTCATTCCGGTGGCTACATGGTCTACCTTGGAATTGTAGTGCTTCCGGGATGTTTGTTGGTGAGGGTCTTCCTTCTTTTGGGGAACTCAGGCGTCGGTCTATCTTCTCTCTTCAGACCCGGATCCTTCGGTCTAGCAATCCACTCCTTTTGATTCTCTCGGGCCCAAACATGCGGCTATCGTTACCTGTGTGGATGGCATGGAACCGTGAGCTGTATTCAGCATTTGATGTTGGGTAGATTACTGTTTTTATATTTTTGCCCGCCCCCAATGTTAGTTGTTAATATTTATTGTTAGTTGTTTAGTATGGCCCAAGCTGGCCGTTTTGATAGAGTAAATAAAATAAATAAATTCAGTTGACTAGACACTAGTTTCAAGACACTAGTTCCATTCAGACACTAATTGCGTTTTTGCAGATATCATGGTATCTGATACCACGGTCTAAAGTCGTTTTTGCAGCCACCTTGGTATCTGATACCACTGTTAACCTTGCAGTTACCATGGTATCTGGCCAGTTACCGAGGTATCTGAAGAGTTATCTCACTTTCATCATCACCAACACAGGAGCCTGGGTTTTGTCAAATGGGCGGGAAAGAAGTTTGGTACTTAAAGTTTAAATGAAAAGGGCCAAAATAGCATAGTCTAGTTATCCTTATTTATTCACTTAAAGAGGCTCAAAGGCGGATGAAAATGCGTACTTAGTTGCTCCGACATCCACGAATCATCAATTTTCAAATAGTGGAATTTCCGTGTCGAATTTGTGGTACCTCCATACGCTTGTAGGTGTGTTGTGCGCTTGACAAAACGATTAAAAAAAAATAAGTATTCACGAAGCTACCGTTCGCAAGCTGATCACTGGCCACTGAAATTACTGAAAAGCCGCATTTGTATTGAGATTCATATTTTCCGCGTCATAGTAGAATTTTGTGTTGTGGGGACAGTCGTAGATATTCTGCCCGTCACACTGGAGAAAATAGAAACAAAAAATACCTTAACACAATCCAAATAATGCGTCTATTCAGTTAAATGAGTAAGTTGGCTTTTCCGTTAAACTCTAAATGTGAGTGGATGGAAGTATTTCTTGTGGGATGACTTCTGCAAGCGCAAATTTGGCAATTGTCGTTTTTGCAAAGGAGTCACATATGTTAGAATCTGGTTAGAATACTGAGAGAGAAACTGTATCTACTGCAGAGCTGCTGCGAGTCCAGCAAATCCGAGTCCGAGTCCTTAAAGAAGATGTCTCGAGACGAGTCCGGAGTCCGAGTCCACAGTTCAGGGTTCGTGCGCTTTCTCTTCCACATTTTCCCCTGACTTCCCTGACCTTTTTTGGTGATTTCCCCTGACCTTTCCAGCAGTTTTCCAACACCTTTCGATTACCTCAGTGAAAAATGCCGCCAAAATCTACGATATTACTCATACAATAGCAAAGATTCATTCGACTTCTTCCTGAACAAACAAGCCGTCGTATAGGTTGAAGCACAGACTGGGACGGCTCAAAGAACAGAGTTGTCAACTGACAAACTTTGGACAGAGAACCGACGAAAAAGAAACTTTCAGTAAAAAAAACCCGATGCATAAGTATAGACTGAACTTTGTCATTAATTTCCCTTGACCTTCTGCGACTTTTCACGATTTTCCCTGATTTCCCTGACCCAAAAAAAAATTCCCTGACTTTTCCCTGATTTCCAGAGCCGCACGAACCCTGACAGCTCGGGCAGACGGACAGCTCCGTGAAAGACGAGTTCGAGTCCTTGAAAATGGCGTCTCGAGACGAGTCCAGAGTCCGAGTCCACCAGCTCTGGCACTACTGCGTCTTGTCTCTTTAAAGGACACTTGAATGAAGAGTACCAAGTACCATCCCTATCTGTATGACTTCGTTAACATTGCCTGCAGAAAACCCAATCCAAATACGAAATAGTGTTTCCAAGCTATGGTTTTTGCTCCACTTTGCATTTGTCCTTATTTCAATACCGAACAATTTTAGAAATGAAAAAATGTCTCCAATCAACCCTTCTTCTGGCCAGTTAAGCCCAAACGTATATCTATAAGAAATTCCAATACGATCCGGCCAGCGCTGTACAAGATTTGAATGAATTGAGCTTTTTGTCTTGGAGTCTGCATGTGCAAACCTCCAGAAACGAAAATCCCTATTTCGAAAACGTCACGCTCAGGAGAAGAATGCTCTCCGTGGCCATGTCTGTAAATGCATTCTCCATGGTGTGTTCAAGTATGGTTTCATTGTTCAGGTAAAAGACCCCTTGCACTATTTACTCTTCAACTTACAGTATCTTAAAACATTTGAATCCTTTAAAACTAGGCTGTGATTTCAACAAATAACCCACGGTTTTGGCTATTTTAAGCCTTTTCCGAGACCCGTTGACTTATAGCGAAAACAGGGACACAATTTACATAACCAGTTTTTCTGATGGAAAACTTTTCGCAGACAACCGTCGACCGCGTGATACACATCGAAGGTAGCAAAACAGGGCAAGTTAGGAAATCAGTGTGATTTTGTTAGAGGGGTTAGAATGTACCGTACGAAATTGGAGTCTCCGGGTTTAGAAATATATGGAGTGATTATGGAAGTAGGTTGCGTTAGTATTATAGGTAAGACAGGTCCTTTGAGAAGAGCTTAGTTTTCTTTGTGAATTCACTTTCAAATATTTGTGTTTGCCACCCATCCATAACTTAAGAGTGCCCCAAGAACATCTGCAATGAAAAAAAAAAAAAACACTTTGAAAAGTATCCTCCAGGCAGACCAATACCTCTTCCTTTTTCACCACCTTAATTAGTGGTTGCTCTTATAATAACAAGGTGGGGGCTCATTCTAAGTATTTGGAAATAGGCTACTGAAGACAGCCTATTGGGCTAGCCTACCTGTACAAGTTTCCTCCCTCTTTGAACTCTTCCTTATCATTCTCTTTGACACTTTCTAAAACGCCAGCTTTGTAGAACTTCAACAGCAGCTGAATTATTTGCTGCCTCGTTACATCGGGGCCAAAGTGAGGGTTTTGTTTGAGTTTCTCATGAAGCCAGTCAACAGCCTCTGTTGCACTGAAGCAATTGTCGTAAGATCGAAACTGCTTCCAGTGTCGTGTTGTTGGCATGCCATTGCGGAATGTCCGAATGGCTTCATTCCACTGAAAAAAAGTTAAAAAAAATCATAGAGTAAACAATCATACAGTCTCGCTCATCTTCTGGGTCAATTTCAATGTTTGCTGTGCAACTAAATTTTTTTTTCATTTGTGTAGCCTACTGTTATATTCTTCTTAGCAGGTTATAAAGTGAAATAACGAACAAGCATATAAATATAAGGGATTCGGAAACTTAGAAAAGAGCTCTAAAACAAGTTTTTTGTTGTAATGAAAAAAATATGTATGAAACTGAGATGAGATTCAATCAATCAAGTTTAATCCAAACAGCTACAAGCTAGAAGAGGAATACAAATTTACGAAATACACTGACACGAAACAACTTAACTAATACACTTACAAGATATGGCCAGAAATAAATGATTCGAAATACTGGATGGGAGATTACTCCAGAGGGTCTGGTAACTGGTTTGAAATCAAACTACCAAAGATAATTCTTCTCTTCATTCCAGCAAAAACCACGAAGAAGTGACATAATTAGACTTCCACAGGAATTCTGCTCAAATGATGACAATGTATTCCATTTCCAAACACCATTCTTACGTAATCTATCTTTCTTAGGTAAGCTGCATACAAGCTGAACTGAAGAAAATATACAGGCGAAGTACAGCAGTCAGCTAATTGGAAACAGTACTTGGAGAATAAGACTAGCCTAACTGAGCAAACGTAAGGCTACTTACACAGATAGTAGAAAAAGTTTAAGATGGAAATTGAACTAACCCAAAAATTCTTTGCTTCTTGAATTTTCCCCAAAACCGATGTTTTTGGTTCTGGCCAGCATAGGATATATTAAAAAACAAAAAAAAATGTAGGCCTGTGCCAAGCTCTAAGCATGCTCTATGCCGTCTACGGTCTGATATATACTGGTGGTATACCATATAGCTATGTGTGTGCTACTCTGCTTGTTTCAGTGAAATAGCCTATGCCAAATAGCTGTCCTTAGCTGAAGCTGAAGATGCTAGAGAATGCTCCTGCTTTAGAAGTTTGTCCAAGAAATCTGATGACCAACCTATTTAAATCTGGGCTGAAATAGAATAGTCTAGGCGATTGGATAAAACAATATAATAAACAACACCTGGAGGAACCTTGCAATTTTGGCATTAATAATTCACACAATATACAACCTTTTTAGAAACATTTTAGAACTTTTCGAATATTTTGCTGATAGTGACTCCAATACCACCTAGTTTTCCTTTCAGGATTTGAATACTTTGCCAGGAGGAATGCATCTTTAGTCATAAGATGGCGGTTCAAACCAACAAATGCCTCAAATAGAAGAAGCACATTGTAAATTCAAAGTAAAATAGTATTCAATTTTCTTAAGAAAGTTTATGCCAGGATAATCCTAAAATAGTTGTCTCTTAGCTGATCTCAAGCTTGTTATTTTTCCTTTCCATTTTACTGTTTTATAAGCAAGTAACAAAGCCAGTGTACTGTAGTGAAACAGTCAGAGAAGTGTTCAAATAAGCATGCCTCTACTGTAAATGCAGGAGGGGTACCTACCTCGTAGAATGAGGTGGTCTGTTTTGAAAAGAAAAATATGTTTAACTAGAAATACTGAAGCAATATTTATTTATCAATATGTAGACCATTCAATTAGCTTCAATCTAGTATGTTTGTCATATTTGCTGGTTCCTTTTTAAGCCAGACAGATTATTCTGAAGGAAAGACTTCTCTAGAAATTTGAAATCTTGTCTGAGGTTGGATACCCCTCCTATAATCAGAGATTATTTGATAACCAGCGATTCACCAGGATTCTGTTCTTGATCAAAAATAGGCGTTGCTTAGATCACTTGATACCATACAAAAATAATTAGGATTTTGCCTGAAAAAAATAAAATAGTCAAGGAAAGGTATCCAACCTTAAACAAGATTTGAAATTTCCAGAGAAGTCTTTAATCAGAATAATCTACCTATATGGCTTGAAAGGAACAAACAAATATGACAAACAAACTAGATTGAAGCTAACTGAATGGTTTACATATTGGATACATAAATATTGATGAATGAAACTGAATCTTTTGATGTTATGAGACGGAAAGCGATAGTTAGTTTTGTTGCAAGGTTAGAAGTTTCCGATAGTCCACTTTTAAAGGCAATTCGTGAGAATGCAGAATGCCATTCTGGACATTTCTACCGACTTTTCCGTTGACTGTGCTATTGCCCCGAGCCACCGAATGGATAAAATGATTGTATACATTTAGTAAGAAAATTCATGTGTTAGTGTAATTATATTATGTGATGTGTAATATCACGAATTAAATAAATTGATTGATTGATTGCTTCAATATTAGATGTTCCTGCGGCCCAAGCTGACTGTGAATCATATTTGACTGTGCAAAACGGATAAGTCAGCTACATTTTATTCGAGCAATATTTCGACCCTTCTTGGCAAGGGTCCTCTTCAGGCTCAAGCTGGAAAATAAACTTGTGAAAAACAATTTAAGATTCTTCCTTAAATATCTGCTTTTGAGAACTTCTTCTCTGAAAGTTGGTTGGGGTTAAAGCTGGTGCTGTGATTTTATTCTGGACTCTGCAACTGTTTTTGTTGTTCAACGACCAAATCGAACAACAAAAACAGTCGCCGAGTCCAGAATAAAATTAAGGCACCAGCTTTAACCCCAACCAACTTTCAGAGAAGAAGTTCTCAAAAGCAGATATTTAAGGAAGAATCTTAAATTGTTTTTCCACAAGTTTATTTTCCAGCTTGAGCGGCTTGAGCCTGAAGAGGACCCTTGCCAAGAAGGGCTGATATATTGCTCGAATAAAATGTAGCTGACTTCTCCATTTTGCACTGTCAAATATGCTTCAATATTTCTAGTTAAACATATATTTCTTTTCAAACAAGATCACCTCATTCTAACCTTAGCTCGAATCAGGCTTGAAATCCATGCTGTGATTTACAAAAGATGGAAAAGGTAGAGTTACCAACATCAACAGCCAGAAAATCAATTTAAAAGCACCTTCAAAACAAAGAAAAGGCACAGAACTTAAATATTTTTTGACATTTGACTGTTGGAAGAGGTCATGTTTTGCATCTTGACTGTCAGGACAGCATTTACATTTCATTATAACATGGCAACATTCCAGGTATTGTAAAAACGAGGTAAGGTATCCTCCTGTAGAGATAAGTTAAGACAGGATTTTCAGAAAAATAACTCAACTTTAGTTGACTTACTGGTGGTAATTTAGACCCCAAAAGGGGAATTGCTGAACAGTGAGTGACAAGTTACTACTTTGGTACCCTACAAAATCACATAACAGTATACATTATTGCAGATTCATTAGCCTAGGCTATTTTATGCTTAACTTACAAGTCTTGTTGCTCTATAAGGCCCATTAAAGCTTCTTTGATTCTCCATCATAGAGATAATGCCATTGGATGGTTACTTTTGGTATTTCATGCTTTGAACCTTGTTGTTTTTGTACCAGGGTCCCAAGTTCCAACTTCCAGCCCAGGCAGCAGCCACATTCAGTTTTTGAATTGAATAAACCGCCATGGATTAGATATTAGTATTCCTAAAAGAAAATCCGTAATTTCTCACAAATGAAATACCTCCATAAATGCATAAAGAACAAATTCAAATATAAAATATCCTTATTGTAAAAAAATGTACTTAGTTTCTGTAAGAACTGGCAATTTTACAGATTAAAGAACATTTCTGAGAGATTGAAAATAATCTTTCCGGGATAATGGGAAAAAACTAAAGTCGATCCCGCAGCTACAGAAAAGCAGCAACACCAGCAATATATTCCAAAATTCCCAAAGTTTGTTTGGAGAATTTGTTCAATCTTGTACATAAGAACACACTCTTTCTTCTGCTGCAACACTGGGCTTACAAGGTCTGAGAGATAGTATTTGTTGTCATTGTTGAAAACATGCAATTAGAGCTGCAACGGTTCCATGTGTGGAAAGTAAATCCCGAATGGAAGGAGCTAGTGCTCCTTGCTAATGGGATCCATGTGTGGAAAGTAAATCCCGAATGGAAGGAGCTAGCGCTCCTTGCTAATGGGTTCCATGTGTGGATAGTAAATCCCAAATGGAAGGATTTGACTGGAATTGGAGCATAGCCTATCTGGAAATTTCTGATTCCCACTTCACCCCCCCTCCCCTATACCCTGACCGGATCCGATCCAGACGCCAAATAACAAACCAAGGCCGCACAAACTCGGTACTGTGTCCAACTTGCATCCCTTTTTGTCCGTCCGTATGGTTTTTGTGGAACCAAACCTCTCCAACTCGCCCAACCGTGGCCGTATGTGGTTTGGATGCTTGTTTTTCTTGTCTAGGTGATCAGTTCTTGTCACCCATAAAGTTTCACTGGAATCGGACCACCCGTTTGCAGCTTACATAAGCCAGTGATTTCCGGATTCCCCTTCACTCAACTCCCCAAATATGGTCTGATCCAGGAAAACAAGTTTCCTAGGGCATTATGTCTGGTCCGTAAGTCACTAATACGCCTGCAAAGTTTCATCAGTCCTTAGAAGGTCTTGATCTATCCCAACTGGCTATCACCGGAATTCCGGGAAACGCCCTCCAGCTCCCCCCATAGAGCCCCTATTCCATCTGGTTTTGTCAGTTACGTATCTAGCGCTAATGCCTGTTCTTCCCACCAGGTTCCATCCCAGTCCCTTGATTCTAAGCTTTTTGCAAGATTTTCGGTGCCCCACTCCAGTACCCCCTCCCCACAAGTATCGGATCTGACCAGGACGTGACATGGGACATCTGAGACGGTAGCTCTTTCCACTTGCCAGGTACCATTCAGTTCCGATAACCCATTCAAAAGTTATGCATGCCACTAAATCCGGGCTCCCCATCCCTCCACACCCCCCATGGGCCGGGGAGACGACTATTCTCAGGTCAGCCTTTTCGGGTCTCTGATAGGCCTCCAAAGTTTCATCGTCCTAGCACATCAGGAAGTACCAAACTCGCGGAATCATCAAATTCCCCCCCCCCCCTTCCAACTCCCCCACGGTGCCCGAATCTGGTCCGCTTATGTCAGCGATGTATTTAGGACTTGTGCTTGTTCTTCCCACTAAGCTTTATCCCGATCCCTCCACTCGAACGTTTCCCAAGATTTCCGGCTCCCCCCTCCAGACCCCCCCAAAGTCACCGGATCCCTTCCGGATCAGTCCACTCGTTTCATCCCTAGGCGAGCAGCCAAATTTCTGGGACCCATCCTTGGGCCTCGCCGACAGTGGCGGAATCCAGTTCAGACACATAAACATGTAATCTAGCCAATCTAGGGCATCTTGTCTTACAACTCATCAAGTTTCACTGCAATCGGATCACCCTTTCCTAACTTATGCATGTCACAATTTTCCGGATTCTTTGGTCAAGTTCCAAAAATCAACTTATGGGGCCAGGTAAAAATTAGAAGCTCAAAACCTCGGTGAAATGAGTATTGAGCAAAAGTAAAAGTCTGCTAGCTCCTAGATTTTTTTTTTTCCATACCTTAATTTGAAACCCTCATCTTAACTTTTACTTTGACCCAGAAGATCCTCACATCAAGTTTGAACAAAATATCTCAAACTTCGAGAGTTATCTAAGATACCCAGAAAAACTTTCGATAGTCAGTGGTTTACATCACTAGCGTTTTGAGATCCCAGTGAGCATCTATTGTCAGGAATTGCATGCGTGTCTGGGTACTAGTAAGCTATTCCAGTATAAAAACTAGAACATCCAAATAAAATAAAATAATTTCAATTTTATTTCCGTTTGATTGTTTTAAGAGCAAAGAATAAATAGAATCAAGGTATTTGGGAAATGTCCGGGAAATGTTAAATTTCGGGAAATGTTCAGTGAACCGAAACTCTACTCTATGAGACCAGTTACCGAACACCACAGTGCTGTTTGTTTTTCGGCGATTTTCGATTTTTTTTTGCGATTTTCGGGTTTTCCTTGTGGTATGACAGCCTGTCAGTTTTTCGGGGGGGTGAAACCCATATGGAAATAATTAAGTCGTAAACAACTGTTAACAATTGTTCACGATTGGAAACAGTTGTTTACGATCGTAATTTTACGATCGCTTTTTTCGTACCGATTCAAAACGATCGTTTTCAATTGTTTCCAATCGTTTTCAATTGTTTCCAATCGTTTTCAGTTGTTTCGATTGGAAACACTTGGTTTTGTTTTCAAATCATGAAATACAGACCTGATTTTTTACAACGGTAATAGGGAAGTATATTTTTTTTTAGTTTTACACAATGAAAATAGTTCAAGCGAAACGGTGAAATTGTTTTCAAATCATGAAATATAGACCTGATTTTTAACAACATTACTATTACCGTAAAATACGCCAGAAGTATATTTTTTTTAGTTTTACACAATGAAAATAGTTCAAATCAAACTGTGAATCTGAAATCCCAATCGTAACGATTGTAAACAGTTGTTTCCAATCGTAATTTTCCGATCGTTTTTTTCGTACCGAATCAAAACGATCGTTTTCTATTGTTTCCAATCGTTTTCGATTGTTTCCAATCGTTTTTAATTTTTTTGATCGGAAACAGTTGGTTTTGTTTTCAAGCCGTGAAATACAGACCTGAGTTTTAACAACGGTAATAGGGAAGTTGATTTTTTTTTAGTTGTAAACGATCAGAATAGTTTAAATGAAACGGTGAATCTGAAATCCCAATCGTAAACGATTGGAAATAACGAGGGGTTGCTCACTCCCAAAATGGTTGTACAGTGGTGCCCAGCGGTGCCGGTGCCCAGTCGGTGCCCAGCGAGGGTGTACAGTGGTGCCCAGCGAGTATGCAACCCCTCGGGAAATAATTGTTTACGATCGTTTTCAGTTGCTTTCGATCGTTTTCAGTTGTTTCCGATCGGGAACGGTTGGTTTGGTTTTTAAGTCCTGAAACAAGACCTGATTTCTAACAACAGAAGTAGAGAAGTTGAATTTTGTTGAGTTATAAACGATCAAAATAGTTAAGTGAAACGGTGGATCCGAAATCCCAATCGTAAACGATTAGAAACAACTGTCTACGATTGTTTTTTTCGAAAAGTTTAAAAGACGTGTTAATGCTTGAAGTTGAGAGCTGTCATTCGTGTTTTTGCTATTTTAACTTTTCTTTGAAGCGCAAAATAATTTAAAAGCAGCTTTCGCAGTCGATGCCCCCTCTATACTGCTAAAGCGTCTTCTTGTAACTTTTATTGATTGGTGCCGTTTAATTGATAATTTTGAAGAAAAAATATTTGCCTCTATATAAAACAATGCGAATATCGCTCATCCAAATGTTGTAGACTGGACTGAATCACAGAAAATTAAGCATTACTTGAAGTTGGAGAGAAATAGAAGACCTTCCAGTTATCGAAGATCTACAATTTAGGGCATTGGGGTGGGGGTGGAGGGTGTGTTGAAAAAGAATCTGCAGTCGGAAATTCCGATCGTAAAAACACGATCCGAAACAATTGTTTTAGATCGTAAAAATACAATTGGAAACAGTTGTTTTCAATCGTAAAATAACGATTGGAAACAATCGGTTTCAGTCTTAAAACCACGATCGTAAACAACTGTTTTCGATCGTAAAAATACAATTGGAAACAGTTGTTTTCAGTCGTAAAATAACGATTGGAAATAAACGGTTTCGATCGTAAAGAACTGTTTCCGATCGTAAAAATACCATTGGAAACAACTGGTTTTGATTGTAAAAATACGATCGTTAACAACTGTTTCCAATCGTAAACAACTGTTTCCAATCGTATACGATCATTTCCAATTGTTTACGATTGGAAAAATCTCCCATAATACAATTGGAAAAAAACGATCGTTTACGACTTGAATTATTTCCATACGGGAAAGGTTTGTGATGTTAAATACATAGCGTGATGTGCTGAGACGGAGAGTTATCAGTTGGGTTCTGGCCATAGGTCACATGTGGCCTGAGCTTTCACCAGTTCGAGTCTACCCCGATGACAAATTTGTAGCCTGCGTAGTTGTATGGTAGTTGTACGAAAAAGTTGCATGTAATACTATGTAATAGCAAAGAATAATATCATTTAATGTGCCTCCGACTGGTCCAGTTTTATGTAATAGTATCCAGTAGCATCCTGTCTTGCCATAGTAGCATCCAGTCTTGCTAATAGTAGCATGCAGTAGTATGCAGTAACACGGTAGCCTTGAAGTAGAAGCATGTAGTAGCATCTGTTAGTACTGCATGCTACTTTTTCGTACAACTTCGTACTAATATTTTGAGATAAATTTTTCATCGGGACGCTACTGTAGCGTAATGCGATAATCAGAGTCGTTACTAGCCAAAATCTTTTGTTGTTTTTTTTTTTTTGGGGGGGGGGGTATTTACGGACTGGCTTTGTCATTTTTATCGACTGTTTGTAAGAAGAAAACGACTGTTTCGACGAAAAATCGACTGTTTCTTGAAAAAAAACGACTGTTTTTAAGGAAAAAATCGACTGTTTTTACGAAAAACCGACTGTTTCGAAAAACATTGACTAGTTCCAACAAAAAGGTCGACTGTTTTACCGAAAATCACGATCGGCTATTTTCCACCGACTGACCGACAACATTGGGGGGGGGGGGGCCCCCCCCCCCCATACGTGACGCCCTGGCCATAATGCCACCTAGTGAAAGGTTTTCCGAAGCCCCTTGGTAGCTCATGTCATCTGAAGTTATCACTCTGAAGGTCTACCCCCCAATTCAAGTGGTTGAACTTGAGTCCTGGTTGCCAAAGGCCCTGGGTTTAAATTCCTCTTTAATAGCATTTTATCGTAGCGGAGAGTTTTTTTTTTACAATGTACTCTCTTCAAAGAGTAAGTCCCTTTAATGAAGGAAAATAGATAAGAGAAACTGTAAAGATAGAAAATAAATTTTGTCTTATCTCTGTCGTAATCTTCTTAAAATCCAAGAGTAGGATGGAACAGATTAGTGATGTGTTCGAAATTCCGCTCCTGTATGTTTTGTGTTTTCTTTGTAGTGTGATGGAGAGTTGGTAGAAGTCTTTGTTCCATTTGCGTTTTGCTGGTAGCCGAATAAGATGTCTGGATATCACAGGAATGGATACGGTTCAGGTAAACATTTTTTTTCTGATTTTGCTAGTGTTCTAGCCCAGTTGTTCCCAACCTTTTCCGTATCGCGTACCCCTAATTAAGATTCAAAATGGTTGCGTACCCCTTTTTGAAGAATCATTGTTCTATTATTTTATTGAGAGCTGTCCAGATCGGAACAGCAAAAAGACGTCATTTATTGTCATAAATGGTAAGCAATCAATGTGTAAAAATATATATAAATAAAAGGGATACTCGAGGCTGCAAGGCTGTCAATTTCATTCTCGTCCATAAACTGGTCAAGGATCAAAAAGACACTTGCGCTGTTTATATGAAGCTTCGTAAGCCCAAAACTCTAATTTCTTGAATTCAGAGATTTGGGAACTTCGCGTAGCCCTTACTAGGGTCTCACGTACCCCTTTGGGTACGTGTACCCCCAGTTGGGAACCACTGTTCTAGCCTATCGGTAATCACGCTTTTAAATTTTAAGGAGAGCTAAGGGCTAGTCCGTGGTTGTGCAATACTTTTTTGGGATGAGTAAGTGGAGGGATACCTATGACACCGCAAAAGTTGTCCGAGAATTCTTTGGGTCAAGGGTAAGGTCAAGTTCGTAGATGGGCTTTGTAGCCCCACATTTAGGGGTGGGGGTTCAAATTAAGGGTCAAACAAAATATTTTTAAACAGCTAATGTGATAGTCGACTATGGGGTAAGAAGACATGCTTACGATAGTGAAAACCATTTTCTCGCCTGAAAAGTAGTTCGTCCGGAATCCGGCAAAAACCGGAAAGTTGGTTAAAAGTAATGTTTCATTTGAAGTTGATTGAATATTCGAAGTTACAGTTTTATCTGAAGTTGATTAGATGTTCTTTATAAAGATCGTGTAGATCAAATGGACGAAGCCAGGAAATATCTATTAGATCATCCGGAAAAAAAAGTTAAAGTGTTTGTACTTCCGAAGCTTAGTAATGAGCTAAGTATTTTGAACTACCCAACAAAGAATAAAGATCTCATCAAGTCCATCCCATGCTCATCGGCAAAGTACAAAGCCCAGCAGAAAACTCTTCAGCTTCGCTATGACATTGACCTGGAGAATCGGCATTTTGACTCAGCAAGAGCTCAGGAAATAGGAGAATCTTCAGAAATATTTCGCTCTGAAGTTGAATCAGATGACCAGCCAACAATGGACTCGATGTTTGTCAAATCGTCACCTGTGGAAACTAACTCAAAGTATACAGTATGCCACTTCAAAGATGGTTGTTTGTTCCTGATACCAGTGGATAACATGTTCAACATGACCCCTGACTTTTCATACTTGGTCACAGCCTCTGCGGAGAAACCAGAAAAGAAAGACGACGACGATAAGATGCAATTGGTAACTAAGAAATTTGTAAAGCCTGACAGTGAGAAAGCAAAGAAGGAAAAGGAAAGAAAAAGTGCTGAGGAACAGCGAAAAAACGAGCCTGGTCGGACCTCAAGTGCCTGGATGAGGTAGAACAAAGTAAGGGTCTGCTTGACCGACTAACTGAACGGGGTGACGGTGATAAACCCGCCCTATGTCCGTCCACCCTTACCCCTGAGGAGTATGAGGTGAGCTTCTTGAAGCCGATCTCTCTAAGCCGGGAAACCGCTGGCATCACTTCCGAAGACGAGAACCTTAGGAACCTGGCACTTAGCGAACTTAAACAGATGAAGCTCGAAGACATGATTAAAGCTTATATGCTAAACGTGAATGTGGCTAGCTTCAACCGTCTCATCTACACCCTTACCATCAATGCAGCCAAGCAGTTGAAGGAAGCCCTGCACGTACTACAGGATTGTGCAGTATTAGTCAATGGAAATTGGGTCATCAAAAGCAAAATTCTATACCCGGAAACACCCTCTGTGGGGTTAGTGGTCTTCCAGCAGCAACTCTAGCGAAAGCGAGGGATTTCGTGTTGCTCCTCTTCGCACACAAACACGAAGTGAAGAGAACATTTGTAGCCAATGAAACGCGGTTGCCTAGCGAAGAAGTTACTGGAATTCTGAAGCAATTTAGCAAGTTGGACAGGCGGACGGGAAATTGGGAATTCATACTGCCGACGGATGAGGAGTTCATCAAGCGTCATCACGAAGACGTGAAACGTCAGAATTTTAACTGGAACCAAGAACGGCTTAAATACGAAAAAGAGAAGTACAAAGTTCCGGGAAAGCCTCTGCCTACACCAGAGAGGAAGCGAAGTTCGTCCACACGAGGTCATTCGGAGTCTCAATAAACAATTAGGGCGGAAGTGATGATTCTGACACCGGAGGGACTGAAAGCCCGGATGCCTAACGAAGCGATAAGCTCCCGTACGAAGTTTATGTTAATTTTTAATTAGTTTTTCTTTCTTTGTTAAGGATTTTTATCGCAACTTGCCATCCATAAATTGTTCTTTCCAAAAAAAATAAATAAAGATAAGATATACGCTGAATTCCTTTCTGAATTTTCTTTTTTTGCTGGACAATTAGTTCGCTCAGAATTCGGCCGAAACCGAAATTTGGCAGAAGTATAAAGCAGGAAGTTTCGGTCAATATCGTCAAAATAGATATGGCTTATAGAGGTATATCTGAACTTGGTTTTCTCTGATGATTAGCCTGGCGAAGACTGGATCGGGCGAATACGAGACCCAATTGTCTGGATCAAATATCAGATTTTTGGGATCCCATCGAAACCTTTGGTCTTGTTTCTGTAGAGGCCAGTGGCCCATTTTTCAGCATTATGTTATTATTATTATTATGTTGAGGATCGGCGGTTAGAAAAATGGGCAATTTTCGGTTCTTCGAACGCAGGTAAAAACTGATCTTTATCAGCCTATGGTGGAATACCGTAGAGGGTTTGTACAGCCTCGCCTGAACCTGTTACAGTAAAAGATGGTTGCCCGAAACTGGTGCCGGTTGAGGTGAGAGCTTGGTCACACTGGGCTCAAAAAGCCGCCTATTCCACAAACAACTGAAAATCCCTAGGGGACGTGAGATCTGATAGGCTTTGTGGCAGCTTGGGGATAATTAGCAGACGGCAATTAGGGGTCAATTAGGGTTCCTGTAATATAAATATACACACTGTCTTGCTCTAATCGTTCTCTTGAATTTAAAACGACAACCTTCAGAATTAGTTATATCTTGTTCTTTTTCTTGTTTTTGGGATCCCAAAACGTAAGTTGAGGGATACCTATGACATCGCAAAAGTCCGTCCGTCTGTAAGCACGATAACTCTCGAAGGGAATGAGATATCTTGATGAAATTTGGTGTGAGGATTCGTTGGGTCGGGGGACCAGTCGAGTTCGTAAATGGGCTTTGTAGCCCTACATTTAGGGGTGGGGGTTCAAATTAAGGGGCAAACAAAATATTTTGAAACAGCTAATGTGATAGTCGATTATGGGGTAAGGAGACATGCTGAACACAATGGTGAAAACCATTTTGTAATCGGACAGGTAGTTCGCCCGGAATCCGACCAAAACCGGAAAGTTTGTTAAAAGTAAAAGTTTTATTTGAAGTTGATTAGATGTTCGATTTAGAGGTAGGAAGACATGCTGAAGACGATGGTGAAAACCATTTCCTCTACGGACAAGTAGGCTAGTTCGCCCGGAATCCGGCCCAAACCGGAAAGTTTGTTAAAATTAAAAGTTTTATTTGGAGTTGATCAGATGTCCGATTTGGGGCAAGAAGACATGCTGAACTTTTATGTGAAAACAATTTTCTACCCGGACATGTAGTTCGCCCGGAATCCGGCCAAAACCGGAAAATTGTTAGAAGTTAAAGTTTTATTTCTAGCTGATTAGATAACCGATTTAGGGGTAAGAAGAGACGCTGAATCAGTGTGTGACAATCATATTTTACCCGGACATATAGTTCGACCGGAATCCGGCTGGAGGCGGAAAATTTGTTATAAGTTACATTTTTATTTGAAGTTGATTAGATGTTCATTATTGGGGAAAGAAGATACCCTGAGTTCGTTTTTGAGCTTTCCTTTTTCGCCGGACAAGTAGTTCTAGAGTTCGGCCGAAACCGGGAAATTGGCAGAAGTGGCAGGAACTTTTCGTCAAAACAGATATGACTTATATGGGTAAACACACATGCTGAATCCATATCTGTTCTTGGTTTTCTGAGATGATTAGCTATTTGGCCTTAATCTGTTTCTGAATTTTAATTGTAAGAATGTTCAAGGATTCTGGCGATGACTGGATCTGGCTAAGACAAGACCCAGTTGTCTGGATCAGATATTGAATTTTTGGGATCCCATCAAAAACTTTGGTCTTGTTACTTTTGCAACCCAAAAAGCCAGGAAAAGAGCCCAGTGTGACCAGGCTTTGAGTCACTCGTGATATCACACGCGAGTGCATTTTTTAAGCCCTTTAAAGTTTAACTGAAAAGGCAGCTTATTTTTACATCTGATATTTGAATACACTTAATTGTTTTGACCCATCTAAGGGATTTTGTATTTTTTCACCCGGACACTAGTAACAACGCTCGGAATGTGCGCTGCTTGAATGACAACCCCAAAAAATCCAGACGCAGAGAATTTGAACTTCGACAAAAGCCTGCATTTCCTGGTGTTACGGACGCTAAGTTCCGAAATGTCATTGCTCAAGAGCGGTAAAAAAGTGACTGCAGTAGAAAAGAGACGGCAAGATATGTCTTTTTGTTGTACGTTTTATTTTTCGGCAATGGCTTACCTTTTTAGTTGCTAAATATTTGAAGCATAGAGGGACAACTCGCTACCGGATATCACGGAGAAATTATCTGTTCTCCACAGAAAACTGTCCGAAACGGCGTACGCGCGTCTGTCGCCCTCTCATGGGCTATCGTCTGTTTGACTATTGAGTAGATTTTGTTTGTATGTGTTGTGTTTTCCCTAATTATGTCTTTATATTTTCTTTCTACTCCACTGTTTTTGTCTTGTACGAAAATAAATAAATTATTAATATTATTATATAGAGGTAGCCTACCACGAATCCAAAAAATAAGTTCAGTCGATGAAATCCATTATCTGTGGATAGCGGACAAACGAAATAACGTATTTTTACCGGGTTTTCAGGCCTATTTAAGTAAATAAGTGAAGTGTAACAAGACTGTCGGTTCACAGCCCTGTCTGGTTAAACATTAAGCTTATGTTTCCCATTCCATTTTGTTTACTTTTTTCCAGTTTTACTCATGTTAGCCGAGTGCCGTTACACTGTAAAAAGTCTCTCCTTTACCGGACTGCAGGATGCAGGATTAAAACGCTAGAATGCAAAATACTGCAGATGATACTGCAGCATTTTGCATTCTAGCCTTTTAGTACTGCACCGGATTATAACTCTCCGAATTCGGATTTAGATTCTCCGAATTACGAATAAAAATGTCCGAAATCGGTGACGCACAACTCCTATAGTCCGGCAAAGGAGAGACTTTCGACAGTGTAGGACACTAATGAATGGATTGCCAAAGTTTTTGCCAGACTATCGGTCAGTATGAGCTTTCTGTTAGGTCTGACGTTTGGGAAGACAAAATGCTGGATTCGTGGTTTCCAGGTGTGGTTTTACCCGTTTTCCCAATGTCATTAGGGGAAGTATTTATTGATTATTTTTATTTTGTCAAGTATGATTTGGGGACAAAATTTTCTGGGATTTTCAGGTCTGGATTTCAGTTTATGTTTTTTAGATCAAAATTCAGTTGGATCCCAGGAGGAGAATCACTATGAGGTCGAACATTTGGCCACGTTCACCATTTCACCTCAGGCAGGCCTTGTATACCCCTCAGATGGGATGCGCAGACTCCTTCAAATGGAGAAGACGTCAGGGATTTGGACGCAAAAAATGTACCTGAGACTAGATGCCAGCTGGGTTGTGATTGTGGATTATGAAAACGGGGTAAGTTGCATCACTGTTATGCAACACTGATAACTTTTTCGAACAGCTAGGTATGTAATGCATATCCTTCTATGACCCATGGTCTGTTATGTTACGATAATCTTCACACAAAAAGTTGGCGGTAGATATGGGAGGATGATATAAGTTATATCAGCCTCCAGAGAGGATGATATTAGTCATATCAGCCTCCAGAGATGATTCTGTTCGAAAAAGTTATAACAGTTAACACACCTCCATCTCGGTTCATATCGGAATGACGGCCATTTAAAAATATCAACCTCGGCTCGGATAGGTTATTTTCAATGAACTTCTCGGTGTTATTTTCGGATATCAACCTTGATGTCTGAAGTTGACCTTTGATAGAATCACTCTTATTAAAGTTTAACCGAAAAGGGCTGGTAGGACAATCTAGTTACCCAGCACTTATTCACTTAAATTGGCTTGAAGACCCGCTGAAAATGCGCTACTTGGTTGTTTTCACGAATTCACGAATAATCGATTTTCAAATTCTGGAATTTCCGTGGGATTTGTGGTATCTCTATGCGCTTGTATTTCTGTTGTATGCCTTACGACAAAGATTTACGATTTTTGTGCAGCAAACACAACAAAAACAAATACAACATACAATTTTTTAGTCTTTGCCAGAAAAGAGTGTAGAATGCCATGCGCTGGCTGGACCCAGTTGTCCATGATTTTTGGCCTAGCCGACGAAATTTCCGAAAGAGTGACGCTAGCATCTTTACTTGGAACTGCTCCGTTAGTATGTTGCTATATCATAACTTTCGCAAATAAAGCAGGTGCTTTGCATACTTAGGTAGCGTTCCAGTAACTTATTATTAGTTACGATCGTTACTATTCTTGTTATTATTGCCGTTCCCGAGCACGCCGTAATAAGTAAATTGGCTCCTCCCACTTATTATTTTCGTTCCACGACTGTTACGATCGTTACAATTTACTTATGATGGTCGCGAGCATCATAAGTGATAATAACTATCGGTTCTGCACGAACTCCCGTAAGAGTGATGACGTATGTCCGCGTTGTTATTATTTTCGTTCCAGAGAGCGTGGTAACCACGACAATACGGCGCTAGCCCCTCCTCTTATCATCGTAACTTGTAATAACTTCACTGGAACGCTACCTTAATAGCACTTTCTCATCTTTCGCAACTCCTTCCGTAGGACATGCGCGACACCAGAGCGAAATAAAATGGAAGTTGCGCAAAAAGAGCTGTATAAATTTCCTAAAGCTTTCCGATTGTAGCGCCCACGGTTCGGGACGATGTGTCCATAAGCGGTACGGACAGATCTAAAGCGTATTCTCGCCGTTCCCCGAGGAGTCCACTTGAGGAGTTCCAGCGTTTTTGTTTGTCCCGGGGACTCACTCCCCGTATTCTCGCGTGTCCCCACGGACGGGGAATGCTCCAGTTATCATCACCATCATCAAAAAGGACTCCTTTTCAGATTCAGAGGGAAATCAATTTTTGCTAGTGTTGGTGCAATGTAAAATTAATTAAAACAATCAGAATAAACAAAACCAAAAATAAAGTGGATCCAGACTAATTTCGTCAACTTCATATTTTTTTTCGAACAGAATCAGTTTAGTAAGTAAGTAAGTAATTTATTTATGACCCGCCATTTTGAAAAGGCGGAGTAAATGACAAAAGTAAAGAAAATAAACAAAACACATATATACACACAGAAAAAGACACTTAATTTTTAATCTTCGGTCAGGAAGCAGTGGACGACATCGTGTGCTGGTTGGGCCTTGTTGTCCATGAATTTTGAAAGTGATGACGAAACATCCAAAAGGGTAACACTTGCGTCTTGAATTTTGAATTTCTCCGTCAATGTATGGTTATGACATAATTTCGACAAGTGGAGGAGGTGCTTTGCATATTTAAAATAACATGATCTCATCTTTTTAATCTCCTTCTTTCGCAGAACATGAGTGACGCCAGAACGAAATAGTATAGAAGGAGCGCAGACGCGCAGTTTGGAAGCATTCCCCGTGTTCTCTTTGTTTTCCGTACGCGGATTCCGCGTGGAGTGACCCCGTCTGTTCTCGCCGTTCCCATCGATTCCTCGAGGAGTCCTTGGGGAACGGGAATATGCCTTTACATACGTCTTGAACAACCGAAGAGCAAGTTTTTGAAAGTGTAGATTTGAAGATAATGCCAAGGCATTGTAGAGAGTCGGTCGAGCTGATGATGAATGAACCAAGAGAAATGAAGGCATTGGATGTATTTGAACAGTTTGACGAAAGGCCGAAATGCATGTATTCGCATTTCGGGGGGGTTGACTTCAAGGCCGATTTTGAGAAGTTCAGATGACAGCTTACTGATGTTTTTGGTGAGTGAGGATCTGCTACGGCTTACTAAGAGCAAGTCATCCGCGTAAGCGATGTAGCATGGTCTTTGTAAAAGTAAGCAGGAAGTAAAGAATCAAGACACGAAGAAACAGCCGATTTAAAAATGTAGGGAGATAAGACACCACCTTGGCGAACACCAGTTTGGACAGGAATAATCTTTGATAAGTGACCTTGCCATTCGAACCTTGCTGATGAATGACCGTACCAAAATTTTAACAGATTGACAACAGACAAATTAACACCAGAAGTAATAAGAGAATACAGGGCCTGATTGTGCGTGATGTGGTCAAAAATACCAATCAATCAATCAATCTTTATTATTCAAAAATATTCCTTACGGTATTAGTAAAAAAAACGAATATTTGTTATCTCATCTAACATAACTATAAACAATTGCGCTTTTACATAGTCCAATATTCATTAATTACACAAAAAATTGCAACAAAGTAAAGCGCTAAACTTCAATAATTAACACAAAAAAAGAGGAAAAGGATTTTACTTAAAATTTCGCGTTGAAAGTTCAAGTTCAAGTTATTTTTATTGACAAACTTATATATACACAACTAACGTAATACTAACATAGCCAAAAAACTCACAAAGGAGGGGACAATAGTTCTTTCTTACCGCGCATGAATCGCTTGAACGGGTTAGATCTTAGGAACTCGTTGTGCTGCCATTCTGTGTGGCCTTATACGGTCGGGAATGTGGGGAGGGGGAAGGATATGACGATGGTTGGGGTCTTCCGGTAGTTGGTCACCAAACTTGGTAGAAAGCTGGCGTCTACGGTTTGGCAAAGATACGGGACCGAACTCGTTAAGAAGAGAAATGTACGGGATTTTGGGTGATTTTGATATTATTGGGATCCCAAAACGTAAGTGGAGGGATACCTATGACATCGCAAAAGTTGTCCGTCTGTCCGTCCGTCCGTCCGTCTGTAAGCACGATAACTCTCGAAGGGAATGAGATATTTTGATGAAACTTGGTGTGAGGATTCGTTGGGTCGGCGGACCAGTCAAGTTCGTAAATGGGCTTTGTAGCCCTACATTTAGGGGTGGGGGAGGGGGTTCAAATTAAGGGGCAAACAAAATATTTTGAAACAGCTAATGTGATAGTCGATTATGGGGTAAGAAGACATGCTGAACACGATGGTGAAAATCATTTTGTAATCGGACAAGTAGTTCGCCCGGAATCCGGCCAAAACCGGAAAGTTTGTTAAAAGTAAAAGTTTTATTTCAAGTTGATTAGATATTTGATTTAGAGGTAGGAAGACATGCTGAAGACGATGGTGAAAACCATTTTCTCGACGGACAAGTAGTTCGCCCGGAATCCGGCCCAAACCGGAAAGTTTGTTAAAATTAAAAGTTTTATTTGGAGTTGATCAGATTTCCGGTTTAGGGCAAGAAGACATGCTGAACTTTTATGTGAAAACAATTTTCTTCCCGGACATGTAGTTCGCCCGGAATCCGGCCAAAACCAGAAAATTGTTAGAAGTTAAAGTTTTATTTCCAGCTGATTAGATAACCGATTTAGGGGTAAGAAGAGACGCTGAATCCGTGTGTGACAGTCATATTTTACCCGGACATATAGTTCGACCGGAATCCGGCTGGAGTCGGAAGATTTGTTATAAGTCAAATTTTTATTCGAAGTTGATTAGATGTTCATTATTGGGGAAAGAAGATACCCTGAGTTCGTTTTTGAGCTTTCTTTTTTCGCCGGACAAGTAGTTCTAGAGTTCGGCCGAAACCGGGAAATTGGCAGAAGTGGCAGGAAGTTTTCGTCAAAACAGATATGACTTATAGGGGTATATTTGTAGTTGATTAGATGTCCGACATAGGGGCAAAAATAGATGCTGAATTCGATTATGACAATATTTTTTTAGCCGGACATGTAGTTCGTCCGGAATCCAGCTGAAACCGAAAATTTTTTTATAAGTTAAATTTTTGTTTAAAGTTGATTAGATGTTGGACTAATCACACCAAACAATCAACAACTTATCCAGCGGTGCCTCAAATTAACATAATGTCAAACTTCTCATCTGATAAGCGCACCAATCTGTAAAAGACAATTAGTTTTTAAGTATCGTTCCTAAATATTACAATTAAATTATTTATCTATCTACATTATATATTAGATTTTTGGGATCCCATCGACACCTTTGGTCTTGTTAGTAAAGAACGGTACTGGGTCCTCTCGAGGCGTACTGCTCTCGCGTTAAAACGAAGTGCCATATCGGACATCAGTATTCGAGGGAAGGGCGAATGAACATAAGGTAAATGCGAAGGAGGTGGTGTTTCGGGGTGCCATGGCGGGAGAGCACTTATAAGGATCTTATACCCATATTGACTCTTTTCAGCATAGATAGTACTTGCTTTTCCCACTTGAGATCTGATGTTACAGCTACATCTGTCTGAAGTTTTTCATCTACATCTATAGAACATACATGAATGTCACGGGTAGCCTGTTTTTATAATTTTCGTCAGTAGGATGTATGATAAACGTATATGATGAGCGTATGCAGAACTAGCTCCCGAACGGAATCCAAACTGCATTGAGATGAAACAACATTTTTAAGTACTTCTGGAAGGAGAACGTATTTAAAGATTTTGCGGATTGTACAGGAAACTGTGAGTGGTCTATAGCTATTGCAAAGCTCTATGTCTTTCCCGCGCTTCATCACTGATTCTATTGTACCCATCAGGAAAATGTGGCAGCTTCTTGGTATCTTACAATCTAAGTCACCAAGAGTGATAGTTTCTTTTGGAAATTTTGTGCAAAAACCACTCTAGTTGAGAAGTGTTGTTTCTTAGTTTGTTATTTTGTTTAGTTTCCTATGAGTTGTTTGTTTGTCCTTTATATGGCCTTTGGGTTTTTCAATACAGATATATATATATATATATGTATTTGGAACCAAGCCCTGGCATAAACAAATTTGAAACAGAAGCTCAAGTTGTTGTGTTAAGACTGGGCACTCGTGAAATAGTCGACACTCAGGCCATCAGAATCTGTAGAACCAGTTTTTCTTAATTTTCTTAAGCCATTTCGATGGAAGAACAGGCCACGGATGATGATGATTATGAGCATTATATTATTACGCCACACGAATTCGATTTCATATTACTAATTACTTTATTGTTAATAATATGTATTTGTCATTTGTCATTGGCCATTTTATATCCCGTTGAAAGTGCTAGGTTGACTTACCTTTGCTAGCTATCTTTGCTATTTTGGTGAACAAACGATATATATATATATATATATATATATATATATATATATATATATATATATATATATATATTAATTTCCTCAGATGAACACGCAGTAAAATGCGGTTCTGAAACAATTCCCGTAGAACTATATGAATAAAGAATACGCCCGCCCATTGCCAGGCCTTATGGTGGGACCATAAAGAGTTAATGGTGTTCACTATTTTTTTATGAATAAACTAAACTGATTTGTTTATAAATATTCTTTGAGCCCAAGCTGACTTTGAAACATTTATTCAAACAATGTTTACAACGGATACGTTAGCTACGATTGTTCATCAGCGATATTTCGGCCCTTCTTCTAGGACCCTCGCCAAGAAGGGCCGAAATATCGCTGTTAAGAATCGTAGCTGACGTATCCGTTGTAAACATTGTTTGAATAAACTAATTTGTTTATTTCATGTGTTTTATTTTATAGGAGGTTGTCGAGAAGTTTCCAATCCACCTGATAAGAGACCCTACCGCCTTTACCAGCAGCGACCCAAAAGAGATTTATGACAACATCTTCGTATTCATTGTTGGAGAGGATCCGGCGACGCAAAACCCTCCAGAAATGCACATTTTCCAGGTAGCCTCCTTTTAATATAACTTCGCTAAGACAAGACCGAAGGTTTCGATGGGATCCCAAGAGGATAACGGGGCTTACAGATTTCCAGATTCACGTTTCTTTCAATCTTTAATGTCCGGTCTAGCCGAGATTGTGGCGGTCGGGAATACAAGTGCTACACGACGTTTCATAAAAAGATAACACAAGGATGCGCGGTTTTAACAGACAACACTTGGGATGTAATCTGGTGTGATTCTAAAAACGTTATGCATTAAATGTTATGCATAGCAAGCATTTCCAGGAATCCGAAAATGACGATCGTCACGACAAGCAAAAAAGTTAGCAGATGCTTTTTCGGTGGTTTTTCGGCTCTTTCTGGCAATTTCTTGCGTTTTCAAGTTTCTTAGGATTTGTTCTTTCCGAAATTTCCGGTTTACATCAGAAGGCGACCGAACCATTAACGCGGTAAACCGGAGTTTTTGTTGTTGTTTGAAGGTTGGCGTCACGTGGGCTTCAGCCCAAACACGCTGTGCCACTGGGTTTGTGTATACTTTAAATATCCTTCATTACTTCTAAACCAATATATTGGTTCAATTCAATATACTTTTGCCCATAGGCTACGTCAATACTTTTCAACCGTCAACCGGAGACTGCAGCCAAAGACAGTAAAAGTGGGAAAGACCGGAAACTCCCGTAAGCCCCATGAGTCACAACAATCAGCGCCGTTTAGCGGATGTTCTTTCGTTAAAAAATCGCTCTGTTGACATTTTCTTCCATCGCTCTCCGCAGAATCATCATCAAAGCACGTTTTGTTGATTTTTTTTTCGTTTGATTTATGATGAGCATCCTCTCTCCATTCAGATTTCCTCTTTAATTGAAATAAAAAACCAGTAGGAAAATAATAAATTGCTTTTTTATGGAAAAAAATGTTCAATTCACGATTTCGAATCAATTAATGTTGACAGACATTGCCTATTCACGCCCTCTTGCTTTGGTTATATTAATCATCTACCGCTCGAAATTGGACAAAGTCCAAACGCTAGGAAGCGTTCCAATCGATTTTAAGATTTTAAGTTAACACCATTAACTCTTTATGGTCCCACCATAAGGCCTGGCAATGGGCGGGCGTATTCTTTATTCATATAGTCCTACGGGAATTGTTTCAGAACAGAACGATTTTTAGAGAGATTTTAGCGAAGTCACCGGTCTTTCCCACTATTATTGTCTTTGACTTCAGCCTCCTTAAATCCTTTCGTGGCTTTGTGTCAGTTCGTGTCGCAGTGTTTACGTCACAAAGTTTGCACGAAGTCAGTCGTGGATTTGCCTGTCATAATCTGTCTCGTGGTGATGACGCAAGCGTGTTTGGAATGTCAAGTGCGGAGTTGCGATAGTGATAACTAGAGTTAACGCTGTGATCCTGCGTCCTCACTGAGCTTCTTTTCGTTAGCTGATGAAATGCAAGCTTTTTTGAAATTCAAATTCACGGTTTGTAGAGGCGTTTTTCCGTGCTCCCACAAACAGTTTGTCGGTCGACTATGGCTCGAAAAGAGTGTTTTCGCGGTCTTTCGAGCGACCCACAAGTGTGTTTCCGCGACCAACGAGATTTTCGTGCCTCGCTTTGTGGCTCAAATTCGACAAACAACTGGCGAGGTGATTGTCGATTTTGTGGCTCGATTCTGGCGGGAAATTCAAATTAAGCAGCAAAATAGTGTCAAAATAATAAAGCTAACTACTTTTCCAAGCATGTAGACTTAAAACTGAAGATGCTTTTTGTACAGAATGGTAAGGAAATAAGCCTGGAGTTCTATTTATTGAGATTTTACATGAATTTTAATTTTATTTTAAGATATTTGACATTACCGCCAAGAAATAGACCAAACGGTTTTTCCGCGAGTTTCAACTAGTGGCTCCACTGTGTGGCACACAATCATGTTTCCGCGACAAACGCTCAGAAGTGTGTGGCCCACAACTGTGTCGCGGAAAAAGGCCTTAGATGAACTTTGCCCTGCGGCCCACCAGAGCATATTCAGGACGTCACTACCAGATCCCAGTTAAAAAATAAAGCAAATCCAAGATAAATAAGCTGGCTTTTCAGTTAAGTGGTCCGCAACTAACCGTTGTTATGAGGATGGGCGGGTCGGCTTGCGGGCAAAAAGTGAGAGTTCCTGGGGTGTGGGCTGAGCATAATTTGACATTATAGGTGTGATGAGAAGTTGACTATGTGGTAGCAGGGACCCATAAATTTCCTGTAATGACTCGCCATTCAGGGGGCTTGTCATTTCCTATGCTTTAATGTTGCTATGTTGCCCGAGCCTCACCTAGTTTCCAAAAATTCCGCTTGGGTCGAATTGGCGTTCTTGCTCAGATAGACAAAATTTGTTGGGACTGTTCAGCATGCCACCAGGTACCCAAGCTAGGACAAAAGATCCAGGATACTCTTCCATACAGAGAAATATTCTTAGTTCACCAGAACAGCTGCGAACAATTTTGTCTATCTGGATAGTCGGGTATTTTATCCCAGTGGGTGTTTCTCGAACTATCTGACGCTCGGTCAAGAGCGCATCAGAAACCTCTTATTGACAAGCCCCCTGAATGGCGAGTTATTACAGGAAATTTATGGGTCCCTGGTGGTAGGCGAAAGCTGAGGTCTCTGGGACGTGGGCTGAAGAATATAGGTGTCCTGCTAGTCCCAGGACCAATCAGCAAACCTGATAAAAGGGACAAGGGAATTCTACTTCAGCCGCAGTCAGTCCAGAAGTCTCTAATACCTATATAATATCCTCGATCAAGCTGGTTTACACACAGATCCTAGCGAAGCTAGATTAGGTTCTGCAGGACGATTTAAACCACAAGCGAAACCATTTTTCTTGTTTTTACACTTCACTCTTTTTTAAACCACTATTTTAATTTCGATCCGCTCAGTACATTCTATCTTTTCCGGTTGCGTTCCGTTGTAATAATAGCTGCATTTTTGCATATACCACGGTAGTTGAATCTGCATTTTGTCGTTTTTTCAGTTACCATGGTATCTGATACCACGGTTACTTTGCAAAAACGAAAATTTGTGAATTCTTGTTTTTAGAAGTCAGCCCAAAATAAATACTCACATCGCAACAGTCGCAACGTTTTATTTGAAATTGATTAGATGTTCTTTATAGGGATAAGGAGATACTGATTCGGAATTTTATTTTTTTGCTGGACAGGTAGTTCGCTCCAGTTCGGCCGAAACCGGAAATTCGGCAGAAGTAAAGCAGGAAGTATCGGTCAGTATCGTTAAGATAGATATGGCTTATACAGGTATATCTGAAATTGGTTTTCTCTAATGATTAGCCTGGCGAAGACTGGATCTGGCGAAGACAAGACCCAGTTGTCTGGATCAAATATTAGATTTTTGGGATCCCATCGAAACCTTATGGCTTGTTCCTCCTCCTATGACACATTACTAGCTCGCTTCACTATTTGGAGAACCAGGGACTACTTCTGTCGTAGCCAAAAGATTAGTGTATAAAGTGAAGACTTGACGGGAGTTTATGACTGATATTGTGATTTTCATGGGCTCATTGCCGATTGAGTCAGCTATGTAGTTGTACTGTTTTGTTATCTTTGAATGCCGGAGATAAGAATAAAGTATGCGCACTAGGTTTTTTTTCAAGTGCTAGTTTGCCGTGTGAGTTCAATATGTGAGATTACTTAATGTGCTGAGATGACTTGAATAATCAATCGGATTACTCGACGGCCATTGTCGATATTTAAATTGGTTTTTTGGATCCCAAAGAAAAGTAATATAAGGTAATGTAACATTTTATTAAGATGGAAATGCCTACAGACTGATATCTGCTTGATTTTTATCGTGAAAAAAATTGCCCAAGGCATTAACTCTCAGAATAAAAACAAACACAAATAGCATCACCTGAATTTTAGGACAAGATAGGCCTACAAAGAAAGAGAACAGCAATGGTCTAATCTTTCCACCAATCTTCAAGCACGACTCATACTAGAAATGATCTTTCGTAATCCTTGTTGACAATGTTCACCTCTGTCCAGAGCCTCGATTTTGTTGCACGCTGCAGCTCTACTTCTCGGCCGCTAACGGGCTGATTCTTTCTACATTCGTTTTTGCACGGCAGTGCTTCCGGGGAAGACGGCAGCGCTTCTCGAGAATATCGGACTTGCTTACCGACCAAGTCCGTGCAGTCCCTGCAAGGTGCTGCATCAACTAAGAAGAAATTGTGCAGGCAGTGAATCCAAGAACGCATCTTCTGCAGAAGCAAGGAAGTGCCGAAGCAGCGAAGCGGCAGCACTATTGCAACAAAAACGAGGCTCAGAGTTAGCTCTCTCCAAGCGACGGTTCGACGCAAAACATTTAAAAACTATGCGTGCCGTGGATGAAAAGGGGGAAAACCAATCCCAAGGAGTCCGATGCACAAGATCAACCCTTTGGCCTACCAAGTCTTCCAAAAACCAAATTTTGTAGCTTCTCATGCCCTTATTTCTGGAAGACTTGTCGGCGAATGACAACCGATGACATAGTCGATTCCCAGTTATAGAAATATTTTTCGTCGATCCGTCGAGCGCTTCAAGAGGACATGTAGAATCCTACCTCAGTGGCTCTAAACACAAACATTTGATTTTACCGTGCTCGAGTAAACTAGTTCGACTAAACTGGTAGATGGTCTTGCGCCGTTGCGGCCTTGCATGTCCATCTACTCGCGTTTAACAGAGTGAATAATTAGTGTGATATATTTTTAGTTTATTACTGTATGACCAGCGTAATTTAGCATCTTCTGACGAAGAAAGCTATGAAGTTTGTTTGTCAATAGACGATTTGACGACGATGATGATAAACGCCATAGAATCCTACCTCAATGCTGCTCTAAATATAAACATTTTATTTTAGTGTGTTCGAGTAAACGCCACCGTCCTTGTCGAAGAAATGAAGGGCTTTATGACCGGTGTAAAGAAAGGGAGCCTTCCACCTCCTCCGAGTGGACCCCCTCCTGAGCCACCGAATCCGGTTAGGAATCAGTTGCCACCATTTGGACCCCCCACTGGTAAGTCGACTTTTGCCATCCAGGAAATTCGGTTACATGTTTTAGTTGCGTATACAAAAGTCGTCCCTTTCCCTACTAAAGCCGTGTTTGCGGGACAGAACATAACGCTGCGCTATTTTCGGGGCAACTCTTGTTGTTTTGGGGATCCCAAATTCGGTTACATGTTTGAATCGCGTATCCAAAAGTCTCCCCCCTTCCCTACCAAAGCTGCCAAATTAGGTGTACGTTTTCTGTGTGTATGTGGTAGAATGTAACGCTGCGCTAGTGTTGCAGGGCAACTCTTGTTGTTGTGAAGATCATAGTTTCGATTACGTGTTTGAATCGCGTATTTCCCTTGCCCTACGAAAGCTACCAAATTACTTGTGCGTTTTCTGTATGTATTTGGCTGAATAGCCCAGCGATAGAGTTTCGGGGCAACCCTTGTTGTTTTTGGGATCCCGAAGCGCTGGTGACGGGATACCTATGATTTCTTGAATTCTCAAACTTTTGCTTTTATACCCCTACGTTCAGTAAAACAAGAGCTGTAAGCTCATATGGCACTTGCATGGGTTAAGGTGTTTTGATTGATCAAAAGTAAGTTTCGACTTTGCGGTTGAGATGCGCACTCTAATGGAGCTGGAACTTCATTTGTAAGCAAAACCCTTGAGGAAAAAATGCTAATGGCCTGATGGGCATCATGAAAATGCATATATTGCTTAAAGTATTTTTTTTACTTTGCGGTCAAGATTGGTAATAATCGGATTTGGGAAGTAGCAATTTCTAAGCAAATGTTGTTGAGTCTCCAATATTCCAGCGAAGTTTCATCGTCCTAGCACACCTGGAAGTACCTTATCGCGCGATCACCGGAATCCCAGACCCCCCCCCCCCCCTCCTCCAACTCCACCCACAATAACCGGAGCCAATCCGGTTCTGTAAATGATTAATCCAGAGCATCTGTTTGTCATTCCCACGAAGTTCGATCCAGATCACACCAGTCTAAGCGGGTCAAGCATTTTCCGCCCTCCCCCCAATAATTGCCGGATTCGGTCCGGAAATGAAAAAGGTACCAGAGAAAAATGTCGTCTGTTTAATTATTAAATTTCACCCGAATCCGATCACCCGTTTCAAAGTTACGCATGACTGAATATTCCGGATTCCCCTCCCTCAACTCCTCCCCCCAAGATTATCATATCGAGGATTTTTTTTTTATTCCAAGTCAGTTTGATCGGGTCCCTGATATGCCTTCCAAGTTTCGTCGTGAAAATCCCAAAAAAACGGAATTCCGGGAAACCCCCTCCTCCCCCCCCCTTCAAGTGTCCGGATCCAGTCAAATTATGTAAAAGATTTACATGGATCAAATGTTTGTTCTTCCCAACAAGTTTCACTCCGATACCATCATTCTAACCGTTTCTCGAGATTTCCGGTCCTCCCCCCCCCCCCAGCTCCCCCACGGTGCCCGTAGCCAATCCGATTCACTAAATGATTTACCTAGAGCATCCTTTTGTTCTTCCTACAAAGTTCCATCCCGATCTCTCCATTCCAAACGGGTCACGTATTTTCCGCCCTCCCTCCCCCATAGTTGCCGGATCCGGTACGGATATGAAAAAGGTCATCGGAGAAATTTCCTCTGTTCAATTCTTAAATTTCAATCGAATCCGATCACCCAGTACAAAGTTACGCATGACAGAAAATTTCGGATTCCCCTCCCTCCACTCCCCCCAACATTGTCAGATCGACAAAACAAAATTTTTTGAAGTCAGTTTGATCTGTTCCCTTGATATGCCTGCCAAGTATCATCGTGAAAATCCCCAAAACCACCATCACCGGAATTCCGGGAAACCCACTCCCCCCCCCCCTCCCATAAGTGTCCCGATACAGTACAATGGTCTAAAGGATTAATCTAGAGCAGATGCTTGTTCTTCCCAGCAAGTTTCACTCCGATCCCTCCATTCTAACCGTTCCTTGAAATTTCCGGTCTCCCCCCCCCAACTACCCCCTGGCTACCGAATCCGGTCAAGACTTTAAACGGGACATCACAGATATATTATCTATTCAGTTATTATGTTTCATTACAATCCGATCACCCGTTCGAAAGTTATAAACTTCTCAATTTCCCGGATTCCCCTGCCCTCCACTCCCCCGCATATGGTCGGATCGGGAAACTGATTATTTCCAGGTTCGTTTGGTCGGGTCCCTGATATTCCTGCCAAGTTTCATTGTCCTAGCTCATCTAGAAGTACCCTAACTCAGAAAAAAGTGACAAAATGCCCTAAATTTTCAAGTTTCCAGCGCCCCGCAATCCCCCTTATATGGTCGGATCGGGAAACTGATTATTTCCAGGTTAGTTTGGTCGGGTCCCTGATATGCCTGCCAAGTTTCATTGTCCTAGCACATCTGGAAGTACCCTAACTCGAAAAAGTGTGACTAAAAACTCGGACCGACCGACAGACTGACGGACCGACAGACGGAATTGTGATCGGTATATGGCACTTGAGGCAGAGGCTGCAAGTGCCATAAACACGGCCGAAAGGTGGAACTTCAATTTGCCTCTGGTAAAAAGTGCAGCATTTGGCCAGGTTGGTTCCTACCGATTGTATTTTGCTAATTTGAAACCCCTTCTGGATGAAGACAAAATTGCAACTATAATTTCAACACTGAATTGGCACTGAAAAACTTGTCTTTACCTAGACCACAGAGCGGACGACACGTCGTCGACATCTAGTGAGAAGTACGAGCGAGACGTTGCCGTCTTGAACAGGTGCTTTGACGACATTGAGAGATTCATCGCTAGATTGCAGCACGCAGCGGCGGCCAGTCGTGAACTCGATAGGCGAAGAAGGTAAGTCATCAGCAAGAGTCCATAGTTGCGTTTTTGCTGATACCATGGTATCTGTTACCACGGTAACTGGATCTGCAATTAGTCGTTTTTGCAGTCATCGTGGGATCTGATACACGGTGCTCTGCAAAAACGACTATTGCCGAAATTGCACTTTTCGAAGTCATCCCAAAAGAAAAACAGATATCCAGTTACATCACTAAGTGCTAAACTTCTTTCTGACCGATCTGACAAAATTTAGTAGATGGTCTGGCGCCGTTGCGGCCTTGCATGTCCATCTACTCGCGTTTAACAGAGTGAATAATTAGTGTGATATATTTTTAGTTTATTACTGTATGACCAGCGTAATTTAGCATCTTCTGACGAAGAAAGCTATGAAGTTTGTTTGTCAATAGACGATTTGACGACGATGATGATAAGTTACCACGGTCGGACCGTAGTATCTGAATTTCTGATACCACGATAACTGCAAAAACGCCTTTTGACCGTGGTATCAGATACCACGATAACTGCAAAAACGACTTTAGACCGTGGTATTAGATACCATGGTATCTGCAAAAACGCAACTCATGATTCTTGGATCGCTGCCTGCGATACAGGAGACATGTTACCGTTTCTTTTTAAAGTTTAACCGAAAGGCTGGGATAGGACAATCTAGTTACCAATCACTCACTCACTTAAATTGGGTTGAAAACCCGCTGAAAATACGTTACTTCGAGCGTGTTCCACCCTTCTAACAGTAGTAACTAATAGTTACTATTTCCGTTCCAACCTCACGAAAAGTTACTACGCTGACTGTTCCAACCTTCTCGAAATAGTAACTGTTTGCCTGATTGGTCGGATTCACCATGGCATGAAATTCTGCTTGAAAAAAGAAAAATCGTTCCACTCTTGACGTTAAAAAGACAGAACTCGTGACGTTATGCGTAGTAACTACGGTAAGTAGGATGGAACACGCTCTTCGTTGTTCCGCTATTCAGGAATAATCGATTTTCAAATATTGGAATTTCCGTGTGATTTGTGGTACCTCAATGCGTTTGGAATGTGTTGCATTTTGGTTTTGTCGGTTTTTTTTCCCTAGTAACCCGATTTCAGCTTATTACTAGAAAGTGGTAAGGGTCTAACCTGTGCGGTTTTTACGGAAAGTGTGGACCTTAGGCCGGATTGATGAATATGACATTATATTTTGGAAAGCTCTGTAGAACTCTTGCTTGGGGTCAAAAAGGATGATTTTTGCTTGTAGTTGAGCCATAGCCTACAGTGTGTGAAGTGAAGTGGAGTTGTGTAGCCTTTGTCAGAGAGGACTATCTGAAGTTATGCAGCCAAGCTTTCGTTTCATCAAACCATGTTTCTGCTTTCGAGTGGAAAGCTCCGTTCTAGCAGGCAAGCTGACAGGCACCAGTTTTAAGTTGAAGATGACTAAAATCTGTAAGTGCTAAATATGTGCGGCAGTTCCCTGGCCCAACAGCCATATATCTTCTTTGAGTGATATAAAAAATTACAGAATTGAAAAAGTGGCACTTTCCCACGGGTCCGAAAGTGCTGCCGTCTGTTGTTTCTACCCATTTCTGTTCGTGATTTATCATTTCATTTCTTACACTTGGGATTGAGGAAGAGAAATGATATCATATGGGCATCTTAAACTTTGCTCTAAAGAAATTAGAGCTTGTCCTTTGCTTCTTTTTAAGTGGTGATATTAGAAAGTTGGCCTACGCCAAGAAAGTCAACTTTTGAACTCACACAGATAGAATTTTCTTGTCAACGGCAGTCGACAGACCTTGATGAGCTGACCAACGTATATGTCATTCGTTTTTTAGTACAAAAATTCCGTCATGAGAAACAAGTTTGAAACCCAACGATTTTTTCTTCCGTTACAATAACGGTAGACAAACTTTCAATATTTGTTCTTTGTTCTTTTCAGTATTTATTCAGATCCCTCAACTCAGTGTCGTGTTCAGTTTTTCCTCCTTGTTTGTACTCCGGTATTCTGTCTTTTCAGTGGGTTATCAAAATAAATAAATAAATCAAATAGACGTTTGGAAAAGCAGGGGCTTTGAAGCAAACAGAAACAACTTTGCAACAAGAAGCAAACAGAACAGTTTTGGCGTTGAAACACTCACCATTTTTCAGCCTCAGTATTTTCCAGATCCCGAAAATCCAAAAAGAAAGACCACGGCGATGGAATCATGCAAGTCCGTGCCCGGGCACCCCCTGAGAAGGACTTCATCGACACCCTACAGAAATTCAAGCTCTCCTTCAATTTGTTGGTAGGTTTTTGTAAATTTGAGTCTAATACCGGCCAACGAAGGCCATTATACATAACAAAATAACACTTCACAAACTTACACTTTACACGCTAAGTTGGGTCGAACCCACAATACACAAACTCCCCCCATTTCAGCCAAATAGGAAGAGATAGGCGCATGTGCGGCCCAGAGGTTATAGCCAAGCGAGGGTTCTGGGACTCCAACATCCTATTCCGGAGTGAAAGACAAGCAGAACTACGGACTTCAGAGAAAGACGGGAGCAGCGTTGCCACACTGTTACAATTTTCCGATCTTCTAAAGATCAGAAAGTGTTCTTAGAACTACTTGAACTACACGAACACAAGTACATTTTGACGACCTTATGTTGTAAAATTACTACTCTACAAACACGACTACAATAAGCAGTCGTAACAGAACAAAACGTGTTCTTCCAACTTCCAACAAAGTAGAACGTTTGTGCTCCCCGTGGCAACCCTGAACGGGAGACCTTTGGCATCAAACATTACCGTGGCACTACAGTTGAAAATTAACAAAGTTAAAGCATCATATCGGTAATTTGTAATAATTGACTGACTCCGAATCGCTTACCAGTTGCAGTGGATTTGCTGAAGTCTGCATTACTTAAATAATTGTACGTTTGTTACAAGGTGGGAGAGGGACTCTTTTTTTTTATATGATTGTACTTTTCAAGCTAATCAAATATCGGAGTGGTAAGTCGCATCTTTGGCTCTTTTCAACTTAGCCTCAGTTTTGTTATCGGACTGCGTAGCAGCGGCTTGGCTGGTGCAGGCACTTACACTTAAAACACTTGAAATACTGTTGGCATTATTTATATTGATGAAAATCATGACAGATTAAAATCAATGAAACTTGACCTGGCGTTTTTGAGAAGACTGTTGTCACTCTCTTTTTTTTCTCTATGCTGTATCTGTCTAATCTGTCCAGTTTATTCTGTCCACTTTAGTCTTTCCACTTTATTCTTTTCTCTTTTCCTGTCCACTTTACTATGTCCACTTTAGTCTGTTCATTTTAGTCTCTCACTTTAGTCAGTCCAATTTAATCTGTCCACTTTATTCTGTCCACTTCAGTCTGTCCAATTTAGACTTTCCACTTTTTTGTCCACTTTTGTCTGTCCACTTTAGCCTGTGACATAAGAAAACTATGTAGGTGTTATTATAGAGATTGTAAATACCCGCTTTATTCGCCATCGCCACACTCTTAATTCGAATCGCAGAATTATTTGAAAATTTAAAGCTCTTGCTAAAACGTCGAAACTCCAGGAGTTTCATGACAAGATCGGTTCAAGCAGGCTTTCTCCATACGGGCTTATCCGTTTGTTCTGTTTATTTTTGTCTGTTCTGTTCACTGTCAGAAGTTTCGTACAGATAACACAAGGATGCGCAGTTTCAACAGACCAGACTTGGGATGTAGTCTGTTGTGATGTTGAAAACGGTATGCATTAGACGTTGTGCAGAACAGGCATTGGGAAAACTTAATTTTACGTTTTGGCCGATCAGTCCTTGCCAGTGAAAAACATAAAGATATTCTGCCCGATCTGGCACCGGTGACAGGACGGACGCGGCATCAAAATCTCCTGGTCCCAGTTAAATGTCGCACAAACCGGTATTCGAATTCCTTTGTACCATATTTCACTGAGAAGATTAACAAAAAACAAGTGAGTTCTAAGTGATTTATTTTCTTTTATGTAATAATTGTATATATTCAAGTATTTTAACACATGAAATGTAATGGTCGACGTATTTAGTGCCATGTCGGCGCTACGAGTTGAATCAATAAAAATATCTATCTATCCTATCTATTGCGAGGAGACCTAAAAAAAACATTTGAAAAGCCAGCAGATGCTTTTTTGGCGGTTTTCGTCTTTTCCTGACAGTGCTTGTTATTTATAACATTTGATGCACAACTTTTTCGAAATCAGAACAGATTACATCCCAAGTGTTGTCTGTTGAAACTACGCATCCTTGTGTTATCTGTTATGAAACTTCTGACAGTGCTGTATTCGTGTTTTTCTGTTGTATCTTCTTTTCTTTCTTTCTCTTCTTTGCTCGTCCATCTTCATACTGTTCGTGTGCAGTGGGCTACAAATATATTATTATCTGTGCCTAGACTGTAAAAAAAAATCCTGCAGTATTTGCTACTGGGATTAATCTTGTCTCTAAAAAGATAATCTTTTCTCTAATTCGGATTAATCTTACCCGATGAATTTATCTCAAAATAGTAGTACGAAGTTGTACAAAAAATTAGCATGCAGTACTAACTGATGCTACTACATGCTTCTACGTCAGGGCTACCGTGTTAGTGAATACTACTGCATGCCACTATTAGCAAGACTGGATGCTAGTATGGCAAGACAGGATGCTACTGGATACTACTACTTAAGATTGGACCAGTCTGAGGCACATTAAATGACAGTATTCTTTGCTATTACATAGTATTACATGCAACTTTTTCGTACAACTACGCAGGCTACAAATTTTTCATCGGGTATCACAGTAGAGATAAGATTGATCCTAATAAAAAATACAACGGTTAACTTTAATTCTGACTCGGAGAAATTTTTTACAGTGCGACAGTGTGTGATTTCTTTTTCTTCTACACTACGTCGACAGTGGCGGACATAAATACCGATTTATCTTTTTAGGCCAAACTCAAATCGCACATTCACGACCCGAACGCACCTGAATTGGTTCACTTCTTGTTCACCCCCTTGGCCCTAATTGTGGACGCCTCGAGGGACGCCCAAGTAGAGCCAAATCTCCCCGTTAGGGTGATATCGCCTCTTTTAACAGCTGAAGCCGTCGAGCTGCTGACGAACTGCCTGACGTCGAAAGAAACAGAGCTTTGGCATTCGCTGGGAGAAGCATGGCTTGTTCCAAGGTATGACCAGCTTTATTAATTAATTAACTGATTTAGTTGACAACCCGTCAAAAATGATGGAAGTTTTTAAAATTGAAGGGAACTAAGGTTAGGGAGAAAGTGTTGACTATTATATAAACTTGAAAAGCAGAGATAGGTGATAGTGTAGGTGACGCTGACTGGATAGGATGGTCCTTTACGTTTCTGTATGCGTGACTTTGTTAAAGTTTATCATTTCTTTTCTGCGCTTGAAATTGAGACTGTCAAATGGTATCATGTGTGCCTGCTAAACTTAAAAGTGTGATTATTAGTAAGTTGGCATACGGCAAACGAAAATGAACTTTGGCCTAAAATTTAGGCGATAGATTTCGTTTTTCAGCGCTGAACGGTAGCCGTGTCATCTGTTTTTGTACAAAAATTATTTCCTTGGTTGCACCATTGAAAGTTTTTAGATACGGTACCTTCAGTGTCGAAGTACACATTTAAAGAAAAAAAGAATTTGGATACAAATTATGAGACAAGTGAGGAACCTGTAAATAACAATCGACTGTTAGACCATGGTCATCTTCGGTGACGAGGGGTTTTCAACTGTTGCTGGTTGGTGTAAGACAAATTTATTTCCGTGTGAGGTTAAGAAAAATCGTCCCCCTGGTCCATCTCTGTGACCGAGACTTAAGTGTTCACCCATTTTAAAATTAATAACACACACTGACTTGAATTCGCGGTTATTAGTAGAGTTTCTCTATAGTTATATGATTCTAGGAAAGAGATTATATTTGCAATATAATCAGTTTGCAGTATAATATAATATATAATAAATTTGCAATTTAATCGTCCGTGACTGAAAAGGGCAAGTTCGACTGTTCGACTGCTTTTAAAATATCTTCAGCCGATGTTCTTTTTTTTTTTTTTTAACACTGAGCGAGAGCCCTTGCATGGTCAGGTATCTTTTTCATATCTTTCTTGCGATATACCGTTTTCGAGGGATTGGCAACTTCAGTGTTAAAACGGTAGTGAAGAAAACCAAAGTATTGCTCCGAAACACCTTCGTCGGTGAAGCAGACCGAAGGTTGCTGCAGCACTTAATGTTGCCCACGCAATGTAGCCCAAATCTAGTTTTGTTTACATTGCAGTTGGGGAATATAAACACTAAATATAGAATTCCCTTTCTAGGGAAAAATGGAAGGGATATGTGACACCGTATCACCCAGTCTTCGCAGACGGCTGGGCGCCGGACTATCCGCTAATTGAGGAAAAGGACCGGCCGGTGAGTATTTGTTTTAGACCTTGTTTAATTGGTATTTTTTTATTTTGTTAAATTTAATCCGTTTTTATTTTAATTTAATTTGCTTTTTCTTGCAAGTATTTAAGGACATTTTGACCCTTGACTTCCAAAAAGGATATCAGCAAAACACGGAGTAGAGACTTCATTTTCTTTTGCTTAGATTGTTTGTACAAAATGACGTGATTGGTAGTTTATTTCAAATATTCCTTCAGCCCAAGCTGACTGCGAAGTGCTAGTCATATTTGACAGTGCAAAACGGACACGTCAACTGAATTTTATTAGAGCTATATTTCGGCCCTTCTTGGCAAGGGGCATTTTCACGAGTTTCATTTTCAGTTGATGTATCCGTTTTGCATTGTCAAATACAGTTTATTTTAGATGTTTAGTTTTGTTCCTTTGTTAGTTGTGAAATGCCGTAAGGCTAAATCACGTCATAAATTCAATCCTTCCTTCATTCAGACTCGACATATTCCGGATCAGATTGGATATTTGTAAGTAAATAATTTGTTTGTAACCCGCCATTTCTGAGCGGAGTAAGTGAATGAAAATAAATAAAACACATAAAATACGCTGGACAAAGTGACAAATAAACCAGAAAGCATTTTTTCAACCATTTTTAGAGGTCAAGGACTCTAGTCGTAGCCTCGTAGACGGTCCAGAGCCCACATGGCTTGGTCTAATGGAAAATCAGAGACTGAATTTGAAGGGGAGATAGAAACAATATTAGTATAGTTTTTTTGTCAGTTTTAGATAGATAAATCTTTTTATTCGCCAAAAACTTGTCATGGCTTATGCCAAATTTTACGCCATAGATACATCCCATGAACACATACGTAAATCATCATACATATCAAATCGTAATATAAATCATATTTTTACACCAATAACTTTATAAATTTAACTAGCAGCTCAGCTTACGCTCAGTCATACAAATTTAGAAAAGAAGAGACAAACTCTCTTCGAACCACTGGTGCGCACATTTTATTGGCTGCAACTTTTCAACCAGTAGCTTCCTTACGAGGAAAGCCTTTTCGCCAGCTCTTCGGAAGGAAAAATATCTTATGGATTGGGTGATTCAAAGATCTGACACTAAACTCCATGCAGTGTTCATGTAAGGAGGCGATTCTACCGGACTTCTACTACCGGATTTTTAGCTCCATCCATTGGTGCGGTCAGTTTGTTCTTGATGTGCAATAAGTTCATTGGGGTTGCGTCTGCTACTCGTCAAGTTTCACTCGAGTCAAGTCACCCTTTCAAATAGAAAGGTACATTTCGAGAAATGTCTGGTATCCTTCTACATGTATAGAAAATGAGTCGAAAAGGAAAAGTCAGGTAGGATTTTTCTTCAAGGATATTTAAGTCATTCTTGGCAAGGGTCCTCGTCAGGCTGTAGCCGAAGATCGAGCCTGCAGGTTTTGATTGCGGGCTTGAAGCCTTCTGTTAAAGTTGATTGCGGTTTCACAAATTTCCCACTAATTATTTTTGTGTTTTCCTTTCAGAACGAGAGGTACTTCTATGATGCTGAAAGAGCTGCACCATCACCTGTTAGAAGAGAAAGGTTTGTTTTTTATTGTTATTATAACTATTATTATTGTTAATAGCGAAAAAAAGGGGCTTCTCTGCTAACATTATCAACGTACTTTTTGGTTCCAAAATGTTCATCCGGTGTATTTTTGAAAGCGTCGACTGATGGGCTGGCAACGGGATGGGATGCAAGTTGGTTCCAAGCCACATCTTTCTTGAATCGCTGAGAGCTAGGATTGAAGTCGTGGCAGACAATTTTAGGATGAAACGAACGTGGCTGTTGTTTGTTATTTTACGTTCTACGTCACCAAGAGTGATTGTTTCTTTTGGTAATTTTGTGCAAAAAGCACTCGAGTTGAGAAGTGCTGTTTCTTAGTTTGTTGTTTTGTTTAGTTTCCTATGAGTTGTTTGTTTAACCTGTACATGGCCTTTGGGTTTTTCAATACAGATATATATATAATATATTTATCATCGGTCATAGACGAATTTCTCCTTCCCGACAAAAACGTCGGGATCAGCTATAACAGATTAGACCCACCGGATGCAAGCGAAATAAGAGGCGAGACTATTACTATCCGTTTTCGTAACACTTCCTGTGCAATCCTTCTTAATAAAGCTGTGCAAGTTAAAAGGGCTCGACCTGTGATATCGACCAGTGACGTTCCATCATACATCCGTTTTTTTTTTAGAAAGAATCGTAGAAAAAAATATATTAATCAACGGCTAGAAACAGAAGTCAGCTATCATGTTCATCTGCGATATTTCCGGCCCTTTTGGGGAAGGGATTTCAGTTTAATAAGCTTGTCAAGTCAGCTTGTGCCTAAGGAATACTTATGAAACAATATTGTTCTAATATTTTCCATCCGTTTTCCAGATCAGAAACCCCCCCTTCCGATACTTTCCGGACGTCCAACCGCCCCGGAAGTGACATTTCCGGCGACTCGATGGAACGTTCCGGCGCAGAAGATTTGTCGGAACGTCGCCAGCGTCTTTGGGTCGACGAGCTGCGCAAGCGCGATGCGCGAATCGTCCAAGTGACGTACCCGCGCACTGCCAACAATGATAAGGAGCTTACTGTGGTACGAGGAGAGCTATTGGAGGTGAGCATTTTTTTTGTTTCAGTCCTATGTATATATATCAGTTTTATTGGTTTTATCCTCGGGTCATTGTTCATCGCCGTTGCTTTAACTCATGTTCTTTTTGCTGCAACAATCATAGAAAATTTTCGAATTTGCGACATATCTGCTATTAAAGTATCATATTTCAAATTTGCCAAATTTTCAGGATAGGCTTCTAATGTTAAAGTAAAAGACCCAGTTTTAATTTTGAAGAAAAAGATGACCAACTTAAAAAAAAAAAAAAAAAAAGCTTCGGTACCACTCCAAACCAACCTGTACACATTGTTTAACAAGTGAATAATATAGTGCGTAAGTAATTGTAATTTAGTTGTCGGAATCGTGTGTTTTTATGGCACTTGCAGCCTCTGGCACAAGTGCCGTATACCGATCGCAATTCCGTCTGTCGGTCGCTCCGGATTTTTTGTCACACTTGTTCGAGTTAGGGTACTTCCAGATGTGCTAGGACGATGAAACTTGGCAGGCATATCAGCGACCCGACCAAACTAACTTGGAAATAAATCAGTTTTCTGATCCGACCATCTGGGGGGGGGATGGAGGGCGGGGGAATCTGTAAAATATAGTAGTGCGTAACTTTTGAACGGGTGATCGGATTGGAATGAAACTTGATAACTGGATAAAGGACATATCTCTGATGTCCCATTTGAAGTTCGGACCGGATTCGGTTGCTATGGGGGAGTTGGGGGGGGGGGAGAGACCGGAAATCTCGAGAAACGGTTAGAATTAAGGGATCGGAGCGAAACTTGCAGGTAAGAACAAGCATCTGCCCCAGATAAATCGCTTACACAATTGTGGACTGGATCCGGTCCCTTGTGTGCGGTGGGGGGGGTGGAGGGGAGATTGCCGGAATTCCGGTGGTGTCAGTTTTGGGGATTTTCGCGACGAAACTTGGAAGGCATACCAGGGACCCGAACAATCTAACTTGGAAACAATCAGTTTCTCGATCCGACCATCTGAGGGGGGAGGGGGGTGGAGGGCGGGGGAACCTGGAAAATTGAGTAGTGTGTAACTTTCGAACGGGTGATCGGATTTGAATGAAACTTGCTGAGTGAACCAAGTACATATCTCTGATATCCCATTTGAACTCCGGACCGGATTCGGTAGCTATGGAGGAGTGGGGGGGGGAGACCGGAAATCTCGAGAAACGGTTAGAATGGAGAGATCGGATTGAAACTTGCTGGGAGGAACAAGCATCGGCCCCAGATAAATCGTTTACATAATTGGACTGGATCCGGACCCTTGGGGTGAGTGAGTGGAGGGGAGTTTCCCTGAATTCCGGTGATGTCAATTTTGTTGATTTTCGTGACGAAACTTGGGAGGCATATCTGTGATCCGATCAAACTGACTTGTAAATAAAAATTTACTCGATCCGATAGTCGTTGGGGAGTAGAGGGATAGGGAATCCGGAATATTCAGTTATGCGTAACTTTGGAATGGTGATCGGATTCGAGTGAAATTTAATAATTGAACAGAGGACATTTCTCTCGTGATCTTTTTCCTGTCCGGACCTGATCCGACAACAGTTGGGGGGGGGGGGGGGAGACCGGAAAATATTTTTCTGGCTGATACTGGAGAGATTGGGACGGAACTTCGTGGGAATAAAAAACAAATGCTCTGGATAAATCTTTTTCAGAACTGGATTGACTCCGGCGACTGTGGGGAAGTTTGAGGGGTGGGTCCGGAATTCCGGTGATAACGAGTTAAAGTACTTCTAGATGTGGTAGGACGATGCAACTTGGCTGGAATATTAGCCATTCGACAAGATTGGCTCAGAAATCGCCACTTTCCAAATCCGACTATTCCTTTAAAGTATCAATCTTGAACACAAAGTAAGAAAAATACTTTTGAGCGAAAGATACATTTTCATGACCCCCATGAGCCCATTATCATTTTTGTCTCAAGGGTTTTGCATACAACTGAAGTTAAAGCTCCCTTAAAGTGCGCATGTTAACTGCAAAGTCGAAAAGTACTTTTTATCAAATGATTCATCTCATCCTATGATAGCGGATTCAACAGCTATGGGGGAGTTGGGAGGGGGTTATCAGAAATCTCAAGAAACGGTTAGAATGGAGGGATCGGAAGTTAAACTTGCTGGGAAGAACAAGCATTTATTCTAGATAAACCGTTTGTACAGTTGGACTGGATCCGGACACTTGGAGGGAGGGGGGCCTTCGGGAATTCATGTGATGGCGTTTTTCAAGACGAAACTTGGCAGGCATATCAGGGACACGATCAATCTGACAGAGCCCTTACCTACTACATACAGTTGCAAGTGCCATATGAGCTTACAGCTCTTGTTTTCTATGGTATTTATGTGTCATCGAATGGACCAGATGGTTTAGGCATAGTTCTGTTTTATACATTATTTTCTACTCCTCAGTTCTGAGGGAAATAAATAAATAAATATGTATATCAGTTGCATATGTATCAGTACATACATATATAGAATCTCTGACGTATGTATTACATACATATCAATTATTATTTACATCTGATTTACATACATAACAATTATTTTATTATTTCGATCAACCTCTACAAAACTCATTGTCATGTAGTTGGGACATAGTTACATAATAACATATCAGAATTTAGTGTCACCTTATTTAAAGTGTACTATAGCTTGAGAACATAAGATGTTTAATTATTCTATTATGCTTAGTGTTGCCGCTCATGTCTTTTACATTTTTTTTTACATTACTCTGCTGTAACTAAGAAGCGGTCATAAATACATACAAAAAACAACTCGGGGTGTCCGTTGAGGTTTTTTCTGTTTTACTTGACTGCATTGTCAGGAGTTTCATAATAGATAACACAAGGATGCTCTGTTTCAGCAGATAACACTCAAGATACTCTTATGTTTTTTCAGTATTACGCACTAAAACGTTATGCATACAAAAGAGCCGAAACAGTTCCGAAAAACATCTTCTGACATTTTTGTTTGTCATCACGATATCGGAAAAGTCAGCAAATACTTGTATACACTAAAAACGGAAACTTTGGAAAAAGTAAAAGTTGTATCTGAAGTTGATTAGATGTTCGATATTTTACTTTGCATTAACCGTTGTTTTATTTATTTTTCAAACCATTTTGTTTTGACGTACAAGGTTATTTTTGTTCTACAGAAATAGTATGTGAAATATACTTATTGATTGATTTATTGATATTATTGATTGAGGGGTAGGAACACATGCTGCATCCGAATATGAAAATTATTTCCACGCCGGACCAGTAATTTGAGCTGAATCCCGAAATTTAGAATGAAGTTTTAACGTAGTCGATATAGAGTGAGGAGACATGGTCTTGATACTTTCGAACATACTGATGATAAACAAAAAGTGTATGCGATCAGTTTAATTATCTGTAAAGTCCCAACCGGCATTTACTTTGTCGAAAAAGTCAGAATGCATCCGACAACTATCTGGTACCAGTTTAATAAAATTTGTTGACCAATTTTTGACCATTGGCCAGTCCTTACCCCACCCCTTTATTTACGCAGGCGAAAGCTCTGCACGTGGGTGACGTCACTTTGTTTAATCTATGTACCCAGGGGGGATGGTGATTTTGGTCGCACGGGGGTCGAAGGGGTTGATAAATGTTGTTAAAACTCCATAGAAGGAATCACTGGCAAAGTACAGGCCAAGTCCGTAGATGGGTCCTTTAGCACTATGTTTAGCGGCAGAGGAGGCGGTTTCAGATTAAGGGTAAAAACAATTATGTTGTATAAGCTAATAAGATATTCGTTTAAGGGGTAAGGAGGCTCACTGAATCCATATCGGTACTTAGTTTTCTTGCCGGACAAATGATTCACCAGGAATTCGGCCAGAACTGGAAATTTGGTTGAAGCTCTAAGTTGTTTCTGAAGTCGATTAGAGATTCGGTATCGGGATAATTAGACATGCTGAATCGAACTTTGAACGTTCGGCTCTCAGCGTCACTAGATCCTTTGCAGTTCGCCGGGAATGCTGCTAAAATACGAGGAATCTGGTAAAAAAAAAATAAAAAAAAAATTAAGTCGATTAGATATGAGATACTGGAGTAAACATGCTTGTTGAATACAACATCATCAGTTGTCCACGATTTGTGTCAAGTGTACGCTGAATCTAGTAGATTGCATTTCCGTTTTCTTTCAGGTGGTGGATGACTCTAAGAATTGGTGGAAGTGCAGAAACCAACGCGGACAGGCAGCCCACGTTCCCCACACAATTGTCACTCCGTATCTTCTGGAAGACGAAATATTCCAACCCTACCATCAAGTACGTAGTCAGAACTAGAATATATTATATTTCAACTTCAAACCCTTCACCCCCGCCGTTTAAAACTCTCCGTATCTTTTGGAAGTAAAATCCTGTCGAGCCCTATTCACCGAAATATCCTCCCGCCCCCAGGGGCGTCACGACTGGGGGGGGGGGGGGAGGGGGGGGGGTGCCCCGCTTTCGTCAAAACGGTTGATTTTTTTCGTGAAAACAGTCGTCTTTTCTGAAAATTGGTCGAATTTTCGTCAAAATAGTCGGTTTTTCTTAAAATCAGTTGATTTTTCCGAGAATCAGTCGATTTTTTTCAAAACTGTCATTTTTCGTTGTTGAAAACAGTCGTTTTTCTGCTGTTCCCCCCCCCCCCCCCCCAAACATTTTGGCTAGTGACGCCTCGGCCGCCCCAACATGAGCCGGCTCGGGTAAGGCGAAGCAGGTCCATTGCAGAGCCTGTACCGAAACTTAAACATGTGACTGCTTCACATGGTCGATATCAGCTTTGTTTTGTGCCCTCGTTTGTTAAGTTGTTTAATGCCTGGTCGAATTTTTAGTCTGCAAAATAGTTATTAATTGTATATATTCTACTTTTGTGTACGTTAATTTCGGCTCGTTGACTGACATACATGTTTATTTTACGACAACAAAAACTAATAATCGGCTCTGTCCGTCGCATGTTTTTCGAATAAAGTGAAATTGAAATTGAATATTACCCAAAAAAGCCCTTGGGCCATGGCAACAAAGATTTATAAATAAATTCAGTTACTTATAGAATTAACGCACTCCTCCTATTCTAAAAATCTCGTTCTATGCTCCATTGCAAGCCTCAAGTAACGTCCAAGTTTTTTCACAGTAACAAAACATTCATCCTTCATGATCGTTACCATCCATTCTTCATTATTTACTCTCTCACCAAATACCTCCTTTTTCCTTTCATCCAATTAGAGGAGGGTGTGCGCGAGTTGGAAAGCAAAGTCTGAATAACTTTCCACGTCCTTCGCGCGTTCGAAACCAAGGCAGCTTTCTCGGAAAGTGGTTCAAGAAAGTTAACGGGAGAGCTCCGCGGAAAGTTTAATACTTCAGCACCATAACGTTCCGCACCGGTTTTCGTGCTTTGGCAACCTTATCAGCTTTCTCGGAAAGTAATTCGAAAGTTAGTGTAGAGCTCCGCGGAAAGTTGAACCCTTCCGCACCGGTTTTCGCGGTTTGGTAACCAAATCAGTTTCGCGGTTTGGTAACCGAATCAGCTGTCTCGGAACGTGATTCAAGAAAATTAACGGGAGAGCTCCTCGGAAAGTTGAATGTTTCCGCACCATAGCTTTCTCGGAAAGTGATTCTAGAAAGATAGTGGAGAGCTCCGTGGAAAGTTGAATGCTTCCGCACCATAGCTTTCCACGCCGATTTTCGCGCTTTTGGTAACCTTATGAGCTTTCTTGGGAAGTGATCGAGAAAGTTAGTGGAGAGCTCCGTGGAAAGTTGAACGCTTCCGCGGTTTCAGCTTTCTATGTGTTCTCGCGACCAGTTCAGCGGCAAAAGAAAACAATTTCAGTCTCGCAGTTTTCGCGGTGGGCTTCGCTCGCTCGAAAGTGACTTCGGAATCTCGCGAAAACTTTGTCCGCCGTCTTAAAATCCTTGGGATTGACCCTAGATAGCAGTGGTGGAACCATTATAAAACGTCCGAAAAAGTTTGCTGTATTGACTGTTGTTCAAAGACACGGAAACAGACGGACTGGTGGTGGCGCTTGCTACCGAGAACGAAAACAATGGAAATATATTAGGTTTTAGTTCTGCTTTAAAGGTCCCAGGGCCAAATACATCGTATCCATTTTATTATGTTGAGAACGATTATTCAATTTTAGAATTCGAAGAACGGCATCAACTCGCCGTTCCCCAGGGATGCCCCCTCCCCCCTCTCCCCGTGAGCTCTTTTAAACCAAGACTTCAGATATCCGGCGTTCAGATATCCGGCGTTCAGAGGCACTTTATCTCGATGAAAAATTTTCAAGAATTACTTGTATGGATTTTTTTTTGATTTTTTTTTAAAACCCGTAGCCGGAACGTATGCAGTTGCAAGTATTAATAGCATACAGTAGTAACTGTTACCCCTGCGTGCTACTTTTAGAAAGACTGGATGCTACTGGATACTACTGCTTAAGATTGGCCCAGTCTGAGGCACATTAAACGATTGTATTCTGTACTATTACATATCAATACATGCAACTTTTTCGTATAACTATCATACAACTACACAGGCTACAAATTTTTATTGGGATGGTTACGAATGTTAGTGAGTAAACAACCAAGAAGACAATTACAGAAGTTCTATTTTCATGTTGTGTTAAAGGACCTGTCCTACCTATACTACTAATGCAACCTACTTCCATAATCACTCCATATATGTCTAAACCCGGAGACCCCAATTTCGTACGGTACATTGTAATCCCTCTAACAAAATCACGCTGATTTTCTCACTTGCCGTGTTTTGCTACCGTCGATGTGTATCACGCTGTCGACGGTTGTCTGCGAGAAGTTTTGTCCATCAGAAAAACCGGTTATGTAAATTGTTTCCCTGTTTTTGCGACAAGGCAACGGATCTCAGAAAAGGCTTAAAACAGCCAAAACCATGGGTTATTTGTTGAAAGCACAGCATAGTTTTAAAGTATTTAAATATTTAAAAATAATCCAAGTTGAAGAGTGCGAGGGGAGCATCCGGCGTTTTACTGCATCGAATGAATACTTTGCGATAATTAAGGTCTTTAGTGTCGGAACGTTCATACAAAACGTGCCTCCAGGCTCAGGTTCTTTAGTTTAAAAAAGGCTCATTTAATGATACAAGTACTTCTAGAAAATAAAGATTTTCACAAATCCGGCAGAGTGCAGACCACGAGAAGGCAGGACCTTAGAAGTCAACTAACTACTGATCTTACTCACATACAAATAACTAATAAAGGTACAATGTATTAACGCCGCCATCCCCACCAACAAAAACTCAAACATAAAAAGTAGTAATAAAAAAGAACAAAATGCAGGGAGACATGGACGACCAACGCACCACAAGCCAATCAAATAATTGAAAAATTACCGGTTATTATGATCTACCACGACTATCGTTATTTGAATATCTTGCGAAAGAGGGAATAGAGCTGTTCTCGTACCGTTATCGAAAGTAGCGCATTGCCTTATTGACTTTGTTTTTAACCAACAGGACCCACGACCCGGACCCTCGACCGATTGGGTAAAGCGCGAGCGTCAAGGTAAAAAAGGTGAATTCAGATATTTTTGAAGTGGAAAGCTATTTTTTCGTCAATTCTATTCCGTCCTTGTTAAACTGTCCGTCCGCACGTCCGTCTGGGTGCCTTTACCTGTGTTACGTCAGTGAGTTTTGTTGCAGTTCATTTCGTGTTATAGGTTATGTTTCTTGCTGGGTTGTTCAGTTCTGTGTTCTGTAAGTAGTGTTTACAGCATATCTTTGAATTTCATTACGACTGTCATCCATTATCCAGATTTCTCCATTAAGCGCTTGAATCACGCTAAGGAAATAAGCCTGGGTTCCCTCCCCCCCCCCCCCCTTCCAGTCCGTACTTTGGCCACGTTTTATTTGTATCCACTCATTACCAGCCTCATACCATTGGGGAATTATTTGGTAAAGCTCCTAACCAATCTGTTGTCGAAACTTTATAGTATTTTTTTTTGCTCCAATTCTCGCTTTCGAATTAATTTCTCATTCTTTTAAACATGAGTAGGGGTTAATTATGACAAAGACAATAACTCTAATAAAGAAAATTACATCAGGGAAACAGTACCGACAGTGACGTCATAACTTCTGTAAATAAAACGTTACTTAAGTTTATGAAAACGAAAAAGAACTCTTGCAGTGTCGAAGTCCAAACAGAATCTCCGTAGCTTAATGTTGGAAACATAATAGAGAACATATTAGTTACTCCCTTTGGTGGCTTTCTAGGGGTTGTACATTCGCAAAAATGTCGAAAATCCCACATAAAAATTGACAATCCGACTTTTCGCAACCAAGTTCTTTTCATTATATTTTCCGTTTACATTCTGCCAGAATACTTGTGTTCCAACTATAGACTAGGACCCCCACCCCCCTTACACTCAACAGAAACCAGCACGAAATTTACTTACCTTCGAATGGTTGTCTCCCTCTGAGTCAAAGTACACTGTAAAAAGTTTATCCCAGTAAGGATTCAAGTTAACTGCAGTATTTGCTACAGGGATTAATTCTGTCTCTACTGGGATAAGATTAATCCGAATTAGAGATAATCTTATCTCAGGAGAGTAAAGATTAATCCCCGTAGCAAAAAATTTTTTCGACAGTCTGAAAATAGTGTATGTATCAAATGCAGATGTTTTCTTTTTAAAACTGGTTCAGTAAAAGATCCCGCCCAGCAAATGACAATCTTATGTTTTACTTGTTCTTCGCTGTTGTTTTTATGCAAGAGTATTTTTCCGGTTTTGTTGAATCTGTGTTTTTATCTTGTACAGATGTTTGTTTACTCCGTCCATTGCTATCTGTACAGAAGGCTCTCGACTTACAAGTACTAATTTTCTTATCTTACATGTTTGAGTTAATGTGGAATTTATATTGCTAAGAGTTGATTCATGCTTGGTTTTACCTTTGACATTTTGTACTTTTGACGCCGACGCAGATTCTAATCTTTCCCGAACTTCAGAAAAAGAATCCAAACCAACAGTATAAATACCGAATTAAATACTTTCGAGGATAAGCCTACGGTCACCCCACAAATGCTCTCTTACAAAAATAAAACAGGTACCACTATTACGTTCCATGTACGTAGGGGAGTCCCAGGCCCTGACTTTGGAACTGCCGCTAATTCCGAGGACGGAGCCGGGCTCGTTGAGGGACTTGGGACTCCCCTCCTCCTCTATCTTTTCGTCATACTACGAAGAGTAGATTTATACTTGTGTGTACTTTTGACATTATTATTTTGGCACTGATGTCTATCTTTTACGAACTTTACAAAATTTCAAGCCAATACCAACGAAGTGGGCCATCTACTGAAATAAGTCTTTAAGCTTGCTTTAAGGAAATCCTTAAAACAATCCAGACGTCAAAATCTGTACGAGATTAACTCTGCTCACCCCCACACTCTCTTACAAAAATTAAGCTTGTCAGAACGGATTTGGTATGATCTTTGTTATGTATTGCTCAACTCGTTATTCGCACTTATACTATTCGTTAAATCAAAAAATTCATCTTCATTTTTATATTCGTGTTATTTTGAAAGTGCATGAAATGGTTATCTTTTCACTAATTCGAAAAAAAAATATTTTTAAACTTTTCTGTGTGCACACCTGAAGAACAGGACATTCCAAAGATTTAGTGATTTTTCAGGCAATCGTGGAACTTTGTATATTTCCGATTTGTTGTGTGTGGTTGGAATAAAATTGGTTTTACAGCATGTTTACATTTTATTCCTGTTCCAGAACCTGCTCATATGTTACAGGTCTCGCCTGAAGGGATGTGATTGTTCCGCGCATTGGTATGTTTGCCTCTTAATCATTTTCTTTTCTCTCTTATTGTTGTACACTCCCACCGTCCGCCCTGGCCGAATGGTTAGCACGCTGAACTCGTAAGCAGAGGGTCGCTGGTTCGAGTCTCGGTGGTGCCTATCATTTGGTTTGAGGCAGCAATTTGTGGCGTAGGCCTATTTTACAAGCCAAAGTTCGCCCATCTCCGAGTGGATACCTAGATAAATCTGGGGAAGAGATAGGAAGGGTGTGCGAAAACAACCTGAGGGCTAGCTCCCAACCGCCCATTCCACTTCCGGGCTGAGTGCAGAGAATCGGGCATCACCACTTCCAGTATAGGCTAATGGCTAACTAATATCAGCACCGCAAGTCCGCCGTTATCCAATCAATCAATCAATTTATTACTCATCAAGAGGGAGGGCGTGTAGCTCTACTGACGGAGTACGAAACAAAAGAGGAAAAAAAACAAGAAAAAAGACATCGTACATAGCAAAACTTTACACTAAACAGGACAAACATAACTACAAATTACACGAAGGGGGAAGACCACTGGTGGTTCAGTTTACTAGCGGAAGATTTGAAATCTTCCACTCTTTTATCAATAATCTAGCAGGCACAACCAGATGGAATTTCTGCGCCAAGAAAGAATTACTGGTTCAACGGGGCAAATGCAGCAGATACTTGGCAAACTTAAAATAGATCCGGTGAACATTTTTCTTATTAGAAGCAGAAAAAAATTGCCAAATGGGGGACATAGCAAGAAGATGGTGCACAGTTAGTCTGTTGTAAAGTTTAGAATGATGAAACCGACTAAGATGTGTGATTTTAGAAGCAAGTGAAGCATAAGCGATCCGTATTTTTTTAGCGAGGTTTTGATTAACAAGCTTGAAGGTTCCTTTAATGGTTTTTCCGATGGGCATACCAAGGTAAACAAGACTGTCAGAAAGCGGAATAGATGTTTCAGAAAGTTCAAGTCGCTTGTCTGGATTTCCTGCCCCCCTTTCATTTTAGCTCTGATATGACTGTACACTGTAAAAAAAAAAAATCTTGCAGTATTTGCAACTGGGATTACTCTTGTCTTAATTGAGATAAGATTACCCCTAATGCGGATTAATTTTATCCCAATAGAGATAAGATCAATCCCAGTAGCAAATACTGCATCCTTATTCGGAGAAACTTTTTACAGTGTACATATAACGAAGACATTTAATAACGGAAGGATCAACCCCTCTTTTTATAGCTTCTGCCAAAATCTGGGCAAAAATACACGAATCGAAAGCTCTGGATATGTCCAGTGCTCAAAGAACAAGGAAATCCCCGGAACCTTCTACATCCGCAAGAACATTAAACAGGGCCTGTATCCTGTATAGGCTTATGCTGATACCTTTATATTTACTGTTTTTTTTATGCTAAACTGATGTCGGTCGAAGTTTTTGTTCGGCACTTGTATAAATATTTCTTCAGCCCAAGCTGACTGCGAATAATATATGATTCTTATTCTAGCGATACACTTTCAGAAGTTTCATAACAGGCATCACAAGGATGCGCAGTTTTGACAGAAAACACTTGTGATACAATCTGCTGCGATTTTGAAAACGTTGCTGACTGCGAATAATTTTTGATAGTGCAAAACGGATACTTCAGCTGAATTTTATTCGAGCTATATTTCGGCCCTTCTTAGCAAGGGTCCTCTTCATGCTCAAAGCCGCTCAAGTTTGAAATACGAACTTGTGGGAAAATCTTATGCTTTTTTTTTGTTTCAGCTGACGTATCCGTTTTGCACTATCAAAAATGAGCCGAAAAAGCATCTGCTGACTTTCCCGATATCATGGCGACAAACAAAAATTCAGCAGTTGCTTTTTTGGCGTTTTTTTCTGCTCTTCCTGGTAATGCTTGCTATGCGTAGCATTTAATGTATAACGTTTTTGAAATCACAACGAATTATATCCCAAGTGTTGTCTGTTGAAACTGAACACCCTTGTGTTATCTGTTATAAAACTTATGACAATTCGGCCCCTTCTTGGCAAGGGTCCTCTTCAGACTGTAGCTAAAGAAACGAACCTGCAATAAAATTAAGGAAATTTATAACAAGTAGGAAAGTCCTATTTTGGGGAGTCCCGATGAAAAAATTTGTAGCCTGCGTAGTTGTATGACAGTTGTACGAAAGAGTTGCATGTATTGACTTCTAATAGTAAAGAATACTATCATTTAATGTGCCTCAGATTAGATTATTGTATTGCTAAATTACGTACTAACCAGTCATGATAGGTAACCGCCCATGAGAAGACATAATTGGACTGGCACTGGGCGGTTACCACAAACTACTTCAACTTAACTTACACAATAACTTAATTTCATGTCAACACTAATTAATTAGTTTTTCTTCCCATAAACCACAGACTGTGCCAATCTTATGCAGTAGTATCCAGTAGCATACTGTCTTGCTATGGTAGCATTCAGTCTTACTAACAGTAGAATGCAGTAACACGGTAACCTCGACACAGAAGCATGTAGTCGCATCAGTTCGTACTGCATGCTACTTTTTCGTACAAGTTCATTTTGAGATAAATTTTTCATCGGGGTTACTTCTAAGGAATTGCTGGAGGTGAAAGCTAGTGTAGGGATTTCATTCCCACCCTCAGAGTTGTCAAGCGTAACACTTTTGGTGCATTTTGACACTTTTTGCGTCTAGGTGACACCATGACCTCTGAAAAAGACACCTTTTCATAGAAACGACACTTTTCAGGTCAGAAAAAGCACCTTTTCATTTAGCCTTCTGTGCTAAAGTAACAGATTGCTACCTCCAAAAACACGGTGATTGTGATAACTTTCGATAAGTAGTAAAAATTAATTTGAGAAAAGAAAAATATATCATGTTGCTACACTGGATGGAGGTATTGAAGTTGGTAGTTAGACGAGCTCTTGTCAACCCTAGCCACCCTTGCAAAGAATGGCCGAAATATCACTAGCACCAGGGACCCATAAATTTCCTGTAATGACTCGCCATTCAGGGGGCTTGTCAATAAGAGATTTTTGATGCGCTCTTGACCGAGCGTCAGATAGTTCGAGAAATACCCACGGGGATAAAATACCCGACTATCCGGATAGACAAAATTTTTCGCAGCTGTTGTGCTGAATTAGGAATATTTCTCTGTAATGGAAGAGTACCCTGGATCTTTTGTCCTAGCTTAGGTACCAAGAAATTTTGTCTATCTGAGCAAGAAAGCCGATTCGACCCAAGCGGAATTTTTGGAAACTAGGTGAGGCTCGGGCAACATAGCAACATAGAAGCATAGGAAATGACAAGCCCCCTGAATGGCGAGTCATTACAGGAAATTTATGGGTCCCTGCTAGCACTCAGCTGACTTATTTGTTTCGCACCAAGTGAATGGTTAGGCTAGTGGTATACTTACATCCCTATCATCACATCAGGCCAACTCGTCTCATAGGTAACATGAAGTTTTATCCTTCACGTGAATATGTTCTCGAAGGATCCGTTTAATGTATTTTGACGCAGTGACGTTGTAGCGCAAGCTCAGGCTCCTCATCCTCAGGCTGCTGCCTGGCTCTTGCTCCCGTCGTCTTAACGCAAATACAACAAGGTGCGGGCTGAGTTATCGAGGATCCGCTTCGTGACGTCGTAGCTTGAAACAAGACCTAAGGTTTCGATGGGATCCCAAAAATCTAATATTTGATCCAGACAATTGGGTCTTGTCTTCGCCAGGCTAATCATCTGAGAAAACGAAGTTCAGATATACCGCTATAAGCCATATCTATTTTGACGATACTGACCGTAACTTCCTGCTTTACTTACTAAGTTCAGATATGGATTCAGCGGACCTCCTTACCCCTTCAGTGAATATCCTATTAGCTGATGAAACATACATGTTTTTACCGTAAATTCAAAACCCTCCTCTGCCTCTAAATATTGGACTAAAGGACCCACTTACGAACTTGACCTGTACTTTGCCAATGAATCCTCATACTAAGCTTGAACAACATATATCAATTCCTACTAAGCTTGAACAACACATACCAACCCATTCGACCTTCGATTACACTAGCTCTCTCCAACATTCATATATTATGCCATCATCCATGCGCAGAGCTATACTAGTGTGAAGAAAGGGGGGGGACTGCTATAGCCGAAAATTGGTCGACAAATTTTGTGTCCGGTTTTTCCCGGATTCTAGGTGAACTACTTGTCCGTTGAGAAAATAACTTCAATATTCGGATTCAGCATGTCTCCTTATACCCCTAAATCTACTATCTCAATAGCTTTCAAAAAATATTTTTTTTTGCCCCTTAATTTGAAACCCCTCTCCCACCCTCAAATATAGGGCTACAGAGCCCATCTTCGAACTTGACTCGACAGTTATCGTGCGGATAGACGGACAACTTTTGCGATGTCATAGGTATCCCTCCACTAACGTTTTGGGATCCCAAAAATTGGTAGTCGGGACTCGAGGATGCTCCCTTGGTCGAGTATGGTTTCACCAGTGGCCCCGAGAGAGTTTTCCTTCTAGATTTTTGGACACTGTATTCTGTCCGAGAGCAGCTGTTCCTTTGGAGTTCTGCTTCGAGGCGCATATTGACAATACTTGCGTTTTTATGGCACTTGCAGCCTCTGGCTCAAGTGCCATATACCGATCACAATTCCGTCTGTCGGTCTGTCGGTCGGTCCGAGTTTTTTGTCACACTTTTTCGAGTTAGGGTACTTCCAGATGTGCTAGGACAAAGAAACTTGGCAGGCATATCAGGGAACCGACCAAACTAGCCTGGAAATAATCAGTTTCCCGATCCGACCTTATGCGAGGGAGTGCGGGGCGCTGGAAACTTGAAAATTTAGGGCATTTTGTCACACTTTTCCGAGTTATGGTACTTCCAGATGAGCTAGGACAATGAAACTTGTCAGGAATATCAGGGACCTGACCAACGTAACCTGGAAATAATAAGTTTCCCGATCCGACCATATGCGGGGGAGTGGGGGCGCTGGAAACTTGAAAATTTAGGGCATTTTGTCACACTTTTTCGAGTTAGGGTACTTCCAGTTGTGCTAGGACCACGAAACTTGGCAGGCATATCAGAGACCCGGCCAAACAAACTTAGAAATAATCAGTTTTCTGATCAGACCATTTTGGGGGGGGAGTGGAGGGCAGGGGAATCCGGGAAATTGAGAAGTGTGTAACTTTCGAACGGGTGATCGGATTGTAATGAAACTTCATAACTGAATAGAATATATATCTGTAATGTCCCGTTTAAAGTCTTGACCGGATTCGGTAGCCAGGGGGGAGTTGGGGGGGGGGGAGACCGGAAATTTCAAGAAACGGTTAGAATGGATGGATCGGAGTGAAACTTTCTGGGAAGAACAAGCATCTGCTCTAGATAAGTCCTTTAGACCATTGTACTGGATCCGGACACTTATGGGGGGGAGGGGCTTTCCCGGAATTCCAGGGATGGTGGTTTTGGGGATTTTCACGATGAAACTTGGCAGGCATATCAGGGACCCGATCAAACTGACTTCAAAATAAAATTTTTGTCGATCTGATAATGGTGGGGGGGGGGGAGGAGTGGAGGGAGGGAATCCGAAATTTTCAGTCACGCGTAATTTTGGAACCGGTGATCGGATTCGAGTGAAATTTAATAATTAAACAGAGGACGTTTTTCTCTGGTGATCTTTTTCATTTCCGGACCGAATCGGGCAATTATTGGGGGGAGGGCGGGAAATACTTGACCTGCTTAGACTGGTGTGATCTGGATCGAACTTCGTGGGAATGACAAACAGATGCTCTGGATAAATCATTTACAGAACCGGATTGGCTCCGGGTATTATGGGTGGAGTTGGAGGAGGGGGGGGGGTCTGGGATTCCGGTGATCGCGCGTTAAGGTACTTCCAGATGTGCTAGGACGATTAAAATTCGCTGGAATATTGGAGACTCAACAACATTTGCTTAGAAATTGCTACTTCCCAAATCCGATTATTCCTTAAAGTACCAATCTTGACCGCAAAGTAAAAAAAATACATATAAGCAATATATGCATTTTCATGATGCCCATCAGCCCATTAGCATTTTTGCCTCAAGGGTTTTGCTTACAAATGAAGTTCCAGCTCCCTTAGAGTGCGCATCTCAACCGCAAAGTCGAAACTTACTTTTGATCAATCAAATCATCTTAACCCTTGCAAGTGCCATATGAGCTTACAGCTCTTGTTGTTTTTTTTATCTCAGTTCTCCTCCAAACTTTCCTGTTTCGCGTGTTTTTGCTATTGAGATGAAACCAATTCCGCTTTTCTTGCATTTTTGTCAGAATTTGAGAACGAAAAGCTTCAAAATTCTGCGGAGTCAAGAAGTTGATTCGATAGTCAGTTCTCGATTCTCGTTCTCCGTCCCCCTTCCTGACTGGTCATCAAAGGGTGGAAGTTCGATCCGTCAACAAAGGGTAGAAGTTCGATCTGTATAAATATTTATTAACGGGTAGCTAAATTAGTCTTCTTGTCAAAAGCGAGAACTGAGAAGAGAGAAGAGCAAAACTTAATTTGTAGGTACGAGAATCAATACTTCAGATCAAAAATGGAACTGACGAATCTTACTGACTAGTGCACGGAGCTTTCCAGAATTGCCACATAATCACGGGGAAGAATCTGAGTTTTCGAGTTTTCCCTAGTAGTTGCTGAAAAAGTGCTTCTCTTGTGAAAATCATGTGATTGTGAATGAATCTCTTGTGAAAAACTGCTCTTGTCATCTGCACTTTGACTTTTCGAATCGATTCCTTATAGTAAGGGGTGCTAGCTCCTTACTACAGAAATGTCTTGACTTACAAGATAATAATAATACTAGCTGTGGGCTCCGGCTTCAATTTCTTATCTCATATTTCTCATAGATCCGAGTTCGGACGAAAGTTTTAGTGAAGATGAAGATGGTCTTCCACTACGTAGTCGTCAGCCGAAGAAAACTGTCCCTGTCGTTAAGCCAGCCCCTGTCGTCAGGCCAGCACCTCCCCGGAAAGCGGCTACTGCGCCTCCTCCCATCAGTCGGAAAGTGGAATCGGAATCCGATTCAGATTCGTTGACAATGTCGGACGAGTCGGAACCGGTAATGCAAAAGAGAGGAAGAAATGATTCCGACGGTAAGTTTGACATTTCTGATTTTGCATTTTCCGAAAGGGACATTTCAACCGTAAATAGTATATTTTCAAGTGTGGATGCGACAGCTGGACCAGTCATACAACCCCCAATTTTTGGGCACAGTGCCCCAAAGTTAGGGTTCTCACTAACGTGTGAGCAGGTTGCTCGTACAATGTGGCACAATTTGAGCTAGGGCACAGTACCCGTAAATAAAAAATCTGAGAAAATTTGTTTTCCAACACATTTTTCTCATACGTTGGGGCTTGTCCTAATGTTGGAGCACTTTGACCGAAAATTGAGCCAAACTTCAGCTACATATGCTTTGGCAGCGATATTTTGAGTCCTCGTTAGGCTGTCGAACGTCAGGGACAACGTTGGGGAATGGAAGAAACGAAAATGCAATAGCTTATCAGTGAAGCTATATAACAGCTAGTTTGTTTCTTCCGTTTCCCCAACATTGTCCCTGACATTCGACTAGCTGATATATAGCTTCACTAATAAGCTTCAGTTATTTATTGCATTTTCGTTTCTTCCGTTCCCCAACATTGTCCTTGACGTTCGACAGCCTAACGGGGACGCTTGCCAAGGCACCCGGTTTTAAAATCCAACGTAGGATTGGCCTACTCAAGAGATGCATTTCAAGCAGACCCCCCAAGTCTTTCTCAGACTGTATAACGTCATCATATGACCCAACCTCAACAATGAAACCGGCCTAGCCTCTCCCCAGTAGAAAAGCGACATCAGACTTCTTGAGGGTGTACAGAGACGCACCACCAACGTTATAGATGGCCTTAAAGGCCTCCCCCTACGGAGAAAGACTAAGAAAACTCAAACTGCGAACACTGGTTTACCGCCGCAGACACGAGGTGACATGCTTAGACTTAGACTTAGGTCCTGCAACGCCTGAAGGCGCATAAGGCAGCAACATTGCTTCGCCACGACGACCTGTCCTGAGCCATCGACCAAAGCTCCTCCATCGAAGACCTCGCAAACTTCGCCTCCTTCTCTAACGACCTGCCAATAATAACTTGGGTCTCCCTGACTTGCGGAGGCCACGGGGTGTCCAACACCATATATCGTGTGGCAGCCTTCCATCACCCATTCGCACCATATGCCCCCAATACATCCATCGCCGCTTTCTAATGACATCGAGGATGGGGGTATGATTTGTCATACGATAAACCTCGTCGTTTCTTATTCTCTCCGTCCAATGTATATTCAAAATAGATCTTAGGCAGTTATTGTCGAATGCCGTGAGTCGTCTTTCTAGTTGCACAGTGATGCTCCAAGTTTCACAGCCATACGTAAGGACGGAAAGAACATGGCTATTATAAATTCTAAGCGTTAGCTTCTGGGAATATTTGTTATTTCTCCAAGCATTTCTAAGGCAAACTGAAGGCAGAGCAGCCAGTGCTATTCGGCACGAAATTTCTCTTTCAGAATTGGCATTCGCGTAAAAATGCTGCCCGGATACTAACTCTCTCACTTCTTCAGTTTGTTCATTATTGACCAAGAGTCCTTCAGCTAAGTCAGGCATGACCGCATTTGACATTGATTTAGTCTTGTTAGCGTTTATGGAGAGTCGAACAGCATTTGCCATACGCCCAAGTCCATTAATGCTCTGTTGCATATCTTCTGAGTCGTGAGGTGACATGCTACTTACCCATAAACTCTCCAATGACACAACCAGTCCCCCTCGACCTGCACAACCTCAATCAACCCCATACAAGAAGCCACTCGAGGAAACTCTCGAAATGTCACGTGAAAACAAGAGTGCGACAGAACTTCTTTTCCGAAAGAGTGGTCCACGACTGGAATCACCTTTCGAATTTATATTATCAGCTACTTCTTCTGAAGCTTTCAAGAAGCCACTACATAACGAGTAGTCATGTAAGGACGACTGCTGGGACGACCCAGACCAGTAACAAATGTCAGCCATCATTACTCACGGAGCAACACAGATCCATTGGACCTTAATCGCTCCGGAAGGGCGAATTAAGGTAATACTCTTGATGACTAACTCTTCTTGCCAATGCAAATTCGCCCTGTACCTAGCGGAAGAGCCAGAAGCGGTATCACAGCTGCTCCCGAACATCGTCATGATTGTTTAACACAGGATTGAGCTGTTGAGTTTTGAGTCGTTAGTGCTACGTTTTCTCGTTTTTCCCGAGGATCACTGGCGTGTTTTTGACTTAGTCATACATAGTATAAAGGTAAGGGCCGGAATATCGCTGCCAGTCATATGTATTTGACGTTTCTGTTTTTATCCACTGTAAAATGGAAGTGCTTTTTATGCATAGCAAAACGTTTGCAAAATCCTAAAATATATCTGTTGAAACTGCGCATCCTTGCGTTGTCTTTTATGACAGTGTAGTATGCCCGGGATCTGGTATGGACATACCAGGTGACCTAAGGAGGAAACCGAATCGTTAAAGGACCCCTCTTGCTTATTCTGCCTTTTATAATATACCTAGCTCCCTTATACAACCATAAGCTTCTAAAATCCCCACCTTTCTCCATTGTTTCGTTTTGTGTCTACGAACTTTTAGCGCTTTTTCGGATGTGCCGAGTTTTGCCCGGCACACAACGCAAAGTTTGCCAGAATCTTCGATGTCCGTTAATGACTCTTTCACATATAAGCTGCATATAAGAATATGAAAATCTTCTGTTTTTGACTTCTTTTATTTGCTTAGTTTTCCAACTTTTTAAAAACGGCGCGTTCAGTTTTCAAACGTTTTGCGCCAGCTGTCGGAGAGCAGGAGGGCTGGATAGAGTAGACAAGCTCTAACAAGAAAATCGCTAATTTCAGAACGAAAGTAATGGTATTTTCGGAAAACATTTACCCTGATCCGTTTCATGGGGAAAAGATCATTTCTAGTAAGAGTTGTGCTTTAATATCAGATTTGACCCATTTTTTTTTGCAGCATCTCAGGAGAATATGCTCGAAGAGCTACGAACGGCGGTGCTTCGCGATACCACCACACTGAACATCAAGAAAACCTCAGCAGCTTTTATGAGTGAAAAGTCTTCCGCCAGTGAGGTTCAGGACTTCCTTACCGCAAAGGGATTCAGTTCTGAGTAAGTAACTCAAGTTTCATACAGTTTGAACTGTTTCCTTGCTAGTTGTATCCCCCAAACACCATCCCCCCTCCCCTAATCGACGGCCGCGTTATGGCTAAGCTGCTGGACTGATTGGATTTTCCGTTGTCCATTTGTATTGTATTCTGCCAAACAAGTTAATAGTTGCGTCTTGCAGATACCATGGTGTCTGTTACCACGGTAACTGAATCTGCAGTTAGTTAGTTTTTTTTGCAGTTACCGTGGTATCTGATACTACGGTTGCTCTGCAAAAACGACAATTGCCGAAATTGCGCATTTCGAAGTCGTCCCGAAAGGAAAACTGATATCCAGTCACATCACTAAATTTCAAACTTCTTTCCCACCAATTTGACAAAATCCTAGGCTCTATTGTTGATAATGATGAAAGTGAGAGACTTTTTCAGGTACTGCGATCAGTTACCACGGTCGGACCGTGGTATCTGAATATAAACACAGAAGAAATAGAATTTTGTATGCTTTTGTCTAATGTCGTCGACTCGTCGGCCCATCTGTTTTTTTTTTTTTTTATACGCAATATAGAATCCTTAAATATTTGATATGTAACACAGAAGAAATAGAATTTTGTATGCTTTTGTCGAATGTCGGTCGGTCGGTATCTATCGTAGATAATGTAGTGAGAGACTTTTTCAGGTACCACGATCAGTTACCACGGTCGGACCGTGGTATCTGAATATAAACACAGAAGAAATAGAATTTTGTATGCTATTGTCTAATGTCGTCGACTCGTCGGCCCATCTATTTTTTTTTTTATACGCAATAAAGAAAATAATTAAATATTTGTCGGGCAAAACACAGAAGAAATCGAATTCTGAATGCTTTCTGTCGGGCCTCGATATTCTCTATGGCATATTAGGTTATTTTTGTGATCCCAAAATTGAATATCACATAACACGATAACTATAGCCAGATATCACGATTACTGCAAAAACGCCTTTTGATCGTGGTATCAGAAACAACGGTAACTGCGAAAACCGCTTTAGACCGACACCATGGTGTCCGAAAAAATGCAACTAATATATTGTAATAGAATGTGATTTTGTGTTAATTGGGGTTTTTAGGTTTAACTGGAGCGGTTGCCAGCTTCGTGAACGTAGACGTCCACCGGTGTCAGACTCCCTAATATGGTAGCGTAGGCCGGAGGAGTGGGACTTCGGTTGCAGGAAAATACTACATCCCTAATCTGTTGTATAGGACAACGGGATGAAGCGAACACAACTAAATATGTTAAATATCAGTCAATCAATCAATCTTTATTATTCGAAAACATTCCTTACCGTATTAACAAAAAACCGAAAATTTGTTCTCTCGTGAAACATAAGCATATAAAAATAACATAAAAATAAACATATTCAACTATTTGGAAGGTTGCTCCGTATAGGGTTAGCACACAGGGAAAATTGTATATCCCTGTAAGTTTAAATATTGGCATAGTGTTCTTGTTGTTGTATATTTTTTCTTTTGTTGTTGTGGTGCGATGGTACTTGTTGGCTTGTCTGCATTAAATATCTATCTATCTATCTATCTATACAATTTCGCTTGTACATGTCAGATGTTCATTAATGACACAAAAACAAAAATTTCAACAAATTAAAGCGCTAAACTTCGATAATTAACAAAAAAAGAGGACAAGGATTTTACTGAAAATTTCGCGGTGAAAAACTCACAAAGGAGGGGAAAAAACTTCTTTCCGACCGCGCATGAATTGCCCGAATGGGTTGGATCTTATTAACTGATTGTGCTGCCATTCTCTGTGGCCTTATACGGTCGGGAATGTGGGGAGGGGGAAGGATGTGGCGATGTCTGGGGTCTTCCAATAGTTGGTCACCAAACTTGGTAGAAAGTTGGTGCCTACGGTTTGACAAAGATATGATACCAAACTCGTTAAGAAGGGAAATTTACGAGATTTTGGGTGATTTTGATATTATTAGTAAAATGGTACCGGTACTGGATCCTCTCGAGGAGTTCCGACTGCTCCCGTGTTAAACCGAAGTGCCATATCGGACAGCAGTATTCGAGGGAAGGGTGAATGAACACAAGGTAAATGCGGAGATCCCGATGAAAATTTATCTCAAAATAGTAGTACGAAGCTGTACGAAAAAGTAGTATGCAGTACTAACTGATGCTACTACATGCTTCTACTTCAAGGCTACCGTGTTACTGCATACTACTGCATGCTACTATTAGCAAGACTGGATGCTACTATGGCAAGACATGATGCTACTGGATACTACTACATAGTATTACATGCAAGTTTTTCGTAAAACTACCATACATCTACGCAGGCTACATCGGGATGGTGGTGTAAATATAACCTACTCGAGACGAGAAACATTGATAAACCTACATATCCGATATTGATGACCAATGGGTTCATCGGTAAGCGGGAGACTGATCCGCTTTGAAAATCACCAAACATGGAAGATGCAAGAATGAGTCTCTAGCGCCGTTAGGATGGCTAAAGATAACCGCGTTAGGGAATCTTGGAACTAGAACGATTAAGATTAGATACCTATACTGTGAAAAAAAATCTTGCAGTATTTGCTACTGGGATTAATATTGTCTCTACTGAGATACGATTATTTCTAATTCGGATTAATCTTATCCCAGTAGAGATAAAATTAATCCCAGTAGCAAATACTGCAGTTAACTTTAATCCTTTCTCGTAGAAACTTTTTTTTTTGTATAGTTGACCATCAATCTAATTGCGACAGGTCTTGTGACAACAATACCAAAGTTTTGATGGGATCCCACAAATTTATCGGATTTCTTGATCCAAACAGCCAACCCTGTAGATTTCCGGTCTTCGCCAGGCCCCTTAAACATGTTACTATTTATCTTTAACCAGTCACTTGAAAATGTAAAAAAATGATACCGTAATGGATTTTTTGGACAAACTACGGCAAAACGGCTAACCAGCTGAGAAAAGCAAGTTCATAGTTCATATCTGGATCCAGCATGTAAATTTACCCCCTAAATCTCATCTCCAATCGAGCTTCAGATAAAACTTTTCTTTTAACGATTTTTCCGTTTCTGGCGGCATTCCAGGCAAATTATTTGTCCGGCGAGAAAATAATTTTCAGTTATGGATTTAGCATGTCTCCTTACCCATACCGCTGACCAACTTTAAAATTTTCACTTTTAGCAAATTTTTCGGTTGTGGACGGATTACGCGCGAACTGTATGTCCAGGCAGAAAATGATGTTCATATACGGATTCATCATGTCTCCTTACACTTAAATTGACAATCTCAGTAGCTTTTAAAAAATATTTTATTCGCCCCTTAATTTGAACCTCCTCCCGCACCCTTACATAAACGGCTACGTAGCCCATCTACGAACTTTACCTGACCTTTGAACCAGAAAATCCTGACACCGAGTTTGAACAAATTATCTCATTCCCCTCGGGAGTTGTCGTACTTACGGACGGACGGATGGACGAACTTTTACGAAGTCATAGGTAACCTATCCCTCACTTACGTTTTGGGATCCCGAAAACTGATTTCTTAGATTATACGGAATGGATCTTGAATACGCCAAACTTAACCAAGTAACTCATAAGGATGTTTTTCTTTCAGTGTAAAAAAGAAGCTTCGGAACAAGAATGGAAAAGACCTGTTTGGCATGAAAAACGATGATTTCGTGAAGCTGATAGGAAAAGAAGAAGGACACCGACTGGAGTCCTACATCAAAATCCAGAAAAGCATAACAGATGTAATTATTTATTCATTTAAAGTTTCATCCACCAAGGTATCGTAGAAATGACACAGTTGCACGTCAAACTACAATGCAACTACACCGAAACTACATCCAAAAGCGCAGCTCAAACCTGATCTTCCCATTGAGAGTTTTCTCAGTTAAGCCCCGCCCCTTGTGTCGTTTGTGACTGGTTCAGTCGGAGTCACTGACTGTTCAAGCCAATCGGAGACGGTGTTTGCTGGCGATTGTAGTCAAGACTGCCGGATAGGTAGTGTGATTGCATAAGGCTTGACGTCTCTTAATCTTCCGGGGAATTTTAACTGGAATGCAGCAACTATATGCGTTTTGCATTGTCAAATAATTATATGCATGAGGTGGGAAAATGCAACAATAGTCTCTTCAATGAAACTTTAATCATAATTGACTATAATTCTGATGTTACTTAGCAGAAGACACTAGAGCAAGATATCTAAATTCTTTATTTTGTCTATATCTTCAACTCTGCGTGTCTTTATACCGGTTCCACTGGGTATTCTACAACCGCCTTCCTCCTAACATCCTTCGCCTACCTTCGCCGCTTTGGCATGAAAACTCAGATCATGGTTGTATGCTACAAATGCTACATTAGACCGCTCACTGAATATGCTTGCCCAGTCTGGCACAGTGCACTGACCATTGATCAAAGCGACAAAATCGAAAGACTGCAAAAAAGGGCCTGCAAAATAATATTGGGAAGGGGTTATGTTGATTATGAGACGAGCCTCAAAGTTCTGAAGCTAGAGTCCCTCAAAGAGAGAAGGCACAAACTGGTTCTGGATTTCGGTCGAAAAATCCTTGCCTCGGAAACACACCGCGATCTTCTTCCGGGTTTTGAGACACGCCAAACTCAACATTCCACCAGGCTCAGAGAGAAATAAAAACGCAGCAAAGCTGGAACAACCGCCGATCCACACATCCGAACGGTACCTGAAATCATTTGGTTCGTACTTCGTAAAACATTATAATGATGACCTAGAAAAAAAAATTCAATAAATTGCTGTGAATAATTTGTTTTTGTAAGTGTTCTGTAAGTGTCTTAAATTGTTGCTGACTTCCGCTGTTATTTTTGTCACCGACAAGAATATTAAGGTAAAATAAAATGAATTTGAATTTGAATTTGAATACTTTGCATTACGCCTCCAATATTTATAGAGATAATTTTATTGATAAAGCAGAACGAAAATATGTGACCCGGGGCCATTAAGCTCTCACCTATTTTAAGGGGGCTACCCCACAGTAAAAAGTCATAATCTAATCTGCTTCTTCATGATGCAAAAAAAGGGAGAACACCAACGTTATTTTGTGAAGTAGAGTAGAATTTGATTTTGAAAATCTTTCACAGGCAATGGTTCCGAATTTGCATTTAAGCCAACACAGATATAGGTAATCAAACAAAGGCTTTTTCAGTTCAGCAACTGCATCAGATTTACTGCATGATGTAAAAATATGTCGTATTTAAGTGCCCAAAGGCCATGGCGGGAACCAAGCACAAATACACAGAAAATAGTCAGAAAAGTACCCTACAAGTCTGGCTCTGTTCTAGAGGGCAGATCTTTAGTACTTTGTACCTATTTTATTCGCCATATTCTGAAATAATTTTCCTTTATAGTACAAAACTGTACGCTCCAGTGAGCTGAAACTTGCTCTCGCTCGCGCCCGAGCCAGAGCTGGCGTTTCACGCTCCCCCTCCCCCAGCCGCACTAAGAAACCTAATCTCCCACTGCCAAAGAAGCTATACGACTACGACTCCGGATCCGGAAGATCAAGCCCAATGGCCAATGGCAAACGAGACGCGTCCGAGTCTCCTCCTCCAGTTCACAAGACTTCAAGTAGGAGGAGAGAGAAATCGGAGTCTCCACCCCCGCCGCGCAAGTTGGCTAGTAGCAAACGAGATAACCAGGCCCCGCCCCTACCTCCGCCTAATTGGAAGACCAGCAGAGAGTCGTCAGAGTCTCCGCCGCCCGGAAGGAAGTCGCCGGTTAAGAAAAATGGTAAGAATAAAGAAACCGAGTAATCGTTTTGGGCAAGTAATCGTTTTGGGCTTATGATGTTATCGCTAGTTCACCGTCACAATAGTCCACACACACTAGAAACCATTTGTTGCCCCTTGCTAAATTCAAATACCCGAAAACATTTAAGAATCAATCACCAATTTTGGAGTATGATATGCTATAAATCCTAACAAGAACAGAATGCCTAAGCGTTGGAAGTACACTGCTTAGACGCGAAGAAAATTATAGATGATCAGATTGAAGTCTGAAAGAAAAGACGGGTCGCGGCTCTCCCTCCCCCCCCCCCCTCCCGGCAAAAATAAATTGTACCAGAGCTCCCTAAAGGGTCAGTGTTTTCATGTCGTGCCATGGCTTTTCTGGTTTCTTATATATTTGCATCCATGGTGGGAAGGGGTTGCCGGGGGGAGGATGCTACTAAAGGGTGGGAGTCACGGGGGGGTCGCTAGTTTTTCTTTTTCGTATAGATCCGCCTAAAGGTGTCTTTTCCCTCTAGTAACGTTGGTCACCCTGACATCTGCTAGCTCAGAACTCTCTGTGGTGGGGGGAGGGGGCTAGTTCTCTTTCAGCTGGGCACTGTACTAACAACTCTGAGGCGCTGCACTTTTGCGCTAAGGTGCGCCTCAAATACAGTTCAGGTTTGTTTCCTTCCTCGACGTTGGACCTAAAGATTGACAGCCTGACGAGGACCCTTGCCAAGAAGGGCCGAAATATCGCTGATGAAGCATCGTAGCTGACGTATCCGTTGTATACATTATTTCAAGAAACAGTTCAGTGTAGTCAGTGTTCGGAGATTTCTAAGAATGACGATGATATTGGAATTGCTTTGGATGTCGCCTAGTCATATTGAATATAACTTTCATGTTTAATTTTGAATTTCTCAGTTTTACTGTGTAAGCGTACCTTATTATACTTATTTTTTTCTATTTTTTTTTTACACGATGTTCGTGTTTACGCAAAAAGTACAAAAACTTAACTTACTCCAATAAAAACCTCTTCTTCTGTACATACACGGCTTCCCTTTCCACTAGGGGATCAAAGCGTAAAAACTCTAACTTGTTTTGCAACCGCTGTCTTACCAACAGAATGACCAAAAACTCTGCTCTGGACCATCACCAAGACTTTCCTTGATTTGGCCTTAGCATTTTACAAATTAGTGAGAAACGTTTAAATTTTGTTTCTGAGTATATCCCTCTTTTATAGGCAGAAGTAAGCCCGACCGCTCCCTTTCCCCGTCGCCTGATAGAAACCGTCGGCGCGACAGACGGGACGGCTCTATATCCCCGCCAGCTGCAAAGCAACAGCCGCGAAAGAAGGGGCGCGAAACGAGCGAATCCCCGCCCCGCGCGAGGAGGCAGTCACCCAAAAAGAACGGGAAGGCTCCGCCCACTGCTCAGCCGAGTCAGAGGAGACGCGAACCAAGTGAGTCCCCGCCCCGAGCAAGGAGACAGTCACCCAAAAAGAGCGCGAAGGCTGCGCGCGAACCAAGCGAGTCCCCGCCCCGTGCGAGAAGACAGTCGCCCAAAAAGAGCGCGAAGGGTGTGTCCACAGCTCAGTCGAGCAAGAACACCAATGGCGTAGCTCCGAAGAAAAAAGAGGAGCCTAGAAGACCGCCCCCAGCTTTCTTTGATGATCCCGGTAAGCCTTAAAATATTGATAGTTGCGTTTTGACTCTTATAGAGCGTGTTCCACCCTACTTACCGTAGTTACTACGCATGACGTCACGAGTTCTGGCTTTTTACGGTCAAGGCTGGAACGATTTTTCTATTTTCCAGCAGAATATTATGCCACTGGTGAATCCGACCAATCACGTTACAGAGATGCGTACTTGCCACGCTCCCGAGCATGGTAAGGAAATAGCTACTATTAGTTACTATTTCGAGAAGGCTGGAACGGGCAGCGTAGTAACTTTTTACAAACGAAAATAGTAACTAATAGTTACCATTGTTAGAAGGGCGGAACACGCTCACGGTCTGTAGGTAATATCTGAAAAGGTTGCTTTCGCGGTCTATAACTCTGTAACTGAAAAAGTTGTTTTCGCCAGCTATTAGCTACACTCAGTCGGTGCTTCGTAGCTGCTCCGTAGCTGCTACGCAGATACCGAGCCTTCAGCTTTGTAGCAATGTCTGTAACAGCACCACAGACTCATCGTGAAGACAACAAGCAAGCAGTCATTTTACTTTTGAAGAAGTCTTGGAAATAAAAAAAACAGCTTTTTTCTCTTGCTTAGATTAAAATGAGGTATGTTATAGGTTTTCGTTGACTATATCCTATAGGATGAGAATTTGTTATTTTTTGCTCCAGGTATGCCGTAGCTGGTAAAGTAGCTAGCGAAAACAACAAAAAGAGTTACAGAGATGTTGCTAGCTATTGAGCGAAACTGTAAAAATGTACCTATTGTTAAAGGACCTGTCGTACCTAGGTTTCTGATTCACTCTACATCCCTAAAAGTTCCGTCCATTCTCGTTTCCGGAGAAGAATGTGTGGAAATTAGTTGTACGGAGATGTATGATGTAGTCGGATCCATGCAAATACATGTCACTATACTACTGGATACAACTACCGCATTCTGAAGCAAAATTATTTCTATGGAAGCATTCCGCGACCCTCCATAACTGCTATCCCCTCTGCACGCATACCTTTATTGTATGGCCTTCCGGAAAAAAAAAATATTTATTGGCCCATTATTTGCTTCATACTTGATGGTGCAAAACGGATAAGTCAGCTACATTTTATTAGAGCTATACTTGACAAGTTCATTTTCCAGCTTGAGCGGCTTGACCCTGAAGAGGACCCTTGTTAAAAAGGGTCGAAATATAACTCTAATAAAATGTAGCTGACTTATCCGTTTTGCACCATCAAATATGATTCGCAGTCAGCTAGGGCTGAAGGACGATCTGCTTCATACACTGTAAAAAAAAATCTTGCAGTGTTTGCTACCGGGATTATCTTGTCTCAATAAAGATAATCTTATCGCTAATTCGGATTAATCTTATCTCAGTAGAGATAAGGTTAATCCCAATAGCAAATACTGCAGTTAACTTTAATCCTTACCCGGAGAAACGTTTTACAGTGTACAACTTGACCTTGTTTTCCAGACAGCGACGATGAACCACCAGCGCCTGGCACACTTCGTGAACAAATCCTGAAGCAGCGGAAAAGACTTAGTACTGTTAAGTAGCCCTTGGCAGTATAGAGAGATTGCAGCCTATCCGACGAAAATGAAAAGGGTAGAAAAAGAGTAATGTAACATTGCGTATAAGACTTCCGAACTTGAGACTGGTTTGTCCATGTTTGATAACTATTCTGAGCCTGTAAATGATTGGAAACAGGTCGCTGGCTCTTTCTTAATTGTATATTACAGCGCTGTAGAAAAGTTAAATCAGAAATGGGAGATTGAAGGGCTTCAAACTTTCAGTACAAAACGATTAGTGCTTCCTGTTGGTTTGATTTCAAAAAACGCGTCGTATCTGACCAATAGGATTTGAGACTCCATCTTTCGAGACTTTCCGACTTTGAAGCCTTCAAACTCTCATTATAAAGAAAACTCTTTTGCAAAGTTTTGTTATACCAACAAAAAGAAGCCAGATCAACGTTTCCAGTAATCCACTGGCTCAGAACGGTTACCAAATGCCGATAATTTGGCCTCAAAGTCGAAAGTCCTATACATCCTAATTTTATTTTTTGTTATGCTCCCTCCGATGATGGTGCAGCAGTATCCATTTTCGTCGGGTAGGGTGCAATCTCTCTATATACTGGAGAGGTATGTTATGTCTGTTTGAACACATCTCTAAATATGTTTCTACCTTGGTTTTGTTTCTTGCTAAAACAACAGTCTAATGGAAAGGAAGAATAACAAACGTGATATTTCAGATTTTTCTAGCACAGTTTGTTGCAAATGCTAGCTTTCGATTTATTGTTGAGTTTTAAAGAAGCTCCTAAAGAAAACACGCATCGCTTAGCAACGGATGCAAAATTTGAAAGAAGAAACAAAAGGAAATTAAGAGCAAGTATTCCAAATTTCAGGTAACATGATAAACTGGATGTGAAATAAAGTTTCTGGCAAGTATTTAGCTGCTAAAGTTTCACTGTTAGGCGATGCTCAAATAGTATAGCTTACCGCTACTAGTCCTGCTTTGAACAAGTGTATTGTCTGAAGCAGGGGCGTCACGACTGGGGGGGGAGGGGGGACGCCCCCCCCCCAATGCTGTCGGCCAGTCGGTAAAAAATAACCGAGTCGGCGCGAAGCGCCGCGATTTTTTGTCAAAACAGTTGATTTTTTCATGAAAACAGTCGGTTTTTCTAAAAAATTGCTCGATTTTTCGTCAAAATAGGCGGTTTTTCTGAAAATCATTGGATTTTTCTGAAAATCAGTCGATTTTTTTAAAAACTGTCATATTTGGTCGCTGAAAACAGTCGTTTTTTCTGCAGAAACAGTCGGTAAAAATTACCAGCCAGTCGGTAAATGCCTCGTCCCCCCCCCCCAAACATTTTGGCTAGTGACGCCTCTGGTCTGAAGGCAGCATGTTAGGTAGTTGATGATTGATAATAGTTGCGTTTTTGACCTGAATTCTCACCTCTCAGTTCTCAGTTCTCGTAAATCACCGTTTTGCTCTTCTCGCTTCTCCGTTCCGCGTTTGACAAAAAAAATAATAATTTAGCCACCCGTTAAAACCTACTTTTACGGGTTGAACATCCGCCCTTTGCTGACCAATCAGGAAGGAGAACGGAGAAGGAGAATCGAGAGTTGACTATCGACGCCACTTTTCGCTCCTGTAGAATCGAGAAACTTTCCCCGCATTCAGTTCCAACTAAAAAGCTCAACTGTAGTATTTGCTACTCGGATTAATCTTACCTCTACTGAAATAAGATTAATCCGAATTAGAGGTAAGATTATCTTTCTAGAGACAAGATTAATCCCAGTAGCAAATACTGCAAGACTTTTTTTTTTACAGTGTGGCTTCATCTCAACAGTCATAAAACGCGAAGTAGGAGAATTGAGAGGACAATTGCGAGGAGAAATGAGATAAAAACGCAACTTATGGCATGATGTGTGAATCAGAGCAAAATAACACTTGGGAGTAACGTCAAGACTTGACAAGATTGACACACACTCGAATAGCAGCGATACTAGCGATAGAGAACGTCCCTACTGAAACTCATTCAGTCGTAAGAAATAGAAGACCGTGATTTTCGGGTTTTTTTTTTCTTGATCAGCTAGTTATCCCTCTAAGATGATCGTTCTTCTGTTGTAAAGGTTTCTCCGAACTGCAGTATTTGCTACCGGGATTAATCTTATCTCTACTGAAATAAGATTAATACGAATTAGAGGTAAGATTATCTTTAAGATTATCTTAAGGTTATCTTTCTAGAGACAAGATTAATCCCAGTAGCAAATACTGCAAGACTTTTTTTTTACAGTGTGGCTTCATCTCAACAGTCATAAAACGCGAAGTAGGAGAATTGAGAGGACAATTGCGAGGAGAAATGAGATAAAAACGTAACTTATGGCATGATGTGTGAATCAGAGCAAAATAACACTAGGGAGTAACGTCAAGACTTGACAAGATTGACACACACTCGAATAGCAGCGATACTAGCGATAGAGAACGTCCCTACTGAAACTCATTCAGTTGTAAGAAATAGAAGACCGTGACTTTCAGGTTTTTTTTTATCAGCAAGTTATACCTCTAAGATGATCGTTTTTCTGTTGGTATTGTGTTGGTTCTTATGATTTAATTTTGTTTTTTCGCTGAGGACGGTTTGCCGGAAGTGCAACCGAAATATCCGAATTTATATTTATCCCTCGTACATCATATTAGAGGGATAACTAGCTGATCAACAAAAAACCCCGAAAATCACGGTTTTCTATTTCTTTCGTATTGAATGGTCAGCTTGGCTTCAAACCTGATATTCATTCAGTCGTTCACCAGCGCTTGGCTCCGATAACTTCGCATTCTAGACATAGCAAAAAAATGATACAGCCTCCATGGTTCTTTTGGTGTGTGCAAGCCGCACCTTTGCTTTACCAGAAATTTTTAAACCCGCAAGTTTGTCTCGCTTTAAATGCCGCAAGCGTAGTGGGCGGCGCTACGAGTATGGCCCGTTTGAAAGCATAGAAAGCATAGGTCGTGGCGCTACTCCCTAGTGTTATTTTGCTCTGGCGTGAATGCTCGTTGCAGTGGTGTCAGAAGTATTATGGAAGTGAAGACTGGCTAGTTGCAGAGGAGTCGCTTAAGAGAAGTCATAGTGAATGTTTCTAGGTTTGCAGGGAAAGACAACGTATACTTGTTATATAATGATGCCTATTTTATTAAGTCTACAACGGTATAGCTTTTAGGTAAATAGTCAGTTCAAGATACATGCATTCCTGCTTCATAGGGCATTAGGCGTGTTCGCTTTAAATATGTCCGTGATACGAGTATGCGAGTTCTGTAGGGTGGAAGTAGAGCAAGAGGTAGCCTTGTCGGAAAGCGTTGTTCAGGAATGTTGGCCCTCTTCCCCGATGAAAAGTTTGTAGCCTGCGTAGTTGTATGGTAGTTGTACGAAAAAGTTTGATGTAATACTATGTAATAGCAAAGAATACTATCATTTGTGCCTCAGACTGGTCCAGTCTTAAGTAGTAGTATACACTAGCATCCTGTCTTGCCATAAAAGCATCCAGTCTTGCTAACAATAGCATGCAGTAGTATGCAGTAACACGGTAGCCTTGAAGTGAAGCATGTAGTAGCATCAGTTAGTACTGCATGCTACTTTTTCGTACAGCTCCGTACTACTATTTTGAGATAAATCTTTCATCGGGTCCCCTTCCTCCCTTAAATATGCCAGCAATTGCAGTTTAACAAATATTTTTTTTTTTTTTTCGTCCATATGTTAAAGGTTTTGTATTGCCATTTTAACGAGAGTAAATCACAAATGAAAGAAAGGAAAGGAAATTACGTAAGAAAACTAGGCAAATATTCAGTATATGGTGGGTAAAATATGTCTAAAACATAAAGCTGAGTAGCCTAATTTGCAGGATAGGGAGTTCAAGGAAAGGCTCAGGATTTTTTTTTTTTTCGAACATACCGTTATTTTCCGCGCGAAATTATAGATTTTCTTGTTAGCGCTTCTCGAATATTTCCGTCACGGCTCCGACGCGGTGGCTGGACGCAAAATATTTGAAAAAGAAAGAGCCATGGTTTAAAAGAAGTCCAAAACAGAAGGTAGACCTGACGAAAACATTATTTTGAATCTTCTCACATTCCTAAGTGTGAAAGAGTTGTCAGTGACCTCGGAAGTTTTCGGCAAAGTTTGTATTGCTTGAAACTAACAACTAAAACTAAAACTCGGCCAGGCCGAAAAAGAAAGAACGGCGTGTAGTATAAACCTGGACGGACTAACACTATTTATTTTCACTATTCGCTACAAAGTCTGGATACTAACTAAACTTAAAAATACAAGTTACACTAAAGCACGGACTTATTTACATTTTACATATTTAACAAATTCCCGAAACTACTTAATATTTGATTACATTGACCCTTACTGAACTTGAACCTACAACCCTCATTATTAACTATAACTATAACTATATTAACTCTTTAACCGCTAAATATAGGTTATGAGTAAGAGAAGACATTTTCGACAGAAATTTTTGTTGCTTTTTTTGTATAATCTGAAGTGGATCTTTCAACTGGTACAAATTTATAGCAGATGAAGTAGAATGGAATTTTGAAAGTCGACACAAAAATTTACCAAAATTAAAAAAAGTAGTTTTAACATGTGCAATATTAGAATTAGAAAAATAAGGAAGCCAACTAGAAAATAAAAGGACTTGAGGTAAAGCAACCGTATTGAAGACGCGCGCAGACGATCTGCTAGTTAAATAATCTCGAGCAGAAATAACACTACCGAAGCTCGCTGAAACTCTCGACCGAACAGACTTCATCATGTGAGCTCGGCAAAGGGAAACTGATGGCCCATACAGAATTCCCAGATAAATAAAAGATTCAAGTGGCTTAAGGACTGCATCAAACATCTTAATACTAAAAACATTATTAATTGGGTCAGCAGGCTTAGGACCAAAAATTAGGAGCTGACACTTTTCAGGACGAAACCTTAAATCAAATCTAGAAAAAAGTTCAAGTAAATGGTCCACATTCTTCTGAAGAGCAGCGCGTGATCGACTCAAAAGAAGAAGATCGTCCGCATACGCGATCCAAGACGCTACAAAACCTCGACCAACAACAAGCGAAGTTCTAACAGAATTAAATAAAGATGCAATAGGTATGTTGAAAATAATAGGAGACAGTACGCTACCTTGCCTCAGACTTCTCTTTAAAATCACCGAAAAACCGCTTAATTTATTTTTCCATTTAGTTCTAATACAAGAACTCTTATGCCACTGATTCATAACTGGAACAACTTGCAGAGGGACCCCATTTTTAAGAAGAGCAGACATTGACCAAGAATGAATAACAGAATCATAAGCTGCCGCAATGTCAAGGGCTACTTCCTATTTCGGTTGCATTTCGGTTGCTATTTCGGTTGCACTTCCGGCAAACCGTCCTCAGCGAAAAAAACAAACAACTAAATCGTAAAATCCAACACAACACCAACAGAAAAGTGATGTGGAACCAACAAAAAGCCTACTGCCTACTGCAAATAAATTTAAATGCCCACGAGTAAAAATGCCCACGGTTCAAATGCCTATGACTTAGAATCCACGGCACAAAATGTCCATCGGTTCAAAATGCCCACGATCTCTCCGTTTACTGGAATGTCGCGTCATTTCATTCGGGTTTATAAGCTTGGAATTTCGGGGCTTGGGCCACATTGAAAGCTGTATAGTTTTTTTTTGCGGGGAAGTAGGCTAGTGTTTTTCCCGAAAAAAGTCATGGCCTACTTCAAAAACTTCGCCTGTGGCGCTAATTTTCATTCTGTCTGAAAGACAGACATTAGAAATTGCTGCGGACCGGGCTCGAGCTCCTGTTATTACGAATGGTGTTCACCTGAACCTTACAAATACCAGCTGTTATGTTTCTTTAAATTCCTGCAGTTTCGCGAATATGGTGCTGTGTTCTTGGCTACTGTTTCTAGCTGGTATGACTCTTGAGCCTTCCGGACATCTGCCAGTCGTATATTTTGAGGTAGTCTAGTCTAGTCACCTCCCACGCCCAAGCCCTTCAAACCGGTTCTTAGCTCGGAGATACGACAAGGCTTCAGTGCCTTCGCCCTTCAGTCTTCAACGCTTGCAGGTATCATGCATGAGTTTTATTGTTACATATGCGACGAAAAGCTGAAACGGGCGGCAATCAGCTAATTATCCCTCTAAGATATTATGCGAGGGGTAAAGATAAGTTCGAATACAACTGTCTTCAGCGAAGAACAGACTAAGTTACAGAATCTAACACAACAACAACAGAGGAAACTACGCGGACTCGACAAGCCATAAGGCGACCAGAAAATAGATGCGGAACACGACAAAGATAAAATATTAAAATGTGCGTGTTGAAAGTGTTTGTATATACAGTTGTGTGATGTTTGCAATTAACTAGCGCGTATGTACAACTCAGTAGGCTGTTAATTTACGATCATCTTCCCGAGAAGAGAGAAAGCGCATGAGCTTTCACTCGCAATTCCAGCCAGTTCGAACCCACATCGACTGTCAACAAACTATTTCATACGACTTGCCTATACTCTTGAGGACTAACTCTTCTTGCCGATGCAAAATCGCCCTGTACCTAGCGGAAGAGCAAGAAGCGGTATCACAGCTGCTCCCAAACATCGCCGTAATTGGTTAACACAGGATTGACTTGTTGAGTTTGAGTCGTTAGTGCTATGTTTTTCGTCCTTCCCGAGGATCACTGGCGTGTTTTGGACTTAGTCATATGCAGTATTCCGTGTACCATTCTGTCGTCCCGTGAATTATTCAGATAGTAAGTAAGTAAGTAATTTATTTTTAACACGCCATTTTTAGAAAGCGGAATAATTGAAAGAGAGTAAGTGTCAGACAAGTGCATGGTACCTTAGCTTCTCTTCTTGAAATTTGGCTTAGACCAGCTGTTATGCAGCAGTTACATACTAATTTTCAGAACAAACTGATTATCAGGGTCGTAATAAATCGCCCCCAAAACCGCTTGCTGGAGCTACCGTTAACATGGATACTGCCGGAAGAAACTACCCGTCTTTCGGGAAAACCGTTGTGCACTGTTCAAATAGGTGTAATAGGGCGTACATAATTCGTATTTTCGTCGGGGCTCGCTGTAATAATCTGTATGAGGAGAATAGACTCTGGTTCTACTTTGTCTTATGCAGAGCCAATCAGATCGCTTGGTTTGGCAGCGTCGCCAGAGTTGCACGGGAAGCACGAAAATTACGACTGCTTATTGTTAGTTCGAGGAACACTGCTGTCCATACGTTAATTTTGTAGTTTTTTACAGCATAAAGGTCGTCAAATTGTATTACAAGTGTTTACTTATTGTTTCGCTAAGTCAGAGAATCTTCTTTTTGGGATCCCAAAACGTAAGTGGAGGTATACCTATGACATCGCAAAAGTTGTCGTCTGTAAGCACGATAAATCGCGAAGGGAACGAAATATTTTGATGAAACTTGGTGTGAGGACGCTTTGGGTCATGGGAAAGGTCGAGTTCGTAGATGGGTTACGTAGCTCAACATTTAGGGGTGGGGGAGGGGTTTCAAGTTAAGGAGCGAACAAGTTTTTTTTAAACAGCTAATGGGGTATGCTCAGCAGGAATATGAAAACAATTTTATCGCCGGACATGTAGTTCGCCCGGAATCCGGCCAAAACCGGAAAGTTTGTTAAAAGTAAAAGTTTTGGATGAAGTTGATTAGATGTTCGATTCAGAGGTAAGAAGTCATTCTGAACATTTATATGAAAATCTTTTTCTTGTCAGACAAGTAGTTCGCCCGGAATCCGTCCGAAACCAGAAAATTTGTAAAAAGTCCAAGTTTTATCTGAAGTTGATTAGATGTACGATCTAGGGGTAAGAAGACATGCTGAATCCGCTTTTGACAGTCATTGTCTACCCGAACAAATAGTTCGCCCGGAATCCGGCTGGAATCCGGAAAATATGTTAAAAGTTTTATCTGAAGTTGATTAGATATTCGATATAGGGGTAAGGTGACACGGTGAATTCATTTTAAGTTTTTTTTTTGTCGGACAAGTAGTTCGCCCGGAATCCGGTCGAAACCGGAGATTTGGCAGAAGTTATAGGCAGGAAGATTTGATCAGTTTCGTCAAAGTAGATATGACGTATCGCCTAGGGGTAAATGTACACATGCTGAATCCATATGTGAACTTGGTTTTCTCAGATGATTAACCATTGACCTCTTCCCTTTCTAAATCTTAATAGTAAACATGTTCAAGGAGTCTGGCGAAGGCCAGATATCTACAAGATCAAATTGTCTGGATCAAATATCACATTCTTGGGATCCCATCGAAACCTTTGTTCTTGTTATCTCTACGTAGATTATACTTTTCCTTTAGCCTATCGTCAAATAAAACTCGTGAAGGTCGCTGATTAGCACAAAAGATGCGTTTTCAAGTAAACCAAGTAATGGGCTTACCAGTCGGTCCGTCGCTTTGTACTTTTTGTGGGACTCATTGGCGGGACCAATTGAAACCGTTGGTCTTGTTTCTATGTGTAAAAAAAGAAAAAGGTATTCAGTTCAATTCAGTTTAGTACTTTTATTCCGGTGAGAAAGACCATAATTAAGCACTAATAATCAAACAACAAAAAACAAAGGAAAAAGAACAATCACACGTTTAACCATTCTCGATGGGCTCACAGTTTCAACCAGGGTTGCCACATCAGAAAAATTTCGAGAGTGATTTTTGGCTGAGATAGAGAGTGAATTGGGAGTGAAACTCTATTTTCATGAAAAAACGTGAAATGGTCATTTTTGTTCGGAATCACTGTTGCAAAAATGCTTTTCGGCGGAATCCCAATCGGTTCAGAATCCTCCGAGCATGACTAGCACGAAAAAAAATCCCCCAAAAGTCCCCTTCTTCACTCCCACCGAAAGCAAAAATTAACTCTTTATGTAGTACAGACATGAAATGCCTTAAAATTACTTGCATTGAGTTGAATTCCGCGTTTATTTTTGTATTTTCTGGAATTGTCACACTATTGTGCGACAAATCTGGACATTTACATAAATAGAGTGAATTTTATGTCCTACGTAGGACAAGAGTGACAAAAACAAAATAGAGTGACAATTCACACTATCGTGCGACATGTGGCAACCCTGGTTTCAACCAAACTGGAAGTGACGCAGTAACGGAGAACGAAGCTATAACATCAACGGGTTTTCAGATGTTAACCCTAGGTTCACACTGCTGCTTCGTATGCGACACGATTTTTTCTTTGATGTTCCGACGTGCGACAGAATCATATGAACGTTCCCACCACCACGCAGACGCAAAAGGCAAACGAAATTTTTCGTCGAGATTATTCTGCAAGAAGCCCTTGAGGAAACGACCTCTGAAGATGCTGGGAGATTACCCATCTGAATACCCACCCACTTATAAGGAAATTTTCAGTCAAACCCTATATGTCATCTTGCTCAAAACAGGTTAACAAAAGTTTATTCGGAAGATGTTTTGCATTAAGCCGTCCTAGGATTACAGTCAGCCAAGGTACAGCATTTTTTAGTCTTGGATATTAACTAATCTTTGTTTTTTCTTTTCTTTCCCTTAAAAAATCGCATGCCTTATGTCGGATCAGTTGAAATATTGCGACCGGAGGGGGTTTCTTGAATGGATTAGAACAGTGGTTCCCAACGTTTTCCGTGTCGCGTACCCCTAATTAAGGTTCAAAAAGGTTGCGTAACCCTTTTTGAAGAATCAGTACTACTATTCTAATAAGATCTGTCAAGACCAGAAGGCGAAAAGCACGTCAATTATTATCATAAGTGGCAATGGATTAATGTGTAAAAATATATAATAAAGGGGATACTTGAAGCTGCGAGGTTGTCAATTTCATTCTCGTACGTAAACTGGTCAACGATCAGAAAGGCATTTGCGCTGTTTCTTTGAAACTTCTAAAGCAAAAGCTCTAATTTCTTGACAAAAGCAGACATTTATGAATTCAGAGATTTGGGACCTTCGCGTACCCCTCATGAGCATAGAGGTCAGATCGGGTTTGGAGTTTGGAATGTTAGTAGGACCTTCGGTCTTACCTGCTTTCAAGATTTGTTGAAATCGGACCTCTCATATTCCAGAAATCCTATCCCCGCACCCCCACGCATGGCCGGAACATAACCGGATTTCGTCGTCAAGACTCTAAAGGCCTTTTCACGCGACACAGTCGTGGGTCACACACTTCTGAGTGTTTGTCGCGGAAACACGATTGTGTGCCACACAGTCGAGCCACTAGTTGAAACTCGAGGAAATGCCGTTTTGTCTATTTTTTTGGCGGTAATTTCATATATCTGAGAATAAAAATAATTTCATGTAAAATCTCAATAAATATAACTCCAGGCTTATTTCCTTACCATTCTGTACAAAAAGCATTTTAAGTCTTGAAAAAGTAATTAGCTTTATTGTTTAGACACTTTTTGCTGCTTATTTGCTGCTTAATTTGAACTTCCCGCCAGAATCGAGCCACTAAACCGACAATCACCTCGCCAGTTGTTTGTCAAATTTGAGCCACAAAGCGAGCCACGAAAACCTTGTTGGTCGCGGAAACACACTTGTGGGCCGCATTAAAAAGCCTTAAAGGGAAACTTCGGCCTCATCAGTAATCACATCATCCATAGGTCTTTATTGATAGTTTCATTCCGCGGATTCTGCTCTTATCTGCTTTCTCTTATCAGTTGACTAGGCATTAGAGTGTTTAGTTATTTTCTAGCTAAGTCAGAGGATCTTCTTTTTTTTGTGTTCAAGAAAGGAAAAGGATACATGTCCGACTACGGTGGATCCATCGCCAGTGAGCGGGGGCAACGGCAAGGTATTGTGAAAATGTATAGCCTAACTTTTGAAACTATAACTTTTGGAACTTTTCTGCATAACTATATAGAAAAGGCGCTACCGTCAGTGGTAGGCCACAAGTTGTAGGCCCCTGTAGAGCCAACGAGGCAGTCGAAATATAAGTAAACAACCTGTAGTCTCTTAGCACTTTCTTTTATTTTTAACTGTCTAATTCTTTTGATAAAGAAATTAAATACACTGTACTAAACATTAACAGTTATTACGCCTAACTTTTGTAACTGTAACTTTTGGAACTTTTCTACATTACTATAGAAAAGGCGCTACCATCAGTGGTAGGCCACAAGCTGTAGGCCCCTGTAGAGGCCACGGGGCAGTCGAAATGTAAGTAAATAAGTAACCTGTAGTCTCTTTGCACTTTTTATGGCACTTGCCATCCGGCCAGGTGCCTTATACCGATCACTTTTCCGTCGGTCTGTCGGTCAGTCCGGTGATCGCGAGTTAGGGTACTTCCAGATGTGCTAGGACGATGAAACTTGGCAGGCACATTAGGGACCGGGCCAAACTAACTTGGAAACAGTCACTTCCCCGATCCGACCACCGTGGGGGAAGTGGAGGGAGGGGGAGTCCGGAATATTGACGTATGTCTAACTTTTGAACGGGGAATCAGATCTTAATGAAACTTGATATTTGGAAAGACCTCGTGTCTCAGATGTCACACGTCAACTTCGAAATGGATCCGATGACTTTGGGGGGAGTTGGAGGGGGGAACCGGAAATCGTGTGACATGTTCAGAGTGGACGTATCGGAATGAAATTTGGTGGGAAGAACAAGCACAAGACCCAGATACGTAGTTGACAAGACCGGACCGGATCTGAGTACTATGAGGGGAGTTGGAGGGAGGGTTCCGGAATTCCGGTGATCCCGAGTTAAGATGCTTACACATGTGCTAGGATGCCGCTACTTTGCAGGCATATTAGGGACCCGACCAAAGTAACATGGAAATAGTCACTTCCCCGATCCGACCACCGTGGGGGGGAGTGGAGGGAGAGGGAATCCGGAATATTGACGTATGTCCGACTTTTGAACGGGGAATCGGATCTTAAAGAAACTTGATCTTTGGAAAGACCTCGTGTCTCAGATGTTACACGTCAAGTCCGAAATGAATCCGATGACTTTGGGGGGAGTTGGATGGGGGGGGGGGACCGGAAATCGTGTGACATGTTCAGAGTGGACGGATTGGGATGAAACTTGGTGGGAAGAACAAGCACAAGCCCCAGATACGTAGTTGACAAGACCGGACCGGGTCCGAGCACTGTGGGGGGAGTTGGAGGGAGCGTTCCGAATTCCGGTGATCCCGAGTTAAGATGCTTCCACATGTGCTAGGACAATGAAACGTGGCAGGAATATCAGGGACTCGAAAATTTTAGCTTACGAACAGTCGTTTTTCCGAGTTGACCATCGTGGGGGGAGTGGAGGGAGGGGGAATCCGGAATCTTGAGAAATGTTCAACTTTTGAACGGGTGATCGGATATTCATGAAACTTGATATTCGGAAAGAACTCATGTCTCGAATGTCCCATTTCAGGTGAGGGCACGCTCCGATCAATGTGGGGGAGTCGGGGGGGGGCGCAAATTTTGTGACACTCTTACAGTGTAGCGATTGGGATGACACTTGGTGGGAAGATCAAGCGTAAGCCCTAGATACATCAGTGACAGAGCCGGACCGGATTCGGGCAATCTGGGGGGAGTTAGGGGGTCCGAATTCCGGTGACCGCGATTTTAGGTACTTCCAGATGTGCCAGGACGATGACACTTGGCTTGAACGTTAGAGACTTGACAAGATTGGCTTACAATTTGTTACTTCCCAGATCCGACCAGTGAAGCTACCTTTAAATGGTAAACAACAGGAGCTAAATAAATGCCACTTCAGTTACCGAACTCAGTAGCTCGGGTGAACCAAAATGATCAGTTCGAACTACCGAAAAATAAACTAAAAAAATAAAGAACAGACCGGGAGCGGTATAACAACCGAGTTTCGTAATGGAATAAAACTATTGTTAGAACCACCTAAAACAACCGAATGTGGCAAGTCTGGTAATAGATACGGACTAAACAAAAATCCGGTCAATTACCGTATTCGGTAACTAATCAGAACCAAATGAGTCTCATTAACCACGGAATATGAAATGGACTGTCCGAATGCGATAGAACGAACGAGAAGAAACAAACACGTCAAATCACCGGATTTACGAAGGGACGGACCGAATGCGGTGAAATCGATGCGGACTGAACAAAAGTTGGATGAATTACCAAATTCGATAAAGAATGGGAACCAGTAAATACGTTAAACCACCCAATTTGGAAATGTGGAGACACACAAATGCATAAAACGGTCATCACGATGCCCGTTTCAACCGGATTTTTCTTCCGCGAAGATTTGACCGAATGCCAAAAACGTAAGGGGGGGACGCCCCTCGATTTGCAGAATCAACATTAAAAGCGAACAAAGACAATAGAAGACCATCCAACCAGAAAACCTACAATAACCGGAGCATAACAGATCCATCATTGACCTCTCGTTGACCTTATTCGTTCCAAAGTGCGAATTAGGTTAATTAAGGTGATAGCTTCGTTTCTGGAAGTCTCAACGAGTTCTCGCGCATTCTATTTCTAGCAGTAAGTAGTGTCCAAGTTTACCGCTAGATGAGATGTCCGTCACTGCCGTACATCACGCGTCCGTAGTCGTATAATCATAAAGCTTTGGGAAAATTGTATAGCACCTTCTTCGCTCCTTCTATACTATTTCGTTCTGGTGTCACTCATGTTCTGCGAAAGAAGGAGATTGAAAAGATGAGATCATTTTATTTTAAGTATGCAAAGCACCTGCTCCACTTGTTGAGATTATGCCATAACATTGACGGAGAAGTTTAAAATTCAAGATGCAAGTGTTACCCTTTTGGATGGGTCGCCGTCACAACCCCCACCCGTCGATTCACCCACCCGTCAATACACCCAATCTGAAAATCCGTCGATTCATCCAACCGTCGATTCCCCCCAAACGTCGATTCGCCCAACGTCGATTCGCCCAACCGCTGATTCGCCCAACCGCTGATTCGCCCACCCGCTGATTCACCCATCCGTCGATTCGCCCGGACGTCGATTCGCCCAATGTCGATTCACCCAACGTCCGGTTGCTTGAGCGTCGATTCGCCCAATTCTATGATCCGTCGATTCGCCCACCCTTCATAAGACCCGAAATATCCGTTACAACCCCCACTTTTTCCGAAAGTTCGTCTACCCGTCACAAGACCCAAAATATCCGTCGATTCGCCCAATTTTCAAAACCGACCTTTGATCCAGCGCGGCTCTTTTCATTGAACGCGATGGAACAAAGCGACTGAGTCACAGGGGAGTAATTAAGAAGGATACAATACCGTGCGATGTAAATAAGGGTGAAAACTAGTCAATACAGCTTGAGCCAGAATGATGAGAAGCATGATAGAAGACCTCGGTGCTGATAATGAAAGAGGAAATGGAGGATGAATGATCGACCCAAAGTCGGCTAGAAGTTTGGCGGCAGGAACACCAAAGGTTCCGGCGGAAACCCAGAGGAGAATATTTATGAAACTATTACAGCTGGAATACTGAAGCTCCAAGGGATATTCTGATCCATTTTATGCTTCCTTATATATGACCCTTGTCGGATGAATCGGAAATTGTGCTAATTAGTCGGTAGCTTTACAAGCTTCTGCAGAACAGCTGGCCGATGGCAATTATAAGTCAACTTTTTCACTTAAGTTATTACCGGATTTCTTTTGTTGTTCCGGGCTGAACCTGATTTTAGCTGAATCGGTCCAGCAGGAAAAATGGGCTGACGCTCATAATGACTATGATCAGAACGCCCACGACTCAAAATGCCCACGACTCAAAATGCCCACTATTCAAAATGTCCACGATTCAAAATGCCTACGACCCAGCCCACGGTTCAGAATGCCCACGATCGTGCAGTTTGAGGTGTTCAGGCCGTAGTAAACTGGACCTAGTGATGAATGTGAAACGAACGGCGCGGACCAAGTATCAGGATGGCGATAATCGTGCATCAAATCTGTTCAGTTACAACGTAATTTCGAATTCTGAAAATAGAAATTAGTCAGCCCTCAAAACTGTTATTTTTAACGATTTTTACCTTCAGGGTGCAAGGTTTAGATCGCCATTTCTTCGTACTTTCGCGCAAATCATTCTAGTTTGATGAATTATAAAATAATCCTTTCATAATTTTCCGTAGTCCCTTTTAATCTCGCTGTCCGTTGTCCCAGATCATTTTGACCTCCCCTACCGACAGTTAGTCGTCGGCACTTTGAACCAGGACGATTTTAGCCTTTCCTGAGAGCATTTTTAACTGTCGGAATGACATTTTTGACAATTTTGATTTCACCCTGAATTACGGCATTTTGAGTCGTGGGCATTGTGAGGTGGGCAAAAAGATCGTGCTGATTTTGGGAACCACCCGAAAAACGTCTATGATATCCCCACTTTTGTTTGTTTAGGGTTTTCATGCCCCTATCTCGGCACTCTGATCGATTCTGGTCAAACTTTTACAAGGCATTACTTACCGTTTTTCAACGGCACGAAAATATGTGTGTTAATTCTCCAGCCTGATACTTGGCCTTAGAACAAAGCTTTTATCAAGTAAGGGAAAACTGGAATATCCAGTATCCAGTTTCACGGAAGTGCGAAAAGTATCACTAGTAGATCGCCAGATTGCGTGTGGAATTGATGAAAAACTCATTTGCGGGAGGTTTTAAAGTGGGGAAGACATTTCCGGAAAATGCTTGTCTCTAATGAGACTTGTCGTAAGAGCTGATGAGCTAATTGACCCGTTTCTAGGTCCGAACCGTAACTGCCTGTGGTTAGGATGTTGAAAGGGCATGTTGTGGCCATACCCCCTCCTCCCCCCCTCCAGCTTCCCCTCATGTAAGGCGGGTGGTCTTACTAGCATCAAAAATTACATATCTGTGACGTAATTTAGTTCAATAACAAATAACACTTCGCTACACTTGTGATATTTTCTGTTATGATTTCGCAATTGTTGGGTACATACTGAATATTATAACTCTTGGGAATCACGAGAATGTCTTGTTTGGTAATTTTTTTTGCACTTGGCTGTGATTATGTGCACTTTAAGGGCGCTAGAAATTCTTCTGTAATCAAAACCCTTGTCAAAAAATTATCATGGGCCCTTTAGGATCATGAATATATATGGTTGGTCAAAAGTATTTTTTTTTACTTTTCGGTTAAGATGCGCACTTTAAGGGTGCAGAAATTCATTTCTAAGCAGAACCATTTTGGCAAAAATCATGAGGGGATCATGAAAATGTAGGTTTTGCTGAAAAGTATTTTGTGTACTTTGCGGTTAAGATGAGTACTTTAAGGGATGGTCGGACCTGGGAAGTGACAATTTCTAAGCCAATCTTGTCAAGTCTCTAATGTTCCAGCCATGTTTTGTCGTCCTAGCACATCTGGAAGTAGCCTACATTAAATTGCGGCCACCGGAATTCTGGATCCCCCTCCAACTCCCCCAAAGTTACCGAATCCGGTCCGGTTCTGTCACTGATGTATCTAGGCCTTACGCTTGTTCTTCCCACCAAGTATTGTCCCAATCGCCATATTCGAAGCGTGTCACAAAGTTTCCGCCCCCCCCCCCCCCCGGCTCCCCCACATTGATCGGATCCTGTCCGAACTTGAAATGGGACATCTGAGACATGAGTTCTTTCCGAATATCAAGCTTCACTGAGATCCGATCACCCGTTCAAAAGTTAGCCATACCTGAAGATTCTGGATTCCCCCTCCCTCCACTCACCCCACGGTGGTCAAATCGGAGAAACTGTTCTTAGAGGACCTGTCTTACCTATAATACTAACGCAACCTACTTCCATAATCACTCCATATATTTCTAAGCCCGGAGACCCCAACTTTGTACGGTACATTCTAGCCCCTCTAATAAAACCATGCTGATTTTCTCACTTGCTGTGTCTTGCTGCCTTCGATGTGGATCACGCTGTCGACGGTTGTCTGCGACAAGTTTTTCCATCAGGAAAACCGGTTATGTAAATTTTTTCCCTGTCTTCGCTACAAGTCAACGGGTCTCGGAAAAGGCTTAAAACAGCAAAAGCCGTGGGTTATTTGTTGGAAGCACAGCCGAGTTTTAAAGTATTAAAATATTTTAAAATACTTTAAGTTGAAGAGTAAATAGTGCGAGGGGTCCTTTAAAGGACACCTGAACAATGAAACCATACTTGGACACACCATGGAGAATACATTTACAGACATGGCCACGGAGAGCATTCTTCTCCTGAGCGTGACGTTTTCAAACTAGGGATGTTCGTTTCTGGAGGTTTGCACATGCAGACTCCAAGACAAAAAGCGCAATTCGTTCAAATCGTGTACAGCGCTGGCCGGATCGTATTGGAATTTCTTCCAGATATACGTTTGGGCTTAACTGGTTAAAAAATATTCCAGAAGAAGGGTTGATTGGAGACATTTGGTAATTTCTAAAATTGTTCGGTACTGAAATAAGTACAGATGCAAAATGGAGCAAAACTCATAGCTCGGAAACACTATTTCGTATTTGAATCGGGTTTTCTGCAGGCAATGTTAACGGAAGTCATACAGATAGGGATGATACTTGGTACTCTTCATTCAGGTGTCCTTTAAGTTAAAATTGTGGAGTCGCTAACCGCTTGCCAAGTTTCATCGTCCCAGCACAAGTGTAAGCATCTTCAGTCGGGATTACGGTAATTCTGGAACCCTCCCTCCAACTCCCCCCACAGTGCTCGGATCCAGCCCGGTCTTTTTAACTATGTATCTACGGCTTGTGCTTGTTCTTCCCACCAAGTTTCATCCCGATCCGTCCACTCTGAAGATGTCACGCGATTTCCGGTCCCCCCTCCAACTCCCCCCAAAGTCATCCGATCCATCACAGACTTGAACTGTGACATCTGAGACACGAGGTCTCTCCAAGTATAAAATCTTCATTAAGATCCGATTCCCCGTTCAAAATTTGTAAACACGTCAATATTCCGGATTCCCCCTCCCTCCACTCCCCCCACGGAGGTCGGATCTTCCGACCACCGGGTCGGATTTCCAGGTTAGTTTGGTCGGGTCTTTAATATGCCTTCCAAGTTTCATCGTCCTAGCACATGCGTAAGCACCTTAAGTCGGGATCACCGGAATTCCGGAACCCGCCCTCCAACTCCCCCCACAGTGCTCGGATCCGGTTCGGTCTTGTCAACTATGTATCTAGGGCTTGTGCTTGTACTTCCCACCAAGTTCATCCCGATCTGTCCACTATGAATATGTCACACGATTTCCGGTTCCCCCCTCCAACTCCCCCAAAAGTCGACGGATCCATTCTGAACTTGAAGTGTGACATCTGAGACAAGAGGTCTTTCCAAATATGAAGTTTCATTAAGATCCGATCACCTGTTCGAAAGTTATGCATGCTACTACATTCCGGATTCCGCGGTCTCCCCCTACCCCACGATGGTCGGATCAGGCAAATGACTATTCTCAATTTAGTTTGATCGGGTCCCTGATATGCCTGCAGAGTTTCATCGTCCTTGCACGTCTGGAAGTACCCTAACTCGAGGACAGTGGCCTGACAGACCGAAAAGTGATCGGTATATGGCACTTGAGCGGAGCTGCAAGTGCCATAGAAACGGTAGCTCTTTGTTCTGATATTTTACTCTTGCATTTGTCCTCTTTTTGATGCTTCTGATCAATCTGGCGCAAGCTACATTGACTAGTTTTCAACCTTATTTACATGGGACGAGATCATAGCCTTCTTAATTACTCCCCTGCGACTCACTGGATTTCTGATACCGAGTTCACTGACAAAGGCCGCGCTAGATCAGAGTTTGATTTGAGAATTGGGCGAATCGACGGATTTTTGGGGTCTTATGACGGGTGGACGAGTTCTTCTTAATTACTCCCCTGCGACTCACTCACTTTGTGATACCGCGTTCAATGACAAAGGCCGCGCTAGATCAGAGGTCGATTTTGAGAATTGGGCGAATCAACGGATTTTTTGGGTCTTGTGACGGGTAAGCGAGCAGTCGTAAAAAGTGGGGGTTGTGACGTTTTTTTTGGTCTTATGACGGGTGGGCGAACTGACGTTTGGCCGAATCGACGGATTTTAGAAGTGGGTGAATCGACCCTTCAAAAAACGAGGTTGGGCGAATCGACGGTGGGCGAATCGACGGGTAGAAAATCGACGGTAGGTGAATCGACGGGTGGGTGAATCAGCGGTTGGGCGAATCAACGGCTGGGCGAATCAGCGGTTGGGCGAATCAGCGGGTGGGCGAATCGACGGATATTTTGGGTCTTGTGACGGTTAGACGAACTGTCGGAAAAAGTGGGGAATGTGACGTATTTTTTGGGCATTATGGCGGGTGGGCGAATCGACGGGTGGGCGAGTAGACGGGTCCCCTTTTGGATGTTTCTTCGTCACTATAAAAAATCATTGACAACAGAGCCCAACCAGCCCGCGACCTTCTCCACTGCTTCCTGGCCGAAGATTGAAAATTAGTTTATTTTTCTGTGTCTTTATGTGTTTTATTTATTTTCTTTCATTTACTCCGCTTTTTCGAAATGGCGGGTTACAAATAAATTACTTACTTACCATTATGCGTCCGTACTTAGCAACAACATACATTGTGAAAGCTTGGCAAAGCTTAAAGACAAAGTCAACATCACTTTGTTTCCTCGGCGCGGAGGAAAAGAAGTGGGGCCCATAGTCCGGTTGCCTACTTCGCCAATTTGGTAACCCAGCACAGGCCGTCATGGAATGTACTTAAAGCATAACTCTTACTAGAAATGATCTTTTCCCTATAAAATGGATCAGAAAAAACGTTTTCGAAAATACCACTGCTTTCCACCTGAAACTAGTGATTCTCTAGTTAGCGCTTGTCGATTACATCCAGCCTTCCTGCTCTCCGACCCGGCGGCTGGGCTGGAGGAAGATGAGGATTTTCGAAGCTTATAATTCCATATGGGAGCTAAGTATATTATAAAAAGCAGAATAAGCAAGAGGGGTCCTTTAAAGTTTAACTGAAAAGCCAGCTTACATTTAGATCTTGGATTTGAATTCACTGAGTTATTTTGACTCTATCGAAGTATTTTTGTTTTATTTTACTGTTCCACCTTGGGCTCAAGTAGTGACGCTCAGAATGTGACTGTTGGCCGGACAGACAAAGTTCATCTAGAGGCTTCTCGAGTCTTCTTCGAGCCTTCTCTCTGCCCAATTGGCTCTTTATGTTGAATTTAATTTGAAATAAACAGAACTTGAACTTGAACTAGATGCGGAGAATGTGCATTTAAATATAACCGTGCGCTCCAATGGCCAATGAAGTGAAGCTCAGGGAATTTTCAATTCCAGATTGTAAGCTCACTTCTGAAGAAAGCTGTGATCCGAAAATTATTTATTTTTTGGCTATCGTTTTCCGTTGTAGATGTTCAATATAGATAAGTACGAGCATACAGAGGTACCTCGAACCCGAAAGAAAAAGCGCATTTGATGAAAAATCGATTATATGAATAGCGGAGCAACGAAACAACGCCTTTTCATCCGGTCTTCAAGCCTATTTAAGTTAAACTTGCAGAATTACCTTTTATGGCTCGTGCTAGTGACAAGGCTCTGTCGCTTATCATTACTCTTGATGACTAACTCTCCTTGCCGATGCAAAATCGCCGGGTACCTAGCGGAAGAGCCAGAAGCGGTATCAACTCGTGTATCACAGCTGCTCCCGAAGATCGCCGTGAAGTTTGACACATGATTTGAGTTTTTGAGTCGTTACGCAGACGTTTACTCCTTCTTCTCGAGGAGCACTGGCGTCTTTTGGACTTAGTCATCTAGAGTATTAAAAAAATATAATTATTCTTAAATTCTTACTATCGCAACTATTACCATAACCACTCCATATACTTCTAAACCCGGAGATCCCAATTCCGTACGGTACATTCTAAAACCACGCTGATTTTCTCACTTGCCGTGTTTTACTACCTTCGATGTGTATCACGCTGTCGCCGGTTGCCTGCGAGAAATTTTTCCATCAGAAAAACGGTTATGTAAATCTTTCCCTGTTTCGGTCGGTCCGAGTTTCTTGTCACACTTTTTCGAGTTAGGGTACTTCCAGATGTGCTAGGACAATGAAACTTGGCAGGCATATCAGGGACCCGACCAAACTAACCTGGAAATAATCAGTTTCCCGATCCGACCATATGCGGGGGAGTGGGGGCGCTGGAAACTTGAAAATTAGGGCATTTTGTCACACTTTTTCGAGTTAGGGTACTTCCAGATGAGCTAGGACAATGAAACTTGGCAGGAATATCAGGGACCTGACCAAAGTAGCCTGGAAATAATAAGTTTCCCGATCCGACCATATGCGGGGGAGTGGGGGCGCTGGAAACTTGAAAATGTAGGGCATTTTGTCCCACTTTTTCGAGTTAGGGTACTTCCAGAATAGCTAGGACAATGAAACTTGGCAGGAATATCAGGGACCCGACCAAACTAACCTGAAAATAAACAGTTTCCCGATCCGACCATATGCGGGGGAGTGGGGGCGCTGGAAACTTGAAAATGTAGGGCATTTTGTCACACTTTTTCGAGTTAGGGTACTTCCAGTTGCGCTAGGACCATGAAACTTGGCAGGCATATCAGAGACCCGACAAAACCATTTTGGGGGGGAGTGGAGGGCAGGGGAATCCGGGAAATTGAGAAGTGTGTAACTTTCGAACGGGTGATCGGATTGTAATGAAACTTCATAACTGAATAGAATATATATCTGTAATGTCCCTTTTAAAGTCTTGACCGGATTCGGTAGCCAGGGGGGAGTTGGGGGGGGGGGGAGACCGGAAATTTCAAGAAACGGTTAGAATGGAGGGATCAGAGTGAAACTTGCTGGGAAGAACAAGCATCTGCTCTAGATAAGTCCTTTAAACCATTGTACTGGATCCGGACACTTATGGGGGGGGGGAGGGGGTTTCCCGGAATTCCGGTGATGGTGGTTTTGGGGATATTCACGATGAAACTTGGCGGGCATATCAGGGACCCGATCAAACTGACTTCAAAATAAAAATTTTGTCGATCTTATAATGGTGGGGAGAGTGGAGGGAGGGGAATCCGAAGTTTTCAGTCATGCGTAATTTTGGAATGGGTGATCGGATTCGAGTGAAATTTAAGAATTGAACAGATGACATTTCTCCGATGATCTTTTTCATATCCGGACCGGATCCGTGACCCATTTAGAATGGAGGGATCGGGATGGAACTTTTTGGGAAGAACAAACAGATGCTCTATGTAAGTCATTTACTGAATCGGATTGGCTACGGGCACCGTGGGGGAGCAGGGGGGGGGCGGAAATCTCGAGAAACGGTTAGAATGATGGTATCGGAGTGAAACGTGCTGGGAAGAACAACATCTGATCCATGTAAATCTTTTACATAATTTGACTGGATCCGGACACTTGAGGGGGGGGGGGGAGGAGGGGGTCCCGGAATTCCGTTTTTGGGGGGATTTTGACGACGAAACTTGGAAGGCATATCAGGGACCCGGTCAAACTGACTTGGAATAAAAAAAATCCTCGATATGATAATCTTGGGGGGGGGGTTGAGGGAGGGGAAGGGGAATCCGGAATATTGAGTCATGCGTAACTTTGGAACGGGTAATCGGATTCGAGTGAAATTTAAGAATTAAACAGAGGACATTTTTCTCTGGTGATCTTTTTCATTTCCGGACCGAATCCGGCAATTATTGGGGGGAGGGCGGAAAATACTTGACCCGCTTAGACTGGTGTGATCTGGATCGAACTTCGTGGGAATTACAAACAGATGCTCTGGATTAATCATTTTCAGAACCGGATTGGCTCTGGGTTATTTTGGGTGGAGTTGGAGGAGGGGGGGGGGGGGGGGTCTTGGATTCCGGTGATCGCGCGTTAAGGTACTTCCAGATGTGCTAGGACGATGAAACTTCGCTCTAATATTGGAGACTTGACAACATTTGCTTAGAAATTGCTACTTCCCAAATCCAATTATTTCTTAAAGTACCAATCTTGACCGCAAAGTAAAAAAAATACTTTTAAGCAATATATACATTTTCATGATGCCCATAAGCCCATTAGCATTTTTGCCTCAAGGGTTTTGCTTACAAATGAAGTTCCAGCTCCCTTAGAGTGCGCATGTCAACCGCAAAGCAATCAAATCATCTTAACCCATGCAAGTGCCATATGAGCTTACAGCTCTTGTTGCTGTAAGTCAACGGGTCTCGGAAAAGGCTTAAAACAGCCAACACCGTGGGTTATTTGTTGAGAGCACATCCTAGTTTTAAAGTATTCAGATATTTTAAAATACTGCAAGTTGAATGGTACATAATGCGAGGTGTTCCTTAACTGAATACTGATTCATTCATTCATTCATTTATTTGTAGACTACATAACATGAATATAATGCGATAAACAAGACCCCCTGAAGCTATCTTGTTGGGAAACGAAACAAGACATTATGCAATGGCATGACGCAACAGGAATTTCAATTTTCAGGAGATGTTCCAGGTGAATATTCTTTGTTCTTCGTTGAGCATCTGGCAACGTTCCCTGTTTTGGAAATTAATGTGCCACCGAAAACAGTGTTGGACCGGCTCTTCCGATCACCGCCGCAGAGAGGAATCTGGACCCGAGAGAAACTGCAAGTCCGAGTTGATACGGAGTTCATACGATACTTGGACCCGCAAGATGGTGTAAGTAACCATGTCAAGTAACCGTCCTGCGTTGTTTCCTGACCGTACTTCCTGTGAATGAAGGAAAGCGTAGTTCGTTTTTTTTTTTTTTTTAAAGGACACCTGAACAATGAAACCATACTTGAACACACCATGGAGAATGCATTTACAGACATGGCCACGGAGAGCATTCTTCTCCTGAGCGTGCCGTTTTCAAAATAGGTATGTTCGTTTCTAGAGGTTTGCACATGCAGACTTCAAGACAAAAAGCGCAATTCCTTCAAATCTTGTACAGCGCTGGCAGGATTGCAAAGGAATTTCTTCTAGATATACGTTTGGGCTTAACTGGTTAAAACAAATTCCAGAAGAAGGGTTGATTGGAGACATTTGTTCATTTCTAAAATTGTTCGGTACTAAAATAAGGACAGATGCAAAATGGAGCAAAAATCATAGCTTGGAAACACTATATCGTATTTGGATTGGATTTTCTGCAGGCAATGTTAACGGAAGTCAAACAGATAGGGATTTATTCAAACAATGTTTACAACGGGTACGTCAGCTACGATTCATCATCAGCGATATTTCGGCCCTTTTTGGCAAGGGTCCTCGTCAGGCTGTCAATCCTCTGGTTCAGCTTTGGGGAAGGAAACAAACCTGTAATCTGATTACAGCCAGATCTGTCGGTTAAATCCGAAATAAACTACACAAAAAAGCGTAGTTCATTTGACGTGTGATTGTGTGGATGGAGAAAGGAGGTATTTGGTGAGAGAATATATAATGAAGAATTGATGGTAGGGATGGTGAAGGATGAATATTTTGTTACTGTGAAAAAACTTGGACGTTACTTTAGGCTTGCGATGAAGCATTGAAAGAGATTTTTAGAATTGGAGGAGTGTGTTAGTTCTATAAGTTAGTGAATTTATGTATTCAAATTTTGTTGCCATGGCTCACGGGCTTTTTTTGGGTAATATATTCTATTCTATTCTGTCTTTGGGCATTATTAGGGACTCCAAGACCCCCACTCATTGTAGTTTATTTAGATGTTCAGTTTAGTTCGTTTGTTAGTTGTGAATTGCTGTAAGGCTGTCACGCAATAAACTCATTCATCAAACCCCATTTCACTAACCAAACTTTCGTCAGTTCCGTACTGGACCTAAGTATAGCTGTACAGAAAAAAACGACACTTCAAACCAACTAATGTATTAAGGATGATAATTATTTGATAGATCTTCTTCCAATAATGCTCACGGTATAGTCCCGATAATTCGTCATTTCTCGATTCGTCCGAACGGATAAAAGAGCTTAAATTCGGTTTTGCGGGCGAATGCGGCACCGACTAGCGGAAAAGTTCCCTTTATGTCACGTTCACACTCAGTTCGATGATATCTTGTATGCAAAAATATTTGCATGCGATGCATCAAATTTCGGAGTGAAGGAGAAAATTTGCATCCGACTCTGCGTCTCCACTCACGTGTCGAATCTTTCCACATCGCCAAGTGAATAATTTTCGTATTTTGCCGGCACTGGACTTTTGTGGGTGTGGGTGTGCATCACGTCCTAAATCAGAGCAAAATAGCACTAGGAAGTAGCGCCAAGACCTATGCTTTCCATGCTTTGCAAACGGGCCATATTCGTTGCGCCGCCCACTACGCTTGCTGTATTTAAAGCGAGACAAACTTGCGGGTTTAGAAATTTCTAGTAAAGTATGGGTGCGGTCTGCACACACCAAAGAAACAATAGAGGCTGTATCATTTTTTTTTTGCTATGTTAGAACATGACGTTATCGCTGGTGAACGGCTGGATGAGTTTAACTAGGGACGTTCTCTAAAGCTAGTTTTGCTAGTATCGCTGCTATTTGACTGTGTGTCACTTTTTTAAAGTTTTGGCGCTATTTTCTAGTGTTATTTTGCTCTGCTCTAGTAGCAGCGATCAGGCAGCGTACTAGCACTACCGGCGATGGAGAGCGTCCCTACTGAAACTCATTCAGCCGTTCACTACACTGTCAGAAGTTCCATAACAGATTGCGCATAACACTTTCAAGAATAACACCTTTTCACTTAGAAATAAAGTGTTCTGACCAATTAAGTTTACACTATTCCGTGCATAGATCTCCAACAACACCTTCAATTGGTAAAAATACTAACGGGAACGAAAGAAACATAACAGATAACATCCCAAAGTGTTATCTGTTGAAACCGCGCATCCTGCTGTTGTCGTTATGTATCTTCTGACAGTGTAGTATTTTTACCTATCGAAGGTGTTGATGGAGATCTGAGCCTCGTTTTTGTTGCAATAGCGCTGCCGCATCGCTACTGCAGCACTTCTTTGCTTTTGCACAATATGCGTTTTTGGATTCACTTTCTTCTTGGTTGAAGCGGCAGCGCTGCAGCATCTTGCAGGGAAGCACGGACTTGGTCAGTGAGCAAGTCCGTGATTCTTGAGAAGCGCTGCCGTCTTCCTCGGAAGCGCTGCAGTGCAAAAACGGATACAGAAAAAATCAGTCCGGAATCGGCCGGGAAGTGGACCTGTAGCATGCAACAAAAACGAGGCTCTGGGCACGAAATAATATAAACTTAATTGGTCATAACACTTTTTTCTAAGTGAAAAGGTGTTATTCTGGAAAGTGTTATGCGCAATCTGTTATGAACAGACAGTGTTGCGCTGGCTCCGATAACTTCATAATATGGACATAGCAAAAAATTGTACAGCCTCCATTGTTTCCTTGGTGTGTGCAGACCGGACATTTGCTTTACTAGAAATTTCTAAACCCGCAAGTTTGTCTCGCTTTCACTGCCGCAAGCGTGGTGGGCGGCGCTACGAACATGGCCCGTTTGTAAAGCATGGAAAGCACAGGTCTTGCCGCTACTCCTTATTGTTAATTTACTCTGCCCAAAACCTACCGTGGTAAAATAATTGAGGAAGTAAACAAGATTCCATATAGTACACGTCACTGCCCTTTTCATAACAAAAACAAACAGGAAGGCCCTCTTTCTGGCCCACAGGAAGAGTGCCACATCCTGGTGGACTGCAAGCAACTTTCGGAACTAATGGGTACAAGGGCATGTTACCATTACCGCATGCACTTGCACTAGCACCTTTCTGGAAACTTTTCCACACTTCTGATGTTAGAACTATTCGAAATACTTTTTACAAATATGCTAAATTCCTGCTCACGCTACCGCTGTGGTCTCGTAATCGACGGGTTACAAGAAATCATGGGATTAAAGATCCTATTGAGGCTGTCTTAGAGCGTCGCGCTCGATTTTTGGAATCTCTCGACCCTCTAAACAGCCTCTATCCAGCAATTAAATAATAGTTACAGAAGTAGTGTATATATAATAGTGTACAGTGTATCTTTCTCTCTTTTTTGAATTATGTATTGCCAAGTTAAAATTGGATCTTGTGTGTTGTTCATTGTTCCACTTTCTTTATTTATTTTTTTTTATACTCCATCAGTGACATTTTATGTAAAGATGGGTAATAAACATATTCATTCATTCATTCAAATCTAGAATCCCTTTTGAGACCAGAAATAAAGCAAAAATAACCAAGTTAGGCCAATTTATAAATGAATGCTGGAACTAGCGGTAGATTTTCTTTGTACTTATCTTATATGGCCAATTGGCTATCATTTCAGCCTAGTAGCCTAGCTTGGGGATACATAACCAGATTTGCTATCGGTCGGCCGGCGTCAGAGAGAATCCAGATTTATGACTTATTCTTCTTCGTCAATCTAATCGTTCGGTACAGCGATAAAATACTTGAAGATGCTATCTTTTGTTGTACAATATTTTCCTGGAAAATTCCTTGTTGGAAATGTTCGTCACGGATAATTGACCTTAGACCTTAAAGAACAAATCTTACTAGAAAGGATCTTTTCACGATGAAATGGCTCAGAAATATCGTTTCACGTTGGTGATTTTCTTGTTAGCACTCGTCGACTGTATACAGCCTTCCGGATCTCCGACCCGGCTGCTGGACCCAAAATATTTGAAAATTGAACGCGCCGTGGCTCGGCCAAAAAATGGCTAAAAACATCATAGGTATAAAACGAAACAATGGCGCAAGGCGGGAATTTCTTGAGCTTGTAGTTCCATAAGGAAGGGACAATATAAAATGCAGATAAGCAAGAGGGATCCTTTGATTCCTCATCAGCTATCGCTGGCAGGTATTGGCTTTTAATTTTGAAAGTTTCTATTCGGTTTACCATTACGAATCTAACACAGCAATGTATGTGACTCTGGGTCTGATAATCCACGCTGCGCTAGAAATTTAAATTCTTTGCGTCCGGGTGAATTTATGGTACTTGCAGCTTTGCTCAAGCGCCATACATATACCGATCACTTTTAGGTCAGTCGGTCCACTCTTCTCGAGTTAGGTTACTTCCAGAGGTGCTAGGGAGAGGAAGCTTGGCACGCGTATCAGGGACCCAACTATAAGCTAACTTGGAAGAAGTCACTTCCCCGACCTGACCACCGTAGGGGGAGTGGAGGGATGGGGAAATTCTAAGGAATGCATAACTTTCGAACGGGTGATCGGATCTTAATGAAACTTTATATTTTGGAAAGACCCCGTGTCTCGGATGTCCCATTTCAAGTCCTTAGCCTACCGGATCCGATGCATGTGGAGGGGGGGGGGAATCTTGTGATAGGCTTAGAGTGGAGCGATTGGGATGAAAATTGGTGGGAAGAACAAGCACAATACATCAACGACAGAACTGGACCGGTTTCGGGTACTTGGGGGGTGTTGTAGGGGGGGGGGGGGGTGGTCCGGAATTCCGGTGATCGTGTTAAAGATACTTTCCGATGTGATAGGACGATGAAAATTGGCTTGAATATTAGAGACTTGAAATAGCCAGTTTCGCGATTTGACGATCGTGGGGGGAGTGGAGGGATGGGGAATCCGGAATCTTGGGGCATGTATAACTTGCGAACCGGTGATCGGATCTTAACGAAACTTGATATTTGGAAACGTCGTTTCTCAGATGTCCCATTTCACGTCCGGACCGGATCTGATGAGTGTGTGGGGTTGAGGGGGAGCCGGAAATCTGGTGATACTCTTAGAATGGAGCGATAGGGATGAAACTTGTTGGGAAGAACAAGCACAAGCCGTAGATACACCTGTGACAGAACCGGACCGGATTCGGGCAATGTGGGGAAGTTTTAGGGGGGGGGGGGGGGGTTCGAATTCCAGTGGTCGCGAGTTACGGTAGTTCCAGATGTTCTAGGACGATGAAACCTCAAATGTTACACATTGAACTGTTATGCATACAAGAAGATATCGGAAATGTCAGCAAATGCTTTTTGTGGCGGATTTTCGGCTCATCCTGCAATGCTTGTTATACATAACGTTTGCAAAATCCTAGCAGATTACATCCCAAGTGTTGTCTGTTGATACTGCGCATCCTTGTGTTATCTGTAATGAAACTTCTGAAACCTTCAGTATTGTTGTATTTACATGAATATTCTTATGCTTTTTCCTTCGTAATGTACTCGCCGATCTCGGCAGGTAGAAATAAAGCAAATAATTTGAAAATAAAATAGCTTGTCGACAAAGCCCTTGATTCATCATGATGCTGATCGGCTGCCGTAATGGCTTCCTCTCATAATGTGAGCGACATTTCAACCTCTTTCAGGTCCTGATCGTTGTTAGGGAAGTAGAAATTAAATCCGAGGCTAACGTTACAATTTATAATTCGGTTTATTTATCGATAGATATCTTTTACAGACAAAAAATAGTGCTGGACATGTCATTGCAAATAAAAAGATCAACCAAGGGATATATTTACAATGGTAACCTAAGATTTATATATACAATTCACGGTTTAAAATACAATTCAAAGCCGTATCCAGGGGGGGGGGTTAGGGGGTTGACCCCCCCCCCCCCCCCCCGAAACATACAAAAATCATCATTTTTACAGGCTTTTCCCTCTGATCTATGTCTTTTTTGTACTTTTTTTGTCCGACCCGCAGGCAACCCCCCCCCCGAAAGGCGAAACCCCCCCGAAATAAATTCCTGGATACGGGCCTGATACAATTCATCAGAATACGAACGTGAATTACAATGACAAGTACAAAAATAATTCGTCATAAGAGTCACTACTATTCTACAATTCACGGTTAAAAATACATTTCATGAAAATACGGACGCGAATTAAAATGACAAGTACAAAAGTAATTCATCATAAGGGTCACTACTTTTCTAGAATTTAAACAAATGTGATTGAGATAAAAAGATGCAATGGTCAAACTATTTATGTCACAACAAAAATAAAGAAAGTGGCTGAAAAGAAATAGACGACAAACAACTTTTAAAGAGCGTTAAAATGTTCGGTAAAATATGGCACGAAAGAATTGAGGAATCGTTCCGATGAATGGGCATGAGACGGGTACTTCAGTAGTTTTTTCCCCGTTTGAAGTAAATTTAGCCTAGTGTTTCGCCGGCCGACGTTGCTGGCATATTCTGGAAGGATGTCCATATGTAGATCAGATGCCAGAATCTTTCTGCCAAAGCTCATGACTAGCTCGTGCCTCCGCTGGCATAGCGTCGTTATGTCCAGCGTTTCTAGACTCTTCTCATAGTCTTTGTAGTCAGTCCCAAGGATTATTTTGCATGCACGTTTTTGGATTTGTTCTATCCTTTGAGTTTGGTCATCAGAGATAGAACTGTGCCACACCGCGCGTGCATATTCCGTTAATCGTCGAACAAACGATTCATAGCAGTTTAGGAGGGCCTTTCTGCTGAAGCCAAACCTTCGAAAACAGGCGAAAGATTTTAGTTGACCAGCTGTCTTTGTTACAAGGTGATTTACGTGAGCATGCCATCGGAGATCGTTGTCAATGTGTAGACCAAGGATCTTGATGCTTTGCGAGGAAGAGAGTTCGCATGCTGGCAGTTCGGGGATGTTCCTTTTCAGGATAGGTCATCTGCGAATTTGTACCTGTTCCTGAGCTCTTTAAGTAATTTGTTGGCCACAACCGTAAAGGCCAAAGGACCGAGCCTCGTCCCTTGAGGTGCTCCACAAGTTATATTTAAGAGCTCTGAAAGAGCTCTGTCGGCGGTTTAGGTTGTTTGAAGTTTCTTTTTACAGGGATAGGTCGTCTATCGCAACCCTACTCCTTTCCCAGCTGGGCTTGCGAAGGGCTATGGCGGAGTTGAACGGGGCAGATAATCTGCATTTTCCTTTACAATCCTTGTTTATAGTTATAGAAATACTCATAGAAAATATATTAATAATTGTTTTTATAAATTTCTTATAGACTATTTTCTTATATTTCTTTTCTTGTTTTTGGTTTGTGTAAAGGTGAGTTTTAAAGAAAGGGTTATTTTGGTTTTTATCACTGGACATGTATTTAGTGGATTAGATCGGAATTATTTATTGGAAGTCAGTTATTTTGTTGTAAATTTGTATTAACCATGGCCCGTTAGGGCTTTTAGTGGTAATAAATATCTGTCTCGAAGCTGCGCAAGGATTTTCCAAGTAATCATTTTCTGACTACCTAGAGCAACCCAAGCAGGTGGCGATTTGATTAGTACGTCCGAAGAGAAAATAGGGTTAAAATTTACATTTTCAGCTAACGTGTAGAGCTCTTATGCATTCTGTTACACCATTATAAAAATGCTTAAAGTTTAACTGAAAAGCCAACTTATTTTTATACGTTTGATTTGAATACACTGAATTATTTTGACTCATATAAGGGATTTTTGTTTTTTACGTCGCGCAGTCTAGTAGTGACGTTTGGAATCTCCGCTGGTTGCACGGCAAATAACTTTACGGCGAGTCGCGTAAAATTTGAATGTCTACAAAAGCGTGTGTTTGAATGGCTAACAAAGCGAAGATTATGAAATGTTCGAATATTTTTCCTTCATGGCGAATGCCAAGTCCTTCCTGGTCACTTTCACTTCCCATGTTACTTTCATCTTCCTGGCTTGCAGAATGCAAACCCGCCATGACTTGTTATTACGGCAGTTGACTGCGGCTGTAGTTGCTAAACATTTCAAACATAGAGCTACATCCGTATAAAGGTACAACAGTTACGGAAGAGAAATTAAGTCAGCTAAAATTCAAGAATCGTGGATAACGAAGTAACGCGTTTTTGTCGGTTCTTCTAGCCTCATTAAGTAAAAATATGATGGGTAATCAGACTGTCGTATCTTAGCCCTATTCTGTTAACCTTTAAGCAGAGCGTACACGGCAACGTGTAAGTCGCTCACTCTCTAGAACAGTTGTGTCTTTTTATTCCCATCTGCGGTGGGACCCACCTGGCCACATACACCCCGGACATAGCCCCCGGCGACCCCCCCCCCCCCCCCCCCCCCCCGAATGCAAGCATATAGGAAATAGAATTGCAGTTTGGACCACAAGTACTTAAGGATTTTTCCTACACATGCGATTTAAACGCGGAAGTTTGATGACCGGGGGGGGGGGGGGAGTAGTGTTTTTTTCCGCCGGGGAGGGGGGTTATATTCGGCCTTTTTGTCGGGGCGGGGGGGGGGGGGCCGGAACACATCTTCCGAGCGTGTTGCATTGTTCAAATAGATGTAATAAAATGTAACACGGCTTCTACAATCTCGGAATTTCCGCGAGGCGCGCTGTAAGAAGCTGAAGAAGGAGAATAGACCTTTGGAGAATAGACTCTTATGCAGAGCCAAACAGATCGGTTGGTTTGGTTCTAACACGAATAACTTCTTCAAGAGACACTGTTACGACAGCTTTATGTCAGTTCGAGGCATACTTTGCACGACATATTGGTCCTTTTGTACTTGAAATAGTGCTTTTCCCATAAAATTGAACTTTTTCCGATCTTCGATAGCTCGGAATTTTTTCTCTCAATGTGACAACACTGAACGTCGCATGAATTAGAACCATTACTTTCAATTTAAACAAGGTATAAGGCGTTAAAGTTCAACTGAAAAGCCAACTTATCTTTGTGTTAATTATTTGTATGCACTGAATTATTTGGATTCTGCAAAGGGATTTTTTTAATTTCCCCTATCTAATCTAGTTATGACGTTCAGCCGTCTGATCTGCAGCCGCCCCACAACGAAAATTTCACTATGATGTGGGAAGTTTTAATCTCAACACAGACGTGGCTTTTCAGGGAGCAGTGGTGAGATTGGTGAAGATTGCTTAGTGCTTGAACAAAAATATGCCTTTCTCGTAAGGCATATTACAAAAATACAAGCGCAGAAAGGTACCACAAATCCCATGGAAACTCCACTATTAGAAAATCGATTATTCATGAATAGCGAAACAACGAAGTAAAGCATTTTGAGCGGGTCTTCAAGCCAATTTTAATGAATAAGTGATGGATAACTGGATTGTAATATCCCAGCCCTTTTCGGTTAAACTTTAACACTACGCAGCTTATTGCAACTAGTTGTGCAGTACTAAGAGGTGTTATTTGTCGCATACGTATGTCGCATACGGGGTAATTGGCTTACGTATACACCAAACCACATCGCTATTTAAAGTGCCGTGATTTTTTTTTTTAGTTACATTTTTATTTTAGAAAGTCCTCGAGAAATTCCCTCTGACCTTGGTTCACCTCCCAACTTACGCCTTTGAACTACCGGATCCGAAGCAACAAGATGTTAACAACATATTTATGTTCGCCTTTGCCACACCAAGCGGAGAGCCGGAAATGCACATACTACAGGTAGGTCATGTTCTTTTTTTGCGAATAATATGGCTTTATTGAAAAAAAAATTCAATGCCAAGAAGCTAACTCTGAAACATCAACAAAAACAAACTAAAAACATCAAAACAAAAAGGAAAGAAAGAAAAAGGAAGAAAGAAAGGAGCTTGAATTACACAGTTTGGGACGTTCTAACATCGAAACAACACAACATTCTCCAGCCAAACGCACCCCCCCCCTTAAAAAAATGAAACGGCTGCGAAGAACGCATCAGATTCAGAAACAGCAAAACAAAGATCTTTCAACGTTTAACAGAACCACTCGAGAACAAACTCACTCGACAAACCTTTCCACAAAAGATCCAACACGTCTAATACTGGAGGGGTTACCCACTCCCCGGTACCTGCTGTACACCCTTTACCGGCGGGGAAGGCACCGGTACCGACCATAAATTAGGCGGATCCGCTTCTAAACATGCTGATTTTAATAATCTAACACTTGGCAACTGGTGCTGGCTACTGTTCAGCCAGTACCGGCACCAGGCATTTGCTGTACACTAAAATCGAGAGTGGGCAACCCCTCGCTAATACTAAACCTTGATCTAGTAGTAACAGCCGGCCTACGGATCAGCTACGGATACCGGATAGTAAATTTTAATAGATCGTACCAACTTTTTATTTTAGTAACATCGTTTGTTTCTTCATTATTTTAAACTACTTGGGCTGCTCCACAACTAGTTGAGGATATTTTTATTTATAATACAATTCTTTCTAAATCATTCTTCTACAATGTTACTCGAAGAAATCTAAACTCCACTTTAAAACTGTAATATTTTCACACTAGCTTAATCTATATACTTTCAATGAATATTTTGGAAATTGTTTGGATCAGTATTGCCTACATTTTCATCTAACACTTTTTACAAAATTTTGTCCAAGAACTCCATGACGCTACTTCACTAAGCGAATATAAAAATTTTCTACCATAACTGATCGACGATAACGGAAACAATTCAAGGAACAAGAAAAAAATCCTACCAAGAAGATGCACCGACGTCTTAATGAGGGCAACCTGCCATATAGCGATCACTTTTCGGTCTGTCGGTCGGTCGGTCTGTCAGTTCACTGCAGGCGTATTAGGGACCCGACCAAACCAACTTGGAAATAGTCAATTGCCCGATCCGATCACCGTGGGGGAGTGGGGGAAACCAGAAATCATGTGACATGTTCAGAGTGGACGCATCGGGATGAAACTTGGTGGGAAGAACAAGCACAAGCCCTCGATACATAGTACACAAGACCGGACCGGGTCCGATAACTGTGGGGGGGGAGGTGGAGAGAGGGTTCCTGAATTCCGGGGATCTCGAGTTAAAATGCTTACACATGTGCTAGGACGATGAAACTTGGTAGGTGTATCAGGGACTCGACTATTTCAAGTTAAGAACAGTCGTGTCTCCGATTTGAACGTTGGGGGATACGATACGTTACGTTACGTTCTCGTGATTTCCATGGGCCATCATTTTCTTATCTAAAGGGTTTTGATGACAAATGATCACAACAAACCAACGAATTGGCAAATTCCTACTTTCATCCTCTTACCCAACCTTGCAAGTGCCATATTAGCTTCTAGGTCTTGTTCGTTTTGTTTAGAACATGCGAAGATCGGGATAATTCGAAAAATAAAATATGCATGATTGAGTGATTGAATATTCCCAACAAATTTGGTAGAAGGGTGATGCAACCTTTATCGGTCACGTGTTATTCTGTCTCGTTCTGGTATTTTGTTTCGGGTCAATGAAAATGACGTCATTCTTCGTGAAGAAAACGACTATACACAGTTTTAGGATAATATAGACGGACGACTGTATGTGAATCGAACTAAAAGCATACATTGTTGATTCCAAATTTCTAAGGGAGACACAGATCGGAACGATGGTGGTTTGGCTTTCAGTAGTTAGTGGTAGAAGATCGAAATGCATACGAATGAACTAAGCCTCGGATCCCATGTACAAGCTCTATCGTCCGCGCATTTAGGGTAGCACAAGGTTGAATTGCGCGCATTGATGTCTGGAAAGGGTACCAGGGATAGTGAAACAGTATGTATCCCCCTGGTAGGGTAAGGTTGATACAACCTATAGATCACGTAGGGGGGGGGGGACAAGCTCTATCGTCTACGTGGAAGGGTGGTATACGGTTAAATCGCGCGCATCGAAGCGTGGAGAACGGTGCCAGGGATAGTACAAGGATATCTATCGCTCGCGTAGAAGGGTTGTATAAGCTCTCTCGCCAACGTAGAACGATGGGACCTGGTTCTGTAGCGCGCACCGAAGTGAGATAGGAGATAAGGGTGCTAGGAATACTAAAACGGGCTGTATCGGCCTGATAGGAGGCGATACAAGTTCTATCGCTCACGTAGAAGTGTGGAACAAGCTCTATCGCCAACATAGAAGGGTGGTACAAGCTATCTCGCCAACCTGCCAGGATGATACCTGGTTATGTCGCGCGCATCGCAGTGTGATACGGGTGCCAGGGGTAGTAAAACAGCCTGTATCTCCCCAGAAGGAGGGATACAAGCTCTCTCGCCCACGTAGAGGGTGCTGGAAGTTTCATTGCCCGCATAGAAGGACGGTGCAAGCTCTCTCGCCAAAGTAGGAGGGTGGTGAAAGGCATGTCGAGCGGATCAGAGTGTAGTATGGTAGGGGTGTCAGGAATAATAAAACGTTAGTCTCGTCCCGTTAGGAGGGTGATACAAGCTCTACCGTGCTCGTAGAAGAGTGGTACAGTCTGTACCTACCCCGTAAAAGATTCGTGCGCGTATCCAAGTGTTAAAGAGTGCAAGGGATCTTAAATTGGTCTGTATCACCTTCTGTGTATAGTTTGGGAATCGCAGGAGACGGCAAAAAATAGTTAGCATTGGACTATATTATTCAACGGGAAGCCTGCCCTGAATTCCTTTGACTAAATGGGTTTTTCTGTTTCAGTGCCTCAACGCAGATGCTAAACACGTTGTCGAAGACGTCAATGCTGCAGTGAAAGTCGCCATAAATCTGCAGACGTTGAATACAGCCGCGGGACGTGTCAACAGCCGGCATAAACAACTTGCCTCGCTGCTGAACAGGTGTTTCGACGACATTGAAGCTTTCGTCATCAAGATCCAGGAAGCAAGCAAAAGGTATCGTACAGATTGTCAAGGACGTCTCAGACGGTGGTCGTAAAGTTCGCAAAGCCTTTCGCATAGTTCGTAAAGATTTTGCGATAGCCTGCGTAAAAGACGTTCAAGTTCAGTCAACGTTTTTCGTGAAGTTCAATAGGCTGACCAATAGGAGAGGAGATCCAAAATAGTATTTTAAAATAAATGTCAAAATGTGGAATAAGAAGACTGAAAAAAGCTGGTAGGATGAAATGTGAAAAGTATGCCACAAATAATTCTCGGTGAGGTTAACAGGTAAAATACTCGTGAAAGGACTATAATCTTTTCGAACGTCATCTGCGTCCTTCAGGCGACCTTACGGATAAATAGTCTAGATGCGCAGGTGTTTAAAACAAAAACGACAAGAAAAGTGTTTTCGTGCGATTCATTTTTCATCCCTCAAAGTTTTCGCGACAGCTTTTAACAGCAGGAACCGAAGGTCGGAGCGGGTTCGTTGAGGGGTTTGCGACTCCTCGATCGATCAATGAACCCAACTCCGACCCCGACTATGGACTTAGAAGAATTTCAGTCAACAAACCTGGCTCTGACGAAATTTTCGGGGTGGGGGGAACTGATAAGAAATGGATTATTAAAATGATGGGAAGTAAAGATTTTAAAGAAATAAGAAATATTGGGAAGTTCCTCAGGTTAGCTTTTAAACACCGGAAAGATTTCTTCTGATGGGGAAGTTGTGTTTTTAGTGTTAATAAAGTATTCAGTGTAAATTAAAAATATTAAGAGTGTGTTAGTGTGGATATGCGCATGTAAGACTGTTCACTTTTTGTTTCGTTTTGTTGCATGATGGCCGGATGGCTTTAATGTGCAAATAAATCATTCATTCATTCATTCAATAGTGCATATTGATCGGCTTCATTATTTTTCCAGGCCAGTTCCGCTGCCGGGAGCTAAGGGAGATGCAAGTCTATCGATCCTCCTGCCCTCACAAAAGGACTTCATTGACATATTTCAGAAGCACAAGCTATGCTTCAATCTGCTGGTAAGTTCTATAAATGCACAAAAATGGGGAGAAATCAGTACCACTCGATATGAAAGATTATTCCGAACACAGCTTTACCTTTTTTTCTTCCAAATCCTGACATCAGCAAACATGAATAGCCAATTTCTAACCATTAGGGCAATTCGATCGGCTCATATAATATTCATTAGGTTTCCTCTACTCGTTAGGGGCTTTACTGTTTGTTCACCGACGATTGATGTTGAAAGTGCATTAACGTTTTTTGCTTATTTTCTTTTGGTACTTCGAAATTCAAACAGACGAATCAAAAACAAATTACTTTACTTGTATCGGTTCGTAATAAGACCATCAAAGACGTGAACTGCGCAGTACAAATTTTCGTGGTGTGCGATTTGAACCCTTGGCCAAACCCACAAGAGGGAATCCAAATCCGACCCGGGAATTGCCCTCCCGGCATTCCCAGTAACGGGATATCCAACACAGGTTTAACCCCGGGTCCAGGCGTCCGGACCGGTATCACCCCAGTCCCGGGTCTGAAGGCCTCCAGACTCACATCTTGGCCAAACCACAAGCGGGAATCCAAATCCGACCCGGGAATCGCCCTCCCGGCGTTCTCAATAGCGGGATATGCAACACCTGTTTAACCTCCGGGTCCAGGCGTAGTAACTATCCCACACTGTCAGAAGTTTCATAACAGATTGCGCATAACACTTTCAAGAATAACACCTTTTCACTTAGAAATAAAGTGTTATGACCAATCAAGTTTACACTATTTCATGCCTAGATCTCCAACAACACCTTCAATTGGTAAAAGTACTAACGGGAACGAAAGAAACATAACATATAACATCCGAGATAACATCCCAAAGTGTTATCTGTTGAAACCGCGAATCCTGCTGTTGTCGTTATGTAACTTCTGACAGTGTAGTATTTTTACCTATTGAAGGTGTTGTTGGAGATCTGGGCACGAAATAGTATAAACTTAATTGCACTTTTTCTAAATGGTTGTGTCGCTTTAGCAGATATGAGTCCAATACTAACATGATGGATACTTATGGTATAAAAAACCCTCTTGAAATTATGTTGAAAAAGCATGAAAAGCTTAGACGTAAGTTGCAAGAGCTCAAAAATAATTTGTCATCTTTCCTCCAGTTTTAAATTATTTTTACTGATTTTTTTTTTGTTTAAATTTTGAATTTTCAAATTTTAACTTTTTTTTTCCTTCAGTTTTTGTCATTGTTTGCGGTATTTTATCTGCCTTCGCCATTTTCATGGGTTGTTGATTATTTTAGTCGTTCTGATAGATTAGAGTTTGCTTTAATGTTGGTTTGTTTTTGCGTATTCATATAATCACTTATCTTATTATCATCAATTTTGGTGGATCAATAAAACATCAATCAATCACTGTCAGAAGTTTCATAACAGAGAGCGGATAACAATTTCAAGAATAACACCTTTTCACTTAGAAATAAATTGTTATGACCAACTAAGTTTACACTATTTCGTGCCTAGATCTCCAACAACACCTTCAATCGGGAAAAATACTAACGGGAACGAAAGAAACATAACAGATAACATTCCGAAGTGTTATCTGTTGAAACCGCGCATCCTTCTGTTGTCGTTATGTAACTTCTGACAGTGTAGTATTTTTACCTATTGAAGGTGTTGTTTAGGCACGAAATATTATAAACTTAATTGGTCATAACACTTTATTTCTAAGTGAAAAGGTGTTATTGTTGAAAGTGTTATGCGCAATCTGTTATGAAACTTCTGACAGTGCAGTGCTCTATATCTTCTACAGTGGTTCCCAACCTTTTCCGTACCGTGTACCCCTAATCAAGGTCCCAAAAGGTTGCGTACCCCCTTTTCCAGAACTTGAAAAACACATTAGTTGCGTTTTTGCAGATACCATGATATCTGTTACCACGGTAACTCGATCTGCAATTAGTCGTTTTTGCAGTTACCGTGGTATCTGATACCACGGTTTAAAGTCGTTTTCGCAGTTACAGTGGTATCTGCAAAAACGCAGTTATTATTTATTGTCATAAATGATGAGGCGTACATGGGTAGGAAAATACGAAACTGAATACCAAATCAATGAGACACTTTTGAGGCTGCTTTGCAGCAAAAATTTGTTCAAATCTTGATTCGATATCATTAACGGCAATATTTGTTATAGTCAAATATAAGGTTTGAAGCCAAGCTGACCATTCATTCCGAAAGAAATAGAAAACCTTGATTTTCGGGTTTTTTATTGATCAGCTAATTATCCCTCTAGGATGATGTGCGAGGGATAAATATCCGAATTTATATTTATCCCTCGCACATCATCCTAGAGGGATAATTAGCTGATCAACGAAAACCCCGAAAATAACGGTTTTCTATTTCTTTTGTTATAGTCAACCTATTTCTACCGGTTTGAGATCACGATAGCACGAAACGGATTTTGGACCCAGCTATAAGTCTTACCCATTACTGCAAACTAATAAATACCAGTCACGGGAATTGTTCTTCCCGTGCTGTCCTCGACAGGAGGTTTTCGCAAAACAGAATATTTTCTCTTATGTCAGGAAAATCTCGATAACGGACAAAGACTATAATCAGTGCGTCATGTGACACATCGTTGCTTTCATCAAACTCTATCGCAAACATTTTCGTTCGCTTAACTCGAGACCTGAGTGACAATATCTTCGATTCTCCTTGAAACAATATTGTTTGACACGGGAATTTATTTTACGGCAGTGGCTAGCTAGCTGAATCAATATGATTTAAAAGAATCTCACTAGGGGCTTGTAATCAGAGGCTGAACGTATGGGTTGCCCGCCCTCCCCTCAAAGTGTTCGGCCATTCGGTAAAAAAGAAACGAGTCGGCGCGAAGCACCGCGATTTTTTTTTTTTTTTTTTTTGTTTTTTTGTTTTACCGTTCTTTTTTTGAAAAACAATCGGTAAAAATGACCAGCCGTAGTCGATAAAATACGTTGCCACCCCACCCCCGACCCCCAATTTTTTGGGGGGAAAGTGATGGCTCTGCTGGTAATATTAGGCTTTCGGCAATAAAAAACCAGCGAGATGAGATTTTGAAGCTACAGGCTAAACCGATTCTGGTACACTGTAAGAAAAATCTTGCAGTATTTGCTACTGGGATAAATCTTGTCTCTTAAAAAGATAATCTTATCTCTAATTCGGATTAATCTTATCTCAATAGAGATAAGATTAATCCCAGTAGCAAATACTGCAGTTAACTATAATCCTTGTTCGGAGAAACTTTTTACAGTGTACCTTCGCGTATCCCTTGCAAGGGTCTCGCGTACCCCCTTAGGTACGCGTACCACCGGTTGGGAACCAATGCTTTCAGAATATCTTTGACGGCCTCACGACGCAAATTTTGCTATGACGCGGAAAATGTCAGTATCAATACAAACGGGGTTTCAGTGGCCAGTGATTAGCTTTGTGAAGATTGCCCACTGAGTGAACACTTATTTTCGTAAAACAATTGCGCCAAGCATGCAACTGTCTTCAAGCCTATTTATGTGAATAAGTGATGGGTAAATAGATTGTCCTATCTCTTCCCTTTGCGGTTAAAGGAAGGAATTTGGGAGGAATTCGGAGGCGCTCCTTAGCATTCTCTCTAAAAAGGTTTCAATATCACAGTTGGACTGACTGTTTCTATTATGTTTGTATTTTAGTCTCGGATGAAGGATTCGCTCCAGAGTCCCAACGCTCCCGATCTTGTCCACGTTCTCTTCAGTACCTTAAGCACAGTTCAAACCATCTCCCAAGATTACCGACTCCCAACCACCGTCGTGTCCCCCCTATTGACGCAAGATACCATTGACTTCCTCTACTCCTGCTTGAAGAGTGATCAGGTGGCGCTGTGGCATTCCCTGGGCGACGCATGGAACATCCCAAGGTAACTTCTGTTCAGTCTTTAAAACTATGCTGTGCTTTCATCAAATAACCGATGGTTTTGGCTGTTTTAAGCCTTTTTTGAGACCCGCTGACTTGTAGCGAAAACAGGGAAACAATTTACATAACCGGTTTTTCTGATGGTAAAACTTCTCGCAGACAACCGTCCACAGTGTGATACACATCGAAGGTAGCAAAACACGGCAAGTGAGAAAATCAGCGTGGTTCTGTTAGTGGGGTTAGAATGTACCGTACGAAATTGGGGTCTTAGAGTTTAGAAACATATGGAGTGACTGTGGAACTGGGTTGCATTAGTATTATAGGTAAGACAGGTCCTTTAAGTTCTAAGTATCAAGTACTTCCTAATTTTTCTTTGGTATCAGGATTCAACAGCTATACTTAAAAAAAAAATCATTCCGGCTTGACGACCGGTCACAAACAAAGCTTGAAAAACGCAACCAGTACACATCTACTACCATATTATATAACTAATCAAACCTTCACTAAAATAAACTAAAAATTAATTAACTAATTTGTCAATCAATCCTCTCTCGTCTTCCAAACCCTCCACTCACCAACTACCCTCAATGAGATTTTTCTTTAACGGAAGAACAAGAACAAAAGCTCAGCAAGAACAAAATAGCACCAGAACCTCCGTCCTTTGTAAGACGACCATGCGGAGTAGAATATATCCCTGTAGCCTGCCGATGACAACGAGTGGAGGATAGGAGCTACGCGGGTCACGGAACGTCACAATTCGTTACCTCTCCGAACAGCGATATCGCAGTAAAGCCCCGAAGAAGAAATTTCCAAAGTAAAAGCCGATTGGTTGTCTGGACGCGCTGCAGGGCGGGGCAACGCGCCTCCTGCACTAATTCCTCTGATATTCGGGCAGAAGCAGTAAGTAGACTGGTAGCAATTTGGAGCTCAGTAAATACATCTAGCTCAGCTCAGTTTTGTCGGTGTATCCGTAGTGGCTGCATGGGGCCAAAGACGGAGGTTCTATTGGCTTATTTGTTCTTGCTTCTATCCGATGCTGGGACAAGTACTTCGAATCTGTACTAAGTATGAAGTACTTACAAATTACAGTAGAGGTATGTTTATTTGAACAGTTACTTAAATGTGAACAGCGCAGTTTATACCAGTTTAATACCTAGTTAGGTGCTTTCAGAGGACCTTAACTACCTATTTTGGCTAATTCGTAGTTGACTTTAGTTACAGCAAGTGCATTAAAATTACAAAGTCCGAAGTCAACAAACGTTCAAATAAGCATACCTCTACTGAACTATTAGGCACTTGTCAACAAATGTACTTCGGTATTACTTGATTTTTAGATACGTGACTTGTACCTAAGTAGTAATTCAAGTGCTGCAACATTTTAAGTAATGAACTCTGAGATAATATAGTCTTTGAAGCTTTGAATGAAGCTCCCGCCATCTAGTTGTATGCTAATCGCGGTGCAGTATACTTTAAAGAGTGACCGAATTTCATCAAGTGGAAACTGGATGCTTGAAACGGGTGTATTTTGCAGAGGTGTTACCAGCCAACGTGATTAGGGGGCAAGGTATTTACCGACTGGCTGATCATTTTCACCAACTGTTTCTGCAGAATCAACGACTGTTTTGAGGGAAAAATTACAGTTTTGACGAAAAATCTACGTATGACTTTCAGGAAAACCGAAGGTTTTTCAGAAAAACCGACTGTTTTCATAAAAAAAAATCAACTGTTTCTGGGAAAAATCGCTGCACTTTGCACCGACTCCGTTATTTTTTATCGACTGGCCGACAACATTGGGGTGGCTTCTCCCCTGCCCCCCATAGCCTACGTGACGCTCCTGATCTTTTTGTACCATCTGTGTGCGAAGAAAAAACGGACTAATCCGTATGGAATGCTGACCCCGTGCAAGGACAATTGCAAAGCTCCCCTAATTCACAGCGAATCAACAGTGGCGTTTTTCATTTCATTCTCTTCGCGGTTCTCCTCACACTTTTTCTAGCTCGCATTTTTTGTTTGCTATTGAGATGAGTCCTATTCTCATTTCCTTGCGTTTTTTGTAAAAATAAAGAACGGGAAAAGATTCGTTATTCTGCAGAACCGAGAAGTCGGTTGGAGTCACTTCTCGATTCTCCGTTTCTTGTTCTTAACGGTCCTTCCTCTGTAAAAAAAAAAATGCCTAAAGGCGTATTCTCGCCCTTCCACGAGGACTTCTTTTGAGGAGTCCCCGCGTTTTTGTTTGTCCCAGGGACTCACTTGCCGAAATTATGTCATAACCATACATTGACGGAGAAATTCAAAATTAAGATGCAAGTGTTACCCTTTTGGATGTTTCTTCATCGCTTTAAAAAATCATGGAGAACAGGGCCCAATCAGCGCACGACGTCGTCCACTGCTTCCTGACCGAAGACTGAAAATTAAGTTTCTTTTTCTGTGTGTTTATGTGTTTTGTTTATTTTGTTTATTTTCTTCATTTACTCCGCCTTTTCAAAATGGCGGGTGATAAATAAATTACTTACTTACTTACTTACTCCCCATATTCTCGCGAGTCCCCACCGACGGGGAATGCTCCGATTATCACCACCATCATCAGAAAGGAATCCCTTTCTGATTCGGAGGGGAATCAGTTTTTGACAATCCCAAAACGTAAGTGGAGGGATACCTATGACATCGCAAAAGTTGTCCGTCTGTCTGTCTGTCCGTCTGTCTGTCTGTCCATCTGTCTGTCTGTCTGTAAGCACGATAACTCTCGAAGGGAACAAGAAATTCTGATGAAACTTGGTGTGAGGACTCTTTGGGTCAAGGGAAAGGTCGAGTTCGTAGATGGGCTATGTAGCTCAACATATAGGGGTGGGGGAGGGGTTTCAAATTGAGGGGCGAACAAGTTTTTGTAAACAGGTAATGCGAGAGTCGATATAGGGGTAAGAAGACATGCTGAATATGAATATGAAAACCATTTTATCCCCGGACAAGTAGTTCGCCCGGAATCCGGCCAAAGCCGTAAAATTTGTTGAAAGTCGAAGTTTTATCTAAAGTTGATTAGAAGAGTAGTGAGAAGACATGCTTAATCCGCTTTTGACAATCATTTTCTACCCGGACAAACAGTTCGCCCGGAATCTGGCTGAAACCGGAAAATTTGTCAAAAGTTAAGGTTTTATCTGAAGTTGATTAGATGTTCGATATAGGGGTAAGATTAAACGCTCAATTCGTTTTTGAGCTTTAGTTTTTGCCGGACAAGTAGTTCGTCCGGAATCCGGTTGAAACCGGAGATTTGACAGAAGTTAGGCAGGAAAATTTGATCAGTTTCGTCAAAGTAGATATGACGTATAGCCTAGGGGTAAATACAAACATGGTGAATCCATATCTGAACTTGGTTTTCTCAGATGATAAACCATTGACCTTCTTCTGTTTCTAAATCTTAATAGCAAAAATCTTCAAGGAGTCTGGCGAAGACCAGATATCTACAATACCAGATTTTCTGGAACAAATATTAAATTTTGGGATCCCATCGAGACCTTTGGTCTTGTTGCTTGTGTTGTGCAATGTAAAGTTAATTAAAAACAATCAGGATAAAGAAAACCAAAAATAAAGTGGATCTAGACTATTTTGATCAATTGCATATTTTTTTGTTTGAACAAATGCATTTTGGAAGCATTCCCCGTGTTCTCGCTGTTTTCCGTACGCGGAGTCCGCGTGGAGTGACTCCCTCTATTCTCGCCGTTCCCCTTATTCCCCGAGGTCCGGGGAACGGCGAGAACACGCCTTATTTGTAAGATAATTGAGAAATGAGGAGCGATGTTGAGATTAAAGACGCAACTAGTTGATGAGGGATTGGAGGTTTTAATAACGCCTTGTCTTCCAGAGAGAAATGGGTCGGGTATGCCTCGCCTTACCACCCGATTTTCCTGGATGGTTGGATCCCAGACTTTCCAGTGGAAGAAGATAGCAATGTAAGTAACTATTATACATGAGATTTAACGTGTACCTAAAATTTTCAGGAGAACCGGGGAGCGTCGGACAGCCTACCCGACTACCACCACGCATTTCACTCCCGGTTATTTCAAGGCTTTGCCTTAAGTAGTGTTTTTGGATTTTTCGATGTATTGATATATAGATATATTGACTTTCGAAATTCGATAATCGATGTATCGATATCGACATTTCAGTACCATGTTTCGCTATAGTACCTAAAAGTCTGGTTTCCCTAAAATTTCAGAACAAAATCGTCGTGAAAAAGAATCTTGCGTCACCTCAAACTTCGAATAAATAAAAACTAAATTACGCAAAAGCTATTGCTGCAGTTTCGGACATATGAACGTATGTTCGAATATTTTCAATAATTACAGATGTACAAATATTTTTTTCGACATCGACATTTGCGCTTCGATATTCCATATCGATATTTGGTACGATATATCGCTATCAATATTTGGTACGATATATCGTTATCGACATCAAATATCGCCCAAAACTAGGCCCGAGTTCGTTTACCGATCACTTTCCCATCCGTCCGTGGGTCGGAACGAATCGAGATTAGTTAAAGGACCCATCTTGCTTATTCTGCCTTTTATAATATACTTAGCTCCCATTTGGAATTATAAACTTCTAAAATCCCCACCTTTCACCATTGTTTCGTTTCATAACTACGAATTTTTTAGCGCTTTTCGGCCTTGCCGAGTTTTCCCGTCACCCAACGAAAAGTTTGCCGGAATCTTCAATGTCCGCTGACAACTCTTCAGACATAAGGATGTGATAATCTTCTGTTTATTACTTCTTTTATTTGCTTAGTTTTCCCCACTTTCAGTTTTCAAATGTTTTGCGCCCAGCCGCCGCGTCGGAGAGCAGGAAGGCTGGATATAGTCGACAAGCGCTAACAAGACAATCACTAGTTTTAGGTGGAAAGTAATAGTATTTTCAAGAACATTTTTTCTGATTCATTTCATAGGGAAAATATCATTTCTAGTAAGAGTTGTGCTTTCAGTCACTTGGACGATGGACGATGAAAAATGTCAGGCATATTATGAATCTGACTAGACTGACTATGAGATTGTCATTCTCCGACCCTTCCGGGGGAGTGGAGGGAAGGGGCATCTGGAATGTTGTGGCCCGTGAGTTGGGGTACTTGCAGATGGGCTAAGACGACGAAACTTGTCAGACGTATTAGGAACCTGGCAAGATCGACTTGGAAATCGTCACTCCCCCCCAGGTCTGCATCCAGGGCGAGTGGGGAGGGGGAATCCGAAATCTTGGAAATACATAATTCTCGAACGAGTTGTCCGATCTGTTTTAAACTTGATAACTGACAAGAGCACATGTCCCAGACCCCAGACTGGATCTAGTAACTGCGCGGGGAACTGCATGTTGGTAGGCGACTTGAAATCTTACAGGCTTAGAGTCAAGAAAACGGGTCGGATATGGCGGGAAGGCGTTCAAACTAAATAGCATACCCCATTCGAGGAAGAATAGATATTTAAAAGTAAAAAAAGGAATAAAAAGAAATAAGATTGCAACTTATTGTTTGTGCCAGAAGAATCTGGAAGAGATGGCTCATACATACTACTACTAACAATAATACTATTCTTTTTCACCCATCAAAAAGCACACGGCATAGACGGAGTAGGAATAAAGAAAGAAAAGAAGAAGAACTGTAACAAGAGGAAACCAGACAAACATAGAGACTACGACACCATTATCCTATCTACAAAACTATCCTATTGTAGAAGAATGCTCTCCAATTGATGCTTAATGTTATTGTTGTACTTCTGTATCGGTTGTCCAACTGCTGTAAGTGGGTCAGTGATGTTGTAAGTAGCGACGATTTTACTATTTTGGGTCCATGGAGGGAGGCGGAGCAGGAATTTACAGACACGAAAATAAATAGAGCGAATTTGTTTTTTATCAGTGTTAGTTAACATTCGCCAGAATGGTGTGATGTATAAAATGTGAGGCAGGGCCACCGAGTTAAAAATTGTGGCGAGAATAAGACGAGAATAATGTCTCGTTCATTTTTTTCCCTTTCGTTTGACTGTTTTAAAAACCAAGATAGTGAAAATTTAGAGCAGTGTTCAAATAAGCTTATCTCTACTGTAATGTTCATGAAAGACTCGTGGTGAGGCAGCAGCCACTTAGGGCCGGAAGCCATTGGAAAACTTTGACCATTCCAAACTATTCATTCGTTCGATAGGTAGACCGGGGACTCACAGACTTCAGCCTGCCCATCACCAAGAAGATTTTTTGAGCGCAGACCATACGAATGTAGCAAACACATTCCTTCTTTTGCAGTCTGATTACGCTTCGAGCATTCGGACATCGTCACCTACCCATTCGGAGACGTTTTCCGAATCATCTTCCTTACCACTGACCAATAGCAGTCATCACCACGCCCAGATACGCACTTTTGACAACGCCCAGTCACGCACTTCTGACCACGCCCACGAAAGCCTTCGCCACTCCCTTCCACGAATCCGCAAACACGACTGGGTAGAGGACCTGAAGACTCGGAATGCAAAAGTCGTTGAGGTCCTGGAGAGCAAAGTTGGAAAGGAGACAAGAGAGCTTACAGTTATCAAAGGAGAACTGCTTGAGGTGAGCAATGATAATAAAAGAGTTAACCAGAACCTTCCTCCCCCTATCTCTGTAATACGGCCATGCGGAGTCGAATAAATTCCTATATCCTGCCCTATGCAATGAGCGACGGGGGAAATCACAATTCCTTACCTCTACAAACAGCTAAATCGCAGTAAAGCCCCGGAAGAGAAATTTCCAAAGTAAAAGCGGATTGGTTGTCTCAAGGTTCAAGGTTTTAATTAGGCTTCTGTATAAAATCATAATAAATATAGGGTCAAGCCGGAGACACAAGGTCGATTGACAAAAAAAAACGATACAATATAGATCTAACCTATTTTAGATATAACTAATTATATAAATAAATGTTAAGAATTCCATGACTCACCACTCGACGGGAACCCGCCCCACCAACCCACCGATACTCAAACCGAAAACACACGAAAAAATAAAAAACAATGCGCAATCATTATGATGTATCATTGTGACATCACGTGTGTAGAGGCGTTACTAGCCAAATGTTTGGGGGGGGGGGGGGCAAGGTATTTACCGACTGGCTGGTCATTTTTACCGTCCGTTTTTCCAGAAAAATCGACTGTTTTTCAGAAAAAACACTGTTTTGACGAAAAATTGACTGATTTTAAGAAAAACCGACTATTCTTACGAAAAGTCGACTGTTCAAGAAAAATCGACTGTTTCCAAGAAAACAATTGACTGTTTTTACGAAAAATCGCGGCGCTTCGCTGTTTTTTAACGACTGGCCGACAACATTGGGGAGGGGGGGGGAGGCGCCCCCCTCCCTCCAGACGTGACGCCCCTGCACGTGTGACTCGCTGCCGATCGGGTCAGCGCGCCTCCTGCACTTTTTCCTCCGTGATGTACAGCGACTAAAAGGGAAGTAGACGGGCATCGATTCAAATTTCAGCAATTACCTCGTGCAGGGCTTAGTTTTATCGGGGTATCCATAGTCGCTGCATGGGACCAAAGACGGAGGTTCTATTGGCTAATTGTTCTTGATAGTGTATTTGTCTTGGACCCAACTGTCAAGCCAAAAGAAATAAGTGAGCATCTTCTGCCATCATTCAACCGCCTTCCTGCCCAATGCGCAAGCTAATGCAGTAAATTTGTTGTTCTTTGCTTGTTTTCGTGTTTCGTAGTGTATTTCTTGTTTTGCATTTATTTATCTTTTGCTGTCGCTGTAAGTAAGTAAGTAAGTAATTTTATTACCCGAAAATTCACATGGAATTAGGACGGAGTATGAAAATGAAAAAGAAAAGAAAAATCAGACTACGGAACATCATCAAAAGTATTTACACACTATGTACATTAACAAAAGTACTGGCACAGGATGGCTAGCCATGGGTTCGCTCTTCCCTTAGCCTTTTCCAGAATATTCTCAACGACACGGTTAACACAAACTGTAGATTTTGTGTACCCTTTGTATTTACTGTCAAGCGCTCATTTACCTTTTTTATGGCACTTGAGCTTATTCAAGTGCTATATAGCGATCGTAATGTCTGTCTGTCTGTCCGCATTTTGCTAGTTTGGGCACTTCCACATGACCTAAAAACTTGGCACACATATCAGGGACCCTACCGGATTAACTTGGAAATAATCACTTCCCCGATCCGACCATCAATGGGGGAATGGCAAACAAGATGGGGAATCCGGAAATTAGTAACATTCATAACCTTGGAACGGATAATCGGGCGTGCATTAAACTTGACAGGTATCAAGAACAAGTGTCTTGGATGTTCATTGTCAAATTCTGATCGGATCCGATAACTGGAGGGGGGGCTGGAGGGGGACACCCGAAATCTCTTGAAACGCTTTTTCCAGTTTTTGTCAAACCCCTACCCCTTTCTTCACACTAGTATAGCTCTGGGCGTGGATGAGTCGTTATTTCTTCACACTAGTATAGCTCTGCTCGTGGATGAGTCATTCTTTGCTTAGATTCGTTCGGAGAGAGCTAGAGCAATCGAAGTTGTTGAACCTCAGTAGGGGTTGATATAGATTAGGGACTTCCACACAAGCTAGGACGATGAAACTTCGCAGGCATTTCAGGGACCCGACCAGATTAACTTACAAATAATCACTTCCCCAATCCGTCTTTCCCCGGATCCGGGAGTTCGGAAACTAGGAACAACGGTAGCAAAAGGGGAGCAAAAGGAAGCAAAAAGAGCGCTGCCCAAGTGCGGTATCGATCCGCCGACCTCTGTGGCGTAGGTCCAGTGCTCTACCACGGCACTACGACTTAACGTATTTAGAAGCGAATGCGGGAAGAGATACGGTTTAAAGATTAAAGTAAGACTAAGTGGTCAGAACGAATCCTAAATGCTAACCAGAGCAAAATAACTAGAGCTATTTTGCTCTGATGCTAACTAAACTTAAACTAAACAAATCTCGTGAAACACTTCCACATAAGCTAGGACAATGAAACTTGGCAGGCATATCAGGGAAACGGCCAGACTAACTTGGAAATAATCACTTTCCAGATCCGATCATAGTGGGGGGAGTGGAGGGATTGTAAATCCGGAAACTATTAACATGCAGAACTTTGGAGAGGGTAATCGGACATGCGTGAAACTTGACATGTGTCAAGAACAACTGTTTCGGATATTCAGTTTCAAATCCAGACCAGATTCGATCCCTTCGGGGGGGGGGGGCTGGAGGGGGGCTCCGGAAATTTTCTGAAATGCTTCCACATAAGCTAGGACAATAAAACTTGGAAGGCATATCAGAACCGACCAGGTTAATTTGGACATAATCACTTTACCGATCCTGCCATCGCGGGGGGAGTGGAGGGATGGGTAATCGGACATGCATGAAACTTGACAAGCTTGAAGAACAAGGGTCTCAGATTTTCAATTTCAAACCTGGCCCGAATCCGATAACTGGGGGTGGGGGTAGAGGGGGGACCAGAAATCTTTTGAAACGCTTAGGGTCGAGGGATCGGGATGGAACTTGAAGGGAAGAACGAGCATTAACCCTAGATACTTGACTGACAAAATAGGACCGGATCGTGTCGCAGTGGAGGATGTCGGAGGGGGTTTCTTGGATTTCCGCGGTGATCACGAGCTAGGATACTTCCAGATGTACTATGACCATAAAATTTGGCAGACATATTAGGTACTCTCCTAGGTCGACTTGAAAATAGTTCTTCCCCGATACGGTGATATTGAGGGGAGTGGAGGGATGGGGAATCTAGCATCTAGTGACATGCACAAATTCAAAACGGGTGATCGGACGTGAATGAAACTTGACAAAGTGTCAAGAACAAGTGTCTCAGATGATCAATTTCAAGTTCGGAACGAATCCAATAACTGGGGGGGGGGGGAGCTGGAGGGGGAGCAAGAAATCTCGTGAACGCTTAGATTCGAGAGATCGGGATGGGACTTGGAGGAAAGAACAAGCATAAGCCGTAGAGACAATACTGAAAAAACAGGACAGGATCTTGTCACAGTTGGGGGAGTTTGAGAGGGTTTTCCACAATTCTGGTCATCACGAGCTGGGGTACTTCCAAATGTGCTATGACCATGAAACTTGGCAGGCATGTTAGGGACTCTGTCCGATTGGCTTAAAAATAGTCCCTCCCTCGATCCGATCATGGTTGTGGGAGAAACAGTTATCAGTGAGTGGAATAACTATTTCAGATTTAGTAGATCAAGCCGATTTTCTGATGAAATGAATATCTGGAGAGAGATGCAGCCTTGACAACTGCAAACCGTATCTGACAAACATGCTAAGAGTTCTTACAGGTGCCATATGAGCTTTCAGCTCTTGTTCTGTATGTAGCTACTGTGCAAATGCCTTATTACTAGGCTGCGCGTAATAAATTCATTCATTCATTCTGTTCCATATCCTGTCTTTAAAAGTTGGAAATTTCAGATGCTCAGCGACGACAGGAATCATGGAATCTGGTGCAGCAACAGCGAAGAACAGTTCGGTTTTGTAGATCCGAAAATAGTGGCTGTCTACCATTTCAACCTGGTGAGTAAAGAGATTTGGGTCTAGGCTGTGTATTCCTTTAGCCCAAGCTGACTGCAGTCCAGAGATCAATCAGCGGATGTTTATTCTAGCTGAAGCTAGAAAATGAACATGTGATCAAACAAACGAAAATAGTAAAGTTTAACTTCCGACATCGATGTTTATGTCGGAGAATAACACCGAGACGGCCACTGAAAATAACCTATCCGAGCCGAAGGCGATGAAGTTTTTTTTTATAAATACCTACCGGCCTAAAGACAAGGTTGATATTTTTAAACGGCCGCCGAGGCTCTTCAGACATCAACCGAAATGGAGGTAATTTTACTATCATAACTTTTATTTTTAAACTTATATTTTTACTTTGTGTAGGTATAGTATGACTTAGTCTTGTTTGGTAGTGCCTTTTTGCTCCTTGGGTAGGGAGTTTATGTCATGGACCATTTACACGGCGGGTATTTTCTCTCGGAGACGAGAGGGGAAAGGGTTCCACGGTACCCGAGTATTTTTCAAGGGAGAGCACTGTCATGTGGCAATAGGTTCTAAGCTTGTAAAGCTCAGGATATCTGTATTGTCTTCAGAAAGTGTGTTGATTCTGTAGTTAGTTTTTGATTTGCATAATTTTTTTGTACCATGGCCCGTTGGGCTTTCCATGTACAATACATACATACATACATATACAATGGACACCAACATGTGTCCATTTGAATCACTTCTTGTATGCACATAATCAAAATTGTTGCTCGAAAATCCGAGTTTGTTGTTGCTGACGTCGAAATTTTTGGGAAATTTTTATGCCGGTTTTCGAAATACCAATCCAGTTCTTTTATGATGGAAAATTATTGTTTAAAAAACCCCACTGATATTTTGAAAAAGAAACGGGAAACATTTTTTTCAAAAAATTATTCCATAAAGCACACTTTGACCGATGCGTTGCGTTGATTGTATTTTGGTTAAAGGTTAGGTAGACTTCATTGAGGATAGCGTAGGCTAATTGTTTTTTTTGTTTTTTTTTTTTTAAATGAAGTAGAGTTTTTATGAAAGTATATGGTCTAGTTATTAGTCTGTAGACCGATTGTGTGAATTTTATTATATTTTCTTTACTCGCCAGCTTTGGCGGATACAAATAAATGAATTGAATTGAATTGAATTGAAGAATACCCTTCGACATACGAATCCCGGGGTAAAAAGTTCGCGAAATTGAAGTCCAAAATACCCGGTGATTTGTTGCTGCTGCGGGGAAATATACCCGCAGATTACGGGCAAATACCCTCCGTGTAAACGTAGCTTTAGTGAAGTGGCAACCCAACCCTAGTGTAGACCTGTGAAAATTACTATACTGTTGTGACACGGACACTTGTGTTTCTTAATACAATATTTACCCAACAGCCATCTTTTAAATTTGTGGCGAAGCAGATGCCATCTAGCGGTCCTTTAAAGAGATAAAGTAAAGTAGGGAAGGATTACATTCACCTTGACATGCACATCACATTAGTTTGACAAAAAGACTGCAAAGAGACTGGCACAAAACCATCCTAACTTGATTTAAAATATATCGTCCGACGATTGAATGAATGACTGTATTTAAAGCCATTTTTCAGGCCGTATACATACATATACAACAACAAACAACTACCAAACAAAATCATGCAACGCTCAACTTTCGAATAATAAGACCTTTCCGGACAAAATTTCCAACTGCTACTATATTTACTTTCGACGTCGATTTCAAAATTCCAAGAAGGGGCTCACAACCACCATCCTGAAGAAAACTCCCTCTTACCTCGCTTAGCCCCTAATACCTGAAAAGAAAACGGTCTAGCCCATCAAAATCACCGCAGATGGGGCAAGTATATCTCATTTCCGGGTAACACCTTTTTTTCCAAACACAATAAAGGTCAGTTTGCTCGCACCTGCATCCACGACCTCAGGGATTCTTTTGGAATCCCTAATTTAAAATAAAACTCTTCACCATATTTTTCTTTCACCTTATAACAAGAACTTAAACTTACCGACTGGCTAAGGTCGCTCCACCATTTTTGGATTTCTTGATCTTTGACTATCGTCCGAAGAGGTAGTGCTCCACATTATTTCCTTCATTCGGTTATATATTTATTTGTTTATTTTTTTCAAAAAATTCGTAATAATTGAAAAAAACACCCTTCTCTTATTGACAATCTTATCTCGTATCAGCTACACATGGTGATAATAAGAGACAGGGTGAATCGAGCAAAAAAAAAAGTGACACCGTTTCGTTCCAGCCTGGAGGCAAGAGGCTTTCTGCCCGTGTTGCCGAGCCTGACGCCGTCGCTGTTCCCGCCGTCGCAAAGCCTTCGGCACAGCTTCCCCCTCCTCCACCTCCTCCTCCCGACTCAGAAGACGATGATGTTGATGTTCGAAGGAATAGCGAAATCAGTACCGAGACTAAAAAACGTCGCTCAACGTATCGAAATGAGGATCCAAGTGAGTATACTACACTGTCAGTTTCACAATAGTCTGTCACTCTCGCCTGTTCTTCTCCGGGGCTCTACTGCGATGACCTGTTTGTAGAGGTAACGAATTGTGATGTTCCGCGTGGCTCCTAACCTAAATATTCCTTGAGCCCAAGCTGACTTTGAAACATATAGTCAAATAATGTATACAACGGATACGTCAGATACGATGCTTCATCAGCGATATTTCGACCCTTCTTGGCAAGGGTCCTTGTCAGGCTGTCATTCTTCAGGGTCAACGTCGGGGAAGGAAACAAACCTGTATTGATTACAAGATGTACTGATTACAGGTTTGTTTCCTTCCCCGATGTTCGAAAATTTTCGAATTTGCGACATATCTGCTATTAAAATATCATATTTCGAACTTTCCAAATTTCTACTTGGGTTTCCCATTTCTTTCAGGAATTCGCAGTTGGTTTCTCATTTTAAAGTAAAAGACCCAGTCTTAATTTTGAAGAAAAAGATGACCAACTTTAATAAAGCTTCGGTAGCCCTCCAAACCCACAACCTGTACCCACTTTTTAAAAAGGGAATAATATAGTACGTAAACAGTTGTGATTAGTTGTCGAAATCGTCTGTATTTTTTATAGTATTTATATTTTATATGTCACTGAATGGACCAGGTGGTTTAGGCATAGTTCTGTTTTATACATTATATTTTGTACTCCTCAGTTCTGAGGGAAATAAACAAATAATGATTGGGAGACGGGGGGGGGGGGGGTTCTTTGCTCATTTGTTCTTGCTATTATGAATTTTTAGCAGCTATTCCTACCGTTAAAATGCGTAAACGCGTAAAACAATTAAGGTTTAAAGCTTAGCCGAAAAGGGCCGAGATGGAACAGTCTACACTTTCAGAAGTTCATAACATGAAACATGAAAGTCAGCAGGTGCTTTTTTGGCGTTTTTTCGGCTCCTGGCAGTGCTTGTTATGCATACTATTTCATGCCTAACGTTCGTCGCGACAACAGATAACATCCCAAGTGCCGCCTCTTGCGTGTTGTCTGTTGAAACCGCGCATCCTTGTGTCGTCTGTTATGAAACTTCTGACAGTGTACCATCACTTGCCACCACTGTTGCCATCAATGTTGCCATCACTTATTTAAAAAAGCTTGGAGATCTTAAAGATCACGTCGTTAAGACAAAGGAGGCATATACTTACCATGAGATTTGGCACAAAAAATACTAGCGTTAGAATTACATCGTGACATTTTGCCCGAATTCTCTGAAAAAGAAGTTGCCGAAGCACAAGAATGACCGAAAATCTCATAATGAATCAGAAGAAGCAATTAATTCCTCCTTCAATACATCCATCCGAGCGTTACCTAAAGTCTTTTGAACCGTACTTTATTAAACAGTTTAACTGTTACTAGGTACGGTGTGCAATTTTGACCTGTTTTCGAGCTGCAGTATTTAATTGGCCTGTCTTTTGTTATTTTTGGTGTAGTTTGGTGTTGTTTTTTGGTTATGAAATTGATTATTTTCTTTAGAAATTTTAATGTTATCAGATAAGTAATATTGACCAGTCGAGTTGACTGATAGTGCTTGAAGTGTCTTTATCTGAATTGACATATCCAAACCGATTTTTATTTATTTAAAGATATGATGGATTAAATCATCATTCATCATTCATTCATTCACTCATTTAAAGTTTAACTGAAAAGGCAGCTTATTTTTACATCTGGTTTTTGAACACATCTAATTATTTTGACTCCTCTAAGGGATTTTTTTTGTAAATCCCTACCCACATGAAATCCCGTTGCAACAAAAAAGGTTGACCCAGTCCCGACCCAAAATTCATCCAGCCGCGAAGTATGACTCTATGTGACTAAGTCCAAAACACGCCATCGATCCTCATGAAGAACGAGAAAACGTCGCCCTAACGACTCAGAATTAACAACTCAAATCCTGTGTAGACCAACCACGACGTTCGTTTTTTAAAATTTGTAATGTTATCAGATAAGTAATATTGATCTGTCGAGTTGATTGATAGTGCTTGAAGTGTCTTTATCTGAATTGACATATCCAAGCCTATTTTTATTTATTTAAAGATATTACGGAATTCATCATCATTCATTCATTCACTCATTTAAAGTTTAACTGAAAGGCAGCTTATTTTTACATCTGGTTTTTGAATACACGTCATTATTTTGACTACTCTAAGGGATTTTTTTTTTAATCCCTTCCCGAATCCCGATCCAAAATTCATCCAGACGCGAAGAATTACTCTATGTGAGTAAGTCCAAAACACGCCAGTGATCCTCATGAACAACGAGAAAACGTCGCCCTAACGACTCAAACTTAACAACTCAAATCCTGTGTAAACCAGCCACGGCGATATTGTTGGGGCCAGCTGTGGTGCCGCTTCCACAGAGCAAAATAACGCTAGGGAGTAGCGCCAAGACTCGATCAGCACTGAAACTCGTACCACTAGCGATAGTGAACGTACCTACTCAAACTCAATCAGCTGTGCACCAGTGCTGGCTCCGATTACTCCATATTCTAGACATAGCAAAGAAAAAGATCATCCTCCACTGTTTCCTTGATGTGCATCTTAGCTTTACTACAAATTTCTAAAGCCACAAAATTTGTCTCGCTTTATATGCCGCAAGCGTAGTGGGCAGCGCTATGAGTATGGCCCGTTTGCGAAGCATGGAAAGCATAGGTCTTGGCAATTTTCCCGATTGTTCATTTGCTCTACGCTTCCGGCTCTTCCGCTATAGGTACAGGGCGATTTAGCATCGGCAAGGAGAGTTAGTCATCAAGAGAATTTTCGTATGATGGACTTTTCCTTCCAGATTTGTCGTATCTCTGTGCGCTTGTACCTGTGTTGTATGCTTGACGAAAACTGTTTACGAAAAATAAAATAAAAGGACAAGTTCTTCTAGTGAGGAAAATGAAATAATAACTTTGCTGTGTCACATGCAATAGCAGAAACTTATTGGAACTGGCCTTGCAATCTGAAACTGAACAGTATCTGAGCTGAGCTTTACTGGCCATTGACAAACCGTATTTCGGCTGAGATTCAAATTTTAAAATTAAAAACGACGTTGCTTCGCGGCAACATCGTACATTTCCCGCCAGCATAGAATAGAACCGGTGTAAAACTAACTGTAATGAATCGGGAATCACCGGGATCGACTAAAACCAGGAAGGGCATACTAAAACGAGGAAGGGCATACTAAAACGAGGAAGGGATGGTGAACTTTGAGTTTGAAAAGTTGCCGACACCTCAAAGAATACTAAACAGAGGAAGGAAACGGTGCAGCTTTCTATTTTTTCGCAGCCTTGAATTCCTTCCTCGTTTTAGTATGCCCTTCCTCGTTTTAGTATGCCTTCCTTCTTTTCTCGCGTTCCCTTCCCTTCCTGGTTTTAGTCGATCCCTAATGAATCAGCTGAAATTATTTCTTTAGGGTAATGTAAATTCGGATTTTTAAATTCACATATTCGGCTTTTCATTTCAGTTTTCGCTAGAAAGCTAAGCTTCCAACGACTATGCCCAGAACAAGTTAAACGAAGCGCCGCATGCGAAATTTTGTTAATCTACCTTTTGCTGGAAAAATTTAGCTATACCTACTATACAAGTTCTAGCTTTTAATCCAAAGAATTTCAATCACCGTTCTTCCAAACAGAGAATACTACAAAATGCGCCGCAGGCGGAATTTTGTATAAAACTAACTGTAATGCATCAGTTGAGATTGTTCCTTTAAAATTTGTATATTTAAATTTACATATTTGGATCTTTCACTAAAAATTTTGGAAACGCTGATGAGCAGGACGCCTTTTTGCGATCCCAAATAAAAGTAAACTACCTGTGAAACTACAGATTTTTCCGCCAAAAAAGTAGTGGCCATCCACAGTAAAGTAGGCGCACAGTATAATTCTTGTTGTTGTAAAAGAGCCCGATGAACCGACGAAACTTTAACTTCTGTCTTCGTCCGACAAAACTTTGCAGTCGTTTGATTTCACGCGTGTAGAAAAATCTCGATTTCCCAACGAGACAGAACTATCGGGATTGGCCCGACAAAAGTTTACGGAGTTCAATTTATAACAGTCGTTTTGTAATTATATTAATAATTTTTACAAACCCGTTAGAATTAGTGAAGCGTCGTTTTTTATGCCACTGGCATGTCTGCTGCTTTGAGAAACACCAGGTTTATTTATATTTGCCATTAAAATTGTACCTTACCTTACCTTACCTTACTTTACATGTAACAAAACCCCGATCTGCCCGACGAGACTTAAACCTTCCGGGTGCTCCCGACAAATGTTTGCAGAATTTGATTTCTTACGTACAAAAAATAACCCGATCCGCCGACAAGAATACTGACGCCCGACAAAAGCATTCAGAATTCGATTTCTTCTGTGTTTTGCCCAACAAAAACAGTAAAGAACTTTATTTCTTACGGATAAATAGAAGCCGATTTGCCGACGAAACTTAAGCTTTTGGAATGCGCACGATAACCGTTTACAGAACATGATTTCTTACGTACAAAAATAACCCGATCTGCCGACAAGAATACCGACGCCCGACAAAAGCATTCAGAATTCGATTTCTTCTGTGTTTTGCCCCACAAAAACAGTAAAGAACTTTATTTCTTACGTATAAATAGAAGCCGATTTGCCGACGGAACTTAATCTTTTGAAATGCGCACGATAACCGTTTACAGCACTTGATTTCTTACGTACAAAAATAACCCGATCTGCCGACAAGAATACCGACGCCCGACAAAAGCATTCAGAATTCGATTTCTTCTGTGTTTTTGCCCCACAAAAGTAGTAAAGAACTTTGTTTCTTTTCTTTCTTTCTTCATACTCCGTCTATGCCATGTGCTTTTTGATGGGTGAAAAATAAAATTAATTAATTAATGGGTTCCACGTGTGGAAAGTAAATCCCGAATGGAAGGAGCAGGAAGGAGAATAGAAGCCGATTTGCCGACGAAACTTAAGCTTTTGGCATGCGCACGATAACCGTTTACAGAACTTGATTTCTTGTAAAAGACAATTGAACACAGGAAGTCGTTTGCACCCAACCCATATGCCGGCCGAAGGAAGTGAAACAGGAGATCGGCACCCTCTCCATGCACACGGACCTTCAAAAAGTTTGCTTTTTTGTGTACTTTTTCAGCTCGACACTGTCAGAAGTTTCATAACAGAAAACACGAGGATGCGCGGTTTCAACAGATAATGCGTAACAGATAACACTTCTGATGTTATCTCTTGTGTTTCAAAATGCAATGCATAATAACCATTACCATAAGTAATAACCGAAAAACCGCCAAAAAGTATCTGCTGAATCTTTCGACATCATGACAAGAAAGAATAAAGTCAGTAGATGCTTTTTTGGCTCTTTCTAACAAAGCTTGTTATGCATAACATTTCATGCATAACGTTTTCAAACACAACAGATAACATCCGAAGTGTTATCTGTTATGCATTATCTGTTGAAACCGCGCATCCTCGTGGTATCTGTTATGAAACTTCTGACAGTGTACATTAGCGATTTGGATAGAAAAACTGCCGTATTTATTTGGTTTATGTTATTTAACACAGACGAACTCAAGCAAGACCTCGTCCTGGCCGAACTGTCATCAGTCCTGAACGAAATAGACCGCAGGAAACCGCTGGTCAAGAAGACGCCAGAGGTGTACATATCGAAGTACTCGACCCCTGAGGAAGTTCAAGAGTGGCTGGATGCCAAAGATTTCGGGTCCCAGTGAGTACAGCTCGGTACAGCTTTCTATTGTATTTTTCTCATTTCTGAGATCCCAAAACGTAAGTGACAAGGTACCTATGACTTTGGCAAAAGTTGTCCGTTGTCAATCAGTCAGCACGATAACTCTTGAAGGGGTTATACCCGATGAAAAATTTATCTCAAACTAGTAGTACGAAGTTGTACGAAAAAGTAGCATGCAGTACTAGCTGATGCTACTATATGCTTCTACTTCAAGGCTACTGTGTTATTGCATACTACTGAATGCTACTATTAGCAAGACTGGATGCTACTATGGTAAGACAGGATGCTACTGGATACGTCCTTCACATACGTCCATAATTCTGGATCTACTTCTTCCTTATACTTTTTTCTTAAAACGAAGACCATCACAGCCATCACCCCCTTCTTTGTTGATACGTCAATAACTGGGTCAGACCATCTACCCGTTTCTAATGATTTTGAACTGGGATCGGGACCGAGCTCTCCCCCCTGTGCCGGCAAAAAATGGACCAGGAAACGAGAATGGAATAAAATTGATATACCTACTTACCACTCGGTTTGCGACAATATTTGATCGAAAATCAGGATCCCTTTCTATCTCCTCCAGCAAGGTTCTTGTGTATATACCTCAGAGAAACAAATCGACCTTAATATTTATTGCAGTGAAATCATCCATTCGATGCGGTGTGCGGAAAATAGTGCAGTTCCTGTCCGCAAAGTCAAAATCGGTACTGAAACCCCCAAGTGGTCCGCTAATAGTGAGTTGGTAGAAGCTTGTCGTCGATCTAAATTATGGTATAGAATCTGGTGCGAGTGTGACCGCCCTCGTGTTGGCGCTATAAACTGTGTGCGACTCTACGCCAAGCGCCAGTTCTCCAAAACTCTTGTGAAACACCGTTCTTCTGTTATAGAAGAGAATACTGAGCGGATAAAAACGATCCCAATGCCGTATGGAGATTTGTGAGAAACAGTAGGAACCCACACTTGGACACTCATAGCACAGTACCAGGTGAAGCAGAATGGACCGATTACTATACTGCCGAATTCGCGAGCCCAAGTGCTACGCTTGAAGCTAAATACGAAAATGAACTCAACTGTATGCTATCTGCTCCAAGTGCGGGTCCCGGATTTGTTACTACTAGACATACGGTTTGGGCAGGTACACAAAAGCTGAAAAAGAAGCATTCAAGAGGGGAAGATAAAATATCTGGAATGAATCTTTTGCACGCTAGTGAAAATCTGCTAGTGCATCTTTCTCTTCTGTACCAGATTATTTTTAATTGTGGGCTAGTTCCAGATATTTTTTCTACCGGAATTGTCACCCCGATTTTAAAGAAAGGAAAAGAACCTGGTCAATGTAAGTCTTACCGGCCGATCTCGGTTGCTCCGGTTTTATGTAAGCTTTTCGAGCTTCTAATAACTGATGATATTAATCGTGCTTGTACTACCCCTGATAATCCGTTCGGGTTTAAAGCTGGGATTAGTCGTGAACATGTCCATCGTCTTTTAGCTAACGTCCTTTATGACTGCGATAAGCGTGGTGAGAAGCTAGTCCTAGCTGGCCATGATGTCAGCAGGGCATTCGACTCCGGTATACACGCCCATCTGCTGCTGTGTGTCTTCAAGCGGGGACTCGAGAAGTCCATTGTATTACCTCTCAGAAATTTGTATAGTAAGCTCAAAGTTAAAGTTAAAGTTCCGTCAGCACTTGGGCCTCTTGTTTCTGATGCTGTTGTGCCAGTCCGTAAGGGAATCCGTCAAGGGGCGATCACTTCTCCGCCAGTTTACAATAACAGTTTAATTGAGGCGCAAGAAGTAGTGTGTATTTGTTGTATTTTTCGTGGTTTAGATATTTCTTTAGTAAATTATGCGGATGATATTTTGAATCTGAGCCGGTACGTTAAGCCTATTGAAGAAAATTTTGCCGCCCTTTCAGAGTCTTATTCTAACATAGGTCTAACTTTCAATGAAAGTAAAAGCGAGGTGCTTATCTTTAATGGGGAAAAAGAAGCTGATAATATTTCTGTTAAGCTTGGCAGCCAGTATATTGTCCCTACAGGTTGCCTCACATATCTTGGTCTGCCTTTCTACTCAGACCTAAAATCGACAAGGCTTGGTCTAGTCACCGACTTTTCAGAAAAAGTACGGAAGTGTTACGGTGCCCTAGTTTCCTGTAAGTGTGTGTATAACCGACATATTCTGGCACGTCCCTACAATGCTGTGGCTCTGCCACACGTTATAGCTTTGGCACCACTTTGGCATATATTGCTACAATCCCAACGTCAGAATATTAAATCTTATTATTATCGGTACGCCAAGTATCTGTTGAGTCTCCCCCCATGGGCAAAGAATACAAAAATCAGTACAAAATACCATCTTGCCGATCCTGTGACTGCGATTGAGGCAAGAATAAAGAAGTTTGAAAGTTCATTAAACAGATCCCTCGGTTTATACAATTCATTTACGTGCTAATGTTCGTACCCTCTTAGATTGTTGTTCTGTTAAAATGTTGTATTGCGTGTTGTTGTTGTTTTTTCTCTTCTTTTTCTATTTTGTTTACTCCGTCTAGGTCCCCTCGGGCCAATTTTGATGGGAAATAAATTTTTTCATTCATTCATTCACTACTACATAAGATTGGACCAGTCTGAGGCAAATTAAATCATAGTATTCTTTGCTATTACATAGTATTACATGCAACTTTTTTGTACAACAACCATACAACTACGCAGGCTACAAATTTTTCATCGGGTAATTACGGTTATAGATACATCGGCCAGATTCTTATTTTTTCGCCAAACAGGAAGTTTCAGCTGACGGACCCGTGTGATAACACAGAACATCCTTCGTTTGTGGCCAAGGCCGTATCCAGGGGGGTTAGGGGGTTGACCCCCCCCCCTCCCCGAAACATACAAAAATAATCATATATATAGGCTTCTCCCTCTGATCTATGTGCTTTTTGTACTTTTTTGTCCGACCAGCAGGAACCCCCCCCCCGCTTTTGGCTTGTCTTACAGGATGCCCCTACTGAACCCCGCCACAAACCAAACGGTCGGCACCACCGAGACTCGAACCAGCGACCCTTCGCTTGTGAGTCCAGTGCGGTAACCATTTGAACAGGACGGACTGTGTAGGTATGGGTCTTAAATTCCTTCGCTTGTGAGTCCAATGCGATAACCACTTGGACAGGACGGATTGTGTAGGTATGGGTCTTGAATCTCTTATTTTTTAGCATCCGGAAGAAACTGAGGACGCTTAATGGCGATCATCTTTTCCAAATGAAGAAGGAGGAATGTGAGGCGAAATTTGGCAAGGAAGGGATTAGGCTTCACTCCCAGATCACAGTCCAGAGAAACATCAACGGGGTAAGTCGTTCTCGTCATGGGGCAAACAAGCTACGGCATACAATTAGTATTGGTATAAAGCCGATTTATTGCTGATATGAAAATAAATTTCACACAACAACTAATAGCTGAACGCGTGGTCTTCTCCCAATGGCTGGCTTCCATCCCGTATCAAAATAATTCAAGTCATTGTATATGGGACATTTTTTCAATCCTAAACAATTGGAAACAATTGGAAACGGTCGTAAACAATTGTTTTTTTGCGATTGGAAACAGTTGTTTGTGATTGGAAAGAGTTGTTTACGATTGTATTTTTACGATTGAAACCGATTGTTTCCAGTCGTAATTTTATGATTTCAATTGTTTCCAATCGTAAAAATACGATCGCTAACGACTGTTTACAATTGCAAACGATTGGAAACAACTGGAAACAACTTTTTACAATCGTAAACAACTGTTTCCAATCGTAAACAACTGTTTCCAATCGTTAATAACTGTTTCCAATCGTAAACAACTGTTTCCAATCATAAAAAAAAAAATTGTGTACGATCGTTTCCAATTGTTTTCAACTGTTTACGATTGGAAAAATGTCCCATAATCCAATGACCTGAATTATTTCCATACGGGATCATACTTGACATTTCCATAAAGAGGTTCTAAACAAATAAATCAATGTAATACTCAAATAAGGCCGTCAAACCTGTTACTACAAAAGAAACCAAGTGCACTACGCATTGAAAAATACCGTAGTTAGATACGTAGTTACATTAGAATAATAAAATATAAAAAAAAAACGAATTTTAAGTTAAGGTTAAAAATCGTTGAGTTTGATCGTATAACTGGTGGTTGTAGAACACGGAAAACTGTGGTTTATTCGTATCGGTGAATACATTTGAATCTATAAATATAGAGCCGTACGACCAGCAAGGTGCCGGTCGTGTTTAGGCTTATAAACCGTCCTAGGGACAATCAGATCCTATGTTAGGTCCTCATCACTTGACGTCACCATTTACGTCACGACTGTATGGTATTCTGCCATATTAGTTGCGTTTCTGCAGATACTATAAGTGGATCTAAGGTAAGATACGGTAAGTGGATCTGAAAATAGTTGTTTTTGCAGTAACCGTGGTATCTGATATACGGTTGCTATGCAAAAACGACAATTGCCGAAATTGCGCTTTCGAAGTAATCCCAAAAGAAAAACTGATATTCAGTCACATCGCTATGTTCCAAACTTCCGTCCCACCAATTTGACAAAAAGTGATGAAAGTGAGATGACTTTTGAGATACCAAGACCAGTTACCACGGTCGGGCCGTGGTATCTGAATATCAGACACCACGATAACTCGCCAGATACCACGATAACTGCAAAAACGCCTTTTAACCATGGTATCAGAGGGTCGCCGTCACTACCCCCACCCGTCGATTCACCCACCCGTCAATACACCCAATCTAAAAATCCGTCGATTCATCCAACCGTCAATTCACCCAAACGTCGATTCGCCCAACATCGATTCGCCCAACCGCTGATTCGCCCAACCGCTGATTCGCCCACCCGCTGATTCACCCACCCGTCGATTCGCCCAATGTCAATTCACCCAACGCCCTGTTGCTTGAGCGTCGATTCGCCCAATTCTATGATCCGTCGATTCGCCCACCCGTCATAAGACCCAAAATATCCGTCACAACCCCCACTTTTTCCGACGGTTTGTCTACCCGTCACAAGACCCAAGAAATCCGTCGATTCGCCCAAAAAATCCGTCACAACCCCCACTTTTTCCTAAAGTTCGTCTACCCGTCACAAGACCCAAAATATCCGTCGATTCGCCCAATTTTCAAAACCGACCTTTGATCCAGTGCGGTTCTTTCATTGAACGCGATGGAACAAAGCGACTGAGTCACAGGGGAGTAATTAAGAAGGATACAATACCGTCCGATGTAAATAAGGGTGAAAACTAGTCAATACAGCTTGAGCCAGAATGATGAGAAGCATGATATAGGACCTCGGTGCTGATAATGAAAAAGGAAATGGAGGATTGCACTTGCTGTGTCTTGCTGCCTTCGATGTGGATCACGCTATCGACGGTTGTCTGCGACAAGCTTTTCCATCAGGAAAACCGGTTATGTAAATTTTTTCCCTGTCTTCGCTACAAGTCAACGGGTCTCGGAAAAGGCTTAAAACAGCGAAAGCCGTGGGTTATTTGTTGGAAGCACAGCCTAGTTTTAAAGTATTAAAATATTTTAAAATACTTTAAGTTGAAGAGTAAATAGTGCGAGGGGTCCTTTAAAGGACACCTGAACAATGAAACCATACTTGGACACACCATGGAGAATACATTTACAGACATGGCCACGGAGAGCATTCTTCTCCTGAGCGTGACGTTTTCAAACTAGGGATGTTCGTTTCTGGAGGTTTGCAAATGCAGACTCCAAGACAAAAAGCGCAATTCATTCAAATCGTGTACAGCGCTGGCCGGATCGTATTGGAATTTCTTCCAGATATACGTTTGGGCTTAACTGGTTAAAAACTATTCCAGAAGAAGGGTTGATTGGAGACATTTGGTAATTTCTAAAATTGTTCGGTACTTAAATAAGGACAGATGCAAAATGGAGCAAAACTCATAGCTCGGAAACACTATTTCGTATTTGGATTGGGTTTTCTGCAGGCAATGTTAACGGAAGTCATACAGATAGGGATGATACTTGGTACTCTTCATTCAGGTGTCATGATCTGTCCTGTGAGCGGAGAGGTGCTGCGCGAGAGCTACCTGTACCTGATCTGACCTAGTGCTCATGAACAATTGTTTTATCTGGATTTGGATATAAATTTAGAGCCTCCGCTCCAGGTAGAGTTTTCTCTAGTAAAGAATATTTACACAGATCGTGACGGGGGGATGCGGTTTGAGGTAGCCCTCAACCCATAGCCCTAGCGTCCAGCACCGTGCTTTGTTCTCCAATTATGGCAGCAGCCAAATATCCCTGTGGGGAGTGTTACAGGAATTGCACTAGTGGGACATTCCAGTGTTCTGTATGTCCCACTTGGTTCCACCCAAGTTGTGTCGGGTTATCACTTGCCGAACGTGTCCAATCCCCCAACTGGAGCTGCGTGAACTGTTCAGCAGCTACTTCAGCCCCCCAAGGGCAGACTTTAGAAGAGAATTCTCGCTTAGCCTGTACTGAGTGTGACAAAAAACTTTTGACCATAAAGGCCCTGAAGGACAAACTAGAGTCTTCTGCCGAAGATTGGGCGTCGAAGGACATAACGATAAGTCAACTTCGTCAGGAGATCAGTTTACTGAAGTCTAACCTTCTCTCTGACACTCCGCATCCTGTTTCCCGTCTCCCGAATTGTAACCAAAGCACCTCAACTTCAGTGGAGCTTACAACCCCTCTTGTCCCTAATTGCGCTGATCGGAGTAATTCACATGCCATCACCGATTCATTTCAGTATGAAATGCCCACATCAGTCCAGTGTCGTTGCCATGCTGCCGGAGTCGCGTCTCAACCTGGGATTAGCAAGGGGCTAGTGGCTCAATCTTCATGCGATCTTTCAGACTTCACAAAGACTAATATTCGCGAAACCGAAATTTCGCACGTGGTCGTGAATTCGTCCCTATTCTTTGCTCGTGAGGCATTTGCAGCCGGCATTTTGAGTGATGAGATTTCGGATGTAATGGCAAAGTCGTACCCATTTGACTCGCTTAAAAGCACCAAACTTCTTTTATGGACATTTTTGGGCAGTTCGGGAAAAATCTTGGAAAGAAGAGGTAATCTCGCACAGACCAACACTGCAGTTGATATAGTTAAAATGATCTGTGAACTTGATGCTAAATCTTTCGTTTGGCCGATCATAGTTCCTCGGTCTCCTAGAGAGATTCCTGTTCTGAAATCCGACGTCTCGGTTCGTATAGATCGTTTAATGAGTGACTGCAATCGTAAAATGGAAATTTCCTTGTCATCATTGCAAAGAATTGAGACGGCTATTGCACAAGGAGGGATACCAACATCAAACATGACGACGCATACGACACCTACCTCTGTCTCCGAGTGGCCCCCCTCCCCCCTCCAGCTGACACCGCAGAGGTCTTTACGATCTCGAACTTTCCAAGCTCCCTCAACAACCCAATCTCTCGGAAAAAGGAGTTTGATAAGCTGGCTTCCAAGGGAATTCAAAAAGTGAGTGCAAACAAAGATGCAATTGTAGTGAGCGTGAATTCTGCTAGTGCCGAAAGTTTTTCTGCCAGCCTTAAGAGCAGCTTTCCCGATTGCAACGTTTCGAGCAAGAAAAATGTCTGGTATGGTATCATTCGAGGCGTTGATCCGTCCCTTGAAATTGAAAACCTTGCTTGTGATTTTGAAGGAGTGGTTAGCTTCGCTCGTTTCGGAAAGTCTCCGACTATCAAAGCTTGTTTCAAGTCTGAAGCATTCCTGAAGTTTTATATTGTTCATGGTCTAAAGATTGGGTATGAACTGTTTCGTGTGAATAAGGACAGAAAGCTCCCAAGGCGCTGCTTTAAATGTCAGGGTTTTGATCATGTGGAAAAACAATGCATGGCGCCCGTTCCGGTCTGTGCTCGTTGTGCCGGGCCTCACTCAAGCTCCAGGGAGAGCCCTTGTTCTAACCCGGTTGCCTGTGCCCATTGCCAGTCGAGCTGCCACCCTTCATTCAGTTTTTCTTGCCCAGTTGTGCGTAAAAACTTGAAATAGTATTATGGCTACTTATTTAAATGTCGTTTCTTTTAATTCGAATGGAGTTTCCGGAAAATTCCCCATCCTTAGCCAGTTTCTTTGTGATAATCAGTCCGTACTTTGTTTGCAGGAACACCACCTGCTTGATCATTCACTCCCACTGTTAAATTCTATAAGTAATTCTCATGACGTTCTTTCGGTCCCGGCTAGACCAACCGGTGGTCGTTCATCGGGTGGTATTTCAACTTTTATCCCTAAACATCTGAGTGCGTCAGTTTTATTTTCTGATTGTTGTTTCATTGCTGTAAGTTTTCACGATTGTGTTTTAATCAACTGTTATTTTCCCACAAATTATAATGATGATATATCGCTTGAAGATTTTAATGCATGCTGTTTCAGACTTGATCGACTCATTTCTCGCGTTAATTCACTTAAAAATATTTTTATCTTGGGTGATCTAAATTGTAATCTATTGGATCATGACGAACGTAGTACTATTTTTAATTCATGTTTTCCACGATTTAAATTATTATCTAAATCCCAAGATTTCACGTACACTCATTGGTCGGGAAGCACGAGTAATCTTGACCACGTTCTCAGTAACCGCGATTTCCCAACAACCGTGCTTGTAGTAGATGATTTTCCTATAAGCGACCATATGCCTATTTCATTTTCTGTTTCACTACGTATTCCAGTTCCCCAGATTTCAAAGAACCATAAAACAGCAAAAGCTAAGTTTTCACGAATTGTTTGGGATGAGTCGTTGAAGCTTGATTATCAAAGAGAAGTTGATCTTTTTGCGGCAAAAATTCAAATTCCAACAGAATTTCCTCTTACGTCTAATATAGAGCTTGAGTTAAATTGTATTTATTTTCAGCTAGTTCATTGTTTAAGGGTTTCGGCAAAAAAGGTTTTTCAATCCAAAACTGTTGTTGTTGGGACTGAAAAACCTTTTTGGTCGCTTAATTCTTTGCTGGTAGAGAGTAATTATGAGGCTAAGTTAGCTTACGTCAGATGGAAGGCACTCGGTAAACCCCGTGACGGACTTTCCTTCCGGTGGATGAAAGAGAAGAAGGCTATTTTTCAGGCCGAACTTAGGCGACACAATAATTGCCTTATGGAGGAGGCGTCTCGTGAGGCTGATCTTGATAAGCTTAAAATTTGGAAAGCGCTATGTAAGTCTAAGCATTTAACTGAACCACCACCTGATTCTTTCCCGTCTGTTGCTGATTGGGAAACACATTTTACGTCCACCCTGTCTTCTTCTAACGATTTTCCTTCTGACGTAGCTGAGCTAGACTCTATATTAAGTGACTTTCCTTCTGACCACGTAATTGTACATCAAGACTTAGTTTTGGCTCAAAAGAAACTGAAGTTCCAATTATCGCCTGACCATGATGGACTTTTTCAAACCATCTCAAATTTGTATCCCCAATGTTCCTTGTAACTCTTCTTGCTTTTTTTAATTTAATTTTATCGGTAGGTCGTGTTCCTTCATCTTTTAAAACTGGTTTGATTTCCCCTATTCTAAAAAATGGAAAGAAGGATTTAAAATCGTGTGGTTCTTATCGACCAATAGCCAAGGGTTGTATTATTAGTAAACTTTTTGAAATGTGTTTTAAAAATATGTTACGCTTCTGATTGACATAAAAGGTGCTTTCGACAATATTTCTCATGCGGCTGCTCTTCTATCCCTTGTGTATAATGGTATTCCCCGTTCTGTTGTGCGTGCTTTAAGGTCCTGGTACAATGGACTGAACGTTCAAGTGGCAATTCGTTCCCCAAAAATTCTGTCTAATTTAATTTCAGTGGGAAAAGGCGTTAGACAAGGTGGAATTTTATCACCATATATTTGTAATGCATGTTTGGCGGATTGTCTTCGGTCGCTTAAGACTTCTTTAATACATTTTGCACGTGATGTAACGTTTTTAGCATATGCTGATGATATTATTATTTTAAGTCGGTCAAAGGAAAAATTAATTGAAAATTATAACATTCTAGTATCTAAATTGAGGCAGAAGGGTCTAATAATTAGTTCTGAAAAGTGTAATTATTTTGTGATTAGTAGTTTGCCGACACTGAATTCCCCTCTGGATTGTGGTGGGGGGATTGTTTTCAGCCCTGTTGAGAAAGTTATGTATCTTGAAATCCCTTACTCATCCAATACCAGGGATTGGAAACTTATCCTTATTCAACATGTGCAAGATAAAATAAGAAGAGCATTTGGTGCTGTTATTCGTTTACGAGGGATGTATCGCAGAGATGTTCTTGGTTCTATTTATACGGCTGTTGCACTTCCTCACATTCTTTTTCCGTCTGCTTTCTTTTCTTCTTTCCGTCCTTCTGAACTTTCTGCGTTAAAAGTTACTTATTATAAATTCTCTAAATTCCTTCTTGGTTTCCCGATTTCTGCGAGTAACTCTTTCTTAACTTCGAATTTTAAAGTGAAGAATCCTTTGGAAACTTTAAATGGTAAAATCCAGAACTTTCATAAAAAGGCTGACAACATTCTTCTTCATCACAACCTTTTTCCTTTTTTCACAAAAAAGTGTCCTGATTAGTTGGTTTATTTTGAGCTTCTTTTTTTTTTTTTTTTTTTTGCATGTACTTCGTTGTATATTTAGTAGGCTAATTTGTCTTTAACGGTCAGTTGTTTATTAGTATGTAAGTGTGTGTGAGTCTGACTGACATGTTGTTGTTCCTTTTTATACATTACTCTTCAGTTTTGAAGGATTCAAATAAATAATAATAATAATAATAATAATAATAATAATTTAAGTTAAAATTGTGGAGTCACTAACTGCTTGCCAAGTTTCATCGTCCCAGCACAAGTGAAAGCATCTTCAGTTGGGATCACGGTAATTCTGGAACCCTCCCTCCAACTCCCCCACAGTGCTCGGATCCAGTCCGGTCTTTTTAACTATGTATCTACGGCTTGTGCTCGTTCTTCCCACCAAGTTTCATCCCGATCCGTCCACTCTGAAGATGTCACGCGATTTCCGGTCCCCCCTCCAACTCCCCCCAAAGTCATCCGATCCATCACAGACTTGAACTGTGACATCTGAGACACGAGGTCTCTCCAAGTATAAAAGCTTCATTAAGATCCGATTCCCCGTTGAAAATTTGTAAATACGTCAATATTCCGGATTCCCCCTCCCTCCACTCCCCCCACGGAGGTCGGATCTTGCGACCACTGGGTCGGATTTCCAGGTTAGTTTGGTCGGGTCTTTAATATGCCTGCCAAGTTTCATCGTCCTAGCACATGTGTAAGCACCTTAAGTCGGGATCACCGGAATTCCGGAACCCGCCCTCCAACTCCCCCCACAGTGCTCGGATCCGGTTCGGTCTTGTCAACTATGTATCTAGGGCTTGTGCTTGTACTTCCCACCAAGTTCATCCCGATCCGTCCACTATGAACATGTCACACGATTTCCGGTTCCCCCCTCCAACTCCCCCCAAAGTCGACGGATCCATTCTGAACTTGAAGTGTGACATCTGAGACAAGAGGTCTTTCCAAATATGAAGTTTCATTAAGATCCGATCACCTGTTCGAAAGTTATGCATGCTACTACATTCCAGATTCCGCGGTCTCCCCCTACCCCACGATGGTCGGATCAGGCAAATGACTATTCTCAAGTTAGTTTGATCGGGTCCCTGATATGCCTGCAGAGTTTCATCGTCCTTGCACGTCTGGAAGTACCCCAACTCGACGACAGTGGTCTGACAGACCGAAAAGTGATCGGTATATGGCACTTGAGCGGAGCTGCAAGTGCCATAAAAACGGTAGCTCTTTGTTCTGATATTTTACTCTTGCATTTGTCCTCGTTTTGATGCTTCTGATCAATCTGGCTCAAGCTACATTGGCCAGTTTTCAACCTTATTTACATGGGACGATATCGTAGCCTTCTTAATTACTCCCCTGCGACTCACTGGATTTCTGATACCGCGTTCACTGACAAAGGCCGCGCTAGATCAGAGGTTGATTTTGAGAATTGGGCGAATCGACGGATTTTTTGGGTCTTATGACGGGTGGGCGAATTCTTCTTAATTACTCCCCTGCGACTCACTCACTTTGTGATACCGCGTTCAATGACAAAGGCCGCGCTAGATCAGAGGTTGATTTTGAGAATTGGGCGAATTGACGGATTTTTGGGTCTTGTGACGGGTAAGCGAGCAGTCGTAAAAAGTGGGGGTTGTGACGTTTTTTTTGGGTCTTATGACGGGTGGGCGAATTGACGTTTGGACGAATCGACGGATTTTAGAAGTGGGTGAATCGACGCTTCAAAAAACGAGGTTGGGCGAATCGACGGTGGGCGAATCGACGGGTAGCCGAATCGACGGTAGGTGAATCGACGGGTGGGTGAATCAGCGGTTGGGCGAATCAACGGTTGGGCGAATCAGCGGTTGGGCGAATCAGCGGGTGGGCGAATCGACGGATATTTTGGGTCTTGTGACGGTTAGGCTAACTGTCGGAAAAAGTGGGGAATGTGACGTATTTTTGGGGCATTATGACGGGTGGGCGAATCGACGGGTGGGCGAATAGACGGGTCCCCGTATCAGATACCACGATAACTGCAAAAACGACGTTAGACGTGGTATCAGATACCATGGTATCTGCAAAAACGCAACTAATTTGTACGACATCTAGGCCGCAAAATCTCCTGTGACGTCACAAAAGATACGTACCATCCGAGGTATTTTATCCTCAGCGCGGCGCGTATCCTTTGAGGATCTCTTATCCTCAGATTTATGTCAGTTCTTGTCAAGAAGCCGTCCATACTCCATATCCTCAACGTCCCTACTAGAGCCTATTATGGAAAAATGGAAAATCCCTCAAAAGATTCAAAATAATTCAGCGTATATGAAAAGAAGATACAAAAGTAAGCTGGCTTTTGATGTTCGTCTCTGTTTACTTTTGATTCAAAGTTGATTGGTTCGAAGGGAGCTGATTCATTTTTTGTAATTATAGCAGGTGTTTAATCCGTCTTTTTTCATCTGGAATGTATTATGCGTAAATAAATAGGTTATTATTTTAAAGAAATCGCAGTACTGCCAATGAATAGAATGTAATATATATACACCAAAGCCCCGATGGTCATGGCGAAAACATGTAGTGTTAACGTTGGTTTGAATAAACAGAAGCTACTAAGAACATACAAAGAAAAAATATAACTATTAAATAAACAAACTGCGGTGGCGCAAACCAATCAGGAGGAATTTTCCAACGATCTCACATCACAAAATTGTTTACGTTTTAATATTTTAGACATCCACTCTTTACCGAACACTTATTGATCTTAAATCATTTAGCTCTCTACACACACACATAAAATTTTAATTAACCTATATATCGGTCTGAATATCTTGTTTTGTTGTTGTTGTATTTATTCACTTTACGTTTGACGTCATTTTATCCCGATTAGTTATTTTTGTTGACAAAAAACCGAAAACTCGGCTAGGCCGTGAACGGTTTGAAAATAAATTGGATCTAACTGAAATTGAAACGGCTAAAATCATCATTCGCAATCCCACACATTGGCAGAAGAAAGAAGGACCAGTCTTTTCAAGTTATTTCCCAATACAACTTCTGCGACCTATCAGTTTGTGTACCCCGGATACCCCAATTTCATGCGGTAGGTACATTCTACGGTAGGGACGTCAGGGGTGTCACGACTGGGGGGGGTGGTGACACCCCCCCCCCCCGAATGTTGTCGGGCAGTCGGTAAAAAATAGCCAATTTTTCGTAAAAACAGTCGATTTTTTTCTTGGAAACAGTCTTTTTTCCAAAACAGTCGGTTTCTCGTAAAAATAGTCGATTCTTTCTTAAAAATAGTAGTTTTTAAATCAGCCGATTTTTCGTCAACAAAGTCGTTTTTTCTCAACAACAGTCGGTAAAAATGACCAGTCAGTCGATAAATACCTTGCCCCCCCCCCTCCAAACATTTTGGGTAGTAACGCCTCTGGGTACGGTATACATTATAACGCCCCCCTATCACTGATTTTCCCAGTTACCTTGTTTCACTACTTTCGATCCAAATAACGCTCCCCCTGACTGCTCCGCCGTAAAAAAAATGTTAAGTAAATTTCTATTTTTCTAGAAGTCAACAAAGGCTTAAAACAGTCAAAGCTGTGGGTAATTTGTTAAATCGACACCTAGTTTTAAAGTATTCAACTATTATAAATACTGGAACATAATCAGTGCGAGGGGTGCCTTAAAAGTCTTCTTTTCCAGTATAGCACAGTGAACAACAAGAACACAGAGCTCAACGCATATCTTGAGAAGGCTCGTATGAAGGCAGACAAGGAGGGGCCAAACAGCAGAAAGAAATCCGATAAATCCCACAAGCACAAACATAGAGGGGATTATTCTGACGACGAATAGAAGGAAGTTCAGATGCAGCTGCATGGTAAGTCACCTTATTTAAAGTTTAACTGAAAAGTCAGCTTATTTTTACATCGAATATTTGGGTTCACTGAAACATTTTGACCCATCTAAGGGATTTTGCACTTTTTATCGGAGGCTCTATAGGCTTATGACGTTCTGTATGTGCGCTGCCTGTAGGATAACCAACACTCACCAAGACGTGGAGATCTTCAATTTGAAAACGAGCCTGCATTTGCTAAAAAAATCACTCTTCATTAGTTCTGATTGGATTATAAAAAAAATGAACAAAGCCCTAGCCTAAGGTGTTACAATTGAAAACAAACAAACTTAATATTTCTTACTCAAGTAAACTAACTATGTAGGATACATGAAGCCTCAAGTAGGTTACCATCATTTTCAAGTACTGTCTCACGCACATTATCCTTCGACCACATCGATACGGTTTGCGCACTGAAATGCTTCTATGGCTTCTAATTCAACAATGCCATCAGAAAAAAAAATAATCAAACTGGGACAGTCTGTGAAGTATGTAATGCATGCACCCTTGGTAAGCATACTATAAGATGGCGGGAGCTTCAGGCAAAGCTGTAAAGACTGCATCACTTTCTCATGGTATGGCTCCTCCCACAGGGCGGGGCTCAGCAAACCTGTCACTTGTCATCACTTGATGTTTTTAAAACGTACAGTAGGCCACTTAAATAGTGCAGCACTTGAAGTACTATTTCAGCACAAATAATGTCATGAACCGAGTACTACTCAAGTATATTTGTTGTCATGGTCCAGGTACTTTATTCTTGTTACTTAAGTACAAAATTCTGAAGCATATAAAGTTTAACCGAAAAGGGCCAAGACCCGACACATTACATTACACATACACATATTAAGTTAAATAGGCCTGAAACCCGATAAAAATGCGTTACTCCGTTTTGCCCGCTGTCCCCAGATGAAGCATTTCATCGAATGAACTTATTCTTTCGGATTTGGGGTACCTCTCTGCGCCTGTCCACCGGCCTACACTCACGGCCTGCACCGTTACTTTTCCGCGCTGAACGTATTAAAATGCAGGCTTGTTTTGAAATTAATCCTGTCTGGATGAATTTTCGGCTGCCGAGCAAGCAGCGCAAAGTCTGAACGCCATTACTAGAGCCTCGGGTGATAAAATTAAAAATCCCCTTTATGGGTCAAAATGTTTCAGTGTATTCAAAAAAGTTAGCTGACATTTCGGTACTTTAATACTCAAGTACAATTTTAAAGTTCACAACACTGCCAATGGGCCAGGGCTGCCCTGAGGAATCTCGATAACGGTTATATAGTCTCGAAGAGCCTCTTCTCCATGCTCTTGCACATTCATTTTTGATTCGCTCCAAATATTTCTAACCAAAGTTGGTTCAAGCTTTCGCATTCATACATCAGAGGCTATATGTTCTTATTCATATTCCGCATATCCGACATGACAAAGGACCAGACCGACCTTAGCCCTCTCAGTATACCGCCTTCTGTAGCAGTCTGTCTGCTATAGCGCTTATTAAATCCTTAAACTTTAACTGAAAAGGCAGCTTATTTTTTCATCTGATATATAAGTACACTGAAACATTTTGACCCATCTAAGGGATTTTGTATTTTTCACCCGAGACTCTAGTAATGACACTAAGAGCGTGTTCCACCCTCGTACCAATAGTAACTATTAGTTACTATTTCCGTTCCAACCTCACGAAAAGTTACTACGCTGACCGTTCCAGCCTTCTCGAAATAGTAACTAATGGTAACTATTTGCTTACCACGCTCGGGAGCGTAGTAAGCGTAGTAACTACGGATCTCTGTCACGTGATTGGTCGGATTCGCCAGCGGCATGATATTCTGCTGGAAAATAGAACAATCGTTCCAGCCTTGACGACAGAAAGGCAGAATTTGTGACGTCATGCGTAGTACTACGGTAAGTAGGATGGAACACGCAGTAAGAATGTGCGCTGCTTGCACAACACCCCAAAATTCATCAAGACGCGGAGACTTTGAATCAGAAAACAAGCCTGCATTTGCAAGATCAAAGACGCTACTCTCGGAAAGGTCACGACGAAAGAATATAGAAGATGATGTTTGCAAGGAATCTGATATTTGTAATCTATTTTTCGGCAATGGCTTAATTTGGTAAATATCTGAAGCATAGAGGGACAGCCGCATAGAGGTAACACATCCGAAAGATTAAGTTCATTCGATAAAATCCTTTATCTGTTGACAGAGGTGGTTCCCAACCGGTGGTACGCGTACCCGAAGGTGTACGACAGACCCTCGCAAGGGTACGCAAAGGTCCCAAAATCAAGTTAGTCTATAGCATGAATATCTTGCTTCTGTCGTTTTTGAGTCCCCTAACTCAGTCTCAGTTTTGTCCTCAAAATCGGATACACCATACTCCACAGTTTCAGATTCACATGCCTTATCATTGATGATAGGAAATATCGTCACTTCGACGTTGTGATCTTGGTTAAAAATGTGAAACAACAATTCGGCGAAACCCGCCCCCCGAAACATACAAAAATAACCGTTTTTGTAGTCTTTTCCCTCTGATCTATGTCTTTTTTGTCCAAACCGCAGGCAACCCCCCCCCCCCCCCCCCCGAAAGGCGACCCCCCCCCCCCCATCCCCCCGGAATAAATTCCTGGATACGGGCCTGGGTACGCGGTACTAAAACGTTGGGAACCACTGATCTAAGTGGATATGTGTAATTAGACTGACGGGTCTTTTCGGTTAAAATTTAATTTTCTCCGTTTCCAACCCAGTTTAGAGTGTACCTCCTCCCCAAAAGTCTCTTTGAAAACATCAGATGTATCAGTAGCCTACTCCTTCAGCCCAACATGACTGCAAAACAGATATGATGGCGCTACAGGGATAAATTAGCTGAGATCTGGTACGGCGATATGTCGCCCTTCTTGGCAAGGGTCATCGTCAGACTGTAGCTAGGAGAAACGAACCTCACATAACAATTCACAATCCAATTAACTTTACTGAAAAAACATGCAACGGACAGAGCCGATTATTAGTTTTTGTTGTCATAATATAAACATATGTATCGACATGCCAAAATTAACATAGACGTAAGTGCAATATACACAATTAATAACTATTTTGCAGACTAAAAATCAACCCGGCATTAAACATCTTAACATACGAGGGCACACAACTATAAGCTCATATCGAGCATGTGAAGCAGACCTGCAGTCGTTGTGATGCCATCAAAATGATTCGCAGCCAGCCTGGGCTTAAAGGACACCTGAATGAAGAGTACCAAGTATCATCCCTATCTCTATGACTTCCGTTAACATTGCCTGCAGAAAACCCAATCCAAATACGAAAGAGTGTTTCCTATGATTTTTGCTCCATTTTGCATCTGTCCTTATTTCAGTACCGAACAATTTTAGAAATGAACAAATGTCTCCAAATCAACTCTTCTTCTGGAATTTTTTTAACCAGTTAAGCCCAAACGTATATCTAGAAGAAATTCCAATACGATCCTGCCAGTGCTGTACAAGATCTGAATGAATTGCGCTTTTTGTCTTGGAGTCTGCATGTGCAAACCTCCAGAAACGAACATCCCTATTTGGAAACGTCACGCTCAGGAGAAGAATGCTCTCCGTGACCATGTCTGTAAATGCATTCTCCATGGTTTGTTGAAGTATGGTTTGATTGTTCAGGTGTCCTTTAATGAGTAGTATTGCAGGTTTATTTCTTCTGACTACAGCCTGACAAGGACCCTTTAGCCAAGAAGGGCCGCACTATCGTTAGAGCAGATCTTAGCTGACTTATCCATTCAAGTCAGGTTTAGTACTTTCATAGTCCGATGCAGCTAACATAAATGTACAAAAGTCAAGGGCCACCGACGATAATGGTATCGTCACTGTTAATTCTTCTGATTTTTCTAGGTGTCCAGATCATCCGTCAAACATACAAGACCGAGCCGAGAAAGCTGATTATAGGCCTCCGATTAACCAACACTTATCCATCTACAATTATCCATCCTAAAATATTCTGTAGCCGTTTTCTTCACGAATAATGACGTCACTATCGATAAACATTTCTTTTCGTAGAGCGAGTCGGACGACAAAAGATGAACTATTTTCATTCCGGCTTCATTAAAAAAAAAAAAAAAATCCGTCAAATCTCGTTTATTATTCCATCCACCATTAGACTACAGCTTTTAAATAAAACAGTCGTAGTTTAAATAAAACGGCATCTAGGTCTGGTCGTCAATAAAATTAATCGATGATAATTCTAATGCGGCAAAACAAATTGTGTAAGAAATCAGTTGTTTTTCCAGTAAGTAGTGATCCAGTCCAGTAAAGCACAGATTATCGTACTTTAGGCGTATTCTCGCCGTTCCCCGAGGACTCCTCGGGGGAATCGAAGGGAACGGCGAGAATACAGGGAGTCACTCCACGCGGACTCCGCGTACAGAAACAGCGAGAATACGGGGAATGCTTCTAAAACGGATTTTGTTCGAAAAATGAATATGCAGCTGAAAAAATTAGTCTAGGTCCACTTTATTTTTGGTTTTGTTTATTCTGATTCTTTTTAATTAATTTTACATACCACCTACAACAGCAAAAATTGATTCCCCTCCGAATTTGAAAGGGAGTCCTTTTTGATGATGGTGATGATAATCAGAGCATTCCCCGTCCGTGGGGACTCGCGAGAATACGGGGAGTTAGTCCCAGGGACAAACAAAAACGCAGGGACTCCTCAAGTGGAGTCCTCGGGAAACGGCGAGAATACGCCTTTGTTGTAGTATACTGATTGTAATTGTTACTGTAAATTTTTTTTTCTCTGCCTGGTCCATTATTTAGTAAATTGGATTTGTCTCTGCCTGGTCCATTAATTAGTGAGTTGGATAGAAGATAGATTATTAGTCATTGCGTTAGTATGATTTTCCGTATGATTCTTTTTGTTGTTTAGTTATACTACGTCTTTTTCTCTTTGAATGTGTGATGGGTCATAAATAAATTATTATATTGACTCGATGTTCCCAATCATTCCATCCATCATTTCCCGACGTTCAAAACTTCCTACGTAATATGCGTCCACCCTAAGGCGTATTCTCGCCGTTCCCCGAGGACTCCTCGGGAAATCGAAGGGAACGGCGAGAATAGAGGGAGTCACTCCACGCGGACTCCGCATACAGAAAGAGCGAGAACACGGGGAATACTTCCAAAATGGATTCTGTTCGAAAAAAAAGTATCCAGTTGACGAAATTAGTCTGGACACACTTTATTTTGGTTTTGTTAATTCTGATTGTTTTTAATTAGTTTTATATTGCACCAACACCAGCAAAGATTGATTCCCGAAAATAGTATGGATCCACTTTATTTTTGGTTTTGTGTATTCTGATTGTTTTTAATTAAGTTTACATTGCATCAACACCAGCAAAAATTGATTCCCCTCCGAATCTGAAAGGGAGTCCTTTTTGATGATGGTGTTGATAATCGGAGCATTCCCTGTCCGTGGGGACTCGCGATAATACGGGGTGCGAGTCCTAGGGACAAACAAAAACGCGGGGACTCCTCAAGTAGAGTCCTCGGTGAACGGCAAGAATACGCCTCTAACAGCTGATATACTGACTATACTCTAGACTGACTCTTCATTCTCCGTGTTTGGCGCTTTTGGAGGCGGATCAGGATCCCGCTTATCATTTCCATGTTTTCCATTGGTTAGAAACACCGGTTAAAGTTTAACTGAAAAGGCAGCTTATTTTTACATCTGATATTTGAATACACTAAAATACTTTGAACCATCTAAAGGGATTTTTTTAATTTTTCTACACTCGGGGCTCTAGAAATAACGTTCAGAGCGTGCGCCGCTTGCAAGACAACATAAACTTCATTCAGACACGGAGAATTTGAATTTGAACAAAGACCTGCATTTCCAGGACTGAAGATCCTGACATCGGAGAAGTTACGCCTATAGAAAAGTAGGATAATGATTTTAGGACACGTCTTGGAAGGAATCTGACGTTTTTTTATTTTTTTGGCAATGGCTTTAATTTGTAGTTGGTAAATATCGCAGGCGTGAGGCGTATTCTCGCCGTTCCCCGAGTGGAACAGCGAGAATAGAGGGAGTCACTCCACGCCGAAGCCGCGTACAGAAACAGCGAGAACACGGGGAATGCTTCCAAAATGGATTTTATTCGAAAAAAAAAATATACAGTTGACGAAATTAGTCTGGATTCACTTTATTTTTGGTTTTGTCTATTCTGATTGTTTTTAATTAATTTTACATTGCACCAACACCGGCAAAATTTGATTCCCCTCCGATCATATTTGACGGTGCAAAACGGATAAGTCAGCTACATTTTATTCGAGCAATATTTCGGCCCTTCTTGGCAAGGGTCCTCTTCAGGCTCAAGCCGCTCAAGAGCCGCTCTTGAGCGGCTTGAGCCTGAAGACGACCCTTGCCAAGAAGGGCCGAAATATTGCTCGAATAAAATGTAGCTGACTTATCCGTTTTGCACCGTCAAATATGATTCGCAGTCAGCTTGGGCCGTAGGAACATCTATTCCCCTCCGAATCTGAAAGGGAGTCCTTTTCGATGATGGTGATGCTAATCGGAGCATTCCCCGTCCGCGGGACTCGCGAGAATACGGGGAGTGAGTCCCCGGGACAAACAACAAGAGCTGTAAGCTCATATGGCACTTGCATGTGTTAAGATGATTTGATTGATCAAAAGTAAGCTTCGACTTTGCGGTTGAGATGCGCACTCTAAGGGAGCTGGAACTTCATTTGTAAGCAAAATCCTTGAGGCAAAAATGCTAGTGGGCTGATGGGCATCATGAAAATGCATAAATTGCTTAAAAGTGTTTTTTTTACTTTGCGGTCAAGATTGGTACTTTAAGGAATAATCGGATTTGGGAAGTAGCAATTTCTAAGCAAATGTTGTTGAGTCTCCAATATTCCAGCGAAGTTGCATCGTCCTAGCACATCTGGAAGTACCTTAACGCGCGATCACCGGAATCCCAGACCCCCCCCCCCCTCCTCCGACTCCACCCACAATACCTGAGCCAATCCGGTTTTGTAAATGATTAATCCAGAGCATCTGTTTGTCATTCCCACGAAGTTCGATCCAGATCACACCAGTCTAAGCGGGTCAAGTATTTTCCGCCCTCCCCCCAATAATTGCCGCATTCGGTCCGGAAATGAAAAAGATCAACAGAGAAAAATGTCCTCTGTTTAATTATTAAATTTCACTCGAATCCGATCACCCGTTCTAAAGTTACGCATGACTCAATATTCCGGATTCCCCTCCCTCAACTCCCCCCCCCCCCAAGATTATCATATCGAAGATTTTTTTTTTTATTCCAAGTCAGTTTGACCAGGTCCCTGATATGCCTTCAAAGTTTCGTCGTGAAAATCCCCCAAAAAACGGAATTCCGGGAACCCCCCCCCCTCAAGTGTCCGGATCCAGTCAAATTATGTAAAAGATTTACATGGATCAGATGTTTGTTCTTCCCAGCAAGTTTCATTCCGATACCATCATCCGAACCGTTTCTCGAGATTTCCGGTCCCCCCCCCCAGCTCCCCCACGGTGCCCGTAGCCAATCCGATTCAGTAAATGACTTACCTAGAGCATCTGTTTGTTCTTCCCACGAAGTTCCATCCCGATCCCTCCATTCTAAACGGGTCACGTATTTTCCGCCCCCCCCCCAATAGTTGCCGGATCCGGTCCGGATATGAAAAAGATCATCGGAGAAATGTCCTCTGTTCAATTCTTAAATTTCACTCGAATCCGATCACCCATTCCAAAATTACGCATGACTGAAAATTTCGGATTCCCCTCCCTCCACTCCCCCCACCATTATCAGATCGACACAAATTTTATTTTGAAGTCAGTTTGATCGGGTCCCTGATATGCCTGCCAAGTTTCATCGTGAAAATCCCCAAAACCACCATCACCGGAATTCCGGGAAACCCCCTCCCCCCCCCCCCATAAGTGTCCGGATGCAGTACAATGTTCTAAAGGACTTATCTAGAGCAGATGCTTGTTCTTCCCAGCAAGTTTCACTCCGATCCCTCCATTTTAACCGTTTCTTGAAATTTCCGGTCTCCCCCCCCCCCCAACTCCCCCCTGGCTACCGAATCCCGTCAAGACTTTAAACGGGACATTACAGATATATATTCTATTCAGTTATGAAGTTTCATTACAATCCGATTACCCCTTCGGAAGTTACACACTTCTCAATTTCCCGGATTCCCCTCCCGCCACTCCCCCCACCATTATCTGATCGACAAAATTTTCATTTTGAAGTCAGTTTGATTGGGTCCCTGATATGCCTGCCAAGTTTCATCGTGAAAATCCCCAAAACCACCATCACCGGAATTCCGGGACCCCCCCCCCATAAGTGTCCGGATCCAGTACAATGTTCTAAAGGACTTGTCTAGAGCAGATGCTTGTTCTTCCCAGCAAGTTTCACTCCGATCCCTCCATTCTAACCGTTTCTTGAAATTTCCGGTTAAACGGGACATTACAGATATATATTCTATTCAGTTATGAAGTTTCATCACAATCCGATCATCCGTTCGAAAGTTACACACTTCTCAATTTCACGGATTCCCCTGCCCTCCACCCCCCCCCCCAAAAAAAAAAAAATGGTCGGGTCAGAAAACGGATTATTTCTAAGTTTGTTTGGTCGGGTCTCTGATATGCCTGCCAAGTTTCATGGTCCTAGCACAACTGGAAGTACCCTAACTCGAAAAAGTGTGACAAAATGCCCTAAATTTTCAAGTTTCCAGCGCCCCCACTTCCCCGCATATGGTAGGATCGGAAACTGATTATTTCCAGGCTAGTTTGGTCGGGTCCCTGCTATTCCTGCCAAGTTTCATTGTCCTAGCTCATCTGGAAGTACCCTAACTCGAAAAAGTGTGACAAAATGCCCTAAATTTTCAAGTTTCGAGCGCCCCCACTCCCCCGCATATGGTCGAATCGGGAAACTGATTATTTCCAGGTTCGTTTGGTCGGGTCCCTGATATTCTGCCAAGTTTCATTGTCCTAGCTCATCTAGAAGTACCCTAACTCGGAAAAAAGTGACAAAATGCCCTAAATTTTCAAGTTTCCAGCGCCCCGCACTCCCCCGCATATGGTCGGATCGGGAAACTGATTATTTCCAGGTTAGTTTGGTCGGGTCCCTGATGTGCCTGCCAAATTTCACTGTCCTAGCACATCTGGAAGTACCCTAACTCGGATGAGTGGGACAAAAAACTCGGACCGACCGACATACGGAATTGTGATCGGTATATGGCACTTGAGCCAGAGGCTGCAAGTGCCATAAAAACGCGGGGACTCCTGAAGTGGAGTCCTCGGGGAACGGCGAGAATACACCTGTAGAGGGACAAGCACGGAGAGTTGCCACAAATCCGAAAGAATAAGTTCATTCGATGAAATGGATTATATTCGGTTAACGAACAAACGAAGTTACGCATTTTAACGGGTTAACAGGCCTACTTAGGTGAATACTTGAGGCGTATTCTCGCCATTCCCCGAGGACTCCTCGCGGAATCGAAGGGAACGGCGAGAATAGAGGGAGTCACTCCACGCGGACTCCGCGTACAGAAAACAGCGAGAACACGGGGAATGCTTCCAAAACGGATCTTGTTCGAAAAAAAAATATCCAGTTGACGAAATTAGTCTGGACACACTTTATTTTGGTTTTGTTAATTCTGATTGTTTTTAATTAGTTTTATATTGCACCAACACCAGCAAAGATTGATTCCCCTCCGAATGTGAAAGGGAGTCCTTTTTGATGATGGTGATGATAATCGGAGCATTCCCCGTCCGTGGGGACCCGAGAGAATACGGGAAGTGAGTCCCTGGGACAAGCAACAACAGCCCAATTCGGTTAAACTTTTTTCGTGTTTCACATCAAAACCAAAGGGAGTGAGGTGAGGCTGAAAACAGCCGGGACCGGTTAGTAATCCAGCCGAGTTCGAATATTGGGATAGAAACTTTGACTTTTTATTTAATTCTGGATCCTGCATCTCCACAAAGGTCAACAGTTGTATTTTTGCAGATGCCATGGTATCTGTTACCACGGTAACTGGATCTGCAATTAGTCGTTTTTGCAGTAACCGTGGTATCTGATATACGGTTGCTGTGGAAAAACGACAATTACCAAAATTTGCGCTTTTCGAAGTACCAAGAGAAAAACTGATATTCAGTCACATAACTAAGTGCCAAACTTCTCTCCCACCAATTTGACAAAAAATGATGAAAGTGAGATGACTTTTACAGATACCACGATCAGTTACGTCAGCTGAATTTTATTGGAGCTATATTCCGGCCCTTCTTGGCAAGGGTCCTTTTCAGGCTCAATGCCGCTCAGGTTGGAAATACGAACTTGTGGGAAAAATCATATTTTTCTATGTATAAAAATCAATCCATATATAAAAATCAAGCTTTTCACACAAGTTCGTATTTCCAACTTGAGCGGCTTTGAGCCTGAAGAGGACCCTTGCCAAGAAGGGCCGAAATATAGCTCCAATAAAATTCAGCTGACGTATCCGATTTGCACTATCAAATATGATTCCTGTTAGGCTTTTCGGCACCATTAGCAATTCCATACGGAAAAGTTGAGAATTCTTTCAACGTAATGAAAGCGCAGAAAATTGGCCGATAAATCCTGATGGTGTGTTAGCGGTACAGAACGACACCAGGGAGAAAAGTCAACTCAGTGGGTAACTAGCGTAAGGTAAGTCGAACGCGGCTCAGCTATTCGGAAGTTGGCGGACAGCTCTCAAACATGAACCCCGGAAAGGCATCGAGATCTAGATGAACCCCACCTCCTTCCGTGGCCAAGGAAACCTCCTATGGATACGAGCGTTCTTGGTACGATGTTCAGCTTCAGGATGTCAAGCCATGTCTTTATAGACTCCACGTCGTTTTTTTCTTTCAGTGAGGGAGAAGAATGGGGACAGGCGAGAAGGGAGAAACGGTCTATGGGCGGTCTACTCGACAATAGTATTAGGAGTTCTCGGTGACATTATCGGTAAAATGCACCGAGTAAGTGAAGGACCGGATTAGCTCTGAATAACCTGTTGTACTGATTATGTACTCTCGTTAAGTCTCCTTAGCACTTGGAAGCGAACTGGTAGTAAAAGCCAGAAGTGAATTTCAATTCGCTTCGTCCGTGAACTACATGTCTTTCCTTCAAAAAAAGCAAAAACCATTCTAATTATATTTGACGGTGCAAAACGGATAAGTCAGCTACATTTTATTCGAGCAATATTTCGGCCCTTCTTGGCAAGGGTCCTCTTCAGGCTCAAGCCGCTCAAGCTGGAAAATAAACTTGTGGAAAAAAACAATTTAAGATTCTTCAAAAAATATATTATATATTATCCAAAATATTGCTCGAATAAAATGTAGCTGACTTATCCGTTTTGCACCGTCAAATATGATTCGCAGTCAGCTTGGGCCGTAGGGACATCTATCACCGAAGTACGGAACTAATCGCCCATACATGCCGCCAACAAGTATCCATCTTAGCTGGAAAGAAGAAAAAGAGACAGGTGACTCTAAAACCAAAATGCAGAAGAATCTCTACCCTTTCGACGACCCAATCGAACAACAAAAACAGTCGCCGAGTCCAGAATGAAATCACAGCACCAGCTTAAACCCCAACCAACTTTCAGAGAAGGAGTTCTCAAAAGCAGATATTTAAGGAAGAATCTTAAATTGTTTTTTCCACAAGTTTATTTTCCAGCTTGAGCGGCTTGAGCCTGAAGAGGACCCTTTCCAAGAAGGTCCGAAATATTGCTCGAATAAAATGTAGCTGACTATCCGTTTTGCACCGTCAAATATGATTCGCAGTCAGCTTGGGCCGTAGGAACATCTACCATTCTAATTGAGGATTGGACTGAAACGGGGGGGGGGGGAGGTCAGGGTTCGACCTATACTTTAGGCCCGAAGATTAGTGTCAACCAGAGATGGGCGAATCCGAATCCGGATTCGAATCCGGGATTCGTCCTTTTGGCCAGATTTGAATCCGGATTCGAATCTTCTGCTTGTCAGGCTGGATTCGGACCCGGATTCCAAACCTTCAATCTTACGAATCCGCCCAATTCTAGTCTATATCCTTCCAGTTTCCGTTTCCCAATGTTTACACTGTGGGCTTAGGCAATCCATCTTTTTGATCTCCGACACCAACCATTCTCAGTAGTCAATCACGTTATCTGATTACCGTAAGTGCTTTTAGTAGCTGCTGATTTTTAAACTCTAACCTATGACAAGATTTGATTTTTGTTAAGCACGGATTCGCTTCCGGATTCGAATCCTCAGCGCATGAAATGGTGGTTCCGGAATCGGATTCGTACCTAGCCCTGGATTCGGATTCGCCCATCTCTGGTGTCAACACGATCAAGTAGCTGCACGTAAACTGAGCAGTAGAAACTTCACGACGTGTAAAACGAATATCGATTCCAAGACGAATGCCAATGCCCGTGTCGATGTTTTTAATTAAGTAACATATGCCCAGACATCAACTGGCTAAAAAAATTACTAAACGGATCAGAGCCAAACTAGATAATCCTTTTCCACATTAAAAGGTCAGGTAAGGCTCAAGAAAAACTCGTGAAAGAATATGTTCAAACTATCTTTCTTTGCACCAATATTTTGTGATGTGGTCTGTTGGCAAGTATCAACAGACCACGTCACAAAATGCCAAGCGTTCAAAGAAGCATAACCATATTATAACTGAGTTTCCTCGTATGTTCTATGGCCACCATGGCTATATGGTGACACTAGTTGCGTTTCTGCAGACATCATGGTATCTGATAGCAAGGTCTAAAGTCGTTTTTGAAGTTACAAATGGTATCTGATACCACGGTCAAAAGGCGTTTTCTGCAGTACCGTTGTATCTGGCCGGGTACCGTGCTATCTGATATTCCGATACCACGGCCCGACCGTGATAACTGATCATTGTATCTGAAAAATTCATCTCGCTTTCATCATCGCTAACACAAGAGTCTCGTTTTTTTGTCAAATTAGCGGGAAAGAAGTTCTGTCACTGTAGAGTCAGTGGATACCAGTGTTTCTTTTTGGATGAAAAGCGCAAATCCGGCAATTGTCGTTTTTGCAGAGCAACCGTAGTACAAGACACCACGGTAACTACAAAAACGACTAATTGCAGATCCAGTTACTGTGGGAACAGATAACTTGGTATCAGCAAAAACGCAACTACTGTGACTATGGCCAAAAAACATACGAACAAATGCAGTTACAGTAGAGTTATGCTTCTTTGAACGCTAGTTAACTTTAGTTGCGTTTTTGCAGATACCATGGTATCTGTTACCACGGTAACTAGATTTGCAATTAGTCGTTTTTGCAGTTACCGTGGTATCTGATATACGGTTGCTCTGCAAAAACGACAATTGCCGAAATTGCGCTTTTCGAAGTCATCCCAAAAGAAAAACTGATATTCAGTCACATCACTAAATGCCAAACTTCTTTCCCATCAATTTGACAAAAATGATGAAAGTGAGATGACTTTTCAGATACCACGATCAGTTACCACGGTCGGACCGTGGTATCTGAATATCAGATACCACAATACCTGGCCAGATACCACGATAACTGCAAAAACGCCTTTTGACCGTGGTATCATATACCACGATAACTGCAAAAACGACTTTAGACTGTGGTATCAGATACCATGGTATCTGCAAAAAACGCAACTTTTGAATAGTGCATTTTCATTCACTTGCTCTGACCAGAGTCAACTACAAATCATCCAAAGTAGCTGATTAAGGGCTCCTAAGAACACCTGGAAGAGTGTTTTAGGTCTTAATTTTACAAATATAGCCTAAAACTGCAATGTTTAAAGTTTACAGTAGCATACCTCTACACTGTCAGAAGTTTCATAACAGATAACACAAGGATGTGCGGTTTCAACAGACAATGTGTAACAGATAACACTTGGGATGTTATCTGTTGTGTTTGAAAACGTTATGCATGAAATACTATGCATAACAAGCTTTGCTAGGAAGAGCCAAACAAAATCTACTGACTTTATTCTTTGTCGTCATGATGTGGGAAAACTCAGCAGATGCTTTTTGGCGCTTTTTCGGCTCTTCCTGATGGTAACGCTTAATATACACAACATTTGAAACACAACAGAAAACATCCAAAGTGTTATCTGTTACGCATTATCTGTTGAAATCGCGCATCCTAGTGTTATCTCTTATGAAATTTCTGACAGTATATTGTACCCGGACATGTTCCCATTGTTCCCAAAGCGTCAGCTCGAAATTAAGGCACTACCAACCCGTACACTGGTTTTGATTCCTCTCGATCCAATCTCGTTCTTCTGTCTACTTTTTTATGTAATACTTTGTCGGCACAAACGGCATTTTCGAAACCGTCGCCGAAACTCTCTTCTTCCTCACTTCAAACTGAACCGGAGTTCCATTTTTGGCAAACGCCGCCTTCACATACCCCATCGCCACATTAGCACCAAGGGATGGTGCAGGGCACCCACTAGAGACTTCACCAATTACTTCCCCCTCGCTGCTCAAAATCGGTGTGTGGGCTCGTGCAGGCATCCCTTGCCATGCAAATCCGACCCGCTTCACCTCAGGTTTATCCTTAAGCTGGCCGAGGATTTTGGCTGCGCCGGGGAAATCCCCCCGAGCTCGCCGCTCTTTGGCAATCAGCCAATTGAGTGATGCCTCAACCGGGGTGGTGGCCTCTGTTATGTCATTGCCATATAGGCATAATCCTGCCTCTAGGCGAAGAGAGTCCCGCGCTCCTAGGCCTGCAAGCTTACAATTTCCTGCGCTGCTCAGCAGTGCATCTGCTACATCAGCAGCCTTCTCTTTGGGTAGTGAAACTTCTACACCGTCTTCACCAGTGTACCCACAGCGAGTAATACGACAAGGGACACCATTGATCTTAGCTAGACTTGTCGTCATGAAGTATAATGTGGACAAGTCAATATCAACCAGAGGTTGCAGAGCCTTGGTCATAGTTGGTCCCTGCAAGGCTAGAAGGGCATTATCGACGATTTTCACATTTGTATCTTTCTGCATTGCTCGAAACTTGTCTTCCGTCGCTCGCATTAAGCTCAAGTCCTTATCTCGACACCCCGCATTAGACACAACGAAGAGATAGTCCAAGCTAGTGTTCATGATGATCAAGTCATCGGATATCCCTCCATTTTCGTTGGTGTAGACGGTTAATGTTCCACTGTTTGGGCGCAATTTCTGAATATCAGCAACAGTGATGCTTTCCATTAGCTCCATTCGATCTTTACCATATACCTCTGTTTGCAACATGTGTGATACATCAAACAAGCTACAGTTTGTTCTGGTATGCTTGTGGGAGGAAGAAATGGAATCACTGGCATATTGTACTGGCATCAGGTGTCCAGCAAACTCTACCATTTTACCACCATTTTTGACATGAAAATCGTACAGGCAGGTCTTTTTCACTTCAGCAGAAGAGTAGAACCGTTTCAGCTCAGCAAAAATAGCAGGAACGAAGACGGGCGAAGTTGATTTGTTGAGCAAAAGGCGCGGACTCAGCATTCTCACTGAAAGTTCGAAACGAAGATTCCACATTACTTTCTCAGTAAAGGTTGGGAAGGGGTTTATAATACTTTTCGGAAATACAAGCTAACCTGGGTTCTACTAGTAAAAGGTGTAAATTCCTGAATGTAGAATCTAGGGTTTCTACAGTATTTTAACCCTTAAAAGTCTAATATTATTTCATTTACTACCATTTAAAGAGACGAAAGCCTTTTTGATCCAGTTATATTATTATAAATATTATTTATCTCTTTGCACAGATGGGCATTACCGAAAATGCATTTATTGAAAACTTCAAATCTGAGCGGATAAAAAAAAGCTCAGCCAATGTTTTGTGAGGCCTAGGGTGTCAATAAGACATAGAATCCTCAACATACAAAATCACCTAGCACAGAAGAAGTATGCTTCTTTGAACACTTCTTGAATTCTTAACTACCTCGGTTATGCTTTTTGCCTCTAAAGCAGTAAAATGGGAACTGATAAATACAAAAATTAGTATCTGCTAAGAGCCAACTGTTTTAGCTTTCTTTTGCCGCAAAGAATAAAATCAGATTTAATCTGGTCTGATCTTTCTTTTTGAATGTTCTGTTTCTTCTGTTGGACATTTCAGACTGTTAGGAAAGTAATGTAAAACTGTTTCCATACATCCAATGCCGGAATTACGCTGTTTCAGGGTGTAAAAGTAACTGAGCAAGAAAAATAGCAAAAGATTAAAAACAAAAGCTGAGAGCTCATATGGCGCTTGCAAAGTTAAGGTTCTCGTACAGTCTGGACACATAACTGAAACATCAAGGACATGTGCTCTCGCCAACTATCAAGTTCAATCGAGATCAAATCGTGCTTTTGGAAGTTATGCATGTCACAAGACATCCAGGAAACCCCTTCCAACTCCCCCACAATGCCATGATCCAGTCAAAATATGTAAGTATACACATAGGTGACATAGGGCTTACAACTGTCCTGCCAAGTTCCATCCCACTTTTTCCACTGTAGCCTAAGTGAGCCACAATATTTGCGATACCAGCCATCCAACTCCCCCAAATGTTGCCAGATCCAGCCAGTATTGACCTTTGGCAGGAATATCTGGGGCATTTATTCTTGACGATTGTCACGAATGCCACAAGATTTTTAAATTTCTCATGTACCACTTCCAACTCCCCCATCGAGTTCAGATACGATTTGGACTTATTAATGTCACATCTAGATTCTAGAGCATTTACTTTTACCATCAATCAAGTTTCACACAAATCTGAGAATTTCCAGGCCCTCCAATATCTCCCAAAACAGAAGTCGTATCCAGTCCAGACATCAAATGGCACACCAGGGTCCATGACCTTTGTACCTTCCAAGTTCAGTCACTATCCCTCCAAACGTTTGGTCCTAAGAATATCACACAATTTTTAGGAAACCCCTCCAACTCCCCTCACTTTGTCCAGATCTGATTCGGACACACAAATGTCAGATCTAGGGCATTTGTTCCTACTACCCGACAAGTATCACTCGACACTCAGCAATTCAGGAAAAATATAGTAAAATAATATTTCTCTACAGTTCTAGCTAGGTCCTAGGTCATCAGATTTTTCTCCTTGATAGTTAGGACCTAGTTAGGACTGCAAAGGAATTTTCTCTTACTATCTTTGAGGCCAATATCGAGGCTATGTATATTCAAAGGTGGGCACCTCTCCTGTAGCCTACTGCAACATTTTGCATTACTTTCCAACCCCCAAATGTATCCCGATATCAGAAAACAGCCTAACATTTTAAAGGAAAAAAAGATCAATGTTTCAGAACTTTGATCTTGTTCTTTATGTCAAAAGAAAGATAAGCCGAAAGCATTTGGCTCTTGTCTGCTTCTAATTTCTCAATTAACTATATCTAGGCTAATTATCTAATTTTTTTAGCAGCAAAAAACAGAATTGAGGTCTAGTTCATACAATTTCATAGCCATTTTCTCTAACATCACTATCTTAATTATCCTAATGACTGCCTAACAATCATAGGACGATCCACAAATCTCTCATGTCCAAATTGGCTTGGCTACAGTCATCCACAAATCCCTGATTTTTGGATGCCATATGCCCAACGCTGAGTATATCTAGCCTGCATCTAGCATTTGGCATGAACTATGCCTAACACTCGACACCCTATGACAAACGCTGGATAGCTGTTGGTTCCTGGTTGGTACCCTATCCTTGACCTACCTCACTACAGATGAATTCTGATTGGTTGATTTCTGATCTTCACTCAAATCATCAGTATTTTATTGGGTCCCAGTATCCAGCATTGGACATGGTGAGCGTGTTCCACCCTACTTACCGTAGTTACTACGCATGATGTCACAAAGAGCGTGTTCCACCCTTCTTACAATAGTTACTATTTCCGTTCCATCCTCACGAAAAGTTACTAAGCTGACCGTTCCAACCTTCTCGAAATACTATTTACTATTTGCTTACCATGCTCGAGAGCGTGGTAAGCGTAGTAACTACGAATCTCTGCAACGTGATTGGTCGGATTGCCAGTGGCATGATATCCTGCTGGAAAATAGAAAAATCGTTCCAGCCTTGACGGAAAAAAGCCAGAATTCGTGACGTCATGCGTAGTAACTACGATAAGTAGGGTGGAACACACTCAAAGTAGGGTGGAGCACACTCAAAGTAGGGTGGAACACACTCAAAACGTAATAACTTTTCGTGAGAATGGAACGGAAATAGTAACTAATAGTAAGTATTGTTAGAAGGGTGGAACACGCTCAGTGTATCCAGCATCTGTCCCTCGTTAGGCATAGGGTATACCAAATGCTAGATATATCCAGTATTTACCATACCCTATCCCAAAATCATGGATTTGTGGTTTGGCTAGAAGCCAAATTCATGAGCTACAATCAGGCTACAATGACCTGACGTTAAAGACCTGATGAATACTCCATGACTTGACTGTTGGGGTTGTCGACAAAATGTCCCCATTCGAAACGTCCCCGACGAAACGTCCCCGTAACAAAACGTCCCCATGACAAAACGTCCCCGATCAAAAGATCCCCTGGCAAAACGTCCCCATGGCAAAACGTCCCCGGTTATAGATTTTTTTTCCATCGCTGAGGGATAGCTAGGCCTCTGAAACTACTGATTGCATCATCAGTTCAGGCAAAAAATGTTATTGGAATTTAAACTTTTGAAAACCACGGGGTTGACTACTTCAGCATCTAACTGATAGTCAAGAAACAAACCAAAGTACTGCTCTCGGCTATAGCCATTTCTTAAAGAAAGCGCAAGATTAAGTAGTTTGTCAGTTTTCGTTTTATCTTTTATTCAATTGGTTTGTTTTGTATGTTAGTTTACCCTGCGATATGACTCAGCAATGTAGATCTAGTTTTGTTTCCTCAACTCTTTCCTGATAGCAAGAATTTCACTATGGTATTTATTCTGTGCTAAGTGTGACCCTATCTACAGAGCACACTATTCTGCTTCCAGAACTTTGCTTTTGTTGGTGATATTTACTAGGTATTAAAAGATTTTATTAAAGTATCAAACCGTCTAACCTAGATATACTTGTCTCTCTACCTGACTAATAGTTCATCCGCTTTTGTTTCCTCGCTTCCCATGTCATTTTTATCAAGCATAACGGCACTACACTTATTTTTGCATTTTCCTTGTTTGGCTCTCTTTGAGCCACAGCCGGCTTCCCCTTTCTCTGAGGAGCCTATTGTTGCTCCTCAGATTGTGCATGTTGCTTCAAACGACTTAGAACTGATCAGTTACGAGTCAATTGCATTTTGCAAGGCATATTTACACTACCGTAGAATGGGGTAACTTTGAACGTGAGGGGTAGCTTTGAACAAAATCCGTAACGAACAATAAGTGCCATCTATCGGAAAGGAGTGGAACTACGTTTTCAAACTTGCTTCTAGATTGTTCCTAGGATGCGACTGAACCAATTGGTAATGTGCAATTCCGGATCACACACAAGTGTAGCTTGCTAATTGCAAAGTAATTTCAAGGTTCTAAAATCTTGCAAAAGTGGCAAAAGTAAGTTGGCCTTTTTTACTTAGATAGACTAAGCCAGGGCTTAGATAGACTAAGCCAGGGCCATTTAGATATTTATCTGTAGCTAACAAGCTGAATGGTTAGGTTTTCTGGTGAAATCCAGCCCCAGTTCCATAGATCCAAGATGGCAGCACTGTTCAATGTTTCCGGCAAATATTTTGATTTTTTAGGGGTAACTTTGAACACAAACATTCATTTTTTTTATGTTCCCTATTACCAGTACACTTCAAAAATGAGAATCTAAGCGTTTTGTACTAGCCGATTGTCAATAGTTTCCATTTGATCGATGTTTGCTCTATTCTTCAAAGATTCCTAGGTGCATCAGTGACAGAACGGACCGGATTCGGGTACCGCGGGGGGGGGGGGGGGGGGCTGTAGGGGGTGTCTAGAATTCGGGTGATAGTGAGATATTACTTCCAGATGTGCTAGGACGATAGAACTTTGTTGGAGCATCAGAAACATGACATCATCGGGTTAGTAGTATATAAGTGCCGGTTCTACTCCACCCCCACCCCAATTTCAAAACCCCATTTTAACATCAATTTCTTGAATTTTAACATCCTTTTTACCAAATAATCCCCCTTTTTATAGATATTTTGATTTTCTTATTTCCCAAATAAAGGTCCTAAGAAATAGGAAATGTTACCCTTTAATAAATATAAACTACTGCAATATACACTAAAATACTACTTCTTTTTAGATTTTTAATTTTTCAATTTTTCTTTTTTATCCAAATATAATACAAATTCTGAACCACATTTCTGGTAAATGAACAAATACTCAGAGTTTTTGTTTACCCGTAAAATAGGTAGCAAAATCAGATTCTTCTTTAGACCAACTCGTTATCCATATAAACTACTACTGAGTAAACAGTTCTACATCAACATATTGGTCAGAGTTCTTATTCACCCTCATAATAGGCTGCAAAACAAGATTTTTCTTTAAAAGTAACTCATCAGCAATTGCATTATATCTCTGTGGTATAAACAAATCACAGGCTTTGTTATTATGATGAATAACAACAACCAGCTTATCACCATATTTTGTCTTAGCCATTCTCATTTTAACGATGCTATATTTCAATCCTAGAATTAGTTCTTCCTTCCTGATTGTATCATTGTATTTATTCATTTTGATTGTTGACAAGACTTCTTTTAGCGACTCCATTTATTAGCGGCTGATTTTATTTAATAAAAATCCAAAACTTATAATTATTGGTAGAGTAGCACATCCCTCAAAAACAAGTTTCCAGCGTGATGAACAAACAAGCTTTGCGGATAAGATTTGCGCCAATCCTAGCACATATCTTGAGCGCGCAAGAGCTGAGTTGAAACTGATTCGTCAGCGGCTGGCTGGAGGTGGAGATTTGAGTTCTGCGCAGAACTCAACTCTCCGTGATCTATTTGAGTTCTGTACAGAACTCAATAAGGTTAATGCGTCACAATCTTGGTTGCTAAGCGGACGTCTGATTCATAATCATTGCGTCTGGCGCAAAGGATTGCATTATTCCGCGTGGTTTGCGAAATGATGTCTGAATGTTGGTTTGCCAGATGGTGGATGATGTATGAAAAGAGGCGAGTGTTTCAAACTTGTGAACCATTCTATTGAGCTATAGATTCATTCTTACAATATTTATAACCGTTTAAGCGAACCTGCTTCATATATTTTTCGCGAGGAAAGAATTTAAATGTTTTACGCATTTCCCCTTCGCGTTGAATGACCTCTTCAACCGTTAATTGTCCGCATTTTAACATCACTGACAATTCAGTGTAAAAATTATAAGCGGTTTTATGCTCTGACTTTCTCTCTGCAATATTTAGATGTTTTTCGATTACTTCAATGATAACAGCACCCAAACTTAAAGAAGCTAAAGGCAGCACTAGAAACGCAGACATTCCTGCAGCTGAAAATAGGAATTTGGATAAAAGTAAGCTATTACTTATAAGATTGTAATACTTGTAACTCCTTCTATGAATAAACATCATCTTTTCTAATTCTTCCATTTAGAGCAAAATAAAATTGTTTCAAAATTATTCGATTGCTTCACGATTCGGAACACACCCGCCACCTAGGAAACTGTAGCTTACTCCGTGAAATGCAAAACACTTCTTGATCAGTCGGAGACAAATCTAGGTGGCATATGCTCCGCTAAACAAAAACAAATTAACCGTCTCGAAAATCTGTGCTCTCTGTGACAAGCCGGAGACAAAGAGGTAGCGCGTGCTCCATGAAACGAACATTGATACCAGTGCTTTTCTTTACGGCTGAGAAAACGCAGTCAGGAGAAATTCATTAATAAAAATATTCCCCTATTAAATGATGAATGTTGCAGAGGTTATTCAGCTTTGTAAAAAGGTTATATTTAACAACAAATCGCTTATACAAAGATTACCGAATTACACATATAATGAGCTGCGGACTTATGCGAAAATTAATAAAATCAAAACAAATGGAGCTAAGAAACATGAAATAACGGATAAGATTATAAAGCAACTTAATAGGAATATTTTGCTCGCGGAAGATACAATTAATATTCGGCGTAGAAACGAAAGGATTCAGAACAAAAACAGACCATCTATTTATACACCAGAGTCAGCATTAAGGAAGATTTTGGAAGATGAAATCAAAGAAAATAATATTGCTATTGGAAATATAAAAAAAGAGGAGAAAAGGATACTCGAAAAGGATACAAGTGAATTAAAAAGGTTTCTCAAAAACAAAAGCCTACCCACTCGCGGTAACCGAGATGAAGTTTCAAAACGTGTTACGGATTACTATGGTAGGATAATTAATAAGCAGAAAGAAACTATTGATAAAAATAGAGATATCATAAGAGATCAAACAGAAAGAGGTGATAAAAATAGACACAAAGCAATCGATTTATCAACTCTCTTCATAAATAAGAAAAAAATTAAAGAAGAAAAAATAATTCCGGATCATTTATTTAGAACGGAAGAAGAACAGCAGACTACAATTTCTAGGGAAATTGAAAATTTGTATACCGTAAACGTTTCAATTGAAAGCAATGGAAGAGATGAATATACTCTTATTGCTTTTGTTTTTAATGATTTACTCCGAAGAATGAACGAAATAAATCATTACAGAGTTCAATTTGTGACCAGGGTTATATTCTATAGACAGGAAAATGATGAAGAAGTTGTAGTATTTTATAACAGTACTTCTTGGATTTTAAATAAAAATAGCATACTTACTCATAGTCATTTGGATGATAATAACAAGAGACTGAGTTCTTTAAGTAATACCCCTCGGTCGGGGCTACAATTTAGTCGGTATGAAGGAATTGATTATAGGATGACTCGAATCGAATCTCATATGGGAGGAACGTTTAAGATACTGCCAGATTTCGTAAAAAATAAAAAAGCTTGTCTGAATATTGAAAATAAGGATCAAAAATGCTTTGTTTGGTCAATCTTAGCACATTTGTACCCAGCTAAAGATCATGCAGAAAGAACTTCAAAATATAAACAATATGAGCATGAATTTGATTTCAAAGGGGTTACCAACTTCCCGATGGATACAAAAGATATCCACAAATTTGAAAATAAATACAACATTAAGATTTGCTTATTCCAAATTGATAAAGAGAAAATAATCAGAAGTCATATATTAAAAAGTACAATTAATGGGAAAACAGCAAAACATATCATTAATTTACTATATTTTGATAATCACTATGTGCTAGTAAAGAATCTGAGCAGACTAGTTGGTTCTGAAATATCTACAAGACAAAAAAAGATATACCTCTGCACTTTTTGCGGAAGACATTTTTCGAAACAAGAACAATTTGAAAAACATGAACTTAAAAATAATTGTGAAGACCCTGATATCATAATGCCTCCTGAAGGTTCAAGTATACACTATAAAAATATTGCAAAACAGATGAAAGTACCTTATTGTATAATAGCGGACTTTGAGTCTTACAACGAAGAATACAACCAGGTAAACGGAAAGAAAACAATAAAAGTAGCTGAACAGAAACCTTTTGCATACGGTTTTCAAGTCTGTTGCTCGTTTGATACGAAGCAAAATAAATATTATTGCTATTTCGGGGAAGACGCTGCTCAGCATTTTGTAACCACAGTAACAAAAGTGTGTACAGATATAGCAAACAAATATGAAAACAGACAAAGAAAACACACTTATACAGATGTAGAAATTGCAGAAAAATGGAACACACTTATGGATAAGACCTGCCATATCTGTAGGACTGAATCACTGAAAATCCCCACTTTGATCACGACCACATGACTGGTAAAAAATAGGGGTTTTACTCATGCAGAATGTAATATGAAATACAGAATTCCCAAGCATATCCCTGTAGTGATGCATAATTTATCAAAGTATGATTCCCATCTATTTGTGAAGGAGTTGATACCTGATAACGGAATATTTGAATCAGCAGAAAGTTTCATATCATTCTCAAAATCAATAAGTATTCCAAGACAGGATACGGAAATAAAATATGAAATCAGATTCATAGATTCCATCAGGTTCATGGCTTCATCGTTGGACAAGCTATCAGCAAATTTAGCCAAATGTGACTGTAAAGTATCCTGTAATCATCTAAGGGAGAATTTCAAGTACACATCGAATAGTTTCAAAAACGATGAAGAGTTCAAAGAAATAATTAAAAAAGGGGTGTATCCTTATGAATTCGTAGACAGTTTCAGTAAAATGGATTGTACAAAGTTACCACCCATAGAAAGCTTTTATTCTAGATTAACAGGAAAAGGTATCAGCAAAAGTGACTATAAGAGAGCGGTCTCTATATGGGAGCAGTTTAATTGTGAAACATTACTTGATTATACCAAGTTGTACCTAAAAAGTGATGTGTTAATATTGTCTGATGTTGTAGAGAATTTCAGAAATGTATGTATACATAATTATGACTTGGATCCACTACATTACTTCTCAGCTCCAGGACTAACATGGGATTCTTTCCTAAAGCATTCGAAAGTAGAACTACCGTTATTCTCGAAGGAAGACATGTATACATTCGTTGAAAAGGGAATAAGAGGTGGTGTATCTCAATGTATAAAAAGATACGCTAAAGCAAATAATAAATATATGAGCAGTTATGATAACAATAAACCATCCAACTATTTAATGTATTTCGATAAGAATAATTTATATGGGTGGGCGATGTCACAAAAATTACCAGCGAATGATTTTAAATTCATTCCAGTACCTGATGAAATGAAAGAGAACACTGAAATTAATTCTTTAGATTATTATCAACTATTAAAAAATCATGTTCAAACAGAAATGAATTTGGAAAATGTGGGGGCAATTTATGAAGTTGATTTAGATTATCCTAGAGAGTTACACAAGTTACATAAAGATCTGCCATTAGCACCAGAACATTTCAATGGAAAACTATGTACGACCTTACTGGATAAAAATAACTACGTAGTTCATCACAGAAACCTAGAATTCTATTTACAAAAAGGTCTGATACTGAAAAAAGTACATAGAATACTAGGATTCACTGAGAGTGCTTACTTAAAAGGATACATAGACCACAACACAGCACTAAGAACTAAAGGTACTAACGATTTTGAAAAGGACTTTTTTAAACTGATGAATAACGCTTGCTTTGGAAAAACCATGGAGAACGTAAGGAAACGAGCTGATATGGAAATAATAACTGATGATAAAACAAGAGAAAAAATAATAAAGAAACCCAACTTTAAATCTGAAATTATTTTCAGTGAAAACTTTTCTGTAGCAAGAATGTCGAAGGAAAAGATAAAACTAGACAAACCAATGTATATCGGTTTTGCTGTACTGGAACTATCCAAGCTCTTGATGTATGAATTCCATTATGATTATATGAAACCTAAATATGAGGATAAAATAGATTTATGTTATATGGATACCGATTCGTTCATATATGACATAAGAACTGAGGATTTCTATGAAGATATCAAACAAGATTTGAACGAGAGGTTCGATACATCTGATTATGCGAAAGATAATCCATACGGGTTTCCTAGTGTAAATAAGAAAGTGATAGGAATGATGAAAGATGAACTAGCAGGACAAATTATGACCCAATTTGTTGGATTACGATCAAAAGTATATGCATATTTGAAGGACAACCAAGACCCTTCAAAAGCAAACAAAAAACTAAAAGGAATAAAAACAAATATAGTGAAAGATAAGATTACGATTCAAAACTATAAGGATGTTCTATTTGGAAACGTTGGAGACCTTTCAGTAACCCAGTACAACTTAAGGTCATACAAACACAACATGTTTCTAGAAGAACAGAATAAAAAAGCGTTGGATCCTAAAGACGATAAAAGGATTGTGTCTAGTGATAAATTCACAACATTTCCATTAGGATACAAACAATAAAAATTCAAGTACCTAGTTAACAATTTCAAGTACCTAGTTAAAAAAGTCAACTACCTAGTTAAAAAAATCAACTACCTAGTTAAAAAAGTCAACTACCTACTTCAAAATTCAAGTACCTAGTTAAAAAATTCAAGTACCTAGTTAAAAAATTCAAGTACCTACTTCAGTAAATCTTATAATGAAAAATTCTTCCTAAATAAATGAATGAAAAGGCACCAATAAAAGTGTATGATTTTAGCGAAAAGAATAACTATCAGAACAAACACGAACTTGCACCTCAGTGGCCATTTAGATTATTAATTTGTGGAAGTTCAGGAACAGGAAAAACCAATTTACTCTTGAATTTAATTTATGAATACATCTGTTTCAACCGAATATACTTGTATGCAAAAGATCTTGAAGAAGACAAATATAAAGACCTTATAGACAATTTAACCACCTTGGAATTAAAATGTAAAACGAATATTTTAACCGTAAGTAATGACCTTAATGATATTATCGATGTTGACGACCTAGACCCCAATTATCAGAACTTGATTATCTTTGACGATTTTGTAACTGAAAAAGACCAGAAGAAAATAGAAGATTTATTCATAAGAGGAAGAAAGAAAAATGCTTCAATTGTTTACTTGTCTCAGAGCTATCATAAAACGCCAAAGGTGGTAAGACTTCAGTGTAATTATTTTGCATTCTTTCAGTGTTCTAATCCAAAAGAAGTAAAATTAATTAGACAAAGCCATGTATCCAGTATAGACAATGAAAAATTTCTCAAACAATTCGAGGCTGCAACCAAGGGCTATGGGTTTTTCTTCATAGATTTAAAAACAAAAGATAAGACCCTGAAGTACAGGAAAAACTTTGAAAAATTTACCGGATAATTTATTTCTATAATAAATGAATAAATTTGGTAGTGTTGGAAAAAAGGTTGCTAACGAATCGAAAGTTACTGACGAAAATGGTAACATTAACCTACACGATAGACGAATTATAAATTTAGGTGATGCGAAAACAGATAAGGATGCTATTAGCTTAAGATCTGTGACTGTGATTTTGAATCAATTTAAAGAACAGATGACTGCGGGACAAGTGCAAACCAATCAATATTTTAGCGAAGATATCAACAGATTAACTGCGGTAGATGATTCTCCTGATAATGCATTGATAAGGATCAAAGATAAAGGATTATTTGTAAAACAAACAATTAAAGCCACTGAAACAGAAATTGATGCTGGGGATAAAGTAATCACAAATGTTCAAGACCCTAGAAACAAAAAGGATGCTGTTAATTTAGATAGGTTAACAACAGACCTTTTAAAATATGACGAAAAGCTTCTTAACCAACAAACCCTTAGCAAAAGTATTGAAACAAAGATTGGTGACCTTAGGAAAATCATTGACAAAAAGACTCTTGACCTTAGCAAAAGCATTGACAAAAAGGTTCTTGACCTTAGGAAAAATGATTTTGACCATGAAGTCCATATCAATGGTATTGAAAGAGCAGTCGTAAACATTTTAAAAAGGCTTTTAGAGCAAAAACCTGTTGATCAAGATTTTGTTACGAAAACAGAAGACTTTATGAAAACTAAACTAAAGAAATAAAATTTATATGATAAATTAATTTTCTAATAAATGGTTGAGACAATGGAGTATATAGTTTATTTGTCAAAGCTTCAGAAAGGAAAGCTGAAGAAATGTTTTGGTGCTAAACAAAAATGCCAGATACGTGTTAGTCATAGTAGGCAAAATGAACGAGAACCAGTCAAGTTACTATTAAGTAAACGACAAATTGATAAAATTGAAACATGTAAAATGAATAATAAGGGTTGTGACATTGATGTATCATATAAACAGATGAAAGAAGCGATTCAAAAGGGTGGATTACTTCCTTTCCTAATACCGTTAGCAATTACGCTTGGTAAGGCAGCTTTAACAAGTGGTGCTGCTGCTTTGGGTACATTCGCTGGTAAGAAATTGGTGGATAACATAACCAACACAGGTGGGGCGCTTACACTTCCTGGAACACAAAAAGTTGTGGGACGTGGAAGGCCTAAGAAGGAAACCGATGATGTCAACACAGGTGGTGCGCTTACACTTCCTGGAACACAAAAAGTTGTAGGTCATGGTGTACGGGGAAGGCCTAGGAAGTCAAAAAACGGGGACATCAAAAAAGAAGCAAAAGTAAAGTAGGACCTCTAACCAATTTTGATATTATGGATGCATTAGAGAGTATACCACATTTTAGAGGTGTTTTCTCTATAGATACGCTACCCAAACAGATAAATAGTATAGAATGTGGTGTAGTTAATTATGATAAACTCGGAATGCCTGGAACTCACTGGGTGGCGTACTGTAATCTACCTGATAATCCTTATGTAGAATTTTTTGATTCTTTCGGTATACCCCCAGGAAAAGAAATAATTAAATATCTAAAAACTTCAAAGAAAAAAATAGCTTATGAAAATCTTGCCGTTCAGAATATAGATGAATTAAACTGTGGATTGCATTGTATTTCCTACATTAAGCGCAGTTCTTAGTTTATTCATCTCTCGTCTTTTTGTTTATAAAAATTGTTTTCTAATAAATGGAGATTTATTGTATGAAATGTAAAAAGAAAACTGACACTGAATCAATGTTTAAAGCAGTGTCATAGAAAAATAATGTTCCAATGGTGAAAGGTAATTGCGTTATCTGTGGTTCAAGGAAAAATCTGTTTTTAAAAAAAACCTCGACGCAGAAAAAGATATTTTAAATACGTATTATTCTAATTATTCAGGTGTGGATGATATTCATAGAAAATTAAAAGAAAATGGAGTGAACATTTCTAAAGATAAAATAAAAAATGTGTTGCAAAATGAGAATGTATATACGTTACACAAACCTTCCTATCAGAATTTTGAAAGGAGACGAGTGTATGTTCACCATGTAGACGAGCAATGGCAAGCTGATTTAGTTGACATGCAGAAATATAAAAAAGAAAATAATAAAACAAATTACATCTTGACTATTATTGATTGCTTTAGTAAATATGCTTGGTGTGTCCCTTTGAAAGATAAAACGGGTGCTGAAATAATCAAGGCATTCAGTCATATCTTTAAAGAAAGAATTCCTAAGAAACTACAAACTGATAAAGGTAAAGAATTTGTAATGCGAAATGTTCAAACATTTTTGAAAAATAACGACATACACTGGTTTGCATCTGAAAGTGAATTGAAAGCGCAAATCGTTGAACGATTCAATAGAACGTTGAAAGAAAAGTTATGGAAATATTTCACTCACAATAACACTAGTAAATGGATTGATATTTTACCTTTATTTGTTAGTAATTATAATAACTCTTATCATCGTTCAATAAAAATGAAACCAGTAGATGCTAGTAAAAAGGTAAATCAGAAAAAGGTTTACAATGCTTTGTTTCCTCCAGCAGATGACTACACAATCACAGGAAATTACAATGTAGGAGATTTAGTCAGAATAAAAAAAGAAAAGAGTATTTTTGATAAAGGATATTTACCGAATTATACGAATGAAGTATTTCAGATAGCAACCATTAGACCTACCATTCCCATTACTTATGAAATATCTGACAAAAGTGGGGAATTAATTCAAGGAGGGTTTTATGAAAAAGAACTTTCAAAATTTATTATGAAATAAAATTACTTGTATATAAATGGATTCAAGACGCGTGAGTGATATGTTATCAGGTATAGTTAAGAACAGAGAAATTCAAAGAAAAAAAGTTCAACAATACGAGATGGAGAAAGCAGGGTTTCGGGAATATGCTTCAGAATTAAACGCTCCAGTTGTTATGGCACAAAAAGAAAACATGAAGACACAAAAAGATTACACTGAAGCGATCATGAAGAAATTACAAAAGAATGATGAAAATTCAAGCAGACGGTTTCAAAGATTAGGTAATGCATTTAAAACTTCAGAGGAATCGAGTTCAAAGGAATCGAGTAGAGCGCCAACTCCTGCTTTAGAACCAACTCCCGCTTTAGCCCCATTATCCATTGAAATGAATAAAGGTATTATGAGTTTTTAAATCAGTTTTTAAATCAGAGTTTTTAAATCAGATTAATTCAAAACATGCAGAATCCTGGGATGACAATGATCCTTATTTTAAAATACCTATGTATTACATTAGTAATCCTATGGATATAGAGGAGGCTATGAATCATTTAACAACTATAAGTAAAAGTTATGGTGGGACAAAGAGTAAAGGTTACTCTAACCATGATCAAATTATTGAATTTAAAAGAGTTTACAAGGATAGGTTAAGAACCATTCAAAATAATTGGGGATTAGTCAAACAGCAAGGAACTGGAATATTTATGAATTGTGATGAAATGATTAAAAAATTGTACACTTTGATAGGTAGTAGAGTGAACGGGAATACATCTGATGAGGTGAGGAATGAAGCTATTGATATTTTGGATTCGTTAATGCGAAATAAATTCTTAAACAAGAGAGAATACAATTCAATATATAAAAAATATTTCTAATAAATGGTGTTGTTAAACATTGAAGGTAATGAAAGTATCATTGATAAAACATTTAGTCAACCAATCGAATTGAATCGTAATTGGGATTATGAAATAGGTTTGAATCAGTGTACTTTGTGGTATTCGTGGCATAATATAAGTGATAAATTTGGGAATAATACATTTCAATACAGGAAAGATGAAGAGGGGGGATGGATAAATGTTACTATTCCTAATGGGATGTATAACGATGATTGTTTGAATTATTTTTTGTGTCAGTATTTTGATACACCAAAAGATAAATGTCCTATTGTAATCTCATCCAATCCAGCATCTATGAGATTTGTCATCCTATTACAAGAAAAATATGTGTTTAGATTTAATAGTGACTTGTGTCAGATTTTAGGCTTTGAGAAGGATAGTGAGCTATCTAAGAAAATCAATGAAGGTACAAAACTTCCGAATATAACAAGAAGTGTCGATAAAATTCAAATTCACTGCTCTCTTGTAAACAGTTCTATCGTAAACAAAAGTAAATCAGATGTCATTTGGACATTTGTTCCGAATACTGAACCGGGTTGCCAAATTGTTGAGAATCCTAGACAATTAATCTACCTTCCTATTAACACAAAAGACTTTATTTACTCCTTGAGAATGACAATTACTGATCAGTTGGGAAGACCTATCGATTTGAATGGTGATAACGTTGGATACGTTCTGCATTTAAGAAAAGCTTAAAGGATTATTGAAATAAAATTATTTACTTATAAATGTTGTTAAATAATAAGCGATTACTTTACAATAAGCAGTACGGAAGTGGAATCGGTAGTATATTCAAAAACATTGCTAATTCCCAGTTATTCCAGACGTCAGCAAAACAAATAAAAGATGGAGCATTGTCAATGTATAATAATATTATAAAACCGAGATTTGAGCTGCTGAAAAACAGAGCAATAGAATATGGAAAAGATTTGATTGATGTCAACAAGAAGGAACTGATTGATGTGATTGGAAATAAGAAATCGATGAAGGATCTTATAGGTACAAATAAAAGAATTTTAAATCAAAGAAGTCAGGACTTGATTAAAACGTTAATGACTGGAAATGGGTTAAAGATTCTGAAATGATTTTTATTGAATAATTTCCTTCTTATATAAATGGCAGTAAATAAAATTATTAGTCCGCAATGGAACATATTTGATGAGCCACTTGTGGATGATACAGTGGTCAAGTATGAATTTAAAGAAATTCGAGAAACAGATGTGAATGTATCCAATAAGTCAGAGTTTGAATTTGTAACAAAGAAATTAGATTCCTGGTTCTATCCAAGTGAAAGTTATCTTGAGGTAGGCGTAAGGATAGTAAAAGCTGACGGAACTAATATAGCTGCAACTGATGTCGCTACGTTGACGAATAATGGATTTAATTTATTTAGTACCGCCGAGTATGTCATAAACGATACACCAGTTGAAAAAATTAATCATGTTGGTATTACAACTACCGTTACAAAGTTGATTGAATACTCCGATGATTACTCTAGAAGTGCTGCTAGAAACCATTTTTGGTACAAGGATTATAATCAAGGAACTGATATCAACCCTATAACTAGTTCATTTACCGTACCTGCAGAAGGAAAACTAACAGCAGGAAATATGAATGTCACTTCTAAGCCTAATCCTAATTATAATAAAGGGTTTGAAAAGAGATATAATAGAACTAAAGACAGCAAATTAGTTAATATGTATTTACCATTATCAGAGATGTTTGGATTCTTGAAAGGAAACAAACGATTTTTTAGAGGTGCATCGCACAGAATATGTCTAAGAAGAAATGATGATAATAATATGATTGTAAACAATGGAAATACTAATTTTAAAGTCGTCATTGAGTATTTATCCTGGAAAATTCCAGTTATAGCTCCTAGTATTGAAATGATGAGTCAATTGGAAAAGGGTTTGGCAAAGGATAAAAAGTATAATTTGATGTGGGAAGCTTGTAATACTTATAAAAGTGATGTTAGTCAGAATAAGGAACACACCTGGAAAGTTGTGTCTGAGAGAAATAGTCCTACGAAAATCGTTGTGATGTTACAGAAAAATGAAAAGCATAACAACCAAAAAAAGAATAATATGGTGTTTGATCATATGAATTTGACGGATATAGAGGTTAGAATTAACGGGGATAAATACCCAGAAGAACCCCTCAAATGCGACTTTAGTGAGGAAAAATGCACATACTCGAATCTTTACAACAGATACATACACATGGGTTATAAGCAATTAGCGTTTGATACTGGTAGTGTAGTCAATATCGAAGAATTTAAAGAAGTATATCCACTATTTTGTTTCGATGTTTCTAAACACGAGTCAAATATTTATAATGGAACCACTGCTGATATTGAAATTAGTATAACTTTAAATGATCCTCAACCCGTACCATATAATGTTTATTGTGTTATATATTATGAAAGAAAAGCTACACTTGATATTATTAATAAAAATATGTATGTGAGTTTGTGAGTTTGGATTTTTATTAAATAAAATCAGCCGCTAATAAATGGAGTCGCTAAAAGAAGTCTTGTCAACAATCAAAATGAATAAATACAATGATACAATCAGGAAGGAAGAACTAATTCTAGGATTGAAATATAGCATCGTTAAAATGAGAATGGCTAAGACAAAATATGGTGATAAGCTGGTTGTTGTTATTCATCATAATAACAAAGCCTGTGATTTGTTTATACCACAGAGATATAATGCAATTGCTGATGAGTTACTTTTAAAGAAAAATCTTGTTTTGCAGCCTATTATGAGGGTGAATAAGAACTCTGACCAATATGTTGATGTAGAACTGTTTACTCAGTAGTAGTTTATATGGATAACGAGTTGGTCTAAAGAAGAATCTGATTTTGCTACCTATTTTACGGGTAAACAAAAACTCTGAGTATTTGTTCATTTACCAGAAATGTGGTTCAGAATTTGTATTATATTTGGATAAAAAAGAAAAATTGAAAAATTAAAAATCTAAAAAGAAGTAGTATTTTAGTGTATATTGCAGTAGTTTATATTTATTAAAGGGTAACATTTCCTATTTCTTAGGACCTTTATTTGGGAAATAAGAAAATCAAAATATCTATAAAAAGGGGGATTATTTGGTAAAAAGGATGTTAAAATTCAAGAAATTGATGTTAAAATGGGGTTTTGAAATTGGGGTGGGGGTGGAGTAGAACCGGCACTTATATACTACTCGGGTTAGACATCGTCACTTCTCCGATCCGACCATCCCTGAAAGAACTCATCTTAAAAGCAAAGTACAAAAAATACTTTTAAGCAAAATTTACTTTTCACGATTGCCATGAGCACATAATCCATTTTGTCTCAAGGGTTTTGCCTAGAAATGAATTTTTATCACCCTTAAAGTGTGCATCTTAACCAAAAAGTGAAAAAGAAGCTTTTGACCATCACTTCAATCTAACCCAGCCTTGCAAGTGACATATGAGCTTCCAGCTCTTGTTTGTATAGGTAGATTTCTATTATACCTTGGGAATATTGCATGAGAGTTAACGTAGAACTTACCAGTGTTCAAAGTTACCTGTCAAAGTTGTTACATGTTCAAAGTTAGACAAGCCCAGAGGTAACTTTGAACACCCTTTTTGGGTCAATGCACCTCTCAGATCATAAAGATTACAAGTCTAAGACAGGTGCCATTTGATGCAGAATGATGTGTTTTCCAAACGGCAAAAATGATTTTGAGGAAAAACTTATTATAAGAAAAATGTTGTAAGAAAACCTCGATTTTTCTTGTTTTTTACTTCAAAGTTACCCCATTCTACGGTACATACTTTAACTGTAAACAATACATATATGAAGCAACCGGTTCTATGTCCGATCTTTCCTGCTAATAAGGAATGTTTCCACATCTGTAATGCACACTCTGAAGTTGTTATACCTTGATCATGCACCTGAAGATCGGAGCGAACTTAAAAATTTATGCTTGGGGACGTCTTGCCATGGGTATGTTTTGACACTGGGATGTTTTGTCATGGGGACGTTTTGGCACAGAGACATTTTGCCGGGGATGTTTCGCCAGAGGATGTTTTGTCATGGGGACTTTTCGTCGGTAAGCCAAATATTGAGCCCAAGGCCCATCTGACTGGGAAGCATATATTCAAAATCTGAATCAAACAATGGCTAAACACGGAAATGTCAGCTACATTGCTTTTGGCCATCCTTGGTCCTACACCTCTTAGAATAAATGATCTGATGCCTACTTTATCAATCTTGACGGATCATGCAAGAAAGAAGCTTTGCTCACCTTCAACTGTTCAACAGACACTTGACTGGGAAAATTAATAAGACCCCACCGGTAAAGGCTTTTGAATTTTTCGCCTGACAGGGAATGGAGTTCACACAGTAATAAATTAGAAAGTCCCCACTAGCATCATAGCTTGTTCACACGGGACCGAAATAAGCGCGTAAACAGCGGCTGATCTGTTCAGACGACGGATCGACTGTTTGGGGTTGACGGGAGAATTAAAAAGAAAAACCTAATTCCGAATATTCTTTTTGTTTGAAACAAAATATATAAAATTAAAAAAAAAACATCTTGTGAGTCGGGCAAAGTCAAATCTAGTTGACTTGTAGTCTTTATACGAGGAAAAAGTCACAAACTGAATATTGATAGATTTAAGGCGATTCAGCAATTTTAAGTTAAAAAGCAAATAAAAATAATTTAAAGATTTTTATTTTTGAAGGAGAACCTAAAATATAATTAATATTTTAGATATAAATAATATGAGAACAGTATGCAATCATTTACTGATGTTCAGTTACATTTCAGTGAAGGTTGAATGAAAAAGTTATTCCAATTATTAATTATTTTTTAAGAAAAACATCGAAAATAAATGTTAGACATAAACAAAACATACGCTGTTGTAATTAGAAAATTATTCTACCTTTTCTTTGCAATCTTTTAGTAATCCTGAGATGCTTAGTGTAAAACCATGTTATGTTCACATCAGTGTGACAGAATTTAAACTGGATTGACCTAAACCTAACCAAATTTGAACTAATTCTCCTAATTACGGTCTGTTTACTGTCCCTAGAGTCATCAAAGGTCACATTCCAAAGGATTTAGTTTATCCCGATCGGAGACCGCGATGAAAATAAGCGCCTATTTGGAAAATCAGCGGCTGATTTTTGGATTTTTTTCAACCGCTATTTACGCGCGTAAATCAGCCGCTGATCGAGAATCGGCCGCTGTTTCAGCCCCGTGTGAACAAGCTATCAACGATAACTGTAGCCATCTTTTTTAAAACTAAAGGCGTATTCTCGCCGTTCCTCGAGGACTCCACTTGAGGAGTCCCCGCGTTTTTGTTTGTCCCGGGGACTCAACTCCCGGTATTCTCGGAAGGCCCCACGGACGGGGAATGCTCCAGTTATCATCATGATCATCCAAAAGGACTTTCTTTCGATTCGGAGGGGAATCAATTTTTGCTGGTGTAGGTGCAATGTAAAATTAATTAAAACAATCAGAATAAACAAAACCAAAAATAAAATGGATTCAGACTAATTTTGTCAACTAAATATTTTTGTTTCGAACAATTCCATTTTTGAAGCATTCCCCTTGTTCTCGCTGTTTCTGTACACCGAGTCCGCATGGATTGACTCCCTCTATTCTCGCCGTTCTCTTCGATTCCCCGAGGAGTCATCGGTGGACGGCGAGAATACGCCTTATATTTTCCAGACATTTTCCCCTCCGTTTGCTTAAAAACCCGTTTTTTGTTGAATGAATTTCAAATTTGTTCACCGTTGCGTGAGGCTGTAACACAAAGCGCTTATTGCTCCAATTTTGAATCGAGGAGTTACTTAAAGCCAGGCTTCACCTTCCAAATTACCAGTGGCGTATTCTCGCCGTTCCCAACGACTCCACTTGAAGAGTCCCCGCATTTTTGTTTGTCCCGGGACTATTCTCGCGAGTCCCCACGGACAGGGAGTGCTCCGATTATCGTCACCATCATCAAAAAGGACTCCGTTTCAGATTCGGAGGGGAATCAGTTTTTGCTGGCGTTGCTGCGATCTAAACTTAATTAAAAATAATCAGTATCAACAAAACCAAAAATAAAGTGGATCCAGACTAATTTCGTTAAAGGACACCTGAATGAAAAGTACCAAGTATCATCCCTATTTGTATGACTTCCGTTAACATTGCCTGCAGAAAACCCAATCCAGATACGAAATAGTGTTTCCAAGCTATGATTTTTGCTCCATTTTGCTTCTGTCCTTATTTCAGTACCGAACAATTTCAGAAATGAACAAATGTCTCCAATCAACCCTTCTTCTGGAATATTTTTTAACCAGTTAAGCCCAAATGTATATCTAGAAGAAATTCCAATACGATCCGGCCAGCGATGTACAAGATTTGAATGAATCGCGCTTTTTGTCTTGAGGCGTCTTCTCGCCGTTCCCCGAGGACTCCTCAGGGAATCGAAGGGAACGGCGAGAATAGAGGGAGTCACTCCAGGCGGACTCCGCGTACAGAAACAGCGAGAACAAGGGGAATGGTTCCAAAATGGATTTTGTTCGGAAAAAAAATATTCAGTTGATAAAATTAGTCTGGATCCACTTTATTTTTGGTTTTGTTTATTCTGATTGTTTTTAATTAATTTTACATTGCACCAAAACCAGCAAAAATTGATTCCCCTCCAAATCTGAAATTGAGTCCTTTTTGATGGTGGTGATGATAATCGGGCATTCCCCGTCCGTGGGGACTCGCGAGAATACGGGGAGTGAGTCCCCGGGACAAACAAAAACGCAGGGACTAATCAAGTGGAGTCCTCGGGGAACGGCGAGAATACGCCTTTGGAGTCTGCATGTGCAAATCTTCAGAAACGAACATCCCTATTTTGAAAACGTCACGCTCAGGAGAAGAATGTTCTCCGTGGCCATGTTTGTAAATGCATTCTCCATGGTGTGTTCAAGTATGGTTTCATTGTTCCACAAAATCCATTCACAAAATCCATTTTAGAAGCATTCCCCGTGTTCTCGTTGTTTTCCTAGGCGGAGTCCGCGTGGAGTGACTCCCTCTATTCTCGCCGTTCTCTTCGATTCCTCAAGGAGTCCTCGGGGAGCGGCGAGAATATGCCTCAGGTGTCTGGTGCTTCCGCATGGGCAAGCCAATTCATTCAGATTTCCATGATAATGATGACCGCTAATTCTGTTATTCTTCAACATTTCCTAGATGTCCTCTTGGCATTCAAAATATCTCTTGCATCCCAGTCATAACTGTCATCACTTTTTTGCTCTGTCTCTTGAATATTTTTCTCTCTCTCTTGTACATGCCTGGTGCCTCTGTTGCACCTTCCAGACATCCGGAACCTGCATGGGCTGCATGGGGGGTCGAACACCTCGGCCTTCCAGACGTGTTTGCCCTGGCTTTACTTTCCAGATCCGTCTCGACGAAAACGGATGTCAGGAATACGGAAGAAAAATCTGAGAGTTGAAACCTGACTTTATTCAGTACTTCCTGGTATTTACATATAATTTCCACCCTGATTTCCACCCAAATTTTTGCAACTCAGCAGCATAGGATGAAGAAATTTTTTATTGTTGGCTATGTAAAAATGTTTCTTAAAGGACCCATCTTGCTTATTCTGCCTTTTATAATATACTTAGCTCCCAAATGGAATCATAAGCTTCTAAAATCCCCACCTTTCTGCATTGTTTCGTTTCGTAATTACAAATTTTTAGCGCTTTTTCGGCCTGGCCGAGTTTTCCGTCACCCAACGAAAAGTCTACCGGAATCTTCAACGTCCGCTGACAACTCTTTCCCACGTAAGGATGTGATAGTCTGCTGTTTATTACTTCTTTTCTGTGCTTAGTTTTCCAACTTTTTATCCAAGGCAGTTCAGTTTCAAATGTTTTTCGCCCAGCCGCCGCGTCGGAGAGCAGGAAGGCTGGATATATTCGACAAGCGCTAACAAGAGAATCGTAGTTTCATGTGGAAAGTAATGGTATTTCTGGAAACGTTTTATCTGACTCAGTTCATAGGGAAACGATCATTTCTAGTAAGAGTTGTGCTTTAACAGAGATTTTGCAATAAAACACTTACTTTACTTTCAGAAGAGGCATATTGCTTATCTTTATTCCCTTTTTCGGAAACTTCCAACAAGTTGACTGACAAATGTCTTTTTCGGCTTTTTCTTCTTCCTTTTTTTGGCTTTCTATTTTCTCACGCTTGCCTAGATGCAACCATCCCTTCCAACGTCCTGATATGAAAGCCCGAGAACCGAGACACGATCGAAACCGAAAACCTCCACCGACGAGAAATGCTCCGAATCATCACATCAGCAAAAAGACCACCTTTGAGATTTGAGGCGTACTCTCGCCGTTCCCCGATGACTCCTCGGGGAATCGAAGGGAACGACGAGAATAGAGGGAGTCACTCCACGCGGACTCCGCGTACACAAACAGCGAGAATGGATTTTGTTCGAAAAATGAATATGCAGCTAAAAAAATTAGTCTAGATCCACTTTATTTTTGGTTTTGTTTATTCTGATTCTTTTTAATTAATTTTACATAGCACCTACAACAGCAAAAATTGATTCCCCGCCGAATTTGAAAGGGAGTCCTTTTTGATGATGATGATGATAATCGGAGTATTCCCCGTCCGTGGGGACTCGCGAGAATACGGGGAGTGAGTCCCCGGGACAAACAAAAACGCGGGGACTCCTCACGTGGAGTCCTCGGGGAACGGCGAGAATACGCCTTTGGTGGGGAGTTGATTTGGTAGTTGCGAATGTCGCTTGTATTTGAAAAAAAAGAAAGATGTTATATCTGATTAAAACGAATTCCTGACATTGATCTAAGGTTTGATAATTGGATAAGACTGATTTTGAGAAAATCAGTCAAAATATGGTGATTAGGTATTTATGACCACTCTTGCGGCTAATTTATAGCCGGTTTTCCCTTTTCACCGTCGTTTCTGGAGTTCATAGGTCAATATTTGTGACAGGTATCAAGTTGAATCTTGAGGCGTCTTCTCGCCGTTCCCCGAGGACTCCTCGGGGAATCGAAGTGAACGGCGAGAATAGAGGGAGTCACTCCACGCGGACTCCACGTACTGAAACAGCGAGAACAGGGGGAATGGTTCCAAAATGGATTTTGTTCGAAAAAAATATATTCAGTTGACAAAATTAGTCTGGATCCACTTTATTTTTGGTTTTGTTTATTGTGATTGTTTTTAATTAATTTTACATTGCACCGAAACCAGCAAAAATTTATTCCCCTCCGAAAGAAAATGGTAAGAAAATTCTGCGGTCAAACAGATTCCGCCACCTCCTTCCCGAACAACTCCCTGAACCGACTTAACCAACGAGACACTCCAATTTACTCAAGCCGTTTCCAGCATCAAGTACCGCACGTCGGCTCCACTCATTCTCCCCCCTTGTTACTAATTATTTTAATAACCAATAAAATTTCACGTTTGTTGTTCATTTGTGCCTGTTCGGTTCTTGATTTGTTTTGTATTTTGTCTTAAGTTTTGTGTTGATGGTTTATTATTTAGATGTTGTTAGTTATTATTGTGTGTTTATTTATTTTCTCATTGTTGCCTATTGTTTAGCTTTTGCTATTGTGGCAATTTTTCCATTAAACCTTAAACCTTAAACCTTAATCTGAAAGGGAGTCCTTTTTGATGATGGTGATGATAATCGGAGCATTCCCCGTCCGTGGGGACTCGCGAGAATACGGGGAGTGAGTCCCCGAGACAAACAAAAACGCAGGGACTCCTCAAGTGGAGTCCTCGGGGAACGGCGAGAATACGCCTTTGGTATACTTTTTGGCATTGGCCTCAGTTGCGCCTTTTGAGCCCCCCCCCCCCCCACACACACCCACCAGATTCAGGGGCTATAGGGCCCACATTGTCCAGTGACTAATGTTCGTAACCTGACTACAGCTTGAGATAGGACGTTGAAATATCTTATACTGGGCATATATTGCCCATGAGGTAGGTCCTTGAACCGCGACAGGTACCAAATTGGTATACCTGAGGATATACCGGTTCTGAAGAGCGTTTTGCCCCCCCCCCCTTCCGGTTTAGGTGCGACTGGGATGGTCCCATTTCAGGCGTATTCTCGCCGTTCCCCGAGAACTCCACTTGAGGAGTCCCCGCGTTTTTGTTTGTCGCGGGGACTCACGTCCCGTATTCTCGCGAGTCCCCAAGGACGGGGAGTGCTCCGATTATCATAACCATCATCAAAAAGGACTCCCTTTCAGATTCGGAGGGGAATCAATTTTTGCTGGTGTTGGTGCAATATAAAATTAATTAAAAAACAATCAGAATAAACAAAATAAAAAAAATGTGGATCCAAACTAATTTCGTCAACTGCATATTTTTTTTTTGAACAAAATCCAATCTTGGAAACATTCCTTTTGTTCTCGCTGTTTCTGTACGCGGAGTCCGCGTGGAGTGATTCCCTCTATTCTCGCCGTTCCCTTCGATTCCCCGAGTAGTCCTCTTCGTTACTTTTTCGCCTTTCGTTACTTCGAATAGTCCCCGAAGCCGCGCCGCCAAAACTATCTAAGCAGGCCACCTCCGAAAATAACTCATCATGCCGCCGCCGAAAATAGCTCAGCAGACCGCCGCCGAAAACATCTTGGCGCGCCGCCGTTGGGGTCGTCGGCGGCCCGCCGGTAAAATCATGCCGCCGAATCTGTTTAGATGAAATGTTTCAAGTTCTTTTCTATTGAGCTTTACTTTCCAAAGGCTCCAGGTTGTTTTTCTATTGTTGCCATCAGCAAGGTTGTGGCCTGGTTGTGGCGGCAGAGCAGGCCTATTATTTATTACCAAAAATTGTCAATTAGCTCCACACCGCGTAAAAAAAGTGACCAATAGCGACCGTACTTCCTGTCGGTCCGTCCATCTCTCCAAAGTTTGCTAGTTCAGACACTTCCGGACAAGCTAGGGCGGCGAAACTTGCCATTCTTTGCGGACAGTAGCGCCATTTCACTGAACGTCGAAAACGTTTTAATTCTCTTGAAATCCCCTCGAGTACTGGGGATTCCCATTTCACAAATTTTATTAAGCAGGTAAGCTATATAGGTTAAAGGATTGTATGGCACTTGCTTTTAATTGTTGCTTTTGCCGCTTCGCAACTTCCAGCCTCTGAATCAGGTCCACACAGCGACCATTATGTCTCTCCGTCGGTTCGTCTATCCCTGTGTCTCACATTGCTAGTTTCGGCACTTCCGTACAAGCTAGGACCATGAAATTTGGCATGCATACAAAGGACCCGACCGATCATCAACGGATCCTTCTTTTCCGGATCTGACCATCTGTGTAGGGGGTGAGCAATCCTTGATCTTGACCCGCGTATATCGCAAACAGTACAAGGCCATGGGTCCTAGATACGTAATTGTGGGGCAATGACGGAATCCGGCTTTGGTGCGGGAGTTTGATGGGGTTCCTGGATGTCTTCTCATTTTTGACATGTCTAAATCTCAAACTCGTGATCTGATCAGGAGGAACTTGCCAGCTGAGAAGAGCAAATATCCAAAATGTTCAATTTGTATGACCGGACCGTATGCGACGCTGAGCTAAAATACATGCTACATACCCTTGCAAGTGCTATATTACCTTTCAGATCTTCCGATACACCTCGTAAAAATCCTCCACTGGGTTTCTATCCAATAAAGACACATAAATGTTACATCTATCATCACTATCACTACCCATCAAGTTTCATGGAAACTTCCGAACAAATTTGAGCCAACTTTCATCCATCCCGAAGAGTTCGTATCCGTTTATAAGTGGTCAACTGAAAGACAAAAATGCTCTTCAACCGGGATTTGAACCCAGGACCTCCGAATTTCAAGGCCACTGTCCTTTCACTGGGGTACAGCGGGGATTTTGAACACAGCTCGCAAACCACTATAACAGTCCCGAAGAAGCGGGCCAGAGGAACAGTGATCCCGCCGAAGATAATTCTATCTAAACACTTCACATCCCCATGTCACAGGACTGTATAGGTATTATGTAGATGGAATTCTATACAAGGGACTAGTTCCGTGACAAATAAACCAGCTAATCTGTCATGGGAAAGTCGATTGAATTGTATTCCACCTCCATCTACGTAGTATTTGGTCGTATCAGGCCCAGACCTAAAATGGCACATCCGATCCATGACTTTTGTACCATCCAAGTGTTACCACTTTCTCCTTCTGGTCCCTATGCGGACCAACAAAAAATACGGAATCCCCTCGACCATGTCCACATGCGATTTGGACACATAAATAACGACTCTAGGGCATTTGCTCCTATCAACCACCGAGTTTTACTCGAGCGGAATCACTTCCAGATCTTGGATACATGACCAAGTTTCATCCCATTCCCTCCATCCGTTTGGTCCCTATGCGAGATACTAAGTCTCCCCTCCACCCTACCAACGTAATCGGCTGCGGTTCGGACCCGCAAATTTTTTCGGATTTTTTCGGAAATTTTTTCGGACCCGCACTTACTACCGAATAAGTTTCCCTTGGACTGGAGAACATCCGAAAAATTTCGGTGACACCCAACTCCCCCCCCCCCCCCCGAGGCCGGACCCGGTCTGGACCTCAAACTAAAATCTCTAGTACCCATGACCTTTGTACGGTACAGCTGGTACCGTCGCACGTGCAACAATTTCCGGGCCTCTCCCTCTACCAGGATAGTTTTAGAAAAATTAAATCTCTCACCTTATAGGGCATTTCTTTATATAAGACATCAAGCTTCCCTAGAATCGGAGTACTTGCGGAAAAATTTAACGTGTGCCCCTTCCAACTCCCCGTAGCGAGGGCGGATCCAGTCTGGACTTCACAATCGCACATCTGGGACCCACGATCTTTGTATTGTCCAAGTTTCATCCAAATCCCTGCGCACTTTAAGGGAGCTGGAACTTCATTTGTAAGGTAAACCCTTGAGGCAAAAATGATACTGGGCTCATGGGGATCATGAAAATGTATATTTCGATTAAAAGTATTTTTCTTACTTTGCGGTCAAGATTGGTACTTTTAAGGAATAGTTGGTTTTGGAAAGTGGCGATTTCTAAGCCAATCTTGTCGAAGTCTAATATTCCAGCCAAGTTGCGTCGTCCTAGCATATCTGGAAGTACCTTAACTTGTGATCACCGGAATTCCGCCCCCCCTCAAACTCCCCCATAGTCGCCGGAGCCAATCCAGTTCTGAAAAAGACTTATCTAGAGCGTCTGTTTGTTGTTCCCACAAAGTTCCATCCCGATCTCTCCAGTATAAGCCGGTCACGTATTTTCCGGTCTCCTCCCCCCCCACAACTGTTATCGGATCCGGTCCTGACATGAAAAAGATTACCAGACATGTCACCTGTTCAATTATTAAATTTCACTCAAATCCGATTACCCGTTCCAAAGTTACACATGACTGGTCAATCATTCCCCCTCCCTCCACTTCCCCCAAGACTATCGGATCGAGTAAGTTTTTATTTACAAGTCAGTTTGATCGGATCCCTGATATGCCTCCCAAGTTTCGTCGCGAAAATCCCCAAAACTGACATCACCGGAATTCAGGGAAACTCCCCTCAACCCCCCCCCCCACCCCAAGGGTCCGGATCCAGTCCAATTGTGTAATCGATTTATCTGGGGCAGATGCTTGTTCTTCCCAGCAATTTTCACTCCGATCCCTCCTTCTAACCGTTCTTCGAGGTTTCCGGTCTCCCCCCACAACTCACCCATAGCTACCGAATCCGGTCCGGACTTCAAATGGGACATCAAAGATATGTCCTTGATTCAGTTATCGAGTTTCATTCCAATCCGATCATCCGTTCGAAAGTTACACACAACTAATTCTTCAGATTCCCCGCCCTCCACTCGCCCCAAGATGGTTGGGTCGGGAAACTGATTATACTCAATTTTCCAGATTCCCCAGCCCTCCACTCCCCCCCAGATGGTTGGATCGGAAAACTGATTATTTCTAAGTTCGTTTGGTCGGGTCCCTAATATGCGTCCCAAACTTCGCCGCGAAAATCCCCAAAACTGACATCACCGGAATTCCGAGAAACTCCCCTCCACCCCCAACCCCCAAGGGTCCGGATCCAGTCCAATTCTGTAAACGATTTATCTGGGGCAGATGCATGTTCTTCTCAGCAAATTTCACTCCGATCCCTCCATTCTAACCGTTTCTCGTGATTTCCGGTCTCCCCCCCCCCCCAACTCCCCCATATAGCTACCGAATCCGGTCCGGACTTCAAATGGGATATAAGACATGTCCTTTATTCATTTATCAAGTTTCATATCAATCCGATCACCCGTTCAAAAGTTACACACTACTCAATTTTCCAGATCCCCCCGCCCTCCACTCCCCTCCCCAGATGACTGGATCAGGAAACTGATCGTCCTAGCACATCTAGAAGTACCCTAACTCGCAAAAGTGTGACAAAATGCCCTAAATTTTCCAGATTCCCCCGCCCTCTACTCCCCCGCAGATGGTCGGATCGGGAAACTGATTATTTCAAGGTTGGTTTGGTCGGGTCCCTGACACGCCTGCCAAGTTTCATCGTCCTAGCACATCTGGATGTACCCAAACTCGAAAAAGTGTGACAAAATAACCGGACAGACCGACAGACGGAATTAGATCGGTATATGGCACTTGAGCCTGAGGCTGCAAGTTCCGTAAGAGCTAGAGTCTTCAATGCCTGGAGGCAAACCTTTACAAGACCTTAGCTCAGTCGATAAACCTTCCCATACCAGAGGCCCAACATGTCTAATGCTAAACCTCGGTCCCCTAGTTACTACAACCGGCCTACGGATCAGCTGCGAACTACGAGTTCCATGTTGATGAAAAGATGACGCACGGAGAAAACGCTGAGAAAAGCACTGGGGTTAACTCCATAGTGACGTTTATACATAAATAAAGCGTCCCGCTAAAGGTATTTGCGAAGTTCCCGATACGGAAATATTACGACTGTCACCCGACAAGACTCTTAAGCATTATCCAAATAGGTGTAATATGCTGAATAGCACTATATGCGATGTTTACGTCTTCATACACATGCGTGTTCAGATAGGAACCCGAGAGGTTTTTATGAATGCAGCGTTCGGTGTTGCCAACGCTGATACAGTTTTTCGAGTCTCTAAAGATCAGAAAAAGTGTTCTTAGTACTACTTGAAGTGCACCAGTACAATTTGACGCGCAATATATTTTGGAAAAGCATATTAAATTTATGGATGGACAGCATTGGTCCTCGAACTAGCAGTAACCAGTCGTAACAGAACAAAACGTGTTCTTTTGAAGAAAACTTGTTTCTTCAGCTTCTAACAACGTAGAACTTTAGTGCTTCCCCTGGCAACCCTGATGTCGCTGTTCCTCTCCTCGGCCCGCTGGCAGAACCAACCAAGCGTTCTGATTGGCTCTGCATAAGGGAGAATAGAGCCGAGCTCCATTTTCCTTCTTCGCATTATTACGGCGCGCCCCGAGGAAAAGAGGAATCTGTAATAAGCTTTATACGCCGTAATTTTTTGGAGAATGCTTTGTTGCCAGATTCTGTATAACACGTAGACTCGTTGGGGTCTAGATGTGTCTTTGGAGGGTCCAACCTCAAACGTTGACAGGTAAACTAGGTCCCACATCCAAAAGCTCCGAGGGCAACTAGGAAAATTTTGGACAGTGAGTTCAGTTAAGTTAACCGCTCCCTCTCTTCCGGCTCTCAGTCCTTAGCTGTTCATTTACAAGATATGATATACGTTTTACTTTTCAACTCCGCGTTTGAGCGATTGCGGAGTTGTAATTGTAAACTTCAAGTTTAACCGAAAAGGACTGGGATAGGACAATCCAGATACCTATCACTTATTCACTTAAATTGGCTTGAAGACCCGCTGAAAATGCGCTACTTCGTTGTTCCGCTATTCACGAATAATCGATTTTCAAATAGTGGAATTTCCGTGGGATTTGTGGTACCTCTGTGCGCTTGTATTTTTGTTGCATGCCTTACGAGAAAGATTTATGATTTTTTTTTTGTTCAGACACTAAGCAGTCTTCACCAGTCCCACCACTGCCCACTGAAAAGCCGCGTTTGTGTTGAGATTAAAATTTTCGGCGTCATAGTAGAATTTACGCTGTGGGGACGGCCACAGCTATTCTGAACGTCGTAACTAGAGGAGATAGTGGAAAATAAGAAAAAAACCTTTGCCGAATCCAAATAATTCAGTGTATTCAGTTAAATAACACAGAAATAAGTTGGCTTTTCAGTTAAACAACCAAATCCAAATCAAAAGAAATGAAAGTGAAAAATAAAGTGGGCCATAACCTTTACAGGCGTCCATTGGCTGAGTTTGGTAAGCACATGCGATTGCGAATTTTTGTCACACTGTTCATATGGAGGCACCATCCGTATTTTTTTTTTTTTTTCCGTCCAGGAAGTCCCCTGGAAGTGACAACCCTTATTAGAGTGGTTCCCCTTGACACCCCATGGACACCCGCCGGGGAACTGGAAAGCACGCCTCCTGTCTCCACAAAATCGAATAGTTGGGTGAGACTGGGTCAGGGTCACTACGGGTGATAAATAGAAGTTGAAAGTTGGTTTTTTGGTTTGTTGTTGGAGTGTATGATATTTTATTTTTGTTATTGTGTTATAACTTTTTTCGAACAGGTATGTAATGCATATCCTCCTATGACCCACGGTCAGTTATTTTAAGATAATATTCACGCAGAAAGTTAGCGGTAGATATGAGAGGATGATATAAGTCATATCAGCCTCCTGAGAGGATGTTATAAGTCATTTCAACCTCCAGAGAGGATGTTATAAGTCATATCAGCCTCCATACAGGATGTTATAAGTCAGATCAGCCTCCGGAGAGGATGATATAAGTCATATCAGCCTCCAGAGATGATTTCTGTTAGAAAAAGTTATAGCAGTTAACACACCTCCATCTCGGTTGATATCGGAATGACAACCTCGATGGCCAAATAAAAATATCAACCTCGCCTTCGGCTCGGATAGGTTATTTTCAATGACCGTCTCGGTGTTATTTTCCGATACCAACCTGGATGTCTGAAGTTAACCTTCAATGTTTCCCGCCATGGCCCTTGGGCTTTATTGGGAATAAATTCATTCATTCATTCATTTTAGATAAATACAGACAAATAAAAGGTCTTTTAAGACAAACAGTCCGGAGAAGTTCAAAGAACAAAAAATCATCTTTTCCGCCATATTTGCCAAATAGAGATTTTCCTCAAGGCAACGACAAATCTGCGATAGCAAATAAAAAGTATTTTAAGCAACAGGTTGCCCTTCTGTGTTTGATAAAGATATGCTGAAAGTTTTCAGTTGTAAGACTCTTCCAGGTGATAAGGTTTCACCTCATAAACAAAATCAGTCAATCATGGCACGTCGTCTCGCCATCAAAGACAAGAAGTTTTACTTCGGTGATCAGCAGGTCTTTTTCTTTGGAGCTTGGCCCTTTGACTATAAGGGCGATTATTTTGGAAACGACCGTTATGAAGCTGTTAAGGATGAGCTGATTGACGAGCTTGATGGAATTCAATCAGCTGGAGGTAATCTCGTCCTCATTGATGTTCACAAACTCGCACTCCACACTCCCGTGTTTGATGACAACCTCTTCGTCACTGCCACCGACAAGAGTGGCTCCCTCCCGAGTGACTTGAAGAAGTACCTCGATGAAGCCAAGAAGCGGAATATATTCGTCCATCTTCTTCTGTCGTCGTTCGCCTTTAAGGAAAATAGGCTCACCATGAACGCAATTCATGTCGACAAGGTCCAGAGCTACATCGACAACTGCCTAATTCCCATTGTGAAGGAGCTGTCGGGTCATCCGGGGCTGCTTGGATACTGTCTTGTGGCAGAACCGGAGTTCAATTTGGATACTCTCAGCTGCACGTCGGGGCCTTTCAAGTCGGATTTCCTCGCTGAAAATTACTTTACCGTCCATGTGGCTGATGTAAGAGGAAAAGGACACTACCGTGGCCATGTTAACTACCCAATGGAAGGTAGGACGTTTTAACATAACTTTTGTTTTGTTGAAAGACCGTTTTCAGTTTGAAAAGACAAAAGGTTTCGATGGGATCCCAAAAATGTAATGTTTTGTAATGTATAGATAGTGGAAAGAGTGAATATTGTTATTGAATTTAGTTTTGTTAATTTAAATTTATAAATAAAGATAGGATGGAAGTGTAAAGATTAGAAAGAATTGAAGGAAAAAAAATTAAGAAATTAAAAAATAAACGTAGAGATAGAGGAAAGTGTAGGTGACGCTAAATAGATAGGCCGGTCATGTGTTTAAGTTAAGAAAATATATATATAAATATATAAGACCGTTGGTGTCACCGAGGGCAAGTGGAAGCGTAGTCATCTGGCCAATTCATATTGGACTGGAAGAACAGAAAAGATACTACGAGGCTTTAAAAAAAAAAAAATGTTTATCAAACGTCTTGATCCAGACAATCGTATCTTGTACAGTTCCGAGTCTTCGCTAGGCCCCTTTAACATTTTAGCTCTTTATCCATAATAACCGCTTGAATATGTAGCCTTCAAAAAAAATGTTAGGCCTACCGTTTTGAAGTTTTTTGCTTACGGCCAAACAACTAATCAAATGAGGAAACCAAGTTCAGAGACGGATTCAACAAGCATGTTTACTCCAATCTTTCATATCTAATCTACCTCAAAAAGGTCTTTTAGTAGTAGCAGAATAGTTTTATTAAGTTCAATGGGCACATCAAACTACCCCAATCTCACTCTGTAACAATCTAGGAACAATGCTTACCCCCTAGCTCAGCAGCTTTTTCAGCAGTTTCCTCTCTGTGATATTTGAAAGCGTAATTTTTTGGGCCAGTACATGCTCAATTTACTAGCTTGGACAAAGATAAAAGTGATGTTTCTTAAAACACTTAGTAGATCTTTATTTCATGCATAAATCAGCTTGTCTAATTCAGATTTGAATAGGCTATTTGTTTTTGAATGATTTTTGTAGCTACGTTATTTTTATAAACTTATTGCATATTCTGGTACACTTTATAAAGCAAGTTAATAATGCTTCACAACACTATTCCACAAAGAAAAACTTTTAATAGGCACTTAAAACATGGAACTTCTGATGAAACACTAGAACAATCAGTTAAACTGCATCTGCGGCTTGACTTATTGGTGACATCTCAAATATATCCTTTTCTATCAAGCATTGCTGGGAGTTTTTGAATTACCTGCCACGATACCCCAGCTCCTAAGATTTGGATCGCCGAAATGCCAGAGAGGTAAAGGCAAGGGATAACAAGAAAACGGCCGACTTTCGTAGCGCCTTCTAAAGGAAGTCGGAAATGTTTTTTTGTGGAGCATTTAATACAAAATAAAGCATTAGAAGTGTCCATTGTGCTTTACAAAACAATCGAGGATCCATAAATAGCACAGCAAAAGCATTGCTTGTGAGGATGTGCTATTAAACAACACACAAAGAAGATTTTTTCTTTTACTGAAGTAAAGGGTAAGAGGATGAAACCATGTACCAAAGCACTCTACACAATTACTTACACTACAAAAAAACCCATTAAGTTTTCTAATCCCAAAGCAAAAAAAAACAAATAAATAACTTTCCTTAATCCATTTCGAAAGAATTGTGGTTTTTTTTTACCCAATTCCTCGTATTTTAGCAGCATTCCCGGCGCACTACATGCAGAGCAAAAGATCTAGTGACGCTGAGAGCCGAACCTTTCAATCCAAATTTAAATTCCAGGTTTTTGCTAATTTTGCCAGTTTCTCTGTCAAAGAAATAAAGTTCAAAATTCGATTCAGCATGTCTCCTTACCCCGATACCGAGTCTCTAATCGACTTTAGAAACAGCTTTGAGCTTCAACCAAATTTCCAGTTTGGGTTGAATTCCTGGAAAAAGACTCTGATAAAATTCAGTTGACGTATCCGTTTTGCACTATCAAATATGATTTGCAGTCAGCTTAAGCATTGTCCAAATAGGTGTTGTAAGGTGTATTACCGCGTCTAAGCCTTATTACAGATTCCTCTTTTCCTCGGGGCGCGCTGTAATAAGGTGAATAAGGAAAATAGAACTCAGCCCTATTCTTCCTTATGCAGAGCCAATCAGATCGCTTGGTTGGTTCCGCCAGCGGGCCGAGGAGAGGCGCAGCGCCGTCAGGGTTGCCAAATAATGCACAACAGTTCCACTTTGTTGGAAGCTAAAGAAACAACTTTTCTTAGAAAAAGCACGTTTTTGTTCTATTACGACTGTTTTACGTCAGTTCGAGGATCAATGCTGCCCATCCCTTAGTTTATTAATTTTTTTACAGGATAATTTGCGTTATATTGTACTCGTGTACTTCAAGTAGTACAAAGAACCTTTTCGGATATTTTTAGAGCTCGAAAAATTGTATTAACTTGGCAACACCGAACGCCGCATTGATAAGAACCTCATGGGTTGTATTTGAACAGGCGTGTGTATTAAGACGTAAACATCGCGTATAGCGTTATTCAGCTTATTACACCTATTAGGACAATGCTTTAGGCTGAAGGAGTATTCACCATGTATTTTTCATTGCAAATGAGACGTAGCACTGTTCTTGTCAACGTAGCATCTTGAATCTTCTTTGACAGGTGTCGACAATCTATGCCATGAGATGCGTTCTGTCAAGATCCTTTGTTGTCTTCTCGTTCTACGGAATCTACAGTCCGCTTTTGTTCAAGGAGGATACTCTCTCCGAGTTTGACCGACCACGAAACTGATCAGTGACGGATTTGACCCCCGCTACATGTGTCGAAGTGAATCCCGTCTAGTAGGTCATTTTTGGGATCGCGAAACGTTATCGAACCTGACCAATATCTGATATATCTCGAAGGGGTTAAGACATTTTGATCAAATTTGTTATGAGGATTCTTTGGATCAAAGCTTTGTATTTAGGGGTGTTTTTTTTGTCGGACAAGTAGCTCGCTCTGAATCTGACGGAAATCGGAAATTTGATAGAAGGAAAAGTTTAGAGGCAATTCAAGATGCTCGAAAAGGGGGTAGATATACATGCTGAATAAGTGTGTGAACTTGCTTTTTCGCCGGACAAATATAATTCACTCAAAATCCAGCTAAAACATGATTTTTTTTAAACCAAAAGTTATTTAACAAAGACGATTAGAGATTATTCCCATAGAATGAGAAACTAACATTTTCGATTGTTACCTCAGTAAGGGACTGTGTAGAAGAAATCTTTGAAAGAAATGCAGGCATAAACAAAAACAATCTTAGCCTTGCCTTCTTACCTTTCAGGATACACTTTCGAGGTCATCCTTCGCTTCATCGGCATGCTTGCTGATGCCATTCACGGAACAGACGCTGGAGCTCTTGTAAGCGTTCAAGCTCGGTCGGCAACTTCAGTTAGCTGCAACCAAAGTCTGCACCCTAACACGAAGAACTTCTACTCTGACGAACTTCTTCGTGAAGCTAGTGGGAGGGAACTAGGATACCTGGACTTCATTGCAGTTAAGGAGAAGCCCTGGGGTTTGAAGAACAACCCGAATGACCAGTATGATTACTGGTCGAGGATCAACTTGGTTAACAACCGCGCTGATGACTTCAAGCAGACCATGCCGATCATGATCGGATGCCTGCCCTTGATGAACTTCGGTGAAGGAGATACTTTAATGCGTCACGTTGAAGCGGCATACAAAAACGGTTACGCAGGGTTGACAGCGGTGGACTTCCGACTGCAAAAAGGCGAAAGGCAGAAAATAGAAGCAGCAATGAAAGAGTTCATGAGCGGGGCTGTCTATGACAAAACAAATGGAAAAATTTTGGGCTCGAATGAATAATTCTTAGCTGTGTTTGAAAACGAATAAATCATGTATATTCTTGGTTATGTTTGACAAAGAATAAAATAGTAGATGTTCTTAATTTCCTTCCTCGCTTTCGATGCACAATTATATAATTTTCTAGGGACAAAACTTACGGTACCCCTCCGTGATGATGAAGATAAAAACTTTATTTACGACTAGAAAGTAAAGGGTAGTAGGCAGTAGTGCATTACAAAGAGAGAAAGGAAAATATTACACCGAGCTTTAAATGACTGCGTGACAAAAACAAAAGTGTGGCAGAAGAGATAGGGACAGCTTGGGAAACCGCTGAGTGCCCTTTGCTGCTAAGCACATTCAAGGTAAAGGACGCGATACAAGTGAGCAAAAGTAAGGTTGTGGCTCAAAGCGGAAGGAAAATGTGCAGAGGTTGATTTGGTTTTAAGCAATTACAGCGTATTCTGAGACCTGCTCGAACTGACAAACATAAGCTTACCACTTGTGGCATGGCGTAGGGGACACGAGTTATAAAAATAGTTAGCAAGTAGTAGACGTAGACAAGTAAGTGAGAATTCGTTACTCCAGAGCCCAAAAGAAGGTACGTACGCCGTTCCTCTTTTTAGTCGATCCCATGTGGTATCAGTTAGTGATGAGAAGAAGAAACAAGGAAAAGGTTTAATTTAACACTTCTGTCCGAATGATGTACGGAGACACAGGTCAAATAACGAAAATATGGCTTCACACATTAATAGAAAGGAAACTACGCAAGAAGTCGCTCACCTTGCTCACCACATTTTCTATTTATAGACGTTGCTTGCTGTTCATTTTACATTATAGCAGTTTATTCAAGCGTGTTAGAAACACGGGGTTATCTCCAATCAGAACACAAATATTATGTAAGAAGTTGCTCTTACGGGTGATAAGACGTTCCTCATTAGGCCTACATTAATTCAGTTAATCATGGCACGTCGTCTCGCCATCAAAGACAAAAAGTTTTACTTCGGTGATCAGCGGGTCTTTTTCTTTGGAGCATGGCCCTTTGACTACAAAGGCGATTACTTTGGAAACGATCGCTATGAAGCTGTTCAGGATGAGCTAATTGGCGAGCTTGATGGAATTCAGTCAGCTGGAGGTAATCTAGTCCTCATTGACGTTCACAAGCTTGGCGTTCATACTCCTGTGTTCGACGAGGATCTCTTCGTCACGGCCACTGACAAGACAGGCTCCCTCCCGAGTGACTTGAGAAAGTACCTAGATGAAGCCAAGAAGCGAAATGTTTTCGTCCATCTTCTTCTATCGTCATTCGCCTTTAGGGAAAATAGGCTCACCAAGAACGCAATGCACGTCGACAAGGTTCAGAGTTATATCGACAATTGTCTCATCCCCATTGTGAAGGAGCTGTCGGGACACCCAGCATTACTGGGGTACTGTGTATTCGCAGAACCGGAGTTCAATTTGGATACTCTCAGCTGCAGCTCGGGGCCTTTCACGTCAAATTTTCTGGCGGAGAATTATTTCACCATTCATGTGGCAGACGTCAGAGGAAAAGGACATTACCGTGGACATGTTAACTACCCAACCGAAGGTAGGATTCCACCTCATACTTGTTTTGTGTCAACCCATTACTTGAAACTCGTCGTTCGCTAAATGATTAAGGCGTTGGAGGCCTAGCCTTGGGGAGCTTTTGAACTGGGAAGGCTTTGTCCCCGAGTTCAAATCCCCGTCGAAGGGAACCAGTGGTGAGGTCCTGTAAGACTAGCCGCACACCATTTAGGACGAGTAGGCTTACCCAGGAAAAATCTAGGGTAACACAATGGAAGTATCGGGTGATTTGCCGAAAGAACACATCGCACTACCGGCCGGGGGCGTTGAAACAGGGGATCGGCCCCACCTGCAACACGCGAGACTTGATGGTTTGCATGCGAATTTTTTTTTTCCGGGTCGGGTGTGGTAAGTCTCCATTCAAGATGTTCTCTATTCAATGTACCTATCTTATTTTACCATACTATCCAAATCCAGTTTCAATATTTCAAGTAGCACTTTATCCATTGATGGACCGATCACCTTCTCATGGGTGGGAGTTCGAATCCCGCTAGCACTGTCACAATTCCATTAAACAGTTTGAATCGGGTATAGTAGGTATGTCTTCGGACCGCAGTGACCTGGTTGTCTACAGGACTAATTGGGCATAGGGTTTTCGAAGGAAAACGAACAACTCAGCTAGCGGTTTGCAGAAGAAGGACTAAATTCTTTTGGCCAAAACATGAATAGAATAGAACAAACCTTTGCCGTCTTCCTTTCAGGTTACACTTTCGAAGTCGTTCTTCGCTTCATCAATATGCTCGCTGATGCCATCCACAGAACAGACGCAGAAGCTCTGGTGAGCGTCATCCCTCGCTCAGCTACTACAGTCAACTGCAACGAAAGTATCCACCCTAACACCAAGAACTTCTACTCCGACGAACTTCTTCTAAAAGCGGGTGGGAAGGAACTTGGAAAGCTGGACTTCCTAGCAATAAGGGAGAAACCTTGGGGTCCGAAGAACAACCCTAACGACCAGTATAATTACTGGTCGAAGATCAACTTGGTTAACAACCATGCCGATGACTTCAAGCAGACAAAGCCGATCATGATTGGATACCTACCTTTAATGAATCTTGGCGAAGGAGATACGTTAATGCGGCATATCGAAGCTGCGTACAGAAATGGTTACGCAGGGTTGACGGCGTTGGACTTCCGACTTCAGAAAGGGAACAGACAAACTATAGAAGCAGCCATGAACAACTTCAAAAGTGGTACTGTTTACGATAAAACAAACGGAGTGATTGTTGGCATGAATGACTAATCTGGTTCTTGGCTATGTTTGAAGACGAATAAAAAAAAATAGAAATCGTTCGTCTCTTTCAATGTACAAGTTTTTGGATTCCTTCCCATAAGTGCCGTTATTTTAAAAGGCCCCGGACATCAAATTTGACAAGGAGAACAGGGCTCCTGTCTCTTAACTCTGAAAGGACGTGTCTTACCTATAATATTGATGCAACCTCCTTTCGTAATGGCTTCACCCATACTCAAGCTCGGAGACCCGGATATAGAATATGTTCACACTAGATCAAGACCTGCATCTTCTGACACCCGAAATTCTTGGACATCGTCCAAGAAGCGCCCTCAACAGAAAGAGCTTCTTTTTGGGATCCCAAAACGTAAGTGGAGAGATACCTATGAAATCGCAAAAGTTGTCCGTCTGACCGTCTGTCCGTCCGTCGGTCAGCACGATAACTCTCGAAGGAAATGAGATATTTTTATGAAACTCGGTGTGAGGATTCTTTGGGCTAAGGGTAAGACCAAGTTCGTAGATGGGCTCTGTATTGGCCCTACATTTAGGGGTGGGGGAGGTGTTCAAATTAAAGGGCGAACAAAATAATTTTAAACAGCTAATGTGATAGTCGATTATGGGGTAAGTAGATATGCTGAACACTTAAGTGCAAAGTATTTTCTACCCGGACAACTAGTTTGCCCGGAATCCGGCCAAACCGGAAAATTTGTTAAAATCGAAAGTTTTATTTAAGTTGATTAGATAACAGATTTAGGGCTAAGAAGAGATGATGAGTCTGTACATGACAATCATTTTTTTTTACCCGGACATATAACTCGTCCGGAATCCGGTTGAAACAGGAAACTTAAGTTTTATATGAAGTTGATTAGATGTTCTTTATAGGGATGAGGAGATACGCTGAATTCGTTTCTGCGTTGTTCTTTTTTTGCTGGACAAGTAGTTCGTTCGGAATTCGGCCGAAACCGGAAATTTGGCAGAAGTAAAGCAGAAAGTTTCGGTCAGTATCGTCAAAATAAATATGGCTTATGCAGGTATATCTGAACTTGGTTTTCTCCGATGACTAGCCTGGCGAAGACTGGATTTGGCGAAGACAGTATTTGCTACTCGGATTCATCTTATCTCTATTTGGTATTAATCTTATCTGCGTAGAGATAAGGATAATGCGAATAGTAAATACTGCAGTTCACTTTCATCCTTATACGGAATTTTTTTTAGTGCTTTTCTGGCAGGAATGTTACTTTTGTATTTTTTGTCTTTAAATATAGTCCAGTGAAACTGAAACTGTTGACGGTTATTCGCGAGTTTATTTATCAGTACAACCGGTTATATAAATTTGTTCCTGTGTCGTTAGAAGTTCACAGGCCTGAAGAAAAGCTCAAAACAGCCAACAGTGATGGTAATTTGATAAAAAACAGAGCCCGTTGTAAAGTATTCAACTTTTTTAAAAGGTTGGAACATAAGAAGTAAATAGTGTGAAAGGTCCTTTAAGGACGATAAAGAAGTAAATTAGGACAGTGGTCGTGCCTCCACGTGGCTTGTGAAGTTTGCTCGCAGTCAACAGACCGGCGCGACCCATACAGACATTTATACAATAGCCTACTACATTTCAATCTACATCTGAACTTTCTTTCGTTTGGGTTACTTCGGAAGATCAAAATAGATCCACCCTCGGTACACAAAAAAGCCCTAGGGCCATGTCAATACAATACAAAAAACAAAAGAAAAGAAAGACACCATCTGTTGACAAAATTATAGAGAAAACCCTCTTGCTGTTACAGCAAAAGCTCAAGGGATCTTCCCAACTGGCGAACTCCAATAAGCATTCATCTTTCATCACGTTAACCATCCGCTCCTCATCATACAGTCCTTCGCCAAACACTTCTTTCAAGTGCCGTGTTTAAATTTTGGTGGACCCTAGGCCATCCATGGTTTTTTGGCCCCATTTCATGAGTCAGAAACACTATTCTTGGTCGAGCCACACTATGGTCACATCTGAGCATAATTCTGGTAACGTAAATGGCGGTGCAACGCGTAACTGATCATATCTGGATCGAAATGAACAAGGCAATACGACTAGCATCGTATCCTGATTTATCAATAGTTTACATTGGCTGCTTGGCCTCTCGTTTCCTCCGGCCCCCCATCACCGGCCTAAGGGTAAAGACGGCACTGCTTCTTCCCTCAACCCATCCAATTATATACATTCACGTGCACCACATTCTCATCATATCCCCATTCTCCGCACATGGGGCAATACGCCCCTAATACAATTCCTCTCAGATTAGTTGTTTTTTGGCCGCTAGGTGCGCTATCGTAAAGAAAACAATGCATGTTACTTCTTGGTGTACGTTTATCCAGGTTTTTTTTTGCTATTTTCAATTCCTCTTAGGCCTAACCATGTTTAAAACTGTTTAAAATGCCTCTTCCCCTCTTTTTGCTTTACCCAACTCTGTTCTGTCAAGCGTCATCAAGTTTATGAAGGACGTATAGTAAGGAGCAATCCGACCGAACCCCCTTCCAAGAAATATTAACTATGTCAATTGTAGTTGTAAAAACATAACTTAATCAAATCAAATTCAGCAGAAAAATATAAATCTATATAAACTGTGAAATTTTCAGAAGCGAATTTCCCTCCGTCAACCACGACTGGTTGGCGGGTCCACGTTGGACCCGACTCAGCGCACGTCTTTGCGTTTGCAAATGTTCGGGTTGGAATGGAATGCAATCGAAACAAGACCAAAGGTTTCGATAGGATCCCAAAAATTTAATATTTGATCCAGACAATCGGGTCTTATAGAGGTCCAGTCTTCGCCAGACTCCTTGACCACTTTACTAATAAAATTTAGAAACAGATTAGGGGAAATGGTAATCGTCTGAGAAGGCCAAGTTCAAATATGGATTCAGCATGTGTGTTTACCCCTGTAGCCTGCGTCATATCTACTTTGACGAAAGTTCCTGCCTTACTTCTGCCAAATTTCCGGTTTCAGCCGAATTTCGGCCGAACAACTTGTCTTCCAAAAAATTGAAGTTCAAAAACGTATTCAGCGTGTGTGTGAGGGTCCAGTTTTCGTGTAGCCACTCGGTCCGGTGGCGGAGGATCCGGAGTTCCGGGGTTCCAGGATTCGTAAGACCCTATCTCTTTACCCTTATGTCGAACCTCTAATCAACTTCAGATAAAACTTCAACTTTTAACAGATTTTTCGATTTCAGCCGGATTCGTGGCGAACTATGTGTCCAGGTAGAAAAGATTGTCATACACGAATTCAGCATGTCTTCTTATCTGTAAATCAAACACCTAAATGAAATTCATATAAAACTATGGCCGAATTCCGGGCGATCTTCTTGTCCAGCGAGAAAATAATTTTCATATTCGGATTCAGTATATTTCTCTATTCTTAAATCGAACCTCTAATCATCTTCAGATTTAACTTTTATTTTTGACAAATTTCCGGTTTTGGCCGGATTCCGGGTGATCTTCTTGTCCGACGAGAAAATCCTTTTCTTATTCGGATTCAGTATGTATCCTTAACCCTAAATGGGACATCTAATCAACTTATAGTTTTTGTTTACTTTTAACAAACTTTTCGGTTTTGGCCGGATTCCGGGTGAACTACTTGTCCGGCGAGAAATTGGTTTTCATATTTATGTTCAGCATGTCGTCTTAGGTAGAAAATATTGTCATACACGAATTCAGCATGTCTTCTTGTCTGTAAATCAAACACCTAAATGAAATTCAGATAAAACTTTTACTTTTCACAAATTTTCTGGTTTTGGCCGAATTCCGGGCAATATTCTTGTCCAGCGAGAAAATAATTTTCATATTTGGATTCAGTATATTTCTCTATTCTTAAATCGAACCTCTAATCAACTTCAAATTTAACTTTTATTTTTTACAAATTTCCGGTTTTGGCCGGATTCCGGGTGATCTTCTTGTCCAACGAGAAAATCATTTTCATATTCGAATACAGCATGTCTCCTTACCCCTAAATGGGACATCTAATCAACTTCAGATAATTTTTTCACTTTTAACAAACTTTTCGGTTTTGGCCGGATTCCGGGTAAAACTACTTGTCCGGCGAGAAAATGGTTTTCATATTCATGTTCAGCGTGTCGTCTTACCTCTTAATCGACTATCTCATTGGCTTTTAAAAAAAAATTCGCCCCTTAATTTGAAACCCCTCCCCCTCCCCTAAATATGCAGCTATCGGGCCCATCTCCGAACTCGACCGTTCCGTTGACTCGAAGAATCCTCACACCAAGTTTCATCAAAATATCTCATTCCCTTCGACAGTTGTCGTGCTGACAGACGGACGGACAGACGGAAAACTTTTGCAATGTCATATAGGTATCCCTCCACTTACGTTTTAGGATCCCAAAAAAGGGAAAACGGCAGGGTTTTGGCTGAAGGTAAAAGAAAAAGAATGCAGGTATCGTGTGGAGTTGGTTGAAAGCAGAAACAGTGTACTCTGAGACCCTTTTCAAAGGCGTTTTGTCGGAATGTTTGCTACGGAGCAGAACGCCTGGCTTTAACAGAAACTGAAGCCTGACTGAACAACAAGAGCTGGAAGCTTATGTGGTACTTGCGAGGCTGGTTCGGAGGATGAAATACACAATTTACCTTTTCGTGGGTTTGTTCAGATCATCTGCAAGCATAACCTTTGAGATCAGAATGATCATGGGACTTGGAAATCACAAGAGTGCATCGTTTGGTAAAAAGTATTTTATTTTTTAACTTGGCCGTAATGATGTTCACTTTACAGGCGCTAGAAGTTCATCTGTAAGCAAAACCCTTGAGGCAAAAACGATAACAGACCCTTGGGGATAATTAACAGATATCGTTTGGTCAAAAGTATTTTTCTCACTTTTCGGTAAAGATGTGTACTTTAAGGGGGCTAGAAATAAACTTTTAAGCAAAATCCTTGTGGCACAAATCATCACGCGCTGAGATGTATCGGTTGATCAAAAGTACTTTTTCGACTTTGCGGTTAAGATGCGCACTATAAGGAAGCTAGGACTTCATTTGTAAGCAAAATCCTTGAGGCAAAAATGATAATGGGCTCATGGGGATCATGAAAATGTATATTTTGCTTAAAAGTATTTTTCTTGCTTTGCGGTCAAGATTGGTACTTTAATTAAGGAATAGTCGGATTTGGAAAGTGGCGATTTCTCAGCAAATCTTGTCTAATCTCTAATATTCCAGCCAATTTTCATCATCCTAGCACATCTGGAGGTACCTTATCTCGCGATCACCGGAATTCCGGATCCTCCTCCATCTCCCCCCCCCCCCCACAGTGCCCGGAGCCAATCCGGTTTTGTAAATGATTTGTCTAGAGCATCTGTTTGTTATTACAACAATGTTCCATCCCGATTTCTCCAGTCTAAGGAGGTCAAGTATCTCCCCCACCCCCAATAGTTGTCGGATCCGGTCCGGACACGAAAAAGACATGTCCTCTTTTCAAGTACAAAATTTCACTGGAATCCGATCACCCGTTCCAAAGTTACGCATGACTCAACATTCCAGATTCCCCCTTCACTCCCCCACGCTGATCGGATCGAGGAAATTCATATTTCACAGTTAGCTTGATCGAGTCCCTGATATGCCTGCCAAGTTTCGTCGGGAAATCTCCAAAACCACCATCACCGGAATTCCGGACCCCCCCCCCCCCCAAAAAAAAAAAAAGAAGTGTCCGGATTAAGTCCAATTGTGTCAAGATGCTTGTTCTTTCCAACATTTCCACTCCGATCCCTCCATTCTAACCATTTCTCGAGATTTCCGGTCTCCTCCAACTCCCCCATAGATGTCGAATCCGGTCCGGACTTCAAATGGGACATCTGAGATATGTCATCTATTCAGTTTTTAAGTTTCATTCCAATCCGATCACCCTATTCAGTTTTCCGGATATCCTCGCCCTCCACTCCCCCCAGATATGGTCGGGTCGTGCATAACTTATTATTTGCAGGCTGGTTTGGTCGGGACCCTGATACGCCTGGCAAGTGTCATCGTGCTAGACGTCCGACAGGCAGCCGGAATTGAGATCGGTATATGACACTTGAGCCAGAGGCGGCAAGTGCCATAAAAACTACATAAAAGTGCTGACCTGGAATATCACGAATTGTCTGCGAGAAGCTCCGTCGTCAGTAAATTCGGTTCGTCTTAAGGCAGTGCAAACCGTGAGTAATTCGATGAAAGCAATATCACAATATTTGATTATTTTTGAAATACTGGAACATATAATGGAAACCATGCGATTTTTTAACGCTTAGCTTTTTTCATTCTTTCTGCTTTAGATTGAACTACGCCTACGGGGCTACGTCTACTAAAGGCGTATTCTCGCCGTTCCCCGGGGAAAGCTCCGACTATTATCACCATCATCAAAAAGGAGTCCCTTTCAGATTTGGAGTGGAATCAGTTTTTGCTGGTGTTGGTGCAATGTAAAATTTATTCAAAACAATCAGAATAAACAAAACCAAAAATAAAGTGGATCCAAACTAATTTCGTCAACTTCATAATTTTTTTCCGAACAAAATCCATTTTGTAAGCATTCCCCGTGTTCTCGCTGTTTCTGTGCGCGGAGTCCGCGTGGAGTGACTCCCTTTATTCCCGCCGTTCCCTTCGATTTCCCGAGGAGTCCTCGGGGAACGGCGAGAATACGCCTTATATTCGTGTGTTACCAGGAAACACGGATGAAATATAATTGCACAAGAAGTTGCTCGTATTGGTGATAAGATTTGATCTCACTGACAGGTTTGTATGCTCTTTTTTACCTCATGGCTCACAAGATAACACTTTATATTCTAGTACATAAGAGACACGGATAAAACCGAGCTTCATTTGCAAATAGAAACAAAAATTATGTAAAAAAATTATGTACAAAAATTATCTCTTCCAGATGATAAGGTTTTCTACCTCTTAAACAAAATCAGTCAATCATGGCACGTCGTATCGCCATCAAAGATAAGAAGTTTTATTTCGGTGATCAACAGGTCTTCTTCTGTGGAGCCTGGCCCTTTGACTATAAGGGCGATTATTTTGGAAACGACCGTTATGAAGCTGTTAAGGATGAGCTGATTGACGAGCTTGATGGAATTCAGTCAGCTGGAGGTAACCTTGTCCTCATCGATGTTCACAAGATCGCACTCCACACACCCGTGTTTGATGACAACCTCTTCGTCACTGCCACCGACAAGAGTGGCACCCTCCCGAGTGACTTGAAGAAGTACCTCGATGAAGCCAAGAAGCGGAATATATTTGTCCATCTTCTTCTGGCGTCGTTCGCTTTTAAGGAAAATAGGCTCACTATGAACGCCATGCACGTCGACAAGGTCCAGAGTTACATCGACAACTGTCTCATCCCCATTGTGAAAGAGCTGTCTGGACATCCTGCATTGCTAGGATACTGCGTCTTCGGAGAACCAGAGTTCAATTTGGACATTCATAGTTGCAAGACAGAGCCTTTTAGGTCAGATTTCCTTGGGGAGAATTATTTCAGCATTCATGTTGCAGATGTTAGAGGAAATGGGCACTACCGTGGTCACGTTCACTACCCCAACGAAGGTAAGGCTCTTCTCATAATATGCGGAACGAGTTTCTCTGGGCCTCTACTCGAAGCTTTGGTATATTCCTGCTTCAAGGTAGTCTATCAGTTGGGTATTGCGAATCTTGGAACCCTGGAACCCCGGACCCTCCGCCACTGGACCGAGTGGCTAAACGAAACTGGACCCTCACACACGAAAACTGGAACGAGCGGCTCGGGGGACAAAATAATGACGTCCAGAAATGCTGTTCTGGCGAAATGTTAACCAGCTACCTTCGGCTTTAATCTCCGAACTTCTTAGTTGCTCCTGTACTTCTAAAGCTAATCAAAAACTGTTTCGGGTTTATTGGTCTCGGTATCTCACCTTGAGCGTGTTCCATCCTACTTACCGTAGTTACCACGCATGACGTCACAAACTCTGCCTTTTTGTCGTCAAGGCTGGAACGATTTTTCTATTTTCCAGCGGAATATCACGCCTCGGGTGAATCCGACCAATCACGTGACAGAGATTCGTAGTTACTACGCTTACCACGCTCCCGAGCGTGGTAAGCAAATAGTTACTATTAGTTACTATTTCGAGAAGGCTGGAACGGTCAGCGTAGTAGCTTTTCGTGAGGTTGGAACGGATTTAGTAACTAATAGTTACTATTGGTACGAGGGTGGAACACGCTCCTTGTGTGTTCAAAGGGAAAGGGAGGACCCTTCTTACAAAAGTCCCTTGCAGAAATTTCAAAAGTAAGGAACAAAATACAGTCTACATAATTTAGTTCCATGTTTCGGCCGTAAATGTTAGCTGGATGGCTCAGCAGTCATATTCTCATTACGCCCACCCCGGTTTCTTACTTCCTTCTTAGGTTCCTAGTTCACTTCTGGTGTAGGGGAGCTCGGGATCAGATCGACGAGGGTTTGGTCTGGACACCCGCGAAACAAATATTAAAAGTTGTCGCTTCAATCTAAAAATAAAAATAATTTCTTGAGGTAAAAGTTTTTAGCTCATGGTAGGTTAGAAAGTGTTAACCGAAAATTAGCGGTAACTGGAAGGCAATTAAATTGACATACCGGCTAAACGGGATCGAATAAAACCAGGAAGGGAAGGGAACGCGAGAAAAGCAGGAAGGCAAATTAAAACCAGGAAGGGCATACTAAAACGAGGAAGGCTGTCGCCAGAATTCAAAACTGGAAAGCCGCACCGTTCCCTTCCTCTGTTTAGTATTTTTTGACGGGTCGGCACCTTTCCAAATTCAAAGTTCACCATCCCTTCCTCGTTTTAATATCCTGTAGTATCCGTCGTTTTAGTATCCGTCTGAACTAGAAATGAAAATGTGAATTACAATTTTGATTAGTTGATAGTTGCTGACCCCTCACTGAACTTAATGCCTACCCATGTCAGGATACTAAAACGAGGAAGGAATGGTGAACTTTGAGTTTGAAAAGTTGCCGACCCCTCGAAGAATACTAAACCGAGGAAGGGAACGATGCAGCGTTCCATTTTTTCGCAGCCTTGAATTCCTTCCTCGTTTTAGTATGCCCTTCCTCGTTTTAGTATGCCCTTCCTGGTTTTAGCATGCCTTCTTGCTTTTCTCGCGTTCCCTTCCCTTCCTGGTTTTAGTCGATCCCCGGCTAAATACCCCCAGCGACGCCCCCCCGGACACCCCCCACCCGGTACCAAACCCCCCGGCGACCCCCCCCCCCGGCTAAAGAAACCCAGTACCCCCCCCCCCCCCCCAAATCGTTTACATTTAATACGAATCCAAAAAGGATCTTAGTCTAAGTCAAGTGGACTTCTGGCACAACAATAAAAATCAACAGCACCTAACTGCAGCTTCCTCGCCAAGAAGGGGAAAGAATTGGGAAAGGATTTGTTGGGGGGATCGTTACACTGAGTGGGACGGGTTTTGATTTGATCTTTCACTTTTAACAACTCACTGACAGCAGCTTAAGGTGAATGGGTGTGTTCGTTCACTTCAGCAACTATTCTATCACCATCAACCTTCACCTACGCTCTACAATCCCTTCTCTTGTTTATCTTCGCACTTCCTGCGCTTTAACCCCGCTCACAAGCATGCCTAGCCAAGCACGGATGCCTAGGCACGTACCTATCATCACCATTCACACCCATTCCTAGGCACAGATTTTGGGCCAGGCACGGAGTTCCAGGCTCTAGAAAACTCGGTGCCTGGCTAAGCTTGGGCACGTGCCTAGGCATCTGTGCTTCGCTAGGCATGCTTGTGAACGCGGCTTAACGCATTCAGAACTAAGGACACATCCAGCCAGCACTTTTTGCTTCACATACACATACCCTTTGTGCACGCACAAGCTTATTCTTACACTGGTTACTGGATACTGGGGGGGGGGGGGGTCTCGCCTAGACCCATAGATATAGCTTAGTGATCGGGAAGGGTTTATAGCCTGCTTAGTATTATCGAGATAGATCACTTGGTTTTCCTGTGGTACGCCATTTTGTTATTTCAGTCAGGGTTGGGTTGGTTCGCACAGTCTTGAAGGGGTTAATTCGGATAATATTTGCTTACTGATACCCCAGAAAAACCTGAGACTGAGCTGGAAAAATACAAATAGATATTATCAGAATCGTTATGGTGTTGTTTGTTAACAGAATTAGTTATCACAATCGGAAAAGAATGAACGCTAAAAATAGGAGGCCACAACCGAAGAAAATTAGCTAGAAGAAAAAATTAGCTAGAAGAAAAAAGAAATGAAGTAAAAAAATTGATTTTTTATTGTTTAATTCTCTGATGTAATTGACTTTGCTTGCGATATTTTCAAGGGCGGACACATTCGTCATGGTGAAATTCAATATGGGAAAAGGTCTAACCAAAGGTGTTTCATTTGTGGGAAAGTGAACAAGAAAGGGAACAGAAGGTATTCTTACTGCGCATGAGTTGACTAAAATCATCTTTCTTTAGAATCGAATAGTGGGGGACATAAGTTTGAAGTTACCAGCTCCTGTAATTGCTGGGGAAACTGAAGATAATTTCGTGAAACACATGTAAAAATTACCAGCCTGTCGGTAAGTGCCTCGCCCGCCCCCCCCCCCCCCCAAACATTTTGGCTAGTAACGCCTCTGGCCCTGACATGTCCAAAGAATCAGAAGAAAAATTCGCTCTGTTTTTCAGCATTTTCATTGGCCTAAAAAAAAAAAATCCTCTGTTCTGTCTTCTGGGAGGAACTGAAAGGGCAAGTAAAGGATTTTCGTTTTATAAAACTTCGGCTTCTACAAGTCCGCCAAAAATAGCGGCCTAGGAGAAAAGGAAATTAGTATCCGGGTCAACCCCGATCGAGCCCCCCCCCCCCCCCCCCCATTTGCTATATGTGTGTTCGTTTAAGTCCTTTTCATGTTTGTTTTACAGGCCCATAGCTTATCCCAGCGTTTGTAATTCCTGCACAAATCCTTGAATTTTTGTATAGGCTCACCGAAATGCTAGCTAGGTCTATTTCTAATAGACTTATCCTATAAAAGACTATCCCTAACCGACAAAAACGATTTCAAAGTGTTGTTCTCTGACTTTAATTTGGAATCATCAACATTTCGTTCAGTTACGGTGTCTGCATTTGGCATAGCATATGTGTGCCAATCCAAAAGTCGGGATTTGGGGCAGACTTGCCGAGTTTTCCCGTCACTCAACGAAAAGTTTGCCGGAATCTTCGACGTCCGCTGACAACTCTTTCACACATAAGGATGTGATAATCTTCTATTTATTACATTTTTTATTTGCTTAGTTTCCCCACTTTTTAACCAAACCACGTTCAGTTTTCAAATGTTTTGCGCCCAGCCGCCGCGTCGGAGAGCAGGAAGGCTGGATATAGCCGACAAGCGCTAATAAGAAAATCGCTAGTTCCAGGTGGAAAGTAATGGTATTTTCGAAAACGTTTTTTCTGATCCCTTTCATAGGGAATAGATCATTTCTAGTAAGAGTAGTGCTCTAAGGACTAGTCTTGCAACAAGGGTTAAATTTGGAAAGGCAGAAATGCCACTTTACCTTTTGTCTTTTAGGTTACACTTTCGAAGTCATTCTCCGTTACATCAACTTTCTTGCTGACGCCGTTCACAGAACCGACTCCGGCGCCCTGGTTAGCATCATCTCGCGTTCGGCGGCTACAAACAACTGCAATCAGAGCATTCACCCCCACACCAAAAACTTCTACTCCGACGAACTCCTCCTCAAAGCTGGTGGGAGGGAGTTAGGATACCTGGACTTCATAGCTCTAAGGGAGAAGCCTTGGGGTCCGAAGAACAATCCAAGCGATCCCAATAACTACTGGTCTAAAATTAACTTGATCAACAACCATGCCGAAGACTTCAAGCACACGAAGCCGCTCATGATTGGATACATTTTTGTAATGAACATTCCGGAAGGAGATACATTGTTGCGGCATATTGAGGCAGCCTACAAAAATGGATATACAGGGGTGACGGTGCTAGACTATCGACTGCAAAAGGGTGAGAGGCAGGTCATAGAATCTGCCATTCAGGAATTCAGGAGCGGCGTTGTTTACAATAAAACGCAAGGAATTATTGAAGTTGGGCTGGAATAAATAATTATATTATTGTTTTTGTCATGCTGAAGAAAGTAAATAGAGAAATTTTCAAACATCTTTATGAGAAAGTGTTGTTACTACCACTGATTCTCTTTTCGTGAGTGTTTTTTTAGTTTGTGAGTTGTGAGTATTTCAACATTTGTGCAACTGGCAGGATTCCATGAATAAAACTTTCATATCGCGTTGAATTCACCAGAGGGGTAAGTTAACAAGAGCTACGAGCTCATATGGCACTTGTTTCGAGTAGATGGTACAAGAAAACAGATGAGAACGTCACAAAATACCCCCTTCCACCCCCTAGGATCGGACCTAAAATAGGATATCTAGTTTCACGCCAGTCTGGGCATTTCCGGCATCGTCTGGGATCATCTAGTGCAAACGTTTCATCACACTAGTTTGATCCCTACGAGTGCCATACTATTTCCAGTACCTGTCCCCCTCAAACTCTCCCTACCGCGGCCGAATCTGGTTAAGCCACATACACAGATTATCTAAAGCATCTTCTCTTACGGGCTACCTAGTTTCACTCGAGTCTTCGGGAAACTCCGGTACCCCCCCCCCCACCGCGCTCGGATCCAGTCCGGACCCTAAAATACATCATCTAGGGCATATGGTCTCTCTACTTTCCAAGTTTTATTCAAATCACTCCACTCGCTTGACCCATGTGCTTCACATCTTCCCTTCTCGTCCTTAAAGTTTGACTCAAACCGGAGCATATCTGGAAATTTCCGGTTTCCACTTCATCCTCCTCCTACCGCTGTTCAACTTGCATCCCATTAGACCATTTATTTCGGTTTTTGTGCATATCACAAAGTTTCCGGACCCCTCCCCCCCAGCTGTTGCCGCTTGTGGTTCGGAGACATGTTTTGCATATCCAGGTCATTAGTTCTGATCACCCAGAACGTTTCACTCGAATCGGACCATCCGTTCGCAAACTACGGAAGTCCGTATTTCCGGATTCCCCTTCCCTTAACTTCCCCAAAAATGGTCGGATCCAGGAACGGAAGTTTTCCTAGAGCATTGTGTCAGGTCCTTAATCCTTTTTGGTCAAGTTTCATTATCCTTAGCACATCTGGAAGTATCGTAACTCGCGATCACCGGAATTCCGGGAAAACCCCTCCGACTCCCCTCAAAGAGCCCCGATGTGATCTGGTTGAGTCAAGAAGGTATCTAGGGCTTATGCTCGTTCTTCCCACCAAATCCCATCCCGATCCCTCGACACTATGCTTTTCACGAAAATTCCAGTGCCCCCATTCAAATCCCCCCCAAAGGTTTGGATCCGGTCCGGACTTGACATGAAACATCTGAGCGAAACCTCTTTCCACTTGCCAAGCTTCATTCAAATTCGATTGCCCGTTCAAAAGTTGTGAATGTCAGAAGATTCCGGATTCCCCATCCCTCCACTCCCTCCCCCCCCCGATAGTCTGATCGGGCAAACGACTATTGTCAAGTCAGTTTATTGGAGTCCCTGATATGCCCGCCCAGTTTCATCGTCCTAGTACATCAGGAAATACCGAACTCGCGGGATTATCAGAATTTCGGACCACCACCCCCCACTCCCCACATGGTGCCCGAATCCAGTTCATTTATGTCTATGATGTACGTAGGACTTGTGCTTGCTCTTTCCGCCAAGTCTCATCCCGATCCCTCCCACTCTACTCGTTTCCCAAGATTTCCGGTTCCTCCCTTCAACTCCCCCGAAGTCACCAGATTCGGTCCGAATTTTACGTGGGTCGTCTGAGACGCGAGGTCTTTCCAAATATCAAGTTTCATTAAGATCCGACCACTCGTTCAAGAGTTATAAATACGACAAGATTCCGGATCCACCCCCCACTCTCCACACGATGCTCGGATATTTCCAAATTAAACTTATCGGGTCCCTGATATGCCTGCCAAGTTTTTTCGTCCTAGCTTATGTGGAAGTGCCCGAACTCTCTCTCTCTCAGTTCTGAATTAGGGGTAATCTTATCTCAATCCAGATAAGATCAATCCCAGTAGCAAATACTGCAAGATTTTTTTTTACAGTGTAATCAAAACACTTGAAGAAAAATTGACCATAGGCTCATCGAGATCATGAAAATGTATATTTTGCTCAAAGGAATAGTTTGTACTGTAAGGAATGCACTTGTAAGCGAAAACCTTCAGGCAAAAATGAGTATGGTCCTTGAGGGTCGTGAATATATTCGTTTGGTAAAAGTTTTTTAGGGTGCTATAGAAATTTATTTTTAAGCAAAACCCTCGAGGCACAAAGATCATGGGCCCTCGGAGACCATGAAATGTCTTGAAAGTTTATTTTTTACTTTGCGGTGAAGATGCGCACTTTAAGGGAGCTACAAATTTATTTCCAGGCAACCATGGGGTCATGGGATCATGAAAATGTGTATTTAAATATTCTTTGAGCCCAAGCTGACTTTGAAACATTTATTCAAACACTGTTTACAACGGGTACGTCAGCTACGATTCTTCATCAGCGATATTTCGGCCCTTTTTGGCAAGGGTCCTCGTCAGGCTGTCAATCCTCTGGTTTAACTTCGGGGAAGGAAACAAACCTGTAATAAATAACTGAAGCTTCTACCGACTATAAATATCTTATTAAAGTAAGTTTTCTTCAAATACCACTATAATGAAAAAACTAGTCCTGAGATTTAATTTTTGACAAGGACGCTGTTTTTGCTGGACGATTGGGGCGATGAGAGGAAAGGTTTTTTTCTGCATTTTGGTCAACTTCGTTTTTTTTATTAATAAGGGACTGAAAACGTAAATATTATTTTATTAATAACCTTGTTCTACGTTTCTATTGTCGAGTACTCGTCTGTATCTATTACTTTGAATAATGACTGCACGGACAAACTAGTGCTGAGATTTAATTTTTGACACGGCTGCTGTTTTTGCTGCTTGATTGGGACGACGGCAAGGAACATTTTTTTCGGCATTTTGATCAACTTCGGTTTTGTTGTTAATAAGAGACTGAGGCTTAATTTTCTTCTCTTAATAACCCCGTTCCACGTTTCCGGTAAGGACTACTCGCCTGTATCTCGGTTAATGCCTGCTCGGTTTTTCTTTATCTCAACGGCTTCTCGAATGGTTTGATGGAGTCCGGTGCACGTTGCAAGAATTTCAGCTTTTTCAAAATATACTGAATGGGATGGGTTTTCGAAAATATGTTCTGCAAGTGCAGATTTGAAAGTATAGTTATGACGGTGTCCGTTGGAGAGGGCGTGGTCAATTTCTTGCTCATGCTCTGCAAGTCGTTTTCCGAGGGCCGAAATATCGCTGATGAAGAATCGTAGCTGACGTACCCGTTGTAAACAGTGTTTGAATAAATGTGTATTTAGCTTAAAAATATTTTTTGTACTTTGGGGTTAAGATGAATACTTTAAGGGAAGCTCAGATCTGGAAAGTGACAAATGTTCAAGCCAAGTTTCATCGTCCTTTAACATCTGGAAGTACCTTAACGCGCGATCACCAGAATTCTGGACCCCCCTCCGACTCCCCTCACAGTGCCCGAATCCAGTCCGCTCCTGTCAATGATGTATCTAAGGCTTGTGGTTGTTCTGCCCACCAAGTTTCATCCCGATCAGTCCACTCTAAGCGTGTCACAAGATTTCCAGCTCTTACCCCCCCCCCCCACATTCATCGGATCCGGTCCGGACCTGAAATGGCACATTTGAGACGCGAGATCTTTCCGAATATCAAGCTTCATTTAGATCCAATTACCGGTTCGAATGTTCTACATATCTAAAGATTTTGGATTCCCCCTACCTCCACTTCCCCCACGATGATCGGACCGGGGAACTGACTCTTTTTAAGTCAATCTTGTCAAGTGTCTAATGTTCAAGCCAAGTTTCATCGTCCTAGCACATCTGTAAGTACCTCATCTCGCGATCACCGGAATTCAGGACCGCCGTCTCCCACCTCAATTGCCATATAGCAATCGCAATTACTGTCCGTTCGTCGGTCTGTCGGACTGCTCGGGAACTTCCACATAAGCTAGGACGATGAAACTTGACAGGCATATCAGGGACCCAACCAGATTAAATTGGAAATAGTGATTTTCCCGATCCGACCATCTGGGGGGGGGGGGTGTAGGAAGGGGGAATCCAAAAAAATCTAGGTATTTTAACTAGCGAACTGGTGAGGATAATGAAATTTTATATTCAGAAGACCTCGTGTCTCAGACGTCCAACTTGAAATCCCGACTGGCTTCGGTGCCCCTGGGGAGAGTTGGGGGGGGGGGGGGAGATCTTGGGAAACCCTTAGAACGGAAGGATCGGCATGACACTTGTTGGGAAGAACAAGCACATATCCTAGATACATCATTGACATAACCGGACCGGATTCGGACACTGCGCAGAGTTGGGGGGAGGGGGAGGGGATTCTGTCACGAGTTCGGTACTTCCTGATGTGCTGGGAGGATGAAAGAAACTTGGCAGGCAAGTCAAGGACCCGAACAGACTGACTTGATAATATTCGTTTCCCCGATCCGACCATCGCGGGGGGAGTGAGAGATGGGGATTCCGGGATCAATTGGCATGCATAACTTTTGAACGGGTGATGGGATTTGAATGAAACTTTGCAAGTGGAAAGAACTATCGTCTCAGATATTCCATGTCAAGTCCTAATCGGATCCGATAATTGTGGGGGTGGGGGGCACCGGAAAACTCGTGGAACGCTTAGAGTCGAGGGTAGATATTCCTTCAGCCCAAGCTGACTGCGAATCATATTTGACAATGCAAAACGTGTACGTCAGCTACATTTCATTAGAGCTATATTTCGGCCCTTCTTTGCAAAGGTCCTCTTCAGGCTCAAGCCGCTAAAAAAAAATTAGGTATATTGGAAATATAGCTCTAATAAAATGTAGCTGCATGGCGGATCCGTTTTGGGATTGAAATGGAACTTGGTGGGGAGAGCATCACCTAAAACAACCGAATTTCGCAAGTCTGGTAATAGATACGAACTAAAGAAAAATCCGGTGATTACCGAATTCGGTCACGAATCAAAACCTAATGACCGAATTATGAAACGAGCTAAACAAATGCGATAGAACAGATACGGAGTTGAGACAAGTCCGGTGAATTACAGACTTTGGTAACGATTGAGACGAAGGGACGCACCGAATGCAGTGAAGTCGATGCGGGCTGAGCAGAAGTTGGGTGAATAACCAAATCCGATAGAGAATGGGAACCAATAAACTAGTTAGATCACCCAATTTAGAAACATGGGGACACAAGATTTTATAAAATGGGCATCAGGGCTTCGCGGCGAAGCTCGTTTCGACCGAATTTTCGCCATGGTCTTTATAAATATTGGGAAGAATTTTTATTTCGCCTGTCCCTAGAATCACATTCACCACGGTTCGAGAGAACTTTAAAAGCGTTCCTCCATATCACGCAGTGTTTGGATCTTTGTTTAAACCCTTAATATCACCAAGACTACAGTGAAAGCTATGGACCACCGGAAGAACCTACACTGACATACGTTTCTGGACTCTTGAAGACCTTCTGTTTCGTTAACTAAAATTTGGTGGTTGTGTTCAGAATATTAAAGTTTAAATCATAATAACGTTGTCCAGTTACACAATTATATATGCGAGTCTAGGAAGATAAAGTTAAGTGGTTGGTACCTTGTTTGGAATGTCTAATTCTTAGGATTACTGTTGAAAAATATTAATTTCCTGTGCCCATCGGCATTTTGAAAAGCAAAGATTGTCGACACCTTAACAAGTCGCGCTATATTTGAAAATAGAAAGCACGTTCTAGAGGCCGAAAGGAATCCAGAGGGCAGAGTGGAACCCCAAGCAGCCAGTTGCCCAGTCATTTGAAGTTGAAGGAAGGAAGGAGGTCTCTCAAGTCTCAGCACAGGACCAGAGGATTAACATCTGTTAATGAGTGGCTGGAGAGGTAGAGCAGAATACGGTAGCCTATATTTGTTGGAATGTAGCCGAAGAAAACTCTAAATGCTACAACAGGGAACTCTTAGAGCTTGGTCACATCTGGCTATTTTTCATATGACTATTTATACAGTGATACACTAACATTAGAAACACCAGACATTCACAAAATCATCAGTCTCCTTACTAATTCTAAAATCACATGAAAGCTTCAAGAGCTGAGGTTGCTCACTCTCCCTGCATCACATCCATACCAGCTTGTCGCCATTGCGGACATGTGACTCCAGGTACATCGGTACCAAGGATGGTGATGACGGCCAGCGTCAAGGATGGGTTTAAAGGTTCATTACGGAGTAAGCTTATAGTGGCCAGGGTCTATGTATCCTAAAGAGTGTATGTGTTTAAAGAAAGATATGAGGCTTGAGCCCAGACTGGATAGAACTAGATACCCCCCCCCCCTCAAATGTTGTCGGTCAGCTGGTGATAAAAAAGAAAAATAGTCTATGTCAAGCGCCCAGATTTTGTGTAGCCTAACATTTTTCTTCTTAAATACAGTCTTTGTTTTGAAAATTTCAGTAAAAATAACTAGCCAGTGGTTTAAGACCTTGGCCACCCTCTCCAATCCATTTTGGCTAGAAATGACTCTGATTCTGTAGGGAGCAAGACAAGAGAAAAGTTAACCAGGTCTCGTCTTTTTTTAAGAAGAGAAATAGTATTTAAAATCTATATCTGATTTTCACTTTTCAGATATGTGAATAGCAAAAAGCACCCAATTTGCACTGTGATTTAGGGAAATGAGCAAAAATGTCGCAATGAACACACCTGAAAATACGAAGCACAGCCACCTAAAAAAAATGCCCAAATGGCACAAATGCGCACCATCTGGCAACAATGGGTCACACTAGATCAAAGAAAAGGCAGGTTTTTGGGTTGGTAAATTAAAAAAGAAAATAAGAAGATACTCCTAATTCTTAATGTTGTTGTTTTAAATTCAGCAGACGAGTTAGAGTGAAACAGCATTTCTGATTATGTCTCAGGACAATATACTGGTATTTTCTTTAGTGCTGTTGACTAGAAAATAATTTTATATAGATTAAAGACAACATTCGGATCCTTATTATATAGGTAAAGATTGACAACAAAAGTCATTGAATATTACCCCTGAAGAAGTATTTTTTTCATTTAAAAAAATAGAAAAAATACGTCAAACAGATGCTTCTTTATTATTTCTCTGTTGAAAACAAAAAGTAGACATTAAATAGATGTGATGAATGGCATTTTGACATCTGGAAATGCTTTACCTTTCTCTCCAAATATGTTAGGTTAGTCCTGGGATATTGAAAACAAAATCACAGTACAGGAGGGGTATCCAATCTCGAATTTACGCAACCTCGAACCTGGCCCAAAAAGATTGGAAGAAAATTTCAGTCCAGTCCTAAAAAGGTCCTAACTGTCAAGGGAAACCCTGAGTGACCCAGGACCTGTTTTGGACTGCACAGAATTTCCTTGTAAGGTTTTCAGGCCAAGTTCGAGGTTGTATAAATTCAAGGTTAGTTACTCCTCCTGTAATTCACATTTGCCTAACATAATCAGAACTGAATTGTTGCAAAACCGGTCAAGTTTCGATTCTACAACCCTAACTGCAGTTCATTGTGCCCAAGCTGCCCCAAAGCCATCAAACATCACATCTCCTAAGGATTCTCAGAATCCTCCCGGCGATTGCACCGATCTGCGCAGGTTAGTAGACTCATTTCAGCCGAGAAATCTGTGCAGATTTGGGTGCGGATTGTCAAACCAGTTCTGTTTTGAGCCTAGTGTGACCAGGCTCTTACTGTAGAATCCTTGCCAAAGTACCCCAAATGGGGGAATAGATTTCCAAAATATATTTCATAGACTATTTAATTCTTCTTTCAGGTTTGTCATGGTCCAAATCATGCCACTTACTAATTGACAGTTATCAGTAGGTAATGTCATGCTGGAAGTTTGTTAGACCTAAAAAATTTGATTAGAGAAAAATAATATTTTCAAATTATTTGGATGCCACAAGTGGCTGCACCTGTTAGTTATTAGACTATGTCAATTATTTTATCCCTTTCCACTTGCTTGTTGTAATAAGCAAGTAGCAGAACCAAGGTATGGAAGATTCGAGTTCAATTGTTCAAATAACAAAACAAGCATAACTCTACAGTAGAGGTATGCTTATTTGAACATTTGTTAACTTTGAACTTTGCCATTTTCATGCATTTGCTGCGACAAAAGTTCCACCAGTTAGCCAACGTATGTAGGTTAATTAAGGGGCTCTGAAAACAGAGGCGTTACTAGCCAAAATGTATGGGGGGGGGGGGGACGAGGCATTTACCGACTGGCTGGTAATTTTTACCGACTTTTTCTGCAGAAAAAACGACTGTTTTCAACAAAAAAAATGACATTTTTGAAAAAAATCGACCGATTTTCAGAAAAATCCACTGATTTTCAGAAAAAACCGACTATTTTGACGAAAAATTGACCAATTTTCAGAAAAAACAACTGTTTTCATGAAAAAAGTCAACTATTTGACGAAATATCGCGGTGCTTCGCGCCGACTCGGTTATTTTTTACCGACTGGCCGACAGCATCGGGGGGGAGGGGGGCCTCCCCCCCCAAGTCGTGACGCCCCTGCTGAAAACACCTGAACAGGTTTTTGGGATCTTCATTCTACCATTTAGCCCAAAACTGCACTTTTCACATTTAGCTAACTGTTCAAATAAGCATACCTCTACTGTACTACACTGTTACTGTGTAGGCCCTTTCAGTTGCCTACAATCATTCATCCTAGTAGGTTAAGGTAGTTTATGCTTCTTTGAATGCTATTTAAGTTTGAACAGTGCAGTTCTGTGCTAAGTGGTAATTGAAGATCCGAAACAGGCGTTGATGTGTTCTTAGGAACACCTAATCATAATGGTTCATTAGCCACCTAGCCACAAAAGAATGCAAAAAAGTAAATAATTATTTTTTTGTAGCAGCAACAGATGCCATTGCCGTTGTTTAGTTGTAAAGAAATGTTTCATGCATAGAGTTGTAGTCGAATGGAGTACTTTTATTTGACCTGCTTCAGACTAGGATAGTCTTGAGCAGTAGTATCCAGCAAAAGAGCCAATATGGGCATAAGGTCCCTCAAAATGGTCTCTCACCATGGCACCCCTTAACACCACCTCTTTCACTTTGTGTTCATTCGCCCTTCCCTCGATTACTGCTGCCCGGTATGTCGGTTTATCACGGGAGCAGTCGGAACCAGGAGGACACAGAGACAAAAAAAGGAGACGTCAAACCCCGTGGGGGTGGTCCTTTTTGAGCCCCAAAACCCAATTGAAAAGGGTGGTCTACCTCGCAAAATTGCCAGAACCCAATTGCAATTGGGTGGTGTACCTCGCAAAATTGCCAGAACCCAATTGTAATTGGGTGATCTACTGCGAAAAACAGTCAAGAACCAATTGAAATTGGGTGGTCTTCCTCGGAAAATCCATTTTTTTTTAGGAACAGGATGAATTAAAAGCCAAGTTTTTCCGATGATTGGAGCATGATACTGGTGACGGTGACATTGTATCAGAATCATTTTGCTTTCAAAGAGGTCCAAGCAGATGATGACCTCAAGTATGTGAATTGATAGACCGCTATAGACCTCTTGTCTGTTACGTCGACCGATGGTGGTAGGGGGGGGGGGGGGCTATCCCGTCTGATTGCCGCTATTTTGTTGTCCTACCGGATTTGATTTTTAAGCCAACTCTGGCTGCTTCAGACTCGAGGATGGCCAGGGCTACTTTCAGTTCTTCCATGGTTCCGCGAATCATTGCGATGTCGTCGGAGAAGTAAAAATCGGAAGGCATTCTGCTGGCCAGCAGCTGCTGCCTATACTTGTCCAACACTACTGTTAATCTTGAAGGGATTGAATTTCTTCTGTTGGCCATTAGTAAGCTCTCTGACACAAGAGCCGAAATAGTCTCGATAGCTTCGCAGGAAGGTAGGCAGTTTTCGGGATCAGCCACAAATGCAGACTTGAAGGCAACGTGGGCCGCCTAATTGTTTTGCCTGAAGTCGCAAGGTTTTTCGAACAACAGTCAGACTATGAAGATCTGTGCAATGGTCGAACGTCTAGGCATGGATATATTTGAGAATGGACCATGCTGGAGGCTTCCTGCAACACTAGCATGGTAGATAATTTGTTGGGGACTGACGGCAATGTTATTTGTTGCGGTTATAAACCGGGAAAATTATTCTTTGCCTTATTTCCGTCCAAGCTCTGCTGAACTACGCTAATTAAGCACCAGAGGGAGCTTAGATGTGAACTAGTAGATAGTAGGTTCTGAGTAGGATGGAATGTTAAAACTCATGCTTCCATTCTTTAGTTGCCCACTCTAGTCCAGTGCCTTTTTTAATGCTTCGAGAAGGACGCCAGAGACTGTTGCTTCGGACAGTTCATTCTAGGGGTTGACAACTCTGTTCGTGTTGAAGCTATTCTGGCCCTGGTGCTGACAGACCGTTTGAACAGCTTCTTTGAGTGTCCTCGGGTGCACTGTGAGAGCCTAGGTGGCTTGGTAGGATCTTAGCAGATGCTGAATTTAGGGCAGGGATGGCAGTCTTCAGCATCTCCGCTCCTGCCGTCCATGATCTCGTCCTTGGTAAAAGGTTCTTCGTTTCTCGATGAGGTGGCGTTTGGCAAGGGGCAACAACTGCACTGCGATATCGTCGTCGAAGTCAGCATCCGAGAGCACTCTGCCGTAAGAGTTTTTGCGAGCGGCTGATGAGGACGTGGTCACGTGGTCAATCACACAGTTGAACAGCTCAGAGGTGCTGTTGTTCTCGGAGGGATATAATTTTCTTCTGTTGATCGTGAGTGAGCTGTCGGAGTCGCTACACACTTTCCGGAAGATGCTCATTAGCTTTGCGGGTCTGGAAGGCATGCAGTTTTCGGGATCAGCCACAAAGATTGGCAATCGACTGAGTCGAAAGCAGATGTGGAATCACGCCATTAAAGTATTTTGAATGAATTCGTGGGCCTTTTTCGCCAACTGTCTGAGAATGGTGAAGATTTGATCAATGGTCGATCGTCTCAGCATGGGGAGTCTTCGAGCATGGAGGATACTGGAGGCTTCTGTTACAGTAAGTATTAATGATTGAATTCGCAGGCCTTTTTGGCCAACTGTCTGACAATGGTGAAGGTATGTTGAATTTGTGATCGTCTCGGCATGGGGATGTCTTCGAGCATGGAGGATGCTGGAGGCTTCTACTACAGTATTATGGCAAAATAATTTGCTGGGGACTGATAACAGTGCTATTCCACCGTATCTGTTGCAGTGGCTTTCGTTTCGTGGTAGTTGTTGCGCAGTGGCTCTTGTGCCCCTTATGATTGTAAGCCAGGAGGACCAGTCAATACCTTTTTTCTAGCATGGCAGAGCCGACAGCCTTTGGTAGCTCTATTCGTGTCCTTCTTCATCTCGTCCTTGGTGAAAGGATCTTCATTGCAGGATGACCTGTTGGTGGCGTCAGCCTCCAAGAACAGTTGAAGATCAGCTAGATAGCTAGATCGGAGGACAGACATTACAAAAGGGTGCTGAGTTGATCATCTCATCCGACGAAGCAGGCTGGCTGCTCGGTGATCGTGTTTCCGGTGGGGGTTTGGCTCTGCTCCTGTACTTCATGATCTCGCCCTTGGTGTAAAGGTTCTTCGTTGCTCGGTGAAGTGGCGGTGGTAAGGGGCACCAGCGGTACTGCGATATCTTCGGCGAAGTCAACATCCGAGAGCACTCTGCCGGTAAGTGTTTTGCGAGCGGTTGATGAGGACGTGGTCAATCACCCAGTTGAACAGCTCAGGAAGTACTGCGCATCCTTGCCTGAAGCTACTGTTGATCTTGGAGGGATGTAATTTTCTTCTGTTGACCGTGAGTGAGCTCTCAGAGTCGTTATACAGTTCCCGGAAGAGGCTGATTAGCTTTGCTGGTCTGCAAGTCATGCAGTTTTAGGGATCAGCCACAAAGATTTGCAAACGACTTAGTCGAACGCAGATGTGAATCGACGCCATTTAAGTATTTACAATGAATTTGTGGGCTTTTTTCGCCAACTGTCTGACAATGGTGAATGTATGTTCAATGGTGGTCGTCTCGGCATGACGACGTCAAAATAATTTGCTGCATGGGACTGATAAAAGCTTGCAGTGGCTTTTGTTTCGCGGTAGTTGTTGCGCAGTGGCTCATGTGCCCCTTATGACTAAGCCGAGAGGACCAGTCAGTGCCTTTTTCCAGCATGGCAGAGACCGACAGCAGTAGTATAAATCCGCCGACTCTAGCTCAACCCCCCCCAAATTTCAAAACCCCAATTTAACATCAATTTCTTCAATTTTAACATGCTTTTTTCCAAATTATCCCCCTTTTTAAAGATATTTGTATTTTCTTTTTTCCCAAAAAAAGGGTCCAAGAAATAGGAAATATTAACCTTTATACTACATATAAACTACTACTACTTTTGTTTTTGCATTTTTCATTTTTACTGAGTAAACAGTTCCAAGTCAACATATTGTTCCGAGTTCTTATTTACACGCAAAATAGGCTGTAAAATAAGATTGTTCTTTAGAAGTAACTCATCAGCAATTGCATTGTATCTCTGCGGTATAAACAGATCACACATCTTCTTGTTATGATTGATAACTACAACTAACTTGTCACCATATTTTGTCTTAGCTATTCTCATTTTAACGATGGTATACTTCAATCCTAATACCAACTGTTCTTTCTTGATTGTCTCATTGTATTTATTCATTCTGATTGTATTCAAGACCTCCATTTATTAGCGGCTGATTTTCTTTAATAAAAAATCAAACTACTATTCATCACATCATCAAAATTTAATCTTCTCAACAAACCCAAAAGACCTATCTCTAGTTCGGAAAAGCTCTTTGGGTGAGCAAAAAATAGAAAATCTCTTTGCATTCACATCATAAAACACTTGGTTCCGGAGAGCTAACAGGCCCCGTTGGCGTAATGGTCTAAGCGATTGCAAGCTTACCAACCATTGAATCAACGAAGGCGTGAGATCGAATCCCACTACTAGCAGCTTGTTAGAAGTAAGGACTTCGGAAAAAAAACCTAGCGGGTTTCCTCCCCTCACGGGGCTGCCCCAGACACACCAATAAAAAAATAATAAACAACACCAAATTTTCCAACAGTTACATTGTCTGGGGCGGGAGGTTTTACAAAAATTTTCTATTTTTCCCATTTTTCTTTACTTTTTTGTTGATTCCTTTTTACAGTATTTGTAACCATTCAAACAGACTTGCTTCATGTATTTTTCGCGAGGAAAAAATCTAAATGTTTTACGCATTTCTGCTTCACGCTGAATAACCTCATCAACCGTTAATTGACCACATTTTAGCATTGATACCAATTCAGTGTAAAAATTATACGCGGTTCTATATTCTGCTTTTCTATCTGCAATATTTAAATGTTTTTCAGTTATTTCAATAATAACGGAACCCAAGCTTAAAGACGCTAAAGGTAGCATAAGAAACGCACTTAATCCTGCTGCCGAAAAGGCAAATTTGGATAAAAGAAGACCGTTGCTTACATTATTATAATATTTATAACTTCGGCGATATACAAACATTTTCTTTTCCAATTCCTCCATTTATACTATAGCTAAATTGTTTAAAAAATTACTTCTTTAGGTTTGCTTCCAAACTTAGCAATTCGGAGCACATACGCCATCTCGTAAACAATATTGGAGATATCGTGATCACTCGATGACAATCCAGGGAGCGCTTGCTCCGCGAATCACTCCATCTGGGAACTCTCTTTTTATCGCTCAGAGCAAACAGAGATAGCGCTTGCTCTGTGAAACGCAAAAAACTCCACCGTCTCGGCAACTGTGCTCTCTGTGCATTGAGCCTTTGCTCCATGAAACACATACTGAAACAAGTGAATTTCTTTACGTCTGAGAAAACTCAGTCAGTGGAAATTCATTAATAAAAATAATCCCCTAATAAATGATGGAAACTGCAGAGGTTATTCAACGTTGTAAAACCATTATATCAAACAACGAATCGGTTATACGAAGTTTACCGAAACACAAAATTAATGAACTTCGTACATATGCAAAAATAAACAATATCAAAACAAATGGTGAAACGAAAAAGGAAATAACTAATAAGATAATAAAGCAACTTAATAGGAATACTTTGCTTGCGGAAGATACAATTAATATTCGGCGCAGAAATGAAAGGATTCGGAACAAAAATAGACCATCAAATTATACACCAGAGCCAGCATTAACGAAGATATTAGAACATGAGATAAAAGAAAATAATATTGCTATTGGAAATATAAAAAAAGAGGAGAAACGGATAATAGAAAAGGATACAAGTGAATTAAAAAGGTTTCTAAAAAACAAAGGCCTACCCACTCGTGGGAACAGAGATGAAGTTATAGAACGCATTAAGGAATACTATGGTAGGATAATTAATAAGCAGAAACAAACTATGGATAAAACTAGAGGTATCCTGAGAGATCAAACAGAAAGAGGTGATAAAAACAGACACAAACTAATCGATTTATCTACTCTCTTTATAAATAAGAAACAAATCAAAGAAGAAACATCGATTCCCAATTATTTGTTTAAAACAGAAGAAGAACAACACCCCACTATTGTAAGAGAAAATGAAAACATTTACACAGTAAACGTATCGATTGAAAGCAACGGTAGAGACGAAAATACTCTCATTAGTTTTGTTTTTGAGGATTTGCAACGAAGAATGAATGAAATATACCAGTACAGAGTTCAGTTTGTGACCAAGGTTATTTTCTATCGACAAGAGAATGATGAGGAAGTAGAAGTATTTTACAACAGTACTTCTTGGGTTTTAAACAAAAATAGTGTCCTTACTCGTAGCCATTTAGATGACAACAACAGGAGACTTAGTTCTTTGAGTAATACCCCTCGATCTGGATTACAATTTAGGCGATATGATGCAATCGACTACAGGATGACTCGAATCGAATCCTACATGGGGGGAACGTTTAAAACACTGCCAGATTTCGTAAAAAATAAAAAAGCTTGCATAAATATAAAAAATAATGATCAAAAGTGTTTTCTATGGTCTATCTTGGCACATTTATACCCAGCTAAGGACAACGCTGAAAGAACTTCGAAATATAAACAATATGAGAACGAGTTTGATTTCAAAGGGGTTACCCACTTTCCGATGGATACACAAGATATTCACAAATTTGAAAATAAATACAACATTAAGATTTGTTTATTTCAAATTGATAAAGAGAAAATAATCAGAAGTCACATACTAAAAAGTACAATAAATGGCAAAACAGCAAAACATGTTATTCATTTACTATATTTTGATAATCATTATGTGTTAGTAAAGAATCTGAGCAGACTAGTTGGTTCTGAAATATCTACAAGACAAAAAAAGATATACCTCTGCACTTTTTGTGGAAGGCATTTTACAAAACAAGAACACTTTGAAAAACATGAACTGAAACATAACTGTGAAGACCCTGATATTATAATGCCTCCTGAAGGTTCTAAAATACAATTTAAAAATATTTCAAAACAGATGAAAGTACCGTACTGCATAATCGCAGACTTTGAGTCTTATAATGAAGAATACAATCAAGTACACGGAAAGAAAACAATCAAAGTAGCTGAACAGAAACCTTTTGCGTACGGATTTCAGGTATGTTGCTCCTTTGATACAAACCAGAACAAGTACTACGATTATTTTGGTGAAGACGCTGCAAAACATTTTGTAAAAACCATTACAGAAGTGTCCACAGAAATTGCATACAAGTATGAAAACAGACAAAGAAATCACACTTATACCGACGAAGAAATTAAAGAAAAATGGAAGACACTAAAGAACAAGACTTGCCATATCTGTAACACAGAAATTACTGAAAATCCCCACTTCGATCACGACCATATGACAGGAAAGGATAGAGGTTTCACACACGCTGAATGTAACATGAAATACAGGATTCCCAAGCATATCCCTGTAGTCCTACACAACTTATCCAAGTATGACTCCCATCTATTTGTGAAAGAATTAGCACCTGATAACGGGATTTTTGAATCAGCAGAAAGTTTCATTTCATTTTCGAAATCAATAAGTATTCCAAGACAGGATAAGGAGATAAAATATGAAATCAGATTTATAGATTCTATTCGATTCATGGCTTCATCACTAGACAAGCTATCAGCAAATTTAGCGAAATGTGACTGTAAAGTATCCTGTAATCATCTGAGAGAGATTTTCAAATACACATCTGACAGTTTCAGAAACGATGCTGAATTTAAAGAAATAATTAAAAAGGGGGTGTATCCTTATGAATTTGTGGATAGTTTCAGTAAAATGGATTTTCCAAAGTTACCACCCATAGAAAGCTTTTATTCTAGGTTAACGGGAAAAGGTATTGAAAAAGCTGATTATAAAAGAGCGGTGTCTATCTGGGAACAATTTAACTGTGAAACGTTACTGGATTATACCAAGTTGTACCTAAAAAGTGACGTTTTAATATTATCAGATGTTGTAGAGAATTTCAGAAATGTATGTATACATAATTATGACCTGGATCCACTTCATTATTTCTCAGCTCCAGGATTAACGTGGGATGCTTTCCTAAAACATTCGAAAGTAGAACTACCGTTATTCTCAAAGGAAGACATGTACACATTCGTTGAAAAGGGAATAAGAGGTGGTGTATCTCAATGTATAAAAAGATACGCTAAAGCAAATAATAAATATATGAGCGGTTATGATAAGAATAAATCATCTAATTATCTAATGTATTTTGACAAGAATAATTTGTATGGGTGGGCGATGTCGCAAAAATTACCCGCAAAAGATTTCCAATTCATTTCCATACCAGAAGCTTTGAAAGAGAGAAATGAAAACAGTTCACTCGAGTATTATAACCATCTAAAATATCATGTTAACTCGGTGATACAATTACCGAATGTAGGTGCTATCTATGAAGTAGATTTTGAATATCCGAAAGAACTTTTCCACTTACACAAAGATTTACCATTAGCACCCGAACATTTCAATGGCAAACTATGTACGACCTTACTGGATAAAAACAACTACGTAGTTCACCACAGGAACCTAGAATTCTATTTACAAAAGGGGTTGACATTGAAAAAAGTACATAGAATACTAGGATTCACTGAAAGTGCTTACTTACAAGGATACATAGATCACAACACAGCACTTAGAACTAAAGGCACAAATGATTTTGAAAAAGACTTTTTTAAGCTGATGAACAATGCTTGCTTTGGAAAAACTATGGAGAATGTGAGGAAACGAGCAGATATGGAAATAATAACTGATGACAAAACAAGGGAAAGAATAATCAAGAAACCCAACTTTAAATCTGAAATCATATTCAGTGAAAACTTTTCTGTAGCGAGGATGTCAAAGGAAAAGATCAAATTAGACAAACCCATGTTTATCGGTTTTGCTGTACTGGAACTATCCAAACTATTGATGTATGAATTCCATTATGATTATATGAAACCTAAATATGGTGATCAACTTGATTTGTGTTATATGGATACAGATTCCTTCATCTATGACATACGAACTGAAGATTTCTATCAAGATATTAAACCGGATTTGAATGAGAGGTTTGATACATCTGATTATGCGAAAGATAATCCATACGGGTTTCCTAATGTAAACAAGAAAGTGATAGGAATGATGAAAGATGAATTAGCAGGACAAGTGATGACAGAGTTTGTTGGGTTGCGGTCGAAAGTATATGCTTATTTAAAGGACAACCAAGACCTTTCAAAAGCTAGCAAAAAACTAAAAGGAATAAAAACAAACATAGTGAAAGATAAAATTACGATTCAAAACTACAAGGATGTTCTGTTTGGAAACGTTGGAAACCTTTCAGTAACCCAGTACAACTTAAGGTCATACAAACACAATATGTTTCTAGAAGAACAGAATAAAAAAGCCCTAGATCCTAAGGATGATAAAAGGATTGTATCCAGTGATAAATTCACAACTTTTCCATTAGGTTACAAACAATAAATATTCAAGTACCTACTTAAAAATTTCAAGTACCTAGTTATAAAATTCAAGTACCTAGTTAAAAAATTCAAGTATATAGTTAAAAAAGTCAAGTACCTAGTTAAAAAAAAGTCAAGTACCTAGTTAAAAAAGTTAGCTACCTAGTTGAAAAAAGTTAGCTACCCTAGTTAAAAAATTCAACTACCTAGTTGGTAAATCTTATAATGAAAAATTCTTCCTAAATAAATGAACGAAAAGGCACCAATAAAAGTGTATGATTTTAGCGAAAAGAATAACTATCAGAACAAACACGAACTTGCACCTCAGTGGCCATTTAGATTATTAATTTGTGGAAGTTCAGGAACAGGAAAAACCAATTTACTCTTGAATTTAATTTATGAATACATCTGTTTCAACCGAATATACTTGTATGCAAAAGATCTTGAAGAAGACAAATATAAAGACCTTATAGACAATTTAACCACCTTGGAATTAAAATGTAAAACGAATATTTTAACCGTAAGTAATGACCTTAATGATATTATCGATGTTGACGACCTAGACCCCAATTATCAGAACTTGATTATCTTTGACGATTTTGTAACTGAAAAAGACCAGAAGAAAATAGAAGATTTATTCATAAGAGGAAGAAAGAAAAATGCTTCAATTGTTTACTTGTCTCAGAGCTATCATAAAACGCCAAAGGTGGTAAGACTTCAGTGTAATTATTTTGCATTCTTTCAGTGTTCTAATCCAAAAGAAGTAAAATTAATCAGGCAAAATCATGTATCTAATATAGACAATGAGAACTTTCTGAAACAATTCGAGGCTGCAACCAAGGGCTATGGGTTTTTCTTCATAGATTTAAAAACAAAAGATAAGACCCTGAAGTACAGGAAAAACTTTGAAAAATTTACCGGATAATTTATTTCTATAATAAATGAATAAATTTGGTAGTGTTGGAAAAAAGGTTGCTAACGAATCGAAAGTTACTGACGAAAATGGTAACATTAACCTACACGATAGACGCATTATAAATTTAGGTGATGCGAAAACAGATAAGGATGCTATTAGCTTAAGATCTATGACTGTGATTTTGAATCAATTTAAAGAACAGATGACTGCGGGACAAGTGCAAACCAATCAGTATTTTAGCGAAGATATCAACAGATTAACTGCGGTAGATGATTCTCCTGATAATGCATTGATAAGGATCAAAGATAAAGGATTATTTGTAAAACAAACAATTAAAGCCACTGAAACAGAAATTGATGCTGGGGATAAAGTAATCACAAATGTTCAAGACCCTAGAAACAAAAAGGATGCTGTTAATTTAGATAGGTTAACAACAGACCTTTTAAAATATGACGAAAAGCTTCTTAACCAACAAACCCTTAGCAAAAGTATTGAAACAAAGATTGGTGACCTTAGGAAAATCATTGACAAAAAGACTCTTGACCTTAGCAAAAGCATTGACAAAAAGGTTCTTGACCTTAGGAAAAATGATTTTGACCATGAAGTCCATATCAATGGTATTGAAAGAGCAGTCGTAAACATTTTAAAAAGGCTTTTAGAGCAAAAACCTGTTGATCAAGATTTTGTTACGAAAACAGAAGACTTTATGAAAACTAAACTAAAGAAATAAAATTTATATGATAAATTAATTTTCTAATAAATGGTTGAGACAATGGAGTATATAGTTTATTTGTCAAAGCTTCAGAAAGGAAAGCTGAAGAAATGTTTTGGTGCTAAACAAAAATGCCAGATACGTGTTAGTCATAGTAGGCAAAATGAACGAGAACCAGTCAAGTTACTATTAAGTAAACGACAAATTGATAAAATTGAAACATGTAAAATGAATAATAAGGGTTGTGACATTGATGTATCATATAAACAGATGAAAGAAGCGATTCAAAAGGGTGGATTACTTCCTTTCCTAATACCGTTAGCAATTACGCTTGGTAAGGCAGCTTTAACAAGTGGTGCTGCTGCTTTGGGTACATTCGCTGGTAAGAAATTGGTGGATAACATAACCAACACAGGTGGTGCGCTTACACTTCCTGGAACACAAAAAGTTGTGGGTCGTGGAAGACCGAAGAAGGAAAAGGAGGATGCATCCGTAAAGAACACAGGCGGTGCGCTTACACTTCCTGGAACACAAAGAGTGGTTGGTCATGGGGTACGGGGAAGACCTAGGAAGTCAAAAAACGGGGAAGTCAAAAAAGAAGCAAAAGTAAAGTAGGACCTCTAACCAATTTTGACATTATGGATTCATTAGGGGATATACCATATTTTAGAGGTGTTTTCTCTATAGATACGTTACCTAAACAAATAAATAACCTAGAATGTGGTGTCATTAATTATGATAAACTCGGAATGCCTGGAACTCACTGGGTAGCGTATTGTAATCTACCTAATCAACCCCATGTAGAATTTTTCGATTCTTTCGGTATACCCCCAGGAAAAGAAATAATTAAATATCTTAAAACTTCAAAGAAAAAAATAGCTTATGAAAATCTTGCTGTTCAAAATATAGATGAATTAAACTGTGGATTTCACTGTATTTCCTACATTAAGCGCAAAATGAAGTTGGTAGCTTTTCGTTTATAAAAATTGTTTTCTAATAAATGGATATTTATTGTATGAAGTGTAAAAAGAAAACTGACACTGAATCAATGTTTAAAGCAGTGTCACAGAAAAATAATGTTCCAATGGTAAAAGGTAATTGTGTTTTTTGTGGGTCAAGGAAAAATCTGTTTTTAAAAAAAACCTCGACGCAGAAAAAGATATTTTAAATACGTATTATTCTAATTATTCAGGTGTGGATGATATTCATAGAAAATTAAAAGAAAATGGAGTGAACATTTCTAAAGATAAAATAAAAAATGTGTTGCAAAATGAGAATGTATATACCTTACACAAACCTTCTTATCATAACTTTGAAAGGAGACGAGTCTATGTTCACTATGTGGATGAGCAATGGCAAGCTGATTTAGTTGACATGCAGAAATATAAAAAAGCGAATGATAAAACAAATTACATCTTAACTGTAATTGATTGCTTTAGTAAATACGCTTGGTGTGCCCCTTTGAAAGATAAAACGGGTGCTGAAATAATCAAGGCATTCGGTCATATATTTAAAGAAAGAATTCCTAAGAAACTACAAACTGATAAAGGTAAAGAATTTGTAATGAGAAACGTTCAAACTTTTTTGAAAAATAATGATATACACTGGTTTGCATCTGAAAGTGAATTGAAAGCGCAAATTGTTGAACGATTCAATAGAACACTGAAAGAAAAGTTATGGAAATATTTTACGCACAAAAACACTACTAAATGGATTGATATTTTACCTTTATTTGTTAGTAGTTATAATAACTCTTATCATCGTTCAATACAAATGAAACCCGTTGATGCTAGTAAAAAAATGAATCAGAAAAAGGTTTACAATGCTTTGTTTCCTCCAGCAGATGACTACACAATTACAGGACATTACAATGTAGGGGATTTAGTCAGAATAAAAAAAGAAAAAAGTATTTTTGATAAAGGATATTTACCTAATTATACGAATGAAGTATTCCAGATAGCAACCATTCGACCTACCATTCCCATTACTTATGAAATATCTGACAAAAGTGGGGAATTAATTCAAGGAGGGTTTTATGAAAAAGAACTTTCCAAATTTATTATGAAATAAAATTACTTGTATATAAATGGATTCAAGACGTTTGACTGATATGTTATCGGGTATAGTGAAGAACAGAGAAATTCAAAGAAAAAAAGTTCAACAATACGAGATGGAGAAAGCAGGGTTTCGGGAATATGCTTCAGAATTAAACGCTCCAGTTGTTATGGCACAAAAAGAAAACATGAAGACACAAAAAGATTACACTGAAGCGATCATGAAGAAATTACAAAAGAATGATGAAAATTCAAGCAGACGGTTTCAAAGATTAGGTAATGCATTTAAAACTTCAGAGGAATCGAGTTCAAAGGAATCGAGTAGAGCGCCAACTCCTGCTTTAGAACCAACTCCCGCTTTAGCCCCATTATCCATTGAAATGAATAAAGGTATTACCCAAGAGTTTTTAAATCAGATTAATTCAAAACATGCAGAATCCTGGGATGACAATGATCCTTATTTTAAAATACCTATGTATTACATTAGTAATCCTATGGATATAGAGGAGGCTATGAATCATTTAACAACTATAAGTAAAAGTTATGGTGGGACAAAGAGTAAAGGTTACTCTAACCATGATCAAATAATTGAATTTATAAGAGTTTACAAGGATAGGTTAAGAACCATTCAAAATAATTGGGGATTAGTCAAACAGCAAGGAACTGGAATATTTATGAATTGTGATGAAATGATTAAAAAATTGTACACTTTGATAGGTAGTAGAGTGAACGGGAATACATCTGATGAGGTGAGGAATGAAGCTATTGATATTTTGGATTCGTTAATGCGAAATAAATTCTTAAACAAGAGAGAATACAATTCAATATATAAAAAATATTTCTAATAAATGGTGTTGTTAAACATTGAAGGTAATGAAAGTATCATTGATATAACATTTAGTCAACCAATCGAATTGAATCGTAATTGGGATTATGAAATAGGTTTGAATCAGTGTACTTTGTGGTATTCGTGGCATAATATAAGTGATAAATTTGGAAATAATACATTTCAATATCGGAAAGATGAAGAGGAGGGATGGATGAATGTTACTATTCCTAATGGGATGTATAACGATGATTGTTTGAATTATTTTTTGTGTCAGTATTTTGATACACCAAAAGATAAATGTCCTATTGTAATCTCATCCAATCCAGCATCTATGAGATTTGTCATAGTATTACAAGAAAAATATGTGTTTAGATTTAATAGTGACTTGTGTCAGATTTTAGGCTTTGAGAAGGATATTGAGATATCTAATAAAATTAATGAAGGTACAAAACTTCCGAATATAACAAGAAGTGTCGATAAAATTCAAATTCACTGCTCTCTTGTAAACAGTTCTATCGTAAACAAAAGTAAATCAGATGTCATTTGGACATTTGTTCCGAATACTGAACCGGGTTGCCAAATTGTTGAGAATCCTAGACAATTAATATATCTTCCTATCAACACAAAAGACTTTATTTACTCGTTGAGAATGACAATAACTGATCAGCTTGGAAGACCGATTGATCTGAATGGTGATAACGTAGGATACGTACTGCATTTAAGAAAAGCTTAAAGGATTATTGAAATAAAATTATTTACTTATAAATGTTGTTAAATAATAAGCGATTACTTTACAATAAGCAGTACGGTAGTGGAATCGGTAGTATATTCAAAAACATTGCTAATTCCCAGTTATTCCAGACGTCAGCAAAACAAATAAAAGATGGAGCATTGTCAATGTATAATAATATTATAAAACCGAGATTTGAGCTGCTGAAAAACAGAGCAATAGAATATGGAAAAGATTTGATTGATGTCAACAAGAAGGAACTGATTGATGTGATTGGAAATAAGAAATCGATGAAGGATCTTATAGGTACAAATAAAAGAATTTTAAATCAAAGAAGTCAGGACTTGATTAAAACGTTAATGACTGGAAATGGGTTAAAGATTCTGAAATGATTTTTATTGAATAATTTCCTTCTTATATAAATGGCAGTAAATAAAATTATTAGTCCGCAATGGAACATATTTGATGAGCCACTTGTGGATGATACAGTGGTCAAGTATGAATTTAAAGAAATTCGAGAAACAGATGTGAATGTATCCAATAAGTCAGAGTTTGAATTTGTAACAAAGAAATTAGATTCCTGGTTCTATCCAAGTGAAAGTTATCTTGAGGTAGGCGTAAGGATAGTTAAAGAGAATGGAACTAATATAGGTTCAACCGATGTTGCTACGTTGACGAATAATGGATTTAATTTATTTAGTACCGCTGAGTATGTCATAAACGATACACCTGTTGAAAAAATTAATCATGTTGGCATTACAACTACCGTTACAAAGCTGATTGAATACTCTGATGATTACTCTAGAAGTGCTGCTAGAAACCATTTTTGGTACAAGGATTATAATCAAGGAACTGATATCAACCCTATAACTAGTTCATTTACCGTACCTGCAGAAGGAAAACTAACAGCAGGAAATATGAATGTCACTTCTAAGCCTAATCCCAATTATAATAAAGGGTTTGAAAAGAGATATAATAGAACTAAAAACAGCAAATTAGTGAATATGTATTTACCATTATCAGAGATGTTTGGATTCTTGAAAGGAAACAAACGATTTTTTAGAGGTGCATCGCACAGAATATGTCTAAGAAGAAATGATGATAATAATATGATTGTAAACAATGGAAATACTAATTTTAAAGTCGTCATTGAGTATTTATCCTGGAAAATTCCTGTTATAGCTCCTAGTATTGAAATGATGAGTCAATTGGAAAAGGGTTTGGCAAAGGATAAAAAGTATAATTTGATGTGGGAAGCTTGTAATACTTATAAAAGTGATGTTAGTCAGAATAAGGAACACACCTGGAAAGTTGTGTCTGAGAGAAATAGTCCTACGAAAATCGTTGTGATGTTACAGAAAAATGAAAAGCATAACAACCAAAAAAAGAATAATATGGTGTTTGATCATATGAATTTGACGGATATAGAGGTTAGAATTAACGGGGATAAATACCCAGAAGAACCCCTCAAATGCGACTTTAGTGAGGAAAAATGCACATACTCGAATCTTTACAACAGATACATACACATGGGTTATAAGCAATTAGCGTTTGATACTGGTAGTATAGTCAATATCGAAGAATTTAAAGAAGTATATCCACTATTTTGTTTCGATGTTTCTAAACACGAGTCAAATATTTATAATGGAACCACTGCTGATATTGAAATTAGTATAACTTTAAATGATCCTCAACCCGTACCATACAATATTTACTGTGTTCTATATTATGAAAGAAAAGCTACATTGGATATCATTAATAAAAATATGTATGTGAGTTTGTGATTTGGATTTTTATTAAAGAAAATCAGCCGCTAATAAATGGAGGTCTTGAATACAATCAGAATGAATAAATACAATGAGACAATCAAGAAAGAACAGTTGGTATTAGGATTGAAGTATACCATCGTTAAAATGAGAATAGCTAAGACAAAATATGGTGACAAGTTAGTTGTAGTTATCAATCATAACAAGAAGATGTGTGATCTGTTTATACCGCAGAGATACAATGCAATTGCTGATGAGTTACTTCTAAAGAACAATCTTATTTTACAGCCTATTTTGCGTGTAAATAAGAACTCGGAACAATATGTTGACTTGGAACTGTTTACTCAGTAAAAATGAAAAATGCAAAAACAAAAGTAGTAGTAGTTTATATGTAGTATAAAGGTTAATATTTCCTATTTCTTGGACCCTTTTTTTGGGAAAAAAGAAAATACAAATATCTTTAAAAAGGGGGATAATTTGGAAAAAAGCATGTTAAAATTGAAGAAATTGATGTTAAATTGGGGTTTTGAAATTTGGGGGGGGTTGAGCTAGAGTCGGCGGATTTATACTACTGACAGCCTTCGGTAGCTCTGCTCGTGCTCATTCTTGATCTCGTCCTTGGTGAAAGGTTCTTCATTGCACGGTCAACTGATCCTGTCATCCAACGAAGCAGGCTGGCTGCTCGGTGATCGTGTTTCCGACGGAGGTTTAAGAGAGCCAGTTGCTCTGTTTACTTGGCCGGACAGCTCAAGAAAGATCTTGGGGATCAAATATCTCCATAAAAGGAAATTATTTACTCTTTACAAATTCGACGACAACTTCATAGTGTGCTGTTGGCCAAGTCGTTCACGTGCAATTAGAACGGTTTTGCAGGGAAGGCAAAAAGCTTTGCTGATACAAGACCTTTGTGGCACAGACCAGTGTGGCGAACTATTTCTAAACAGCCAAGGTGGATTATAGTGTGGATGGTTGGGATATTGGCAGCTCGTTGTGGTGCAACCTTTGGTCTCTTCGAAGACGTTCTGCCTTTAGAACATGCCCATCCACAGCAGCAGATCGTGTCGTCCTCGAGAATGGGACGGTACATATCATTTGGTTATCGGTCCATCGTCTCGGATGAAGGATTTGGTTACTTCTTCTGTCTGACCTTCACTATTGTTGCCCCTGCTGCAGATGCTCCAGAGACACTATTTGGTTGCAACAGAAGAACTTGTCCTGCGAGACAGGCTGGACGGGTGACACGGGTGATAATTTGCTTGAACTTCTGCTAATGTGACCGCAACCTACGACACAACCATCATAGCTGGTAGGCGGCAAACTATGAGTCCCAGGCGAGAGTATTTCTCGATTGTTTTGCAGTATTCCTCTTCAACTGGTCTTCAACATTTATTTTGTAGTGGCTGATAAGCTCAGTGCTCAAAAGCTGGATGTTCTTGTCTCTCTGAAGCTCTATTCCAGTACGATGGACATTGAGCTTTTGACCTTTCGAGTTTTGGCACTTCAGTTTGGGGTAGTATTCAAAGAGGTTGCTTTCAGTTTGTTTGCAGTTCTTTTCTCGGAGCCGATCATTCATGTGTGGGTGGAGGGAGGTGAATCCATGTATTTCTCTTGTACAAGTTATCTGATCCTGATGAAACTGGATAGTTGGCGTGTATGATAAGTCCCAGATGTTGTCGCGGAGTCGGACAACATGTCGCGGAGTGCTGTCGCGGAGTTGGAGGGGGTGTCGGAAATCCTGTGGCACGCGAAACGAAGTACTTGTAGATAGGCTAGGACTGTGAAACTTGTCATTAAGGGCCTTCCCAGATTGAATTGTCACTTCCCGGATTTGAGCATCTAGGGGGGGGGGGGGGGTCAAGGAGTAGGAATCTGAGTGACACGCGTAACCTTTGAATGAGTTGTCCGATTTTGTTGAATCTTCATGAAGGACGAGAGCACATGTCCCACATGGTTTAGACTTTGTTTCAGTTTTGGACTTGATCCGGAAACTTTTGGGCGAGTTCGAGGGGGGGGGGGGGGCGGAAATCTTGTGGCACGCTTGGATTCGATGAATTGGAAAGGGACTTGGCGGGAAGGACGAGCATAAGCCCTAGATGTACTATTTTATAGAACAGGACCGGATCTGGATAACGCGGGTAGAACTGTAGGGAATCTTTCTTGCGAGCTAGGGTACTTCCAGATGGGCTAGGGCGATGTAACTTCTCAGGCTTATAGGAACCTCGCAAAACTGGTTGTCTTTTCCCTGATCTGACAACTAAGGGGAGGGGCAGGAGGAATGACAAGCATTAGTTCCCATAAGAACGAGTTGCCCAATCTCGACGGAACTTGACAATTGGCAAACGAACAGCTCTCAGATATTGCGTTTCAGTTTCTGACTGAATGCGGCACGTGGAATAGAACAGAGGGATCAGGATAGGACTTGGCATCAAGGTCAAACAGAAGCCATATGGTTGTACCATTGTTGTAGATCCGGACCGGAACCAGGGATTAGGGGGGGGGGGGGAGATGAAGGGGGATATAGCGGAAGTCTTGTAAGATGCATAATATTCTCGCGCTAGTAACCTGATTCGGATGAAGCTTCAAAATTGGAGAGAAACAGGCTCTAGATTCCCTGTTTACAATTCCTTACTAGATCCGACCAGTACGGGGGGGGGGGGTGAGGGGGCGCGGAAATCTTTTGACATGCATTACTCGTAAACAAGTGATCCGGTTCAGATAGAGGCGAGGTCAAATGTCCTTTGATGTTCAATTTGTCCAGTTACAGGTCAGGACCAGAGTCCGACACTATGCGGCGTTACGCTGTGGGTACACGATTTTGTTTTCCCGACAGGATTTTCTTCCCCTTCATGAAATGATAGAAAAATCGCAGCTTTTCGTTATGGAACTGACGATGGTGTCGCCAATCCTGGCAGATTTTGGCAAGGATCCTGATTGTCTCTCCGCAGCATAAATTTAAAACCCCCAGGAAGAGCGCAGGTAGATTGCACGCACGATTTCGAGTAAACCAAATGGTCACATGAGGATACCAGAATTCCATAAAAAGGGTGGTCCAAAGTCCTATTTTATTCACTACCTTTTGAAAAAGGGTGGCCCTATCTCAGATTTCGCCAAATCCCGTTTGCAATTGGGTGGTCCAAACTCACGTTTGGCTTAATAACTTTTCGTGGGTGGTGATGTCCTGTCCAATTTTGAAATGGTCCCTTTTTTAGGCATGACGTCTCCCTTTTGTGTCTCTGTGTCCTCCTGGTCGGAACTCGAGAGGATCCAATTCCATTCCTTACTAGTAATATTAAAATCCCACAAAATACCAAAGATTTCCCTTCTTAGCGAGTTTGGCCTCACATCTTTGTCAAACCGCAGACACCAACTTTCTACTAAGTTTGGTGACCAACCACTGGAAGACCCCACCCATCATCACATACTTCCCCCTCCCCACATTCTTGGCCGTATAAGGACACAGAGAATGGCAGCAAAACCAGTTTCTTTTCCTTTTCTTGTGTTGGTTTTCTGAAGTTTTGATTTGTTGCTAGTTTTGTTTTTGTGTAATTCATGAAATTTTGACCATGTTAAAGCACAATTGTATATAATTATGTTTGACGAGAGAACGAATATTCGGTTTTTTGTTAAAACCTTTTGAAGAATAAAGACTGATCGATTGATTGAAATCAAGTCTTGCTAAAGTAGCATGCAGTAGCAACAGGTAGGCTAACAACAAAGACTTTTTCATTGAGATTGCGCTTAATTACTTACTTTTGCACCCTTCAGAGAAGAGTACTTTCCCTGATATTCTTTCAAATATCACTTATTACTCTTTCAGACATCACTTAACCTATTTTTTACGACCTTTCCAGTATTTCTTACATTGCAGATGCTGACATTTTGCCACTGTTCACTCAAATAATCAATATTTTATTGTCTTAGTAATTTTCAGGGGTTTGTGGTAGGCTGTCCTCCTTAAAGGACTCCTCTTGCTTATTCTACCTTTTATGATATACCTAGCTCCCTTATGGAATTATAAGCTTCTAAAATCCCTATCTTTCTCCATTGTTCCGTTTTGTCCCTACGAATTTTTAGCGCTTTTTCGGTCGTGCCGAGTTTTGCCCGTCGCACAACGCAAAGTTTGCCGTAATCTTCAACGTCTGTTGACAACTCTTTCACACATAATGATAAGAGAATCTTCTGTTTTTGACCTCTTTTATTTGCTTAGTTTTCCCACTTTTTAACCACGGCGCGTTCATTTTTCAAATGTTTTACGCCAAGCCGCCGCGTCAGATTGCAGGAAGGCTGGACAGAGTCGACAAGCGTCAGCTATGGAAGCATCGTAGCATTCGTAGCTGACTTATCCGTTTTTAGCCATTATTTGAATGTATGTTTCCTAGTCAGCTTGGGCTCAAGGAGTGTGTATGTTCTTTTCTTTAGTTTTTCTTTTATTAAAATTATGACAAGAGGATAATTCGTTATTAATATAGCCTGCAGGCAGTGTGTAAAGTACTAGGCTATAAAATAAATGCCTCCAGCTTTTAGTAAGGGAGGCTGGGTATTGTTTAGCTAGCCAACTTTAATATTAGCTCAACCCTATGTTATCCGCCCAAAAATCCTAGTTAGACATCAGTCAGATGATCTCCATTTATCATAGCATAATCTTCTGTTTTCAGAACTATCAAAGAATCCTGCTTAGCTAGTGGGTAAATCTTGACAGAGCCATGTTTGACCACGAGGATGGAGAACTATCAGACGATGGAGAAACCAAAGAAACTCAGCCTACAAATTACCAAAAGCTCCCTCGAAATAACATCTGGGGCCCACCTTCAGTGAACTGGAATGACTCAGGTTCTGGCCAGAATTGGGGCAGAGGACATAACAGGAATAGCAATGCCTACCATAATGCGCCATCTGGCGACCAGGAATATGGACAGTATCGTCACAACAATGAAAGACCACGCTTTGACAGAGGGAGGGGTAGGGGAAGGGGAGATTTTAGAAACCAGTTCACTCAGGGTTATGAACAATATTTAAAAGTGGATGATGACAAGTTCCAGAAGTACTACTGTGATAGATGCGATCGGGCATTCAGGTATCAGAATCAGCTAGATGAACATAACCGGGAACATATTGAGTGTAAAATTGATGGATGCACGTTTTATGCACATCCGAAAATTGTGCAGAAACATATAGAAATGCAGCATGCTAGTGGATTGGCAAGTAAAGTGATGGGGATCAAAACACCAGAAGATATTGAGAAGTGGAAGGCAGAAAGGAAAAGGTGTGTGAAAATCTTTTTTGTATACTCCAAGAGATTTGATGAGGCGAAACCTGTTATGTAGGAATTTGAAACACACCTTTTACAGTAGATGTATGCGTATGTGAACTTTTGTTGACATTGGACTTTGCCATTTTCATGCACCTGCTGTGTCTAAAGCTAACTACCAGTTAGTCGAAATAGGTAATTAAGGGCATCAAAAAATACCTGAATAGGTGTTTTAAATCTTCATTCTACCAGTCAGCCCAAAACTGCACTGTTCACATTAAAGTAGCTGTTGACATAAACATACCTCTACTGTATCTAAGCGGTTTGTTTACAAAAGTTGTCATAGAATAATGCACTTTTTGACTCTTTGGCTAATTGTTATCCTTCGTATTCCAAGAAACAGTCAACATCATCAAGAATGTATGCTCGTAAGAGCGTCTCTAAACCACTGAACCGAGTAAATATTCACTGTCCTAGTCCATCAAGATTCAACGGGTGCCTGCTTATCCCAGAGACCTAAGGTGCGTTCGTCGCGCCCTTGGCAGTTTCTGCTTGTTACTTACTAGTATCGGGCGTTTTCCCTGTGAGGATCGTTTAGTCTCGCAATCCCCGGGCGACTTCTCACTAGAACCTACCTACTGACCAGGCTCTAGTCAGTCCGCGCTAGTGCAGGAAAATGGACACTGGTGGGAGTCGGAAGACGGGTTATAACAGTAGAGGCAGTCACAAATGAATCCGAAAACGGCTTATAGGGTAAAACAGTTTGTAGTGAACTAATCATCTCTAAAAATCATGCCACAACCACACGCTAACGAATAAGTTCTGGATACAGGTGGTATCCTTTACGAAGTTTCCTCGTCTCTACCCAAAACCATCGACAACTGGACCCAACCAGCGCATGACCTTCATCCTGTCTCCTTGCCGCATTTTAAAATTTGTTTTGAGAAGGTTGGAACGGTCAGCGGTATTAACTTTTCACGAGGTTGGAACGGAAATAGTAATTAATAGTTACTATATTGTTAGAAGGGTGGAACACGATGGGGCACGAAGAGTTAGTCATCAGTAGTATTAAAAACATATCGTAGCAGAATTTCTGTTAAACATTGATCATAACAGTGACGATCATTGGGGTAATAGGAACTAAACCACATAGCCGCAACAAGGATGCTTTGTGGTACGGGAGGGACAGGTGTTCGAGAAATCGTAGCACTACCGACTCAAACTCAATAACTCAGTCCTGTGTTAACCAATCACGGTGATCTTTGGGAGCAGATGTGATACCGCTTCCGGCTCTTCCGCTAGGTACCCGGCGATTCTGCATCGGCAAGGCGAGTTAGTCATCAAGAGTATAATCAGTTCTTGATACTATGCTAACACCGGTGGTGCGCTAGTGGCATTGACTGGTAGTCAGCAGAACCAAGACTGATTGGGGAAAATAAATAAATATGAATGTTGAAGCACAGGCCATTGGCCATTTATAGACCTATTTGTAGCCTACTAGAGACAAATGGCTTAATGGCCATTTTACAACCCATTCTTTGTTACTAGGAACTTCCCTACAGCCAAAAACATAGAAGACAAAAAAGCTGCCTTACAAGAAAAGAGGAAAAGAGGCGAAGTTCTGTCCAAGCCCCGTGGAACACTAGCCAAGAAGCCAGGTCAAGGTAATTAAATTTGAAAGCTTTAACGGCAGAAACAACTCAGTGTTGGAAACAATCTTGAGGACGAATCCTTGCGCTTACAGATTTTTTTTTTTTTAACCATAATCGTCTTTTGCCGATTCAATTCAGTTCAGTTCATTTCAGTTTTATCAAATTCAAAAGAAATGAACAAAATAAGTTTCCACCCCTACAAAGCTCCATGGCCCTTTCTTGTCCGGTTCTGTCCTGTTCTATGGGGCAACGAATCAAAAAGCTTCCATTTAGAACAAGGACTGAAAAATAGAAAAGACTGTTGAAAAAGTGTTCTAAAATTAGCTTATGCATAAACTGTGTATTTTGAGGTGCGACAGTTGTTTCCTTCAGAAATTTCTAAACGAACAGGAATGGATCTGAATAAAAGGAGTCCAAGTAAACTGTTCCCAACCAAGTTTTGTCGAAAAAAGGTTGTAAACACTTGGATTTCTTCAGAACGCTGTGCATAAGAATTAACAGTAACAGAAATAAGTACTTAACAGAATTAAAGATAAGGGATGATTCTGGCGTTTCCGCCACGCGGAAGAAGTCATGGAAAGCCGTTTGTCCATTCCCTTTTGTGGACTCGCGTTCCAGCACAGTTTTTTTCGCTTTCCATAACTAACGAAGCGCTGAAGGGGTCCTGGAAAGTGAAGCGAATAAAGCGGCCGATAAAGTAGCGAAGGTTTCCAGACCGCCGGAGTCGCCCTATGAGGTTTTTTGGCGTATTAGGCGTAAGACGTTTTCCCTCTAAGGCGTTTTTATGGCACTTGCCTTCCGGCAAAGTGCCATATACCGATCACTTTTCCGTCGGTCGGTCGGTCGGTCCGGTGATCGCGAGTTCGGGTACTTCCAGATGTGCTAGGATGATGAAACTTGCCTGTATCAGGGACCCGACCAAACTGACTTGGAAATAGTCACTTCCCCGATTCCACCTTCGTGGGGGGAGTGGAGGGAGGGGGAATCCGGAATTTGGAGGCATGCGTAATTTTCGAACGGGTGATCGGATCCAAATGAAACTTGATATGTGGAAAGAACACATGCCTCACGTGTCCCAGTTTACGTCCGAACCGAATCCGACAACTGTGGGGGGAGTTGGAGGGGGGTACCGGAAATATCGTGACACGCTTAGAGTTGAGGGATCGGGATGAAACTTGGTACGAAGAACAAGCACATATCCTAGACACATCTCTGACATAACCGGATCGAATCCGGGCACTGTGGGGGGGGGGGCGGCTGGATTCCGGAATTCCGGTTATTACGGGTTAAGGTACTTCCAGATGTGCTAGGAAGATGAAACTTGGCAGGCATATCAGGGGCCCGACCAAACTGACTTTGAAATAGTCACTTCGTCGATTCCAACATCGTAGGGGGAGTGGAGGGAGGCGGAATTCGGAATTTTGGAGGCATGCGTAACTTTCGAACGGGTGATCAGATCTAAATGAAACTTGATATGTGGAAAGAACACATGCCTCACAGGTCCTAGTTTATGTCCGAACCGGATCCGACAACTGTGGGGGGAGTTGGAAAGGGGGTACCGGAAATATCGTGACACGCTCAGAGTTGAGGGATCGGGATGAAACTTGGTGCGAAGAACAAACACATATCCTAGATACATCGCTGATATAACCGGATCGAATCCAGGCGCTGTGGGGGGGGGGGCTGGATTCCGGAATTCCGGTTATCACGGGTTAAGGTACTTCCAGATGTGCTAGGAAGATGAAACTTGGCAGGCATATCAGGGGCCCGACCAAACTGACTTTGAAATAGTCACTTCCTCGATTCCAACATCGTAGGGGGAGTGGAGGGAGGGGGAATCCGGAATTTTGGAGGCATGCGTAACTTTCGAACGGGTGATCGGATCTAAATGAAACTTGATATGTGGAAAGAACACATGCCTCACGGGTCCTAGTTTACGTCCGAACCGGATCCGACAACTGTGGGGGGAGTTGGAAAGGGGGTACCGGAAATATCGTGACACGCTTAGAGTTGAGGGATCGGGATGAAACTTGGTGCGAAGAACAAGCACATATCCTAGATACATCGCTGATATAACCGGATCGAATCCAGGCACTGTGGGGAGGGGTGGGGGGGGGGGGGGGGGGGTGGAGGCTGGATCCCGGAATTCCGGTTATCACGGGGTAATGTACTTCCAGATGTGCTAGGATGATGTAACTTGGCAGGCATATTAGGGAACCGACCAAACTGACTTGGAAATAGCCACTTCCTAGATTTGACAATCGTGGGGGGAGTTGAAAGAGGGGGAATCCGGAATATTGAGGCATGCTTAACTTTCGAACGGGTGATCGGATCTGAATGAAACTTGATATTTGGAAAGAACACATGCCTCACATGTCCCATTTTACGTCCGGACCGGATCCGGCAACTGTGGGGGAGTTTGAGGGAGGGTTTCGGAAATATCGTGACACGCTTAGAGTGGAGGGATCGGGATGAAACTTTGTGGGAAGAACAAGCACATATCCTTGATACATCGTTGATATAACCGGATCGGATCCGGGCACTGTTGGGGGGTGAGGGTGGATTCTGGGTCCCGGATTTCCGGTTATCACGGGTTTAGGTACTTCCAGATGTGCTAGGACGACGAAACTTGGCAGACTTATAAGGGACCCGACCAGATTGACATAATAAAAGTCATTTCCACGATCCGACTATCGGGGGGGGGGGGGGGAGGGGAAATTCGGGATCTTCATGCGAGCATAACTTTTCGAACGGGGCAGCGGACACAAACGAAACTTGACAGTTGGAAAGGGCTCGTGTCACAAACTTACCATTTCGTGTCCGGACCGGATCTGATAACTCTGGGGGGGGGGGGAGCGAAGGATTGGAGGGGGATCGGAAATCTTGGAACAGGTTTAGAGCGGAGGACACAAGGACAAGTTGTAAATACGTTTTTGACAAAGATCGACCGGATCGGCGCACTGAGGCTGTCTTGGAAGTGGTTTTCCGGAAATCCAGTGATCGCGAGTTAAGGTAATTACAGATGCACTTGGACTATGAAATTCGGCCAGGTTGACTTGGGAGGAGTCATTTCCCCGATCCGACTATCTTCGGGGGAGTGGAGGGAATTGGAATTTGGACTAACGTAATTTCATGCATAACTTTTGAACGGCTGGTCGGATCAGAAGGAAACTTCACAGTTGACAAAAGGACGTGTTTTTGATCGTATAACCCCCCAAGGCCCCATGATCATTTGTACCTCAACTATATGAATTTTAGCCTCCTTAAAGTGCGTATCTTAACTGCAAAGTGAAAAAATACTTTTGACCAAAAGATCCATTTTCCTGATTCCCAAGGGCCCGTGATAATTTTTGTCTCAAGGCTTTTGCTTACAATTAATTTTCCAACATATTTAAAGCACCAGTGTCACCGCAAATTCGAAAAAACACTTTTAAGAAACTAAACATTTTTTGGATCCCCAAGGGCCCATGATCATTTGTGCCCCAAGTATTTTGCTTCCAAATCCAGTTCGGACGCCTTAAAGTGCGCATCTTAGCCGCAAAATGCAAAAAAAAATAATACTTTCGAGCGAATGATATACTTTCGTGAGCCAAAGGCCCATGATCATTCGTGTATCAGTTCATTTGCTTACAAAACGAATTCCTAGCCCCCTTGAATTGCGCATTGTAACCGGAAATTGCATGGCATATTTTTTCTGAACCATACATTTTCATGAATCGGAAAGGTCCATAATTGTCTGTACCTCGACACAGCAAGAACCTTAGCTGTTAGCATTACCTACTGCGTATTCTTGCAAGTGCCATATGAGCTTACAGCTCTTGTTGTATTGGGAAATTTTAATATTTTGGGAAAATTTTATGCCGGTTTTCTAAATTTCAATCTAGTTCGTTTATGATAGAAAAATTATGATTTAAAAAAAAAAAAAAAAAATTGAAAAAGAAACGGGAAACATTTTTTTTCCAAATTTTGTTAATATAAAGCATGGTGGTTATGATTTTTTGTTTGTAAATAATAACAGTAACAATAATAAATTTGTGTAAAAACAAAAAGATATCAGTTCAGTTCGTTCTTATTATTTCCGGTTTTCCCGCTTTCTATTTTATCTGCCTATTGTACAGAAATCGGAACCTCATATCTATTTACAGGTTTCCGGATATCGGGTCGAAACTTACGGAGCTTGCTGGGAAATTACCCCAGTCAACTTATAAGAATCTGCCCGCCCACAGTGGCCTTTCTCGTTTGCTTTAGTTTCTTGTGCTTTTTGTTTTGTGGAGTGCTCGTTTTGTTTCTTTTATTGATACTCCGCTTTGATTTTTTGTAGTGGGTCAAAAATAAATTATTTTTATTAATCAGAATAAACAAAAGCGAAAATGAAGTGGATCCAAAGGAATTCCGTCAAAGGAATGTTTTTTTTGTCGACGAAAATTTATTTTGGAGGCATTCTCGTTATTTTCCATCCCCGGAGTCCGCGTGGAGAGACTCCCTCTATTCTCGTCGTTCCCCGAAGGGTCTGCGGGGAACGGCGAGATTACTCCTTTAGTGGGATCGCGGAAGAAGACCTATAGTCGAGGAAAAGTTCTAGAGTTAACGCCTAGAGCTCGCAATGGAACCATCGATAGGATACTTTCTTTTTGTTCCAACAGTTTCATTTATTCATTTCAGGCCACCAGTATAACACCGAAGAGCGACGTTTTGAGCGAAAGGACCAACCGCGTCCCGCCGACGCGAAAAAACGAAAACGGAACAAAAAGCCGAATACGGAAAAAGTCAAACTCGTCAACCCGTTCGAATATAAAGAAGACGAATCTGATAACGAACGCCACAAGAGAAAACATTTATCTGATGATGAAAATGAGGAAATGAAAGGAAAACTTCCTCGGTTTACGGGTACGGCAAGCTGGCTGCCCATATCCAATGCGAAAGTGGATACGATAGATGCCAACGAGATCCACATATCGGACGAAGAGGAAGCAGAACCCCCACATGTGGCGAAGGGGTCGACAGGGGCACTTGGAGGACTCACCTCGCTCATGTGCGCGTACGGAAGTGATAGTGATGATGGTAAGTCATGTCAGCCAGCGTTCAAAGTTTAACCAAATTAAAAAAAAAAAAGATAAGACAATCTAGTTACCGCCATCAGGTATTCACTTAAATAGGCTTGAAGGCCCGATGAAAAAACGTTGCTACGCTATTCATGAATAATCTGTTTTCGTATAGTGGGCTTTCCCGTCGGATTTCTGGTGCCTCTATGGGCTTGTATCTTTGTTGTATACTTGACGAAAAGATTTTTGAAAAATAGTTGTCCATGCACCGAACTCACCTTCACTTATAAGCTAGCCTTGGGCCACTGAATACGTTGTGTTTCTTCGCGCTGTGAAGACGGTTGCAGATACTTTGAACGTCATACAAGAGCATATAGTGAAAACAAAAAAAAATCCGCAACATAATCAAAATAGTTCAGTGAATTATACATTTGCGAGAAACTTCAATCCCCAGCTGAGGTGACATGAGCACAGACGCGTTCGGGGACATTTTTTTTTTTTCAATCAATCAAGTTTAATCCAAATAGCTAAAAGCTAGAAGAGGATTAGAATAATAAAAGAGATGATAGATATTCTTTGAGCCCAAGCTGACTTTGAAACATTTATTCAAACAATGTTTACAACGGGTACGTCAGCTACGATTCTTCATCAGCGATATTTCGGCCCTTTTTGGCAAGGGTCCTCGTCAGGCTGTCAATCCTCTGGTTCAACTTCGGGGAAGGAAACAAACCTGTAATAAGTAACTGAAGCTTCTACCGACTATAAATATCTTATTAAAGTAAATTATCTTCAAATACCACTATAATGAAAAAACTGGTCCTGAGATTTAATTTTTGACACGGACGCTGTTTTTGCTGGACGATTGGGGCGATGACAGGAAAGGGTTTTTTCTGCATTTTGGTCAACTTCGTTTTTATTTTTTTTATTAATAAGGGACTGAAAACTTAAATATTATTTTATTAATAACCTCGTTCTATGTTTCTATTATCGAGTACTCGTCTGTATCTATTACTTTGAATAATGACTGCACGGAAAAACTAGTGCTGAGATTTAATTTTTGACATGGCTGCTGTTTTTGCTGCACGATTGGGGCGACGGCAAGAAATATTTTTTTCTACATTTTGATCAACTTCGGTTTTGTTGTTAATAAGGGACTGAGGCTTAAATTTTTTTCCCTTAATAACCCCGTTCCACGTTTCCGGTAGGGAGTACTCGCCTGTATCTCGGTTAATGCCTGCTCGGTTTTTGTTTATCTCAACGCTGGTTTGATGGAGTCCGGTGCACGTTGCAAGAATTTCAGCTTTTTCAAAATATACTGAATGGGATGGGTTTTCGAAAATATGTTCTGCAAGTGCAGATTTGAAAGTATCGTTATGACGGTGTCCGTTGGAGAGGGCGTGGTCAATTTCTTGCTCATGCTCTGCAAGTCGTTTTCCGAAAGTTCTCTCTGTCCTTCCTACGTAGCGCTTTCCGCAATCACAAGGTATTGAATAAATGCCTCTTTGGTACTGATTTGGGACTTCATCTTTTCCGGAGTTTAGGTAGGACAGCAAAGTATTTTGGGTTCTGTGAAAGACTTGGATGTTGTATTTTTTCAAACTTTTGGACAATTTTTCTTTTACTCCGCGGACATCCGGAAGGTAAACGCGGGCATTTTTTTCCTCAGCCTCATCATTACTAGTAGAACTTACAGGATCTTTGGGGGATGAATGCAGCTTCAGTCGTCTCCTGATGATCTGTTCAACCAGTTGAACGGGGTACTTGTTTCCAAATAGGACGTCCCGAATGTGGCTAAGTCCATTTCCTTCCCCGAAGTTGAACCAGAGGATTGACAGCCTGACGAGGACCCTTGCCAAAAAGGGCCGAAATATCGCTGATGAATAATCGTAGCTGACGTACCCGTTGTAAACATTGTTTGAATAAAAGAAGAGATGACAATAATAGACGTCATTTCGCAAAAACCTAGTGGGCAGTGGCTTCGTTCCGGGTCATTAGCTGGGCTTTAAAGTTTAACCGAAAAGGGCTGGGATAGGACAATCCAGTTACCCATCACTTAGTCACTTAAATTGGCTTGAAGACCCGCTGAAAATATGTTACTTCGTTGTTCCGCTATTCACGAATAGTCGATTTTCAAATAGTGGAATTTCCGTGTGATTTGTCGTATCTCTATGCGCTTGTATTTTTGTTGTATGCCTTACGAGAAATATTTATGTTTTTTTTTGTCCAGGCACTAAGCAATCTTCACCAGTGTCACCACTGCCCACTGAAAAGCCGCGTTTGTGTTGAGATTAAAATTTCCCGCCTCAAAGTAGAAATTTCGTTGTGGGGACGGCCGCAGATATTCTGAACGTCGTAACTGGAGCTGATAGTGGAAAATAAAAAAATCACTTTGCAGAATCCACATAATTCAGTGTGTTCAGTTAAATGACACTAACATAAGTCGGCTTTTCAGTTAAACTTTAAAAGGTCAAAGTTTGGCAAAAGACCTTCTTAAAATCAACTTTTCGTAATTGCCTGTGATAATTGTTTTGGGTAGCTTCCCCCCCCCCTCCCTAAATGACGCTCTGTCTACAGTTAACAATAAAAACACCAGGAAGGCAAACTGGGTCGCGCCAGCCAGCTGTCCCGACACCATCACCAAATAGAAGGAGTTAATTACTGCCTGAATGATCGCTTAACGAGGGTTTTCGCGAGCTGGAAAGCAAAGTCGGAATCACTTTCCAATGGTTTTCGCGCTACTTCGGAAAGTTGCCGAACTTTCCAACCAGGTTTTCGCGCTTCGGAAACCGAAGCAGCTTTCCCGGAAAGTGATTCCGCGAGGATAGTGGAAAGCTCCGCGGAAAGTTGAATGTTTCGGCGGGAATTCCAGAGGTGTGGGAAAAAGACTGTGCAAGTATCACTAATAAATAAAGAAAAATGGCAAGCGTTACTAGGTTGGCTTCGATGGAATATATGAGAATCAAAGAACCGTTAAGTGAACCATATTTATTAGAAATAGTTTGATTCAACATTTTCCCGGCGATGTGAGCTTTCCTTGTGTTTTCGCGATCAGTCCAGCGGGAAAGTGGAAAGCGATTCCACTAATCACATTCTCACAGTTTTCGCGATGCGCTTCGCTCGCCGGAAAGTGAGTCTTCTAATAGCAATGATTCGGTTGTAATCTGGGCTCGCACCGGGTTAGGGATAAATAGCGATAAATTAGGGATAAATAAAAAGTTAACGTGATCAGACGAAGTCTAGAAGCAGTCTACCACAGAGCCCTGATTTTTGGATACCCCATGCCAATGTTGGCGTACATACACTGTCAGAAATTTCATAACAGATAACACGAGGATGCGCGGTTTCAACGGATAATTTCTCGCGAAAACCCTCCTTTAGTGAGCTAATCGTCTCTAAAAATCATACCACAACCACACTCTAACGAATAAGTTCAGGATGCAGGTGTTCCTCGTCTCTACCCAAAATTATCGACAACTGGATCCAACCAGCGCATGACCTTCTACCCTGTCTCCTGGCCGAATATTAAAGGACCCTTCTTGCTTATTCTGCCTTTTATAATACACTTAGCACCCATACGGAATTATAAGCTTCTAAAGCCTAAAGCCTGCCGTCGACAAAAGCTGTCGCTTGCTTTTGGTACAGGGTTGCTGAACAGTACATCCCATTGATCCATATTGCCCCCTGATTTCAAGCCACATCGAGAAAGACCCGCAAGAGCAGCGGCAGAAGCTGTACCTCTCATACAGTCTATTCAGGTGTCTCGAAACCTATATCTGAAAAGCTTTGTTCCCTCCTTTGTCAAGTTTTATAACGCCAGTGCTAGTAAGTAATTGTGTACCTGAGGTTAACTCTTTTATTAAATGTATTGGACGATTACTTTTATTTTCAATAATTCATAAGTGTTGACTGTAAATTGTATATATATTTATATTGACGACCGAACGAATATTCGGCTTGTCAGCTTCACCTTTTAGAAAGAAATTGAATTGAATTGAAATCGCCACCTTTCTCCATTGTTTCGTTTCGGAACTACGAATTTTTATCGCTTTTCCGGCCTTGCCGAGTTTTCCCGTCACCCAAGGAAAAGTTTACCGGAGTCTTCAGCGTCCGCTGACAAACCTTTCACACATAAGGATGTGATAATCTTCTTTTTATTACTTCTTTTATTTGCTTAGTTTTCCCACCGTTTCTTCAGTTTTCGAATGTTTTGCGCCAGGCCGCCGCGTCGGAGAGCATGAAGGCTGGATTTAATCGACAAGCGCTAACAAGAGAATCGCTAGTTTTAGGTGGAAAGTAATGGTATTTTCAGAAAAAAAAAATTTCTGATTCATTTCATAGGGAAAAGACCATTTCTAGTAAGAGTTTTGCTTTAAAAAACTGTGTTTTTTTTATGTGTTTTGCATTTTCTGTACTCCGCTTTTAAAAATGGCGGGTTAAAAATAAATTACTGACTTACTATAAATAATGAATTAAGAGGGTCTGAATGCGGTCACCTCCAAACATGATTCGCAGTCAGCTCTTGGTGAAAGAATACTTTCTTTTTTATCAGGTAAATTAAATTGTTAACATTTCTGTAGACGCGCCACCGCAGGTCGCTTCCTCACGCATTGAGCCGCCTGTGGTGCAGCCGTCTAAAGTTGCTCAGCCGCCGTCTACCTCTGAGCCACCGAAGCCTGAACCGACAAAGCCAAGCCGACCCTTGCAGCCAAGACTTCAGCCACAGAGGAAGCAAGAGCAGCATTCGAACAATGCAACAACGAGTAAAAGACCGCAGAGACTGACCCTACTGCAGAAGGTAAATACTTTTCATCTAAGAAGTTTCCGAAAGAAATGTCTAGGGCACCGACCTTACTTGGACCTTAGAGGACTCCTCTTGCTTAAGGTGTATTCTCGCCGTTCCCCGAGGACTCCACTTGAGGAGTCCCCGCGTTTTTGTTTGTACCGGGGACTCACTCCCTATTCTCGCGAGTCCCCACGGACGGAGAATGGTCCGATTATCATCACCATCATCAAAAAGGACTCCCTTTCAAATTCGGAGGGGAATCAGTTTTTATGGCACTTGCAGCCTCTGGCTCAAGTGCCATATACCGATCACAATTCCGTCTGTCGGTCTGTCGGTCGGTCCGAGTTTTTTGTCCCACATATCCGAGTTAGGGTACTTCCAGATGTGCTAGGACAATGAAACTTGGCAGGCATATCAGGGACCCGACCAAACTAACCTGGAAATAATCAGTTTCCCGATCCGACAATATGGGGGGGGAGTGCGGGGCGCTGGAAACTTGAAAATTTAGGGCATTTTGTCACTTTTTTCTGAGTTAGGGTACTTCTAGATGAGCTAGGACAATGAAACTTGGCAGGAATATCAGGGACCCGACCAAACGAACCTGGAAATAATCAGTTTCCCGATCCGACCATATGCGGGGGAGTGGGGGCGCTCGAAACTTGAAAATTTAGGGCATTTTGTCACACTTTTTCGAGTTAGGGTACTTCCAGATGAGTTAGGACAATGAAACTTGGCAGGAACATCAGGGACCTGACCAAAGTAACCTGGAAATAATAAGTTTCCCGATCCGACCATATGCGGGGGAGTTGGGGCGCTGGAAACTTGAAAATTTAGGGCATTGTGTCACACTTTTTCGAGTGAGGGTACTTCCAGATGAGCTAGGACAATGAAACTTGGCAGGAATATCAGAGACCCGACCAAACTAACCTGGAAATAATCAGTTTCCCGATCCGACCATATGGGGGGGAGTGCGGGGCGCTGGAAACTTGAAAATTTAGGGCATTTTGTCACACTTTTTCGAGTTAGGGTACTTCCAGTTGTGCTAGGACCATGAAACTTGGCAGGCATATCAGAGACCCGACCAAATAAAATTAGGAATAATCAGTTTTCTGATCTGACCATTTGGGGGGGGGGGTGGAGGGCAGGGGAATCCGGGAAACTGAGAAGTGTGTAACTTTCGAACGGATGATCGGATTGTAATGAAACTTCATAACTGAAGAGAATATATATCTGTAATGTCCCGTTTAAAGTCTTGACCGGATTCGGTAGCCAGGGGGGAGTTGGGGGGGGGGGGGGGAGACTGGAAATTTCAAGAAACGGTTAGAATGGAGGGATCGGAGTGAAACTTGCTGGGAAGAAAAAGCATCTGCTCTAGATAAGTCCTTTAGACCATTGTACTGGATCCGGACACTAATGGGGGGGGGGGGGGGGGGTCCCGGAATTCCGGTGATGGTGGTTTTGGGGATTTTCACGATGAAACTTGGCAGGCATATCAGGGACCCAATCAAACTGACTTCAAAATAAAAATTTTGTCGATCAGATAATGGTGGGGGGAGTGGAGGGAGGGAATCCGAAATTTTCAGTCATGCGTAATTTTGGAATGGTTGATCGGATTCGAGTGAAATTTAAGAATTCAACAGAGGACATTTCTCCGATGATTTTTTTCATATCCGGACCGGATCCGGCAACTATTGGGGGGGGGGGAATACGTGACCCGTTTAGAATGGAGGGATCGGGATGGAACTTTGTGGGAAGAACAAACAGATGCTCTAGGTAAGTCATTTGCTGAATCGGATTGGCTACGTGCACCGCGGGGGAGCTGGGGGGGTGGGGGGGTTGGACCGGAAATCTCGAGAAACGGTTAGAATGATGGTATCGGAGTGAAACTTGCTGGGAAGAACAAACATCTGGTCCATGTATATCTTTTACATAATTTGACTGGATCCGGACACTTGAGGGGGGGGGGAGGAGGGGGTATCCCGGAATTCCGTTTTTTGGGGGATTTTCACGACGAAACTTGGAAGGCATATCAGGGACCCGGTCAAACTGACTTGGAATAAAAAAAAATCCTCGATATGATAATCTTGGGGGGGGGGGAGTTGAGGGAGGGGAATCCGGAATATTGAGTCATGCGTAACTTTGGAACGGGTGATCGGATTCGAGTGAAATTTAATAATTAAACAGAGGACATTTTTCTCTTGTGACCTTTTTCATTTCCGGACCGAATCCGGCAATTATTGGGGGGAGGGCGGAAAATACTTGACCCGCTTAGACTGGTGTGATCTGGATCGAACTTGGTGGGAATGACAAACAGATGCTCTGGATTAATCATTTACAGAACCGGATTGGCTCCGGTTATTGTGGGTGGAGTTGGAGGAGGGGGAGGGGGGTCTGGGATTCCGGTGATCGCGCGTTAAGGTACTTCCAGATGTGCTAGGACGATGAAACTTCGCTGGAATATTGGAGACTCAACAACATTTGCTTAGAAATTGCTACTTCCCAAATCCGATTATTCCTTAAAGTACCAATCTTGACCGCAAAGTAAAAAAAATACTTTTAAGCAATATATGCATTTTCGTGATGCCCATCAGCCCATTAGCAGTTTTGCCTAAAGGGTTTTGCTTACAAATGAAGTTCCAGCTCCCTTAGAGCGCGCATCTCAACCGCAAAGTCGAAACTTACTTTTGATCAATCAAATCATCTTGACACATGCAAGTGCCATATGAGCTTACAGCTCTTGTTGCTGTTGTAGGTGGTATGTAAAATTAATTAAAAAGAATCAGAATAAACAAAACCAAAAATAAAGTGGATCTAGACTAATTTTTTCAGCTGCATATTCATTTTTCGAACAAAATCCATTTTAGAAGCATTCCCCGTATTCTCGCTGTTTCTGTATGCGGAGTCCGCGTGGAGTGACTCCCTCTATTCTCGCACGCCTTTATTCTGTTTTTTCATATTATCCCTAGCTCCCTTATGGAATGATGAGCTTATGAAATCTCCGGCTTACGCCATTATTTCGCTTTGTACCTACTACCAAGAACAAGTAATCTTCAAGAACCTCCGTCTCCCTATCTCTGTAATACGACCATGTGGAGTCCAATATATTCTGATACCCTACCCGATGCAAATGAGCGGAGGAGGAGCTACGCAGAGCTCATAATTTGTTACCTCTACAAAAAGCTATACGCAGTACAGCTCCACAGAAGAATATGAACGCCGTCCGTGTCGTCCTTTACAGCTGATTGGTTGTCTACCATTGCGACGTCAGGTCCGACTCCGGGTTCCCACCCCTGCAGGCATCCTACGGTTTTCTTCTCGTAGGCGCAGCGGCTAAAGGCGTACGCAGTTCCCCGAGCACTCCTCGGGGAATCGAAGGGAACGGCGAGAATAGAGGGATTCACTCCACGCGGACTACGCGTCCGGAAAGCAACGAGAACACGGGGAATGCTTCCAAAATGAATTTCTTCTAAACATAAATATGCAGTTGATTAAATTAGCCTCGATCCAATTTATTTTTGGTTTTGTTTATTCTGATTGTTTTTAATTAATTTACATTCCACCAACACCAGCAAAAATTGATTCTCCTCAGAATCTGAAAGGGAGTCCTTTTTTATGATAATCGGAGCATTCCCCGGCCGTGGGGACTCGCGAGAAAATGGGGGTGAGTCCCCGGGACAAACAAAAACGCGGGGACTCCTCAAGTGGAGTCCTCGGGGAACAGCGAGAATACGCCTTAAGAGGGAAGTAGACAGGTATCAACTCGAACCTCACAGCATGTACCTCTTGCTCCTCTCAGTTTTATCGGGGTATCCATAGTTGCTGCATGGGACCAAAGACGGAGGTTCTACCAGATTATTTGTTTTTTGCTACTACCCCTTTTGAACGATACGATAAGCGATAGTAAGCCCTTTTAACGAGAAATACTGTGGGCTCTCCATAGGTCAGAAATTAATCAACGTATGTTGTCAAGGTTCTTTTTGGTACCTCGAAGAATTACTTATTTCAGAAAGTACTTGAGTAACAGACCTAAGGAGTTTTTCAGTATTTGTATGATTGACATGTAAATAACAAAGAGCGTAAGTAAGTAACAAAGAGTGAAGATCATATTCTGACCAAATACTGCTTTCTTAAAGAGCATGGAATAACAAATAGGCATAAAAAGGACTATTGTGCATTTATTTTCTTTTTTTCAAAGGAATTTTACTGTCCCTTAATTTTTATTGAATTTGAATGATCCAAAATACAGAAAAACTCTGCAAGGCTCTGAAATACACAACTAAAGAAGTCCGTGATACATATCTTTTTGACAATGAACATTTTTGTTATCTATCCATTTTTCTTTCAGCTTCTTCAGAATGAAATTCGACACGAACGGAATGTGCTGCTGCAGTGTGTACATTACACGTTAGAAAACAACTTTTTTGACGACAAATAAATTCCGTTTTTTATTTGAATTCTTGCACCCAAAGTCGCGTTCTAGTCCACATCACCAGATGAAAAACTTATCTCAAAATAGTAGTATGAAGTTTTACGAAAAAGTAGCATGCAGTATGAACTGATGCTACTACATGCTTCTATGTCAAGGCTACCGTGTTACTGCTTTCTATTGCATGCTGCTACTAGCAAGATTGGATGCTACTATGGCAAGACAGGACGCTACTGGATACTACTGCTTAAGACTGGCCAGTCTGAGGCACATTAAATGGTAGTATTCTTTACTTTTACATATCAGTACATACAACTTTTTCGTGCAACTATCTACAACTACGCAAGCTACAAATTTTTCATCGGGCAATCGCTTGATGGGTCACTGATATTTTTGCAGCCAACTTGCCGTCTGATCCGAAGCCAGGGGAGAGTTTGACAAAGTAAACTGGACGTCGAGTAAAGGTCTTTAATTTGTTGAGATCCGATTCCATAGAAAAATGTAAACTAGGCACTAGTACTTCAGCTTTAAAAAAAGCCATGTTGTCGGCAGAGATCGTCGAACTTCGACTTTTCAGCGACGAAGGTTCGAAATCCTGAAATGATATAACTCAATCAAAGGTGAATGTGGTGCTCCACCGCAAGAATATGACGCAATGGACACACGGTGTAATCTCAACGAGCAGGGCCAACTGAAACGATAGTTGCGTTTTTGCAGATACTATGGTATCTGATACCAAGGTCTAAAGTCGTTTTTGAAGTTATCGTGGTATCTAACCACGGTCAAAAGGCGTTTTTGCAGTTATCGTGGTATCTGGCCAGTTATCGTGGATATTCAGATACCACGGCCCGACCGTGGTATCTGAAAAAGTCATCTCACTTTGATCAATTTTTGTCAAATTGGTGGGGAAGAAGTTTGGCACCTAGTGATGTGACTGAAAATCAGTTTTTCTTTTGGGATGAATTCGAAAAGCGCAATTTCGGCAATTGTCGTTTTTGCAGAGCAACCGTATATCAGATACCACGGTAACTGCAAAAACGACTAACTGCAGATCCAGTTTCCGTGGTAACAGATACCATGGTATCTGCCAAAACGCAACTGATGAATGAACAGCGCACAGAGCAGTCGATACATAACACAACGGCCTGACGTTGTATCGCATACCCAGGCTTTAATGAACTTCCATTGATGAAAACGAGTAGGCGATGCATATTCAGAGAGGGTGAGGTAGCTCGAAACTGACCTGTCGTACCATTTAAGACGAGGTCGATAACGTCATCCTAACTTCCGATAATTTTTTTATCCACCCTAATACTACACCGATTTTTACATCAGCCACGATTGGCTATTTTCGAAGCAGATCAGGGTCCCACTTATTGCTTCCAAGGAGCTGATTGGTCAGAAAAACGGTTGTGCAATTTTCTCCCTGTTTCTCATCAAAGCTAAGGTGGCCACTCGCGACTAAAACAACCGGAACGGGTGTGTTTTTTTTTTTTAACCACAGCACAGTTTCAAAGGGTTCATGTACGTTCAGTTACAAACGATCGCACGGCAAGTTAATAGTAATCCAATTGCCCACTTTGTTGCACTGTAGTTCTTTATAGCTGATCGGTTGTCACGTTTAACTCGCTGCAAACCGGATTCTCCACCACTTTCGGCCAACACTACCTATCTATCTATGATCCTTACACGAAACAAGATGATATGTAACCTACTTATGGTTTGTTCCAACCCTTAGTAGAATAAGAAAGTACGAAGTAAGTCGCAACACTTAGTGCTTACCTGATATGAGCCGCTTGTTGACATTTGCAAACATATCCACCAGGCTGCGGAAAAGTTCGTCGACGTCTTTGTTAGACTGGTAGGCCTTCAGAAGAACTTTAAAGCGGCTGTAGTCTTCTGGGTCCGGAAGGTTACCCTTCACCTGTAATACTTAAAGGTCAGTTTGAAGGCTTCGCAGGCCATAAGCCACTGCATTTTTATGGCACTTGCCCTTCGGCCAAGTGCCATATAGCGATCGCAATTACGGTCGGTCGGCCGGTCCGGGTTTTTGCTAGTTCGGGCACTTCCACATAAGCGAGGACGATGAAACTTGGCAGGCATATCAGGGACCCGAAATGATTAAGTTGGAAGTAGTCACTTCCCCGATCCGAGTATCGTGGGGGGGGGGGGGGAGGGGAATCCGGAATCTGAGGTGTTCATAACTTTTGAATGGGTGACAGGAATTAGAAAGATCTGGTGCCTCAGACGACCGGATCCGGATCTAGTGACTTTGGGGGGAGATGGAGGGGGGAACCGGAAATCTTTGGAAACGCTTAGAGTGGAGGGATCGAGACGAAAGTTGGTGGGAAGTACAAGCACAAGCCCTAGATACATCGCTGACATAAACGGACCGGATTTGGGCAATGTGGGGGGAGTTGGGGGGGGGGGCGGAATTCGATTCCAGATCGGTACTAGGAAGATGAAATTTGGTAGGCATATCGGGGACACGATCAGACTGCCTTTGAGAAAAGTCGTATCCCCGATCCTACCATCGTGGGGGGGAGTGGAGGGATGGGGAATCCAGGATCTAGTGGCATGCATAACTTTTGAACGGGCGAACGGATTTGAATGAAACTTGCCAAGTGGAAAGAGATATCGTCTCAGATGTTCCACGTGAAGTCCGGACCGGATACGATACTTGTGGGGGGAATTGGAGGGGGGGGGGGCACCGGAAATCTCGTGAAACGCTTAGAGTCGAGGGATCGGGAAAGAAATTTGTAGGAAAAATAAGCATAAGCACTAGACACGTTCTTAACAGAACCAGATCTCATCAGGGCTCTTTGTGGGGAGTTGGAGGAGGTTTCCTGGAATTCCGTTGATGGCGAGTTATGACACTTCCTAATTTGCCGAGGACGATAAAAACCTGGCGGGCATATCATTGACCCGACCAGACAGACCTAAGAACTCGAAATAATGGCCCAAGAAAACTTCCGTTCCTGGATCCGACCATTTTTGAGGGACCTAAGGGAAGGGGAATCCGGAAATTACTGACTTCCGTAGGTTGCGAGCAGGTGGTCCGATTCGAGTTGAACTTTATTGGGGATAAGAACTGATGACCTAGATATGTAATACACGTATCCGAGCCACTGCAGCCCCATGGTTGGGGGAGTTGGAGGGGGGGTTTGAAACTTTTAGACGTGCACGAAGACCAAACGAATGGGCCGAATAGGATGCAAGTTGGACTGGGTCGAGTTTATTCGTCCTAGATTCGTTATTTGGCATCTGGTCTTGATCCGGCCACGGTAGGAGGACGATGAAGCGGGAACAGGAAATTTGCAGATATGCTCCGGTTCGAGTCAAACTTTGTGGACGGGAAGAGGAGATGTCAGAGATGCGAAGTTTATGCATCCAAGTCGTATTCGGCCACAGTGGGGGGAGTTGGAGGGGGGTCCCGGAATTTCTGTGGTTCGCATAGGGGTCAAACGAGTGGAGCAATTTTAATGAAACTTGGAAAAGTAGAGAGATCATAAGCCCTAGATGATATATTTTAGGGTCCGGACCGAATGGGACGACGGTGGGGGGGGGGGGGGGGCATAATTTCACGATAAATGCTCAGATTTGAGTGAAACTCGTTTCAGTGACCATTGCTTTTGCGGGTAAGTACAATAACAACCCAGCCACTGACAAGGCGACTCTTCATTCATATCCCAGTACAAGAACGACCCAACCACCACCCTAGAACTGAAATACAAGCTAACGAGCTTGCAAGTGCCATATGAGCTTCTAGCTCTTATTGTCAGAAGCGAACGAAACAAAATGCTAGATACTCTTAGGACAAAATTTTAAATGCTGTGTTAAATAATTTTTAATAGAATTCAAGTCTAGGCTACAATGCCTATTGCAGAGCCTCAAGGATAAACAGATAGTTTAGTTATTATAAGATATGAATTATTAAGTTTCTAGTTATAACTGTTGGACTAAAGTTGTTTATGACCGTCAGGATAAACGCAAATTATGATTGTAGATAAAGCCTATATGTTTTTTTTTTGTGATGGCAAAAAGTCAGTCGTCGGCTGCACCCGGCTTTTCATTTTCGGAACAAAGTACTGGTTGACTGGTTGAAATACGAGCAAAGCCAAAAATGTAATTTGGAGAAACTGCAAGTTTCGACCTGGAAAGATAAAAATGCTCCTTGGGCGGGATTTGAACCCGCGAACTTCTGCTTCAAGACTGCTTTATTATAGAGGCGAAAGCCTTATTATTGCAATTATATTATTATTATTATTATTAAGACGAATGCGCTACCAACTGAGCCACTGAGAGGCTTGCTGAAATAGTTCGCGAACCGCAAATCGTATTTCGCATATCTAGCCACGTTCACTATAAAAGGAGCCAAAAGTTCTGTTCCACCCTACTTACCGCAGTTCCACGCATGAAGTCACGCCTTCTGGCTTCCTGGCGTCAAGGTTGGAACGCCTCGGCAGAATATCGCGCCAATCACGCCTTAGCGATCATAGTTACGACGCTTACTCAGCTCCCGAGCTTGGTAAGCAAATAGTTACTACATTGTAAAAAAAAAAATCTTGCAGTATTTGCTACTCGGATTAATCTTATCCCAGTAGAGATAATATTAATCCGAGTAGCAAATACTGCAGTTAACTTTAATCCTTACTGGGAGAAACATTTTACAGTGTATTTGGAGAAGGTTGGAACGGTCAGCGTAGTAACTTTTCACGAGGTTGGAACGAAAATACTAACTAATAGTTACCATGTAAGAAGGGTGGAACACGACGGAAATTTGCACTGTCTATCGACCTTGACATAACAGCCACGTTGACTGCGAGGGTAAATACCTCCTGCTAATCGTAGGGAAAACAAAGGTTGTGCTGGGCACAACACCAGGATCTCAATAAGTTGCCTTACCCGGATAAGGTACTCTCTTGCGTTAACCTCCTTTTGATTCTGAGATATTGCCGAAGTTTCACCAGCGCTGCCGTTCTTCTGTTTGCTATCACTCCCCAAATCTTTCCCACTCAAACCACTACTGCTTAAAGTGCCGACAACGCCACTTTTTCCAAAATCCCTAGCACCATAAGAAAAATCCATATTCGAGGCGCGATGTTCAGTATCACTTTTCACTTCAGGTATCGAGCCATATCTTGTGCCAAGCTGAAGTTTTCTTTTTTTATCAGTCGGTTGACAGGATAACTTTTCACTTGATTTGATGGGTTCAACTTTTACGCTGTTGAAGTCCAACACTTTGGTTGATGTTGAGTTGAGACTTTCGAAGAGACTTCCCTTTGGTATTTCCGTGTCTCGTTTCAATGCGGCTTGGGTGGCGTACTGACTGACATCTAGCTGGGCATCATAACCTACAGAAGTAAAATTGTGTCAATCAGTCCGAATTTACACTTCGAACAAATAGCCTAATACCACTAATAGCTTAGTAATAATAACAATAATTATTAATGAAAGAACTGTAATGAAAATATAATGAATAATGCAGTAAAAGAAATAGGCCATTGGCCTCAACAGGGTACGTCTACAATACTTTCAGCGTACAGGTTGACTAGGGAATTTTTGAAGTCACTAAGTACTTCAAACGGGAGAACGTTCCAGCAGTCCTGTTTCTGGAAAAACACACTCGGCTACTCAAGCTTTTTCATTGGACACTCCAACCCTGGCGCTAGACCACGCCCGATGGAGGCAGCTGACGAAGAGCGTGTTCCACCCTCGTACCAATAGTAACTATTAGTTACTAAACCCGTTCCAGCCTCACGAAAAGTTACTACGCTGACCGTTCCAGCCTTGTCGAAATAGTAACCAATAGTAACTATTTGCTTACCACGCTCGGGAGCGTGGTAAGCGTAGTAACCACGAATCTCTGTCACGTGATTGGTCGGATTCACCCGTGGTATGATATTTCGCTGGAAAATACAAAAATCGTTCCAGCCTTGACGACAAAAAGGCAGAATTTGTGACGTCATGCGTGGTAACTACGGTAAGTAGGATGGAACACGCTCGAAGTTCCACTCTAGTTATGTCAGTGCTGGAAGACACTCACAGCAGAAACCTTAAAGCACGTATTGGCACCTAACAAGTTGCCTCGATTCCTCTTGGTTCACCCGTCAGCAGCTCGACCGATTGTCTACAATGGCTTGGCTTAAAGGACCCCTCTTGCCTATTCTGCCTTTTATATGATCCCTCTTATGGGATTATGAGAATCTGAAATCACCGCCATTCGCTTCTGTATATTTTCGTTTTGTACGCACGACTTTTTAGCGCTTTTTGGGCCTAGCCGAGTTTTGAAAGTCCCGCAACGCAAACTTCGCCGAAGCTTCGAGGTCCGTCAACAACTATTCCACAAATAAGGACATGCGAAGCTTCATAGTATTATCTTTCATTTTGTAAGACATGGTAGATCATCAGCTCTTATCTTCTGTTTTGGACTTCTTTTGTTTGGCTTGGTTTTCCCACTTTTTTACCACGGCGCATTCAGTTTTCAAATATTTTGCGACAAGTGGTAACAAGAAAATCGTTAGTTTCACGTGGAAAAGTAATGTGTTTTCGAAAAACGATATTTTTTAGCCGTTCATCGTGGATAGATCATTTCTAGTAAGATTTGTGCTTTAACCTTTAAATCTACACCGTCAAAAACTTACTCTTTCTTACTCTTTACCGTGGTTACCAGTACTTTGTGCCCAATGGATGAGCACCGATTAACTCGCCCTCTGTGTTTCTCTTCATTTGTTGTGCTGTATATACTTTGTCACTGATCGCTAATTGTCTTTTCTCTCTTTTGTTCTTTATTCTTTTTCTTCCATTTACTCCGTTCTTGTTCAGTTTGAATGTAACGGGTTATATAGAATATACATACATACATACATATGTAAATCTATAAGTACTGCTTATGGGCACATCGTCCCTAACCGAGGCCGGGTGCTACAATCGGAAAGCCTTAGGAAAATTGTACAGCCTTTTCTGCGCTCCTTCTCTTTTATTCCGTTCTGGCGTAACGCATGAGTTGCGTTTTCACAGATACCATGGTATCTGTTAGCACGGTAACTGGATCTTCAATTAGTCGTTTTTGTAGTAACCGTGGTATCTGATATACGGTTGCTCTGCAAAAACGACAATTGCCGAAACTGCGCTTTTCGAAGTCATCCTAAAGAAAAACGGATATTCAGTCACGTCACAAAGTGCCAAACTTCTTTCCCACCAATTTGACTAAAGGTGACTTTTTCAGATACCACGGCCAGTTACCATGGTCGGACCGTGGTATCTGAATATCTGATACCACGATAACCGGCAGGATACCAGGATAACTGCAAAAGCGCCTTTTGACCGTGGTATCAGCTACCACGATAACTGCAAAACCGACTTTAGGCCGTGGTATCAGATACCATGGTATCTGCGAAAACGCAACTATGGTATGCGAAAGAAGGAACTAAAAAAGATAAGGTCGTGCTACTTTAAATATGCCAATTACCTTCTCTACCTTTCAAAATTATGCCACAACCACGCGCTAACAGATAATTTTTAATAAGTTTTTTTAATTTTTAACAGATAACAGATAAGTTCAGGATGCAAGAATTACCGTTTCCAAAGTCTACTCGTCTCTACCGAAAATCATCAACTGGACCCAACCAAAAAGATCATCATCAATAATAGATAAAAGATCATAAAAGATCATGCGCATGATCTTTTACCCTGTCTCCTGGCCGAAGATTAAAATTGTATTACTTTATGTGTTTTGTATTTGTTTTTATTTATTTCTTTTATATATTCAAACGGATACGTCAGCTATTACACGATGCTTCATCAGCGATATTTAGGCCCTTTTTGGCAAGGGTCCTCGTCAGGCAGTCAATCTTCAGGTTCAACCTGGGGGAAGGAAACAAACCTGTAATAAATAACTGAAGCTTCTACCGACTATAAATATCTTATTCCGGGAAATTACTTTCAAATACCACTGTAGGGAAAAAACTAGCCATGAGATTTAATTTTTGACACAGCCGCTGTTTTTGCTGCACGATTGGCGCGATGACAGTAAAGGTTTTTTTCTGTATTTTGATGTATCCGTTGTAGCCTATACATTATTTGAATATACGTTTCAAAGTCAGCTTGGGCTCAAGGAATATTTATTTCTTTTATTTTCTATACATGGCTTTCAAAAATGGTGGGTGGAAATTAAATTACTTACTTGCTTGCTTACTTATATCTAATCCCTTGAGTCTATAGAAGTAAAATTAATCTAACGAAGAGAAATTTCTAGAAAAAATTCTTCGTTATAGTAGTTATGACTTTTTACTGCGTACCGGTCGAGCGCGGCATGCTATAATGCCGCACTTCATTTGAGGCAAACCTGAGGCTGTTATTCTTCATGCGTGACAAAGTCAAGAATGTCAATAAATATTCCTTGAGCCCAAGCTGACCTTGAAACATATATTCAAATAATCATTACAGGTTTGTTTCCTTCCCCGACGTTAAACCTGAAGATTGACAGTTTGACGAGGACCCTTGCCAAGAAGGGCCGAAATATCGCTGATGAAGCATCGTAGCTGACGTCTCCGTCGTGTATGAAGGGGCATTTTGGTTCACATCAACTCACAAAACATATGTTAACTCTGCCAAACCAAATGTTTGTTTCACAAACCAAATGTTACCTTTCCAAAACAAATGTTTCTTTCCCAGACTTAATATTCGTTTTCTGTACCATTTGTTCGATTGCCAGACTTAATATTCTTTTTCTATACCATTTGTTCGTTTGCCAGAATATATATTCGTTTCGCAAACCATTTGTTCCTCTTGCAAACCTTATGTTTATTTCTCAAATTCTCTGTTTGTTTCCCACGTTTTATTAACCACGCAGATCTTGGATCAGGATCTACAAGTTTTCGCTCGTAACATTGTGTCTCGGAGACTACGAACATTACGTCTCGCGAGTTGAACATTTCGTTTGGGAAACTTTTCAAACAGCTGACTTCGTATCGACCGATACTGCCCATGTTTTCACCAGTATTGATGTATGGATGCAGGCTGGTGGCAGAAAAAAAAAATTAAGTAGAAGAAGCAGATGAACCACGTACAAGAACCACGAAGCAGATTTCTTACCTAGCGACAAGTGGCTGCGGGACGCACTCCTTTGTGATGGAACCAAATTGCCGGACATAAGGCCACCGCCGTATCCCAGTGCGGCCGGTGCTTGACTTTTTACCTCAGCTTTTACAACGGCTTTCGAAGAGGGGTCGCTCTTAGCCGCGCACGGGTACTGAAATTGTAAATGCGAATTGGCTAAAGCACTCTGTTCGTATAGATAACTAAAGACGAACTCACAAGCGATGGCTCACTGGTTCGAGTCTCGGTGGTGCCTACCGTTTGGTTCGGCGCGAGGACTAATCGCGTTTCTCTACAAGACAAGCCCAAATGTCCACCAAGCTTCAAATGGGTACTCTGTAAACAACAAAATCTTGCAGTATTTGCTACTGGGATTAATCTTGTCTCTAAAAAGATAATCTTATCTCGAATTGGATTAATCTTATCTCGATAGAGATAAAATCAATCCCAGTAGCAAATACTGTAGTTAACTTTAATCCTTACTCGGAGAAACTTTTTACAGTGTACCTGGAGAAATCAAAGGAAAAGGACGTGAAGCATCGAATGATTTTCCCCCAACCACGCATCACACTCCCTGCCGAAAGCAGAGTATCCGGAGATTCAGGAGATTGACACTTGCGCTACGGAAACCTTCAATGGTTCAGTGGTTAATAATCTACACAAATTATTAAAGAAAATAAGATTTAGTAAGAATTATAGGAGAAGTGTTTAAAAGATAAAAAGTGGATTTGTAATTTGAGATTCATAAAATAGTTTAATAACTGAAATACAGATTATGGTTTGGAAGTATAAATTTGCAGTATTTTTTTTTTGTTAAAGAGTTTAAGAAAATATTAACGTTACCGAGTGGAGGAGGAGTAGCCCAAAAATTCGAAAAGAGGATTATTTTACAGAAAAGATGCTACGCAGGATTAAAATCAAAAACAAAAAAAAACAAGCGAAAGTTTGCTTTTTGCCTTTTATGCCTATGCTATAGCCCCTCTGCAGTGCATTTATTTGGAAACGTTTAGCCTAGTATACACATTTTCTATATTTGGCTTTTTTCCACTATCGATACAGGCATTTTTGTGCCGTCTTTACATGGATAATATCATTGTTGATCAATTATATCTGACGGCGTTAAACTATCGATTTGTAGCCATTAAATATGACTTGCAGTCAGCTTGGGCTGGAGGAATACTTATGCTTATCGTTCGACTGTGCAATAGTGTCAAATGGGAAATGAGAAACTGAGAACTTAATATCAGCTACGGTAAGTGTTTCAGCTTCCTTTAGACATAAAGATTGACATTAGAATTCTTTGGTGCGACCTTATATTTCTTTTTGAGAAAAAATAATAGTAAAATAATTTCCAAGCCCAAGGGATATATACGAAAAAAAAACCCATTCAAAATACCAATAGGCTACTCCCAAGCGGTGGTGAATAGTATTTTTCTTCCGTTGGGATATTCGGACGGCCATGAAAGTAATGCAAAATGCCGGACACCGTTACTGGCGGAGAAAGGTTGCAGAATGCCCAATGTTGGACACACCCATAGTTTGGAACAGCATATGCCATATGCCGGTTATTCTATACCAAATGCTGAATACTATAACCAGATCAAGTATCAATGATATGACTGGAATTCAGAAAAAAAAACAATTTAAAATTCAAAATGCCGGACGCCGTAACTGGCGGAGAAAGGTTGCAGAATGCCCAACGTTGGACATACCCATAGTTTGGAACAACATATGCCATATGCCGGTTATCCTATACCAAATGCTGAATACTAAAACCAGATCAAGTATCAATGATGACTGAAATTCTAAAAACAAAAATTTTAAATGATTTTTTTTTTGTGGGCCAATATAGGACCAGCCAAATGTTACCAAACGTTGAATATATCCATAGTTTGGAACAGTCAATGCCAAACACCAGTTATTCTATGCTAAATACCAGGTACTATAGCCAAACAAAACATTAAAACATTCTAAATTAGTGAACCTTCATGGAAAATATTTTTGAGTGTTTTGCGATTATTTTATATTTCTTTGTCCTATTTTACTGCAGTTCCGCCCTTGGGCAGTGCGTCATGAATCCTTCCTTCATTCATTCATTAACGGTATGAGCTGGGTAGGAGTAAAACTTAAACAAGAGCTACGAGCTCATATGGCACTTGTTAAGGCGGTACAAGAAAGTAGAGGAGAACGTCACAAAATACACCCGCCATCCAAAAATGCGGTTCGGAAACAGAAATAGGATATCACCCAATTCTGAGCAGTCCCGGCGTCGTCTCGAATTATCTGTAGCAAATGCGCATGACTGTTCAAACTTCCAAGTTTCAGCCCAACAAATCCACTCGTTTGTTCTCTAGACGTGCTACACGATTTCCGGTACTCCCTCAATCTCCCCCTACCGTGGCCGAATCTGGTTCGGACTCAAAAATTGATCATCTAAAGCATCTTCTTGTATACCATCTATCATGTTTCACTCGAATGTCAGCATTTTTGGAAAATTCCGGTATCCCCCCCCCACCACCGTTGTCAGATCCGGTTCGGACCCTAAAATATGTCATCTAGGGTATATGCTAATCTCTACATTCCAAGTTTCATTTAAATTGATGCACTCGTTTGACCCATATTCGAGCCTCAAAGTTTCCGGCAATCTCCCTCCAACTCCCGAAGAGGACTTGGAAACATAAACGTCGTATCTCTTAATCCCCTCTTCCCGTCCATCAAGTTTTACTGAAATCGAACCATAGCCTATCTGCAGATTTCCGGTACCCCCCCCCCCCCCTACCTTGGACAGAAGTTCCCTCCCCCCCCCCATTCCACCAACCGTTGTCGCATATAATGCGAATACATGTTTTACATGTCTAGGTCATCGATTCTTATCACCCATTAAGTTGCACCCGAATCAAACCACTCGTTCGCAATTTGCAGAAGACAATTTCCATATTTCCCTTCCCTCGCTCCCCCAAAAATGCTCGGATCTAGGAACGGAAGTTTCCGGGAGTATGTTGTGTCAGGTTCTTAAGTGAACTAAGTCGGGTCATTAATATGCCTGCAAAGTCGCGACGACCCCACAGAGCCCCGAAACCATCTGGCTCCGTCAATTTCACGTCTAGGCTTAATGCTTGTTCTCTCCATTAAGTTCCGTATCCATCCCTCTACCTTAAACGCTTCTTGAATTTTCCGGTCCCCCCCATCCCCCCACAGGTAATCGGACCCGACCCGGAATTGACACTGAACATCTGAGGCGATAGCTCTTTCCACCTGACAAGTTTCATTCAAATCCGATCACCTGTTCAAAAGTTATACATGCCACTAGATTCCGGACTCCCCATCTATCCACTCCCCCACGATGGTCGGATCGGGGAAACGACTATTCTCAAGTCAATCTGTTCGGATCCCTGACATACCTGCCAATTTTCATCGTCTTAGCACATGAGGAAGTATGCCAAACTCGCGGGATCGCTAGAAATCCGGAGCCCCCCCCCCCCCCAACTCCCCCAAAGTGAGTGGATCCGTTCCAGTTGTGTCAATGACATATCTAGGACTTGTGCTTGTTCTCCAACCAAGTTTCATCCCGATCCCTCCACTCTAAGCGTTTCTCAAGATTTCCGGTTCCCTCCTCCAACTCCCCCCCAGTGTCATCGGATCCGGTCCGGATTTAAATTGGGACGTCTGAGACACGAGGTCATCCTAAATATCAACTTTCATCAAGATCCGATCACCCGTTCGCAAGTTAAAAATACCCCAATTTTTGGCTTCCCCCTACCTCCACTTCCCCCCAGATGGTCGGATTGGGGAAGTGACTATTTCCTATTTAATCTGGTCGGGTCCCCTGTCATGCCTGCCAATTTTCATCGTCAGCACATCAGGAAGCACCGAACTCGCGGGATCACTAGAAATTCGGATCCCCCCCCCCCCCCAACTCCCCCAAAGTGAGCGGATCCGTTCCGGTTATGTCAGTCACGTATCTAGGACTTGTGCTTGTTCTTTTCACCAAGTTTCATTCGGATCTCTCCACTCTAAGCGTTTTACAAGATTTCCAGTTTCCCCCTCCAGCTCCCCCCAATGTCACCGGATCCGGTCTGGATTTAAAGTGGAACCTCTGAGACACGAGGTCCTTCCATATATCATGTTTCATTAAGATCCGATCACCCGTTTGTAAGCTAAAAATATCTCATTTTTCCTAATTTTTCCGGATTCCACCTCCCTCCACTCCCCTCCAAATGGTCGGAACGGGGAATCGACTATTTCTAATTTAATCTGGTCCGGTCCTTGATACGCCTGCCAAGTTTCATCGTCCTAGCTTATCTGGAAGTGCCCGAACTAGCGAAACCGTGACTGACCGACCGACCGACGGACGGACAGAAATTGCGATCGCTATATGGCACTTGGCCGAAGGGCATAAAAACAACTATTCAAAACTCTTTTTTTTTGCGGGATAGGGTGACCAGTATTCCGCATAGGGTAGCCTACCCGGCGTTTGCCGTTTTTTTAGCTATTTTATTTAAAATTTTCAGTTGTTCTTATAGGCTATAGCCATGTAATTTTGACCTGTCTTTGTTGATTGATGAATTGTATTTATGATCTGAGCGTCTTTCTTTGAACACTGACTGATCCAAAGCTATTTTTGTGCATTTTAAAGATATCATAATACAATTGCAGTAATAAGGCTTTCGCCTCTATAAATTTCTCGGGACACTTTACACACTAAATTGAATTTCAGCCAGGTGGTAGTCGACACGTGCTTTGAATTGGTTAATATTTTCGGCATTTACCACACTTTCTGGGAGATCATTCAATATTCTACTATTCGGTTTCTAAAGCTCCGTTTTCAATGTCTTTTCGAAATACTCAGTTTCAAGTTGTGTCCTCTAAGACCGTTGTGATTGAAAGTGAGGACATCATCAGGCCTTATGTTATCATAAAACTATGGCAAATTTGAAAAGTTTCGATCAAACCACCCCGTAGAAACCTGTAAGATATACTGGGTAGTCAGTAAACTAAGGCAGATGGCGAATGGCTGGCACTGTTTTTGTTGCTCTTCTTTGAACTTGCTCAATGGCGATAATATCCTTAATATAGAAGGGCCTTGTTGTTGCGTGGCCATGTTCAGTTAGTGGGGAGATAATTATGGATGTATGTATAATTATGTCATGGATGAAATCAATATTTATTCATATCCCAAATCAGGAATTTGTTCTAGACTGGTTCACGACCCTTAAATTTAATGCCTCAGGCTGGGGTTTAATTCATTTATTTTTACAAATTACTTGGAATTAATGAAGCGCCATTTTTGTATGATAATAGCATGTCTCTCGCTAGTATGCCATTTGAGTTTTTCACGCTGTCAACAAATTGAACATTACCTTACCATCTTTGAGCGTGCTCCATCCTTCTAACAATAGTAACTTTTAGTTACTATTTTCGTTCTAACCTCGTGAAAAGCTACTGCGCCGACCGTTCCAACCTTCTCGAAACAGTAACTAATAGTAACTATTTGCTTACCACGCTTGGGTCTTGGGAGCGTAGTAAGCGTGGTAACTACGAATTTCTGTCACGTGATTGCCAGCCTTGACGCCAAGAAGCCAGAATTTGTGACGTCGTGCGTAGTAACTAGGTAGGTAGGGTGGAACACGCTCTATTATGTCCGTACTTCGTAGATAAATATTCCTTGACCCCAAGCTGACTGTGAAACATTTATTCAAATAATGCACAAAATGGATGTGTCAGCTTGCCAAGAAGGGCCGAAATATCGCTACTAAAGCATCGTAGCTGACACATCCGCTTTATGCATTATTTGAATCTACGATGTCGACAACCCACTGCGCAAAGACGCCTCTAGACGGTCTGAGCATCAAGAATTTCTTACCTCTGAAGCCGCAAATTTAAAGAACTTCCGCAAATCCCCGACCAGCTTCCCCGCATCTGTGTATTTCTTCACATGTTTCCGAACCCAAACAGAGAGGGATGAAACGTTGTCCGGATTCCCAAATCTCTGGTCGAAAAATAAGATGGCGCCGTAATCGTTTTTATGACGAATCACTCTGCCAACGGCCTGGTTCACGGCTCGGATGGCTTCAAGTTTATACCAGTCTTGCCCGGTCAGACCCTGAAAAGTCAAAGATTTTTTTACTCGTTCAGTTTTTTGTAGCGCTAAGGAAATGTTCGGGGACGCCCGTGTCCCCGGCCTCCTTCGGTGCAAGGAAAAGGAATCTATGAAGAGGAGGTTGGTCTCGTCAGAAAACCTGTGACTGACCGTCAGGTCATTAGCAATATATGTCGATAAACAGAAAAATTAGCTTTCTTCATATTCCTGGAAATGTAATAAATCTATTGGGATCACCACATCCGTTACAAGAAAACCTAGATATCAATCAAAGCAAATTGTGTCTATCTTAAATGTCTATCTTCAGATAATGACAGATCCATTCTACCGGATTACCAATCGCCCAACCCCAGTCGGCCCATCACTAAACTAACAAGAGTTGTAAGCTCATATGGCACTTGCATGGGTCAAGATGATTTGATTGATCAAAAGTAAGTTTCGACTTTGCGGTTGAGATGCGCACTCTAAGGGAGCTGGAACTTCATTTGTAAGCAAAACCCTTGAGGCAAAACTGCTAATGGGCTGATGGGTATCACGAAAATGCATATATTGCTTAAAAGTATTTTTTTTACTTTGCGGTCAAGATTGGTACTTTAAGGAATAATCGGATTTGGGAAGTAGCAATTTCTAAGCAAATGTTGTTGTGTCTCCAATATTCCAGCGAAGTTTCATCGTCCTAGCACATCTGGAAGTACCTTAACGCGCGATCACCGGAATCCCAGACCCCCCCCCCCCCCCCTCCTCCAACTCCACCCACAATAACCGGAGCCAATCCGGCTCTGTAAATGATTAATCCAGAGCATCTGTTTGTCATTCCCACGAAGTTCGATCCAAATCACAGCAGTCTAATCGGGTCAAGTATTTTCGGCCCTCCCCCCAATAATTGCCGGATTCGGCCCGGAAATGAAGAAGGTCACCAGAAAAAATGTCCTCTGTTAAATTATTAAATTTAACTCGAATCCGATCACCCGTTCCAAAGTTACGCATGACTCAATATTCCGGATTCCCCTCCCTCAACCCCCCCCCCCAAGATTATCATATCGAGGATTTGTTTTTATTCCAAGTCAGTTTGACCGGGTCCCTGATATGCCTTCCAAGTTTCGTCGTGAAAATCCCCCAAAAAACGGAATTCCGGGAAACCCCCTCCTCCCCCCCCCCCTCAAGTGTCCGGATCCAGCCAAATTATGTAAAAGATTTACATGGACCAGATGTTTGTTCTTCCCAGCAAGTTTCACTCCGATACCATCATTCTAACCGTTTCTCGAGATTTCCGATCCACACCCCCCCCCCCCCCCCCCCAGCTCCCCCGCGGTGAACGTAGCCAATCCGATTCAGCAAGTGACTTACCTAGAGCTTCTGTTGTTCTTCCCACAAAGTTTCATCCCGATCCCTCCATTCTAAACGGGTCACGTATTTCCCCCCCCCCCCCAAATAGTTGCCGGATCCGGTCCGGCTATGAAAAAAATCATCGGAGAAATGTCCTCTGTTCAATTCTTAAATTTCACTCGAATCCGATCACCCATTCCAAAATTACGCATGACTGAAAATTTCGGATTCCCCTCCCTCCACTCCCCCCACCATTATCTGATCGACAAAATTTTTATTTTGAAGTCAGTTTGATTGAGTCCCTGATATGCCTGCCAAGTTTCATCGTGAAAATCCCCAAAACCACCATCACCGGAATTCCGGGACCCCCCCCCCCCATAAGTGTCCGGATCCGGTACAATGATCTAAAGGACTTATCTTGAGCAGATGCTTGTTCTTCCCAGCAAGTTTCACTCCGATCCCTCCATTCTAACCGTTTCTTGAAATTTCCGGTCCCCCCCCCCCAACTCCCCCTGGCTACCGAATCCGGTCAAGACTTTAAACGGGACATTGCAGCTATATATTCTATTCAGTTATGAAGTTTCATTACAATCCGATCATCCGTTCGAAAGTTACACACTTCTCAATTTCCCGGATTCCCCTGCCCTCCACCCCTCCCCCCCCCCCCAAAAAAAATGGTCGGATAAGAAAACTGATTATTTCTAAGTTTGTTTGGTCGGGTCTCTGATATGCCTGCCAAGTTTCATTTTGCTAGCACAACTGGAAGTACCCTAACTCGAAAAAGTGTGACAAAATGCCCTAAATTTTCAAGTTTCCAGCGCCCCCACTTCCCCGCATATGGTCGGATCGGGAAACTGATTATTTCCAGGTTAGTTAGGTCGGGTCCCTGATATTCCTGCCAAGTTTCATTGTCCTAGCTCATCTAGAACTACCCTCACTCGAAAAAGTGTGACAAAATGCCCTAAATTTTCAAGTTTCCAACGCCCCAAATCCCCCGCATATGGTCGGATAGGGAAACTTATTATTTCCAGGTTACAATCCGATTCAGCAAATGACTTACCTAGAGCATCTGTTTGATCTTCCCACAAAGTTCCATCCCGATCCCTCCATTCTAAACAGGTCACGTATTTTCCGACCCCCCCCCCCCCAATAGTTGCCGGATCCGGTCCGGATATGAAAAAAATCATCGGAGATATGTCCTCTGTTCAGTTCTTAAATTTCACTCGAATCGGATCACCCATTCCAAAATTACGCATGACTGAAAATTTCGGATTCCCCTCCCTCCACTCCCCCCACCATTATCTGATCGACAAAATTTTTATTTTGAAGTCAGTTTGATTGGGTTTCTCGAGATTTCCGATCCACCCCCCCCCCCCCCCCCCCCCAGCTCCCCCGCGGTGAACGTAGCCAATCCGATTCAGCAAGTGACTTACCTAGAGCTTCTGTTGTTCTTCCCACAAAGTTTCATCCCGATCCCTCCATTCTAAACGGGTCACGTATTTCCCCCCCCCCCCCCCAAATAGTTGCCGGATCTGGTCCGGATATGAAAAAAATCATCGGAGAAATGTCCTCTGTTCAATTCTTAAATTTCACTCGAATCCGATCACCCATTCCAAAATTACGCATGACTGAAAATTTCGGATTCCCCTCCCTCCACTCCCCCCACCATTATCTGATCGACAAAATTTTTATTTTGAAGTCAGTTTGATTGAGTCCCTGATATGCCTGCCAAGTTTCATCGTGAAAATCCCCAAAACCACCATCACCGGAATTCCGGGACCCCCCCCCCCCCATAAAGTTTCACTCCGATCCCTCCATTCTAACCGTTTCTTGAAATTTCCGGTCTCCCCCCCACCTCCCCCCTGGCTACCGAATCCGGTCAAGACTTTAAACGGGACATTACAGATATATATTCTATTCAGTTATGAAGTTTCATTACAATCCGATCATCCGTTCGAAAGTTACACACTTCTCAATTTCCCGGATTCCCCTGCCCTCCACCCCCCCCCCCACCCCCAAAAAATGGTCGGATCAGAAAACTGATTATTTCTAAGTTTGTTTGGTCGGGTCTCTGATATGCCTGCCAAGTTTCATGGTCCTAGCACAACTGGAAGTACCCTAACTCGAAAAAGTGTGACAAAATGCCCTAAATTTTCAAGTTTCCAGCGCCCCCACTTCCCCGCATATGGTCGGATCGGGAAACTGATAATTTCCAGGTTAGTTTGGTCGGGTCCCTGATATTCCTGCCAAGTTTCATTGTCCTAGCTTATCTGGAAGTACCCTCACTCGAAAAAGTGTGACAAAATGCCCTTAATTTTCAAGTTTCGAGCGCCCCCACTCCCCCACATATGGTCGGATCGGGAAACTGATTATTTCCAGGTTCGTTTGGTCGGGTCCCTGATATTTCTGCCAAGTTTCATTGTCCTAGCTTATCTGGAAGTACCCTAACTCGAAAAAGTGTGACAAAATGCCCTTCAAGTTTCGAGCGCCCCCACTCCCCCACATATGGTCGGATCGGGAAACTGATTATTTCCAGGTTCGTTTGGTTGGGTCCCTGATATTTCTGCCAAGTTTCATTGTCCTAGCTCATCTAGAAGTACCCTAACTCGGAAAAAAGTGACAAAATCCCCTAAAGTTTCAACCTTCCAGCGCCCCGCACTCCCCCGCATGTCCTCGGATCGGGAAAGTCATTATTTCCAGGTTAGTTTGGTCGGGTCCCTGATATGCCTGCCAAGTTTCATTGTCCTAGCACATCTGGAAGTACCCTAACTCGGATAAGTGGGACAAAAAACTCGGACCGACCGACAGACCGAATTGTGATCGGTATATGGCACTTGAGCAAGTGCCATAAAAACTGAAAACAAAAATCGGCTTCAAATTACCCCACCCCTAGTAAATTCGTCTGACCGATATTTATCATCATTCGTACCTTATTTATTTCCCATTTTAACTCTTGATACTTTATTTTTCTATTTCTCATTTTAATTCTCGTTGTGTAACATGTGTTATACTATGTAGGCCTATTCATTATTATCATATACTGTATATACTGTACGTCACTGCTTTGACATGTGTTACGTGATGACTATCTTCTGCTAGCCATAATATGTTGTGCTACTTGTCACGGACAGCGCCCACTAGCGACTGTACGGACGCTTTTTAGAGCTGGCAACCCTTTGCCAACTCAAGGACTGTTCTAGGGTCGCCCAAACCAAAGATAATGAGACCGAGGAAGATTGGCCACTCCCATAAGCCCCATGAGTCGCTTAAAGTGGCACCGGCTGGTGGTCAGCTCTTGCGTTAAATTGTTGCTCTGTTGACAATCTCCCACTGATTTCTGCACTTTTAGCGTGTCTATTCGTTTACTACTCAGACTGTGTTGATATTTCGCGTATTGTATTATCAAGTGAAAACAGGAATACAAGAAGGATAATCAAGCTGATAATACCTGATAAGTGGATAAGACCAGCCCATAAACCATGGCATGGACAAAACTTCTTTATTTGTACCTTTTCTTCTTCATCTCATGATAGTCTTTGATAGATCAAAATTGAACCAAAGATGCACCGAAAAGTGTATTTGATTAGTCTTGACTCAATGACCCAAACCTGTGCTACAGATTGGAAATGGTGGCTTCAAGACTAATTGATCTCAGTCAAATTCTTTAGACCAAGATCAGAAGGCTAATTTTGAGAGCCATCTGGTGTCGAAAAATTCATGCAAAACTCTCACGACGAGCTGGTGGCTAGGCGGCGACATAGTCGATTTTCGACGACGCACTTTTTGGCGAGTGGCCCATCTTTCCTACTGACATGATCTTTGGCCCAAACCTCCAAAAACAGGCCCTAAACAGAGAGTGGTTAAAACACTTACTGTATTCAAAATAAGGTTTCTTATTCTTATTTCTAGACTTTATACTGATAGTCGCAGAACTCGAAAAGAAGACCCACATTAACTTCAAACCAATATAACAATTTATCTATTATACTTAAATACGAAAAGACTTCAATTACTAATAGTTATATAAAAGAAGATAATTTCGCACCGAATACTTTTCTCCAAAACATTATATTAAACAAATAATAAGTTTAATTCCATTGATTAATGTGACTTTGGTAATTCGAGTTCTGTGACACTATTATGGAAATAAAGACTATATTTATTTATTTACAAGTGCCAGGAGTTGTCTGTCCTGCGTGAGAAGTTTGTGAATGGTGTAGATAGGTCAGTGAAGGATCTACTCAGCAGTATAAACCCGAGAAGTATATGAACTGAACCACCAGTGGTCTTCCCTCTTCGTGTAATCTGTAGTTATGTTTGTGCTGTGTTTAGTGTAAAGTTTTGCTACGTACGTTGTCTTTTTTTTTTTTTTCTATTCTTGTACTCCGTCACTAGGGCTACACACCCCCTTGACGGGTAATACATTGATTGATTGATATGCAGGATTGGTGCATTTATGGATCATTTAAGTAACACAATTAAAAGTATGTGAGGTCAGTTGGAGGTTGAGGGAAGTTGTTTTTAAGTTGAATAAAAGTTCGCCCGTATAATGAAGGTAAAGGATGTACTGTTTTGTTTTATTTTTGTTCATGGCCCAAGGGCTTCATTAAACATCTATCTATCTATCTATCAAGCCAATTTAACTCGCTCTATTTTTCAAAATTCTTCGTAAAGAAAAATATGATTAAAATATATAGATATTTATTTTAATCTATTCTATCGATAAACAGCAAAATTAGCTTTCTTCATAGTCCTGAAAATATAATAAACCTAAAGGGATCGCCGCACATCCGTCGCAAGAAAACCTAGATATATTCACTTCAATTCGCTTTATTTTCCAAAAATTCTTCGTATAGAAAAATAGGAAAAAATATGATTAGCTTAAGGATTTCTCTGACCTTTGTGTGTCCTCTTGGGACACTATCCCTTATACCCGTGTACCCCGTTACACGGCTACCGTATACAAAGTTGGAATAAAATGCCGACTTGTCCAATTACCCAAGTTTTGTATACTGGTGATCAGTGTTGCCGGATGCTTGACGCAAAATCGCGCAGCAAGAGAAAAGGGAGGTGTGCAGTTTTTGAAACTTTGCATTCTCTTTTAAGGCTTGGAAAGGTGTGTGAGTTTTAGACCTTTGTTGCACTTTCGAGAGTAACAAACGTGCATGCGCTTTGGAGGTTGAATGGTGGAACAAGAGATAGAAAGGTAAGCTGATTTGAGGCTCGGATGGAGCTTAAAGTTTAACCGAAAAGGGCTGGGATAGGACAATCTAGTTACCCATCACTTATTCACTAAAATTGGCTTGAAGACCCGCTGAAAATGCGTTACTTCGTTGTTGCGCTATTCACGAATAATCGATTTCCAAGTAGTGGAATTTCCGAGTGATTTGTTGTATGCCTTACGAGAAAGATTTATGATTTTTTTTGGTTCATGCACTAAGCAATCTTCACCAATCTCACCACTGCCTACTGAAAAGCCGCGTTTGTGTTGAGATTAAAATTTCCCGCGTCATAGTAGAATTTTCATTGTGGGGACGGCCGCAGATATTCTGATCCTCATATCTAGATTAGATAGTGGAAAATAAAAAAATCCATTTGCAGAATCCAAATAATTCAGTGTATTCAGTTAAATGACACAAAACAAGTTGGCTTTCCAGTTAAACTTTAAAAGTCACAGCTTCGAGAGGAGACAATCGATAATTAAAGAGCTAAGCTGGCGTGAGTGCATATCTGAATATTGTGACTGGAAAAAGACTATACGGAAAGACTAGTGCGGGTCCCGACATCTAGACCTTGCGCCAAATTCTGCATGTTTGTGCTTGTATAGCCGACTGCTCCAAACGGATACCTAAAACTTGCCAGTTGCAAATAATTTCGGCTGGTGCTGCGATTTTTAATTAAGAAATGTAGAATACTGTTCACAATAATTATCCCTAACTGTTTGTTCCCATGCTCCGCTACAAATATTGACTCTTTTATAAGACATGGACAGACTGTTACCTTTCCGAGTGAAGATTTCCGATTTTCCTCCAAATACTGTTTCTTCAAAATTACCCTCGGGTCATGAAGGGGTGGGAAGGGCAACCCAGTGATGATCACAGTTCTACCGTTTGCATCGATGAAATCCAAGCCCTCCGAAACCTGAAAAAGATAATGCCTCAAAGCTTTAATAACAAAAAAATGGGTGTTCTTTCTAAAAGAAAATGTTTGTTCAAAACGGCCAAGAATGCCTTTACTTTTGAATAGAATCTTATTTTTCAAAAGCAGCTATCACAGCGTTTCCGCCGAATTTAACCTTTTCGTCACAAAAACATGGTGAATAACATAACACTCTATCACTCTATAGTCTTGTCACGAAAGAAAAAAAAAACACTAAAAGGACTAACTTATCGGTTACTGTACAAATCAACAAATGTTGTAACAAAACTCAGTCCCGCGGTTGGCTGGATATGTGAACCAGCTTTATCAGGGAATTCTGGATTGATTACGGCTGAAGTGATACTCCCTTATCCCTTTCCTTAGGGTTCCTGATTAGTCCTGGGCTGGGGCTAGTTAATTGGCACCAATGGTGTCAGATTATCTTCAGCCCAACTACCCCGCGAAATTAACTTCGCCTACCACGCGATCATATTTCATAATAATGGGGTTGGTATTGGGAATCATCAATGAATGGCAATAAAGTATCAGGGAGTTTTAAATATCAGCTTGTAATAAGTTCACGAAACCTCGGCTGATGCTGATGGATAATGAGGGTGATCCAAAAGAGGGGTGCCAATCAGGGCCGTCCCGATGAAAAATTTGTAGCCTGCGTAGTTGTATGGTAGTTGTACGAGAAAGTTGCACGTAATACCATGTAGTAGCAAAGAATACTATCATTTAATGTGCCTCAGACTGGTCCAATCTTATGTAGTATTATCCAGTAGCATCCTGTCTTACCATAGTAGCATCCAGTCTTGCTAATAGTAGCATGCAGTAGTATGCAGTAACACAGTGGCCTTGAAGTAGAAGCATGTAGTAAGTAGCATCAGTTAGTTCTGCATGCTACTTTTTCGTACAACTTCGTACTACTATTTTGAGATAAATTTTTAATCGGGGTATCCAGGGGGATTTGGGGGTCAACCCCCTCTATCGAAGTTTTCAAAATACTCGTTTTTATGGGCATGGGGGATGGGCTGATCCATATCTTTTTCGAACATTTTTTGGTACGGACTAGGTTCCGACGACCCGGGGCCAACCCCCGCCCGAAAGAAATTCCTGGATATTGGACTAGAAGTAGTGTGTCCTGGTTTTGATACAGACTTTAAAAGGACGGCGCTAGCATTTACAGCCCCTTCCCCCTACAGAGTACTACAGACTTTAAAAGGAAAGCGCTTGCAACAGAGCAGATACTCTAAGGACATTTACAGCCCCCCTACCTACAGGCTTTAAAGTTTAACTGAAAAGCAAACTTATTTTTGCATCATTTAGTTCATACACTGAGTTATTTGGATTGGATCCTGCTAAGAGATTTTTTTATTTTCCACTATCTGCATTCGTAGTGAGGTTCAGAATATCTACGGCTGTCCCCACAGCGCAAATTCTACTATGACGCGGAATATTTGAATCTGAACACAAACGCGGCTTTTCAGTGGGCGGTGATAAGCTTGGTGAACACTGCTTAGTGCCTGATAAAAAAAAATCATAAATCTTTTTCGTGAAGCATACGACACAGGTAGTACGACAAATCTGACAGGGAAATTCCACTATTTGAAAACTGATTATTCGTGAATAGCGGAGCAACGAAGTAACGCATTTTCATTGGGTCTTCACGCCTCTTTAAGTGGATAAGTGAGGGGTAACAAGACTGTCCCATTTCTGCCCTTTTCAGTTAAACTTTAAACGGAAAGCGCTTGCAAAATAGTGCAGATGCTCTAAGGACATTTCCCTGAAAACAGACAAATATAAATAAAAATACTAACGAAAAATTAAATGTAAATGAAAAAAAGACATATAGATGGATAGATAGATAGATAGTTTATTGCTATAAGCAGCCCGAGGGCCATGGCAAAAATTTGACATAAACAAAACAAAAAAATCTCACCTTCCCTCTGCAGACAGCCATAAAAATGGCACCCTCATGCACAGGATCGTGGATGGCGCTGTAGTAGTTTTTGATCAAAGCGTTAAAGGCGTCTTTGGTTTGTGGCTCCACGAATATAGGCTAAAAGAGAATACAAGTTAAAATGGACCACTCAAAGATGAACTTGAGAATGACAGGAGAGATCCGGGATAACAACTGACAGAAAAATATTCTATGAGCGTGAATGAACTCATCCAGATGGCCCAATTGCACTAAACCTATTTTTTTATAATCACCAGTATACAAAACTTGGGTAATCAGACGAGTCGGCATTTTATTTTCACAGACACACACCAGACCATCACACATCACAGACCAGGGTCACCGACTTTAGCTAGTTTTGTTTAACTATGAGTGATGATGGTGGTAATATGTCCTGAATTTCTTTGTTCCAAGTGGCAGGGGCGTCACTAGCCTTTTACCTTTGGGGGGGGGGGGACGTTTAGTTTGTGCCGACGGACTAAAAATGTGCCGACAAAATTTATTTTATTACACGGGTATAAGGGATACAGCACCACGTTCACGCAGCATTAACTCAATGCCATAGCATCAATCTCGATTGAGCATGGCTGTCAAAAAATTCCAGAACAAACGAAACTGGTCTTCCAGTTTTGAGTAGTAAATATTTATGTCAGTTTTCTCGGTGAATTGGGCCAATCACAGATCGAAGAGTCACTTGCGTTGCGTCAAATCGGCACGTATTCGGTTTACGACAGCTGTTTTGTGCTAACGACAGCCCCCCGTCATGAATGTGCAATGCAAAAAACGCGAAAGGCTCGAAATAAACGCTGTTCCTGAATGAGAACTCGAATGCTAAGGATCTAAAAACTAGCAGAACAAGACCAAAGGTTTCGATGGAATCCCAAAAATCTAATATTTAATCCATACAATTGGGTCTTGTTTTAGCCAGATCCAGTCTTCGCCAGGCTAATCATCAGAGAAAACCAAGTTCAGATATACCTCTATAAGCCTTATCTATTTTGACGGTACTGACCGAAACTTTCTGCTTCACTTCTGCCAAATTTCCGGTTTCGGCCGAAGTCAGAGCGAACTAACTGTCCAGCAATAAAAAAAGAAAATTCAGAAACGAATTCAGCGTATATCCTTATCTCTATAAAGAACATCTAATCAACTTCAAATAAAACATTAAGTTATAAAAAAAATCCTGTTACAACCGGATTCCGGACGAATTCTCTGCCCGGGTAATTGTCATACACAGACTCAGCGTCTCTTCTTACCCCTTAATCTGTCATCTAATCAAATTCAAATAAAACTTTTGCTTTTAACAAATTTTCCGGTTTTGGCCGGATTCCGGGCGAACTAGTTGTCCGGATAGAAAATACTTCACACTTAATGTTCAGCATGTTTTCTTACCCCTAAATCGAACATTTAATCAACTTCAAATGAAACTTTTACTTTAAACCAACTTTCCGGTTTTTGCCGGATTCCCGACGAACTACTTGTCCGACGAGAAAATGGTTTTCACCATCCTGTTCAGCATGCCTTCTTACCCCATAATCGACTATCACATTAGCTGTTTAAAAATATTTTGTTCGCCCCTTAATTTGAACCCCCTCCCCCACCCCTAAATGTCACCAACTTTCATCAAAATATCTAATTCCCTTCGAGAGTTATCGTGCTAACAGACGGACAACTTTTGCGATGTCATAGGTATTCCTCCACTTACGTTTTGGGATCCCAAAAACACAAACAAGTAGATACAGGTTCTCTTCCTCTCTTCTATTTACCAATCCAGACTGTTGTAGCCGCGCGCTAACATCGATGAGAGACAGAGAGAATAGTTTTATCTCTGTGTTACTTGTAGTCTTCATATCTATAGCATCGGTGGGAAAACCTGGAAGGGAGTGGCCTGCATTTACCTTCACTCGCATGATCTCGGTCCAATTGCCATCATTTTGCCAGTGGTCAATGCAAGCTTTCATCACGGGATAAGAAGGGAAGAAAACAAGCATGCCGTGAGGAGTGACCTTCGCAGAGTAGAAAATCGCTTTTCCCAGTGATGTTAGGTACTTTGGATCATTCCTGGAAGGATTGAAAAAATAAAAAGAATAAGTACGAAGAAACCAGTGCCTGAATAATATAAGAGAATACGTCAAGATGGGAGGAAGATTTTCAAGAATTAGTTATTTGGAGTTGTCAGTTTCAATAGCATACAGTAGTATCTGTTACCACTTACCACTGCATGCTACTACAGTAGAGGTATGCTTATGTGAACGTTTGTAGATATTGGACTTAGCCATTTTCACGCACTTGTTGTGTCTAAAGCTAACTACCAGTTAGCCAAAGTAGGTAATTAAGGGCACCTGAAAACACCTGAATAGGTATTTTGGATCTTCATTCTACCATTTAGCCCAAAATTGCACTGTTCACATTAAAGTAACTGTTCACATAAACATACCTCGACTGTATTAGCAAGACTGGATACTACCATAGCAAAACAGGATACTACAGCTTAAGTATCCTTATGATAGTATTCAGTACTATTACATACCAACATGCAACCTTTTCGTGCAACTATCATACAACTACACAGACTACAAATTTCCTCGTGAAGGGAGTTTTATCGTGACAAGTAAACCAGTAGAAAATTTGAACTCAATACCGCGACACTCCAATCCGTGTAAGCCGAAAGGGCGTGGGTTCAAATCCAGCCTGACGAGCACTTTCGTCTTTCAGCTCACTATTTGAAATTTTACTAAATGGCACTAAACGGATAATTCCGCCGAGATTTGTTCTAGCGATACTTCGGCCCTTCTTGGCAAGGGTTCTCTTCAGGATGAAGTTCCCATAATCCCGGCATATCTGACCACATTTTGGAAAGACATTAGTTGCGTTTTTGAGATACCATGGTATCTGTTACCATAGTAACTGGACCTGCAATTAGTCGTTTTTGCAGAGCAACCGGATCAGCAAAAACGACAATTGCCGAAATTTCGCTTTTCGAAGTCATCCCTAGAGAAAAACTGATATCCAGTTACATAACTAAGTTCCAAACTTCTTTCTCACCAATTTGACAAAGTCCTAGTCTCTACTGTTGGTAATGACGAAAGTGAGTTGACTTTTTCAGATGCCACGATCCGTTACCACGGTCGGACCGTATGCTCAGATATCACGATAGCTGCAAAAACGACTTTTGACCCTGGTATCCGATACCACGGTAACTGCGAAAACGATTTTAGACCGTGGTATCAGATACCATGGTATCTGCAAAAATGCAACTATTGCAGCTTATAAGGATCGAACAGTCGACCATCGAAAGAGTTGTGAACGCAGAAACGTATGGAAAATTTCCCGCCTGGAACTTCGGGCGTGTTGCACCATACTTACCGCAGTAACTACCTATGACGTCACGAATCCTGGCTTCTTGGCGTCAAGGCTGGAACACATTTTTCTATTTTCACGAAATATCGTGCCACGGGCTAATCCGGCCAATCACGTCACAGAGAGTCGTAGTTACCTCGCTTACTACGCTCCTGAGCAAATAGTTACTATTGTTGCTATTTCGAGAAGGTTGGAACGGTCAGCGTAGTAACTTTTCACAACGTTGAAACGAAAATAGTCTTCTAACTATTGTTAGAAGGGTGGAGCACGCTCTTCGTCTGAGTCGATTTCAGGAGGGAAATTTCCATACGGGATAAATCAGTTTAAAGTTTAACCGAATAGGGCTGAGATCCGATAGTCTTTGGTTACACTTCACTTGCTTATCCATAACACACTGAAGGCTTTTGCTGAAATTCAAATTCTAAGCGTCTGGGTTCTGTGTCTTTGTGTCTTTTATTATTTTCTTTCATTTACCCCGCTTTTTCGAAATGGCGGGTTACAAATAAATTACTTACTTTTACTTACTTATTCTGAACGTTATTACTAGAGTACGGGTGAAAAAATACAAAACCCCTTAGATGAGTCAAGATAACTCAGTGTAATTCAATGAGCATGTTCCGCTCTTCTAACAATAGTAACTATTAGTTACTATTTTCGTTCCAACCTCGTGAAGAGTTACTACGCTGACCGTTCCAACCTTCTCGAAATAGTAACTAATAGTATAGTAACTATTTGCTTACCATGCTCTGGAGCATAGTAAGCGTGGTGACTACGAATCTCTGCAACGTGACTGGCCAGATTAGCCCGTGGCATGATATCTTCGCCGAAAATGGAAAAATGCGTTCCAGCCTTGACGCCAAGAAACCAAAATTCGTAACATCGTGTGTTGTGACTACGGTAAGTAGGGTGGATCACGTTCAATCAGATGTACAGATAAGCTGCTTTTTCAGTCAAACTTTAAAGCACATGTGACCGACGCTCAGTTTAACAGTGCCCTGGGATACTGCAGATCATTTTGCAGGGGCGAAAGACTGAGCTGGCCCTACCTATTATTATATGTGGAATTCAATGGAACTTTATCTGGTCCCGTCTGCAGTACCCCCACTAAGACCTGATTTTCCTGGATTATGTGGGGGTTCTCCAAGGTCTGTGGAAAGGGCACGTGAAGTTCCGCCGCGAAGCTGTCGAGGGGGGAGAGGGTTCCACTGCACAAGATGATGCAGCGAGGCTTGAGTTCAACTAGGTCTTCCATCCTGCAAATAAAATTAAACTGAAAGACTAAAAGGGGTTGTCATTTCCACCCTACCAAACCAGGACACAAGACACGAGAGGACATAGGCAGGGTTGCCACATCAGAAACATTTAGAAAGTGACTTGTGGCCCAAAACAGCGAGTGAAGTGGGAGTGATTTTTTTTTTACGAAAAAACGTGACATGGTAACTTTTCGTCGGAATCGCCTCTGCAAAATCGACGCATCTTAATTTTATTTTCACGAGAAAACGTGAAATAGTCACTTCTTTTCGGAATCCCTGCTGCAAAAGGGACACGTTTGGACGTAATCTGAAATAAAGTGATTTTTATGTCCTACGTAGGACAAGAGTAACAAAACAAAATAGAGTGACAATTCACACTATCGTGCGACATGTGGCAACCCTGGACACAGGCAGACATCACCATATCGTGAATTTCGGCCACCCAATTTCAAATTCCCAAAATCGCAGGACCATCTTGTCTGTCTAACTATACATTTGCAAGGCCCCGGACTACAGATCAAAAATTATCAGAAATTTAAAGTTCTTTCTCTGCCAACAAAATCGTCAGAGCGGAATCTCAAAGTTACTCTTCCCGTATTTTATCAGGCAGTTCAACTCTTTATGGGGTCCCAAAACGTCAATAGTTACGTTTTTTCAGATGCCATGGTATCTGATATACGGTCTCAAGTCGTTTTGCAGTTATCGGTGTTTCTGATACCACGGTCAAAAAGCGTTTTTGCATTGATCGTGGTATCTGATATTCAGATACCACGGTCCAACCGTGGTAACTGATCGTGGTATCTGAAAAAGTTTTATCACTTTCATATCAACTTTTGTAAAATTGGTGGGAAAGAAGTTTGGCACTAAGTATTGTGACTGAAGATCAGTTTTTCTTTTGGGATGACTTCAAAAAGCGCAATCTCGGCAATTGTCGTTTTTACAGAGCAACCGTATTTCAGATACCACGGTAACTGCAAAAACGATTAATTGCAAATCCAGCTAGTTACCGTGGTAACAGATACCATGGTATCTGTAAAAACGCAACTAATGACGGGATACCTATGACATGGTAAAGTTTGTCGTCCGTCCGTGCTACATATCCAATTTTCTCTGTACTTGAAAATAAACTAAATGCCAAACCATAAGCTTATAAAATACCAAATTATCGCAAAGAAAAACACTACTTGATCCCGCATCGAGCTAAGAAATCCTTTATCTGATTCCACATCCAAATTGCTCTAACTTCTAATGAGCTTGTTTGGAACAACAAAATACTGTGGTCTGGAACGAGATGCTTACAGCAGTAACTGCGTTTCAACTTTTGTGGCAAGTTTTGTGGCCAAGAGAAGATTATAAAAAAGACACATAAAAAAAAATCATGTTTGACGGTGCAAAACGGATAAGTCAGCTACATTTTATTCGAGCTATATTTCGGCCCTTCTTGGCAAGGGTCCTCTTCAGGCTCAAGCCGCTCAAGCTGGAAAATTGATTCGCAGTCAGCTTGGGCCGTAGGAACATCTATAAAAAAGACCCCTGAGATCCAGGACCGTGGGGTGCATTGGTACGAAAAGGAAGTGAAGTGCTCACACATAATACACCGGATTACAGAATATTCATATGTGTTAAAAAATTCGCAATAATATGAATATTCATAGGTGTTAAATTTTAGGGCGAAAGCCTTTTCTGTTGCTTTCAATTATTATCATTATATTACTATTATCAATGGTAAGTTAGAATCCGAACGTAAAGACTACAAACCGCATACGTCTCCAAAGAATAGCGTATTTCTCCACCTCTCGTCGCTACCGCAATAACAGCTTCGAGTTGAAACGGACGATTCGTTTTATCCGTCCGTCTCCCCGTCCTTCTGTTATCACGCTAACTTTCGAATGGATCGAAACATTTTGTTCAAACTGGGTGCGATGATCCTTTGGGTACAGGTCAAATTCATAGATGGGCTCTGTGGCCATGTGAGGGGTGGGGGTCTTAAATTAAGGGTCGAGCAAAATATTAAACTAACGAGACAGTCGACTCAGAGGTAATGAGACATGCTGAATCCATTTCTGAAAATTATTTTCTTGCAGGAAAATTAGCTCCCGTGAATCCTGCCGAACCCGGGAAAATTATTTAAGTAAAATTTGATCTAAAACTGATTAGAGGTTCGATGTAGGGGTAAGGAGACACGCTGCATTCATTTCTGATCTTTATGCTCTTGACGGACAAAAAGTTCGCCCAGAATCCGGCTGAAGCCGGAAATTTGTCCGACGTAAGACAGTTTCAAATCTCAATGAGATTGAGGGAGAACATACCCAAATCCGGGACTGAAGCACCAGTAGTTCAGCACTTTCACCGTTTTCGCCGAAACTGCGCCTTCCTTTGACAACCAGCCATCCGCCGATTTGTTCGATCTGGACTTCGTTTCTTCAATACCGAAATGGAGCTGAAAGACATTGTCTAAACAACATGACGAACATGGGAATACTGTTAGTGTTGGCTATGAGAACTGTTTTATTCAAAACTCTTGTAACCAGGCTTGCCAAGAGCTCGACTCATAAAAGTGCCACAATTCTCGTCAAAAAAAGGTGCCTTTTGACACCTCGAAATTTCTTTTCTTATTCCGCTTGCGCAATACGAAAAATGCGAATAATTGGTAATATTCTTTGTAGGAACATTTTTCAAAGTATTTCTTAATTGTCAGATCACAGTTTTGTAACACAAATTAATCGTAAATGGGCTTTGTATAAGGCTTCAAAGTGTTATTACAAGCAAAATTGAGTAGTGTGTAACTTTCGAACGGGGGATCGGATTGTATTGAAACTTAATAACTGAATAGATTATATATCTGTGATGTCCCGTTTAAAGTCAGGACCGGATTCAGTGGCCAGGGGGGAGTTGGGGGGGGGGGGGGGGAGACCGGAAATTTCAAGAAACGGTTAGAATGGAGGGATCAGAGTGAAACTGGCTGGGAAGAACAAGCATCTGCTCTAGATAAATCGCTTAGACAATTGTACTGGATCCGGACACTTAGGAGGGGGGGGGGGGGTCCCGGAATTCCGGTGATGGCGGTTTTGGGAATTTTCACGATGAAACTTGGCAGGCATAATAGGGACCCAATCAAATTGACTTCAAAATAAAAATTTTGTCGATCTGATAATGGTGGGGGGAGTGGAGGGAGGGGAATCCGGAATATTCAGTCATGCGTAACTTTGGGACGGGTGATCGGATTCGAGTGAAATTTAAGAATTAAACAGAGGACATTTCTCTGGTGATCTGTTTCATATCAGGACCGGATCCGGCAACTATTGGGGGGGGGGGGAACTACGTGACCTGCTTAGAATGGAGAGATCGGGATGGAATTTTGTGGGAAGAACAAACAGACGCTCTAGGCAAATCATATACTGAATCGGATTGGCTACGGTCACCGTGGGGGAGTTGGGGGGGGAGGCGGAAATCTCGAGAAAAGGTTAGAATGGAGGGACCGGAGTGAAACTTGCTGGGAAGAACAAACATCTGCTCCATGTAAATCTTTTACACAATTTGACTGGATCCGGACACTTGAGGGGGGGGGGAGGGGGTTTCCCGGAATTCCGGTTTTGGGGATTTTCACGACAAAAGTTGGCAGGCATATCAGGGACCCGGTCAAACTGACTTGGAATAAAAAAAACCCTCGAAATGATAATCTTGGGGGGAGTTGAGGGAGGGGAATCCGGGATATTGAGTCATGCGTAACTTTGGAACGGGTGATCGGACCCGAGTGAAATTTAATAACTGAGCAGAGGACATTTCTCTCAGGTGATCTTCTTCATTTCCGGACCGAATCCGACAATTATTGGGAGGGGGGGGGGGGAATAGTTGACCCGCTTAGACTGGTGTGATCGGGATCGAACTTCGTGGGAATAACAAACAGATGCTCTGGATTAATCATTTACAGAACCGGATTGGGTATTGTGGGTGGAGTTGGAGGGGGGGGGGGGGGGGTCGGGGATTCCGGTGATCGCGAGTTAAGGTACTTCCAGATGTGCTAGGACGATGAAACTTCGCTGAAATATTAGAGATTCAACAACATTTGCTTAGAAATTGCTACTTCCCACATTCGATTATTCCTTAAAGCCCCAACGGTAAAAAAAACCGCAAAGTAAAAAAAAAATGCTTTTAAGCAACATGTGCGTTTTCATGATGTCCATCAGCCCATTACCATTTTTGCCTCAAGGGTTTTGCTTACAAATGAAGTTCTAGCTCCCTCAGAGTGCGCATCTCAACCGCAAAGTCGAAACTTACTTTTGATCAATCGAAACATCTTAACCCATGCAAGTGCCATATGAGCTTACAGCTCTTGTTTTTATTTGTTAAATTAACATTTTTGTGAAGCTTAACTTCAAGCTAACACATAAAAAAAAACTGAAAATAACTCAACTGAAAACCAAAACTCGGTAGAGAACAAAAAAAAAATTTCGTTCAATAATTTTTGAAGCTTAAAGGTCTCTTGCTTATTCTGCCTTTTTTAATATACCTAGCTCCACTGTGGAAATGTAAGCTTCAAAAATCCCCACCTTTCTCCATTGTTTCCTTTTGTGGCCACGAATTTTAGCGCTTTTTCGGCATGCCGAGTTTTGCCCGTCACACAAAGCAAAGTTTGCCGGAGTCTTCAATGTTCGCTGACAACTCTTTCAAACAAAAGGATATGAGCATCTTTTGTTTTTTAATCCCTTTATTTGCTTAGTTTTCCAACTTTTTAACAACGGTTTGTTCAGTTTTCAAACGTTTTGCTCCCACCCGCCGCGTCGGAGAGCAGGAAGGCTGAAGACAACCCAGACACTCACCCTATATGCACGATTCATCTTCTGTAAATGATGCAGCTGATTCTTCGCGAAAACCACCTTGATCAAATCCGCGAATTTCTGCAAACCTGCGCCCTTCCTTGCAAACGGCGAGCTACTGTTCGCACTAAGATACAGAACAATCTTTTCCACCAATTCCAGCAGAGTAAGGAAATTGCTGGTCTGGATTCGGCAACACATCAGTAACTCTCGAATGAAGCCCCCCTCCTTCGTCACCCCTTTGGTCCTGTCGGGGATTTCGACGGCGTCGACGGCTCTTTCGAAGTCGATGAGGACTCCTTTTAAAATGGCTAGTTCGTCGGGTCCAAAGTCGGTAGGTGTAAGGTTGGAGTCCAGCGATTCCGAATCGTCAGCACCTTGTTTGCCGAAGACTTTCAATACCTGAAAAAAAGAGGCTGGGTTCTCATCTAGTTCGATCCGAAATTCTGATGAGAAGCTGTTTATGGAGTAGATTTATTTATTTGACTAGATCAACGGCCAACAACGGCCATATACATCTTCAAACAACACGAAAAAACAAGATTAACAACAACACACTATAATACATTACTCAATTCCGGGGAAAAGTTGCAAAACAGCAACTTCCCCCACGACAACCATATTGGGAGAGAGAGCCTCATATTCGGCCTAGCCAGGACAACCAGCAAGGGCTTCTGAGACTCGAGAATGCGCTTCTGCAGAGAGAGAACAGAAAAACGCCTAATTTCTGGAAAAGAGGGAAGGCCTTCACCAACGAACATTGACGAAGCATCGCAGTTCCACTTGAACATGAACCCATGCAACCAACGGAAAGGGTTATTATAAAGGCCACGAAAGCTGCTTTCGCGCCTAACTTTAATGTTAGTAACAAGAGCCACACCGTAACGCTGAGTGCAGTACATGCTGAAAAGGAATTTAGAATCATTGCACCGGTTTCCTGTTGGTTTTCATTGTCGGAAACTACGCTTTTATTTTTAGCTCAGGAACGCGTATAATCTACAATACCTGGTCTTCGATGTCCATCTGGGCATATCCTCTGTCTGGACCTTCTAGCCCAAATTATCAGATATAACCTACGTGACCACAGCATATTCTCTGCTTTCATGGACCTCACTCCAACCCGACAGAGTTTTATCTTGGACCTAGTTGGATGCCTGAAATTCCTTGCTCGCAACGGTATTCCCTCTTACCATCTCCTCCGACTGTACCTTTCATCATATCTACTATATACCAGGGACCCATAAATTTCCTTAATGACTCGCCATTCAGGGGGCTTGTCATTTCCTATGCTTCTATGTTGCTATGTTGCCCGAGCCTCACCTAGTTTCCAAAAGTTCCGCTTGGGTCGAATCGGCGTTCTTGCTTAGATAGACAAAATTTGTTGGGACTATTCAGCATGCCACCAGGTACCTAAGCTAGGACAAAAGATCCAGGATACTCTTCCATTACAGAGAAATCTTCCTAGTTCAGCACAACAGCTGCGAAAAATTTTGTCTATCTGGATAGTCGGGTATTTTATCCCCGTGGGTATTTCTCGAACTCTCTGACACTCGGTCAAGAGCGCATCAGAAATCTCTTATTGAAAAAAGACCAGAGGTTTCGATGGGATCCCAAAAATTCAATCTTTGATCAAGACAAATGGGTCTTGTCTTCGCCAGATCCAGTCTTCACCAGACTCCTTGGAGATTCTTACTATTAAAATGTATGCCTTACTTCTGCCAACTTTCCGGTCCGGCGGGATTACGGAACTACTTACGGAAATAAAGCTCAAAAACGAATTCAGCGTATCTCCTTACCCGTACATCCAACATCTAATCAACTTCAAATAAAAATTTAACTTATAACAAATTTTCCAGTTTCAGCCGGCGGACATCAAATCAACTACAAATACAACTTTTGCTTTTAACAAATTTTCAGGTTTTGGCCGGATTCCTGGCGAACTACTTTTCTGGGTTTCATAACTGTTCAGCATGTCTTGTTACCCCAAAACTGAAGATCTAATCAACTTCAAATAAAACTTTTACTTTTAACAAACTTTCCGTTTTTTGCCGGATTTGGGGCGAACTACTTGTCTGGCGAGGAAATGGTTTTCATAACCGTGTTCAGCATGTCTTCTTACCCCTCAATCGACTATCTCATTGGCTGTTTAAAAATATTTTGTTTACCACTTAATTTGAACCCCCTCCCCACCCCTAAATGTAGGGCTACAGAGCCCATCTACGAACTCGACCTTTCTTTTGACCCAAACGGTCCTCACACCCAGTTTCATCAAAATACTTCCTTCCCTTTGAGAGTTATCGTGCTCACAGACGGACAGACAGACGGACAACTTTTGCGATGTCATAGGTATCTCTCCACTTACGTTTTGGGATCCCAAAAACAAAGATTGCATAGATCGCACAAGAGCGTCAAAAAAGACTTGACGGAAGATAAACAAGACAGCGCCCCTCCCAACTCGGGCAGAGAAGATTCAAAGAAGAAACCAGTAAACTTGTCCGACTTTATTGGTGCGAATATGTTGCGCATAAAGCCCTGGAAAGAGGACTGGTGCGTCCCGGAAGCAGCAACCAGAATATAGCACCATCATCATCCGCAAGCTACTCATCGGGATACAACATCCTTATTGCTTGCAAGTGCAATATAAGGTAATTTAAGGTAATGCAATCTTGCCAAACCAAGTCCAAGAAGAAACTCTGTCGGATTGGAGGAAGCTCCACGAATACAGAGACGGTGTCGAAGTCGCTAAACCACTGGTACCGGGGCGGGAAGACTTTCTTTGTAGCATGTAAGGAAAATGAATGGTAGCTCCTGGCAACTACAGACATGACGTTAGAAGTCTCCAAAAAATTATAAGCCCTCAACGTGAACTCTTCCGTCAGTTTTAACACATGGTCACTCCGAGATGAGATCGTTCCCAGGCGGATCAACCATCAAACGGACACGCAGTGTAACAGAAGTGGACATTATGATGGCTACCAAATCCTACTGAGAAGAAAACAAAGAGAGCGTTAGGGTTCAAAAGAGTCTTAACCTCTTTGGATTCCGTTCGAGCGCCAGTTGTGCGCACGCTCATCACAGATTGACAAAAATGATGAAACAGGCTACCCGCGATAAGTCTTCTATACATATATGTTCTATAGATATAGCTGGTGCTTTTGACAATATAACGCATTCTCAGGCCCTATTTTCTCTCATTACTTCTGGCGTGAATCTGTCTGTTGTCTATCTGTTAAAATTTTGGTATGGTCATTCTTCAGTAAGGTTCAAATGGCAAGGTAGCTTGTCAGAGAATATTCCTGTCCGAACTGGTGTTCGCCAAGGGGGAGTCTTATCTCCCTACATCTTCAAATCGGCCATATCTTCTTGTCTCGATTCTTTGCATTCTGCTTACTTCTATAAAGACTATGCCTTCAGCTACATAGCTTACGCGGATGACTTGCTCTTAGTAAGCCGTAGCCGATCCACACTCACAAAAAATGTAAGTAAGCTCGTCGGAACTTCTCAAAATTGGCCTTGAAGTTAACCTGTCAAAATGTAAGTACCTGCATTTCAACCCTTCGTCAAATGGCTCGAATGCATCTAAAGCTTCTATATCTCTTGGATCGTTCATCGTCAAATCAACAGACTCTCTACGGTGGCTCGGCATAACATTCAAATCTTCGTCGTCAAAATTTTGCTCTTCGGTTGTTCAAGAAGTTTATAAGTCAATCCGGAGCGCCTATGGGCTCATCGTCCCAAACTGGGGGCGCTATAATCGTAAAGCTTTGGGAAATTTGTATAGCACCTTCTGCGCTCCTTCTATACTATTTCGTTCTGGCGTCACTCATGTTCTGCGAAAGAAGGAGATTAAAAAGATGAGATCATGTTATCTTAAATATGCAAAGCACCTTCTCTACTTGCCGAAATTATGTCATAACCATACATTGACGGAGAAATTCAAAATTCAAGATGCAAGTGTTACCCTTTTGGATGTTTCCTCATCGCTTTCAAAAATCATGGACAACAGGGCCCAACCAGCGCACGACGTCGTCCACTGCTTCCTGACCGAAGATTAAAAATTAAGTGTCTTTTCTGTGTGTTTATGTGTTTTGTTTATTTTCTTCATTTACTCCGCCTTTTCAAAATGGCGGGTCAATAATAAATTACTTACTTACTTACTTTCCAGTGCTTCAGTACAAAGAAGACGGTTCTAAGAGTTTGTTGGGAAGACAATAATCAAGAAAGTAGCAGAAGGTCGAGGTTAATTGCTCAAGTTGAGCCGAGGATTGACTAAAGATATACAAGTGGAAAGCAAAGAAGAACGACCAGAAACACAACCAGGACCACTGGAGTTCAGCGTTACGGCAGCCTACTTATACAAGAAGCTAAAACAGTATAACAGAAAATATAAACAGTATATGACAGATAATAATAATAATAATTTATTTTTGACCCGATATAAAAAATCAAAGCGGAGTATCAATAAAAGAAACAAAACAAGCACTTCACAAAACAAAACAAAAACTAGAAACTAAAGCAAACGAGACAGGCCACTGTGGGCGGGCAGATTCTTATAAGTTGACTGGGGTAATTTCCCAGCAAGCTCTGTAAGTTTCGACCCGATATCCGGAAAACTGTAAATAGATATTTAGGTTCCGATTTCTGTACCATGGAGGAAGATACAATAGAAAGCGGGAAAACCGGAAATAATTAAAACGAACTAAGCTGATATCTTTTTTACGGAAAATAGGGTAAATACCAGAAAGAAATAAAACCGAGTGATCTTTAAAAGCCGAATTTAATTTAGCAAGAGATTTCCTATTGTATCTACCTCGATTAGCAACAATTTTAGAATAGCTTAGTTGGATTTTCTTCTTGCAATCCACGACGGCGAGAGTCCGGAAGGATTTTAGTGTTTTACTAACAATAATTCCCAGCCACCGAAAAGACGAAACCGATGGGATAGAAAAAGATCCACAAATTAGAGGAGTCGTGATATTACTTTTAAATGAAAGATATTCACACTTTGAAAGATTAAGAGAAAGTCCAATCGCGTGAAGTTTAGATGCTACTGTTTAAACAGACAAAGAAAGCCCTTTTTTAGTCCTGCTGATCAAAAGAATATCATCCGCATGAGCAAGATAAGAAATATTTACTGAATTTAGAATGCAATGGGATAGAAGAAAAGACAGATGATATACATAATTTGAAAATAGATGGGGAAAGGACGACACCTTGCCGGACCCCACGCCGCACTGCAATTTTACTTTCTGAAACTCTCATATCCGTTTTAATCCGCAAAAAAGAATTTGAATACCAATATCTGAGAAGAAAAATTACCGAAATGTTGATACCGTGACTAAAAATGGAAAAAATAGCTTGGGAATGCGTAACGGTGTCAAACGCTTTGGAGAGATCCAAGGCGCATAAATGCAACTCGAATCCCTTTTTAGTAGCCTTAGTAAGAACATAAGCTAAAATTCGATGGGCCTGCTGGCAACCTACCCCAGCTGAAAACCCAATCTGCTTTTCACCAAAGTATGCCGAAGAATTAACTGATGGGAGGAGAAGATACTCGAAAATTTTGCTTATATTGCAAGAGACCGTACTTGGCCTATAAGATGCACACTCAGTCGGAATCTTTCCTTTTTTCAGGACTGAGGTAACTGTTCCGCACAAAAAACTTTCAGGCACAACCGAGGTACATAAACACATTTGAAACAGAAGCTGTAAGTGTTGGACAAGAGCTGCACAATCAACATTTAGGTGTTTTGCACTTATACCATCACAATCAGTAGAACTAGACTTAAGCTTCTTTATAGCTTGTGCCACCGAAGATAAATTGACTGGGAGGATCTGGTTCTGGCGGGTGATGTAGGAAGCGCAAAATTAAGAAGCTTCATAAAAGTAGCATGAACAAAATGGTTTATAGTGTTGAAAATCTGGTCATAATATTTGGACCAAGCAGCAGGGCTAATTGGGCTATTTGTTGACAAAGAATCGCCAACTGTAATACATGTAATCCTCATGTAATACAGAAAAGGAAGTGTTTGGACAAAGTTGTGCAAGGCCATTAAATTGGTCTCAAAACTGACCGGACGCCGGGAACTGCCAAGTTTCCCCACCGTATCGACAAAAGGAACACCAGTCCAAGTTGCCATAATTCCGTGACACATTCTAAGGAGGACTTCAAACTGTCAGCGGTGGTCAAGGTGGAATAATTACTAAAAGCTATTTCGGCATCTTATATTCAGAAAGTTCATGGAGTTATGAAGGCAAGCTATAGTTTTCTTGGGCTTCAAAACACTGCTTCGTATAGTGAACTGAAAGACAAAAAGTTATCCTTGGTTTGAGGTTTGAGCCCTGACTTTCTGTCTTGAAGAACGACGCGCTATCAACTGAGCCAGCAAGGGGCTTCAGATTCACTGCCATTAATTCAGAAAAGAACCCTGCGCAGCTTCGACGAAGCCTAGGAAGCGAAATCCCACCTTAAACACTACCAAGACTCTGATCTCGTCGGATCGACGACAAACATGCAAGTGTTACGCATTGTAATCACAATTTTTTCCTGTTTTTGGGGAGTGTGTAAATTTAGTTCTAATGCTTTTCTTGCTCTTTCGTGGAGTCAGAAATTGAAAGGGTGGACGACGATTAACATACTCCATATGTCCCAGTGCGTGATAACATGCTTGAGTGGAGTGAGCGTTGGTCTTGACTTGGCTGGCGTCTGGGTGCGGGATTACACTTTATGCCGCATTATTTCGGCCAAAAACGCATTCTTCATACCATCAACCTTCACACTACAGGTACTGACCAGCATGACGCGATATTTATTCCTCACGAAATCGTCAATTGCCCTAGCAACGCAGAACAGGCGACTTTGGGCCTCTTCTATCTTCGTTCTGGTCACATTTTTCTTATCCGTCTTTCGCACAGTATCCAATCTTATCTCCGGGACTAGTTCGACGTATTCGACTTGCGCAGGACAATGGCCCAACCTGACCTGGCAGGGGGTAGTTCTGAGAGTGGTAATCATGTCTTCAACAACTGCAATAGGGCTGATTTACAACCTGAAGATTTACAACGAACTGAAACTGGTGCGAAGAAAGAGAAATATAAAATACAGCTTCGTTGACGTAAGAACGTCGAGTATGTTTCTACCATATCGATAGTCGTGCACTTCATAGGGGCACTAACTCCAATGTTTTTCAGTTTCTTATCCATTGAATGGGTAATCGAAATAGAACCATTATTCAGCACGTACGCCCACATTGCAGGTGTGGTCCAGAGACTACACTATGCTCTTAACAACAGACGGAGGAACGTGAAGGTCAAGATAGATAATGACGATTTTAAGGGCGTGGTTTCGATCGGGTTAAAAATGCCAGCTGTTAATGACCCTGGTTATGACGGTGAGAGCCAGAGTCAATGGCAAGATCCAGTTCTCCCTTTTGAAGATCCTTTGAGCCACGTTAATATCGATGAGCAGATTGAAGAAACTTTTGGCACAGTAGATTCTGTAGACCTTGAGCCACCAACTGATTATCGTCTGACATCTTCCAACGTGGTAAATATGGTCCAACCCGATAATCTCGATACCTTCATGGATGTGCAGAGCGCAGGAATGGACGGAAGGTCAACTGAGGTACAGGATCTACAAAGAGCAGACGCAAGAGGGGTGGGCAACAGTAACCCACAGAAATTGGAAGAAGAAAAAGTAAGCGAAGTCAGAGCCAAGAGACTTGGAAACAGAGACTCGAAAAATAACCTTGGCAAGTTGCCAGAGTTTGTTTTGGAAGAGTTTTGGAACCTTACCAAACCAAATTCAAGATGAAACTACCAGATTGGAATGAGGGACATGGACGCCGAGAAGATGCTGCAGCAACTTCTGGTTTACCAGGTCATGGCCAGAACTGACTAAATGGTGGACAGAGAGAATAAACACGTTGCGCGGGCATAGTCACGTCGCACACTACGCTGTGCTATATACTATCACACAATTCGCACAATGGGCGTTCTTCCTAAGTGTGTACACACACATCCCAAGTATTCAATTAGCACGGATAATAAACTATATCGCATTAAACAGTGTGTTTAGTGCATTTTTTCTATAAGTTTCTTTTTTATTTCTGATTTTAACGCAAAATCCACTTTTATTGTAAAGAAAAAGAGTGCCAGTTTTACAAAAAAAAAATTAAGTACTCCCAACCCCACACTTACCCTTTTTTGAAGCGAGTAATTTAAGACGTTGAAGACTTTAAGCTAGTTATTTTAATCTTGTGTATTTTTTTTTCGCCACAATACTGTGCATAACGTGGTCCGCCTCATCAGAGACATCCTGGAGCGACGGCGCTTATACTGAATGCATCATCGCGGACTTCGTGAAAGCGTTCGACTTGCTCGACCACACAGTTGTTATCAGCGAGGCAACATTCCTTAATGCAAGGTCAATTGTCGTGCGAATGGTTGGTAGTTTCCTGACGAACCGCAAACAGAATGTCCAACTTCCAAACGGCGAAATATCTGACCTCAGGGAGCTGACATGCGGTGCAGCATAAGGGTCGAAGTTAGGCCCTTTAGCCTTCCTTATAGTGATCAACAAGTTTCTACGTGAAATCATTGAACGCTACAAATTTGCAGACGATCTCTCCACCTTCTCCCAGACTACGCATGAAACATACAGACAGATCCTGTCCTAACAGTAATGCGTAAGATCGAAGAAAAAGCAAACCAAGTAAAGATCACACTAATCCAGGAAAAAACTGTCCTGTTTAGGATTAATTTCCTTAAACGGCCAGTTCCAGACCCGCCATGCGATGGACCGAAGGCTGTAAAATCGGCGAAGATTCTAGGTGTCGACCTGGACACCGACCTCAAATGGAATACCCACGTATCGTCAATCGTCTCAAAACCGCCTTCCTCTTAACATCTTTCGCCTACTTGTGCCGCTTTGGCATGAAAACTCAGGTCATGGGTATGCTACAAACGCTACATTAGCCCGCTCACAGAATATGCTTGCCCAGTGTGACACAGCGCACTGACCATTGATCAAAGCGACAAAATCGAAAGATTGCAGATAAGGGCCTGCAAATAATATTGGGAAGTGGTTACGTATGTTGATTATGAGACGAGCCTCAAAGTTCTCAAGTTGGAGTCCCTCAAAGAGAGAAGGCATAAATTGGTTGTGGATTTCGGTCGAAAAATCTTTGACTCGGAAACACACCGCGATCTTCTTCCGGGTTTTGAGACACACCAAACTCAACATTCCACTAGGCTCAGAGAAAGAACAAAAAACGCAGCAAAGCTGGAACAACCGCCGATCCACTCATCTGAGCGTTACATGAAGTCATTTGGTTCGTACTTCGTAAAACATTATAACGGTGACCTTGAAAAATCGTCAATAAATCATGTGTGAATAATTTAATTCTGTTAGTTTTTTAAACTGTTTTTGACTTCCGCTGTTATTTTTGTCAACGACAAGAATATTAAGGTAAAATAAAGTAAATTTGAATTTTGAATTTCTCTCGTTCCGGCTATTTTCAGCCTCGCTCGGCTCCCTTGGTTTTGACGAGAAACACGAGACAACTTGAATAATAGGTATTCCTCACCAAATGAGTTCCGCGGAACCAAATGATATGTCTGAAAACAAGAGCTACGACCTCATATGGCACTTGTTACGAGTAGGGTGGTGCAAGAAGTAGATAAGAACGTCACAAATAGGCTACCCCTTCAACCCTAGGATCGGACCTAGAAATAGGATATCTAGCTTCACTCGAGTCTGTGCATATCCGGCATCGCCTCTGATCATTTAGGGCATCTGACGTATCTAACTTTCAAGTTTAAATCCACTAGTTTGATCCTTAGACGTGCCACACTATTTCTGGTACCCCTCCCCCCCCCCACAAACTCCTCCTACCGCGGCCAAATCTAGTTCGGACACATAAATGGATCATCTATAGCATCTTCTCTTACGGACTATCAAGTTTCACTTGAACCTGAGTATTTTTCGGAAACTGCGGTACCCCCCACCGTCCTCGGATCGGGTCAGGACCCCAATATATGTCACCTAGGGCATACTTTCCAAATTTCATTCAGATCACTCCACTCGTTTGACCCCTATACGAACCACACAATTTCCGGGACTCCCCCTCCAACCCTGCCTACTGTGGCCGAATACGCGACTAGGACACATAAACTTCGCATCTCTGACATCTCTTCTTCTCGTCCGTCAAGTTTGACTCATACCGGAGCATATCTGCAAATTTATCGGTAACCCCTTCATCATCCTCCTACCGTGGCCGGACCCGGTTCGGACGCCAAATAACAAATCTAAGCAGCGTCAACTCAGTACTGTCCAACTTGCAGTCAATTCGGCCCGTTCTTTTGGTTTTTGTGCATGTTACACATTTTCTGGCCCCCTCCAACTCCCCCAATCATGGCCGCATGCGGTTCGCACATGTTTTGCATATCTAGGTCATCAGTCTATCACCCATAAAGTTTCACTCGAATCGGACCACCGGTTCGCAACCCATGGACGTCAGTAATTCCCGGGTTCCCCTTCACTTAGCTCACCCAAAAAGGTTTGGATCCAGGAACGGAAATCTTCCTAGGGCATTGTGTCAGTTCCATAAGTCTGTTCGGTTGGGTCACTAATATACCTGCCAAGTTCCATCGTCCTTGGCACATCTGGAAGTATCCTTAATCGCGATCACCAGAATTCTGGGAAACCCCCTCCAACTCCCCCCAAAGAGCCCGATATGGTCTAGTTCAGTCAAGAACGTCTCCATGGCTTATGCTTGTTCTTCCCACCAGATTTCATCCCGATCCCTCGACGCAAAGCGTTTCACGAAATTTCCGGTCCTCCACCCTCCAACTCCTCCGTCCAAGTATCGGATCCAGTCCGGACTTGATATGGAACATCGGAAACCGACAGCTCTTTCCACTTGTCAAGTCTCATTCAGGTCCGATCGCCCACTGAAAAGTTATGAGTGCCACTAGATTCCGAATTCCCATCCCTACAATCCCTCCACGATGGTCGGATCACGCAAACGACTATTCTCAAGTCAGTTTGTTCGAGTCCCTGACACGCCTGCAGAGTTTCACCGTCCTTAGTACATCAGGAAGTGCCAAACCCTGCGAGATCACTAGAATTCCGGAACCCCACCAACTCCCTCCACAGTGCCCGAATCCGGTCAGGGTATGTCGGTGATGTATCTAGGACTTGGTGTTTACTCTTCCCACCAAGCTTCATCCCAATCCCTCCACTCTAAACGTTTCCTAAGATTTCCGGTTCCCCCCTCTAACTCCCCCCAAAGTCAACGGATCCTGTCTGGATTTTAAGTGTGTTGTCTGAGACACGAGGTCGTCTTTCCAAACGTCAAGTTTCATTGAGATCCGATCACCCGTTCAAAAGTTAGAAATACCTCAATATTCTGGATCCCCCCTCCCTCCACTCCTCCCACAAAGTTCGGATCGGGGAAATGAGTATTTCCAACTTCATCTTTTCGCGTCCCTGAGATGCCTACCAAGTTTCATCATCCTAGCTCATGTGGGAGTGCCCAAACTTGTACTTGTGTCAGGACGCAAGCTGTGCAGCTCTAGCTGGCGACAGCAGCTGACGGACCAAGGCATGCCATGAATCTTGGTCTTCTGTGAATGGCATCGAGATTTGAAGCCAGTAGGGATCCCATCTCCTCCCATTCCGGCGGAAGCCTGCTAGGGAAGCGGGAAGCCTGTTTGCTATCAAAAAGGCATTCGACACTCTTTCGCACTCTATTCTACTGAAAAAGCTAGATAGATATGGTATAAGAGGACCAGCAAATCAGCTCATCGAATCTTATTTGCACAACCGAACGCAATATGTGGATGGAGGCGATGTAGAGTCTTCTGAGGTGATGCAGTCCAATCTTGTTGGAGTTCCCCAGGGATCAATATTAGGCCCTCTACTATTTTTAATTTATATAAATGATCTTGCTGATGCGTTGAAGAATTTGGGCCTCACTGTTCTCTTCGCCGACGATACCGCACTTAACTTAAAAGCCACCGATGAAGCGAATCTGAAAAGTAAGCTTGCCAATTCAGCCCTTCAGCTAATGGATTGGTTTCACAGTAACAGCTTATGCGTCAACTGGGATAAAACCAAATTTATGATTTACTCTCGGTCCAAGCAAACGTTTCCCGAATTGAAAATTGTAGCCATGGATGGCAAAATCCCGATGAAAAGAACCAGCAACATAAGATATCTGGGTGTATTGCTGGACTCAACGCTATCATTCAAAAACCACATAGAAAAAATACGAATAACACTAAGCCGGAATGTTGGAATTATGAGATGCTTGCGACACTCACTACCATATCACGCAATGAGAAGTATATATTTTTCCCTGGTACAATCATATCTGAACTACTGTGCACTGTCGTTCATGAATACATTCAAGACACACTGGAATCCACTACAGATTCTGCAGAATAAAGCACTAAGGGTCCTAGTTAACTATCTGCCTTTACCTTCAGCGTACCCAAAGTCATCCCATACGAAGAGCATGTACAAATTCTTACAGATACTTCCAGTTTCACTTACTGTGCCCTATGCGTCTGTGCTTCTGTCAGCGAAGCACTTGAAGGGTTTGCTTCCATCGCTATTTTATATACTTGATCTTCTACCCCTATCATCCACCCATAATCATAACACCCGGCAAACAGATTTGGTTAGGCAGCCTTTGATCAGATGTGAGCGGTCGCGATTTTCATTGAGGAATAGTATGATAATCAGTTATAATAAATATAATAGTAAGATCCAGGTTGGTTCTTCTGTAGAATTAATAAAGAAGAAATTTAAAGAAATAATGATTATGAATTATTAAATTTATTTATGATAAAGAGTGGTTTTCTCCTCTTGAATGGTCCGGAAGGTTGCATTCCCTTGCAAAGGTCCACAGGATTGAAAAGTTGGAGGTGCAAGTCTGGTCTGGTGAATGTGGTATTTGTTATTTATGTTGTATTTATGGTATTGCGGATGATTACTCGTTACTTATTTAAGTTAAACTGTTTTTTTCATTGTATGTTGTTCCCGAGCATTCGAGATGCCTCTCTGCCGGGAAAGAAGTGTTATTTATTTTATAAATTTTTTACGTAAATATCTAAACCTGAACCTGAACCTGAACCTGCTAGTGCCCAAACTAGCAAAAGCTGGACCGACAGACCGACGGACGGACAGAAATTGCGATCGCTATATGGCACTTGGCCTATGGGCATGTGCCATAAATAAACAAAACACGGCAAATCCCAGATAAGCATTATGCTGTTTTGGTGAATAAAAATGGTTTATTTTAAGTTTGTTAAAACATTTAGAACACAGAATTTTGCGCAAAATCGCAGCAGTGTTGACCAAGGTATGAAAGCACGATAACAGGGGCAAGAATTCAGACGGAGGAAATGCCCAGATGGGCAGGGTCGCAGACTCAAGTGAGGTAGAAGATCCAACAAACACAGAAGGCATACCTTGCAAAAAGAGCACACAAAACTGGAGGGAGAAAGACAAGACAGAACCCCTCATAGCTCGGGCAGAGGAGATTCACCGAAGACCACCAAAGTTACCTGACTTATGAATTCTGGCCAAACCAGTCCGAGATGAAACTCTGTCGGATTCGAGGAAGCTGAACGAATACAGAGACAATGCTGAAGTACTTTAACCATTGGTACCGGGACGAGAAGACTTTCTTTGTAGCGTGTTAGGACGACAATGGCAGCTCCTAGCAACCACTGATAGGAGGTTAGAAATCCCCTAAAAAGTTACAAGTCCTTAACGTTAACTCATCCGACAGTTTTTAACACATGGCCACCCCGAGATGAGAATATTCCCAGGCGGATGAACCATCAAACAGACAAGCAATGTAAGAGAAGTGGACATTGCGATGACTACCAAATCTTACACAGAAGAAAACAGAGGTTTAGGGTTTAAAAGAGTCTTAACTCTCCAGTGCCTTTAGTATAAAGACGACGGTCTCAAGAGCGTTGCTGGGAAGATTGATAGTCAAGAAAGTAGTGAAAGGTAGAAGTCGGTTGATCTTGAGTTGAACCAGGAGTTATGTAAAAATTTTATGTCGTGTCGGCACAGCGAGTACCACTGAAGATCTTCACCTTCCCGTCAGCCTGCTTACACAAGAAGCTAGAACAGTAAATAACATAAAAGGAAGTGTTTGGAAGAAGCTGTGGAAGGTCTCCGAATTTTCAAAGCTGACCGGTGGATGGTCACCGGGAACTATCACATTTCCCCGCAGTGTCGACAAAAGGAACACCAAACTAACTGGCAGGAATCACCCCACATTTACTTCAGATTGTCAGTGGTGGCCAAGGAGGACTACTAACAAGGTGCTAGTTCAGCATAGTCGAGTCGTAGACAAGCTGTGGTTTCCTTGTACTTACTAGTGCTCCTCGGGTAGGGTTTGACCCCGTTACTGTCCGTCTCCAGAATGACGCGCTAACAACTTAGCATCTGGCTCACTCTCGCCAACAAATTTTTGTGCGGTGTCAACGAAGCCAAGGAAGAGGGACCCATCAGAAATTATACCAAGACTTTGATCTCGCCCGATCGACTATAAGAGATGCAGCAAGTGTTACGTATTGTAATAACAATTCTAGACTGCTTTTTGGGTGTCTGTGAATTTGGCTCTAACGCCTTTCTTGCCCTTTCATGGAGTCAGAAAGTGAAAGGGTGGACGATGATTAACATACTTCTCATGTCCCAGTGCATTCTAACATGCATGAGTGGCCTAAGCGTTGTCCTCGATGTGATCGGCGTTTGGGTGCGGGAAGGCACTTTATGCCGCACTATTTCGGCCAAAAACGGATTCTTCATACCATCACTGTTCACACTACAGATATTAACCAGTATGGTACGATACTTATTCATTAAGAAATCCAAAATCGCCCTGGCAGCGCAGAACCGACGACTTTGGGCCTCTTCTGTCTTCGTTATTGCCATATTCTTAATATCATTTTCTCGTACAGTGTACGATCTTATATCCGGGACTACTCCGATATATTCGACATGCGAAGGACAATGGCCGAACCTAACATGGAAGGTGGTAATTCTGATACTCGTAATCGTGTCTTCAACGTGTGCAATTGGGTTAATATACAACCAGAAGATATACAACGAACTGAAACTGGTTGGAAGGCCGAGAAATATTAAATACAGCTTCGTTGATGTAAGAACGTCGACTATGGTGTCTACCATATGGATACTCGTGCACTTCGTAGGGTCACTAATTCCAATGTTTTTCAGTTATACGTCGATTGAATGGGTGCGCGAAATAGAACCATTATTCAGTCTAAATTCACACATTGCAGGTACGATCCAGGGAATCTCCTACATTCTTGCTAGCATGAGGAGGAACGTGAAGGTCATGACAGCCAAAGAAGACTTCAAGGACATGTTTCACACGGGTGCAAAAAAGCCAGCTGCAAACGTTCTGGACCGTATAAGGGAGAGTGCTGACCAATGGGAAGACCCAGTTCTCCCTTTTGATGATTCTGTGAGCCAGGTCAATCTGGATGACCGGACCGAGGAGACTGTCGGCATAGAAGACCTTGAGCTACCAACTGGTGATCGTCTGACATGTCCCAGCGTGGAAAGTAAGGTCCAACCTGATAATCTCGATATAATCACGGATGCGAACACCGTAGGAACGAACGGAAGCTCAAGTGGAGTACAGCATCCACAAAACGCAGACGATAGAGGGGTTCGCAACAATGAGACCCAGAAACTGGAAGAAGATGAAGGCAGTGCCAAGAGGCTCGGAAGCAGAAACTCGACAAGGAATCTTGGCATGTTGCCGGAGTTGGTTTTTGGGAGTTTTGGAACCTTACCGAACCAAGTTCAGGACGAAAATCTGCCGGACTGGAATGAGGGGCATGGAAGCCGAGAAGATGATGTAGCAACTTTTAGTTTACCAGTTCATGACCAGAACTGATTAATCGTGGACAGATACAAAGAATATGCTGAGGGAGTAAATTCACGTCGCACAATAAGCTACGCTACATAATTCTATCACATAATTCACAGAACGGGTTCCAAGAGTGCACTCAAATCCCAAGTATTTGATATTGCACGGGTAGTAAAACATTGACCAAACCGTATATTTGGTGGATTTTTTTGAAATATGTGTTTGGGATCCCAAAATGAACGAACGTGAAGGAAGGTTGTCCGTCCGTCCGCCTGTTAGCACGATAACCCTCAAAGGGGTTGATACATTTCGTTCCAACTTGGTGTGATGATCCGTTGCGTCAAAGTGCAGGTTCAGTTCGTCGATGGGCCCGGTAGCTTCATATTTAGGCGTTGGGGAGGGGGTTTCAGATTAAAGGATAAACAATATTCTTTTCAAGCGAACGTGACAGTCGATTTAGGGGTAAGAAGACATGCTGAATCCCGATCTAAACTTCATTTATTCAGCGGACAAGTGGTTCACCCGGAATCCGGCAGAAACCGGAAATATGAGGAAATTAAAAATTTATTCTCAAGTTGGTTAGACCGTCGATATATAAGTAAAAATACAAATATTCATTTAGCCGAAGCTGACTTTGAAACATATATTCAAATAATGTGTAAAAAAAACAATTGTTAATTTAAGATCGTTTCCAACTGTTTACGATTGGAAAAATGTCCCATAATACAACTGCAAAAGAACGATCGTTTACAACTTGAATTATTTCCATACGGGTCTAAGCGTGTCACAAGTTTGCTGCTAAAGCATCGTAGCTGACGTATCTGTTTTATCCACTATCTGAATATGCCGTTCGATCGGAATCTGAGCGAAGCCGGAATTTTGTAAAATCAAGTTTCAAATTCGATAAAAATCGGTTTTAAAAGGTTGGTCTACTCAAAGAAACACGGGGAATCGGCAAATACTATTTATTCTCGCCTCGGATGGATAGTCGAGTCCATGATCCTATGAATATAGAAGTCTAGGTCTCCAAAGTCGGAGCCTCGTAGACCAGAGCAGAGCAAAATGACACTAGGGGGTAGCGTCAAGACCTATGCTTTCCTTGTTTCGCAAACGGGCCATCCTCATACCACCACCACTACTCTTGCGACATTTGAAGCGAGTCAGACTTGTGGTTTTAGATATTTTCTAGTAAAGCTAAGATGCGGTCTGCACACATCGAGGAAACTGGGGAGGTTGTATATTTTTTTTGCTTTGTTCAGAATAAGAAGTTATTGGAGCCAGCGCTGGTACACGACCGATTAGTTTCAGCAGGGACGTTCGCTATCACTAGTGGTTCTAGTGCCGCTTTTACTCGAGTGTGTGTAACTTTTTCAAGTCTCGGCGCTACTCTCTAGTGTTATTTTGCTCTGGACCAGAGCAAAATAACCCTAGGGAGTAATGCCAAGACCGATGCTTTCCAGGCTTCGCAAACAGTTCATACTCGTTGCGCCGCCCACTTACGCTTGCGGCATTTAAAGCGCGACAAACCTGCGGGTTTAGAAATTTCTAGTAAAAAGCTAATCTTCGGTCTGGACAGTGGAAACATCGAGGAAACAAGGGAGTTTGTATCTTTTTTTTTGCTGTGTTTAAGAATATGAAGTTTTCGGAGCTAGCGCTGGTGCACGACTGGATGAGTCCCAGTAAGGACGTTCTCTATCGCTCGTGGTGCTGGTCTTAGCGCTACTCCCAGTGTTATTTCGCTCTGTCTTAGACAAATCAGGACCTACATGGGGAAGCCGTGACGCCATTCCCCATGAAATTAAATATTTGATTTTCTCCATGAGGCCGCGCCATGTAGGCCCTAGGTTGTCTACGAAGCTCCGACACTGGAGTCCTAGGCTTCTACATTAAATTCAACTTTTATGAAATTTTAAGCAAAGGCTCAAGATGGATGGAGCATGGGAACCATATTTTAGGTCGGGGTTAGATAGGGAAATTTAGAGGTTTTACTTTATTTAAGGGGGACCGCGCTTCCACTTGGAGGAAAAGGAAATATCCAGGGAAAAATAGGGTAAGCGGTGGCCCTTACTTCTCCCCAACGTGTGGTGTAACTAACGAGAATCTTTTACGTTTTATGAAGGGAAGAAATGTTTGGGAGGACGGGTTAATAAACTCGATTGTGCTAATTATGCTAATTAACTTGAATGGTATCATTTACTTATTTATTTATTTATTTTCTTACCCCCTAATAACAACAAAGGTAAATAGCGGAGTAAACTCAAGAACAAAGAAAAAAAAGATAAAAGAGAAACATAAACTATGAAAAATGAACACATTCAAGACCGTGAAACGGTGGCAACTGGCTTACGTCGATATCAGAAAGCTTTCTGCGCTCAATACGGCACTAGTTCTAGTTTCTCTACAAACGGCCCCAAGGTACAGGATTTCCTCCCCGAGCTGGCAAAGTCTGCAAACAAACTAAAATATTTCAAAATACATAGCCAAGAATTAATTACTTGATAATTTGTCCTCGAATTTGTCACCAGACACCACTATCTGTTTTAGATAGAATTTTATTGTTGTTGTTTAGTGTATTAATGTAAGTAAAATAGCATGTAGTATGTGTTTTTTTGCTTTTCTATGTATTATATATGCCCCAAATGTTCCACGACCTTGTAGTGTTCTTTGTTTTTTTTTAACGTAATATGTATTAAAAAGTGTATTAGAAACAAGAGCTGAAAGTTCACTTGTCAACTTTCCACACCTTTCAAGTTTCATGCACGTCCGGTCACCCGTTCCTAAGTTATGAATGTCACCAGATTCCGGATTCCCCATCCCTCTACTCCCCCCACGATGATCGGATCGGGAAAGGGACTCCTTTTTCATTTTCTCCAGACGCAGTGCAGGTCAATAATCCGATTACGATTACAAATTGAAGTGTTTCTGACCCATAGTGGCAATCTCAGAAGAAACTTGCAGTACTTGAAGTACGAGGTTCTGATTTTTCGCCGCTCAGTAACGCTAAGAACAGACCACAGAGGGGAAATATAAAACACATTCGGAGAAACAACAGCATTGAATAGACGCGCAAGCACCGCCCGATTCACAGTCTTTTTAAGACCAACGAGTCTAATGGTAGTCAATGGTATCGTCTCGTAAATAAGCTCTAGTTGACACAAAATCAGTTCCATACCGAACTGCAAGGTATGTGAATGACTTAGCAGCTGGGATAACCGTAGATCCAACACACAAACTCGTATCAGGGACGGATATAAACGAAAAAACAACAAACTCTGTCTTTGAAGAGTTAACTGTTAGACCAATCTTTCTGTAACCTTCAATTAGCATGGCAACATTCCTCTCAAGAGACGAAATGTCAGTGCTGAGAAGCAGTAAATCGTCAGCATAAGAAATAAACCACAGATCCACGTTATCAATCGAGAATGAACCTTTAATATGAGGAGTCACACTATAAATAGCTGTATCGAAAATAACAGGACTAAGCGGAGATCCCTGCTTAACTCCTTTTCTAATCTTAATCTCATCCTTACACATTTGTCCACATGTGAGACAAACTTCCGGGCTTGGAAATTTCTACTAAAGTTAAGGTGAGGTTGTATCTTTTTTTTTGCTGTGCTCAAAATATGAAATTACTGGAGCGAAGCCAACGCTGGTGCATAGCAAAATAAGACTAGGGAGTAGCGCCAAGACCTATGCTTTCCATGCTTTACAAACGGGCCATATTCGTAGCGCCGCCCACCACGCTTGCGGCAGTGAAAGCGAGACAAGCTTGCGGGTTTAGAAATTTCTAGTAAAGCGAAGGTAAGCCTGCACACACCAAGGAAACAATGGAGGCTGCATCATTTTTTGCTGTGTTTAGAACATGACGTTATATGCGCCAGCGCTGGTGAACGGCTGAATGAGTTTCAGTAAGGACGTTCTCTATCGCTAGTGGTGCTAGTATCGCTATTATTAGAGTGAGTGTTAATTTTGTAAAGTCTTGGCACTACTCCCTAGTGTTATTTTACTCTGCGCTGGTGCACGACTGATTGAGTTTCACTTGGGACATTCTCTATCACTATTGGTGCTAGTGTCGCTGCTATTCCAGTGTGTGTCACTTTCTTTAAGTATTAGCGCTACTCTCTAGTGTTATTTTGCTTTGGTTTAGATGTAATAGCAGGAGCTACTGTGGACAGCTCTCAAGGATCATGTAAAAGCATTCCCGATTTTAAACCTTAGATGTTATCGATGTTGAGCTGTTAGCGGAGCAGGCTGATTTATTTGGAAACAGATGGCTCTCTATAGGAAAGGTCCAAGCAGGGTTCAAGGTCGGGAGAGAGCATAATTTTCATAAGGCGTATTCTCGCCGTTCCGCGAGGACTCCACTTGAGGAGTCCCCGCGTTTTTGTTTGTCCCGGGGACTCACTCCCCGTATTCTCGCGAGTCCCCACGGACGGGGAATGCTCCGATTATCATCACCATCATCAAAAAGGACTCCCTTTCAAATTCGGAGGGGAATCAATTTTTGCTGTTGTAGGTGCTATGTAAAATTAATTAAAAAGAATCAGAATAAAGAAAACCAAAAATAAAGTGGATCTAGACGAATTTTTTTCAGCTGCATATTCATTTTTCGAACAAAATCCATTTTAGAAGCATTCCCCGTATTCTCGCTGTTTCTGTACGCGGAGTCCGCGTGGAGTGACTCCCTCTATTCTCGCTGTTCCTTTCGATTCCCCGAGGAGTCCTCGGGGAATGGCGAGAATACACCTATAGAGAGAAAAAAGTGAACAGATGTGTGATCATGGCCTAGCAAGATGACCCCACAGTAAATATTTGCACTGTACACTAATTTAACACAACAAACAAAAGAATGGCAGGTAGAAAACCAACAACAAAAATCACACGGGGTCCACTCAAACAAAACCCAATTATTTTAAAATTCTTATCTCTAAATAAAATCGGTTTAAATTTTTTTTTTAATTTTCCAAATCCACTTCACCCTGAATTCCCGCCCTAGCCCATTCCAGCACCGAAGAGACGGATCGAGGAAAAAAAAATTCTGAGGTCGTAGGTGAAAGAAAGAACGGATAATCATAAGAACCTTTGTCTCTCAGCCACTGCGTTGAGCAAAACCATGATCGATTGATCGTTTTCCGTAAGTATTGGCGGGTGCTTATAATCAAGATGTACAGCCTCTTTTATTTTCCTTTGATCTAATTCAAATAATAATTACCCTGAGGGCAGATTGTTTACCGGTAGGATTAAGAAGAAAAAGTTTGGGTTAGAGTGCTTTCTGGTCCTTACTTTTTTTCCGATGTGCGGTAAAATGAACGAATGTAGTGGGCGAGTGTCGGGAGATAAAAGACCTGAGGAAGAAAATTTTTGGGGAAATGGTGTGGGGAAGGAAAGGTTCTAACAAATTTTGAAAAGTAGATTTTACAGATACTGGAAATTTGGGAAGATTCCTCAAGGTAGCCATATTTCACAGGGAAAGCTTTTTTTTGTAAATATGTGCCCTTACGGGAATAAATCTTATCTTATCTCATCATAGGGCCATAAGGACAGACGTTCCACCACACAGTAGTATCACAAGCTCTTGGTATAAAGAGAGGATTGCTCTCCAACGGAGTTTTAAAGGTTTCAGTACCCCCTAACAAGGCTGTCACGCGGAATACAGATACTCTTTTCGTGCGTGAGAGAGATTACCAGCACAGGGATTCAGCAATGAAATATGACACTCGCTTCGCTTGTGCGATATGCTGGCTGTTCAATTTACCCTTGAACGATAATTATAGGGGTAAAGTTTAGAACTAAGCCCGAGTAGTGACCGACCTCGCTGTCGACAAAAAGGAGGAGAGAGCTCGGCTTCCCTCCTTTTATGTCCAATCTTATATGGCAGCGAGACTGAAGTAAGAGCAGGATAGAATACTGACGGGCCGGCGTAGTTTCTACCGGCTTTCAACTCATTTATAGCTACGTTTTTTTTTATTATTGAAGTTTGAGGTTACATTCAAATTCGTATGTCTCTCCTTGAATACCTTTTTTGGTCGCCGTTCCTTTGTCACTGTAGCTCGTCAAATTTAACTTTTAGCAAAAGCAAAATTTAGCATTTTTGCAACAAATATCATCTTGTTTTAAAGCAATAATCTTTTTCGTCTAATGGATTAACTCCCAAATCTGTACCTTTATCGTCCGCCATTATTTTTCATTTTTCTTCTTACCCTTCAAACTTTGAACCTCAAACTTTGAGCGTGTTCCACCCTACTTACCGTAGTTACGACGCATGACGTCACGAGTTTTGGCTTCAAGGCTGGGACGTTTTTTTCTATTTTCCGTTTTCGTTCCCGTTTTCGAACGCCTTCGAAGTTCACCGTTTGCGTAATTAGTGTTTTTATGACTCCGGCGATCCTTGCCCGGTCGACGTTTCTTCGACGATTCAAACAAACTTGGAACTTGCTAGCTCACGAAGTTCGACGAACAGAGTTTGAAGGACAAAGAAGCTTCAAAGGTACACAAGGAGCGTGTTCCATCCTACTTACCGTAGTTACCACGCATGACGTCACAAATTCTGTCTTTTTGTCGTCAAGGCTGGAACGACTTTCCTATTTTCCAGCGGAATATCGTGCCACGGGTGAATCCGACCAATCACGTGAGAGAGATTCGTGGTTACTACGCTTACCACACTCCCGAGCGTGGTAAGCAAATAGTTACTATTAGTTACTATTTCGAGAAGGCTGGAACGGTCAGCGTAGTAACTTTTCGTGAGGTTGGAACGGATTTAGTAACTAATAGTTACTATTGGTACGAGGGTGGAACACGCTCAAGGTAACTTCAAACTTCGATCAAAAACGCAACTAATATATCACTACATGGGTCAATCCAGCCAATCACGCTACAGAGTTCGGTAGTTACCACGCTTACTACAATCCCGAGCATGGTAAGCAAATAGTTACTATTCGTTATTATTTCGAGAAGGCTGGAACTGTCAGCGTAGTAACTTTTCGTGAGGTTGGAACGGAAATATTAACTAATAGTTACTATTGTTAGAAGGGTGGAACACGCCGTTAAATGAGCCCCACAAAGCAGGCGCACGGCAATTTGACTGCACGGCAGACGAAACAGCGAGAGGGCCCCCAACAAGATAGCTTCAGGGGGTCTGGACCCCCAACAAGATAGCTTCAGGGGTCTTGTTTCTTGCTTTATATTTATGTTATGTAGTTACCACGCTTACTACACTCCCGAGCTTGGTAAGCAAATAGTTACTATTCGTTACTATTTCGAGAAGGCTGGGACTGTCAGCGTAGTAACTTTTCATGAGGTTGGAACGGAAATAGTAACTAATAGTTACTATTGTTAGAAGGGTGGAACACGCCGTTAAATGAGCCCCACAAAGCAGGTGCACGGCAATTCGACTGCACGGCAGACGAAACAGCGAGAGGGCAAGGATGGCCGAAGTCGAAAAGGCTATTTACGCAAGTGTTGAACTTCGAAGGCGTTTGAAAACGAAAATCAAGCAGCCGCAAAGCCAACGGAGAACAAAACTTCAGTTAAAACACAGCTTAGGTGTGGTGAAGCCTCGGTAACCGGGTAGCAAACGGTGTGCGTCATTTGGTTCTGTCCTTTCGTTAATATTTGGCGGGTAATGCCCGGTCCCCACTATAGTCACACCTGGTAATAACGGCGGTAATAAGACCGTCTTACGGTCGAAAATGGGAAGAAAAGACGCTGAAAACGTAAGATAGTCGAGATTGAAAAATCCATCTCCGCCATTTGGAACGTATCTTTGGAGTGTTTGGACCTATCACAGCCCAGAGTCACTGAAGGATCATTTACACGGCAGGTATTTTTCCCCGAAGACGAGAGGGGAAAGTGTTCACACTGCACCCGGGCATTTTTCAAGGGAGAGTACTGTCATGCGGGAAGAGATTCCAAGGATGTAAATCTCAGTGTATCTCTTTACAATGGACACCAACATGTGTCCATTTGGATCACTTCTTATATGGACATAATCCAAATTATTGCTCGAAAATCCGATTTTGTTGTTGCTGACGTCCCTTCGACAAACAAATACCCGGGTAAAAAGTTCGCGAAATTGAAGTCTAAAATATCCGTGGATTTGTTGCTGTTGCGGAGAAAAATACTCGCGGAGTACGGGTAAATACCTCCGTGTAAACGTAGCTTGACTATAGCCAGTTTTGTTTACTTTGAGTGATGACGGTGGTAACATGTCTTGAATTTCTTTGTTCCAGGTGTGACCAGAGCCTCGTTTTTGTTGCAATAGCGCTGCCGCATCGCTGCTGCAGCACTTCTTTGCTTTTGCACAAAATGCGTTTTTGGATTCACTTTCTTCTTGGTTGAAGCGGCAGCGCTGCAGCATCTTGCATGGAAGCACGGACTTGGTCGGTGAGCAAGTCCGTGATTCTTGAGAAGCGCTGCCGTCTTCCTCGGAAGCGCTGCAGTGCAAAAACGGATACAGAAAAAATCAGTCCGGAATCAGCCGAGAAGTGGACCTGCAGCATGCAACAAAAACGAGGCTCAGTATGACGGTCCATTTACACACTGCGTAAAATCCGAGCGTATTTTGAAATCCGAGCGTATTTTACGCACGTTTTGAGTACCGCAATGCGGACGTACGGATACGGATACGCAATACGGACGTATTTGAGAAATCGGTACGTTTTGTATCTAAATACGTCCGTATTGCTAGAAATCTTTTCAAGCTCAAAACGTGCGTAAAATACGCTCGGATTTCAAAATACGCTCGGATTTTACGCAGTGTGTAAACCCACCATGAGACGTAAGAGTGGGTACTAACCAAATTAACGAGCCAAATTTCGTGCAGATGTGACTGAATATGGCCCGGGCATAATATGGAGCTCGACTCTATGGTAACCAACTTGAACGAAAACCTTTCCAAACGATTTTAACACATGACCACCCCAGCGATGTGAACCTCCTCACGCGGACCAACAGCTATCTAGTTAAGCATTGAAACAAGAGTTGACATATCGATGACTACGAGACCGTCGTCAGAACAAAACAGAAAGATATCTTTAACTTTTAACGAGATCTTCTTTTTCGGCTACCGCAGTACAAAGAAGAAGTTGGAAGATAATAGTGGGGAAGAAAATCACGTTCAAGGAATCAGTTGAAAGTCGTCGAACTCAAGAAACTGGCCGACAGATGGTCACGCTTTAAACGACAATTGTTAAGCGAAGCTAAAGTGACTGGGCAACTACCAGAAAGAAGTAGAGATTTGGAGTGGTCAGCCAAAAACTGATGGACAAAGTGGATGCAGCAAGTACTCTGCATAGGTTGCTTGGCCTGTGCTGTTGTCGGCAATTGTTAAAATATTTGCTGGTCAAATGATCGAGCTTCTGCCAGGAAGGCGTAAAGACTAAAGAACTGATCGACGAAAAAAATGCAGCAAACACCCGGTATTGTGATCACTGTTTTATATACTTTGTTTGGCCTTTGTGAATTCGGTTCCAACTCATTCCTCGCCGTCTCATGGGGTCGCAAGGTGAAAGTATGGACTATTGTTAATATCTTACTCATTTCCCAGTGCATCCTAACATGCCTGAGTGGATTAAGCGTGGGTCTGGATGTGGCCGCAATTTGGGCGAGGGACAGTACTTTTTGCCAAATTTTATCTGCCAAAAATGGATTATTCACACCATCTCTGTTCACGCTACAGGTGTTGACCAGTTTGATGCGTTATTTGTTCATTAAAAAAACAACAGTTGCTCTTGCGTCGCAGACCAGACCACTAATGGCTTCGTCTTTCTTCATTTTGCTCGTATTTTTGTTATCGGTTCTTCGCAACTTTTTAAACCTGATTTCTGGAACAAGTGGGACGTATACTGTCTGTATGGGAGAGTGGATGCAACTATCATGTCAGGGATTAACATTGCGGATTCTGATTCTAACATCGACGACAAGCGTTGGGTTCATTTACGACTTCAAAAATTACAATGAGCTGAAGGCTGTCGGAAGACCAAGGAAGGTGAAATACAGCTTCGTTGACGTGAGGACATCAAGTACAGTATCTACCATATGGATAGTCATAAACTTTATCGGTGCAGCAACTCCTATGTTGTTGAGTTACTTCATGAGTGGCAAGGTAAACGAAACAGGTACTGTCCTTAGCCTATACCCCCACATAGCAGGGGCGATCCAAGGAATCTACTATATTGTTGCAAATAGGAGGCAGAACTTGAAGGTCAAGATAAGCCAATGACGATTTCAAGGACATGCTGTCAATCGGGGTCAAAAAGCCTGATGCTTCAGGCTTTCAGAAGTCTGAGATTCTAGAGGTACATGAAGATCCTGTTCTCCCTTTTGAGAGCATAGTGAGTCATATAACGAGTGAGGTGTACGTCCGAAAAGAAGACACTATGGTCCCTCCTGAAATATCAAATGATGATCATCTGGCATTTCGCGAAGGGGACAATAAGTTCCACAGATGACACTGAGAAAGGCAGAGGAGAAACTAGGAATGGACGACAGTCATTCAAATACAGATGGCGACCCTTACAACGAAACCTGGAAATTAGAAGAAGATAGTCGAGGTAAACCTGACTCAACAAACTGGGGTAGCAGACTCTCGGCAAAGACGTTAGGCAAGTTGCCACGCTTTCCTGATGATGAATTCGGAATATTGCCAAACCAAGTCCAAGATGAAACTCTGTGGAACTGGAGAGCAGACTCTAAGTTCACTCCTGAATTACCAAGTCAGGGTCGTTCCCAATCTGCAAACGCGGGCAAGACGGGCCACAATGAGGCAACCAGTTCGACGGCGGCACCAGACCCGGACTCGGTCGCAGGCTCAACTGAGGTTCAAGATACCCTAAACACAGATGGCGCGGAATATGATGAAATCTGCAGTCTGGAGGAGGAAATCCGAGATAGATCCAAGTCCGTCAACTCTGGAAGGAGAGGCTCAGCAAAGACGTTAGGCGAGTTGCCAAGTTTTGTTTCTAAGGATCATAGACTCTTGCCAAATCAAGTTCACGAAGAAACTCTGTCCAACTGGAGAAAGCTATACGAACGTAGAGAGCACGATCATTCCAAATCTGCGAATGCGGACAAGAAGGTCCGGATGGAGGCACTAGCCAGTTGGTCGCCGACAAGAAAAGTTGTTGCGATCGCAGCCTCAAGCGAGGTACAAGATGCAACTAACGCAGATGGCGTAGCTTGCAACAAGAGCCTCGAAAAAGACTTGGATGCAGAAAGGCAGAGTAGTGCCACTCACAACTCGGGCAGAGGTGATTCGGCAAGTAAACCGGCAGGGTTGCCAGACCCATGTTTTGGAGCTTTTTGGAATCTTGCCAAACCAAGTCCAAGACGAACTTCTCTCGGATTGGAGGAAGCTGAAAGAACACAGAGACGATTTTGTAGTCATTTCTGAACTACCAAATCATCAACGTTTCAAATCTGCAAATCCGGGCAAGAAGACCCGGATCGAAGCACTGGCCAGATGGACATCGGAAAAAAAACTTTGCGCGATCGCAGCCTCAAGTGAGGCAGAAGATCCACCAAACACAGAAGGCGCAACTTGCAACAATAGAGTCGAAAAAGATATGGAGGAAGAAAGGCAATAAAGAGCCACTCATAACTCGAGCGGAAGCGATTCAGCAAGGATGCCAGCAAAGTTGCCCAACTCTTTTCTTGGAGCTTTCGGAATCTTGCCAAACCAAGTCCAAGAAGAACCTCTTTTGAACTGGAGGAAGCTGAAAGAATGCAGATCGGATGTTGTACACATTTCAGAACTACCAATCCATCATCGTCTCAAATCTGCAAATGGGGGCACGAGGGTGAAAAAGGAGTCAATGACCAGTTGGGCGTCAGCCAAAAACCTGGGCACGTTAGCTACTAGTATACCAGACCCACCATACACAGATGGCGTAACTTGTAAGAGAAGTCTCAAACAAAACTTTACGGAAGAAAGCCAAGATAGACCAACTCAGGGCTCTTGCAGAGGAGACTCTGCAGAGAAACCAGCAGATTTTCCACATTCGATTCTTGGGGCTTATGGAATCTTGCCAAGCCCTGTCGAAGAATAGCAAGAAAATACCAAGCAGTCCGGATGATAGGACAGAGAATCAAAATCTTTCCACTTGGATTAGAAATATACTTCAGAAAAGAGAAAGTTAAGTATTCAAGTAAGTATTTATTTACGTACTAAAATTGTATAACACTGGACAACTTGGTCTATTGGCCTAGAAGGAAAATAATCTTGTGTAGGCCTAAGAAAAGAGAAGAGAAAGTTAGCGAAGTCCTTTTGTCCCTGTTTTCCTTGTAAGATGTCATCCTTCGTCTTTCCAGTCTAAATTATGTCTCTCACTTTTCTCTGTGCATGAATGTGACTAGGTACTGATAAGTATGATGTCAGTGTATAAGTGATAAGTGATATCATAAGTAGGCTATTCTGTCTTTAGCAGTTGAATTTTGCACAGTCAAATAAGCTTTGTAATTGTTTATCAATAAACTGGATCACCGAAAACCGGGTTCCGGCCAAGCGCAAGGAACTCTAGAAAAAAATATCGACAAGGTGACGGGAAGAAAGTGCGAAAGCACCAGGGTGACTAGCCCCCAGCCGCCCGTTGCCCTTCCTCGCTAAGGGCAGACAATCGGAGATCAGCACCGACAGTTACTCAAGGAACCAGAGCAAAATAAAACTAGTGAGTAGCGCCAAGACTTGAAAAACGTGACACACACTCGTATAGCAGCGAAACTAGCACCACTAGCGATAGCGAACGTCTCTACTGAAACTCAATCCGTCGTGCAACAGCGCCGGCTCCAATAACATCAATTCTGAACAGAGGAAAAAAAAAGATGAAACCTTCACTGTTTCCTCCATGGGTGCAGATCGCATCTTGGCTTTACCAGAAATTTCTAAACACGCAGGTTTCTCTCGGTTTAAATGCTGCAAGCGTAGCGGGCGGCGCTATGAGTATGGGCCGTTTGCAAAGCATGGAAAGCATCGGTCTCGGCGCTACTCCTTAGTGTTATTTGGCTCTGCAAGGAACTCTACTTGATAGATAGATAGATAGAAAGTTTATTGTAAAAATTGACTTTCGTGGTTAAAAACCAAATTTGCGATTACTGTCAAAAAACAGAAGAAATTACAATATATGTGTCATATGTCAGTACACCTAAAAATCTGCACGCTTCATTAAAAAATTTCACGAACTCTGGAATAAAACTTTTTGCATATCTAGCTTGTTTTGTAGGTACAGGATAGAGCTTGGGTACCCTAGAACTTCCCACTCTTTCTGGTCGACTTCTAACATTTTGGTAGGGGGTAGGGAGGATTTGGGAGAGGAGAGGATGAGATACCATGGCTTAACCAAAGTCAGTGCTTGGCTCTTTTCTGCGCTCCTGCAGTGTTTTGAGGTTAAAACGTTTAGTATGGAAGCTCTAGTACACTATGAATAATAAGAAGAGCCCGCTTCTGTATTCTTTCCAATTTATCTCTTTGTTCCTGCAATAATGAAAAATACCAAATGGGTGCTCCTTAATTGTTTCTCCCTGCTGGAGGAACACCACAGGGAACCCTGTTTCCCTGCAGCAAGAAGGGAGTATTAAAACAGGGAGACAGTCATTCCCGTTTTGGTAACTTGTTCTCACGAAAATAGAATTGAAGTGACAAAGAACAGGGGTCCTGCATTCCCGTTTTTTGTATTTGTTGCTCCTGCAGCAAGTACCAAAGAAAAAGGGCGCTGCTTAAAACGCGACTAAGCGAAGAAACACGACTACTTGAACAGGGGTCGTGCACCGGAATGAAATAACAGGAGCCCCCCTGTCGTGCGGGAACGGGAATGATCTGGAACTCGTACCCAAGTAAACTACTAAAAAAAGGAAGGACGGTGCAACGTTCCCCCTTTTAGTAGTATTCCTTCTGGTGCAGTGTTCCAGATACGTTGTTCCAGTACGTTGCTCCTGTTTTTAGTACGCGTTCTCGTTTTAGTAAGCGTTCCTCCTGCACCGTGTCGTTCCATTCCATTCCCGTTTTTAGTCGATCCCTATTACAAAGTGGGTCTATTGAAAGAAGTATAAACTCGTATTAGGTGACATTGAAGTGTTTTCATTCTTGAAAGGAGTTTTAGACTTTGTAACCCCGCATTGGCACGTTTCAGTATGTCCTGACAGTGCGCTTCCCATTTTAAATCTGGTGTTATGGTAACACCCAGTAGCAGGCAGGTTTCGATTTGACGAAAGAGACAGTTAAGACCGCTATTCTGTGCCTCGTTCGCCACCTCTTGGATTATTAGCTTAGCATAAAGCCGCTTTCACACTGACAGCGTCGTTGCGATGCGATGCGGTGCAACGTTCCCCCTTTAAGTAGTATTCCTCCTGGTGCAGTGTTCCAGATACGTTGTTCCAGTACGTTGCTCCTGTTTTTAGTACGCGTTCTCGTTTTAGTAAGCGTTCCTCCTGCACCGTGTCGTTCCATTCCATTCCCGTTTTTAGTCGATCCCTATTTCAAAGTGGGTCTATTGAAAGAAGTATAAACTCGTATTAGGTGACATTGAGGTGTTTTCGTTCTTGAAAGGAGTTTTAGACTTTGTAACCCCGCATTGGCACGTTTCAGTATGTCCTGACAGTGCGCTTCCCATTTTAAATCTGGTGTTATGGTAACACCCAGTAGCAGGCAGGTTTCGATTTCACGAAAGAGACAGTTAAGACCGCTATTCTGTGCCTCGTTCGCCACCTCTTGGATTATTAGCTTAGCATAAAGCCGCTTTCACACTGACAGCGTCGTTGCGATGCGATGCGGTGCAACGTTCCCCCTTTAAGTAGTATTCCTCCTGGTGCAGTGTTCCAGATACGTTGTTCCAGTACGTTGCTCCTGTTTTTAGTACGCGTTCTCGTTTTAGTAAGCGTTCCTCCTGCACCGTGTCGTTCCATTCCATTCCCGTTTTTAGTCGATCCCTATTTCAAAGTGGGTCTATTGAAAGAAGTATAAACTCGTATTAGGTGACATTGAGGTGTTTTCGTTCTTGAAAGGAGTTTTAGACTTTGTAACCCCGCATTGGCACGTTTCAGTATGTCCTGACAGTGCGCTTCCCATTTTAAATCTGGTGTTATGGTAACACCCAGTAGCAGGCAGGTTTCGATTTCACGAAAGAGACAGTTAAGACCGCTATTCTGTGCCTCGTTCGCCACCTCTTGGATTATTAGCTTAGCATAAAGCCGCTTTCACACTGACAGCGTCGTTGCGATGCGTTGCGTTTGCGTTTATCTTCCGTTGCGTAGCGTATCTTTCACATCTGCGAAAGAAGTTTTCACAATGGATGCGTATTTACGTTTTCCTGTCTCAGTTTCTTCTCCTAAATTTTCGTTTCTTTCATCGTTAGTATGTTTTCTAAATCGTTAGAAGGTTTTTCTCTATTTTTTCTTCAAAAACTTCCATTTTTTAATGAAAAATCTAATGCGTACGCATTGACTTCCGAGGAGACTGTTATCAGTTACGTAGATCACGCCTTTCACACCGGAAAACACGCGTCCAGTGTGAAGGCGTGACCTACGTAACTGATAACAGTCTCCTCGGAAGTTGGCTTATTGACTAGAACTTAAATCTATTCTTGCGTTGCGTTTTGTTTTGTCTGTGTAAGCTCTGCGCTGCGTCGCTGCAAACGCGACGCAGAGGTTGCGTAGCTCAGGGTGAAAGGCTCAACGCGTCAATGTGAAAGCGGCTTTACTCATTTGGGAACGATGACAGTTTTCCAAAATACTCAAGTCGTCTACATACTTCCAACGGTTTTCCTCATCTACTACAATATCGTTTATCATTACTAACAAGACCAAAGGTCTCGATGCGTTCCAAAAAATCTAATTTTTGATCCAGACAATTGGGTCTTGTCTTCGCCATATCCAGTCTACACCAGGCTAATCATTAGAGAAAACCAAGTTCAGATGTACCTATATAGGCCATATCCATTTTGACGGTACTGACCGAAACTTCCTACTTTACTTCTGCCAAATTTCTGGTTTCGGCTGAATTCCAAGCGAACTACTTGTCCAGCAATAAAAGAAAACTCAGAAACGAACTCAACGTATCTCCTTATCCCATAAAGAACATCTAATCAACTTCAAATAAAACTTTAACTTATAAAAAAAATTCCGATTACAACCGGATTCCGGACGAATTATATGTCCGGGTAAAAAATGATTATCATATACATAATCAGCGTCTCTTCTTGCCCTTGCGTCTGTCATCTAATCAACTTCAAATAAAAGTTTTGCTTTTAACAAATTTTCCGGTTTCGGCCGGATTCCGGGCAAACTAGTTGTCCGGGTAAAAAATGCTTTTCACGTTAGTGTTCAGCATGTCTTCTTACCCCTAAATCTGTCATCTAATCGACTTGAAATAAAAGTTTTACTTTTACCAACTTTCCGATTTTTGTCGGATTCCGGACGAACTACTTGTCCGGCAAAAAAACTTACCCCATAATCGACTATCACATTAGTTGTTTCAAAATATTTTGTTTGCCCTTAATTTGAGCCCCCTCCCCCACCTCTAAATGTAGGGCTACAGAGCCCATCTACGAACTAGACCTTACTCTTGACACAAAGAACCCTCACACCAAGTTTCATCAAAATATCTCATTCCCTTCGAGAGTTATCGTACTCACAGACGGACGGATAGACGGACAACTTTTGCGATGTCACAGGAGAGGGCCCAAAAGAGTCCCCTGTGGCACTCCACAAAAAGTTTATTTTTCTTCAAAAAAAAACACCCTTATCCTTGTTTTTTTGTTTTCTTTTCTGGAGAAACCCAACAATAATTTTAACCAAGTAGGGGCTTACATTTAGTTTAATTAGCTTTCCCTCGAGTACTTTGTGTTAATTTAGTAAAGTCAATTGCGATTAAATTTATCCATTTTTCTGTATCATCTAGGTTCCTTAAAACACTATCAATTAAACTGACTAGGTAATGGGATGTAGACGACTTCTGTCTGTTACCGTACTGTCGTGGATCTAATTTACCAAGAATTTCACTACTTGGTGTCTTTTCCAAAGAGACAAATTTAATACATAAAGGAATTTTACAAACAAAAATTCAATATCATAACAGACCTGCCACGTGAAAATCTATACAGCTTTGTTTGTGGCAGGACTCAATAATTTAATCACTTAACATAGTTATACTGGAAATAAAAAAGAAAAGGGAAAAAAATGCAATACTAATATTCAATATTATAGATAAATAGAAGACAATTAAACCTCGTGGCAATCTATGCCAGTATAGACCCCGTGGATGAACTAGTAGTCGGCGGCAGAGTAGATACTGTCATTTGTGTTTTTTGTTTGAGTGTCGTTCGGTGGCGTGCTTCTGGATAGAAACAGGGACCCATAAATTTCTCGCCTGAATGGCGAGTCATTACAGGGAATTTATGGGTCCCTGATACAACGTATAATGCAATGACACTGACTTTATACTATATTTAGCCCCTTTTTGGGACATATTCAAGGAAGGTGATAAGAAAGCTCCGTGGAGATGGTTTTAAAAGCAGTTTTTTTGTTTGTTTTTTACTCAGATCCCTAGTTTGCGTTGTCACTCCATCTTTTGCGAAAAGTATGGAAGTCGTGAGCCCCTTTGTGCAGCCTAGGCTCAGCTACGTAATCAAGTATACATTGTATATTTTGTATACATTGTTGACGTAAAATCAACTAGTCGGCTTACCGCCGTTTCAAGATTTTTAATGAATAAACTAAATTGAAACTGAAATTGAAATTAAAGGTCACTATCACCCTTGGAAGTCTCTACTTTTTAGTTAATTATATTTTTTTCTTTAGTTGGTTCTTCCCATTTTTCTTTCTCTTTGTAATAAGAAAAAATGGGTAATAAGGTTGACTTATTTACTCACTTACATATTAAAGCACAACTCCTACTAGAAATGATTGTTACAGGATGAAATAGCAAAGAAATACTGTTTTTCGGAAAACACCGTTACTTTCCACGTGAAATTAGCGATTTTCTTGTTAAGGGTTATCGACTTCATCCAGCCTTCCGGCCCTCCGACGCGGCGACTGGACGCAAAATATTTAAAAACTGAATGCGCCGTGGCTAAAAAGTGGAAAAACCAAGCAAAACAAAAGAAGTCCAAAACAGAAGAGAGAACTGATGGCCTACCATGACAAACTCAGCCCATCCCCACAATGCAGCACGATGAAAAATTTACCTCAAAATAGTAGTACGAAGTTGTACGAAAAAGTAGCATGCAGTACTAACTGATGCTACTACATGTTTCTACTTCGAGGCTACCGTGTTACTGCATACTACTGGATGGTACTATTAGCAAGGCTGGATGCTACTATGGCAAGACAGGATGCTACTGGATACTACTACATAAGATTGGACCAGCCTGAGGCACATTAAATGATAGTATTCTTTGCTATTACATAGCATTACATGCAACTTTTCGTACAACTACCATACAACTACGTAGGCTACAAACTTTTCATCGGGAGAAACTGCTGCGCGGACGTAGAAACCCTGCAACACATCCTGTTCCAGTGCAGAAGTACCAGCCCGAATGACGTCGCAGCTCAAGACCCTATGCAACGACCTCGAAATCCCCAGCTCCATCAGCACAATCACCTCAACGATATTCCCGAAGAAGACGGAGTACCAAACCTACAAAGGACAAAAAAACAACGAAGAAACCAACGAAAATGGGGTTTGTAAAGGCTTACGAATATACTGAAATAAAAGGCGAATATTTCGGGAGGACAACCGCCTCCATTCTTCAACGCAGACAGAAAATTTCGAGGAAAAATGCCAAACGAGGGTGAAGATGAACAACCAAGAAAACCAAACAAAGCAGAAAACCAACAGGAAACCGAAAATTAAAACAAAACTGGAAGAATTGAAAGCCTAAAAAAAACAAGAGCTGTAAGCTCATATGGCACTTGCATGTGTCAAGATGATTTGATTGATCAAAAGTAAGTTTCGACTTTGCGGTTGAGATGCGCGCTATAAGGGAGCTGGAACTTCATTTGTAAGCAAAACCCTTGAGGCAAAACTGCTAATGGGCTGATGGGCATCACGAAAATGCATATATTGCTTAAAAGTATTTTTTTTACTTTGCGGTCAAGATTGGTACTTTAAGGAATAATCGGATTTGGGAAGTAGCAATTTCTAAGCAAATGTTGTTGAGTCTCCAATATTCCAGCGAAGTTTCATCGTCCTAGCACATCCGGAAGTACCTTAACGCGCGATCACCGGAATCCCAGACCCCCCTCCCCCTCCTCCAACTCCACCCACAATAACCGGAGCCAATCCGGTTCTGTAAATGATTAATCCAGAGCATCTGTTTGTCATTCCCACGAAGTTCGATCCAGATCACACCAGTCTAAGCGGGTCAAGTATTTTCCGCCCTCCCCCCAGTAATTGCCGGATTCGGTCCGGAAATGAAAAAGGTCACAAGAGAAAAATGTCCTCTGTTTAATTATTAAATTTCACTCGAATCCGATCACCCGTTCCAAAGTTACGCATGACTCAATATTCCGGATTCCCCTCCCTCAACTCCCCCCCCCCCCCCAAGATTATCATATCGAGGATTTTTTTTTTATTTCCAAGTCAGTTTGACCGGGTCCCTGATATGCCTTCCAAGTTTCGTCGTGAAAATCCCCCAAAAAACGGAATTCCGGGATACCCCTCCTCCCCCCCCCCTCAAGTGTCCGGATCCAGTCAAATTATGTAAAAGATTTACATGGACCAGATGTTTGTTCTTCCCAGCAAGTTTCACTCCGATACCATCATTCTAACCGTTTCTCTAGATTTCCAGTCCACCCCCCCCCCCCACCCCACCCAGCTCCCCCGCGGTGCACGTAGCCAATCCGATTCAGCAAATGACGTACCTAGAGCATCTGTTTGCTCTTCCCACAAAGTTCCATCCCGATCCCTCCATTCTAAACGGGGCACGTATTTTCCGCCCCCCCCCCCCCAATAGTTGCCGGATCCGGTCCGGATATGAAAAAAATCATCGGAGAAATGTCCGCTGTTGAATTCTTAAATTTCACTCGAATCCGATCACCCATTCCAAAATTACGCATGACTGAAAATTTCGGATTCCCCTCCCTCCACTCCCCCCACCATTATCTGATCGAAAAAATTTTTATTTTGAAGTCAGTTTGATTGGGTCCCTGATATGCCTGCCAAGTTTCATCGTGAAAATCCCCAAAACCACCATCACCGGAATTCCGGGACCCCCCCCCCCCCCCCCATAAGTGTCCGGATCAAGTACAATGGTCTAAAGGACTTATCTAGAGCAGATGCTTGTTCTTCCCAGCAAGTTTCACTCCGATCCCTCCATTCTAACCGTTTCTTGAAATTTCCGGTCCCCCCCCCCCAACTCCCCCCTGGCTACCGAATCCGGTCAAGACTTTAAACGGGACATTACAGATATATATTCTGTTCAGTTGTGAAGTTTCACTACAATCCGATCATCCGTTCGAAAGTTAAACACTTCTCAAATCCCGGATTCCCCTGCGGATTCCCCTCCCTCCACTCCCTCACCATTATCTGATCGACAATATTTTTATTTTGAAGTCAGTTTGATTGGGTCCCTGATATGCCTGCCAAGTTTCATGGTGAAAATCCAAAAAACCACCATCACCGGAATTCCGGGACCCCCCCCCCCCCCATAAGTGTCCGGATCCAGAACAATGGTCTAAAGGACTTATCTAGAACAGATGCTTGTTCTTCCCAGCAAGTTTCACTCCGATCCCTCCGTTCTAACTGTTTCTTGAAATTTCCGGTCTCCCCCCCCCCACTCCCCCCTGGCTACCGAATCCGGTCAAGAAACCGGTTAAACGGGACATTACAGATATATATTCTCTTCAGTTATGAAGTTTCATTACAATCCGATCATCCGTTCGAAAGTTACACACTTCTCAGTTTCCCGGATTCCCCTGCCCTCCACCCCCCCCCCCCCAAAAAAAAAATGGTCGGATCAGAAAACTGATTATTCCTAATTTTGTTTGGTCGGGTCTCTGATATGCCTGCCAAGTTTCATGGTCCTAGCACAACTGGAAGTACCCTAACTCGAAAAAGTGTGACAAAATGCCCTAAATTTTCAAGTTTCCAGCGCCCCCACTTCCCCGCATATGGTCGGATCGGGAAACTGATTATTTCCAGGTTAGTTTGGTCGGGTCCCTGATATTCCTGCCAAGTTTCATTGTCCTAGCTCATCTGGAAGTACCCTCACTCGAAAAAGTGTGACAAAATGCCCTAAATTTTCAAGTTTCCAGCGCCCCAACTCCCCCGCATATGGTCGGATCGGGAAACTGATTATTTCCAGGTTAGTTTGGTCGGGTCCCTGATATGCCTGCCAAGTTTCATTGTCCTAGCACATCTGGAAGTACCCTAACTCGGATATGTGGGACAAAAAACTCGGACCGACCGACAGACCGACAGACGGAATTGTGATCGGTATATGGCACTTGAGCCAGAGGCTGCAAGTGCCATAAAAACAGCGAGCCAATACCTGCGAATAACAATTACGACGGTTATTGCTCGGTACTAGCGAGTGACCCATTTTCGTTGGTTTCTTCGTTTATTTTTCGTGGTATGTCAGGCCAATATGGTTTATGAAATTATCTTCAATCTACAAAGCCCTAGTCAGATCATCCTAGAGAAGAAAATCTACCAATAGAGGCGATTACAGTGGTAATCGGCCCTACCCAAAAGAAAGGCCGAAAGGCACAGACGACAACGTTGGACCCAGTGGCTCTACATTTTTGGATCGGAAAAAGTGGAAAAACCAAACAAAACAAAAGAAGTCGAAAACAGAAGAGAGACCCGATGGCCTACCATGACTTCCAAAATACATTCAAGAACATTCGGCTTTCGTGGCCAGCGCTCTACCACTCAGCTACCGAAGGGCTACAATCGCCTAACAATCTACACCACTACAATCCAACAAACTACAACAAACTAAAATCCTACAATCCACTACTACCAAGAAAACCACTACAATCGCCTAACAGAAGCGGGCTAGGTCACGGTTAAAGTCCTTTGTATAACATTCCATCTTGAAGTCAATATTACTACTATTATATTTACGGAAGCTTGGGGCACGTACCTGATTAGTCTCGTCGATGGCCAGTGCAATGTCAACACTTCTCAGATTAATGGAAGCCGATTCCTCACAGATCTTCTCAATGTTATGTGCTTCATCGAAAATAATCACGTTATTCTAAAAGAAAATAAGACTGGATCAGATTTGTTAACATACAAACACTCATCTCCGCCAATGGATGGCCTACTGACCTAGGAATTTGTGAACCCAACAAAAGTGACGGATACTTATACATCTTTTCGTCCGACTGTCTGTGATATGACAAATCACGACCGAAATGAAACATTTCGATGTAAGTTGATGCATGGACTCTTTAGGTGAGCAGTGAGGTGGGATTCGGGGATGGCTTCGTACCCGAACACTTCGGGTTAGAACATGAAAAAGAACCTTCTAATGCTCTAAAGATTGGACACGTGGGAGTCGGTCTCCATGGGTACATTGAAAACCACTGGTCTAGTCAATACTATACTACACATTATCACATAAATTGAGCGCCGCAGGGGAGGTTTTTTTGAAGTTAGCTTTTTCCTGCCCAATTTAACATTTTCATCTAGATTCTAGCCTTGAATGTTTCGAAATCCCAATCCTAAAACTGGCTTAAAACTAGTCAAATGACGCGCCCTTCCCCAAATACAGAATATTACGAAAAGCGCCGCAGGCGGAATTTTCGAAACGTTAATGATTAGGTCTTATTCTGGGATCGAAAATAAAAGTAAGGACTATCGATGAAATCTTGGATCAATCCTTTTGTCTCCGACCAGTGCTTCACTCGACCTCTTCCGAGTTTCGAGGTTCGTGGTAACTCCCGTAACTCCTGGCAGTTATACCGAATAAATTACCGAATCCCAGTTATTATACCGAAAAAGTTTAGACTGATAGCATGTTCGGGATTCTGTATAACTACTTATCCCGGTTATTGTGGCTACCGAATATTAGGTATAATTTCGTCGGCACTGGAACACAAGTCGAGATTTGTGGTAATTACCGAATCCTAAAAAGTATACCGGATTACCGAATCCCGATCACGATACCGAATAATCCTGGACCAATAGCTTATTCAGGATTCTGTGTAACTACCGATTCTCCATAAATATACCGAATCGTTCTGGCATCGAAAAATGACCAAATAATTTCAGCGAATTCTCTCACCGAATTAATTTTTTTATGTTTGAGACGAGCGCTTATTCCTGATAACTACCGAATACTAGCAATTATACCGAATCGCGATCATTATCCCGAATAGTTTTGTACCGATAGCCTATTTGGGATTCTGTATAACTACCGAATCCCAGTAAATGTGCCAAATAGTTCTGCTATCGAAAACATACCGAACAATTTTAGTAAAATTTGGGGCCTTCGCCTCTCCGGCCTCCTCCAAATCTCAAAAAGTTGGGGGTGCTGCAACCCTAGCGACACGCCTGCCTAAATCAACATTCCGAGCTCGGAAAGTCAAAATCCGATGGAGCATTAAAACGGAGAGTACCAGCTAGCCCTGGACTCGAGACTCCAGACGCGTGTCTAAACGGGGCAAAGGTAAAGGCAAAACAAAGGCAAAGGTGCAAGAACACGACACCTATACTAACTTCCGCCCAGATCGTAGCGTAGAATATACTTCAGTATGAGTTTAGTTCGCTTCCCTTTGTCGCATGTAGGTTTTTAACGGAAACTTGATTTAGACATTATGATTCCACCAAGATGTGTATAAGTGTGACTTTGGTAAACAGAATTGTTGGTTTTTGGAACAGCCTGCCGAACATGCGCTTAATGCTGAACCGATCAATACTTTCCAGTGCATGATCGATAGGATTTTTTAATTCTGCTCAGAACGATTACTGCCAATAGCTGCGTTCTTTGTCACGGGAGTTCTCACCGGTGGTCTCCGGTTTTTCTTATAAGCCGTTTTTGCATCACCGGTGACTACTCACCAGTCTTATAACCCGTTTTTGAACTAACCGATGTCCGGTAGGTAAGTAAGTAAGTAAGTAATTTATTTATGACCAGCCGTTTTGAAAAGGCGGAGTAAATGAAGAAAATAAACAAAATAAACAAAACACATAAACACACAGAAAAGACACTTAATTTTTAATCTCCGGTCAGGAAGCAGTGGACGACATCGTGCGCTGGTTGGGTCCTGTTGTCCATGATTTTGAAAGCGATGAAGAAACATCCAAAAGGGTAATTACATCTTGTATTTTGAATTTCTCCGTCAATGTATGGTTATGACATAATTTCGGCAAGTAGAGAAGGTGCTTTGCATATTTAAAATAACATGATCTCACCTTTTTAATCTCCTTCTTTCGCAGAACATGAGTGACGCCAGAACGAAATAGTATAGAAGGAGCGCAGAATGTGCTGTACAAATTGCTGTACAAATTTCCCAAAGCTTTTACCCCGGTCTTACCCCACCGGTGCGGACTAACCAGAAACTGCTCGGGAGCCCGGCTTCAGTGAGGAGTTAGCAAGTTTCCATCAACTCGCCGGTGAACCAAAAAACGCGTTATTAGAGAAGAACCGAACAGTCCTGACAAAACACCAGAGACGGCCCGGAGTGCAACGAACGCACCCAATTTCTTAGAGTTATTCAAAGGTGAAAGCCTTTCCTGCTGCATATTATGAGCGGTCGAACGTAGCCTACCGATGTTGAGACACCCCAGTTTCAGATGAAAAAAAATACCTCAATCTCCACGCCATGCATCTTTCTGATCTTTGGATCCAGCAAATAATTATATGGCATGAAAATAATATCTGCATTCTTCTTCATATCCCTTGACAAATAATACGGGCAGGCTTTCATTTTTTGTCCCTTGGCCACCAAATCTTCAATGTCCATCACACCAGCCTCCGTGGTGAATTCAGGTGAGGTCGCTACTGCTTCCACGTTATTGTAAAAATGGCAAGTTCGAGAACTGGTCTTTGCCATGCACATGTAGAGCTTAAAAGTTGAGTTCGGTTCTTTGGAAACTTCAGGATGGATGCACATTTGGTCTCGCGACCCAAGAACAGCAACTTTGACATAGTTATATTTACTCCGTTTGAGTTCCTGAACAACTTGAGTGAGCTGAGAGTGAGTTCGAGATGCGTATATAATCTTTGGAAGACCTGGAAAAAAAGTTACCATTACTGTGAGTTTCAACCCCTTGTCGCAGAAAGCTACCGTCATCAATTTGATTACTTATAAAACATTTTTCCATTTTTTTTTCCTTTGATTGGTAATGCTTGGACCGGTACTAACTTTAATATTAGGGATCCAATGACTTCAAAACACAGGAGACTAACCAACCAGAGACTAACTAACCAGACATGCAACAATCATCACAAGGAGTATTGAATATGATGGAAAATCCTTATTTCATTCCAAGCTTTGATTTAAGTTAATTTAAGGATTAAAGTTAAAGAGTTGCTAGGTCTTACTCATAGTTATTGTTACGGCTAACACTCACAATACGCACGATCACAATGCCCACTATTCGAAATGCCCTCGTGACCACGACTCATAATGCCCACGGCTCAAAAATGCCCACAGTCCAAAATGCCCACGACCCAAAAAGCCTACGACTGAAAATGCCCACGGTTCAGAATGTCCACAACTGAATCGTTTGAGGTGTTCGTTCAGTCCGTAAAACTGGAACTAGTGATGAGTGAGAAACGGGAGGAGCAGACCGAGTATCAGAATGGCGATATCAATAATGGTGGCGAAGGGCCGAAATATAGCTCTAATGTATCCGTTTTGCACTATCAAATATGGCGATAATAGTATGTTGAATTGGTAGCCTATAATCTCAATTACAACGAAATACCGTAATAAATAATAAAGTAAAAAATGAAAAACTGAATCACAAACAGCGATCTTAAAACTGTTACTTTCAATTAAGAACAATTCTTGCCTTCATGGTGCAAGATCTGGATCGCCTAGGTTCGCTTTATGTGTTGAAACAATTTTATACGATATTTCTTAGTACTTTCACGCAAATAATTTTGATTTCATCAACAATAAAATAATCCCTTTCGATATCTTTCCGTGGTAATCTCGCCTTGTAATCTCGTTGTCCGGTGTCCCAGGACATTTTGGCCTCCCCTGCCGACAATTTGAGCCGTCGGCATTTTTAACCAGGACTATGTTTAGCATTCCCTATGCCCATTTAAACTGTCGGCATTTTGGGCCTTTGACATTTTGGACGATTTCGACTTCGGGGTCTTCGGCCTCAACTGTGGGCATTTTGATTAGCGGGCAGTTTTGAACCGTGGAAAGACCGTGGGCATTCTGAATCGCGGGTATTTTGAATCCTGGGGATTTTGATCGTGGGCATTCTGAGCGTGGGCATTCTGAGAGTGAGCAAAATGATCGTGGTATGATTTTGGGAACCATTTACAATCAGAAAATTAGTTATGAGCTAGTGTGGCACGAGTTCCGACTCCTGACGCTAATACTTTTGTGTAGCAACACTGGTTTAGCAAAATTTTGGTTGGTAAACTCAAAATGTACCGGCAGTGAGAGCATTAATATTTATCATAAGTTCTTGATTAAATCCATGATACTGATATTAGTTGCGTTTTTGCAGATACCGGGGTATTCGATGTCACGGTAAATGGGTTCACATTTCGTCGTTTTTGCAGTTACCGTGGTAGGCTATATGATACTACGAATTTTGCGAATTTGCGCTTTTAGAAGTCATCCCAAAAGAAATACTAATATCCCTCGCATCACAAGTGCCAAACTTGTTCCCACCAATTTAAAAAAAATCCGGGCTCCTGTGCTGGTGATTTGATGATGAAAGGTGAGATCAAATTTTTCAGATACCACGATCAGTCACCACGGTAACTGCAAAACAGATACCACGTTAGCTGCAGACCATGATATCAGATACCATGGTATCTGCAAAAACGCAACTACTAGCTTAGGGTAACCTACTGTTCCCTGGTGATGCATCACCCCATGCTGCTGCTCCCCCTCCAGCATCTAGCTGATTGGAAACAGATTTGGCAAAACCGGATGAATTCTCACGACTGATGAGCGAGAGAGACTGAATCTGCGCCTTCTTCACACTTAGCCAGGCAAGGGCTGAGCATAATAAGCTAAGAGTTTTGCCTGTTCCAGTTGGAGATTCAAGAAGGCCATTTTCTCCCTAAAATGAATGAAACTATTAAAGCGTAATCGAAAAGGGCTAAAATACGACAATCTAGTTACCCATCACTTATTCAATTTAAGAGGCTTGAAGACCAGATGAAAATGCGTTACTTCGTTACTCCGCTACTCACAATTAATCAGTTTTCATATAGTGGAATTTCCCTGTCGGATTTGTGGTACCTCTATGCACTTGTACCTGTGTTTTATGCTTGACTAGACGATTTGATTAATACATTTAACCCAAATATCTTGCGTGACTATTTTCACTAGCATTTTTCTGTTGCATGTGTTTGGGTCTTTTCGAATTTGTATTGTGCCCTGCAATTCTTTAAATAAAGAATAGAAATTAGTGGTTGATGTTTGATATCAATTAATTTGGTCAGAATGCAGTCCTTGTGATTCGGTCTTATTTACAGTTTAATAAGTTTGGTGCAAACATATGGGTGGCCCAAATAGCAAGGTACCCTGTAAGTCTTTAAAGTATCCACATTGTTGACATTTAAAAACCATAATCTTTTGCTTTAGGCTATTTTAATAATGTTTGCTAATCATTCAATGATGCCTTGTTCTGCACATGTAAGAAGATCAAAATCCTGAAATTGCTAACCTGCATCCAGGGGGTAAACAAAAGGGTTAGCCACTTGCCAAAAGTCTTCAATTCACCATATTCCAATTCAATGCTTCCTAGTGGACTAGTTTCTGTTAATCCTATTATGTCTCACCATCCGCACTTCTGACAGACATAGTAAAATAGATCCACCGGTTGCTGAGTAGAAAATCTGTCATCTGCTCTGCATACGTCTCAGTACAGTAGATGTATGCTTATGTGAATGTTGCCATTTTCATGCCCTTGCTGTGACTAAAGTTAACTACCAGTAGCCAAAGTAGGTAATTAAGGGCCTCTGAAAATACCTGAATAGGTAGTTTGGATCTTTGTCCTACCATTTAGCCGAAAACTGCACTGTCCACATTTAAGTAACTGTTCAAATAAGCTTACCTCTGCTGAAGTAGGAAATGAAAGTTACCCACTAACTCATAGATCAAACAATGGAGAGTAACAGAAACTAGTCCACTTGGAGCTCTGAACCTGAATAAGGAAAATTACAGGAGGGGTATCCAACTTCAGAAAAGACTTCAAATTTCCAGAGAAGTCTTTCCTTCAGAATAATCTATCTGGCTTTCTTTTTTTTTGCGTAGCTTCTTTTTTCGATTTTTTCCTGTTTTAGATTGAACTAAAACAATGGCTACATCTCCACCTCCAACTCAGTGACGTTAATACCAAAATTACCTAACAGTTTACCTTGCTTTAACGTCACTTACACTTTCTTCATAAATATGAACCTTAAATAGGAACCAACAAATATGACAAACATACTAGACTGAAGCTAACTGATTGGTTTACATAGCCTACTGGATAAATAAATATTCGTTCGATAGTTAGCAAAGTCAATAGCCAGAAAATCCCTTTTCAAAGCAGCTTCAAAACAAAGAAAAGGCACAAAATTTGAATATTTTTTGACACATGACTTTAAAAAAAAGTCATATTTTGCTTCTTGACTGTCAGGGCAGCATGTACATTTCATTTTAACATTTTTCCGGCAGAAATCAAGGTAGTTAAAAATGAAGTTGGAAACCGATCCTGTAGTTGCCTGGTAGTTGCCTGGTAGTTGCTAGTAGCAATGCTACTATATTAAGGCTATGACAAGAATCAGTCTAGTACACTAGCCCCTTTTCAGGCACGGTGCTCAAATGTCTAGCACCATGCCTGGGTGCTAGACGTTCAAGCACTGTACCTTGGATTTCATGCATGGTGCATGGATTTCAGTATACAGTGCAAGCATGAAAAACAGAGTTTCTGCCATCACAACTGAGCACCAGCTCGGACAGGGCTGAAATTACTACCATGAATTAGAGAAATCAAAGACAATCCTTATCAAATTTTTCATAACAAAAACAACATTGCTCGGCTGATGACAGACTTGAAAACCTCATTTCCTTTTCTACATAGTCAAGGGTTTGGCATGCAAAGTGTCCTGTGCCTCAGCTTTTCCTACCTAGCAGCCAACCAGAATATTGGCTCTTGGGGCACTCTACATGGAAAATAGATAGGGTGCTGTTAGGTTTTGCATCTCCATCATCAGTGGAGCCCTTTTGTTTTTGTTGTGAAAAATTCGATAAGAATTATCTTTGATTTCTCTAATTCATGGTAGTAATTTCCACCCTGTCCGAGCTGGTGCTCCATTGTGATGACAGAAGCTGTGTTTTTCATGCATGCACTGTATACTGAAATCCATGCACCATGCATGAAACCCAAGGTACAGTGCTTGTACGTATAGCACCCAGGCATGGTGCTAGACATTTGAGCACCATGCCTGAAATGGGGCTAGTGTACTAGACTGGACAAGAATAATCTAATATGCCTGAAAGGTTAATTGGCACTGATGGTAAGCCCACAGGATTAGTAATAACTTGATTAAAAGTAAACATGATAACTTCAAATTAACATTGCCTGGCATAGGCTTAACCCACTAGCATATTTCATTAAGAATAAGCTACTCACCTTCTGAAGGCATTCTGTAACTTTACCCATAAAAGCCAACTGGATGGCATAAGGCGGGAAAGGAAAGTCGACATTAATGCCATTGACTTGGACATCGCACATTCTGTAGCTTTGAATTTTCCGCGCAGGGCCTGAATCCATATGATACGAACCAGGCTACGAAACTCGGTCTCCGATCCGATCTGGATCCGATTCTAGCTCTGTTCTAGCTTAACTGGTCATCATAATTAAATGTGTCACCAGCAATTTTTTTCAAGTACTTTTGGAAGAAAAATGTCTCTTTCCCCGTTGGATTTTTTCGTTTTACAGGACTTTCCCGTAGTTTCTCCTTTTACAAACTTTGTAGATTACGGCTTCATCCTTTACTTTTTCAGTAAAAGTTGTCTTTCCGCTGATAACTACTCTTCCCGTGTGGTGTCTCCTTTTGAATTTCTGACATCCAACTTTTCTGTAGCTTGGACCAAGTCATATCCAGGATGGACCAGAAGGAAATTGACAAAAGAATACGAAGGAGAATATTAGAAGCGAAAAAGAAGGCTAGACCTGGTAAGCTATGTAGGGTACAGTAAAGGTCTATTGTTAGAACAGTCTCAGAAATGATGGATAGGGAGAATCTTAGAAGAGAATTCTCCTTAGGGAGAATCTTAGAAGAGAATTCTCCTTAGGGAGAATCTTAGAAGAGAACTCTCCTTAGGGAGAATCTTTTATTTGGTGCCACCAAATAAAAAAATGATCAAAACCTGAGCTTTTGAACATCAGAACACGATTCTCCTACCCTTTAGCTTTGGTTTGAGGTGAAAACTTACCTTGGCACTTGCCTCTGAGTATTTAAAAGGAGAGGTACCGGTGTTTTATCTTGTTTTACACCACCCTGATGTTTGCAGTAAAAATGTTAAAATGAAATGTACATGCTGTCCTGACAGTCAAGAGGCAAAATACGACGTTTTTGAACAGTCATGTGTCCAAAAATATTCAAATTCTGTGCCTTTTCTTTGATTTGAAGCTGCTTTGAAAAGGGATTTTCTGGCTGTTAGTTGATTTTTGCAGATACCATGGTATCTGATACCACATTCTAAAGTCGTTTTTGCAGTTGTCGCGGTATCTGGTGCCACTGTCAAACTGTCTAAAAGCGTTTGCAGTCATTGTGATATCAGTCCTGTTATCGTGGTATTTGGCCTGTTATTGTGGTATCTGATATTTAGATACCATAGCCAAACCGTGGTAACTGGTCGTGGAATCTGAAAAGTCATCTCACTTTCATCAATTTTTGTCAAATTGGTGGGAAAGAAGTTTGGCACTTAGTGTTGTGACTGAATATCAATTTTTCTTTTGGGATGAATTCAAAAAGGGCCATTTTGTCAATCCTCTTTTTTGAAGAACAACCGTATATCAGATACCACAGTAACTGCAAAAAGGACTAATTGCAGATCCAGTTGCAGTGGTAACAGATACCATCGTATCTGCTAAAATGCAACTATTGACTTTGCTAACTTTGTAAGTCAATCGAGGTAAGGTTAATATGAAGTGATCTTGTTTGAAAAGAAAAACATGTTTAACTAGAAATCTTGAAGCAATATTTATTTATCCAATATGGAAACCATTCAATTAGCTTCAGTCTAGTATGTTTGTCACATTTGTTGGTTCCTTTTTAAGCCAGATAGATTATTCTGAAGGAAAGACTTCCCTGTAAATTTCAAATCTTGTCTGAGGTTGGGTACCCCTTCTGTACATTGTGAAAGGCCCTGAGGGGCCATTGTTTTAAAATTTGCACCAAAACTAGTTGGTATGGTGGCCATTATACCTCCATTTTATCTTACAAAAATTGCAGAAAAATAAAAAATAAAGCTGAAAAATAAGATAATGAGCCAGAGTCCCCCTCTTCACCCCATATCACTGACTGGAAGCACTTCCAACAAGTAGGAACATTTCCTGGCTTGCTACAAACAAAACTTGACATTTGATCCTATTTCCACCACTCTAGCTTGAATGAAAGTAATACTTGCAGTATGTAATAATAAGAAAGGGTTTTTACTTTGCCAGAAACTCATAACCCTTGAGTTTGAGGCTGAGTGATTTGTACTACTGTCTCGATGACAAAATTGTTTGGGAAAACTTGGTTCACTTGCATATATCTTCTTTTAATTCCATTCCTGTCTACTGTTTCAAGAAAGAATTTTGGCCTGCAGAATTTATCTTCCCATTTCTTCAGTTTTCAGTGAAAAAAATAGATATTTAAACAATGTCTTATGTTCAAAGTAGCTTATCTCTCTCTCTGCTGTTGCTCTGTTGGATGATATGATTATTATTATTATTTATTTGAATCCTTCACAACTGAAGAGTAATGTATAAAAAGAAACAACAGCATGTCAATCAAAGTCACACACACTTACATAAGGCCTACAAATAAAAATCTGACCGTTAAAAAGAAATTAGCCTACAAAATCTACAATGAAATACAATGGAAAAAACAAAGATCAGAATCAAGAAACTAATCAGGACTAGGAGTGATTCCAACTGTGCAAGGCAATCTTTGGATCAAAGCTGTATCCAGAGGGGGGGGCATAGCCCCCCCCCCCCCAAAACATACAAAAATAATAATTTTTACAGGCTTTTCCCTCTGATCTATATGTCTTTTTTGTACTTTTTTGTCCGGACCGCAGGCAACCCCCCCCCCCCCCCTCCGAAATAAATTCCTGGATACGGGCCTGCTTTGGGTGTTGGTTAGTACAGAGCCCTCTTGCAGTGGATGGTATTGTTTGATTGAAGGGTTTGAAGGGCCAGAATCAAATCACAGCACCAGCTTTAACCCCAACCAGTTTTCAGAGAAGGAAGTCCACAATATCAGATATTTAAGGAAGATGTTTTTCCACAAGTTAATTTTCCAGCTTGAGCCTGAAGAGGACCTTTACCAAGAAGGGCCGAAATATAGCTCTAAGAAAATGTAGCTGACTTAGCCGATTTGCACCATCAAAAAAAGAAAAAAAAGTTTGAAGGGCATTTTCTGCAACAGTCCTGGATTATAATCGTAGATAACAGATGCATCTGAGGAACAGCAAATCGACTATCTCAGATTACAAAACAGCAATACGAAGACCTTGCTCCATTGCAAGATTCCCAAATCGATTGATCCAAAAACGAATCCGGATTGTTTGTTTTTTCCTAATCTGGATTGTAAGAAAAAGCATTTCGGAGAATCCAGATTGTGAATTGTGAATCTGGACTGTCAGGGAAAATTCCTGAAAGATGCTGAACAATGTCACTGATCATGCAGTGGCCGCTGCGTGAAAACCAAAGGGGATTCTTTCCGTCAGAGTGTAACATTTCTACTCAGGAGAAGTCTCCAAAAATATTAACAAGTTTAAGGCAGGTGTAGACAGTTACCTGGCTGACATTAAATTTAGTGTACATAGTATCGAGAGAAATTTATAGAGGCGACAGCATTTTTGGTGCAATTGTATATTATTATTAAAAAATTCGATGCCCAAGTGTCAACAGAGTTGTCAATGCAGTCAAGTTTTTTCATTTCACCGAAACATCCTCCCGCCCCGACATGAACCGGCTCGGATAAGGCCAAGCAGATCCATTGCAGAGCCTGTACCGAAACTTCAACCTGTGACTGCTTCACATGCTCGAAATGAGCTTAGTTTTGTGCCCTCGTTTGTTAAGATGTTTAATGCCGGGTTGATTTTTTAGTCTGCAAAATAGTTATTAATTGTATATATTGTACTTTTGTGTATGTTAATTTTGGCTCGTCGATTGACATATATGTTTATTTTATGACAACAAGAACTAATAATCAGCTCTGTCCGTCGTATGTTTTACGAATAAAGTGAATTGAATTGAATTGAAGTACACTACCGACTGTAATATTTTTTTCTCTTTAATCCAGACCCTTCGAAAAGTCAGTAAACCCAGTCTAGGTTTATGAAGCAAAACCTTATTTAAAGGAATAGTTTCTGTACATTCTTGTTGATTGTACCCAGTAATGTACTATTACTGATTCTTTGTGTATCTACAAAGATAGCTCTAAATCATTTTCTTCCAGAACTGAGCACCCCAAACTTGTGGATTGAGCAGAACTATGCACAAAAGTTTGATGTTTCTCCGGAAATGGTTCCAGATAATGTGGAAAGAATTTCGGTTCATGATGTTAACACAGAGGAGTTCATTGACAAGTTCGAAAGGGTTTATAAACCTGTTGTAATCACAGGAGTTCAGGACAACTGGGATGGCAATTTCAAATGGACCTTTGAGGTTAGTGGAATAGGCCAATCTAACTTTTGCTTATTAGTCTATTTGGCAGAAAAACAGAAGGGAAATAATTGAGATTTAGTCGGTGAATGCAAACTTTTACCCTTTTTCATAAAAAAAAAATATTTCTCTTTTGTTTATCTCATGACTTCGAAGTCTTGCGTATTTTAAACTTTCAGTCAATTGTCTGAATACCTATTCTGATTTTGTTGTTAATAAGTATTATACCTGAAACCAAATGGAATGGCAGCAGGCTTCAGAATTGTACTGGTATTATATAGTAAATTAACTTAACCGATGTCATGTTCCTACCAGAGCAACACAGAATGCTCATGGATCTTAACCACTTGAAAGTGTGGATTAAGATTAGTAAGTTAGTTCTGCATAGGGGCTACTCATTCCTCAGCGTTGGTGACGAAGTGCTTCCCAGCCATGACATAGGCCTACTTTGATGCAGTTTTGTCCCTTGATTCAAGTAGAACGAAGGGGCTCTACCAGGTACAACCGAAGGCACATACAGCTATAAGTATGCCTGATACTTACAGCCTTTTTCTTATCCTAGCGACTTGCCAAAAAGTACAGAAACCAGAAGTTCAAATGTGGAGAAGACAATGAAGGGTACAGTGTCAAAATGAAGATGAAATATTACATAAAATACATGATGACCACAGATGATGACAGTCCCCTTTATGTTTTTGATAGCAGTTACGGAGAGGTAAGGATGATTTGGTAAGGAATACTTGCTCTGTAGTAAATTCTTCACACCTCAGTCACAAGAAAGGCGTTTTTTCGCTAACTGTCGAGGGTGTTTTCGGTTTTGTGGCTCGACTTTAGCGGCAAATCCCTGTCCAAGTGATGAAATTAGCTACATAATCGAGCAAATTAACATAGAACTGATGATCCGTCTAGTCCAGAATAGTAAGAATGCTAGAGTTCTATATAGATAAGTTAAGATAAGATTTATTTCCGGAAAAACACAAAGGGCCATGGAAACAACAAAACAGACACAAACGAAACCATAACCTCAACCACTATTTAGAAAAAACTTTCCCTGTGAATCATGGCTACCTTTAGGAATCTTCCCAAGTTTCTAATATCTCTAAAACTTCTACTTTTCGAAATTTGTTTAAACCTTTCCTCCCCCCAAATCATTTCCCCAAATATTTCCTTCCTCAGGTCTTTTAACTCCTGACACTCACACATCAAATGGAAAATACATTCATTCATTTTACCACACATCGGGCAGAACTAAGGACCACGGAGCACTCTAACCTTACCAAATATTTCCTTCTTAGTCCTACCGGTAAACAATCTGCCCTCAGGCTTATTATCAGTTGAATTTGGTCTAATGGAATTCCCGCCATAAAATAAATTTCTTCCCCCCATGTCTCCTTGGCTGCAGCATAAAACCTCAGGGAATCCGAAGCAGTCAGCCTACACTGGCAATCTTGCACCTCCTGTTCTCTTAGCCTACTCTCCACTTTTTTCGCAATACTTCCTATGTTATCCTACCCTTTTCCCTCGTTCCAGATATAAGATAATCCTGTACTATCTAAAATTGCCTCAGCGACTCCAAATACGCCGCCTTCATAGGCCTCACTCTTGGCAATGCTATAATTTTTTCCCACCGACGAATCATACTTACTAACCGGTAACTCCTTGACGAATAAAGTCCTAAGTCACCTTCTACTACTGACGTACTAGTCTTACTACTAATTCCTAGTATTCTTTTGAAATAACATAACTGTACCTGTTCAAACTTTGGACATTGGCTATATCCCCAAATTTCAGCTGCACAATGCATGGCTGAAACAACTTTCGAAAAAAATACTTGTTTATGCATCCTTAAATTTATTATCGCCTTTAATTGGGTCTTTAAGAACATATTATACCTTCCTTCCTTCAACTTCAAATTGGCTTTGGGTTTGGCTTGGAGCCAATCCCTTTCCACCTTTCTGTTCTTCTTCTCGTCTGATTACTGTTGTACGTCGTGCGATAAAACGATTTTTATCATCTGTTTGTATATCGTCGCTTCGTTTCGTATCGGAAGTGTGTGTGTGTGGGGGGGGGGGGGGGGGGGTGATCGGCGATTTGTTGCAAGTTGCAAGGTAGTTTAACTTTCGGCAGATTGCTGAGAGTCTTTGATTTTCCACGGCATTTGACGGGCAGTCAAAGAGGGTGTGTTGGGCTGTTTCTTCTTTTTGGTGGCATCGCCTGCAGTTGGGGGTGTGGGTTAATCCCACTCGAACAGTGTTTTGTTGAGCAGGATGGTTGAATCCTTTAGGCGGTAGTACAGGGATGACTCTTCGCGTCACCTGTTTTGTTTTTTCAGACATTTGACGTTACCGCCCAAATTAAGACAACAAATTCTGTTTCCTCGACTGAAAAGCGTCCATAGTGTTTTTGTCTACCATATTTTGGGTTTTATTTGAACATTAGCTGCATTCTCGTCAGCGGGGTAATCATCTCTAGCTCTTCTCACAAGTCGATTTGGATTCACCGGTGACTGCTCTCTTGCGTTATAAATCGTTTTGGGACTCACTACTGTCCGATTTTACCTAAACGATGCTCAGATATGGATTCAGCGGGCCTCCTTACCCCTTAAACGACTATCTTATTAGCGTATAAAATATACTTTTTTACCCTTAATTTGAACCTTAATTGCCCTCCCCCTCCCCTAAATATACAGCAATGGGACCCACCCACGAACTAGATCTTTCCCTTGACCCCAAGAACCCTCACACAAAGTTTCATCAAAATACCTCATTCCCTTCGAGAGTTACCGTGCTGACAGACGGACGGACAGACAGAAAATCACAAGTCATAGGTATCCCTCCACTTCAGTTTTTTGATCCTAAAAGCTGAACGCCACTTAGAGCGTGTTCCAACCTTCTAACAATAGTAACTATTAGTCTATTAGACGAGGAACACCTTCATGATTGGAAAACACCAGATTGCGGACCCTAGTATCGCAGTGAATCGGTTAATTTCAAATTTCCAGGGGAAATGGAACCACCCCTGGCTTAAACACTTTTACAGTTCGTGATTGCGTAATTGTTATGTAAAACGTCATGTGTCTGTATCTGTGTTGTGCCTTAAATTCTCTCTTCTTTTTCTTTTTCTTTATCTTTTTTTTACTCCGTTTTGTTCTTAAGTGAAAAATACGGGAAATAAATACTTTACTTACTTACTTACTTAGTTACTATTTCCGTTCCAACCTCGTGAAAAGTTACTACGCTGACCGTCCCAACCTTCTCGAATTAGTAACTAATAGTAACTATTTGCTTACCACGCTCGGGGGCATTGTCATATCTGGTTACGTTTATCTTTCTGGGGAATGTTTTGTGTTTTCAGTAGCTTTCCGCATCGATCAAGGGCCCATAGTCAGATGTTCATATTGCATAAACTTGGTGTGATACCTTTTTCCCTTGAAAATCCTGCCAGACACAATCCTGGCAATATGTCAACTTCGTTAACCATTAACAGAAATAAATACTGATGGTGCTCAAGCTTACACCTTTAATAACTTGATGAAGCCTTTGGTGCAAGCCTTCACCTGCTCATTAGTTATTCAATAGGTCTCCCCTCTCCACAATTGCGTGCCTCAGTCCTCGCCAAGCCGCTCTTAGGCATTGTGCAAATAGTTGTAATAAGCTGAATAACGCAATACAAATTATTTACATCTTAATACACGCCCTTGTTCAAATAAGAAATGGAAAGGTTCTTATCAATGCAGCGTTCGGTGTTGCCCACGCTGATACAATTTTTGAGCTTCTAAAGATCAGAAAAAGTGTTAATAATACTAACGTACTTGAAGTACACGAGTACAGTTTGACGCCCATTATATTATAAAATCCTACTAAATTAACGGATGGACAGCATTGGTCCTCGATCTAACAATATGCAGTCGTAAGAATAAAAGAACAATACGGTACCTGTTCTTTTGAAGAAAAGTTGTTTCTTGAACTTCCAACAAAGTAGGACTTTATTGATTCCGTGGCAACCTTGACGAAGCTGCCCCTTTCCCCGGCCCGCTCATGGAACCAACCAAGCGATCTGATTGGCTCTGCGTAAGCGAAAATAGAACCCGGGTCTATTCTCCATATCCGCGTTATTACAGCGCGCCCCCGGGGAAAAGAGGAATCTGTAATATACCTTATACGCCGCAATACATCTTATTACACTTATTTGAAAAATGCGTTAGTGTCTTGCTGGTTGTTACAATTCTCACTCAACCACGGTTTGAAATGTTGATTTAAAGTCCGTATCCATACCCGTACTTCTTAGTCCTTATCAAATCAAATCCTCAGCCTTTGCTTCATACAAATCCAATCTCGGTTGTGGGTCCTAGTCAAGGTGAGACGACATTGAAGGCATAACAAATTCCCGTCCGAAATAGTAACAAGAACAGATAGGCTAAGCACCAGAACCTCAGTCTCCCTATCTCTGTAATACGACCATGCGGAGTCGAATGGATTCCCAATAAACTGTCCGATATAAACAAGCAGAGGGTAGAAGCTACGCAGAACATCACAATTCTCTTGATGGCTATCTCTCCCTGCCGATGCAGAATCCCCGGGTACCTGCGGAAGAAAGCAAGAAGCGGTATCACAGCTGCTCCCAAAGATCGCCGAGATTGTTGTACACAGGATTTGAGTCATTGAGTTTGAGTCGTTACGGACACGTATACTCAAAGATAATTTCGTAAACCACATTGACCTGACATATCACAAAAAATCAACGAAGAAACCAACGAAAATGGGGTATGTATAGGCCAACGAATATACTGAAATAAAAGGCGAATATTTCGGGAGGACAACCGCCTCCCTTCTTCAGCTGAGACAGAAAATTTCGAGGAAAAAATGCCAGAACGAGGATGATGATCAGCTACCAAGAAAACTAAAACAAACCAGAAAACCAACAAGAAACCAAAGATTAAAACAAAATTGGAAGAACTGAAAGCCTAAAATAAAGACAGCGAGCCACTCACCAATACCTGTGAATAACAATTATGATTGTTCTCGCTCGATACTAGCGAGTGAAAATTTTCGTTGGCCTATACAAACCCCATTTTCGTTGGTTTCTTCGTTGATTTTTTTGTGACACGTTTACTCCTTCTTCCTGAGGATCACTGGCGTGTTTTGGACTTAGTCATATAGAGTATTCTTTACCTCTTCAAACAGCTATATCGCAGTAAAGTCTCGGAGAAGAAATTTCGAAAGTAAACGCCGATTGGTTGTCGACCATTGTGACGCGCTGCAGAGCTTGTCAGCACGCCTGCCGAGCTGCTTCCTCTAATATGCGCAGCGGCGAAGAGAGAAGCAGACGTTCTTGCAGACGACCTGACGCTAGTGGTGCCACGCACTTTCGCCACACTGAACGATCCGGGAAACTCACTGGAAGAGGTAACCAAGCAGCTGGCCTATGACTGTGATCAGATGAAGCTAGGCATAAGTGAAGAAAAAAGCGTCGCTCTAAAAATTAACTTCACAAAACAAACTCCTCGTCCCCTCGAAGACGAGACACAATTCCTTGTGGCCAGCTCTGCTAAAATTCTGGGCAGCACTATTAAAAGCAACCTAAAATGGGATGACCATGTAAAAAATCTCGACAAAAAAGGGTCATTTCTGCTCAAATCCATTGCAAGCATCAACAGATTTGGTCTCTCTACAGGTGCTCTTGTCACCTGCTATAAAACTTACGTCCAACCTGTGATGGAGTTCGCCTGTGCCGTGTGGCACGCTGGACTCGCAGTTCAGCAAAGCGAGAAGTTGGAACGGATTCAGAAGAGAGCTTGCTGCATCATTCTTGGACAGAAATACGAGTCCTATGAAGAAAGCCTAAGACATTGCGTCTGCAAATCCTCTCTGATAGGAGACACGCGCTCCTAGTGAAATTTGGCAAAAAATGTCTAGCCTCGGATGTGCACCGGTCCATTTTACCCCCAGTGACTACAAATCTGCAAATTAAGGCAACCCGTAGCACAGACGCACCAAAGATACAAGTCCAGAAACCGCAGGGAAAATCTACGGAGCGGTATCTCAAGTCATTTGTTCCCTATTTTGTGAAGTTTTTTAACGGATCGGAATTATGAATTTTAAATTAACATGTTTTGTAAATATGTTGTTATTGGATTGTGTTTTAAAATTAAAAAAATTGTGAAATATGTGATTTTTATGACTATGTCGACCATGTATGACGATCCACCACTATTTTTGTTAAAAGATATCATGGAAATAAACGAATTTGAATTTGAATCAACTCAAAGTTCAGCAAGCACCTCTAGCTCAGGTCAGTTTTGTCGGAGTATGCATAGTCGCTGCATGGGACCAAAGACGGAGGTTCTATTGGCTTATTTGTTCTTGATAGTAACTGCTTTCGAGCAAGAAAGTTAATACAAACTAGAGAAGAAGTTCGTATTTGTGATACTCCAATGGTTACAAGTTGATACCTAAAACTTATGATATGCCATTGCCAAGTATTCACTAATCATTTATTATAGGCTAATTATGGAAGAAAGTTGAGAACCCTTCCGTCGCGAAACTGCAGAATAGAGGGATAAGCGATGAGCAAAGGGATCAGAGACTATAGATGCGTTTTTTGCAGACACCATGGTATCTGATACTACGGACTACGGTAACTGGATCTGCATTTTTGTCGTTACTACCTGATACTACTGTTGGTTTGCAAAAACGACAATTGTCAACTTTGCGCTTTTATAAGTTACCCCCCCCCCCCTCCCCCCCCCCCAAAAAAAAAAAAAAAAATACAGATATCCACCCACATCACAAGTGCCAAACTTCTTTCCCACCAATTTGCCAAAAACCTAGGCTCTTATGTTGATGATGATAAATGACATAACTTTTTCAGGTAGACTACCACGGTCGAGACCATGGCATCTGAATAGTCTATACTGCAAAAACGCCTTTTGACCGTGGTATCAGATACCATGATAACTGGAAAAACACTTTTGATCGTGGTATCAGATACCATTGTATCTGCAAAAACTCAACTTCAGTAATTAATAGCCTGAAGCACGTGTATGTTTGATAGTGCAAAACGGAAACTTCAACTGAATTTTTTAGCTATATTTCGGTACTTCTTGGCAAGGGTCCTCTTAAGGCTCAAGGCTGCTCAAGTTTCCCACAAGTTCCTATTTCCAACTTGAGCGGCTTCGAGCCTGAAGAGGACCCTTGCCAAGAAGTACAGAAATATAGCTCTAATAAAAATTCAGCTGGCGTATCGGTTTTGCACTATCAGATATGATTGGCAGTCAGCTTGGGCTGAAGGAATATTTATCCTCCAAAACGTGTATGTGCAGTTTTGTAATTGTTTATGGCAGTTTGGAGGAAAAAATAGCTTGCATACATCGCGAAATCAGACAGCAAATTTGGCTTCAAGGAGAAGCAGCAAATTTTTTAGGGTATTTTCAGTTTATTAAAAGTGATCGTTGCTTCGTTCCAGCACCCAAAACGCAAAAGATTACTTGAAGACTACGAAGTCCCTATCTACTTTCGGGACGATCTCTTCAAATATGCCAGTGAGTCCAAACGGCCCCCCTACAGATGGTTTGTGATGGGTCCGGCTCGAAGTGGGACCGGGATTCACATCGACCCCCTTGGTACCAGTGCCTGGAATGCCCTAGTAGTCGGGCATAAAAGGTCAGTTGTAGTTTAGAGTCTCTTCCAGTCCTAGCTGATCAGCTAGCTGATAACGACTCTCCTCGGCTGTAGGGGTTCCTAATATAAATATTCTTTGAGCCCAAGCTGACTTGGAAACATTTATTCAAACGATGTTTACAACGGATACGTCAGCTACGATTCTTCATCAGCAATATTTCGGCCCTTCTTGGCAAGAGTCCTCGTCAGGCTGTCAATCCTCTAGGTCCTAGAGGATTGACAGCCTCTAGGTCCTAGAGGATGTCAATCCTCTGATGTCAATCCGGCTGTCAATCCTCTAGGTCCTAGAGGATTGACAGCCTCTAGGTCCTAGAGGATTGACAGCCTGACGAGGACTCTTGCCAAGAAGGGCCGAAATATTGCTGATGAAGAATCGTAGCTGACGTATCCGTTGTAAACATTGTTTGAACTAATGGTTCCTAATTCCTAATTTGTTAAATCCCTAAACTTCGTCTCGTATTTGTTCAAATCATTCCTCTTCCAGAACCATCTCTCCAAATATTGATGATGATGATTTTATTATGACCCGAATAAACACAACCCGATGAAAAATTTATCTCAAAATGGTAGTAAGAAGTTGTACGAAAAAGTAGCATGCAGTACTAACTAATGCTACTACTTGCTTCTACTTAAAGGCTACCGTGTTACTGCATACTACTGCATGCTACTATTAGCAAGACTGGATGCTACTATGGCAAGACAGGATGCTACTGGATATTACTACATAATATTGGACCAGTCTGAAGCGCATTAAATGATAGTATTCTTTGCTATTACATAGTATTACATGCAACTTTTTCGTACAACTACGCAGGCTACAAATTTTTCTTCGGGAAGGCACGAAGACGGAGTAAATAATAAGGAAAAAGGAGAAAGAGAAAGGAAAACATGAAAGAGAATTAACTTACGAAATACACAATATAACTTTTACCATACAGCTAAACCAAGAGGATGTTCCAGTCGTGATCAGTATTTGGCTATGAGTTTCTATTTGTTTCTCCACTGCTGTTAGTGGAGCACTAATTTGATAACGTCTGGAAATTTTCGAGTTTCTCGTCCAAGAGGGGAGGCGTAATATATATTTAGCAAAACGATAGAATACTGACCGGATTTGTTTTTTGTCTGATTTGGTGAGAAGTCTCCAAAAAGGTGCAGTATACAGGACCTGAGGTAGGGTGATTGAATTGTAGATTTCCTTCCTCAGTTCTTATAATTCCTGACATTCGCTCATCAACTGGAAAATACGTTCCATTCATATACTTTCCCACACATCGGACAAAAGTAAGGACCACATACTGGTAAACAATCTGCCCTTAGGCTAATTAGGAATTTTGATCTGAAGAACCATTCACACAGTTCACGAAAAATATAACGACAGAATTGCTGTGTTGAAACTATCTGAAAAAAAAACAGATTATGAAAAAAAGTAAGCGGAAAACCATCGAGAAAAACACCGATGGAACTGAAGAGTGTGGAGATTGGCAATAGGATGTAGTGCTGCATTTCCTTATACATGTTTCTTGTAGATGGTGTCTTTTTCCTACCACAACCCCAAAAGAACTTCTCAAAGTCCCTACAGGGGTAGCAAAGAAGCAGCAAGACGAGGCAATCACTTGGTTCCGATATGTATACCCGAAAGTGAAGCAACCCGATTGGCCAAAGGAATATGCTCCTGTAAGTACATCTCCTTGAAGCGATAACCCTGTCAATTTCTCCAAGAAGATTTTGTTTCTGTTCCCGGATTTCGGCACAACTATTCACGCTAGCCGGAATAAGTAGCATTTCGCAATTAAGAGTTCTTGTATTAAGAAGTGGAAGGGGTTGAGTCCTTTCGGTCTTAGAGTTCACCACCCAGCTTTTGGCATTTCCAGTACTAAAAATCTTAGATTCGAGACATGCCAGTTGTTCTTGCAGAAATGCCTGTTATTCTTTTTTTTGGGGTGGGGGGAGAAGAAACAAGGAGACAGTACCCTGTTTAATCATTAAATAATTTCTTAAAGGAACTATCTTGCTTATTCTGCCTTTTATAATATACTTAGCTCCCATATGGAATTATAAGCTTCTAAAAAAAACACTTTTCTCCATTGGTTCGTTTCTTAACTACGAATTTTTAGCGCTTTTTCGGCCTTGAAGAGTTTTCCCGTCACCCAACGAAAAGTTTGCCGGAATCTTCACTGTCCGCTGACAACTCTTTCACACATAAGGATATGATAATCTTTTGTTTATTACTTCTTTTAGTTGCTTAGTTTTCCCACTTTTTAACCGAGGCACGTTCAGTTTTCAAATCTTTTGCGCCCAGCCGCCGCGTCGGAGAACAGGAAGGCTGGATATAATCGTCAAGCGCTAACAAGAGAATCGCTAGTTTCAGGTGGAAAGTAATGGTATTTTCGAAAACGTTTTTTCTTATCCATTTTATAGGGAAAAGATCATTTCTAGTAAGAGTTGTGCTTTAAAGCACACCTCGCACTACTTACTCTCTATGTTCCAGTATTCAAACTAATTGAATACTGTAAAACTAGGGTCTTTTTTAACAAATTATCCGCGGCTTTAGCTGTTTTAAGCCTTTTCCTAAGCCCATCGATTTCTTGCAAGAACTCGGCAAAATTCAGATAACCGGTTCTACGCATCAATCCTATGATACGCGAACAGTCGTCGGGAGCATAATCTGCATGGAGAATAGTGAATCGTGGCAAGATCAAAGACTAGTGAGGTATCGTTAGCGGGCTTAGGATTGGTGGGAGTATAGTAAGGTAAGGTAAGGTACAATTGTATTGACAAATCCAAATAAACCTCATGTTGACGCTTCACTCATTCTGATTTGTTTGTAAAAATTATGATACGAGAACAGTCGTCGGAGCATAATGCGCGTGAAAAAATAGTGAATCGTGGCAAGAGCAAAGGTTAGTGAGGTACCGTTAGTGGGCTTAGGACATAAGACATGAAATTCGGGTCTCTGGGATGAAGAATTAATGAATGCAATAACGAAAGTATGTCTCATTGGCATAATAGACACGACGGGTCATCTAGAGCTTAAAGGGCACGATCATTTATTCCCCCAAAGAGCTTTAAACATTTCCGCGACGAAAAATCTTAAGTTCGACTTGGGGCATAGGAAGAAATGCTTGTTATTCTTTTTCTTTTGATATTTTTTAGGACAAGAAGTAAAGAAAAAGTACCCTTTTTTATATTTAATTTATTTCTGAAAGCGCAATGGTACGATCGTTAATTTTAATTTGCGCTACGGTTAAACACTCTGTACAATCATCCAGAAACCCGCTAAAACTCTATGCCGCGCGTCGTATATCTTACTTATTTAGGTGTGCCTTCGTGCGGGTTCGGTCATGATCGGAGTCAGACTGTCTGCGTGAGGTCAGCAGCAATTTTTTCGACGAAATCTGTTTCTCCTAGAAACGGATCGAACAGTTTTCTAACGCTAGTTCGCTTTGAGGAAACTCGGGGTAAAAGCTCTACCAGGCTGAAAGCTGGTAAACTAGCTTGAAGCGTTCCCTTGGTCGTTGAACCCTGAAAATCAATTTTTAAAGCTTCAGAATGTATTTTTGTTTACAGCTTGAGACCCTTCACAAAGCTGGCGAGACCATGTTTATACCCTTTGGCTTGTGGTTCCTTGTCATGACTCTTAACCATACAGTTGCTATCACACACAACTTCTGTTACAGAAAAACTTACATCTCTTACAGCTCTAGCAAAACTTTACGCTTCTTTTTGCGACCCGGCTGTGCTTTTCCCGGTTGGTCTGTTTGGCATTTTTGATAAAAAGGGATCTGTCCAGAATAAGGATAGATTATTTCCGTTACTGCAAGTTTCTTCTGTATCTGCCCCGGTCCCATAGTAATTCTAAGATCATTAAACATTACGGTGCTACTGACATTTTGTCACGGCTGCAAGAATTGCACATTGATTTCCGTCAGAAATCTAGTCTACGTCTGTTGCCGCATCACCGACTGATTAGACTTTTTTTATTGATAGTTGGAAACCTATTGTATGTTTCGTATGTTATTCTCCTGTTGTCTTTTGTTCTTTTCTTTTTTCTACCTTTCTTTACTCCACTCTCTTTGGTTGTAGGACATTTTGTGGGTTATAAATATACTTACTTACCTACTTAAAACTGAACTTCCAGAACCCGTGAAATCCCTATGCAACACGTCGTATATAATACAAAACACTATTTCGCACAAGTTTCGGTAAATTTGGGCGTGTCTTGGCGTGGATCCAGTGACGATCAGAGTCAGGCTGTCTGCGTGACATCATCAGCAATTTTTTCGACGAAATGTGTATCTGCTACAGCTGGACTGAACAGTGTTCTAACTTAAGTTCGCGTAAAGCAAACTACCAGGCTGGAAGCTAGGTGTTGACTAAATTGTGACGGAATTCCATACAAGCGTGAAAATTAATGTGGAAAATTAATGTGGAAGATGGCCGGAGGTGTTAAACCCGATTTAGAGGTTCGCATGGGGGATAAGGAAATTGCATTGATTCCATTTATGGATTTCATTTTCGTTTGCAGTGGTCTCTTCTGTCAGTTGTCGAACTTTGAGCGGCTAGCCGCTTTTGCTAGAGTGGAGGGGCTAGTAGATTCCTTTCTCTATCAGTATTTTGATGATACAACCATACATCTTTTATTCCTGTCTTCTTGTGAGCTTCGTAATATTGATTGCTAACCCGGAATCTGAATTTTTCTTTCAAAGTCAGAAATTGTTAGTTTTTGCCATTTGCTTGTCTGCTAACTCCTCAGTCCTCGTTACGTCACGCTTGTATGGAATTCCGTCATAACTTAGTCAACACCGATAGACTTGCTTGAAGCGTTCCCTTGGTGACTCGACTTTTAAACTCAGTTTTTGAAGCTCCAGGATTTGTTTTTGTTTACAGCCAAGACCCCACAGGAACCCGGCGAGACCATGTTTATACCCTTTGTCTTGTGGCACCTTGTCATCAATCAGTTGCTATCTTTCTGCTCCAAAACTTAAAGCACAACTCTTGCTAGAAATGATCTTTTCTGTATAAAATGGATCAGAAAAAACGTTTTCGAAAATACTATTACTTTCCACCTGAAACTAGCGATTCTCTTGTTAGCGCTTGTCGATTACATCCAGCCTCCCTGCTCTCCGACGCGGCGGCTGGGCGCAAAAGATTTGAAAACTGAACGTGCCTCGGTTAAAAAGTGGGAAAACTAAGCAAATAAGAGAAGTAATAAACAGAAGATTATCACATCCTTATGTGTGAAAGAGTTGTCAGCGGACAATGAAAGATTCCGGTAAACTTTTCGTTGGGTGACGGGAAAACTCGGCAAGGCCGAAAAAGCGCTAAAAATTCGTAGTCACGAAACGAACCAATGGAGAAAGGTGGGGATTTTAGAAGCTTATAATTCCATATGGGAGCTAAGTATGTTATAAAAGGCAGAATAAGCAAAAGGGGTCCTTCAACAAAACACGTCGTATCAATCAATCAATCATTTTATTTATTCCTGAATATCTGTTTCAGAATATGATAACATAGGACTGTCAACTTTAACAAAATATAATTTTTGAATGTGTATAATGCGTCCGTTATTCCCCACTTCCTCGCATTAGCACCGTTTTGGAGTATTTTTACTGTTTTAGATATTAAAGCATTATGCACGTGTTTTTGTTTGCAAAATATCTGTTGAGACTTCCGCCTTGGTCAAGCAACAGCAGCATATGAAGGAAGTATGGAATAGCCCAGCCCGTAATTGCTGTGCCGAAACGTTTACTGCGATATAGGCAAAATCTGGACCGACAAACGATATATTTACTCTTGAAATAATTGATAATTTGTTGTTGGTTACGTAGTGTTGTGTATTGTGTAGCTTTTTCTTATTTTTCCTGTTCCACTTTTTGTGTATTTATACATTATGATCGGTAATAAAATGATTATTTCATTAATTAATTGATATATATTTGTATTATACAAAACAGACCATTTCGCACAAGTTTCGATAAATTTAGGCGTATCTTTGTGCGGGTCCAGTCGCGATCGGCGTCAGACTGATTGGGTGACGTCAGCATTCATTTTTTCGTCGAAATCTTGGTTCTCATCCTGGAAGCGCTCTTTCATTTTGTCCGAATGCATTTTTTTTTTGCCGCGTAGTATCTTTTACCTCATTCCCGTCCAGTATTAATTGGCCCGTTGACTACTTCCACTTACCCTCGGTGATGCCAACGGTCTCCAAATAATACGACATAGATTGAAAACCACCAGATTGCGGACCCTAGTATCGCAGTGAATCGGGCAATTTCAAATTTCCAGGGGAAATGGAACCACCCGTGGCTTCGACACTTTTATAGTTCTTGATTGCGTAACTGTTATGTAAATGTCATGTGTCTGTATTTGTGTTGTGCTTTAAATTTCTCTTCTTTTTTTCTTTTTCTTTATTTTCTTCTTTACTGCGTTTTGTTCCAAGTGAAAAATACGGGTAATAAATACTTTACTTACTTACTTACTTACCTGAAGTCCTAGACTTCTAAATCATATTCGAAAAAACTGTTTCTGGTTTATTGGTCACGGTACAAGTCCCTTGTGTAAAGTGCCATCTGTGTCTTATTATTAATTTCCGTGACATGGGGATGTGAACTGGTTAGATGAATTTGCCTTCTGGCGGGATCACTGTTCCTATGGCCGGCTTCTACCAGACTATTGTAGTGGTTTGCAAACTCTGTTCACAAGCCCCTCGGTAGCTCAAATGGTTAGGGCTCCTGCCTTGTAAGCAGAGGGTCCTGGGTTCAAATCTCGGCTGAGGAGCATTTTTGTCTTTCAGTTCACTACTTATGAAAGGTCTTAAAATCTTTTTTTTTCGTCCAGTGCATTTTGCGAAGTTTTAGAGCTGCTAATCTTAGATTACAGATTTGACATATGTCAAATTGATTGAACTTGGTGTAACACCTCCAGTGTAGAAACTGATAAACTAGGAAATGTTCCCTTGGTCGCTGAACCTTAAAGGACCCCTCGCACTATTTACTCTTCAACTTACAGTATTTGAAAATATTTGAATACTTTAAAACTATGCTGAGCTTTCAAAAAAAAACCACGGTTTTGGCTGTTTTAAGCCCTTTCCAAGACCCATTGACTTGTAGCGAAAACAGGGAAACAATTTACATAACCGGTTTTTCTGATGGAAAAAATTCTCGCAGACAACCGTCAACAGCGCGACAGACATCAAAGATAGAAAAACACGGCAAGTGAGAAAATCAGCTTGGTTTTGTTAGAGGGGTTAGAATGTACCGTACGAAATTGGGGTCTCCGGGTTCAGAAATATATGGAGTGATTATGGAAGTAGGTTGCATTAGTATCATAGATAGATAGATAGATATTTTATTGATCAGCGCCGACATGGCACTAAATACGTCGACCATTACATTTCATGTGTTAAAATACTTGAATATATACAATTATTACATATAAGAAAATAAATCACTTAGAATTCACTTGTTTTTGTTAATCTTCTCAGTGAAATACGGTACAAAGGAATTCAAATACCAGTTTGTGCGACATTTAACTGGCACCAGGAGATTTTGATGCCGCGTCCGTCCTGTCACCGGTGCTAGATCGGTAAGAGAATCGGTAAGATCATAGGTAAGACAGGTCCTTTAAAATTATTTTTTTGTTTCAGCTTGAAATTCTACAGAAGCCCGGTGAGACCGTCTTCGTTCCCGGCGGCTGGTGGCACGTCGTCATCAATCTCGACCACACTGTGGCAGTCACACAAAACTTTTGCTCCAAAACAAACTTCCCAGTAGTCTGGCACAAAACAGTTCGAGGGAGGCCAAAACTGTCCAAAAAGTGGTACCGGGCCTTAAAGGCCCATGAGCCGGAGTTGGCCGCCATCGCCGATTCGGTGAATTTGACTGAAAAGTGTGGCCTTGCCTCAGATAGCTCCAGTGATTCTAGTTCAAGCTCGAGCAGTTCCAGTTCGGACGGAAGTTCTAGTGAAGAGGAAGGGGAGAACGGGATGGCACCAAAGAAGAAGAGGTAATTTGACACTTTTTCTGGCCTTGCATGGACCGGAGACATCGAGGTTTAGTACTCTTGATACCCTCCTTGTAGCCACTTGTAGGTAGAGGCAATCCCATCTTCCAAGCGAGAGAGCAGTGTGATTGAACCATCTATACTTGTTTGAGCAACTCCGACGCATCTGAATTTTTAATCCTGCTCGAATAATAATAACGCTTGTTTACTGAGCCAAAAGGCCATACAAGATTTATTACACATTGAAGTTCACAAATAAACTATTACACCTCTGGAACTACTATGCTACGTAAACTAAGCTAGACTTTCATTCCTGAGACTACATCCTTTAGTCACATATTTACAAACCTCTACGATAAATTTGGGGTTCGTAGATTTCAGGATACGGGGAAGCAATACCAACCCACTCCCAGCAAATGTTACTCTCAAATGCGAAAGCTCTTGGCACTCTAAGAGGAGGTGGTTCAAATCCTCCTCCTGCAACTTGCAAAGAGGGCAAAGGTAAGTAAAGCTAAAGGTACTCTACACGCCAGCGATCCTCGGGAAGAACGAGAAAACGTAGCACTAACGACTCAAACTCAACAACTTTATCCTGTGTTTGGGGTTTGGGGGAGCAGCTGTGATGCCGCTTCTGGCTCTTCCGCTAGGTACAGGGCGATTTGCATCGGCAAGAAGAGTTAGTCATCAAGAGTATTGCTCTTTCGGTCCAGATGTGCATGTTACTTTAGGGTCGCAGATACTTCTATGCTCCAGACTTGCAACTTTGACCTTGCTTTTGCTAAACGAACTGCCTAGACGAACTGTTTAGACCAGTGGGTTCCAAACGGGGGTACGAGAGACCCTCGCAAGGGGTACGCGGAGGTCACAAAATCAAGTTAGTCTATAGCTTTAATATCTCGCTTCATTCGTGTTTGAGTCTCCTAACTCAGTTTGAGTATTGTCCTCAAGACCAGATTTACACTCCTTATCACTGATGACAATAAATATCGTTTTTTTTTACGTTCTGATCGTGGTTAAATAAAAAGTAAAACAATGATTCGCCAAAAAACGGTTACGGAACCTTTTTGAACTTTGATTAGGGGTACGAAATCTCTTTGAACATTGAATTACGGGTGCGCGGTGCGGAAAAGGTTGGGAACCACTGGTTAGACGGACTTTGAGCCTTGGGTGGATCGTTGGCACTGTAGCCCGTCTCTATCTGGCTTTTTTAGTGGTTTGCGAACTATGTTCAGAAGCCCCTCTTGGGTCAGTTGATTAGTGCAACTGCAATTCAAGACGGAGGTCACTTGCTCAAACCCCGCTCTAGGAGTATGTGTGTCTTTTCGAGAAAAAGAAACTGTTATAGCTAAAAAAAAAGCAAAAAACAAAATGTTTTCCTAAAAAAGTATGTTAGGCTACATAGTTATGCAAAACAGCAACACTTTCCATGCCAGACTATGAGAGAGAGAGAGAGAGAGAGAGGCAAATTTAATATATAATGGACTTTAAAAACAAAAAAACTCAATATCATAACAGACCTGCCACGTGAAAATCCATACAGATTTGTTTGTGGCAGGACTCGATAATTTAATAAGTTAGCATAATTATATTGGGAACAAAAAATAAAAGGGAAAAATATAAATGCAATACTATGCATAAACAACTATAAAAAAAAAAATATTATAGATAAATAGAAGACAATTAAACCTCGAGGCAATCCAGAACCGATTCATACCCAAGGTAACCCTCTCTCCTCACCCATCCTTACTCATCAAAAAACTTTTCATCTTATTTTTAAATGAATATACACTCTCGCCATCCTAGTGCTCTCCGGCAGATTATTCCATACTGAAACACCCACATTTCTAAACACAAAACTAGACCGTGAAGTAAGTCGTACTTCACGGTCTATTTTTTTCACGATACTTCCGATTTTCATGATACTTTATGTGAAGTATGAAGTATCCATTTCGATTTATTTTTTCAGGCGAAAGAAGACCCGCACACCACCCCGTGAGATGGGCATGAGATGACCCCTTCCTGACGTTATGAACCAGATAATTATGTTTACCGATGGGTATATGTGTGTCACGGACCAAATGCCAGCTTTCTGACAAAGTGACGGTGATAATCATATCTTTTAACAATGGCTTACAACCAAGTCAAAAGGTAGTTGGGTGTGGGATCAGGGCCCTGATACTGTTACAAGCTTATCTTTTACTACTAGTTGTTTACAGCTGACGGTATTAGCCATAGTCAGTACGAACGTTTGTTGTCACATCCATGTACTACGATCGTGTTCCACCCTTCTAAAATGTAGTAACTATTATTTACTATTTTCGTTCCATTGTTATGGAAGTTTACTACGCTGACCGTTCCAACCTTCTCGAAATAGTAACTATTTCCTTAACACGCTCGGGAGCGTACGATCTCTTTGACGTGATTAGCCCGATCAGCCCGCGGTATGATATTTTGCCGAAAAATAAAAAAATTCGTTCCAGTTTTGACGCCAAGAAGCCAGGATCCGTGACATCATGCGTAGTAACTACAGTAAGTAGGGTGGAACACGCTCTACATTGTAAAAAAAAATCTTGCAGTATTTGCTACTGGGATTAATATTCTCTCTGCTGAGATGAGATCATTTCTAATTCGGATTAATCTTATCTCAGTAGAGATAAGATTAATCCCAGTAGCAAATACTGCAATTAACTTTAATCCTTGCTCGGAGAAACTTTTTACAGTGTATGTCTTGTCTTGGCATAGTCACACGGTTCGTTTCCAACACACGAAGACTTTGATGTTCCAAAACATTCTTCTATGCCACCGTATGGTATAGAAGCCACCGTATGGCATAAAAGAATGTTTAATTCGTATCTCAGTTTTTTCTAATCGTTTCTCGCAGTTCTTCCATCATCAGCCTAGCTGACTGTGAATCATATTTGATGGCGCTAAGAGTAGGCGTTTTTCCATAGCACATTTGTAGGCCCCACATTGTTTGTCGCGAAAACATAAATGTGTGCCACACGGTCGACCCAGTGGGTGAACTCCCTGGGGAAAAAAGACAAATATTCCTTGAGCCCAAGCTGACTTTGAAACATATATTATTTTCTTTATTTTCGTCATTTACTCCGCCTTTTCAAAATGGTGGGTCATAAATAAATTACTTACTTACTTACTTATATATTCAAATAATGTATACAACGGATACGTCAGCTACGATGCTTCATCAGAGGCGTGACTAGCCAAAATGTATGGGGGGGGGGGGGGGGGGGCAAGGAATTTGCCGACTAATTTTACCTACTGTTTTTGCAGAAAAGACGACTGTTTTCAAGAAAAAAACAACAGTTTCGAAAAATGCGACTGATTTTAAGAAAAAACGACTGTTTTGAAGAAAAATCGACTGTTTTGGCGAAAAATCGCCGGGGGGGGGGGGTGATGCCCCTGTGCTTCATCAGCGATATTTCGGCCCTTCTTAGCAAGGGTCCTTGTCAGATAAATATTTCTTCAGCCCAAGCTGACTGCGAATCATATTTGATGGTGCAAACGTTGTGGTTCCCACAAGTTCGTTTTTCCAACTTGAGCGGTATTGAGCCTGAAGAGGACCCTTGCCAAGAAGGGCCGAAATATAGCTCCCAAAAAAATTCAGCTGACGTATCCGTTTGCACCATCAAGTCCTTGTCAGGCTGTCAACACTTCAGCCTTACGAGGACCCTTGCCAAGAAGGGCCGAAATATCGCTGATGAAGCATCGTAGCTGACGTATCCGTTGTATACATTATTTGAATATATGTTTCGAAGTCAGCTTGGGCTCAAAGAATATTTATTTTCTTCGTTTTTGCGGAATTATCAAACGTGAGGAAAAAACGACTGACCGCGTTTGAGGGATCGTGGAAAAACGCTTTAGGTTAATTCTAGCAATATTTCAGCGCTTCTTGGCAGTAAAACCAACACGTAATAGAATAAATGAAGTTTCTGTCAGCCATAATACTGAATATAGTACTATAATACTGAATACTGAATGGACCAGATGGTTTAGGCATAGTTCTGTTTTATACATTATTTTGTACTCCTCAGTAATGAGGGAAATAAATAGATGAATAAATAAATATCCAAAACACACCCATATACGGGATATATAGTGTATTTATCTATCTTATTTATTCTATCGCAGTTTCTTTCTTATGCCTGGAGCGGACCCTTGCCACCAAGGCCGAAAAATCGCTGAAACTATTATCCGCTGGCGTGTTCGCTCAGCGCCATCTAATACGACCATAAGCAGCCGAAACAGCAACATCGTTGTAGGAGAATTTTGTGATGATCTTTAGTCAAGACATTTCTATAGCAGATAAATAATTAAAAATAAACTTGCTGATGGTCCGATACTTAGCTGTTACAAGATTTATCCACATATTCAACAAGGGGTTTGGAACTATGCATATAGATTCGATACTGGATTGTCTTTTTTATATGATTATGTTTCAGTAGACAGTAGGCTACATATTATGTTGTTCCAAGTTTGTAAGTAATCATTAAATTGATTTTTGGTAGTTTTTGTTTCCTGTGTGTACCAAGGATATGAGATGTGTAGGCTATGAGCGTGTTCCACCCAACTTACCGTTGTTACTACGCTTGAGGTCACGCCTTCTTGGCGTCAAGGCTGGAACGCTTTTTTGTATTTTCGGGAAAATATCGTGCGACAGCTGATTGGACGAATCACGTCACGGAGATCATAGTAACCACGCTCCCGAGCGTGGTAAGCAAATAGCTCTTATTACGAGATTGGAACGGCTAGCGTAGTAACTTTTGACTAGGTTGGAACGGAAAAAGTAACTATTAGTTACTGTTGTTAGAAGGGTGGAACACGCTCTACGTGTCGTAGCGCCTTTTCGAGAGCATGTCCTCCCATATGCTCCAGTTAGTGTTGGGACAAGTACTTCCAGATATTTCATTTAGTACCTGACCAACAAATGTACTTTAAGTACTTGACTGCAAACCGATGTGGTGTAAGCAAAGCGCACTTGAGGACAGTACCGTTAGGGTTCAACTGAGCTGCACGACAGCTAACTGTATTCTGAACTTCATTTACAAAAATCTCATAACATAACACTTCCCCTAGCTTCGCTGAATGAAATAGCCCGACCAATCAGATTGGTTCGCAGGATTTAGCTATCAGGGGTTGGATACTTCATAATAATAGTTGCGTAAAAAAATAATATAAACGGAACATGTCAGATCATGGCAAGTACTTTAAAATTCACTTGGACTTGATACTTCCTGCAGTACCTAGTTATTTTTACTTAAAGTTTAACTTAAAAGCCAATTTATTTTTATATGTTTGATCTGAATATAATGAATTATTTTGACTCATGTAAGGGATTTGTGTTTTTTACGTCGCGTAGTCAAGTAGTGACGTTTGGAATCTCCGCTGGTTGCACGACAAATAACTTTACGACGAGTCGCGGAAAATTTGAATGTCTGCAAAAGCGTGTGTTTCAATGGCTAACAAAGCGAAGATTTTGAAATGTTCGATTCCAGATTGCAGAATCACATCTGAAGATAGCCCTCTGTTCCGCGCTTCCTGGTCACTTCCGCTTCCCATGTTACTTTCATCTTCCTGGCTTAAAGAATCCAAATCCGCTATGAATTACGGCAATTGTCTGCCGCTGTAGTTGCTAAACATTTCAAACATAGAGCTACGTCCGCATAGAGGTACAACATTTACGGAAGAGAAATTATGTCAGCTAAAATTCAAGAATCGCGGATAACAAAGTAACGAAGTGACGCGTTTTGTCGGTTCTTCTAGCCTAATTAAGTAAAAATATGATGGGTAATCAGACTGTCGTATATCTTAGCCCTATTCTGATAACCTTTAAATTTAACCGAATAGGTCTGAGATTCGACAGTCTAGTTCCAGATCACATTTGCTTAAATGGGCCTGAAAACCGATAAAATGAGATACTTCGTTTGTCCGTTATCCACAGATAACCGATTTCATCAAAAGAACTTGTCCTTCCGGTTAGTGGTACCACCGTGTGCATGTCCCTTTACGCTTGAAATATTTGCCACCACAAATGTAAGCAATTGCCGAAAACTAAACTCCATGTCCGATTCCTTGCAAGAAATATCTTAACATCATCTTCGCTCAGTTTCTACAGGCGTAAATTTTCCGAGGTTCGCACATGTCACAGTGGAAATGAAGAGTTGCGTTTTTGCTGTTACCACGATAACTGGGCCTGCAGTCATGGGCGTCACGGCTACCCCCCCCCCCCCCCCCCCACTCGAATGTTGTCAGCCAGTCGGTAAAAATAGCCGAGTCGGCGCAAGCGCCGCGATTTTTCGTTAAAACAGTCGATTTTTTTTAAAACAGTCAGTTTCTCGTAAAAATAGTCGACTTTTTCTTAAAAATAGTAGTTTTCTTAAAATCAGTCGATTTTTCGTCAACACAGTTGTTGTTTCTCAGTAATAGTCGTTTTTATCTGCAAAAACAGTCGGTAAAAATGACCAGCCAGTCGGTAAACTGGTACCCGGTCACATCACTAAGTGCAAAACTTCCTTTGCATCAATTTGACAAAATCCTAGGCTGATACCAAGGTAACTGCAAAAACGACTTTAGACCATGGTAACAGATTCCATTGTATCTGCAAAAACGCAACTAAGGTCTTTGTTAAAATTCGAACTGTCCGCGTCTGGATGAATTTTTGGTTGTACACCGCACACTCTGAACGTTCTTACTATATAGAGACCCGGGTGAAAATATAAAAAAAATCCTGAATTGAGGGCAGCTGTGATGCCGCTTTCGGCCGCTATTCAGCACATCTCCTTCACTATATCGGATCTCTGATCAACTTCGGATATAAATTTTAGGTATACCAATTTTCCGGTGCTGAACGGATTCGAGGCGAACCACAGACTACTAGTCCGACGAGAAAAACAAGGTTAAGAAACGGATTTAGTGTGTTTACTAACCCCTACATCGAGCCAGTCATATTCAGAGAAAACTTAAACATGATTTCGGGTTATGACCGGATTTTTTTTTTTTTTTTATTTATTTGTGACCCGCTTTTTGCCTAACAGCGGAGTATGAGTGAAATACAATTTTACGATTCCGGGCGAACTATCTGTCCAGCGACAAATAAGTTTCAGATATGGATTCAGCAGGTCGCATCACCCCAAATCGATTATCACATCTCAAAAAGTATTCGTTTCGCTCCTTAATTTGAAACACCCACCCCTAAATATACAGCTACAAGGCCCATCTACAAACTTAACCTGTATCAAAGTTTCTGAATTCTAACACTGGAAACTCAAACTACTCTGCCGTCTTTAAGGATATATCCTTTCTATCGACATTCTCTATAACCACGAAATTTAACGTTTGAAGCATTCCAAAAATACTTTGACATCCCAAGTTTCCCTGTACCTTAGAAGAGACGGTTTGTGGTTAACCTGATTAATTTCCATACCAGTGAATACTCACACCTAGTTTGAAAGAAATATCTGAACACCTTCGAGAGATAATGCGAACAGCCGGACAAGCTTTACCAAGTCCTATTTATCCCGTCATTTACGTTTTAAGATCCCTAAAAGACCAGAAACACCATGGAGATGAAATGAACGCTCCTAATATCCGCTTGACGTTTTTTAGCAGTAGGTAAAAAATGAACTAGCCGAAAGGACCCAATTTATTATTTCGAGCGGGAATATAAATTTTACGACGAAATAAAGTTGAACTGAAAAGCCAACTTATGTTTGTGTCATTTAATTGAATAATTATTTTGAATCTGGTAAGGGATAAAAATTATTTTCCACCATCTGCTCTAATTATGACGTCCAGAACATCTGCGGCCGTCCCCACAACGTAAATTCTACTTTGAAGCGGGAAATTGTAATCTCGACACAAACGCAGCATTTCAGTGGGCAGTAGTGACCTTGGTGAAGACTGCTTAGTGCCTGAACAAAAAAAAATTCATAAATCTTAACGTAAGGCATAGAGCACAGATACAAGCGCATAGAGGTACCACAAATCACACGGAAATTCCATTATTTGAAAATCGGTTATTCGTAAATAGTGGAACAACGAAGTACCACATTTTCAGCGGGTCTTCAAGACAATTCGAAGGGTAACTAGATTGTCCTATCCCAGCCCTTTTCGGTTAAACTTTAATGACATGCTACTGACGGGAAGTGGGTCGATAATCAAGTTCATATAATATGTTTATCAGAAGTTCCGTACAAAAATATCACGTTATCTCGTCGCTTATACTTTCTGCTTAGTATTTTGGGGCAGCGTAGGCGGGCTTGTAGGCTGGGACTGGGGCATAGCTGGGGTGCTTGGCGTCGCCTGCATATTTGACATCAGCGACGTAGCCATTGTAGTCGTCAGCGGTGTAGGTGACGGTCTGGTGACGACCGTCTGGGAGAGCGACGTTGTATTGCCCCTTGACGTATCCCTTACCGTCAGATGTCTCAGCATGACCGAAGTTGTTGTAGGTGTAGTCGTCCTTGACCTGGTAGCCAAAATCGTATGGGTGGGGGTGGTTCTGGAAAGAATTAGTTGTAACGGTCCGTTGTATCAGCCCGATGAAAAATTTGTAGCCTGCGTAGATGTATGATAGTTGGACAGAAAAGTTGCGTGGATTGATGTGTAATAGTAAATAATACTATCATTTAATTTGCCTTAGACTGGGCCAATCTTAAGCACTAGTATCCAGTAGCATCCTGTCTTGCTATAGTAGCATCCAGTCTTGCTACTAGTAGCATGCAGTAGAATGCAGTAACACCGTAGCCTTCAAGTAGAAGCATGTAGTAGCATGTTAGTACTGCATGCTACTTTTTCGTACAACTTCATACTACTATTTTGAGATAAATTTTTCATCGGAAGATTACTGCTTAAAGGACACGTCGTACTTGTGATAGTAATTCATTCTACTTCAGTAGGCTAGTACTACCATCCATTCTCATTTACGAGATTTTTACTTCAGAAGTCCATCCCATCTCCTCTACTAGCTATAGGCCTACACGGGTTATCACACTTGCCAGGTTTGTTCTGTTTATGTGACGCATCAGGCACCCGACCATTACACTGTAAAAATTTCCTCCGAATAAGGAATAAAGTTAACTGCAGTATTTGCTACTTGGATTAATCTTATCTCTACTGCGATAAGATTAGTCTGAATTAGAGATAAGATCATCTTTTTAGAGACAAGATTCATCCCAGTAGCAGATACTGCAAGATTTTTTTAACAGTGTATATCCGAGAAGTTTGTTCGTTCGAAGATCGTTATGCACATGCAAAGAGGCTAGAACAGCCGAAGCAATGTGTGATTTTCTGCAAGCCTAGCTTAGTTGTATAGTGGTCGAATCTCCCAGAAGAAACACGAGGTAGTGCGAGGTGTCCTTTAACTGATTGTATTGCATCTCGTGAATCTGTGAGATCGCCCTAATGTCGCAGGTTGGAAAGATAACAGTTGCTGTTTGTAACGATTACTAGGGGTCTGCAACACTGTTTTAGAGTGAAATTAGATTATACTTTAAAAACGTCACAGATCTTTTATTTTGTCCGGAACATCTCTTACGCGGAAACAACACTGGACATTTTCAGTGTATAAATAAAAGAAGTTACAAGTATGTCCAGTGCACTGTAATTTACTATAATCAGGGCCTGAGTTCAAACACCTACACAGTTCAGATGAAAATAAAAAACAAAACTAAAAGAAATCAAGGTGTTGAACACTCTCGATTTGAGTGTACAGCAAGTACCCGGTGCTGGTTGCTGTACACTTATTAGAACATTAGAATCAGCATGTTTAGAAGCGGGGGTCGCCTAACCCTCAGGAAGAACGAGAAAACGCCTCACTAACGACTCAACCACAACAGCTCAAATCCTATGTCAGTCAATCACGGCGATCGCTGGGGACAGCTGTGGTGCCGCTCCCGGCTCTTCCGCTAGGTACAGGGCGATTTGCATCGGAAAGGAGAGTTAGTCATCAAGCCGACACCACATTTCGGCCGGGAAAGGGTCAGTGCCGTGGAGTGGGTAACCCCTCGAAAGAAATATGGTTTGCGCCAGTATAAGAATGACTTACTCCTATTTAGGATTCTGGCTTTACGAATGGTGTATACTTACATCGTAAGCGGGTGCCTTGTAGGCTGGGGCGGGATAGTGAGCTGGCGCTGGGTAGGTGGGAGCGACTGCAACCGCAGCAGCAACGAGAGTAGCTAGAATGACAACCTGGGAAAAAAAAAACAAGAGTAAATCGGCAGTGCTTATAGGCTATTTAGAACGTAAACTCTATTTATAACGGCTATTTAGACTGTAAACTCCGGTAGTTCCGAGGCCCAGGGTTGGCCGCTGGTTAAGTTGGTGACAAGTTAAACAAAGTCAAATTAGTGCCACACTGTGTAATTTTTAATCTTTTCACCCAGTTGATTTTCACCCTCTAACGGACAAATTACGTCTTTCATAGTTTTCCATTACTTTCGTGGAGAATCCAACAGGAGGAAAAGGATATTGAAAACGCAATTCCATGAATTATTAGAATTTGCATCTCATTCTTTATGACAGAAGAACAGCACCTGCTGATATTAAGTTCTTCACTTATCATTTCCATTGGCTGTTGTATAGGCGAACAACAAAATGAGTGTGGTCTAACAGGTACAGAAGTGCTCAAAAAGCAACCCTCTAATGTGTTCAGAAATAACAAAAGATAGTTTAGGCAACGGAAGCGTGTCCAAACCTTCATGATTCTTCTTATTTCTCTTTGGCTTTACAACTTAAGGCACTTGAACAACTGATACCATAAACTTCGTACGGCACCTGTTTTATACTTCACACCAACCGGCTGGGGTGAGCCACACCCTGTCTAGTAAAAACTGAGGATTCAGTTCAAATAAAAGCGAATTTTCACGGTGAAATAATTCGAGCATGTCGCCAATTAAGATTGATTCTTTGAGCGCTGTCCTTGGCTTCCCTGATCCATCATGTTCTCGGTAGCAAAATTGCAAACTAAGTTAGTAGTGCTACCTGATCAGCCGATGCTTTCATTCGACCCCTCCCAGCAAAAAACAAGAGCTAAAAGCTCAGATGGCACTTGTAAGAACAGTTAGCATGTTTGTCAGATACGGTTTGCGGTTGTCAAGGCTGCATCTCTCTCCCGCTATTCATTTCATCAGAAAATTGGTTTGATCTACTAAATCTGAAATGGTGTCACTGATAATTGTTTCTCCCACTACGATGATCGGATCGGGGGAGGGACTATTTTTAACCCAATGTGCCAATGTCCCTAACATGCCTGCCAAGTTTCATGGTCATAGCACAGACTGCCAAGTTTCATGGTCATAGCACATTTGGAAGTACCCCAGCTCGTGATGACCAGAATTGTAGAAAACGCTCTCAAACTCCCCCAACTGTGACAAGATCCGGTCCTGTTTTGTCAGTATTGTCTCGTATTGTCTCTACGGCATATGCTTGTTCTTTCCTCCAAGTCCTATCCCGATCTCTCAACTCTAAGCGTTTCGCGAGATTTCTTGCACCCCCCTCCAGCTCCCACCCCCCAGTTATTGGATTCGTTCCGAACTTGACATTGATCATCTGAGACACTTGTTCTTGACCCTTGTAAAGTTTCATTCACATCCGATCACCCGTTCTAAAGTTATGCATGTCACTAGATGCTGGATTCCCCATCCCTCCACTCCCCCCAACATCACCGCATCGGGGAAGGAACTATTTTCAAGTGGACCTAGGAGAGTAGCCTACCTAATATGTCTGCCAAATTGCATGGTCATAGTACGCGGAAATCCAAGAAACCCCCTCCGACACCCTCCACTGCGACACGATCCGGTCCCATTTTGTCAATAAAGTATCTAGGGTTAATGCTCATTCTTCCCTTCAAGTTCCATCCCGATCCCTCGACCCTAAGCGTTTCAAAAGATTTCCGATCTCCCCTCTCCCCAGTTATCTGATTCGGGCCAGATTTGAAATTGAAAATCTGAGACACTTGTTCTTCACACTTGTCAAGTTTCATGCCTGTCCGATTACCCGTTCCAAAGTTATGTATGATTCTAGTTTCACGATTCCCCATCCCTCCACTCCCCCCGCGATGGCTGGATCGGGGAAGTGATTATTTCCAAGTTAACCTGGTCGGTTCCCTCATATGCCTGCCAAGTTTCATTGTCATAGCTTATGTGGAAGTGCTTCACGAGATTTATTTAGTTGAAGTTTAGTTAGCATCACAGCCAAATAGCACTAGTTATTTTGCTCTGGTTAGAATATAGCATTCGTTCTGACCAATTAGTCTTACTTTAATCTTTAAACCGTATCTCTTCCCGCATTCGTTTCTAAATACATCAAGTTGTAGCGCCGTGGTAGAGCGCTGGACCTACGCCACAGAGGTCAGTGGATCGATACCGCATTCGGGCAGCGCTCTTTTTGCTTCCTTTTGGTCCCCTTTTGCTATCGTTATTCCTAGTTTCCGGACTCCCGGATCCGGGGAAAGACGGATTGGGGAAGTGATTATTTGTAAGTTAATCTGGTCGGGTCCCTGATATGCCTGCGAAGTTTCATCGTCCTAGCTTGTGTGGAAGTTCTTAATCTATATCAGCCCCTACTAAGGTTCAACAACATATTATACCAATCCCTTCGACCTTCGATTGCTCTAGCTCTCTCCGAACGAATTTAAGCAAAGAATGACTCATCCACGCGCAGAGCTATACTAGTGTGAAGAAAGGGGTAGGGGCTTGACAAAAGCTAGAAAAAGTGTTTCAAGATATTTCGGGTGTCCCCCACCAGCCCCCCTCCCCCAGTTATCGGATCCGATCCGGATTTGACAATGAACATCCAAGACTTTTGTTCTTGATACCTGTCAAGTTTAATGCACGCCCGATTATCCGTTCCAAAGTTATGAATGTTATTAATTTCCGGATTTCCCATCTTGCCACTCCCACATTGATGGTCGGATCGGGGAAGTGATTATTTCCAAGTTAATCAGGTTGGGTCCCTGATATGCGTGCCAAGTTTTATCGTCCTAGGTCATGTGGAAGTGGCCAAACTAGCAAAATGCGGACAGACCGATAGACCAACAGACAGACAGACATTACGATCTGGGCACTTACGATATGGCATTTCAGTAAGCTCAAGTGCCATACAAATGCAACCCTATAGAACAAGACCAAAGGTTTCGATGGGATCCCAAAAATCTAATATTTGATCCAGACAATTGGTTCTTGTCTTCGCCAGATCCAGTCTTCGCCAAGCTAATCACCAAAGAAAACGAAGTTGAGATATAGACTTGAGATGCGATTTTGCTAAGTATGTCAAATGACATCTTTGCTGTGTCTTCGACAGACATGCTACGCCCGCTCACTAAAACCGTCTAGAAAAATACGCTCAGTAAAATTTTCACTATACTATAACAGCTAGCCTATACCTTCCCTCCAAAAGAAAGACAACGTGTCACCAGTGAACCGATGATGTTATTAGACCCTCTTGTGGTGTTCTTATCCGGAGCCCTTAGGCTGACTAAATCTTGGTAGCGTCGAGGGGTGAAGAAGTACCCAACTCTTCGAAGACGTATTTGGGATCGTAGTCTTTTGTTTCGGGAGGTCGGTTCCTTTTCTTTGATACTTACTTTAACTTGTTCCAAATTATTTTTATATTATTATGTGCCTAATTTTTCTGAGAAAACCAAGTTCAGATATACCGCTATGAGCCATATCTATTTTGACGACATTGACCGAAACTTCTTGCTTTACTTCTGCCAAATTTCCGGTTTCGGCCCTAATTCCGAACGAACTAATTGTCCAGCAAAAAGAGAAAATTCAGGAACGAATTCAGAGTACATCCTTATCTCTATAAAGAACATCTAATCAACTTCAAATAAAAACTTTAACTTATAAAAAAAATTCCGGTTACAACCAGATTCCGGACCAGTTATATGTCCGAGTATAGAATGATTGTCATATACAGATTCAGCGTCTCTTCTTACCCCTAAATCTGTCATCTAATCAACTTCAAATAAAAGTTTTGCTTTTCACGAATTTTCCGATTTTGACCGGATTCCGGGCGAACTAATTGTCCGGGTAGAAAATGCTTTTCACATAATTGTCCAGCATGTCTTCTTACCCCTAAACCGAACATTTAATCAACTTCAAATGAAACTTTTAATTTTAACCAACTTTCAGGTTTTCGACGGATTCCGGACGAACTACTTGTCCGGCGATACAATCGTCTTCAGCATATCTTTTTACCCATAATCGGCTATCACATTAGCTGTTTAAAAATATTTTGTTCGCACCTTAGTTTGAACGGTTGAATGCTAGTGATAACCACTTACTTGCTGCTATATGCTCAGTTTGGCTACAAATCTCGATTCCCGCTTGGATCGCATTGAACAAGTCTATATTCGATGGAGGTTAGCGTTTAGCTGAATTTTGTGATTAGAGCGTTCGTGTTTTCCGTTTTGTTTGTTTGTTTCTTTTTCTTGTTCTTTCTTTTGTTTTTTTGTGATATGCCGTAAAGGTGGATTATGAAGTTAAATAAATAAATAGCAGTTATATATACTATACCCAGAGCAACGGTTGAATCACCTCGTTGGAAGGATCCTAAAGTCCTTGTCAGCCGCAACCGTAGCCTATATCATTAACGGAAGTCCTTGAACACACGTGTAAGAACTAATTTTGATTTATTGGTACAGATCGAGCAACTGACAGAGAAATAAATTAATACAAAAGTTATAGTCGCCAAAAAACATTGCACTTCGAATAGATGTGTATTTAAGATAGGCCTACATATCAACTTTTAAAGATAAGTGGCAGTAAATACCCAAAAGACATATCATCACTTCAAGGGCAAATTAAAAAGATAAAGCGTTGATTAAGTCTAACAAAGGGCTGGAAGCTCATATGGCACTTGCAAGGCTGGGTCAGAGGATGAAAGTAGTAATTCGTCACTTTGTGGGTTTGTTGTCATCTTTTGTAAGCAAAACCCTTGACATAAGAATGATCATGGGTCGTTGGAAACCACGAAAATTTATCGTTTGGTAATGCATTTGACTGTGATGATGCGCATTTTAAGGGCGCTAGAAATTCATCTGGAATCAAAACTCTCGAAGCAAAAATGATGATGAGCTCAATGGGAGCACGAAAATGTAGATTTTATTCAAAAGTATTGTTTGTACTTTCAGGGATTCAGTTGTAAGTAAAACCCTTGAGGCAAAAATGATCATGGGCTCATAGGGATCAGGAAAATGTATATTTGCTTAGAAGAAAGAAGAGGATCTTAGAAGAGAAAATCTCGCTACACAGACACTTTGTTGGGAAAACAGAGATTTTCAACAGATTTTCTTGAAAGTGTTGTGATGGCGGCATTTTCTAGAGAAAATGTCGTAAAACTTTTTACAGTGTAGCTCTGGCCTTCTGGACTCACGTTTCTCTAATTCAGGCATGTTGCCTTAGAGTGTTTGTAGATCAACTTTTTGTTGGCCGGGTATGTGATGTGTCACGACTCTTGAACAACTTTGAAAGAACAAACACAAGATTTCGGGGTTTACTCTTCAGCTAAATATCCCTCTAAACTAAAATTTCGGTTACACCTCCGGCAGCCGTCTTTAGCGAAAAACAAACTAAATCATCTATTCCAAGACAATGACAACAGAAAGGCAATGGAGACTTGACCAACCAGAAGATGACACGCAAGTAAAACTTCAAAAAGCCGGCTCGAACTCGACAAACATATGATGCCATCAGGGGCGTCACGACTAAGGGGGGGGGGGGGCGCCCCTCTCCCGAATGTTGTCGGCCAGTCGGTAAAAAAAAAAAAACCGAGTACAGTCGGTTTCTCGTAAAAATAGTCGATTTTTCGTCAACACAGTTGTTTTCTCTCAATAATAGTCGTTTTATCTGCAAAAACAGTCGGTAAAAATGATCAGCCGGTCAGTAAATACCTTGCCCCCCCCAAAAAAACATTTTGGCTAGTAATGCCTCTGGATGACAAAATAGGGAATATTAAAATATGCAAAATGTACGTGTTTTTGTGTCTCAATACTACTACTACTACATCTCCATGCTGCTTTGTTTTACATGTTAAGGCATAGTAAAATGGGGGCTTACCCTCGGTTTTCCTGATGAAAACGATATTTCTGTTTTCTCGGTTAAACCAGGGACCCATAAATTTCCTGTAATGACTCGCCATTCAGGGGGCTTGTCAATAAGAGATTTCTGATGCGCTCTTGACCGAGCGTCAGATAGTTCGAGAAATACCCACGGGGATAAAATACCCGACTATCCAGATAGACAAAATTTTTCGCAGCTGTTGTGCTGAACTAGAATATTTCTCTGTAATGGAAGAGTATCCTGGATCTTTTGTCCTAGCTTAGGTACCTGGTGGCATGCTGAATAGTCCCAACAAATTTTGTCTATCTGAGCAAGAACGCCGACTCGACCCAAGCGGAATTTTTGGAAACTAGATGAGGCTCGGGCAACATAGCAACATAGAAGCATAGGAAATGACAAGCCCCCTGAATGGCGAGTCATTACAGGAAATTTATGGGTCCGTGGTTAAACCCATAAATAGAACCTTACCCTCTATCTATGACTTGCTCGCGTCATCTTCCAGAATTATAATACACAAAACTAATTAGTTAAGTATTTCCAATAGATGGCGTCATGAAGACTGTTTTATTGCGACTTCAGCCAATCAGATCTCTGCAGCTGATGTGATTTCAACGATTCTGATTTGCCCACATAATTCGTCAGAAGTTCCAGAAAAATACTGTACAGTAATGTGCTTGTGTTAGTTGTGTTTGTTTCTCCATTTTAAGTTGACTGACAAGTGACAAGAAGTTGTGTATTTGGATAACTTCCTCAAATTACTTGCAAGTGCACAGACTGTACCTAGTCTACTCTAGGCAGACTGAAAATGCACAGCAAGCTTTGTCTGTTGGTGGCGATTGCCTTGTTGGCCTTTTCGGGTGAGATTTTATTACCGTATTGTTTGACTCAGTAATAGTCAGGTAATAGTTCAGTTTTTTTCACCTCAGTTCTCCTGTTCTGCAGTTTTTTACAATCAAAGCCTTCTTGCATTTGTTCGTATTAGGGAAGAAATGAACCTGCAATCCAGGATTCCAGGTTCATTTCAAGTTCATTTCTTCCCTAACGTTGTCCCTAACAGTAACAGTCTAGTAAACTAGCTCTTTTTCAGTCACGGTGCTAAACGTCTAGCACCATGCCTGACGTTTGATCACTGTACCTTGAAATTCATGCATGGTGCCTGGATTTCAGCATACAGTGCACACATGAGCACAGGCATGTCGAGCCAGTATTTAGTGTGTAACAATAGAAATTGTGCTTTTCATGTGTGCAACTGTATGCTGAAATCCATGCACCATGCATGAATTTCAAGGTAGAGTGCTGAAACGTCTAGCACTCAGGCATGGTGCTGGACGTTTGGGCACTGTCACTGTAAAAGGGCTAGTGTACTAGACTGGTCCCTAATGTTTGAAAGCCTGACCAGGAGCCTTGCCACGAAAGGCCAAAGTATTTCTGTATTTGTATTCGTTTTATCCATAGTTTGAATAATTATGTGCTTCAGCGTCAGCTTGGTTGGGATTAAGGAATATTTTTTTTTTTTTTTAGTGGTGCCTAGTTGGATAAGAGAAAGTCTTCTGAAATTGCAAGCTTTTCCAGAAAATTTGATTTTTTTTTGTTTGGCCAACTCGAGTAAAAACAACTAAATTAAGCATAATAGAAAACTAGATAGAAAACATAATAGAAAACATCAATGTTAATATCAGAAAATAAGACCTAGACAAAAATCTACCTCGCTCAGCAAGGTTGATATTTTTAAGTGGATATCAAGGTTGTTATTTGGATATCGACAGAGATGGAGGTGTGTTAACTGTTGTAACTTTTTCCTAATATTTGACTTCATATCAACCAGTCTACCACAAATCCCTGATTTTTGGATACCCTATGCCAAACCCTGGATATATCTAGCATTTGGCATAGCCTATGCCTAACGCTGGATACCCTATGCGAAACACTGGATACCTGTTGGTAACCTAAACCTGACCTACCTCAATATAAAGGAGTTCTGATTGGTTAATTTTTTAGCTTCACTCAAATCATCAATATTTTACTGGGTTACAGTATCCAGCACCTGGCATATTGTATCCTGCGTTAGGCATAAGGTATGCCAAATGCTAGACATATCCAATGTTTGGCATAGGGTATCCAGAAATCAGGGGTTTGTGGTTGACTGATATCAACCTCTCTGGAGGGTGATATGACATGGTATCATCCTCTCTGGAGGGTGATATGAAGTCATATCTTCTGCTAACTTTCTGTGAAGATTTTTGGAATATAACTGACCATGGGTCATAGGATGGTATGCATTGCCTGTGAGAGAAAAGTGATTACAAGTTACGATGATAAGAGGAGCAGCGAGCGCCGTATTGTGGTAGTTTTATAGCATTGCCTGGAACAAAAATAATAACAACAGGGACTTACGTGACCACTCTTACGGCAGTTCCTGTAAAACCAATAGTCATTGTCGCTCATGATGCTCAGGACCATCATTAGTAAATTGTAACAATTGCAACGGTCCTGGAACAAAACTAATAAGAGGGGGAGCCAATTTACTAATTATGGCAGTCTTTGAAATGGAAATAATAACACAAATATTAACTAATAATAATTTGCTGGAACACATCTTAAGATTTGTTCCAGTGATATTTCTGCCCTTCTTGGCAACAACTTGGCGTGGGTCCTTGTCAGGCTGTTGTGTAGAAGCAACTAGGCTATATACTACATATCCTGTTTTGGGGACTTACTTCTTATGAGTTACTGGCTGTAGGGGAAAACTAATGCTGAGGTTTTTATTTGGACCTTGCTGCTGTTTGTGGGGGTAGATTCTGGCTTGACTGTTGACAATGGAGTTTTTTCTTCTGTATTTTAATTCCTAGGGTTTGAAATTTCTTTCAGTGACAGTCGGGAAATCAAGACTGTTTAGAATTATTCGAACTCCAGGCCTTCATTTAAAACAAAACCAAAGTTAATAGCTGGGTTTTTTGCCTTTTCTCCATAGGTCGGTTTACCTACCTATTTGCCACTATTGACCGTTTTTTCGTCTCGCCGGTTGGTTCAGCTGAGCTCTAAGAAACGGCTCATAAGAAAAAATGGAGTTTTCCTGTCGCCGGCGCCTATCTCTCCAATGAAATCTTTTTAATTTCGCGTCGTGCCAAGAGTGTAGGTCGATCAAACGGAGCTCCCGCCTCAGTCCACAGGTCGGTTAACCGACCAGCGAACGGAGCCAAAAAAACAGCTTAAAAAAATTTAGGTCGGTTAACCAAGGAAGAAAATGACTTATAGTGGGAATCTTGTAGGTCGGTTACTGGATGACGGCAAAAAACGCAGCTAATGATGCTTCGTGTATCCACAAACCCTCTTTGGTCCTTCCTGCCTCGAGTGTTCCTATCTATAGGCCTAGCCAACTACGGATTGATTTAGTGTACAAATAAAACAAACTTGAACTTGAACTCCTACCTGTGCTACTTAATTTTGAGCTGTGACTTCTCTCGTACCCATTTAACCAGAATTTACCAACTTAAAAGGGTCCCCAGAAATGATTATTTACAACAGGGTTCAAGAATATTTCTCCCCCCCCCCCAAAAAAAAAAATAACAACAACATATGAGCCATATGTAGAATGCAAAGGACACAAATCTTAGGATATAGCCTGTAGGGTGCCTAAAATTATTTGTTCTGTAAATCGACAAATTCTTAAAATCAGACCTGCAAACCACAAGAAAAAAGACAAAATAAAAAGTTAGAAGGGATAGCACATGGCTGCAAGTGCCATAAAAACTAGAAGTGCCACACATGACAACCTTAGCCTAGCCTAAAATGTAGTCCAGGGACATACCAGCATTTCCCTAGTTTATTGAATTTCCCAAGTCTATGCTATAAGCTTAGAAGCTCATAGGTACCATGGTTTTGGGAAAGCCACAAAGCTAACCTATGCTGTGTAAAGGCAGAGGCGTTCCTAGCTAAAATGTTTGGGGGGGGGGGAACGAGGCATTTACCGACTGGCTGGTATTTTTTACCAACTTTTTCTGCAGAAAAACGACTATTTTTAACAACAAAAATGACATTTTTGAAACAAATCAACTGATTTTCAGAAAAATCCACTGATTTTCAGAAAAACCGACTATTTTGACGAAAAATCAATCATTTTTCAGATAAAACGACTGTTTTCATGAAAAATTCAACTGTTTTGACGAAAATCGGGGCGCTTCGCGCCGACTCGGTTATTTTTTACCGACTGGCCGACAGCATTGGGGGGGAGGGGGCGTCCCCCCCCTCCCCCCCCAGTAGCAACGCCCCTGTGTAAAGGTAGTAAACCACAAAAAGTGCCACATTTTTTACTTAATTTAGCCTAAATCCTTGCTCTAGGAAACACTGGTATAGTCTAGCCCTTAAAGGTTTGTATAAACGTTTGGTCCTACATCTGTTCTTTTGCTCAGGGTTCTGATGTTCCTTTTTTTTTTTTAGGTGTGGCCAAATGTGAAGATATCGTGATTGATGACAGTGTCCCCCAAGTTGATGTCAATTTGGGTGCCTCGAAAGAAAGCTCGCGAACAGGTAACGAGAGAAGATTTTGTTTTATGATCTAGCCTTAGGTAGACCAGAGTAGACCATATAGTAGCGCACAATTTTTGTGTTTTCGTAGAATTTCTTAGCAGGTAGTATCCCTTTTGAACATTAAATGATGAATGACGTGATTCAGGTATAGTAACAGCATTATCTGAATGTAGCAAGCAGGCATTTGTTTCTATAAATCTCTTGAGGGATAACACTAGCCGGATGTTAGCGATGTGGGAATCCACAATTGCTTGAAACTAATTCATAATTTCTGTAATCCCAGTAGCAATAAAAATTTGGAAACATTTGCGTGGAGCTGTAAGACCATATTAAGAGAGAAAGGCTCTCAAGAAGTATATGTTAACTAACTTTCCTGATATGCCCATTCTCTAACGTTATTTGATTTTTAGCACATGTATTTGTTCTAAACGCTAATAACTTTAGGCTAGGGTTTGTTATTCAAAAACACGTAAAAACAAAGCGCTTTGAGTGTGCCACTGGCATTTCTGGCAAGGCAGGCACCTAAAATTTCAGCTATTCAACTAACTGATAGCAGGTTATCGGTAGACGTTAGCCAACTTGGATAACCGCTAGAACCTGCTTTTAATGTTATCGGTATGCCAAACAGTTAGTACACCCAGCATTGTCCATTCCAAACGGCAGTTTCAGATATTGGGTCACCCTTGTCCAGGAAATATTCAAGATTTGGGTGAAACATACAAAAGAAAGATTTTGCTACTGTTTGTTAGTGGATCGATGTCAGCGTACACCCTTTTTGCATACTCAACCAGTGTCTTGCACAGACTGTCCGAGAATCAGGCATTTGAGTCAAATAGGATAGTAGCAAACAAAATAGAAAAAACGAGATTTTCGGGTTTTTTTCTTGATCAGCTAGTTACCGGACGAAGATGATGTGCGAGGGATAAATTAAATTTCGGATATTTCGGTTGCACTTCCGGCAAACCTCCTCAGCGAAAAACGAAACTAAATCATAAAATCCACCACAATAACAACAGGAAAACGATGCGGAACCAACAAACAATAAGACGACATGTAACTAAAAACCAAAAGAACGATCCGGACTCAACGACATGCAGATAAAAGTAAAATAACGAAAGATAAAATGTGCGTGCTCAAAGTGTATATACACAAATCTGTGATTATTTGCAGTTCTGAATTCCGTGTGTATTTATAATTTACTGCTTGTATGTGTAACCACCCCCTGGGAAAGCGCAGAAGCTTTCACCCAGAAAACGGCCAATCCCAAAAATCCATAGTATTTTTCACACACTTCGAACAAAATCTTCCACAGAAACCCTGAAAATCTCGTTTTTGCAATGAGCTTCAAACCTTATATTAGGATAGTAGCCTATAGCATCTTACAGGAAAAAGTAGTGGTCCCCATGAAACCCTTTTATTCTTCAGATGATGAACTACTAAAGCGAGAGGAAGAAGCCATCAAGATCGATGGACTCAGCGTCGCTCAAATGAAAGAGCTGAGAGACAAATCTGACAAGTTCGCCTTCCAAGCTGAAGTCAACAGAATGATGAAACTCATCATCAACTCACTGTATAGAAACAAAGACGTGAGTTGGGTTGTTCAGTTATTGAAATCTATGGGGAATAATTGTATTTTTTTAGGGGGGAGGGGGGGGGGGGAGCTTCGAAACCATGCGTTACTGTACCTTTTTAATTTGTCTGTCCTTAAGTTTTGTCCTTAGTCTGCGAACTAGATTTGGTCCTTTCTGAATGAGCATCGTAGAATGGCAAGACAAAGCAAATCATTATAGCTTTATTCCGGCCAAAGACCATAATCTACACTCTACAATACAAACTTAAACAACAAAACAATAAACAAACAAACAATTAACCAGCTTCAGGTTCGGATAGCTGTAGCCAGATAGGCAGAGACAAACGGAGTACCGCACAAGAAAGAGCACGAACATTTGCATTTTCCGAAGAAACGAGCCGCTTTCGTAATGATACATTGCAAGAATGTTGAAGCTGTGAGGAACTTTTTACTTTGAAATCATCGAAGACTTCAGAGGCGCTACCAAACCGCGGCAACCCGTGAAGAAAACGGAAGCTACCATTGTATGCCACGCGGAGGTCCTTTACGCCCTGCTTGGTGTAATTACACATGAGGGAAAGCCTAAAGATAGAAGAACAGAATGATTGAAACAGAAAAGTTTTTACATTTGGTGAGCAGTGACAAAACTTACATATAAGCAAATTTCCACGTATGTAGGCTAAACATAACGAAAGAGTGTGTATGCTCTGGATCGCAAATGCGCCTGTCTCTGCCTGTGTGGCAAGCTTTGAGGAATGACTTTATTATGGGTTCGACCTATCCTGATTGAAGAATGTATGTCTGGTTTGAGAGAAGATCTTAACTGTGGGTTCGACCTTCCTGATTGAGGTTTGTCTGCCGATTGTTGGAGGCTTTATGCCTTCCACATATTTTTCTTTTGTGTGTCGTTGTGGAGCAACCCCAGCTGTGGCAATGTTTTGAAATAGATACATAAGCGACTGGTTACAAGAAGCCATATCTAGCTGCAATGCGGAGCAGTCCATCTCTAGAAATAAAAGTGCCTTCACTTTTACTTTTTTATTTTATCTATATTATTGTTTCTTTGATTCCTTCAAAACCGAAGAGGAAATATAAAATTACTAAACATCAGCACATCAGTCAAATTCACAAAAAACAACGACTAAATAACGTTATCGTTTCACTATTTTTGTTCCAACCGTGTAAAAAGTTACTACGCTGACCGTTCCAAACTTCTCGGAATAGTAACTAATGGTAACTATTTGCTTACCATGATCGGGAGTAGTAAGTGTGGTAACTACAGTAGAGGTATGCTTATTTGAACAATTTTTTTTAACTGTTCCACTACATTGGCTCTGTTACTTGTATAAAAAAGGAAAATGGAAAAGAAAAATAACAGACTTGATATCAGCTAACAGCCAACTATTTCAGGGTTAGCCTGGCACAAAGTTGAAGTAGAAATTCAGTTAACTCTCTTTGATTTTGAATTTATCAAAAAGCTCCCTCCACTTTTGAAGGCATCTGCAGGTTCGGACCGCCGTCTTCTCCACTGAAGGCGCGTTCCTCGTGGCAAACTTTTGGAATTATAAAAAGCAAACCAGGCGTCAGTTGAGTCACTTTCAACCATGAATTAGCAAAATATTCAAAAGTTACAAAAGCATGAGTGGTTATTACAAGAATTCATAATAAGAAAAATGCCTGGTTTGGGCTTTAGTTTTTTCTTCGGCGATCGTTCAGTGTTAGCAGACGTTCACATAAGCTTTACTGTACTGTGCGCATCTATGTAACGTGATGGGTCGGATTCGCCCGTGGCATGATATTCTGCTGGAAGATAGAAAAATCGTTCCAGCCTTGACGGTAAAAAGCCAGAATTCGTGACGTCATGCGCAGTAAGAACGGTAAGTAGGATGGAACGCGCTCCTGGAGTCGATAGTTGAGTAAAAAGACTAAATTCGGTGCTCGTATTCGTAGGCAATCCGGGTATACAGTAGAGGTATGCTTATTTGAACACTTTTTTAACTCTTCCACTACCTTGGGTTTCTTACTTGCATATAATAAAGTAAATTGGAAAAGAAAAATAACAAACTTGAGATCAGCTAACAGCCAACTATTTCAGGGTTATTCTGGCACAAACTTGAAGTAGAAATTCAATTAACCTTCTTTGATTTCGAATTTATTTAAAAGGTCCTTCCTCTTAAGAAGGCATCTGCCGGTTCGGACCGCCATCTTCTCCAGTGAAGGTGCGTTCCTCGTGGCAAACTTTTCAAATTATAAAAAGCAAACATGGTGTCAGCTGAGTCACTTTCAGCCGTGAATTAGCAAAATATTCAAAAAGTGACAAAAGCGTGAGTGATAGTTACTACTACTTATAGGAAAAAATGCCTGGTTTGGATTTTAGTTTTTTCTTCGGCGATCGTTCACTGTTAGCAGACGTTCACATAAGCATACCTCTACTGTACATCAAGCTGTTAGTATCTGTCACTGTCCCACTTGACGCTCCTACACCCCTGACAGATTCTCTTTTTTTTCCCAGATTTTTCTTCGTGAACTTATCTCGAACGCTTCAGATGCCCTCGACAAGATTCGCCTTCTTGCGTTGACCGATAAGAGTATCCTAGCTGCTACAGAAGAAATGAGCATCAGAATCAAGGCGGACAAGGAGAACCACATCCTGCACATTACGGACACGGGTGTCGGCATGACCCGCGCCGATCTTGTGAACAACCTCGGCACCATTGCCAAGTCCGGCACAGCTGAATTCCTGTCCAAGATGAATTCGGGAGAAGGAAACACCGACGCCGGCGATCTCATTGGACAGTTTGGTGTTGGATTCTACTCCGCTTTTCTAGGTAGGCTAAGAACCGAATTTACTTGTATCCGGTTTTCGGAAGTAGCTCATCAAATTCAGTTCAATTATAAGAAAGCCATAACAAGGACGCCGACTAGTAGGTTTCGTGTCACATAAACATAATACAAGACACAGATATAATAATTCAGCTGACAACAGCTCGGTCAGTAAATATGTCCACTTGCGACAGTTCTATGGTTAACAATAGTATAAAAATAGCATAAAAATACATAGTCGTGCAATAAGACTTTATACGAAAACTATATAACTACGAAAGTTAAAAAAACAACAGCATTAAAGTCATTTACAGTTCATTCTTGTTATTATACAGTTTTACGGAACTAGGCACAAGGCTGTTCACGTAACGAGTGTGGCTGTGTGTGTGCGGCTGTAATTTCGGCACTGGTAGAGCGACCGCTCTTTTTTTTTTTTTCGCGTAGCTTCTTTTTCATTTGTCCTTGCTTTAGATCGAACTAAAACAAGTGGCTACGTCTCCACCTCCAACTCAGTGACGTTAATACAAAATTTACCCTACAGTTTACCCTACTTTAACGTCACTTACACTTTCGTCTTAAACCTACTATCTTTTTATACTTTATCAACTCTAAATTTAACTTTTCAAACTTTTCATTTTTCTATTAAATATTCTCCTATAAACTCACTCCCTCTTTCAAAAAACACTTTCTCCTTGCTGGCCTCACCCTCTCAGGGCTGAAATCCGGAGGGAGGATGTCACGGAAGACGGGATTCTCAAGGATTTTAATACCAAAAACTGTCAACAACTTGAGACGACGATTTGCAAGTATATCTAAATTAAACTCCTTTAAGAGCTGAATGTACAGTTAAAGCAGTTGTTTTTTTTAAACCCGCGTATCATCTTTTCTAATTTCTTTGTGGTTTCTTGAAATTAATTTCTTACAAGAAATGTTCAGTATTTTTCATTCATGTATTCAGTGTTTAGAAAAGAAGCCATGTCGCTCGAGTTGTCAATGGATATCAGTATTTCTATTTGGACGATTTCTGAAAACGCAAATCCGGCAATCGTTGTTTTGCACAGCACGTCCAGTTACCGTGGTAACAGATAGCATGGTATCTGCAAAAACGCAAGTATTGTTTTTTTGTGTGAGAAAATACTGGTATATCATTGAGATTTTAAATGCCTCCTCTTTTATTTTATTTAGGAACACTAGCTATCAGTTTTCTCCATATCCTGCTAACTCTTCTGCCCAATTTTTACATAGTTTCACCCCATCATTTATTTCTGATCATATCATGTAAATGTATTAGTTAATTTGTTTTGTGCCTGTGTATTTCGTAAATATTTCAGTCCCCTTCTATCTTTAAGCTATTTGGAAAATAAACTTGATTGATTGATTGAAAATAATATTTGCTTTTTTTGCCGTCATCCAGTTAACCGACCTGCGAGATTTCTCTCTATAAGCCGCTTTCTTTCTTCGGTTAACCGACCTAAATCCTTATAAGCTGTTTTTTCGTCGCCGTTCGTCGGTCCGTTAACCGACCTGTGGACTGAGGTCTGAGCTCCACCCACCCGACCTACGCTTTTGGCACGGCGCGAAATTCAAAATTCTCATTGGAGAGATAGGCGCCTGCGACTGGAAGACGCCATTTTTCTTATAAGCCGTTTTTATGGCACTTGCAGCCTCTGGCTCAAGTGCCATATACCGATCACAATTCCGTCTGTCGGTCTGTCGGTCGGTCCGAGTTTTTTGTCCCACTTATCCGAGTTAGGGTACTTACAGATGTGCTAGAACAAAAAAAAATTGGCAGGCATATCAGGGACCCGACCAAACTAACCTGGAAATAATCAGTTTCCCGATCCGACCATGTGCGGGGGAGTGCGGGGCGCTGGAAACTTGAGAATTTAGGGCATTTTGTCACTTTTTTCCGAGTTAGGGTACTTCTAGATGAGCTAGGACAATGAAACTTGGCAGGAATATCAGGGACCCGACCAAACGAACCTGGAAATAATCAGTTTCCCGATCCGACCATATGCGGGGGAGTGGGGGCGCTCGAAACTTGAAAATTTAGGGCATTTTGTCACACTTTTTCGAGTTAGGGTACTTCCAGATGAGCTGGGACAATGAAACTTGGCAGGAGTATCAGGGACCTGACCAAAGTAACCTGGAAATAATAAGTTTCCCGATCCGACCATATGCGGGGAAGTGGGGGCGCTGGAAACTGGAAAATTGAGGGCATTTTGTCACACTTTTTCGAGTTACTGTACTTCCAGTTGTGCTAGGACCATGAAACTTGGTAGGCATATCAGAGACCCGACCAAACAAACTTAGAAATAATAAATTTTCTGATCCAACCATTTTTTTTTTGGGGGGGGGGGTGGAGGGCAGGGGAATCCGGGAAATTGAGAAGTGTGTAACTTTCGAACGCATGATCGGATTGTAATGAAACTTCATAACTGAATAGAAGATATATCTGTAATGTCCCGTTTAAAGTCTTGACCGGATTCGGTAGCCAGGGGGGAGTTGGGGGGGGGGAGACCGGAAATTTCAAGAAACGGTTAGAATGGAGGGATCGGAGTGAAACTTGCTGGGAAGAACAAGCATCTGCTCTAGATAAGTCCTTTAGACCATTGTACTGGATCTGGACACTTATGGGGGGGGGGGGGGGTCCCGGAATTCCGGTGATGGTGGTTTTGGGGATTTTAACGATGAAACTTGGCAGGCATATCAGGGACCCAATCAAACTGACTTCAAAATAAAAATTTTGTCGATCAGATAATGGTGGGGGAGTGGAGGGAGGGGAATCCGAAATTTTCAGTCATGCGTAATGGGTGATCGGATTCGAGTGAAATTTAAGAATTTAACAGAGGACATTTCTCCGATGATTTTTTTCATATCCGGACCGGATCCGGCAACTATTGGGGGGGGGGGGGGCGGAAAGTACGTGACCCGTTTAGAATGGAGGGATCGGGATGGAACTTTGTGGGAAGAACAAACAGATGCTCTAGGTAAGTCATTTGCTGAATCGGATTGGCTACATGCACCGCGGGGGAGCTGAGGGGGGGGGGGACCGGAAATTTCGAGAAACGGTTAAAATGATGGTATCGGAGTGAAACTTGCTGGGAAGAACAAACATCTAGTCCATGTAAATCTTTTACATAATTTGACTGGATCCGGACACTTGAGGGGGGGGGGGGAGGGGTATTTCCGGAATTCCCTTTTTGGGGGATTTTCACGACGAAACATGGGAGGCATATCACGGACCGGTCAAACTGACTTGGAATAAAAAAAAAAAAATCCTCGATATGATAATCTTAGGGGGGGGGGGGTTGAGGGAGGGGAATCCGGAATATTGAGTCATGCGTAACTTTGGAACGGGTGATCGGATTCGAGTGAAATTTAATAATTAAACAGAGGACATTTTTCTCTGGTGACCTTTTTCATTTCCGGACCGGATCCGGCAATTATTGGGGGGAGGGCGGAAAATACTTGACCCGCTTAGACTGGTGTGATCTGGATCGAACTTCGTGGGAATGACAAACAGATGCTCTGGATTAATCATTTACAGAACCGGATTGGCTCCGGTTTTTGTGGGTGGAGTTGGAGGAGGGGGGGGGGGGGTCTGGGATTCCGGTGATCGCGCGTTAAGGTACTTCCAGATGTGCTAGGACGATGAAACTTCGCTGGAATATTGGAGACTCAACAACATTTGCTTAGAAATTGCTACTTCCCAAATCCGATTATTCCTTAAAGTACCAATCTTGACCGCAAAGTAAAAAAAAATACTTTTAAGCAATATATGCATTTTCGTGATGCCCATCAGCCCATTAGCAGTTTTGCCTCAAGGGTTTTGCTTACAATTGAAGTTCCAGCTCCCTTAGAGTGCGCATCTCAACCGCAAAGTCGAAACTTCAATCAAATCATCTTGACCCATGCAAGTGCCATATGAGCTTACAGCTCTTGTTTAGAGTTCAGTCGAACCGACCGGCGAGACGAAAAAACGGTCAATAGTGGCAAGTAGGTAGGTTAACCGACCTACGGAGGAAAGGCAAAAAACGCAACTAATTCTGTTCGTTTCAGTCGCTGACCGAGTTGTTGTCACCACTAAGCACAACGATGACAAGCAGTACATCTGGGAGTCTGATTCCAACTCCTTCAGCATCGTCGAAGACCCTCGTGGACCCACCCTGAAAAGGGGGTCTCAGATCAGCCTTCATCTCAAGGAGGAGGCCTGGGACTTCGTTGAGACTGATACAATCAGAAATCTAGTCAAGAAATATTCGCAGTTCATCAACTTTAACATCTTCCTATGGACAAGCAAGACAGAAGAGGTACATTGACAGAATAGCTTGTAGTACAGTAGAGGGATGCTTATTTGAACACTTCTTTAACTGTTCCACTACCTTGGCTTTCTTCCTTGCATATAAAAAAGTAAAATGGTAAAGAAAAATAACAAACTTGATGTCAGCTAACAGCCAACTATTTCAGAGTTATCCTGGCACAAACTTGAAGTAGAAATCCAATTAACTTTCTTTGATTTTGAATTTCTTAAAAAGGTCCTTCCTCTTTTGAAGGCATCTGCAGGTTCGGACCGCCATCTTCTCCGTTGAAGGCGCGTTCCTCGTGGCAAACTTTTCAAATTATGTAAAGCAAACGAGGTGTCAGCTGAGTCACTTTCAGCTATGAATCAGCAAAGTATTCAAAATGTGACAGAGCGTGAGTGATTGTTACTAGTATTTGGTAGGAAAAAATGCCTGGTTTGGGTTTTAGTTTTTTCTTCGGCGATCGTTCACTGTTAGCAGACGTTCACATAAGCATACCTCGACTGTACCAAGAACAAATAATTAGATAGAACCTCTGTCTTTAGTCGCATGCAGAGAATATGAAAACCTCGACAAAACTGGGTGGACCTGGAGGTATTTAGTCTAGCTTGAGCTGATGTTGATACCCGTTTACTCCTCTTCCATCTTTGCCGTTGCTTATCGCACAAGAAATAGTGAAGGAGGCTGGCAGGTGGCGTTCTCCGCGTGCTGACCCACTCTGGAGCGCGTCCATTGAACCAACCAGCTTTGACTCCTACTTTCCCTCTCCAGCGACTTAACAGGGATTTAGCTATTTGTAGAGGTAACGAATGTGGCGCGGAGCTAGTGCCCTCCGCTCGTTCGTAGCCGGGGAAATATTCGACTGCGCATAGTAGGGGTCGGCACCGTTTCTGTTTTTGGCTAAAACAGAAACGGTAAAAAACGGCAAATAAAAAACGGAACAGAAACAGAAACGGTGATAAAAAAACGGAAAACCGTTTCTGTTTTTCCGTTTTTTTTCGGAAAAACAGAAACGGACCGTTTTTATAAAAAAAAACGGCCGTTTAAACAGGTATTTCTGTTTTTTTTCCTACTTCTTTAGGTTTATAAGATAACAATAAGGCGACCATGTGGGACGATAAGGCGGCTGCTGGAAAGGGAATAGCGTGAGGAGGGAACTCACGGAGGGTCTGAAAGGAGAAGATTGTGAGAAGTTGTGTAAGGTGAAAAAAAAGGACTCTGCACCTGTATAGTAAACTAAGCCCTTTTTTAACCCATGGTCAAATGCTGGGGTATCTGTGCAGCTGAACCCCTATACGGAGGTGTCGATGGGATCCCAAAAATCTGATATTTGATTCCGACAGTCGGGTCTTGTGTTCGCCAGATCCAGTCTTCGCCAGGCTAATGATCAGAGAAAACCATGTTCAGATATACCTCTATAAGCCATATCCATTTTGACAATACTGACCGAGACTTCCTGCTTTACTTCTGCCAAGTTTCCGGTTTCGACCGACTTCCGAGCGAACTATGTACAGAAAAAAGACAACTGGGTCTTATCTTAGCCAGATCTAGTCATCGCCAGAATCCTTGAACATTCTTACAATTAAAATTCAGAAACAGATTAAGGCCAAATAGCTAATCATCTGAGAAAACCAAGTTCAGATATGGATTCAGCATGTGTGTTTACCCGTATAAGTCATATCTGTTTTGACGAAAAGTCCCTGCCACTTCTGCCAATTTCCCGGTTTCGGCCGAACTCTAGAACTACTTGTCCGGCGAAAAAAGAAAGCTCAAAAACGAAGTCAGGGTATCTTCTTTCCCCAATAATGAACATCTAATCAACTTCAAATAAAAATTTAACTTATAACTAATTTTCCGACTCCAGCCGGATTCCGGTCGAACTATATGTCCGGGTAAAATATGATTGTCACACACGGATTCAGCGTCTCTTCTTACCCCTAAATCGGTTATCTAATCAGCTAGAAATAAAACTTTAACTTCTAACAATTTTCCGGTTTTGGCCGGATTCCGGGCGAACTACATGTCCGGGAAGAAAATTGTTCTCACATAAGAGTTCAGCATGTCTTCTTGCCCTAAATCTGACATCTGATCAACTCCAAATAAAACTTTTAATTTTAACAAACTTTCCGGTTTGGGCCGGATTCCGGGCGAACTACTTGTCCGTCGAGAAAATGGTTTTGACCATCGTCTTCAGCATGTCTTCCTACCTCTAAATCGAACATCTAATCAACTTCAAATACAACTTTTACTTTTAACAAACTTTCCGGTTTTGGCCGGATTCCGGGCGAACTACTTGTCCGATTACAAAATGGTTTTCACCATCGTGTTCAGCATGTCTTCTTACCCCATAATCGACTATCACATTAGCTGTTTCAAAATTTTAAATTTGAACCCCCTCCCCCACCCCTAAATGTAGGGCTACAAAGCCCATTTACGAACTCGACTGGTCCGCCGTCCCAACGAATCCTCACACTAAGTTTCATCAAAATATCTCATTCCTTTCGAGAGTTATCGTGCTTACAGACGGACGGACGGACAGACGGACAACTTTTGCGAAGTCATAGGTATCCCTCAACTTACGTTTTGGGATCCCCAAAAAGGGTTACAACTACGTGTGAGAACCATAGTCACCCCTGTCAGCATGCCCCAGCGTTTCAGCATGGGCTTCATTCAAGTGCCAAATACCGATCACTTTTCGGTCGGTCGGTCGGTCCACTGTTCTCGAGTTGGAGTACTTCCAGATGTGCTAGGACGATGAAACTTGGTAGGCAAATAGGGATCTGACAAAACTAACATGGAAATAGTCACTTCGACGACCCGACCACCGTGGGGGGAGTGGAGTGAGGGTGATCCGAACTATTGACGTATGTATATGTACAACTTTGTAACTGGTGATCGTATTTTAATGAATCTTGATGTTTCGAACGACCTCGTGTCTCAGACATTCCATTTCAAGTCTGGTTCGGATCCGATGAGTGTGGGGGGGGGGGGTCGGAAGGGAGGGCCGGGAATTTTGTGACACGCTTAAAGTTGAGCGATCAGGATTGAACTTGGTGGAAAGAACAAGCACAAGCCCTTGGTACACCATATATAGAAATGGACCGGATTTGGGCACTGTGGGAGAAGTTGGAGGGGGTTCCGGAATTCCGGTGATCCGGAGTTAAGGTACTCCCAGGTGGGCTAGGACGATGAAACTTGGCAAGCATATCAGAGACCCGACCAAATTAACTTGGAAATAGTCAATTCCCCGATCCGACCATCGTGGGGGAGTGGGGGGAGGAGGAATCTGGAATCTTGAGGTATATATAACTTTCGAACGGGTGATCGGATCTTAATGAACCTTGATGTTTGGATAGGCATCGCTTCGCGGATGTCCCATTTCAAGTACGGACCGGATCCGATGAATGTGGGGGGTGGGGGGGGGAGTACTGGAAATCTTGTGTCACGCTTAGAGTGGACTGATCTGGGAGAAACTTGGTGGGAAGAACAAGCACAAGAGCTAGGTCCACCCGTGACAGAACGGACCGGATTTGTGCACTGTGGGGGAGTTGGAGGGGGGCCGGAATTCCGGTGATCGCGAGTTAAGGTACTCCAGATGTGCTAGAACGATGAAACTTGGCTGGAACAATAGAGACTCGACAAGATTGGCTCACAAATTGTCACATTCCAGATCCGACCATCCCTTAAAGTGCAGAAACGAACTGCCAGCTCCCTTGAAGTGCGCACCTTAACCGCAAATGAAAAATTACTTTTGACCAAACTATACATTTCATGATCCCCCGAGGGTCCATGATCATTTGCACCACAAGGGTTTTGCCTAAAAAAATAATTTCTAGCACCCTTAAAGTGCGCATCTTTACCGAAAAGTGAAAAAAAAACTTTTGAACATTGGAAAAGTTCGCTGGCTCTTTCTTAGTTGTATAATTACAGCTTTGTAGAAAAGTTTCATCAGAAATGGGAACTTGAAGGCTTCAAACTTTCAGTACAAAACGATTCGTGCTTCCTATTGGTTGAATTTCAAAAAACGCGTCTTAACCAGTCAATGGGAGGCGAGACTACGTTTCGAAAAAGTGTAGTAACAACAAGAAATAGCCAGATTAGCGTTCCCAGCAAAAGTGTTATTATACCAACAAGAAATAGCCAGATTAACGTTTCCAGCAATTCACTGGCTCAGAATGGTTATCAAAAGCTAGGCCGATAATAACTAGTCGAAAGTCCTATACCTCCTAACATTAATTTTGTTGTTATGCTTCCTCTAATGATGGTGTAAAAATATCCATTTCGTCGGGTAGGGTGCATTCTCTCTATTATTACTCACAAATTTTTCCTTCCGAAAAGCAAAAAATATTGATGGATGGCATAATCCGCCGGGAGAATAAAAACCGCTACATTACGCCGGGACGCCACGCGGATAAGTCGTAACAAAAACAGAAATTTGGAAAAAAACAGGTAAAATAAAAACAGAAACGGCAAAAACGGTCATAGAAAAAACGAAACAGAAACAGAAACGGCATTAAAAAAACGGCTACCTGTTTTCTGTTTTTCTGTTATTTCAAAAAAAAAACAGAACAGAAAACGGTAGTAAAAAAACAGAAACAGAAACAGAAACGGTGCCGACCCCTAGCGCATAGTCATATTACAGGCAAATGGAGACGGAGGTTCTGTCAGATTATTTGTTCTCGGTAGTACTCTATGAAGCCGGAACCTGGAACTATAGGATTAGTACAATGATTTCGCGGGTGCTTCTTCGATATTCACACGCAATTCCTTCTTTTTATTTGAATTTGTATTCATGTAGGGGAGGGACTTGGTTTGCCAACATAGTAGGGTAGCTACCTTGCAAGGAAAGCAGAGGGGATTGCGAATTTACCCGGAGTAATTTCAGTTGACACTTTAGGGCAGTGGTTCCCAATCGGTGGTACGCGTACCCCAAGGGGTACGCGAGACCCTTGCAAGGGGTACGCCAAGGAACCATAATTGATTTAGTCTGTAGCTTCAAAATCTCGTCTCACTCATTTATGATTAACGAAAGCCTAATATTACCAGCAGAGTATCACCAGCCAAAATGTATCTTAAGGGGCAAGGTATTTTGACTGACCGACTATTTTTTTTTCTAAACAACTGTTTTTACGAAAAATCGCGGTGCTTCGCGCAGACTATTTTATTTTTAATCGTCTGGCCGACCTTTTTGGGGGGAGGGGTGTTATCAACCTGTGCGTGACGCCTCAGATTACAAGCCCTCGGGCAAAGTCAGTGAAATAATGTTGATTCCAAAACAGCTAGCCTACAGCCGTAAAATCTGTTCCTGTGTCAAACAATATTGTTTCAAGAAGAATCGAAGACACTGCAAGTGATTTTGTCATTCAGGTTGCGAGATGAGCCAACGAAAAAGTTTGCGATGCAGCTTGATTTAAGCACGGAGAAAATCAAAACCAAACACAGAAACAGCTGACTGTAAAAACCATTGCCGTTAATGATTTCTAGCCGAGCTTGGACAAAATGTTAGCTACAAATTAGCCTCTAGTGATTGCCTCATTGATTTTGTATATATTTCTACACGTGTATACCTTACCATTTATGATAATAAATATCGTCTTTTTCACGTTCTGAAAAAGGGGGTACGCAATCTTTTCGAACCTTGATTAGGGGTCCGCGGAACGGAAAAGGTTGGGAACCACTGCTTTAGGGGAGACTGTCTGATGTTTTCCATGAAAAAGAAGCGATTTCATCTTTACTATGGGTGACCTAGATTAAAGTTTCGACTGTTTAGGTGTTTTTTAAAGTTATGTAACAGATAACACAAGGATGCGCAGTTTCAACAGACAACACTTGTGATTTTAAAAATGTTATGCATTAAATATTATGTATAACAAGCATTGTCAGGAAGAGCCGAAAAATGTTATTTGTTATGAAACTTCTGACAGTGTCGTCAGGGACACCAAAATAGTAACATAAATTACCTTAATTAATTCAATTCTTAAAGTTTAACTGATAGGCCAACTTATTTTTCTGTCAGTTTATTGAATACGCTGAATTATTTGATTTTGCTAAGGGATTTTTATTTTCCACTATCTGCTCTTATGTTGTGACGTTCAGAATATGGTCAGAATATATGCGGCCGTCCCTGCTCCCCACAACGTAAATTTTAATCTCAGCACAAACGCTGCTTTTCAGTGGGCAGTGGTGAACTTTTCACATAAGTGTTCAGCATGTCTTCTTACCCTAAATCGAAGATTTAATCAACTGCAAATGAAACTTTTACTTTTAACCAACTTTCCGGTTTTCGCCGGATTCCGGACGAACTACTTGTCCGGCGATGGTTTTCACCATCGTGTTCATCATGTCTTTTTACCCCATAATCGGCAATTTAATTTGAACCCCCTTGTTCACTTGACCTTACCCTTGACCCAAAGAATCCTTACACCAAGTCATCAAAATATCTCATTCCCTTCGAGAGTTATCGTGCTCACAGACGGACAGACAGACGGACAACTTTAATGGGGTCGCTGATCATGCAACGGCCGCTGCATGAAAACGAAATCAATGGCATCGAGTTCCTTAAGCTGTTTGGTTACTCCTTCGAGTGTGACAGGTGAGTGTAACATTGGGAAGGGAGAGTGAGCCTGTTCTGCTGGTGGGGGGTGGATTGGGGGTCATCCTTAGAGAACACTGAGGCGAACTGCTGATTAAGCATGTTTACTTTCTCTGAGGTTTGCGATGTCATAGGTATCCCTCCACTTACGTTTTGGGATTCGAAAAAGAAAACTGTCGGAAAACCCACCCAATAAAGACGCAACGAATGATACGGTGGAACTGATGTATGTCGATTAGTTTTATTTTTTTTCAACAGGCCATTCAGTGTGTTTTCTCTAAAGTATTTGCTATCGGTTAGGTTGAAGAGCCACTCGACGACGAGGAAGAGATCCCAGCGGAAGAGACGAAGGAAGAAGAGGAGGAAGGAAAGGTTGAAGAAGAGCAAGACGAGAAAAAGCCCAAAACACGGAAAGTAGAGAAAACAACTTGGGACTGGGAGATTCTGAACGATGCCAAGCCCATTTGGACAAGAAAGTAAGTAAAGATCAACTAGGTGTTAAGTGAAAAGAAAAGCTGGAGAAACTCGATGCGCTGTAGATAAAAAACCGTAAAAGTTTCACGGTAAAACACAGATTCTTGTCACTGGTCGGTAGAGCTGGTGGACTCGGATTTATAATTTATTATGAAATTTGTATATAAGGATTTGTTTATTAGAGTGTGGATGGTTAATTGAGTGATTGTTTCGTGTGTGGTTGGTTTATGATGCACGCATTCTCGCTTACGAATGTCAAATGGTTTGCCATTTTTGTTTATTTTTCACAAGAGGTAGTTTTTATTTATTTACTTGGTAGATAGCAGTTCATTTTATACAGGTCAGATGAATTATGTTATATTATTTTTGTTAAGATTTATAGGGTACGTAGTTGTTGTTAGTATAGTAAAATTTTTAACAAGCACTGTATGTTCGAATTTTTGCTCTCCACAGTGCTTATTAAAAACTTGAACTTGAACTCTGGACTCGTCTAGAGTCGCCTTTTCCAAGGACTCGGACTTGTCTCGGACTCGCAGCAGCTCTGCTGGTCGGGCGAGATGAGAAAACATACCGTGCATAAAGTAAGACCTTGTGCCAGAGCTGCTGCCAGTCCAGCAAATCCGAGTCCGCGACAAGTCCGAGTCCTTCGAAAAGGCGTCTCGAGACGAGTCCGAGTCCACAGCTCTGGCTTTATCCCATGTCAGGCCTGACAAGGGAGCCAGAATTACTGTGCCTCTAGCGAAAGCCGCAGTAAACAAACAAATGAAATACTCATCAATAAATCAATCAAGTTTAATCCAAATAGCTAAAAGCTAGAAGAGGATTACAATTTTACGAAATACACAAACACGAAATGAATTAACTAGTACACTTACAAGATATGACCAGAAATAAATGGTGGGATGAAACTACGTAAAAATTGGGCAGAAGAATTTGCAGGATATATATATATATACTCATATACATATACTCATGCGAATTAAGGTTCAGCTCTCATCGTTATTGAGGGGTCTTCATCTGTTTGTCGAAATGTGATCCGTTAATCGTCTCGTACACTCAATCCGATTTAAAAGCTATGTTAGAAATAGAAAACCGTGATTTTCGGGGTTTTTTTTATTGATCAGCTAATTATCCCTCTAGGGTGATGTGCGAGGCATCCGTCCTCAGCGAAAAAAAAACAACAAAAAACTAAATCATAAAATCCAACACAATACCAACAGAAAAACGATGCGGAACCAACAAAACATACAACGATATGTAACTAAAAACCAGAAGAATGGTGCGGATTGAACGACAGACAAATTCAAATAAAACAACTAATATTAAAATATGCGTGTTAAAAGTATATATGTACAAATCTGTGATTATTTTAAAATTCTGAATTCTGTGTCTATTTACAATTTTACCAATTCCCTGGGAAAGCGCAGAAGCTTTCACCCAGCACTTATAAAATCCTTCGAAATATCCGAATTTATATTTATCCCTCGCACATCATCCTAGAGGGATAATTAGCTGATCAATAAAACCCCCCGAAAATCACGGTTTTCTATTTCTTTCGTAATGAATGGTCAGCTTGGCTTCAAACCTTATATTAAAAGTTATGTTATTTCCAAACGTAACCAAGTTCTGCGGTACATCCGTAATTCAAATTCTCGGAAAAATGACACATTCTTGCGGTTCTCCTAGCAAGCTGGGACGCGTTAGAAAATTCTCTTTGAAACCGAAAATGAGGACGATCGTGTGACTGTTTCGTAAAAGATACACAAGGATGCGCACTTTCAATAGACAACACATGCTCACCAAGTCGACTGTGTGTAAAAATTGGCCAATACAGAGCAAAATAACAGAAGGGATCAGCGCCAAGCCCTATATTTTCCATTCATCCGAAATGGAGATCTGTTGTGATTTTGAAAACTGTATGCATTAAAGGTTATGCATAACACATTTTTTCTAAAGATTGCAATTCGTCTCGGCTGTTTTTTGTGGCTTTGATGAGAAACTTTGAAAAACTTGTATATCCGGTATTTCTGGCCAATGCGCTTTCTGGAAGCAGTAAGCGAGGGCCTGTTCCGCCACTACCAGTGTGCCAAACACGGAAAATGCAAGAATCAGTCTAGCTCCATCAGGGTGGATAAACATTACATAGAAGGTTCGAAACCTCGGAAATGAGAATCGATGGAACTTGACTTGACTTGACTTACTTTATTTACTACTAAATACAAAATAAACTATAAAAACACGCAACCGCCCGGGGAAGGCTCAAGAAGCCTGATGATGGACGACTGCAATCCTCTGATTCTCAACCTATATCAAATTTCATAAAAAAAAAGAAAAAAAAGAAGGACAAGAACACTCTCTCTCAGTTAACCTTTAATACCAAAATTTAAAAAGAAAAAAAAAAAGAAATCTAAGAAAAAGAAAAAAAAATAAGAAAATTAACTCCCTTCTCCCAATAAATGTTTTTTAAGTTTTACTTTAAATGACCCAATGTGTTCAGCCTCCCGAATGACAACTGGGATATCATTCCAAATAGTCGGAGCTAGATACCTAATTCCGAAAGCTGCACGTGTGGTGTCTCGGTACTCAACAACAAAATTATCCGCCTCTCTAGTCGCATACCTGTGGAGTGAACGATTTGCGCGAAAAAATTCAGTAAAAACTGTAGGACATACATCATTCCAGCATCGAACGATAACGGAACTAAAATAAATCAGTAATGGTCAGTTCTTACCCTTTACGTCGGTAAGAAATAGATGATTGTTCCCAAAGGTACAATGTAGTGACTATTTCAGTAAGAAAACAATTATTATAGGCCATCGGACGTTAACGACAAGGAGTACGAAGATTTCTACAAGTCCATCACCAAGGATACCACTGGCCCCCTTGGGAAGATCCACTTCGTTGCAGAGGGGGAGGTCACTTTCAAGTCCGTCCTCTTTGTCCCCAAGGTCCAGCCATCTGAAAGCTTCAACAAGTATGGAACCAGGACTGACAATATCAAGGTATGTTGTCGGGTCAGAACTGAACCCGATGAAAAATTTATCTCAGAATTGTAGTACGAAGTTGTACGAATAAGTAGTATGCAGTACTAACTGATGCTACTACATGCTTCTGCTTCAAGGCTACCGTGTTACTGCATACTACTGCATCCTATTATTAGCAAGACTGGATGCTACTATGGCAAGACAGTATGCTACTTGATACCACTACATAAGATTGGACCAGTCTGAGGCACATTAAATGATAGTATTCTTTGCTATTACATAGTATTACATGCAACTTTTTCGTACAACTACCATACAACTACGCAGGCTACACATTTTTCATCGGGAAGGCGCACCCATGTATAAAATAAGTAGAAGGATGCTTCTACTTTAAGGCTACCGTGTAACTGCATACTACTGCATCCTACTGGATGCTACATACCTACTACTGGATGCTACTATGGCAAGACAGGATGCTACTAGATACCACTACATAAGATTGGACCAGTCTGAGGCACATTAAATGATAGTATTCTTTGCTATTATATAGTATTACATGCAACTTTTTCGTACAACTACCATACAACTACGCAGGCTACAAATTTTTCATCGGGAAGGCGCACCCATGTATAAAATGGCGCACCCATGTATAAAATGTTTTCAAACTTCCGTTACCTTTTCGGAAGCACTACATTATAAGAAGTTTCATAACAGATAACACAAGGATGCGCGGTTTCAACAGACAGTGTGTAATAGATAACACTTGGGATGTTATCTGTGGTGTTTAAAAACGTTATGCATGAAATGTTATGCATAACAAGCTTTGCTAGGAAGAGCCAAAAAACAGCCAAAAAAGCATCTACTTACTTTATTCTTTATCGTCATGATGTCGGAAAACTCGGCAGATGCTTTTTGGCGGTTTTCGGCTTTTCCTGATGGTAACGCTTATTATGCATAACATTCTGAAACACAACAGACAACATCCGAAGTGTTATCTGTTACGCATTATCTGTTGAATCCGCACATCCTTGTGTTATCTGTTATGAAACTTCTGGCAGTTTAATACATAGGAGCTGTTAAACCGTAGTGTTTTTCAGATATTCCTGAAATTGTAACAATGACAGCGGTCGTAACAAATATAGTCTGCTCACATTTGATAACACTTAGCACGGGGATGCGCAAGCTAGTGTTTAAGCACAGCTCTTATTACACTGTCAGAAGTTTCATAACAGACAACAGAAGGATGCGCGGTTTCGACAAATAATGCGTAACAGACAACACTTGGGATGTTATTGATAAACGTTATACACGAAATGTTATGCATAACAAGCACTGCCAAGAAGAGCAAAAAATAATCTACTGCCTTTTTTGTTTGTCGTCATGATGTCTGAAAATTCAACAGATGCTTTTTGGCGATTTTTCGGCTCTTTCTGATAGATGGCAACGCTTGTTATGCATAACATTCGCAAACACAATAAACACCATCGGAAGTGGTGTCTGTTATCCATTGTCTGTTGAAACCGCGCATCCTTCTGCTGTCTCTTATGAAACTTCTGACAGTGTAGTAACAGTTGTGCTTAAACACTAGGTTACGCATCCTCGTGTTAAGTGTTTTCAAATGTGAGCAGACTATATTTGTTACGACCGTTGTTGTTGTTACAATTTCAGGAATATCTGAAAACACTACGGTTTAACAACTCTATGTATTAGTTCTTCCGAAAAGGTAAAACTTCGAAAACTTCTAACAGTGTAGAAAGTATCTTTTCATGATGAAATGGCCCAGATATATCGATTTTTGAAAATACCATTACGCTCAGTGTGAAATTAGCAATTTTCTTGTTAGCGCTTGTCGATTCTATCCAGTCTTTCCAGGTTCAGGTTTATATATTTACGTAAGAATTTATAAAATAAATTACACTTCTTTCCCGGCAGAGAGGCATCTCGAATGCTCGGGAACAGCATACAATGAAAAAACAGTTTAACTTAAATAAATAACGAGTAATCATCCGCAATACCATAGATACAAAATAAATAACAAAATACCACATTCACCAGACCAGACTTGCACCTCCAACTTTTCAATCCTGTGGACCTTTGCAAGGGAATGCAACCTTCCGGACCATTCAAGAGGGGAACTCTCTGATGCGGCGGCTAGACGCAAAATATTTGAAACTGAAAGTGTAAAAACGAAACAAAACAAAAGAAGTGCAAAGCAGAAGATAGCATGGCCTGTCAAGTCTTCCTAAGTGAAAACAACTCTTGAAGCTTCTCATGTCCTTGTGTGTCAATATCGATGTGGTTTCGAGGGTGGTGGATAAGTCTAGGTCTTGCATAGAGTCCTGGTGGATAGCGTAGAAATCTGAAGACCGGCGGGCCTGAGCTTAAGTTTCACTCTAACCTGAACTTATTGCCTAGATGGCGTTTGTGTTTACGCCTTGGTTGGGAGTGATTTCAGCTAGAGCTTATTTACGAGACGATACAATTGAAAAAATGCGCCGCGGGTACGGTAGACTCGTTGGTCTTAAAAAGACTGTGAATCGGGCGGTGCTTGCGCGTCTATTCAGTGCTGTTGTTTCTCCGAATGTGTTTTATATTTCCCCTCTGTGGTCTGTTCTTAGCGTTACTGAGCGGCGAAAAATCAGAACTTCGTACTTCAAGTACTGTAAGTTTCTTCTGAGATTGCCACTATGGGTCAAAAACACTTCAATTTGTAATCGTAATCGGATTATTGACCCCGCACTACGTCTGGAGAAAATTGAAAAAAGAGCTCGAAGACGAGCTGCTAGAAATTTGTGTGAGTACCCATTAACCCGTATTGTCTATGGTGACTTCTTCACCATTTAGACAGCACGGGTAGATGCTATGTTGTATTTAGGTATGTGTGTTATGTTCAGTTCTTTTTCTTTTTCTTCTTTTGTTTTTTCTTCTTTTGTATGTACTCCGCGTTTTTCACTTTGTTGTTCACGGGCAAAAAAGTTAAATAAAAAATAAATAAAAAAATAACGAAACTAGATGGGGCCCTCTTGAGCCACAACAAATATTACTTAGGGGAAGCCATTGGCTTTTAGCTAGGACTTAGACTGAACTAGACTTAGCTAAGCTTAGCTATTTTTAAATAAAATAAGCTAAAATTTTGCGCATGCGGTGCCTACCTAAGATAAGCTGATTCATGTTAATCTAAGATAAGCTAAAAGCTTACAAAATCATTACAAAATCTTGAAACTACAAGAGTTGTCGGCGCGCCTTGAGGTTTTCGGGAGATTTGCGTTTCGTGACTGGCAAAAATTTCTCGTTGATGAAAAATACTCGTCGAAACAACGGCGAAAGGCGGGTATGTCAGAAGCTTATAATTCCACAAAAGAGCTAGGGATAATAATAATAATTTAATTTTTCACCCATCAAAAAACACATGCCATAGACGGAGTAGGAATAAAGAAAGAAAAGAAGAAGGAAACACTATAACAAGAGGGGTCGCTTAAACACTAAAATATGAAAGGCAGGTAAAGCAAGAGGGGTCGCTTAAACGTCATCAAACTTTTGAGAGTGTGTTATAGGCTTTAATTGCAATTTTTTCTAGCTCTATGTTCGTCGCGTTTTCATCACCGATGACTTCCAAGATATGATGCCGAGCTACCTGAACTTCATTCGAGGTGTTGTTGACTCCGATGATCTTCCCTTAAACGTCTCTCGCGAAACACTCCAGCAGCACAAGCTCATTAAGGTCATTAAGAAGAAGCTAATTAGAAAGACTTTGGACATGCTTAAGAAACTGGAGAAGGAAGATTTCCAGAAATTCTGGGCAGAATATTCTACCAAGTACGTAAAATGGGAATATTTTATCTTTGGATTTACCGGTTTTAAAAATGAATATTTTGTAAAGGGACGCCTCGCAAGCGTTGGAGTGTTTTTAGTTTTTAGTTATAATTTTTAGTTCCATTCAAGGTTACATTGAGCATGTTCCACCCTACTTACCGTAGTTACTACACATGACGTCATGAATGCTGGCTTTTTGCCGGCAAAGCTGGAACGATTTTTCTATTTTCCAGCAGAGTATCATGCCACGGGCGAATCCGACTAATCACGTTACAGAGATGCGTAGTTACCACGCTTGCTACGCTCCCGAGCATGGTAAACAAGTAGTTACTGTTAGTTACTATTTCGAGAAGGTTGGAACGGTCAGCGTAGTAACGTTTGACGAGGTTGGAACGAAAATAGTAACTAAAAGTTACCATTGTTAGAAGGGTGGAATACGCTCATTGTCCCTAAACGATTAGTGATCTAGCTTTCTAGTGAAGCAGAGGCATGCTAGCCTTAGGTCAGCACTACATTTAACTTAGGTTGTACCGGTTTTAAAAATTAATATTTTGTAGAGGGATGCCTCAAACACAAGCGTTTTAGTGTTATAAATTTTTGGTTACATTCAAGGTTAAATTGTCTCTTAAACGATTAGTGACCTTGCTTTCCAGTGAAGCAGAGGCATGCCAGCCTTAGGTGATCACTACATTTAACTTCGGTTGTACCGGTTTAAAAAAATAACATTTCTAGAGGCATGCCAGCCTTAGGTGAGCACTACATTAACTTATTTATCTGCGTAGGCTACTTGATAGTTTCAAAGCTCCCCGATGTAAAATTTATCTCAAAATAGTAGTGTGAAGCTGTACGAAATAGTAGCATGCAGACGAACTGATGCTACTACATGCATGTATGTCAAGGCTACCGTGTTACTGCATTCTACTGCATGCTACTATTAGCCTGACTGGATGCTACTATAGCAAGACAGGATACTACTGGGTACTATTGCTTAAGATTGGCCCAGTCCGAGGCACATTAAATGATAGTATTCTTTACTATTACATATCAATACATGCACCTTTTTCGTACCAACTGTCACACAACTATACGCAGGCTACAAATTTTTCATCGGGTCAAGAGTTGCGAATTTTATATTCATCCTACTTTTTCATTTCAAGCATCAAGCTCGGCACAATTGAAGACTCGTCCAATCGCTCTCGGCTTGCGAAACTGTTGATGTTCAAGACCTCCGCCTCCAAAGGAGAGTTCGTGTCCCTTGCCGAATATGTTGAGAGGATGAAGGAGAAGCAGCAGTCCATCTTCTACATTGCCGGTTCATCCATGGAAGAGGTCAGTTATCCCCCCTCCCTCGGAAAACTATAGCACAACCATATGCACGCTGACTGTTCGTCGTCGATTGACGGTTTGCCATCGACTGACGATCGTCATCGATGTAAGCCGGACTAGAAAATTGCCGTACTTGGGTCACGTCCTCCGCACGCACGAATCCAGGTTGCCAAACCATAGTTCAAACGAAAAGGGCTGGGATAGGACACTCTGGTTAACCATCACTTATTCACTTAAATTGGCTTGGAAGACCCGCTGAAAATGCGTTACTTCGTTGTTCCGTTATTCGAGAATAATCGATTTTTCAAATAGTGGAATTTCTGTGTGATTTGCGGTACCTCTGTGCGATTGTATTTTTGTTGTATTTCTTACGATTTATGATTTTTTTTTTTTGTTCAGGCACTAAGCGATCTTCACCAATCTCACCACCGCCCACTGAAAAGCTGCGTTTGTTTTGAGATTAAAATTTTCCGCGTCATAGTAGAATTTGCGCTTTGGGGACGGCCGCAGATATTCTTAACGCCATAAGTAAAGCAGATAGTGGAAAATGAAAAATCCCTTTGCAGATTCCAGTTAATTCTGTGTATTCAGTTGAATGACACAAAAATATGTTTGCTTTTCAGTTAAACTTTAAGTTGGCAACCAAAAGGAAGACTTCTAGTATTTTATAATAGTCCAATACTTTACAACTAGGCTTTGCTTTCAACAAATTACCCCCGGCTTTGGCTGTTCAAAGCCTTTCTCCAGGCCCATTGAATTCTGCAATGTCAGAAGTTTCGTAACAACACAAGGATGTGCAGTTTCAACGACTACACTTGGGATGTAATCTGTCGTGATTTTGAAAATTTTATGCATGAAATGTTATGCCGAGATGGGCGAATCCGATTATGAAAGGATTCGAATTGGAATCCAGGGCTAGGTACAAATCCGGTTCCGAACCCACCATTTCATGCCGAAGATTCGAATCTAAAAAAATTCAAATCATATATGTTACAGTCCAAAATCAGAGGTCACAAAAAAGCACTGATGCCCCAAGGCAAATGAGACGGTTAGTTGAACAATGTAAACCTCATTTCTAAGTTTGTATGTGTTCTTGTTGTAGTATAGGTTTCCTCTCGGGAAACCAGGAATGAATTTGGGGCTCGTTAATGGACACCTGAATGAAGGTTACCAAGTATCATCCCTATCTGAAAGACTTCCGTTAACATTGCCTGCAGAAAACCCAATCCAAATACGAAATAGTGTTTCCAAGCTACGATTTTTGCTCCATTTTGCATCTGTCCTTATTTCAGTACCGAACAATTTTAGAAATGAACAAATGTCTTCAATCAACCCTTCTTCTGGAATATTTTTAACCAGTTCAGCCCAAACGTATATCTAGAAGAAATTCCAGTACGATCCGGCCAGCGCTGTACAAGACTTGAATGAATTGCGCTTTTTGTCTTGGAGTCTGCATGTGCAAACCTCCAGAACGTTACGCTCAGGAGAAGAATGCTCTCCGTGGCCATGTCTGTAAATGCATTCTCCATGGTGTGTTCAAGTATGGTTTCATTGTTCAGGTGTTCTTTAAGCACACTGTAAAAATTGGGAGAAGATTATAATTTTGAGCGGATTCGTAAGATTCAGGGTTTGGAAACCGAGTCCGAATCCGAATCCATGTCTGACAAGCAGAAGGTTCGAATCCAGTCTGACAAGCAAAGGGTTCGAATCTGGATTCGAATCTGGCCAAAAAGAAGAATCCTGGATTTGAATCCAAATCCGGATTTGTATTCGCCGATCTCTGATAATATGCATAACAAGCATTGCCGAAGTGCCGAAAGTTGCCGAAAACGCTTCTGCTGACTTTTTTGTGTGTCTTAGTGATATCGGAAAATTCAGCACATGTTTCCAGCATTTTTCGGCCCTTATTGGGCAATGCTTGTTATGCGTAACGTTTTCAAAATCACGGCAGATCACATCCTGTGTGTTGTTTGTTGAATTGTTGTTTGTTGAGGTGTTGTCTGTTGAAATTGCGCATCCTTGTGTTGTCTGCTATGAAACTTCCGACAGTGTATAGAGAAAACAGAGAAAACTGTAGATGATCTATTTTTTCTGATGAAAAAACTTCTCACAAACAACCGTTGACAGCATATGCTCATCCAAGGTAGCAAAACACGGCAGTGAGAAAATCAGTGAGGATTAGCTGGGGGGAGAGGGTAGAATGTACCGCATGAGATTTGGGTCTCATGGTTTAAAGTTTAACCGAAAAGGCCTGAGATAGGACAATCCAGTTACCCATCACTTATTCACTTAAAGAGGCTTGAAGACCCGATGAAAAGACCTTACCTCGTTTCTCCGCTAGTCACGAATAATTGGTTTACGTATAGTGGAATTTCCCTGTCGGATCTGTGGTACCTCTATGCGCGTGTACCTGTGTTGTATGCTTGACGAAGCGATTTACGAAAAACAAGTGCTCACGCAGTGGGCTACCTTCCACTAGTAGATCACTGGCCATTGAAAAGCCACGTTTGTATTCAGATTCAAAGTTTCCGCGTCATAGTAGAATTTTGCGTTGCGAGGACGGTAGTGGAAATTCTGAACGTCAATATAGAGCAAATAGTGAAAACGAATAAATTCCTTAACACAATCCAAATAATGCTGTGTCTTCAGTTAAATAATACAAAATAAGTTGGCTTTTCAGTAAAACTTTAAGAATGGATGGAGCGATTACGTAAGTAGGTTGCATTAGCATTATAGTAAGACAGGTCCTTTAACTAATTCACTCCTCCAGGTCGAAAAGAGTCCATTCGTTGAGCGTTTGATCAAGAAGGGCTATGAAGTCCTCTACCTCACTGAAGCCGTCGATGAGTACTGCATCAGTGCCCTTCCAGAATTTGAGGGAAAGAAGTTCCAAAACGTCGCCAAAGAGGGTGTTGTCATCGACGAAGGAGATAAGGCGAAGGAGAAAATGGAAGCCGTCAAGACCAAGTTTGAGCCCCTCACCAAGTGGCTTACTGACGATGCGCTCAAGGAGCATGTAAGTCCAACTACTTCTTTTTTTGTGCACATTCTTGGCATAGTATTACCTTTCTGTGGTGAAATTGGTTGCATTTTTGCAGATACCATTGTATCTCATACCACGGTAACTGGATTTGGAACGATAATTGCCGGATTTGCAAATTTAGAGATCATAAAAAAAGAATACTGATATCCGCAGACATCTAGAGTGACCACCAATCTTTCCCATCACTTTGAAAAAAACTGGACTCTAGTAATAACGACTCTTGTGAGCTAGTGATGATGAAAGTGAGATGAATTTTTCAGATACCACGATTAGTTACCACAGTAACTAGCCAGAAACCACGGTAACTGCAAAACACCCGTAGCGGGAACCGGAAATTTGCAAATGTGCTATGCTCCGATTCCAGTCAAACCGGACGGACAGGAAGAGGAGATATGAGAGATTTGACATTTATACGTCCGACTTTCCGAGTCGTATTCAGCCGCAGTGGGGGCGTTGGAAGTGGAGTAGGGGTTAAACAAGTGGAGGGATTTGAATGAAACTTGGAATCTAGAGAGATCATATGACCTAGATCACTTATTTTGGGGTTCGAACCTGATCCGACCACGGTGGTGGGGGGGGGGAGTTACTGGAAGTTCCCCCAAAATGCTCAGATTCAAGTTACACTTGCTAGTTGCTTTAGATGATCCATTTAGGAGCCCGAACCAGATTCGGCTACAGTAGAGGGAGTAGGGGGGGGGGGGGATCAAATGACTTTTCTACCTTGGAAGGTAGAAAAGTCATTTGATCGAGATGATTCGAGGCGATGCCGGTAATGCTCAGATTTGAGTGAAACTGTATATCCTATTTGTCGGTCCGAACCATATTTTTGGATGGCAGGGTATTTTGTGACGTGCTCATCTACTTTCTTGTACCACCTACTCGTAACAAGTGCCATAGGAGCTCTGAGCTCTTGTTTTCTGAACTGATGACGCAGTCGGTAAACACATGACTATTCCTCAGCGATTAAAAAAAAAAAAATCTGTATCCGGGGACGTTTCGCCAGGGGACGTTTAGCCACGGGGATGTTTGGTCATGTGGACGTTTCGCCATGGGGACGTTTTGTCTTGGGGCGGAAAGGTACGCGCGTGCTGCCTAACATTGTAAAGTTTTGAAACGAGTGGATGGTGTTAGAAGAAGGGGAGGGGCAGAAAATGCAGTATAAGAATAGAAAATCTCGCGATAAATTTGACCTGGCTAGAAGAGATGATTAGTATATTGAGTAAGTGTCTTTAGGCCCTTTTCTTACCGCCCTACCGTTTTCTTCTTAGATTATGAAAGCCAGTGTGTCGAGTGTACTTAGCGACTCCCCATGCGCCCTAGTTGCTTCCCGTTGGGGTTGGACGGGAAATATGGAGCGAATCGCCATCTCAAACGCACACCAGAAACAGAACGACGCTCAAAGAGAGTAAGATACTCGTCAGTGTGTGCCGCTTCGGGTGTTTGCGTTTACAGTCCGTTCTTGCCGTTCCTGGGTTTATTTTGCGTTTCTAGAGCTAAGTCACTACACAAATGCATACCAGAAACAGAACGACGGTTAAAGAGGGTAAGCCTGTGCTTCTTCGGGCGTTTATTTCCTGTTTTTTGTTTTTGCGTTTCTATGACGCGTTTCTATTTGCCTCTCAATGATGCCAAAAGTCGGATGAGATTTATTCCTACGATATTTCGGCCCTTCTTGTCAAGGGATCTCTTCAGGCTCAAAGCTGCTCAAGTTGGAAAAACGAACTTGTGGAAAAAAACACAAGTTCGTTTTTTCCACAAGTGGTGAAACATTCAGCTGACGGACCCGTGTTGCACTATCAACTTTATTATCTGTTTCGTAACAGAAAACACAAGGATGCGCAGTGTCAACAGACATAATAAGCATTGCCAAGAAGACCGGAAAATCGCCGGAAAAGCTGCTGACTTTTTTGTTTGTCGTCATGATATCGGAAAAGTCAGCAGATGCTTTTTCGGCGATTTTTCGGCTCTTCCTGGCAATGCTTGTTATGCATGAATTTGACGCAGAACGTTGTCACAATCACAACATATTACATCTCAAGTGCTGTATGTTAAAACTGCGCATCCCTGTGTTATCTGTTATGAAACTTCCGACAGTGTAGAAGATCACCTGCAACCATTAATTGCAGAAGGGCTGAAATATCGCTAGAATTAACTCCATCTAACTTATCCGTCTAACATCATTGGTTGTAGTGACTGAGCTCTAGAAACGCCTTGTGGTTGCTCTTCAGTTTTAAGGAAATAAATATAAATGAGATAGGAATCTCTCTTCCTATAGCTGCTATGTGCCCTTCGTTGCATTTGTTTTTCATTTGCCTGTGTGCTACATTGTTAGAAGTTTCATAACGGATAACACAAGGATGCGCATTTTCAACACATAACACTTGAGATGTTGTCTGTTACGACTTTGCAAACGTTATGGAGTACAAGCGTTGCCAGAAGAGCTGAATACCGCCAAAATGCATCTGCTGACATTTTCGATATCATGATGATAAACAAAAATTAAGCAGATGTTTTTTCGGTTGTGTTTCGGCTCTTCCTTGTATGAATAACCTTTTAATGCGCAACATTTGAAAAATATAACAGCTAACATCCTAAGTGTTATCTATGGAAACCGCGCATCCTTGTTTTAAACTTCTGTCAATGAATCATATGGAGTTTTGTGACGTTTGTGGCTTGATGTGACGTTTCGTTTTGACGCCTTCACGTTTTGCTAGATCTTGAAAGCCGAAATTGGCGAACGTCTAACGTCGACGCCTTGTGCTTTGATTACGTCCAAGTTTGGATGGACCGCTAACATGCAGAGGATCATTACTGCGCAGACACATTCCAAAAGCAACGATGTTCAAAGAGAGTAAGCTTGCTTTTGTTTTGTTTTGGTCCTTTTTTCGCATAATCGCCTGCTTTGCGAGGTTCATTTAAGTGTGCCTAAATAAGTAAGTGATTTAGTTTTGCCCCGACCATGTTGAAAAGTGAAAGAAGCCAAAAGCCAGAGGAGTCGTGGTAGGGAAAAAATATAAATAAAAGACTACAGTCACAATTTCAGTATACACACAAAAACCTCACCTTAAAGTTTAACCGAAAGGGCTGAGACAGGACAATCTAGTCACTTATCACTTATTCTCAAAACTTCCCATAGCATGCATGAGAAACCTGTGAGTCGAGAAGGTCACCAACATGTTTTTTGCCCATATTTCTTACCATCGTCTCTCACCCAAAAATCACCGTTCTCAAGTTTGCAACTTCACGGACCGACCCACCAAATGAAAAATGGACGAGGCCGATGGATGAGTTTAGCAGGAGATACGTTCGTCTTTTACTTGTTTTATGTACATGTATTTATATTACTCCGCTGTCCCCAAGAAGCTGGTCGTGAATAAAAGAAAGAAAAAGAAAATCATCATTCATTCGATTTTCAGTTCCAAAGACCGCCACCCTCGATCCAGCAAGTGCATTAATCTTTCATTGTCACATCCACGCGTGGGCCAGAATAAATTAAACAAAGTAGTTTTATTTTGTTAATAAATATTTTTCTTCAGGGAAATGTTGAAGTGGTAAAATATTAAGAATTCAAGTTTGAAAAAAAAATATAGTTCAGAGTAAAATAATAAAAATGATCTTGCTAATAAAAGTTTTCTATCAAACCCTTGTACCTAGGTATTTCCTTCGACTCGCCAGTATCAACCAAACAAAATAGTTTTATTTTGTTAGTGAATATTTTTCTTCAGGGAAATGTTGAAGGTGTTTAGTGGTAAAATAATAAGAATTCAAGTTAAAAAAAATTAATTATGAGTAAAATAATAGAAATGATCTTGCTAATAAAAGTTTTCTATCAAACCCTTGTGCCTAGGTATTTCCTCCGACGCCCCAGTATCAACCCGACAACTCGTTCGTCAATCATTCCGTTGATACTACATACCCAAAGGTTCTCACACCGGACGCATCAAACTTCCATTCATATTCCATTGATTTATCCTCCGACTCTCCGATTGCAAATAGATATCCCGACAAGTATTAATACTACCTTGCTTTTAGTTACTACCTCTCCCAGAAGAAGACCCTTGAAATCAACCCCCGTCATCCTCTCATGAAGGAACTATTGAAGAGGGTGGAGGACAACCCCAGTGACCCAGTAGCAAAGGATATGGCTCTAATGATGTATAGGACAGGTTAGTCAGCTTCAGTCGCATTGAGACTTTTTTTCCGCAGTCCGTTTCCGCACAAAGTGGCAAGTGCATCATACATGATCATTTATGATCATGGGGGGGGGGGGGCGCTATAATCGTAAAGCTTTGGGAAAATTGTACAGCACCTTCTGCGCTCCTTCTATACTTTTTGGTTCTGGTGTCACTCATGTTCTGCGAAAGAAGGAGACTAAAAAGATGAGATCATGTTATTTTAAATATGCAAAGCACACCTGCTCCACTTGTCGAAATTATGCCATGACCGTAGATTGGCGGAGAAGTTCAAAATTCAAGATGCAACTGTCACCCTTTTGGATGTGTCTTCGTCGCTATCAAAAACCATTGACAACGGAGCCCAACCAGCTAATGGCCCAAGATTGAAAATTAGTGTCTTTTTCTGTGTCTTTATGTGTTTATTTATTTTCTTTCATTTACTCCGCTTTTTCGAAATGGTGGATTACAAATAAATTACTTACTTACTTTATTCCGTTCTGTGATTTTACCGGTTATAGTTCCAAGTTCAGTGATGTATATGATGCATTTTGTGTGGGGAGAGCAGCGTTAGCTTAACCCATTTTCTATCATCAGACGGAAACTTTTTTCTGGAAACTCTCTACTTGCTGCATTTTTATTAGTCAACAAACAAATAAACAAAACATTAGCAAGGATATGCTCCATCTTTTGGCCGGACGAAAAGTCGGATAAGACGGATTTCATATTTCTAACTGCTCTTAGTTGTGTCCGTTGGGGAGGGGGGGGGGGGGGGGGGTGCGTTGGAACCAGTGTTGCCACTGGTTGCAGAATTCTGCGATTTGTCACAGGTTTTTGCTTCTCCCTAGATTGACAGCTGTGACAAATTTGTCACGGGAAATAGCACTTATGACAAAAATGTCACAAATTCTTCGATTCCAAACCATTTCGGCCAAATTTCGGAAAAAGGTTTTTTTTTTTTTTATTTACGAGTACTAGCTCCTCTCACAAGAGCAAAATGGAACCTTAGAATCGAAGAGTTTGCTGAAAATGAAAAAAAAAACGAATTTTATGAGCGCCAGAATATCACAGATTGTTTTGGCCAAATGTCACAAGTTCCGTCAGAGAAGAGTGGCAACACTGGGTTAAACACAAAAAAGCGGAAAATCAGTTGCTATTATTGGTAAAATGATGCTCAGATAATTTTGTATATATTATTTACTTCAGCCGTAGCCATATACATAGGACAACACACACATTAACACTACGAATCACACATACCCACTAATGTAACAAAATCAACCAACCACAAGTTCATCACTTCATTTTTCCACAAAGGCAGTGAAAGTTGAAAAATGGAGTGGAAAGAATTTGGATCAGGTTATCTGATCTCAGGTGGCTTTTTGGCGACAAAACTGCTTTACGTTTTAGTTCGTAAAACGAAGGCATACGATTATTTGCGAACATCCCCGAAGCGCTACACCGGTGCGGGAGTCAGTGAAGTAAATACAAGATGATCCGGATAGTAAATGATCCTATGCGGATGATACGTAATAAGTGGCAAGAGCATCCTAGTTTTTAGGACAGTTTTGAAGGACATTTAATCATTATCAATTCATTAACATTGACATTTCTTTTCCAGCCACTCTTCGTTCTGGTTACATGTTGAAAGACACCGTTGACTTCGCCAAGTCAGTTGAGAGCATGATGAAGCAGACATTGGGTGTGGCAGCCGACCAAGATGTGAGTAATTTTTGAATTTTTTTAAAGCGCAGTGCGTGGCAGAATGTCAACTGTCTTGTTATTTTTTTAAGGCAGATGTATAAATTGTTCTAAACGCTGCATAGGCACAGATCCTCTGTGTTTTTACACATCCTTTTGGGCGTTTCTTCGTCGCTATAAAAAAATCATTGAAAACAGAGCCCAACCAGCGCTGCTTTCTTGTCAAAGGTTGAAAATTAGTGTCTTTTTCTGTGTCAAGTGTTTTATTTATTTGCTTTCATTTACTCCGCTTTTTCGAAACGGTGGGTTATAAATAAACTACTTACTGTTACTTAAAGGACCTGTCGTACCTATAATACTAACGCAACCTACTTAAATAATCACTCCATATAATTAATTTTCTGAATTAATTTTCCGGCCTTCAAAACAGGGTCAGGCTCCGCAGTAGGTCAAGGAAACATCTTACCTCCCACTCGATTTATTTCACTCAGGTTGATTTCATTTCTTGGAGTTTGCCATTAGTGTTCATTGCATGGAGCGTTGAGTTTTATCGAAGTCAAATTTCTTACCTACATTACTTGTTTATTACATCGTTTTGTCCATAAGGTTCGACTGTGAATGAGGCTGGAAATGGAAAGAGAGAGAGGGGAGAGAAGGCAGACTGCTTCTTGCTCCTGTCTCTTTTCGAGATTTCGAATTAGATTTTCGAACTAATAATAATGTACTTTATTTCCTTAATGGGCCTGTCGTACCTATAATACTACCGCAACCTACTTCCACAATTCCCCCATATATTCCTAAACCCATAGACCCCAATTTCGTACTGTACATTCTAATCCCTCTAACAAAACCACGCTGATTTTCTCACTTGCCGTGTTTTGCTATCTTCGATGTGTGTTGCGCTGTCGACGGTTGTCTGCGCTAAGTTTTTCCATCATAAAAACCGGCTATATAAATTGTTTCCCTGTTTTCCCTATAAGCCAACGGGTCTCGGAAAAGGCGTAAAACAGCCAAAACCGTAGGTTATTTGTTGATAAGCACAACCTAGTTTTAAAGTATTCAAAGATTTTAAAATACTGTAAATTGAAGAGTAAATAGTGCGAGGGGTCCTTTAATAAATCACATACTTTTTTGTCTAGTTCTTGAGTTGCCCTTTAGTTACTAGAGATCTGGTTCATTACCTTGAATAATTAGATCCCGCTGGAAAGTTCGAGCTTTAATGATATCGTTTCCATACAGGACCTCCAAAACCAGGGTCAGAGAGGTAAAAAAAGAAAAATATTAAAAGGTTATAGGGTGTGGCTTTAATTTCACTTTATTCGCAGTTCCCATTCCAGCATGCTGACGTAATTGATTCCTTTAAAATTCGGCAGATTTTTTCAAAAGATTACAAACCCGGCCCAGCTGTTTTTTAGCCTCACTCGGCACCCGTGTCTTTGACGAGAATACGGACGAATTTGCATAATCAGTATTTCTGACCAATGAGTTCTGTAGAAGCAGCAGGCGGGAGCCTGGTCAGTCTCGAAAAGAGCCTGACACCGCAAATGCAAGATTCTGTGAAAAAAAATCTTGCAGTATTTGCTACTGGGAATAACCTTGTCTCTACTGAGATAAGATCGTCTCTAATTCGGATGAATCTTCTCCCAGTAGAGAAAAGATTGATCCCAGTAGTAAATACTGCAGTTAACTTTACTCCCTACTCGGAGAAACTTTTTACAGTGTAGTTCTGTTAGGGTGGATCAGAATCATGTATGTTCGAATCTCGAAAAGGATGAATGAAGTGGATAATCAGTGATATATGTGCGACGAGTTCTTTAATTTATTCCTTGGGCTCATTGCGCTAGCTAGATTTGAATTCCGTCATATTTTTCATAGCCCTTCAGTGTTATAGGACCTTGTCTTACCTATAATACTAACGCAACCTACTTCCATAATCACTCCATATTTCCAAGCCCGGAGACCCTAATTTCGTACGGTATATTCTAACCCCTCTAACAAAACCACGCTGATTTTCTCACTAGCCGTTTTTTGCTACCTTCGATGCCTATCACGCTTTCGACGGTTGTCTGCGAGAGGTTTTTCCATCAGAAAAAAACGGTTATATAAATTGTTTCCCTGTTTTCGCTACGAGTCAACGGGTCTCGGGAAAGTCTTAAAACAGTAAAAAACGTGGGTTATTTGTTGAAAGCACAGCCTAGTTTTAAAGTAATCAAATATTTTAAAATACTGTAAGTTGAAGAGTAAATAGTGCGAAGGGCCCTTTAAGCGAATTCCGAAGTAACATTGGCGAGCCGGAAAGCAAAGTCAGAATCACTCTCTAATGGCTTTTGCACTGCTTCGGAAAGTTGCCTAACTTTCCGACCGGATTTTTGCGCTCCCGAAACCGAAGCATCTTTCTCGGAAAGTAATCCCAGAAAGTTATTGGAAAGCTCCGCGGAAAGCTGAATTTGAAAGTGTGGAATAAACACGTCAAGAATCACTAAGGGGAAGCATCATTAATGGTGCTTTTGTTGTCAAATGAGCCATATTTAAGCCTACTGTAAAAAGTTTGGAATTCGATATATTATTAAGCCACTGTTCGTTCTGGCTACATGTTGAAAGACACCATTCCATTGAGAAACCTGCCCCCCCCCCCCCTCCCATCGAGAAAATGTATTTGATTTATTGTTTCATGCAGGTCGAAGAAGAAGTTGAGGAAGTCGAAGAAGAGAAATCTGAAGACGCTGGCGACGATCTCGAGGAAGAAGCAGAAGACGCAGAAAGTTCAAAATCAGAAGACCACGATGAACTATAAACTATCGAATCTAGAACTCTAGGGAACAAATTTAAGGCCTTGGTTCTACCAGGACGATGTTTGGGCTGGTGGATGAATATTTTGTTGTCAACTGCGCCGAGAGTTTGTGAGCTGTTGTGGAAATTCCAAGTTTATTTCGGAAAGAACGGATAAGCCTTTCCAGTGTGTCAGTGCATTTCATTCCCAGGCCAGAGATTATTTATTTCAAGTGCGGAGTAACCCTTTACTGTCCGGGTTTGGATTAGGAGTTCTCAGTTGCACCAACCGGATATCAGTCGCTTTTTGTATCTTTATTGTCAAATGTCAATGTGTTTTTTATGGTTTACAGGAAAATACAATTTTCCACACAATAGCGTGTAGGTTATCTTACCAGAATAGTTCCGCCTGTTCAAAGACCTTGTAAGTGGGTAAGACAGCAAACTCCCGTATGCCGCACGAGTAGTGTTGGGCGATATTTGGATTTTTGGGATCCCAAAACGTAAGTGGAGGGATACCTATGACATCGCAAAAGTTGTCCGTCTGTCCGTCCGTCTGTAAGCACGATAACTCTCGAAGGGAATGTGATATTTTGATGAAACTTGGTGTGAGGATTCGTTGGGTCGGCGGACCAGTCGAGTTCGTAAATGGGTTTTGTAGCCCTACATTGAGGGGTGGGGGAGGGGGTCCAGATTAAGGGGCAAACAAAATATTTTGAAACAGCTAATGTGATAGTCGATTATGGGGTAAGAAGACATGCTGAACAGGATGGTGAAAACCATTTTGTAATCGGACAAGTAGTTCGGTTCGTAGTCCATAAACCGGAAAGTTTGTTAAAAGTAAAAGTTTTATTTGAAGTTGATTGGATGTTCGATTTAGAGGTAGGAAGACATGCTGAAGACGATGGTGAAAACCATTTTCTCGACGGACAAGTAGTTCGCCCGGAATCCGGCCCAAACCGGAAAGTTTGTTAAAATTAAAAGTTTTATTTGGAGTTGATCAGATGTCCGATTTAGGGCAAGAAGACATGCTGAACTTTTATGTGAAAACAATTTTCTACCCGGACATGTAGTTCGCCCGGAATCCGGCCAAAACCGGAAAATTGTTAGAAGTTAAAGTTTTATTTCTAGCTGATTAGATAACCGATTTAGGGGTAAGAAGAGACGCTGAATCCGTGTGTGACAATCATATTTTACCCGGACATATAGTTCGACCGGAATCCGGCTGGAGTCGGAAAATTTGTTATAAGTTAAATTTTTATTTGAAGTTGATTAGATGTTCATTATTGGGGAAAGAAGATACCCTGAGTTCGTTTTTGAGATTTCTTTTTTCGCCGAACAAGTAGTTCTAGAGTTCGGCCGAAACCGGGAAATTGGCAGAAGTGGCAGGAACTTTTCGTCAAAACAGATATGACTTATACGGGTAAAAACACATGCTGAATCCATATCTGAACTTGGTTTTCTCAGATGATTAGCTATTTGGCCTTAATCTGTTTCTGAATTTTAATTGTAAGAATGTTCAAGGATTCTGGCGATGACTGGATCTGGCTAAGACAAGACCCAGTTGTCTGGATCAGATATTGAATTTTTGGGATCCCATCGAAAACTTTGGTCTTGTTCGATATATCGGTATTTCCGATATTCGATAATCAATATCGATATTTCGGTACCATGTTTCACTATAGTATACGTATCGTCTCGCCAAAATTTAAGACCAAAATTGTCGTAAAAAAGCACCTTTGCATGAACTCAAACTTCAAATACATAAAAAGTGAATTACGAAGAACATATTGATCCAGTTTCGGATGCATAAATGTAGCTTACTTTGGATTATGTACAGTAATTATGAATGAACAAATATCGATTTCTATATCGATCTTTACGTTTCGATATCGATGTTTGGTCAGATATATCGTTATCGATATCGAATATCGCCCAACACTACCCACGAGTCGCAACAATCAGTGCCATTTAGTGCTTGGAATTTTTCTAATCGTTGCTCTGTTGACATATCGACCATTCGTTTTGCAAAATCAAACTAAATGTTTTGTGATATTTTTCTCAAGAGTCTTCTTCCGGATTCCAGATATCGGTATTGACGAGATGGACCCGGGCTAGAACGAAGTCCATGCCAGATTCCGGAAACTGGTGTCATCTGAGAGACACAGTAAGAGTGTGTTCCACCGTTCTAACAATAGTAACTGTTAGCTACCATTTCCGTTCCAACCTCACAAAAAGCTACTACGCTGACCGTTCCAACCTTCTCGAAATAGTAACTATTTGCTTACCATGCTCGGGAGCGTAGTAACTACGGATCTCTGTAACGTGATTGGCTGGGTCAACCCGTGGAGTGATATTTGACCGAAAATCAGAGGCGTAACTAGCCAAAATGTTTGGGGGGGGGACGAGGCATTTACCGACTGGCTGGTAATTTTTACCGACTGTTTCTGCAGAAAAAACGACTGTTTTCTACAACAAAAAATGACAGTTTTGAAAAAAATCGACTGATTTTCAGAAAAGTCCACTGATTTTCAGAAAAACCGACTATTTTGACGAAAAATCGACCAGTTTCCAGAAAAAACGACTGTTTTCATGAAAAAAAATCAACTGTTTTGAAGAAAAATCGCTGCGCTTCGCGCCGACTCGGGTTATTTTTTACTGACTGGCCGACAGCATCGGGGGGGGGGGGGGCGTCTCCCCCCCTCCCCCCCCAGTCGTGACGCCTCTGCCGAAAATTTAAAAAATCGTTCCAGCCTTGACGCCAAAATTCGTGACGTCATTCGTAGTAACTATGGTAAGTAAGGTGGGACACGCTCTAAATATGCAACTGAATATCGGTAAGAGAATTGGTTGAGAGACAAAAGACAGGCTTTACCTTCCGGATTGTTCTTGCTGATTCCAGACATCCGTTTTTGTCGAGATGGATCCGGGCCAGAAGGAAGTCCAGGGTGTTAGACCAACATGGGCCAGGGGCGGTTCGAAGGGCTTGGACATGGGGGGGGGGGGCTGACTTCAAAATAAACGACTGGCTAAAGAAATATTAACGTTATGCGTTTTAAAACGTTATGAAAAATGCCGTTGTAGTAATGAAATAATAAACAAATAAGTAACAGGGATTAGACGATGCTGTTCATATCAGATTTCGCTGGAGAGATGACTAGCCTCGGTACCAGCTTCTGACATATCTACTCAAGACAAACTAAAGTGAGTGGCGCAGGCGAAATTTTTTCAATCCGAGCAAAATTCAACTACTCATTTATAACTTCTACCTTTTAATGTAGCTTAGACCTCATATTTGAAGCTGAAAACTGCACATAAATGATGCACACTTGAACTAAATAGAAATAGGGTAGGACTACGAAAGAGCCGCAGGCAAAATTTGTTAAATCGGCCTTATTTGGCGCAACTTCCCACACAAACTCTTGCTTTTAACGTGGCTCAAATCCGAAGCAGCAGCTTTCGCCGTATGTAGGGGAGGTCGGGGTTGAACCGCACGTTTTTCGTTATCGGCTTGTCATTCCCTTTTTGTAGAATTTGGAAATTTTTTTAAAAGTGGAAAAGAAAGGTAATGAGATTATGTATGTCCTGTAATTTTTTGAGAATTTGATTTCAACTCGTTTTGGCGCTACAGTTTTTTCTATTTAAAAATAAAAGGCCGGTTCAGCCCCACCGGTGGGGGTGGTTCGTACGGGTGGTGTTTTGAACCGGACACTGTTAAGATGAGCTCTGGATATGACGGAATAAGTAGTACCACACAGCTAATCAAGTTTTCGTTTATTGGAGAAAAGTAGGACTATGCAAACATACCACTGAACCGAAAAGTTTGAAAAATCGAACTCAACAGAAAGCGCTTGTTGAACACAACTTGTTCCACCAGAAACAGTTGATTTCGAAAGCTTGGGTACAACACCTTTATCCTGCTTTTAAAAGTACAGAAACTGGTAGATATTTTGATCCGGACAGAGTGGGGTTGAACCGGACCTCTAAAATAATACCGATTCAACCCCTCAGAATGTGTCCGGTTCAACCCCACAGAGACCATTTCTACGAAAATGAACACCAAGAAAAAACAGAAAGCAGTAGGAACCCCGCAATAGGCTAGTAGGATGCAGAATTGAACCTACGTTGGACTAAACTATCGCGCACTCACAAAACACAACTAACTTCTTCTCGAACTGAAAGTGAAAAAGTCCGAATAACTCGTTAAAAATTACGAAGTCGCCTGGCTGGGAAATGGTTGGCAACTGAGCCTTCAAATTTCGTCCCGTGAGTCAGAACACCGTTGCCAACCCAGATAATTATTTCGCGGTTTTATACCTTAGGGTCTGCTCAAACTTGAAACTTTCCGGTTCAACCCCGAACTCCCCTACCCAAGATAAATTTAAACTGAGCGCTGCATGCGATTTTTTTGTAATCTAACCTTTTACTGACATTTCTAGCTTTTAAGGGTGCTGAAATCTTAGGCCTAAGACCTCACCTAAATTACGGGCCATTCCACCAGTTAGCGAGTAGGCTACTATGAAAGACGGCGCAGGTAAAGTTATGCGAAACATTTTAAGGGCTGCCTACGATATCACTTATCTTTCCGTGCCCCGATAACTTCCAAACGGAGTGGGATATTTTCCCGGAGGTTGGTACGTGGCAGTGCTTCCACTTTGAATTTAGACTAAAAAAACATAGTGCAATCCCCAGGCCCGTCATACAGTGCTTACAAAGCCTGTTTATGTGCAAACCGTACTCCGCAAGCCTTTTAGAAAAAAATAAAGGGATCGACTAAAACTAGGAAGGAAAGGGAACGCGAGAAAAGCAGGAAGGCATACTAAAACCAGGAAGGGCATACTAAAACCAGGAAGGGCATACTAAAACGAGGAAGGCTGTCGCCAGAATTCAAAACTGGAAAGCCGCACCGTTCCCTTCCTCTGTTTAGTATTCTTTGAGGGGTCGGCAACTTTCCAAATTCAAAGTTCACCATCCCTTCCTCGTTTTAATATCCTGTAGTATCCGTCGTTTTAGCATCCGTCTGAACTAGAAATGAAAAGGTGAATTACAATTTTGATAGTTGCTGACCCCTCACTGAACTTAATGCCTACCCATGTAGGATACTAAAACGTGGAAGGGATGGTGAACTTTGAGTTTGAAAAGTTGCCGACCCCTCGAAGAATACTAAACTGAGGAAGGGAACGGTGCAGCGTTCCATTTTTTCACAGACTTGAATGCCTTCCTCGTTTTAGTATGCCCTTCCTCGTTTTAGTATGCCCTTCCTCGTTTTAGTATGCCCTTCCTGGTTTTAGCATGCCTTCCTGCTTTTCTCGCGTTCCCTTCCCTTCCTGGTTTAGTCGATCCCAAAAATAAACCCGTTTCTTTTTAAGATAAGGAGATTTTTGCACAAAACCAGATAGGATAATGTTGATAATGTTGTTTATTGTTTTAATATTTTATTCCTCGTCAAGCTTTAAGCTATTTGGATACTAAACTTGATTGATTGATTGAAACGTCGCAACGCAGGCGAAATTTTCAAAAATCAGCCCGTTTTCAGTATCACAATTTTGGAATGGCATTTATGTCACTCAAACAAGTTCGAAACATACGACTGTCATTCTAACAAGCTCAAAACACACGATATTCCGTAAATTAATGACTTGTAGAAAATCTCTATACAAGCATACAACCAGAAATAGGTCATTTGCTGTCGAAATTAACCTAACTGCCTCATATAGCAAGCTCAAAACTTACAACTGTCTCTAATATACGACTAGAAAATCTCTTTGTAAAATATAACAAGAAACGGGTCATGTTCAGGGGAAATTCACGGTGATGTCATTCTTGCAAGTTAAGACACACGACTGTGATTCTGACAAACTGAGAACACAAAACTATCACTCTGACAACCTTAAACATAGTACTGAAATCTCTATGTAACAATAAGACCAGAAACACGTCTTTTGAAGGCAAAGTTCACGATGAGCTAACTGCTTTGTCTGCCTTTATCTGGCAAGCTCAATACTTGCGTCTGTCTCTAATTTACGACTAGAAAATCCTTCGAAAGTATGACAGGAAACGGGTCTTTTCAGACAAAATTCGCGGTTGATGTCATTCTGGCAAGCTCAAACATACGACTGTCATTCTGGAAAACTCAAAACAGACAACTGTGAATCTCAAAACATACAGTCAACCATCAGTTTTAATTCCTCCGGTGATAACCCTCTCTTAAAGTTTAACGAAAAGGGCTGGGATAGGACAATCTACTTACCCATCACTTACTCACTAAAACTGGCTTGAAGACCTGCTGAAAATGCATTACTTCGTTGTTTTGCTATTCACGAATAATCGATTTTCAAATAGTGGAATTTCCGTGTGATTCGTGGTACCTCTATGCGCTTGTATTTTTGTTGAATGCCTTACGAAAAAGATTATGATTTTGTTTTCGTTTGGGCACCAAGCAATCTTCACCAATCTCACCACTGCGCACTGAAAAGCCGCGTTTGTGTTGAAATTAAAATTTTCCGCGTCATAGTAGAATTTTCTTTGAGTGGACGGCCGCAGATATTCTGAACGTCCTAACTTGAGTAGATGGCGGAAAATAAAAAAATCCTTTTGCAGAATCCGAATAATTCAGTGGGTTCATTTACAAAAACAAGTTGGATTTTCAGTGAAACTTTAAATACCGTTTCTAAACCCACCACTCTTTGGCCTCAGCGAAAAGATACATCGATGGGTTAGAATTCTTCTCATAGTACCATTTTTTGGATTTCTTGGTCCTGTAGGACTCATTGAACCATCATACTTACCTCACCTTGGGTGGCCCCTGAACCCTGAGCCTCGTTTTTGTTGCAATAGCGCTGCCGCATCGCTGCTGCAGCACTTCTTTGCTTTTGCAGAATATGCGTTTTTGGATTCACTTTCTTCTTGGTTGAAGCGGCAGCGCTGCAGCATCTTGCTGGGAAGCACGGAATTGGTCGGTGAGCAAGTCAGTGATTCTCGAGAAGCGCTGCCGTCTTCCTCGGAAGCGCTGCAGTGCAAAAACGGATGTAGAAAGAATCAGTCCGGGATCGGCCGAGAAGTGGACCTGCAGCATGCAATAAAAACGAGGCTCTGGCCTTCACACCACTGGTCAGTATTCCGCATTGATCAAGGATACTTTTGATCTCGAGTGGCCGCAGCTTTCAAAGGTCTTATTCTGGGTAAACTTATCATTTTCCCCCCAAAATATTACCATCCGGACAAAGAGTCTCTTTCAATTTGTACCGTATAATGTATCATCAAACCGAAGCCGAGCGCAACTGATGATTCATTTTTCATTCATAATTGTGAAAGAAATATACAGGTGTAGTTTGTTTATGCCACCCATCAGCCATACACAACTTTGGTCCTATAATTCATATTTCAAAACATGAAATTAGTATCGTTAATTGCGTGTTGTCTTGTCACCTCACCTGACATGTTGCATATTATGTAATAACTTTGAATGTAGGAGTTAAAGTAATACAACCAAGAGAAATTTCGAAAATTGTTCTTCGGTATAGCAATTATGACTATTTAGTGGTGGAGTCGACCGCTGCATGTTGGTAAGGACTACGCTCCATTTGATGCTGATCTGAGGCGGCAAAGTCATTCTTCATGCGTGACAAAGTCAAGACTAACTTTGCTGCCTCAAATCAACATCATGCGCAGCCTTATTTTATCGTAGGGGACGCTCGACTCTACGCAGTGAAACAGTCATAACTGCTATACGAAAACCCAGCGAAAACCATAAAACTCTCTCCGTTACATAATTTTAATATCTAGATTGAAAAAGATTACATATCACACCTGGCAGGTGCCAACGCGTACTTTAACAGCTAAATTACTGTTTCTACGTCACGATTAGGTTTTGGGATCCCAAAACTTAAGTGGAGGGATACCTGTGACATCGCAAAAGTTGTCCGTCTGTCTGTCTGTCTGTGAGCGCGATAACTCTCGAAGAGAATGAGATATTTTGATGAAACTTGGTGGGAGGATCCTTTGAGGCAAGGGAAAGTTCGAGTTCGTAGATGGGCTCTGTAGCCCTAAATTTAGAGGTGAGGGAGGGGGTTCAAATTAAGGAACAATTAAACTATTTCTAAACAGCCAATGAGATAGTCGATTAAGGGGTAAGAAGACATTCTGTACACGAATATGAAAACCATTTTCTCGCCGGACAAGTAGTTCGCCCGGAATCCGACCAAAACCGGAAAGTTTGTTAAAAGTAAAAGTTTTATTTTTTAGTTGATTAGATGTAGGATTTAGGGGAAGAAGACATGCTGAATCGCTTTTGACAATAATTTTCTACCCGACCATATAGTTCGTCCGAAATCCGGCTGAAACAGGAAAATCTGTTAAAAGTTAAAGTTTTATTTAGTTTTATAAGTTTATTATTTGATGAAATGTTCGATAAAGGGGTAAGGTGATACGCTGAATTCGTTTTGTGCTTTATTTGTTTTTCGGACAATTAGTTAGCCCGGAATCCGGTCGAAACCGGGGATTTGGCAGAAGTAAGGCAGGAAGATTTGATCAATTTCGTCAAAGTAGAAATGACCTATAGCCTAGGGGTAATACACTTATGCTGAATCTATATCTGGGCTTGGTTTTCTCAGATGATTAGCCACTGACCTTCTTCTGTTTCTAAATCTTAAAGTACAACTCTTCCTAGAAATGATCTTTTCTCTATAAAACGGATCAGAACAAACGTTTTTGAAAATACCATTACTTTTCACCTGAATACAGCGATTCTCTTGTTAGCGCATGTCGATTATATCCAGCCTTCCTGCTCTACAACTCGGCGGCTGGGCGCAAAAGATTTGAAAACTGAACGTGCCTTGGTTAAAAAGTCGGAAAACTAAGAAATAAAAGAAGTTATAAATAGAAGATTGTCACATCCTTATGTGTGAAAGCGTTGTCAGCGGACAATGAAGATTCCGGCAAACTTTTCGTTGGAGGACGGGAAAACTCGGCAAGGCCGAAAAAGCGCTAAAATTCGTAGTTACGAAACGGAACAACGGAGAAAGATGGTGATTTTAGAAGCTTATAATTCCATATGGGAGCTAAGTATATTATGAAAGGCAGAATAAGCAAGAGGGGTCCTTTAATAATAAAAATTTTCAAGGAGTCTGGCGAAGACCGGACAAGACCAAATTGTCTGGATCTAATATTACATTTTTGGGATGCCATCGAAACCTTTGTTCTTGTTCCTCCTCCGTTCATTCACGAGATTGAATACGAATTAATGATCGGTAAGCAGAAAGACCGGATCGGCTGGAATAAACCAATTTTGGCAGTTTGGACTTAAGCTTTCTAACAATAAGAGTTTTCAAAGCTCATCCAGAAACTAGGAACTTGGCGGAAACCGTGACGTTTCTATGCTGCATCACACCTTCAGTTTAATTACGGGGGTAAGAACCAGCCTTTATCCACTTTATCTAATTTCGCCAATGCGTACTTTAATAACTAAATTACTATTTTTAAGTCACGATTAGGGTTTTCCTCCTATGTTCATTCGCGAGATTGAGTACGGATTAACGATCGGTAAGCAGAAACACCAGATGGGCTGGAATAAATCAATTTCGACAGTAGGACTTAGGCTTTTTAATAATAAAGGCGTACAGGGTTGCCACATCAGAAGAATTTAGAGAGTGACTTTTGGCTGAGACAGAGAGTGAATTGGGGGTGAAATTCTATTTTGATGAAAAAACGATAAATGGTCATTTTTGTCGGAATCACTGCTTCAAAAATGCTTTTGGCAGATTCTCAATCGGTTCAAAATCCTCCGAGCATGACGAGCACGAAAAAAATCTAAAAAATTCCCCTTCTGCACTCCCACCGAAAGTAAAAACTAACTCTTTTTGTAGTACAGACAGAGTGGAATGCCTTAAAATTACTTGCATTGAGTTGAATTCCGCGTTTATTTTTGTATTTTCTGGGATTATCACACTATTGATAAGACAAAATTGTTCGACAAATCTGGACATTTTCATAAATAGAGTGAATTTTATGTCCTACGTAGGATAAGAGTGACAAAAATAAAATAAAAATAGAGTGACAATTCACACTATCGTGCGAAATGTGGCAACGCTGAAGGCGTATTCTCGCCGTTCCCCGAGGACTCCTCGAGGACTCGAAGGGAACGGCGAGAATAGATAGAGTCACTCCACGCGGACTCCGCGTGCAGAAACAGCGAGAACACGGGGAATGCTTTCAAAATGGACTGTGTTCGAGAAAACAAATATGCAGTTGACGAAATTAGTCTGGATCCACTTTCTTTTTGGTTTTGTTTATTCTGATTGTTTTTTAATTAATTTTACATTGCACCAACACCAGCAAAAATTGGTTTCCCTCCGAATCTGAAAGGGAGACCTTTTTGATGATGGTGATGATAATCGGAGCGTTCCCCGTCCGTGGGGATTCGCGAGAATATGGGGAGTGAATCCCCGGGACAAACAAAAATGCGGGGACTCCTCAAGTGGAGTCCTCGGGGAACGGCAAGAATCCGCCGTAAGAGTTTTCGAAGTTCGTTCAGAAACTAGGAACATGGCGGAAACCGTGACGTTTCTATGATGCTGCATCACACCTTCAAATTACGGGAGTAAGGGTCAGTACTTCCACTTTACCTAATTTCGGCTAGAATTTCGCGAAGAATTTACAAGGTTCAAGAGCTCAAGTTCGAACGTCAGTATAAGTGTCCACTCTGTTTTATTTGAGTTATTTTTACTAATGAACCGGTATCGTAGCGATAAGTAATCCTTTTTCTAGGAAAAATTTATGACGCAAGTGAAGATTGTAAACTCCTGTTTGTTGAGGGGCTGCGTACTCCATTTTTGTATGTGAGTATCTTGGCTAGTTAAGACGACAGCTCTACGCTGTTCTGTGAGGTGAAAATGGGGAGATATCATTACTAGACGGAATAAATGGTATTGCAAACTCAGTTGTACCCTTAGAGAAATTCGCGCATCTTCTGCACCGGCTATCGTCATCTATTCATTAGGTTCTCTATAGTTCCCAACCGGTGGTACGCGTACCCAAAGGGGTACGCGAGGCCCTTGCAAGGGGTACGCGAAGGTACCAAAATCGGTTTATTCTGTAGCTTCAAAATCTCGCCTCACTCATTTTTTATTGCCGAAAGCCTAGTACTACCAGCACAGGCATCGCTAGCCAAAATGTTTTTTTGGGGGGCAAGGTATGTTACTGACTGGCTGGTCAGTTTTATCGACTGTTTAAAAAAAAAACTGTTTCTACAAAAAAAAATCGCGGCACTTCGCGCAGATTCATTTCTTTTTAACCGCCTGGAAGACCACTTAGGGTGGAGTGGTGTTACCAACCCGTGCGTGAGGGCTCTGATTACAAGCCCTAGTCAAAGTCAATGAAATAATGTTGATTACAAAACAGCTAACATACTTCCGTAAAATCTGTTCCTGTATCAAACAAATACTGTTTCAAGAAGAATCGAAGACATTGCAAGTGATACTGTCATTCAGGTTGCTAATTAAGCTAACGAAAATGTTTGCGAAAAGGGGGTGCGCAACCTTTTCGAACCATGATTAGGGGTACGCGGTACGGAAAAGGTTGGGAACCACTGCTCTATAGTAATCACTAACCCTGGCGAATACACCTATTCTTCTTGAAATTAATTTTTAGTTGAAACAACATAAAAACAAGAAAACATTTTTTGAACCAGTTTTTTGAAGTTTTGTGATCTAAACCGTTCACATGCAAGAACACTTACAATTTAACTCCTTTAACTGTATTTGCATTCAGCCAACTATAGGTGAGGGCATTTTAAGTTAGCCTACTCGAAAGCCTACCCGTACAAAATTAGACGGCGGAAGACGGCGCGGTAGACGGCGGAATCCGGAATTTAGGGGCATGCATAACTTTCGAACAGGTGATCGGATCTTAATGAAACTTGATATCTGGAAAGATTTCATGTCTGAGATGTCCCATTTCAAGTCCGGTCCAAATCCGATGAATGTGGGGAGGGGAGTCGGACGGGGGAGCCGGAAATCTTGTGTCACGCTTTGAGTGGAGCGATCGAGATGAAACTTCGTGGGAAGAACAATAAGCACAAGCCGTACGTAAATCATTGAACGAACTAGACCGGATTCGTCCACTGTGGGGGGAGCTGAAGGGGGGTTCCGGAATTTCGGAGTTAAGTTACTTCCAAGTGGGCTAGGACAATGAAACTTGGCAGGCAAATCAGGAACCCGACCAGGTTAACCTGGAAATAGTCAACTTGCCGATCCATCCACCGTGGGGGAAGTGGAGGGAGGGGGAATCCAGAACCTTGAGGTATGTATTACTTCCGAATAGGTGACCGGATCATAATGAAACTGGATATTTAGAAAGAACGTCTGGGATGTCCCTTTTCAAGTCCGGACCGGATCAAATGAATTTGTGTGGGGGGGGGGGGTGAAGGGGGGAACCGGAAACCTTGTGACACGCTTCGAGTGGAGTGATCGGAATGAAACTTGGTGGGAAGAACAAGCACAAGCCCTATGTACATCAGTGACAGAACTGGACCGGACTCGGGCACAGTGGGGGCGTTTGAGGAGGGGGGCGGAATTCCGGTGATTGCAAGTTAAGGTACTTCCAGACGTGCTAGGACAATGAATCTTGGCTTGAACATTAGAGACTTGACATGATTGGCCTAGAAGTGGTCAGTCCGCTGATCCGACTATCGTGGGTGGAGTGGAGGGAGGGAGAATCATGGATCTTGAGGTGTGTATAACTTTGAACGGGTGATCGGATCTTAATGAAACTTGATTTTTGGAATGTCCTGTTTAAAGTCCAGATGTAATTCGGTGATGTTGGGGGGGGGGGAGGAGAACCGGAAATCTTGTGACACGCTTAGAGTTTAGCGATTGGGATGAAACTTGGTTGGAAGAACAAGCACAAGCCCTAGATACATCAGTGAAGAACCGGACCGGGTTCGGGCACATGGGAGAGTTTGAGGGGCGTCCAGAATTCCGGTGATCGCGAATTAAGGTAATTCCAGATGTGCTAGGACGATGAAACTTGGCTTGGAAATTAGACACTTGACAAGATTGGCTTTGGAATTATCAGTTCCCAGATCCGACTATCCCTGAATGTGCCAATCCTAACCGCAAGGTACAAAAAATATTTTAAGTAAAATATGCATTTTCGTGATCCCTATGAGCCCATGACCATTTTTGCCTCAATGGTTTTGCTTACATTTGGATTCCTTACAACAATACTTTTGAGTAAAAGATACATTTTCATGCTCCCGATGAGCTCATCATCCTTTTTGCTCGAAGAGTTTTGATGACAGATGAATTTCTAGCGCCCTTAAGTTCTAAAAAAAAAGATTCATTCTCGTGATTTCCAAGGATCCATGATCATTCTTATCTCAAGGGTTTTGCTTACAAGTTATCACAAAAAACACACGAATTGACGAATTCCTACTTTCATCTTCCGACCCAGCCTTGCAAGTGCCATATGAACTTCCAGCTCCTGTTGTTTCTTCCAGGAACTCACTCCCCGTATTCTCGTGAGTCCCCACGGGCGGGGAATGCCCCAATTGTCATCAACATCATCGAGAAGGACTCCCTTTCAGATTCTGAGGGAAGCAAATTTTTGTTTGTGTCGTGCAATGTAAAATTAACGAAAAGCAATCAGAAGAAACAAAACCAAAAATAAAGTGGATCCAGACTAATTTCATCAACTGCATATTTGGTTTCTAACAAAATCCCTTTTAGAAGCATTCCCCGTGTTCTCGCCGTTTTCTGTAAGCGGAGTCCGCGTGTAGTGACTCCCTATATTCTCGCCGTTCCCCTTGATTCTACGAGAATACGCCTCACAGGTCGTACAGGTCCTCGACCAATATTTTTCACCCTTTCAACCCTATCATATAGATACAACTACGTGATGGCCTTCTATCAGACAAATGGACTAGCGGATTTGTGGCGTCAAATGAAGCTTATCAGTAAAAATGTTTGGGATAAGAGTGAAAGTAAACGTAGATCGTTCACTTCAGTATTGCTTCGATCGTGAAAGGAGTAAGGTCCCTTTCACTTTTCAGTGATACAAGGTAGGAATACTAGCTTTTTGGACTGGGACAGGGCAGAGGCTGTTCACTAGATTAAATTAGAATGTGACGAATTTTAGTCATCTCACTTTCATCATTACGAATAATAGAGACTAGGATTTTGTAAAATTGGTGAGAAAGAGGTTTGGAAGTTAGTGATGTAACTGTATATCAGGTTTTCTTTAGGGATGATTTCGAAAAGCACAATTTAGGCAATGCTCTATATGACTAAGTCCAAAACACGCCAGTGATCCTCGGGAAGAACGAGAAAACGTAGCACTAACGACTCAGACTCAATCCTGTGTTAACCAATCATGGCGATGTTTGGGAGCAGCTGTGATACCACTTCCGGCTCTTCTGCTAGGTACAGGGCGATTTTGCATCGGCAAGAACAGTGATTCATCAAGAGTACTGTCGTTTTTGCAGAGCAACCGTGGTATCAGATACGACGGTAACTGCAAAAACGAAGAATTGCAGACCCAGTTATCATGGCATGGGATGTGCAAAAACGCAACTATTGTGTACTTAATTGAAAGTCAAGAGAGTCAAAACAATTGAATAGAAAAATAGGCCGACTTTTCAGTTAAACTTGAAAGGCTGCTTAAAGCTAAATTGATGTGACGTCCGAAACAGACAGACGTTTTTTAAACACAAGAGAGAGAGAGGTGACTGTTATGCCTAAAAGATAAGACTGAGTTGGGTTTATATATCATATTTATACCAACCAATGAATAAACTAAGTGTGAAAGACAAGGAAACTACTGATCTAAACCAAAGACTACTATACGCCTCTGAAGAGTTGTGAATATACCCTCACTGTCTCACTACCACGTTAGATCGCGGCATAAAGTATGCACAAAAGAGTGAGTAACGTAAGGCGTATTTGATCCCCCGAGGGGCCCTCGGGGAACAGGAAAACAACGAGAACACGGGGAATGCTTGGGAATGCATTTGACGAAATTAGTCTGGAACCACTTTCTTTTTGGTTTTGTTTATTCTGATCGTTTTTAATTAGTTTACATTGCAGCAACACCTGCAAAAATTAATTTCCCTCCGAGTTTGAAAGGGAGTCTTTTTGATGATGGTAACGATAACTGGAGCATTCCTCGTCCGTGGGGACTCGCGAGAATACGGGAAGTGACTCTCTGGGACAAACAAATACGCAGGGAATCCTCAAAAGGAGTTCTCGGGGAACGGCAAGAATGCCTTAAAAGACTGGAATTCCGCAAAGAAGCTAGGAAGAACTTCCGAGGTCATTCGATGAAACTTGGATGAAAGTAAATGAAGATTCTTTCATGACTAAAGTGTTTTAATAGAAGTATTTGTACCACCTGTAGGGGTCGATATCAAGAACAAATAATCAGATAGAATCGGAGATCAAATCTCCGTCTTTAGTCCCATGCAGCGACTATGAATGACCCGACAAAACTGAGCGGACCTAGAGGTATTTACTCTAGCTTTGAGCTGTTGTTGATACCCGTTTACTCATCTTCCGTCTTCGCCGTTGCTCATCGCAGAGAAAAAAAAATGCAGGAAGCGCACCCCGCGCGCTGACCTGCTCTGGAGCGCGTCCATAGAACCAATCAGCTTTGACTTCTACTTTTCCTCAAGGCGGCTTCACAGCGATTTAACTATTTGTAGAGGTAACGAAACGTGATGTGGCGCGAGGCTCCTATGCTCTTTCTCAGCGGACAGGGTACGGGCTGGGTACGGGGAAACATTCGACTCTGCATAGTCATATTACAGAGATAGGGAGACGGAGGTTCTACCTGATTATTTTTTCTTGTCGATATGTAAATATTTTTCCTGTTGTCTCATGTGTGTAAAAAAAATTTTAGGAGCACTGTCTAGGGAACCGGGAGCCGTATTTTATGTCCTACGGGCTACGGAACCGGTAGTTCTCACGGAAACCAAACCACAAGAGCTACGACGATTCCGGAATGTGACGTCATTGACTAACGGAAACTTGTATGCGCTGGCTCCCGTTCCGGTAGTAAATGGAAATAGCTCACGGAAACTTCATCGTACCGGCTTCTCGTCCGATAGTCTCACGGAATTATGTACTCAGAAGCTTATGTACATAGAGCCGGTAGGTGTACCGGAAACTATGTAATTGGAGCTTGTGTTACGGTAGTGTCTACATGGGATATAGAGCTGACGGAACAGTTTGGATGAGAGCTAGGATGCCGGGATTTTCACTGACTTAGAGAAAATGGCATGGGGAAAAATCTACTACCGGAACCCATATATTGAGAGTTATGGTACCGGTAGCAACAACTATTTGGTTGAAAATGACCAGCTCACGGACACAGATGGCTATGGGCTAGGGTTGCGGTAGTGCTAAAAAAAAAAAATTCAACTCACGGACCCATGTCAGTGCATACTAAGAAACCGGGAGTGAATATTTTTAACTCACGGAATCCAACTCCCATGCGCTAGGGTCCCGGTATTGCAAAAAAAAAAAAAAAATTAACTCATGGAGACGTGTCAGTATAGACTTTAGAGTCCGGTAGCAAATATTATCAACTCATGAGAAGTATTAATAAGTATAATCACGCACTACCGGAAGCCTAGCGCATAGGAGTTGGATTCCGTGAGTTAAAAATATTCATCCCGGTTTCTTAGTATGCACTGACATAGGTCCGTGAGTTGAAATTTTTTTTTTGGCAATACCGGAACCCTAGCCAATAGCCATCTGTGTCCGTGAGCTGGTCATTTTCAACCAAATAATTATTGCTACCGGTACCATAGCTCTCAATATATGGGTTCCGGTAGTGGTTTTTGTCCCATGATATTTTCTCCAAGTCAGTGAAAATCCCGGCATCCTAGCTCTCATCCAAATTATTCCGTGAGCTCTAAATTCCATGTAAACACTACCGAAACACAAGCCCCAATTATATAGTTTCCGGTATTTCCTATCGGCTCCCTAGCTTCTGTCCGTGAGTTTGTAATTAAAATTTTTTACACTACCGGAACCCTAGCCCGCAGGAGTTGGGTTCCGTGACTTAAAAATATCCACTTCCGGTTTCCTAGTCTGCACTGACATGGGACATGAGTTCGTTTTTTTTTTTTTGCACTACCGGAACCCTAGCTCATAGCCATCTGTGTCCGTGAGCTGGTCATTTTCAACCAAATAATTGTTGCTACCGGTACCTTAGCTCTCAATATATGGGTTCCGGTAGTGGATTTTTTCCCATGTTATTTTCTCTAAGCCAGCGAAAATCCTGGCATCCTAGCCCTAATCCAAACTATTCCGTGAGTTCTTAATTCCACGTAGACACTACCGGAACATAAGCTCCAATTAGACAGTTTCCGGTATCAACTACCGGCTCCCTAGCTTCTGAGTACACAATTCCGTGAGACTACCGGACGAGAAGTTGGTGCGATGAAGTTTCCGTGAGCTATTTTCACTTACTACCGGAACGGGAGCAAGCAAATACAAGTTTCCGTTACTCAATGACGTCAGATCCCGGAATCGCAGCTCATTTGGATTGTTTTCCGTGAGAACTACCGTTAGGACAAAAAGTACGGCTCCCGGTTCCCTAGACAGTGCCTTGTTCAAACACAATGGCAAAAATTTTAAACCGTCAGAACGCGGTGAAGAGTCAAAGGTACATACCTTTCTTGTTTACTTCTGTTCATACACCAACAATTCCGATGTTTCCTGCTAGATTAGGGGTACATTGCTGTAAGGGTATTTTGAGGAGTTGTATGGGATGCGTTGCTATTTGCACCACCCCTGGTAAACTTGTGTATCCAACCACCAACCTCAGGTTCAAACAAGATTTCTAATTTCCAGAGAAGTTTTTCTTTCAGAATAATCTATCTGGCTTTAAAAGGAACCAACAAATATGACAAATATACTAGACTGAAGCTAATTGAATGGTTTACACATTGGATAAATAAATATTGCTTCAATGACAACAGTGACAATAGGCTATTTCTAGTTAAACATATTTTTCTTTTCAACCAGGATCTCTTCATTCTAACCTTACATTAGCTGCGTTCTTTGTCACGGGAGTTCTCACCTGTGATCTCCAGTTTTTCTTATAAGCCGTTTTTAACTAACCAGTGTCCGGTTTTATCTCACCGGTGCGGACTAACCAGAACCTGCTCATGAGCCCGGCTTCAGCGAGGAGTTAGCCAGTTTTCATCAACTCACAGGTGATTAAAAAAAACGCGTTTTAAGGGAAGAACCGGACACTGGTGACTAAACACCAGAGACAGCCAGGAGTGCAACAAACGCAGCTATTGACTACAAAACAATGAAAAAGGTAGAGTTAGCAAAGTCAATAACCTAGTCAACAGTCAGAAATTCGCTTTTCAAAGCAGCTTCAAAACAAAGAAAAGGCACAGAATTTGAATATTTTTGGACACATGACATGACTGTTTAAAAAATCGTATTTTGCCTCTTGACTGTCAGGGCAGCATGTACATTTCTTTAACATTTTGGCGGCAAAAATCCTCTTTAGCAAAAGCTGAAATGAATAGCTGAGGTTGTGAGTTTACATTTTTAAGAACTATGGTAGTGTTCCAGTGAAGTTATTACAAGTTACGATGATAAGAGGAGGGGCAAGCGCCGTATTGTGGTGGTTACCACACTTTCTGGAACGACAATAATAATAGCGCGGACATACGTCATCACTCTTACGGGAGTTTCTGCAGAACCGATACTTATTATCACTTATGATGCTCGCGACCATCATAAGTAAATTGTAACGATCGTAACAGTCGTGGAACGAAAATAATAAGTAGGAGGAGCCAATTTACTTATTACAGCGGGCTCGGGAACGGCAATAATAACAAGAATAGTAACGATCGTAACTAATAATAAGCTGCTGGAACGCTACCTATGATTACAAGGATAATTTTCTGCAATCAAATCACAAATATTTTATTGGGTTAGAGTATCCAGCATTTAGCATGTATACAGCATTAGGCATAGGGTATGCCAAATGCTAGATATACACAGCATTTGGCATACGGTATCCAAAAATCAAGGGTTTGTTGTAGACTTGGATAGCTACGCCTGGAAGGAAAACTGCCAATGGTCTGTTAAATTGTTACCGATAAGAAATGGATTATTAAAATGATGGGAAGTAAAGATTTTAAAGAAATAAGAAATGTTGGGAAGTTCCTCAGGTTAGCTTTTAAACACCGGAAAGATTTCTTCTGATGGGGCAGTTGTGTTTTTAGTGCTAATAAAGTATTCAGTGTAAATTAAAAATATTAAGAGTGTGTTAGTGTGGATATGCGCATGTAAGACTGTTCACTTTTTGTTTCGTTTTGTTGCATGATGGCCGGATGGCTTCAATGTGCAAATAAATCATTCATTCATAACCCAGGGGCCCTGACAAAAACCTGCGAACCCTACGATCACCATTTGGGTGCTCTTGTTTTTGCTTGCTAATTTTGTTTTACTGTTCTTTCAGTTTCGGTTCACCTGAGCCATGCCTGCTGAAGTAGAAACAAATGGATTGGGTCACTTGGATGGACTAGAGTCATTACTTCTGAAATATAATCAAACACACTTGCTTCACTTTGTGGATGAGCTGTCCGCTGCTGATAAAAAGGGACTGATTCGCGAAATTACAGAGTAAGCTATGATTTCCTCTTCATGACTATATTGAGCTAGTATGTAATACTTTGCTTGCAGATGATGATTAGTGCACAAATCTGTTCTGACCATGGTTGGTGTTACTGTTTCTTAAAATCATTCTTTGCGACATTTGTTATTACTAATGCGTATTCTCATTTACTCAAATAATGTATACAAGGGATATGTCAGCTACGATGCTTCATCAGCTGATGAAGTATTGTAGCTGAGGTATCCGTTGTATACATTATTTGAATAAATGTTTCAAAGTCAGCTTGGGCCCAAGGAATGTTGAGGCGTATTCTCCCTGTTCCTCAAGGACTCCTCGGGGAATCGAAGGGAACGGCGAGAATAGAGGGAGTCACTCAATGCGTACTCCGCGTACAGGAACAGTGAGAACACAGGGAATGCTTCCAAAATGGATTTTGTTCGAAAAAAATAAATATGCAGTTGACGAAATTAGTCTGGATCCACTTTAATTTGGTTTCATTTTTGTTTTTGTTTATTCTGATTGTTTTTAATTAATTTTACATTGCACCAACACCAGCAAAAATTTATTCCCCTCCGAATCTGAAAGGGGGTCCTTTTTGATGCTGATGATAATGAGAGCATTCCCCGTCCGTGGGGACCCGTGAGAATACGGGGAGTGAGTCCCCGGGACAAACAAAAACGTGGGACTCCGCAAGTGGAGTCCTCGAGGAACGGCGAGAATACGCCTCTAGTGGGGCTACAGTGAGCACTAGGACACTTCTACTCATTACTCTCATTAATTGCGATTTTTATCTCAATCCTCCTTGCGATTCTCCTATTTCGCGTTTTTTTACTATTGAGATGAAGCCAGTTCTCCTTTTTGGGATCCCAAAACGTAAGTGGAGGGATACCTATGACATCGCGAAAGTTGTCCGTCCGTCCATCCGTCCGTCCGTCCATCCATCCGTCCGTCCGTCTGTCCGTCCGCCCCTCTGTCCGTCTGTGCGCGCTATAACTCTCGAAGGGAATGGGATATTTTGATGGAGCTTGGTGCGAGGAGTCTCTGGGTCAAGAGTAAGGTAAGTTCGTAGATGGGCTCTGTAGCCCTACATTTAGAGATGGGGGAGGGGGTTTAAATTAAGGGGCAATTGAAATGTTCTTAAACAGATAATGTGATAGTCGATTATGGGGTAAGAAGACATGCTGAACACGGTGGTTAAAACCATTTTATCATCAGACAAGTAGTTCGCCCGGAATCCGGCCAAAACCGGAAAGTCTGTTAAAAGTAAAAGTTTTATTTGAAGTTGATTAGATGTTCGATTTAGGGGTAGGAAGATATGCTGGACTCGACGGTGAAACCCATTTCTTGGCGGATACGTAGTTCGTCCGGAATCCGGCCAAAACCGGAAAGTTTGTTAAAAGTAAAAGTTTTATTTGGAGTTGATTAGATGTTCAATTTGGGGGTAAAAAAACATGCTGAACATTCTGTGAAAACAATTTTCTATCCGGACAAGTAGTTCGTCCGAAATCCGGCCAAAACCGGAAATTTATTAAAAGTTAAAGTTTTATCTGTAGTTGATTAGATATCCGATTTAGGGGTAAGAAGAGATGCTGAATCCGTGTATGACAATCATTTCTTACCCGGAAATAAAGTTCGACCGGAATCCGGCTGGAGCCGGAAAATTTGTTATAAGTTAAATTTTAATTTGAAGTTGATTAGATGTTCAATGTTGGGAAAAGAAGACGCTGAGTTGGTTTTTGAGCTTTCGTTTTTCGCCGGACAAGTAGTTCAAAACAGATATGACTTTTAGGGGTAAACACACATGCTGAATCCATATCTGAACTTAGTTTTCTCAGATGATTAGCTATTTGGCCTTAATCTGTTTCTGAATTTTAATAGTAAAAATGTTCAAGGAGTCTGGCGAAGACTGGATCTGGCGAAGACAAGACCCAATTGTCTGATCAAATATTGAATTTTTGGGATCGCATCGAAACCTTTGGTCTTGTTTTTTTTAGCGTTTTTGTCAATCCAGAACGGGGAAAGCTTCGCGATTCTGCAGAATCGAGAAGCTGCTTCGAGAGCCAATTCTCGATTCTCCTTCTCCGTTCTCCTTCCTGTTTGGTCAACAAAGGGCTGGTGTTCATCCAGTATAAGCAAGTTTTATGGGTAAAAACACAATTAGTGTTTTTGTCAAAAGCGAGAATAGAGAAGTGAGAAGAGCAAAAACGCTAATTCGTACGAGAATTGAGAACTGAGAAATCTGATCAAAACGCAACTAATATCTTTAATGTTAACTAACTTTCTTGAATTCTTTAATATCTTATTTTTGTACTCCTTTTAAAATTCACTCAAGTGTTTTTTCTGCTTAATTTTTATTTTTTCATTCTATGTTGAAAACTCTCATCTTTAGACAAATTTCACAAATTCAAACCGGAAACACAAATTTCAAACCAATAATTCATGACCTGTGTTGCTCCTCGGAAATGATACGCGGGAGCCCGAAATCCGAATTCGTTTATTTCCATGATATCTTTTAACAAAAATAGTGGTGGATCGTCATACATGGTCGACATAGTCATAAATAATCACATATATGTTACAATTTTAAAATTTTAAGCACCACACTCGAAAAGCACCACACGCGGTGAAGGCAAGAATAATTCTAACTGTTATTGTTGACAAACAGCTGAAAAGTCCCTCAGTGGCTCAGTTCGTAACAGGCCATTCTTGGGAACCGAAGGTCGCCACTTCACATACTACCAGACGAGCATTTTTTATGTTTTATTCCACCACATAAGAAATATGCAAGACAGAAAAAAAAACGCCAAACAGAACTTACCATGTTTGTCCGCCCCATCTTATCTACTAACCATTCCTCCCTCATAATTGCCTCCCCAGAGAATTTCGACCGTTCATTCTTTCACCTCAGGAGACTCACACAGAAAATGAACACATCCTCATTCAAATTGCCACACATTGGGCATAAGTAAGGACCATTCTCTACCAAACATTTAGTATGTATAGCTTGTGCAAAAAAAATCAGCGATTTGTTTAGCTTGTGCAAAAAAAAATCAGCGATTTGTGACGGAAGCATTTTCGTTCAAGTTTCTGTTTTCGCTTGAGACTGAACTGATTTGATTTTAGTTTGAACTTGGCTGAGGTCACCGAATACTTCCGGGATGCCATTTCGACTTCGACTGAAATCGGCGCCAAATCCGACGACCGCCTTGAACCAATCCCGCAAGACCTTCATGGGGCTGTCGTCAGGTCAACAGCTGAGGAACTGAAGGAATATGAGAGGCTAGGTAAGCGTTGTAGTCTCACTCTGGGTCAGGCTTATGCATGTTTTTTGAACATTTACGACCCTTTAATCTATCAAATATAAGATTTAAAGCACAACTCTTACTAGAAATGATCTTTTCCCCATGAAACGGATCGAAAAGATGTTTTCCGAAAATACCATTGCTTTCCATCAGAAATGAGCGATTTTCTTGTTAGAGCTTGTCGACTCTATCCAGCCGTCCTGCTCTCCGACGCGGCGGCTGGAGGCAAAACGTTCGAAAACTGAACGCGCCGTGGTTAAAAAGTTGGAAAACTAAGCAAATAAAAGAAGTATAAAACAGAATATTCCCATATCCTTATATGTGAAAGAGTCGTCAGCGGACATTGAAGATTCTGACCAACTTTACGTTGTGTGCCGGGCAAAACTCGGCACATCCGAAAAAGCGCTAAAAGTTCGTAGGCAGAAAACGAAACAATGGAGAAAGGTGGGGATTTTAGAAGCTTATGGTTGTACAAGGGAGCTAGGTATATTATAAAAGGCAGAATAAGCAAGAGGGGTCCTTTAAAGTTTAAGCGAATAGGGTGGAGATCCAACAGTCTAGTTACACTTCACTTATTTACTTAAGCATTGTCCAGATAGGTGTAATAAGCTGAATAGTGCTATACGCGATGTTTACGTCTTAATACACACGCCTGTTCAAATAGGAACCCGAGAGGTTCTTATGAATGCAACGTTCGGTGTTGCCACGCTGATACTGTTTTTCGAGTTTCTGAAGATCAGAAAAAGTGTTCGTAGTACTACTTGAAGTACACCAGTACAATTTGACGCCCAATATATTGTAAAAAGCTATTAAATTTACGGATGGAGAGCATTGATCCTTGAACTACCAGTAAGCAGTCACAAAAGAACAAAACGTGTTCTTTTGAAGAAAAGTTGTTTCTTCAGCTTCCAGTAAAGTAGAACTTAAGTGCTTCCCGTGGCAACCCTGACGACGCTGCTCCGTTCCTCGCCGAGCTCCATTTTCCTTATTCGCGTTCTTACAGCGCGCCCCGAGAAAAAGAGGAATCTGTAATAAGCCTTACACGCCGTAATACATCTTACAACATCTATTTGGACAATGCTTTAAACAAGCCTGAATACCCGGTAAAAATGCATTATTTCGTTTGTCCGCTATCCTGCCGCTATCCACAGATGATTAATTTCATCGAATAAACTTATTCTTTCGGATTTGCGGTAGCCTACCTCTATGTGCTTGTTCCTCTATGCTTGTGTTTAGCGATTACAAACTAATGGATTACAAACTAATGGTGGGTTTTCACTCTAAAATCCGAGCGTATTTTGGAATCCGAGCGTATTTTACGCGTGTTCTTAAGCTTGAAAAGATTTCTAGCAATACGGACGTATATAGATACAGAACGGACCGATTTTCTCAAATACGTCCGTACTGCTAGAGATCTTTTCAAGCCCAAATACGGGCGCAAGATACGCTAAGATTCCAAATACGCTCGGATCGGATTTTACGCAGTGTTTAAATGCACCGTAACAATGGTAAGCCATTCAGTCTACCTCCAACCCCTGATTTTGGGAAAGCCTATGCCAAACGCTGGGTATGTCTAGCGTTTGGTATACCCCATGCCTAACGCTGGATACACTATGCCAAATGCTGGATACTAGGACCCAATAAATGATTGATGATTTGAGTGAAGCTCAGAAATCAGCCAATCAGAACTCATCTGTAGTGAGGTAGGTCAGGGTTAGGGTGCCAAAAGCCATCCAACGTTTGGCATAGGGTATCCAAAAATCAGGGATTTGTGGTTGACTGAGTCAATTGCCGAAAAATGACACACATAACAAAAAGTCGTATCTTATCGTCACCTTCCTACTTTCTTGAGCCGTGACTTTGCAGGGTTGTTTGCAGCCGTGACTTTGCAGGGTTTTGTTGAAATTTAGATGCTTTGCGTCTGGATGAATTTTGAGAGGACGTTCAAGCAGCGCACATTCTGAACGTTTTTTACTAAGCCCCTTGGTGAAGAAATACAAAATCCCGTAGATGAGTCAAAATAATTCAGTGCATTCAAATATCAGATGTAAAAATAAGCTGCTTTTAACTTTCAAGCCAAGATGACTATTCGCAATACAAAAACAAAACCAAGATTTTCGGGGGTTTCGATGATTAGCTAATTATCTTTCCATGACGTTGTGCGAAGGATAACATCGAGGAATTCGAATATTTCGGTTGCGCTTCCGGCGACCGTCTCGAGTTCAGTTCAGTTTTTTTTCTTCAGTTTTATTAAATTCAAAACAAATTAATAAAATAAGTTTCAACCCCTAAAAAGCTCCATGGCCCGTTACATAGGGGTTAAGTGGTACGACAAAGTTTGTTGAGAGTGAATATGAGCGTGATCCATCCTAAGCACCGTAGTTAGTACGCATGACGTCACAAATCCTGGGTCTGGCGTCAAGGCTGAAACGAATTTCCCTATTTTTGGCAACATGTCGTGGCTCGGGCAGATAGGACCAATCACGCCACAGTGATCATAGTTACCACACTAACTACGCTCCCAAGCTTTTCATGAGGTTGGAACGGAAATTGTGACTAATAGTTACTCTTGTTAGAAGGGTGGAACACGCTCTATATATAGTGATGTGGATAAAAACAAGTCCCATTGTTCATTGTATCATTTATATGCGGCTTTCGTTAGAACATCTTTTTTTTCACTCTTGGAAATGGAATAAATGCTTATCAACAACCTTTTCTTGGAAAAGTTCGTGTTTCTTATTGGATTCGTCGACCGGAAGCACATCCTCTCTCTTCTGACAGCCATGTCCCGAACTTAAGCAGGCAGCCATCAATAATTGGTCGGTACTTGAATTCATCAAATATGTCCTTGGGGAGTTCAATCAATCAATCAGTTTTATTTCAACCCTAATAGCACTAGGCTAACATGGGTGGGAATTGCAAAAACAAACGCTCACTAACAGCTCAAATAAAACACAAACTAACAAACAATAAATACGAAACGAACATAAATCAAGTGCAGTTAAAATGTTTTGTGAAATACAGAACGAATGAATTTAGGTATCGTTCTGAAGATTTCGTAGTTTCGTTTCTTATTGGATTCGTCGACCGGAAGCACATCCTCTCTCTTCTGACAGCCATGTCCCGAACTTAAGCAGGCAGCCATCAATAATTTGTCGGTACTTGAATTCATCAAATCTGTCCTTGGGAGTACAATCAATCAATCAATTTTATTTCAACCCTAATAGCACTAGGCTAACACGGGTGGGAATTGGAAAAACAAACGCTCACTAACAGCTCAAATAAAACACAAACTAACAAACAATAAATACGAAACGAACATAAATCAAGTAAAGTTAAAATGTTTAGTGAAATACGTATTTCGTATTTCGTAGGCGGGGGAACAAGCTTGGGTTTCGGGTCGTTCTTGCTTCGCGTGTTAGGTCCATGAGAGGGTGTAAAGAAGCCCCTAAGGATGGTCCTGTGGTGTCGAGAATTCAGAATTTGAAGGCCAAAACGCATGGGAAGATTATGTCTTCTTTCAGACAGTTTTTCGGTTTCGAGGACTTGAAGGCTTTCGTTGTAGGATGTGTCACCTAGCAGCGTCTAGCAGCGATTTTCTGAATGGATTAGTTCAAAGACCTCGGACGAGAGGTCCAATGTAAGGGTTCGCCCCCGTTCGGTTTCACCCACCTCTCCCCTACTGGATTTGGTGACAATGTAGAATGGTGGCTTCCGTCCCCGTGGGGGAGGAAACTGTTTTGGGGTAAATTACCTTTCGTGAGCCAATCCCAGATACCGGCTGCCAGGCGAGACATATAACTGCCAGGTACTCGTGAGAAGATACAAGAAACGGATTTGTGTTGGTTTCGATTTGTGTTGGATTTGTAAGATGGTTTCCCACTTATTGTTTTTTTTTTTTTTTGCTTTCTTCCTTCATTTCTTTTTGTTCTTCCTCTTTCAGTTTTCTTCTCTTTTTTGAAAAAGTATGTGAAAATTAATGTAAAGTGTTTTTTTTTTTTTACTGCCCCCACAGGCCCATTCGGGCTTTCCTGCAGTCAGAAAGTATCAGATATATGTATAAAGGATATTAATAGAGTTACAAAAGGTGTGTTCGTGTAGTTTAGCATGTAAAAGTTGGTTTGTATAATAGAGAGTATTAAACTAAAAAGAACAAAAAACTGTAGTGTCTAGGGTTTCAGAATAAGCATGATCTAATGTTTTATAAGTAGTGAACTGATGACAAAAATGCTCCTCAGCCGGGATTTGAACCCAGGACCCTCTGCTTACAAGGCAGTCACTCTACCACTGAGCTACCGAGGGGCTTGTGAACATAGTTCGCAAACCACTACAATAGTCTGGTAGAAGCCGGGGAGTGGACTTTGATAAAAGACTTTTGTCGGATCTTGAAGTTTTATCTTTATTATCTTAATTTGGAATTTAGCACTTCCTCCAGGCTGACTGATGGACACTTTTTTTTTTAATTCCAAGACGCCTCTGCCATTCAGAACCTCTTGACATATTCATAAACTGATTGACGTGTTATCGGCTTCTGTGTGGTTTCTTTGGCGTACATGGATAAAGATTTTGGACTTGGGTTTCATCGCCATTAAAATTGTATTTTTTTTGCCATTGGATCGAATATTGGAAAAAGTCAAGAATCGAGTTTTGGAAAACAGGCGAAGAGATTTCTTTGTGTTTTGACCATTAAGAGTAGCCTAAGGGATTTTCGAATTATTGCCATGTGTGAAGTAAGCTTAATATTTATAAAATGTGGAAGTTTCGCATTTGACATTATCTAAGGTAAGGTAAGGTACAATTTTAATAGCAAATACGAATAAACCTGGAGTTTCTCAAAAGCATCTGACATGCCAGTGGCATAAAAAAGACGCTTCACTAATTCTGATGGGTTTGGAAAAATTATTAATACAATTCTAGCCTAAGGCATTGTAAAGAAAAAACAAACAAACAACTATCACACATCAGTACTAAAATTTAAGGACAACACGAGAATTTACGACAACAGACATATGACTAAAGAAAAAATGAAAAATAAAAAAGGTTTGCGACATGGGTCAGATCTTCCTCCGAGCACAAACGAAAATGAATCAATTAAATCAGACAGAAAAAATATAATTGCTAGGTAACATAAATCTTTTTAGAGCTGTTTTAAAAACTTTCCTATCTTCGGACACTCGTAACAGTTTCAGGCAATGAATTCCGTACCTTTACACCTGTATGACGAATAGAAAAGCTAGACCTTGTAGAAGGATAAGAAATGGTAGAAAGATTGGACCGCCGTATTGTGTTATAGTCATGAAATTGACTGTTCAGGCAAAAAAGATTTTTAAAATCAGCAGGTAGTGAATCTTCTAGAAGATAACGGTAGACAAGTGTTAGAAGATAACGGTAAACAAGTGTTAGAAGATAACAGTAAACAAGTGTTAAACTAGGCGGTGCTTTTGGATATCTTTTTATTTATTTATTTTATCTAACTTTTTTGTCCGTGAACAACAAAGTGAAAAGCACGGAGTATATAAAGAAATAAGATAACGAGGGAAATGTGAACGTAACACACATACATAAATCCAACAGAGTATCTACCAGTGTTGCCTAAATGTTAAGGAGATCATCACGGACAATACGGGTTAATGGGTAGCCGCACTAATTTCTAGCAGCACGTCTTCGAGCTCTTTTTTCGATATTTCCCAGACGAAGTGCGGGGTCATTAACTCGATTACGATTGCAAACTGAGGTGTCTACGACACTAGCAGCCTTCGCCTCAGTTTGCCATGTAGCCTAGCGATCGTAACGTCTGTCTATAATCTCTCTTTAATTTCCTTAATAGCTCGTGCAATTCACTTGCTAGCATTGGGTCGTCGTACAGTTTACCACCGATACATATAATAACACTATATAAGACTTTTTGATAATACGTTTTAAAATTCACAGTCGACACTTAATATGAACAATTTACCTTACTAATTACTACATAAAGTTAAAGTGGTGTACGAAATAGGGTACAAAGGACTTGAGGTACCTGTCCGTAGAATGTGTATTTTCGGACAGTTTTCAGTTGCTGCTTTGTGTCTGGTGTTCGGTCGATTAGGGTTTGGTAGTTCGAAGGCCGGTAATATAGTTCTATGAAGGTCCGTCGGTCGGTTTGTCGGCCTGTCGCTTTGTCACACTTTTACCGTTGTTCTGTTTGCAGAACGAATTGTTGGGCCTTACCAAAGATGGGGTTAATGCTGAATCCGTTAAAGTTGAACCGAATAGGGCAGAGACCCGATAGTATAGTTTCAAGTCCCTCATTTACTTAAGATAGGCGTGAAAACCCGATAAGAATGCGTTACTTCGTTTGTCCAGGGACCCATAAATATCCTGTAATGACTTGCCATTCAGGGGGCTTGTCAATAAGAGATTTCTGATGCGCTCTTGACCGAGCGTCAGATAGTTCGAGAAATACCCACGGGGATAAAATACCCGACTATCCAGATAGACAAAATTTTTCGCAGCTGTTGTGCTGAACTAGGAATATTTCTCTATAAGGGAAGAGTATCCTGGATCTTTTGTCATAGCTTAGGTACCTGGTGGCATGCTGAATAGTCCTGACTGAAGATGGCTATCTATATCTATCTGAGCAAGAACGCCGATTCGACCCAAGCGGAATCTTTGGAAACTAGGTGAGGCTCGGGGAACATAGCAGTATAGAAGCATAGGAAATGACAAGCCCCCTGAATGGCAAGTCATTACAGGAAATTTATGGGTCCCTGGTTTGTCGACTATTCACAGAAACTCAGTTTCTCCGAATGACCATTCTTTCGGATTAGCGGGACCTCTATGTGCTTGTCTCTCTGTGCCTGAAATAAATAGCAACATAAAGGTAATCCAAATTCACTTTATTTATCCAAAAATTCTTCATTGCGAAAGATAGCATAGGAAAATGTCAATAAAAATTCATTAACATACAAGTACATAATGATGATGATGATGATGAAATTTTATTTACGCACTTAACAAGAGGAAAATAGTGCAGTATAGACAAATAAAAGGAAAAAATACACTGAGCTTTCAATAATGTAGTAAATGCACGAAATCAAAAAATAAACTTTAAAAAAAGAATACTATTGTTTTAATAGTAGAATACTATTATACTATTACTTTACATAAACTTCATGCAATATACAATTTTGGTACTACTTTTACAATTTAGGTACCTACTTTTTGACCAATTCTCGAACGAATACTCTAGGCAGAATTCTCGGTGTAGAAATCGAAGCTTGTTTGTCTTTCTGCGATTAAATGCAGAAACTCATAATTTCTTCTCTAGGGTTGGATGCGATCGGCAGTGGTGAAGTTGGGGTCCTGCTCCTCGCTGGGGGTCAAGGAACCCGCCTGGGGGTAGACTACCCGAAAGGCATGTACGACGTTGGCCTACCCTCGCACAAATCCCTCTATCAGCTCCAGGCCGAACGGATCGTCAGGCTTGAACAGTTAGCCCATGAAAGAACTGGAAAAAAGGGGAGCATACCTTGGTATATTATGACGAGTGAACATACGAAAGCGTCGACGTTTGAATATTTTAAAACTCATGATTTCTTCGGTCTCAAGGAAGAGAATTTGGTGTTGTTTGAGCAAGGGATGCTCCCCTGTTTTACCTTCGATGGGAAGATTATTCTGGAAGGAAAGTCGAAGATCTCTAAAGCTCCAGGTAGGTGGCTTCTTTTATTCTGAAGAAATATTCTAAGTAAGTAATTTATTTCTAACCCGCCATTTCAAAAAGCGGAGTAAATAAAAGAGAATAAATAAACGACATAAATACACAGAAAAAGACACTAATTTTCAGTCATCGGCTAGGAAGCAGTGTAGAAGGCCGTGCGCTGGTTCGGCTCTGTTGTCAATGATTTTTGATAACGACGAAGAAACATCCAAAAGGGTAATACTTGCATCTTCAACTTTGAACTTCTCCGTCATTGTATGGTTATGGCAAGAATTATATGCATAATTCTTGGCAAATGCCTTCATCATTGTGCGTTAAGCACTGCTAACGCTCACGCTTCCCGATGAAATTTTTCCGAGAATTAGTCGTATGGAGTTGTACGAAAAAGTAGCATGCAGTAGTAACTATTACCACGGCATGCTATTACTAGCAAACTGGATACTACTACAGCAAGATTGGATGCTATCAGAGACTACTACTTAAGATTAACCTAGTCGGAGGCATATTAAATCAAAGTATTCCACACTACTACATATAAATACGTGCAACTTTTTCGTACTACTGGCCACAGCCAAAGAATTTTTCATCGGGTTACGTTTAAGGTTTAATTGAAAAGGGTACGACAGTCTAGCTATCAATCACATATACATTTAAATTGGCTTTAAGACCTGATGAAAATGCGTTACTTGGTTGCTCTGGCAGGTTGCTGCCAGAATTATTCAGGTGACGCAATTATTCTTTGAAGACTATGATTTACTTTACTTTCAGTTTCATTTTTATTAAGTTCCTTTTTAATGTTCAAAACAAAAATCAAAATCAGGATGAACTCCTGCCAACGAACCTTAATTTCTGACTTTATGTTTTAATTATTAAGACTTTGATTGGGGTTTTACAAATCAATTAGTCAATCAACGAAGCGTCATTTTTGAATGCCACTGGCATGTCTGTAGTTTTGATGCCATTTGATTTTTTTTGCTGTTAAAGGACCCCTCTCACTATTTACTCTTCAACTTACAGTATCTTAAAATATTTGAATACTCTAAAACTAGGCTGTCGTTCCAACAAATAACCCACGGTTTTGGCTGTTTTATCCTTTTCCGAGACCCGTTCACTTATAGCGAAAACAGGGAAACAATTTTACATAACCGGTTTTTCTGATGGAAAAACTTCTCGCAGACAACCGTCGACAGCGTGATAGGCCTACACATCGAAGGTAGCAAAAGACGGCAGTTGAGAAAATCAGTGTGGTTTTGTTAGAGGGGTTTGAATGTACCGTACGAAATTGGGGTCTCCGGGCTTAGAAATACTTGAAGTGATTATGGAAGTAGGTTGCGTTAGTGTAATAGGTAAGACAGGTCCTTTAAATTTACCTCACCTTTTTTGGCTGAGTAACTTTATTGATTTAACAACATAACAGATCATAACAGTCTTATTTGAGCAATATTTTATTCATTTAATTAACATTTTTTATATTTCCTGCAACAGATGGCAACGGTGGTCTCTACAGGTCCCTTCGGCGCCATGGAATGCTTGCTGACTTCCGGAAAAGGGGAGTCGAATACCTGCACGTCTACTGCGTTGACAACATTCTAGTCAAACTCGGGGATCCATCATTTGTGGGATACTGTATCAATAAGGATGCCGACTGCGCCGCTAAGGTAGGTTTCTTTTTTGACGGGGGTGAGGGGGGGGGGGCTTATAGGAGCAGAAAACTTGACTCAAACTTGACTCAGGGAGCTAGCTGACATATCAAGAATGTACCCAGAGTCGATATTGAGAGTAAGAAAAATTATCGTTACGACCATTGCAGTTTCCGGGCAGTTTCCGAGAATTCGACTTTCGAGTTAGTAGAAAAAAAACAAAAGGTTTGTGTGCCGGGAGTAGGAATCGAACGCACGACCTCTTGACTACTGTCCCGATCTGTTATTAGTCAACACGGCGAAAGGCGGACTTTTACAGTGTATAAGTGCATAATTACAGTGCATAAGGGGCAAGGGCCTGCCAGCTAGCTTTGGGAGCACTAAGGAGGGGGTTCGAGATATCAAAGAAGGGGGGTCCTGTCGACAATAAGTCCATGTATCTTTATCTAAGCCCCCCAGGTCGGTCTGATGGCCGAAAGTTGCGTAATCAAGTTTTCTGTGCCTTTAAAACCATAAGCATCATCGACCTCGCTTTACGACATATGCACGTACATTTTACAATTGCATACAGTATTACACTTTTATGGGCGACACTCTACCAAAATATAACATCGCCTACTGATATAACATCGTATGAGAGGACAGAACTTGAAACTGAGTGGTAAGAAATCCCGAAAAGGTATTGGAAAATGGAGCTTTAGAAACCGAATAGTAGAACATTGGAATAATCTTCCAGGAAGTGTGGTAAATGCCGAAAATATTAACCAATTCAAAGCAGGTGTCGACTACCGCCTGGCTGAAATTCAGTTTCGCGACTAAAGTGTCCCGAGAAATTTATAGAGGCGAAAGCCTTAGTATTTCAATTATATTATGATTAATATAAATGGGGATGTGAATTGGTTAGATGAATTTGCCTTCGGGCGGGATCACTGTTCCTATGTCTGGCTTCTACCAGACTACTGGAGTGGTTTGTGAACTCTGTTCACAAGCCCCTCGGTAGCTCAGTGGTAGAGTGACTGCCTTGTAAGCAGAGGGTCCTGGGTTCAAATCCCGGCTGAGGAGCATTTTTGTCTATCAGTTCACTACTTATAAATATATTATTATTATCATTATTTTTACTATATGACTATATACAAAAATTATAACCATTTTCTCCCTGTCTGTACCACTTTTCTCTCTCACTCTGGCTCTCTTTACCTTCCATATTCTCTTTTCCTGTCATAAAAAAAACATATGCTCTTCCCATCTTAAAAAATGCCGTTCCTCAATAGGCATCATTCCCATGGAGGCTTTCATTTACAATATCTCCTGCTCTTCCTTCCATTGCCGTATCCCCTTTCTAGCACTTAAATAACCTTTTGTATTTGGAGGGGGGGGGGGGGGGGGCAAACCCTTGCGTCCGTGCTGCTAATGTAGGATTCTTTTCTACGGGGTGGGGGGTTGAGAATTATAAGCGTCTTTGACCATAAATGTCTCTGATGGATCCTTGCTCACGTGCTGCGTGGTGCCTTTTGTATGGGGGTTGAGGGTGTCTAAGAATCATCATGTACAAGATTCAAACATAGGCCCGTTACCTACCTGTTTTTAATAGTCAATACACTGTCAGAAGTTTCATAACAGGTTGCGCATAACACTTTCAAGAATAACACCTTTTCACTTAGAAAAAAATGTTATGACCAATTAAGTTTATACTATTTCGTGCCCAGATCTCCAACAACACCTTCAATAGGTAAAAATACTACACTGTCAGAAGTTACATAACAACAACAGCAGGATGCGCGGTTTCAACAGATCACACTTGGGGATGTTATATGTTATGTTTCTTTCGTTCCCGTTAGTATTTTTAGCAATTGAAGGTGTTGTTGGAGATCTAGGCACGAAATAGTGTAAACTGAATTGGTCATAACACTTCATTTCTAAGTGAAAAGGTGTTATTCTTGAAAGTGTTATGCGCAATCTGTTATGAAACTTCTGACAGAGTAGCATATCGTCGCTGTCAAGAATGGTTTTAATTGAATCTCCGATTGACAGGCCTAGGTACGTCACAATGTAAACGCGTAGCCTAACGTTCAACTTTAAATAAGCATGAGGAACTGTGGTAAGCCAGGGTCAAGCGACAGTTTTCATGCGCTTGTCCTGTTATTAACCGGGGAGGGTAAAGTGCCGTACAGTTACCTACTAAAAAGGTTCAAGCTGGCCACCCTGGAAGAGAGACGAACCCGCCTTTAACATCGATTTCGGTATTAAAACCCTATCTGTTCCCCGATTACGTAATATTCTCCCACCCCCTATTCTCCTATACGTATTAGACCCCAGCGAGAGAAATCCCAGAAAATCCCCAAACTAGCCCCTGTGGCCCATGAAAGATATAGGAGTTTTGTTCCAGCATTTGTTGAGTTGTACAATAACCCATAAGTTAGTCCTTTTTAGTGTTTTTTTTTCCTTCGTGACAAGACTATAGAGTGTTATGTTATTCATCACTTTGTATGACCTAAAGGTCAAATTCGGCGGTGACGCTGTGACACTGCTTTTGAAAAAATAAAATTCTGTTCTATTCTATTCTACATTTTTTGTGCAAATGAGTTATTGATACTAGGACTATGAATCGTAGCTCCTGCATCTAGTGCAAATTTTTCAGAGCAGTACCTCAGTCCGTTCCGAGATACAGAGTTGCTCAAAAGATCTAAACGCCACGAGAACGGTCAAAAAGAGCTGAGCTACATACAAATCATTAGTATATTGGTAAAAAAAAGTGGATTTTCTTTTCTTCCATCCGCTGTAAAGAAAGATGTTCGACATAAAAATCATCAAGTATTCAAGATCGGTTGCAAAATAGATTTTTGAAACGTTTTTTTAAATGTCGCTTGACGATATATTCAATACCGTTCCTGAGAATGTGGTTTCCGGAAAACGCCCGTCGGCTGCTGATTTGATTTTTCTTTATTTTTATGTTTTCATTTTTCACAGTTTTCCGATGAAACTTTGAGCCATTTTTCCTGTAAAATCGCATTTTTTTTCGCTGGAAGATTTTATTCTTGGACCTCCACTTTAGTTTTCTATTATATTTATTAAATGTTGTATTTCAAATAATCAAGGGCCATACAACGTAAAAACAAAAAAATTCAGCAACGAACAATTCAAAACTCTAGAGGGGGACTCAGCCCAGGTAAAGTAACAGTACAGCAAGTTCCCCAACGACGACCATATGGAGATCGTCAGCCTAATGTGAAGCCCGGCCAGGAAAACCAGCAACGGGTTCAAAGAATACACTGTAAAAAGTCTCTCCTACATCGGACTTTAGTGGTTGCTTTTTTCGGCGATTTTTAAGTTAAAATCCGATACAGGATTAAAACGCTAGAATGCAAAATTACTGCATACCCTGTAAAAAAAAAATCTTGCAGTATTTGCTACCGGGATTAATCTTGTCTCTATTGAGATAAGATGATCCCTAATTCGGATTAATTTTATCCCAATAGAGATAAGATTAATCCCAGTAGCAAATACTGCATCCTTATTCGGAGAAACTTTTTACAGTGATATTAGGATAACTTAATCTGCAGTATTTTGCTTTCCAGCGTTCTAATCCAGTATCGGATTTTAACTCCCCGAATTCGGATTTTAACTCTCCTAATTCGGAATGAAAATCGCCGAACTCGTTGATGTGCAACCATTGAAGTCCGATGTAGGAGAGACTTTTTACAGTGTCTAGAATGCGTTTCTGTTGAAAATAGAAGAAAACCGCCTTATAAGAAAAACAAAAATCCAGGAATTTCAAGATGGGCCGCTCCGTACGCTCTATAATTTACGGCACTGTTAATAGCTAATCACAGGGGCTTTTTGCTAGAGTTTTCCCTCTTACTAGGCTAAAACTGCGTGCGATTGCGGTATAGTCCGCGATATATGTAGTCCGATGTAGTTGCGATATAGTTGCCGCGAGATACACTGTAAAAAGTTTCTCCTAGTAAGGATTAAAGTTAACTGCAGTATTTGCTACTGAGATTAATCTTATCTCTACTGGGATAAGATTGATCCGAATTAGAGATAATCTTATCTCAGTAGAGACAAGATTAATCCCAGTAGCAAATACTGCAAGGTTTTTTTTACAGTGTAGTCTGATTTTGCAGACGAATGTCGAATTTCTTCCATCGGTCCAAAGTTTCGACGCATAGCATGCAAGTTTATTTCTTACCGGTAGTTCCACAAAGAAAAAATGCTTAAAACAAATATATGAACAGGGGGGGGGGGTTGTGTGTGGCCAAAGGCTGGAATACGCTGATCCCGAGTTCTAGGAGTAGTAATCTCTTAGAAATATCTGCAACACCGAACTTCCTAACTATAGTTCTATTCGGATGACAATGCGTTCCGTACTAGCCGAATGGTTAGCACGCTGAGCTAACAAGCGAGTGGTCGCAGGTTCGAGTCTCGGTGGTGCCTATCGTTTGGTTTGAGGCGAGGGTTAGTGGCGTTTCCCTGTAAGACAAGTCAAAAACTCTACCAGCTTCAAATGGATACCTAGAGAAGTATAGGGAAAAGCACGGGACATGTCGGATGGTTTTGTCCGCAACCCCATATGACACTCCCGTCCGGCCGCGCTACGCGAACCGTCAATAGGCCTATTCTCGCCGTTCCCCAAGGACTCCACTTGAGGAGTCCCCGCGTTTTTGCTTGTCCCGGGGACTGACTCCCCGTATTCTCGCGAGCCCCCACGGACGGGGAATGCTCCGATTATCGTCACCATCATCAAAAAGGACTCACTTTCAGATTCGGAGGGGAATCAATTTTTGCTGGTGTTGGTGGAATATAAAATAAAAGAAAACGATCAGAATAATCAAAACCAAAAATAAAGCGGATCCAGACTAAAGGCGTGTTTTCGCCGTCCCCCTTCGTCAACTGCATATTTTTTTTCGAACGAAATCCATTTTGGAAGCATTCCTCGTGTTCTCGTTGTTTTCCGTACGCGGAGTCCGCGTGGAGTGACTCCCTCTATTCTCGCCGTTCCCTTCGATTCCCCGAGGAGTCCTCAGGGAACGGCGAGAATACGCCTAATTTTTCCATGAGAAAGTTTGCTCTGTTTGCTTTATGGCAAGAGGAGAGAAAGAAGAAATTTGCAATAACGAAAGTAAGTTTTTCGGAGAGAATCATAAACGGTCGCAGAAAGTTGGGTAGGGCTGATCCCGTGCTTTTCTATATTACCGCCCACAGCTAGCGACAATTTTCGACGTACAATTTTTTTTTTCTTGACGTTAAAGATAATTTATTGCCGTAGTGACGGTAGGGACTTAGTGAGAGTGATGCCCTAATCAACTAAAGGAATTAACAAGCGGGATGGTGAAGTTTTGTAGATAAGGAGAAACTGAGAATAAGAACGATTATACAATTCACATTTACCCCATTGACAGACAGGCCAATACTATGATGAATGAGAACGAACGGATGAGAACATGAATGAGAATGTAAAGAATTCGTTGTGTGAATGTGAAACAAAAATGCAAAAAAACAAAGATTTTTTTTTTAACCTTATATTCGCGAATGTGAAAGCTTGAGTGAACTTAAAGGACACCGTGCACTGCATCGTGTTTCTCTTTAAGGATCTCTCTGGCTTATTTTGTCTTTTATAACATACCTAGCTCCCTTATGGAATTATAAGCTTCTAAAATCCCCACCTTTCTCCAGTGTTTCGTTTTGTGCCTATGCATTTCTAGCGCTTTTTTGGCCGTGACGACTTTTGCCCCTCACGCAACGTAAAGTTTGCCGGAATCTTGAACGTCCACTGACAAATCTTTCACACATGAGGACATGAAAATCTTCTGTTTTTGTTTTTTAGTTTATTTATTTGCTTAGTTTCCGTCTTTTTAACCACTGGCCGTTCGGTTTTGAAATGTTTTGCGCCCAGTCGCCGCGTCGCAGAGCAGGAAGGCTGGACGGAGTTGACAAGCGCTAACAAGAAAATCGCTAGATTCTGGTGGAAAGTAATGGTATTTTCGAAAAACGCTTCTTCTGATCCATTTCGTAGTGAAAAGTCATTTCTAGTAAGAGTTGTGCTTTAAGACGTTCTGATATAGTTGACTACTTTAAAGCACAACTCTTACTAGAAACGATCTTTTCCCTATAAAATGGATCAGAAAAAACGTTTTCGAAATACCATTACTTTCCACCTGAAACTAGCGATTCTCTTGTTAGCGCTTGCCGATTATATCCAGCTTTCCTGCACTCCGACGGGGCGGCTGTTCGCAAAAGATTTGAAAACTGAACGTGCTTTGGTTAAAAAGTGGGAAAACTCAGTAAATAAAAGAAGTAATAAACAGAAGATTATCACATCCTTACGTGTGAAAGAGTTGTCAGCGGACAATGAAGATTCCGGCTAACTTTTTCGTTGGGTAACGGGAAAACTCGGCAAGGCCGAAAAAGCACTAAAAATTCGTAGTTACGAAACGAAACAATGGAAAAAGGTGGGGATTTTAGAAGCTTATAATTCCATATGGGAGCTAAGTATATTATAAAAGGCAGAATAAGCAAGAGGAGTCCTTTAATACTTAGCTATGCTTAGTGCTACACAGTAAATTACACAAGACTTCGGTAATTTGTTGCCACTTTCCATGTCCCTTAGATGACATACGTGGCAAATTTGCATAACCGGTCTGCTGGACAATAAGCTTCGCAAAGACAAGTATCAGGAGCCTGTTACGTCACGTAAAGAGAGCAGACGTGGGAAGCGTGATAATTAGTGTAATGCCAATAGAGGAGATAGGATATACTTATGAAGTGTAGAATCTCGGGAACGAATATGATGGAAATATTACTGAAGTAGAATGAATTACGATCATAACTACGACGTGTCCTTTAAGATTATGAACGGATGAAAAGGTGGCGAATGAAGAATAGATTCGGCCATATTCCGTTTGTGACTTTTCTTAAAATTGGGCGATAAAATTCGTTCAAGCATCCATAAATAAGTAAGGCCTAGTACCCTAGCCCAAAGGGCTGTCATATTTGTTTTCATTATTGTCTATTTATTTATTTCATAGATAGTCCTTCAGCCTAAGCTGACTGCGAGTCATATTTGACGGTACAAAACGGATAAGTCTGATGATATCTGATTCTTCCTGGTATTTAAGGAAGAATCTTTAACTGTTTTCCCACAAGTTCATTTTCCAGCTTGAGCCCGTAGAGGACCCTTGCCAAGAAGGGCCGAAATATAGCTCTAATAAAATGTAGCTGACTTATCCGTTTTGCACCCGTCAAATATATTTATTTTATTTCTATACGCCGAAATCGGCGAGTAAAAAAACCCGCAAGAATATGCTTATAACACAACAGTGCTGACGCATATCATCAGTACGTCCGCATATTTAGCGCCCCCATGCACACTCATTACGTAAAGATATTCATCCGTTTGTGTTTATACTTTATGTATTTCCCATGGCCGTTAGCTCGTAGAGCAAATTAAAATATATTTATATATATTTATTTATGGTAAAGGTATCCTAGCTTCTCTTATAGCGAATGCTGACGACATACTCCTTATTAGCCGTTCTCTATCGGGCCTTCAGAATAATGTAAATTATCTAGTTAAGTCTTTTAAAGAATATGGCCTGATTTTTCCACCTGAAAAATGCCAGTTTATGGTTTTTGGTCCAAAACCCCTTGAAAAAAATTCTCTTTCAGTATCTGTCCGTATATATAATTCAGTCCTAAAACCATGTGAGTCTTTAAGATATCTGGGAATCCCTTATGGCCCGACTTTGTCATTAACGAGGGCTCTAATAGTAAAAGATGTGGAGTCGCGTATTTCTTCTAGTTTCGGGGCGGTGATTTTTAACACTGTTGCTCTTCCACAGGCTTTGCTTGCATCTTCTTTTTTACCTTTTTTAACGTTGACAAATTTATCTCATATTAAAACTACTTTTTTTAATTTTGGGAAATTTTTATGCCGGTTTTCGAAATAGCAATCCAGTTCTTTTATGATGGAAAATTATGGTTTAAAAAACCCCACTGATATTCTGAAAAAGAAACGGGAAACATTTTTTTCAAAAATTTATTCCATAAAGCACACTTTGACCGATGCGTTGCGTTGATTGTATTTTGGTTAAAGTTTAGCTAGACTTCATTGAGGATAGCGTAGGCTAATTGTTTTTTTTTTTTTTTTTTTTTTTTTTTTTTTTTTTTTTTTTAAATGAAGTAGAGTTTGTATGAGAGTATATGGTCTAGTTATTAGTCTGTAGACCAATTGTGTGAATTTTATTATATTTTTTTACTCGCCAGCTTTGGCGGATACAAATAAATGAATTGAATTGAATTGAATCTTTAAGGATCCATCCATTCCTTCGCAAGTGTATCCTATCTCTTCTATTTGAATTACACTGATTATCGCGCTTGCCACGTTTGTTCTCTTTACGTGACGGATCAGGCTTCCAATTATTGTCTCCTAGAATATTAATAGTCAGAAGACCGCTTATGCAAATTTTGCCACAGGGGCATCGATAGAGGCTAAAACAGCCGAAGCCATGTGTAATTTGCTGGATGCTTAAATTTTAAAGTAGCCGACTCTCTCAGAACACCTAACTAGTGCGAGGTGTCCTTTAATCTATCGTCGAGGTATGCTTATGTGAACGTCAGCTAACAGTGAACGATCGCCGAAGAAAAAACTAAAACCCAAACCAGGCATTTTTTACTATGAATGCTTATAATAACCACTCACGCTTTTGTCACTTTTTGAATAGTTTGCTAATTCACGGCTGAAAGTGACTCAACAGACACCTGAGGAGGGTTTTCGCGAGCTGGAAAGCAAAGTCGGAATCACTTTCCAATGGTTTTCGCGCTACTTCGGAAAGTTGCCGAACTTTCCAACCCGGTTTTCGCGCTTTGGAAACCGAAGCAGCTTTCCCGGAAAGGGATTCCACGGGGTTAGCGGAAAGCTCCGCGGAAAGTTGAATCTTTCGGCGGGAATTTCAAAGGTGTGGAGAAAAAACAGTGTGTCACTAATAAATTAAAAAAATTGCAATCGTAGTTAAGATTCAAAGAACCGTTCAGTGAACCATATTTATTCGAAAAAGTTTGTAATTCTACATTTTCTCGGCGATATCAGCTTTCCATGCGTTTTCGCGATCAGTCCAGCGGGAAAGTGGAAAGTGAATCCTGGAATCATTTTCCCACAGTTTTCGCGATGCGCGTCGCTCGCCGGAAAGTGATTCCGAGATCTCGCGAAAACCCTCCTCTGGTTTGCTTTTTATAATTTGAAAAGTTTGCCAGGAGGAACGCACCCTCAGAGGAGAAGATGTCGGTCCGAACCTACAGATGCCTTCAAAAGAGGAAGGACCTTTTTAGTAAATTAAAAATCAAAGAAAGTTACTTGAATTTCTACTTCAAGTTTGTGCCAGGATAACCATGAAATAGCTGGCTGTTAGCTGATATCAAGTTTGTTATTTCTCTTTTCCATTTTACTTTTTTATATGCAAGTAACAAAGCCAAGGTAGTGGAACAGTTAAAAAAGTATTCAAATAAGCATACCGCTATTGTACATCATATCTAAAGGTTACGCTCTGCTGCCACCTAGCGTCTTGTTTTGCAGGTTGTTGAAAAAGCTTTCCCAACAGAGGCAGTAGGTGTCGTTTGCAAACTCGATGGACGTTTCCAAGTCGTCGAGTACTCTGAGATCACGCTAAATACGGCCCAAAGACGGAACACAGACGGGCGACTGACTTTTAACGCCGGGAATATTTGCAATCATTTCTTCACAACGGAGTTCCTTGAAAGAGTCTGCAGGTGAGGGATTTTTTTTTTAAATACTTACTATGTTAGTAAACTCCTTTTCGCAGTTACCGTGGTATCTGTTAGGGTACCGTGGTATCTGATATTCAGATAGCGTGGTAATTGCAATTGCAAGAACGAATAATTGCAGATCCAGTTAATATTCAGATACCACGATAACTGCAGAAAAGACTAATGCAGATCCAGTTATCCTTTTAACAGATTCCATGCTATCTGCAAAAATGCAACTGATATATGTTACTGTATGTTAATATTTGCGTTTATACAGATACCATGGTATCTGTTACCCCGGTAACTGCATGTGCAATTTGAATTAGTCGTTTCTGCAGTTACTGTGGTATCTGATACTACGGTTGCTCTGCAAAAACGGCAATTGCCGAAATTGCTATTTTCGATTTCATCCAAAAAAAAACCAATATCCAGTCACATCACAAAGTGCCAAACTTTTTTCCCAACAATTTGACAAAATCCTAGGCTCTAATGTTGGTGATGGTGAAAGTGAGGTGACTTTTCCAGATACCACGATCAGTTACCACGGTCGGACCATGGTATCTTAATATCAGCTACCACGGTAACTGGCCAGACACTACGATAACTGCAAAACGCCTTCTGACCGTGGTATCAGATCCCGATGAAAAATTTGTAGCCTGCGTAGTAGTATGGTAGTAGTACTAAAACGTTGCATGCAATACTATGTAATAGCAAAGAATACTATAATTTAATGTGCCTCAGACTGGTCCAGTCTTATGTAGTAGTATCCAGTAGCATCCTGTCTTACCATAGTAACATCCAGTCTTGCTAATAGTACCATATAGTAGTATGCAGTAACACGGTAGCCTTGAAGTAGAAGCATGTAGTAGCATCAGCTAGTACTGCATGCTACTTTTTCGTACAAATTCATACTACTATTTTGCGATAACTTTTTCATCGGGATGGGAAAAACATAACATGGGTACTCCGATGTGGGAGTTCCCGTTGAAAGGCGAGAGGATGTCCTCTTCTACCCCCAAATTGGTAGACAATCTGCCAACAATTCAGTAATTATCTTCAACTCATCCCGTATAAGACCCGGTCACACATTTTTTCCTTCATCAGTCTGTGCAGACGTTTTTTCTACTTATGTTCAGCTAACGCTGCCCTCGGAGCGGTGTTGAACGGGAAGCGTCCATCGAGGTGGATGGCCCGTTCACCTGTTCATCTGTCCACGCGAAAAAGACAATCGATCAGGTCTTGAGCGACTGTGGAAGATCGGTTCCGTCCACGCGAAAATGCCCATTCATCTGGATGGGAGCATACAAGTGGCAGGTCACACATTTTTTCTGTCATTAATCTGTGCAGACGTTTTTCTATCCACGTTCAGCTCAACGCTGCCCCCGGAGCAGTGTTAACGTCTGGCGAGCTGGATGGCCGGTTCACCTGTTCATCCGTACACGCGAAAATGACAAAAAGATCGTCGGCATCCAAGCGAAAATGTCTGTCGAGCTCGACGGGACCAGAGCAATTGACGCGAAAACGTCCCCTAACATAAACAACGCATGCAAACGCCAAAAAGCTAAAAAAAGCAAAAAAGTAAGAAGATCAGTACGCCACAGTTATGAAAGGATGCCTGCACTCTTGGGGAAAATGGAACAGGCCAAAAAAAGAGGTAAAATTTAATTGCTGAAATGTCAAAAAGGCCATAACAAGGAAACAAGAGGGCAAACTGACCCTAGATAATGAGTAAGGAATATCGCTAAATGATTATTCCACGACTCATCTGTAGACGGGCAGTTGGCCACCAAACCCACTACTTTCAGTCCACTACTTAAAGTTTAACTGAAGCCAAATTATTTTTGTATCATTTAACTGAACACATTGCGTTATTTGGGTTTTGTGAACGTATTGTTTTAGTTTTCACTATTTACTTCTATCGTCATGTTCAGAGTAAGATAAGATAAGTTAAAATTTATTTCCGTAAAGGTACAAATGGCCACGGAAACAACAAAACAACACCAACACGAAACCGTAACCTCGACCAGTATTCACAAAAAACTTTCCCTGTGAATCATGGCTACCTTTACGAATCTTCCCAAATTTCTAATATCTCTAAAATTTCTGCTTTTCAGAATTTGTTTAAACCTTTCCTCCCCCCAAACCATTTCCCCAAATATTTCCTTATCTACGGCCGGCCTCACAACGCAAAATTCTGCTATGACGCGAAAAATTTGAATCTTAAAACAAACGCGGCATTTCACTGGCCAGTGATGAGCCTCCGGAAGGTAGCTCACTGTTCGACCACTTAATTTTCGTAATTCGTTTTCGTCAAGCATACAACATAGGTAAAAGCTCATAGAGGTACCACAAATCTGACAGGGAAATTCCACTATATCAAAATCTATTGTTCGTGAATAGCGGAGCAACGAAGTAACGCATTTTCGTCGGGCCTTCAAGCCTCTTGAAGTGAGTAAGTTATGGGTAACTAAATTATCCCATCTCAGCCCTTTTCAGTTAAACTTTAAGATCTCGGGTAGCCAATACTAAATATAAATAAGAAAATTGCTGTATTGCTTTAACTTTATTCCGGGCTCTTATTCTATCCGTGAAGCCTTTCCTTGGCACAGTTCTGTGGCTGCCATATAGTCCCCCTCCGTTCCTTTTTTTGTTTGGAAAATCCGGAGATGAGAAAACACCCTGATGAATTAAGAGAGATGTAGCGTCCCATCCATCATTCTAGGTCATTTAGCCCCGTCTGGATTAATATGAGGGGAATGGGTAATTTAATAATTTCTGGGTGTAGGAAGTGGGAACTAGTCCCCCCAAAAGCTCCAAGTTAAGACTCATAGACACTCGCTTTGGGGATCTTAAACGCAGGGAGTGGGATGGACTGGATATCCATGATATTTAAATCGTTATGTTCGTCTGTCTGTTGGATTAAGTCAACTGCCGAATGAAGAATGATCTTTTACCACATAGAGCTTGTTCCACCCTACTTTCCATGGTTACTACGCATGACGTCACGGATCCTGGCTTTTTGCGTCAAGGCTGGAACGAATTTTCCCGTTCTCAGCAAAATATCGTGCTGCGGGCTGATCGGGCCGATCAAGTCACAGAGATCGTAATTACCAAGCTAACTACGCTCCCAAGGGTGGTAAGCAAATAGTTACTATTTGGAGAAGGTTGGAATGGTCAGCGTAGTAACTTCTCATCAGGTTGGAAAGAACACGTTCATAATTCAGATACTTTTGTTAAACTCCGTATCATAGCCTGGACAGTCTTCTGCTTGACACATTCCCCCCCCCCCCCCCTCTGCGGGGCACCATACCAGGCAGGATTTCAGACTTGAAATATTCCTGCTTACATAGCAACCAATTTCGAGCAAGAACATAAATAAAAATTAAAGCAGAAATTGACAGTGTTCGTAAGGATGGACATATTACGTGTCGATATCTGAAGTTCACAGGTTATTACATGGTGCGACACAGGTTATTACATGGTGAATTATATTCAGGGATTTTGAAAATTTACGATGAAAGTTGAGGAAATCTTAAAAACCTGATCTTGTGTACGCACCATTATGAGGGGTGTCAGTTGCAAAATGATTAAGTAAAACGATATGGCATTTAGGTCGTCTATGAATTATTCCAAAAGCCAGGGCCTGTATGCGTTCGATCGAATAGTACAACAGAGAGCACGCTGTATCGCGTAGTTTTGTTCTATAGCTCACCTTCACTCGACTGATTTGCTGTTCATGTCGGACAGCTTTTGCATTTGTTAAGGAAGGGTGGTTCTCCCTAGATGTGAGTCGTCAAAGTCTTTAAGACCATCGCATTCATCATTTGAGGTCATTAACGCCCTTGTGATTAATAAAAAGAGGGATGAGTTATGGGGAAGTATAGTCAGTCCGTTCTTGTAACTAAATGGGCCATAAAGATAGGTAGGCTATGGTTCCATATGTATAGATGAGTTTGTTGACGTGGGGGGGGGGGGGGGGGCGTGCAGTGAGTTGTGGCGTGACAATGTCCACAACAAGACACAATCTTTCGATGGGATCTCAAACGGGGAAAGATGCTGACTCTTCTTAAACTAACCGGCTTGGGTGTCTCGGTGAATCAAGATATGCAGTTATTTATAATTTTTTTTATGACGAGTAGTTAGGCCGGAATCTGGTTAAAAACGAAATCCCAGCGCAACTCAAATGTCATTCCGTAAGTGTTTCAGGGGGCGGGGGGGGGGGGGGGGGGACCCGCTTTTTGTATAACAGCGGAGAATGAACAATGAAACCATACTTGAACACACCATGGAGAATGCATTTACAGACATGGCCACGGAGAGCATTCTTCACCTGAGCGTGACGTTTTCAAAATAGGGATGTTCGTTTCTGGAGGTTTGCACATGCAGACTCCAAGACAAAAAGCGCAATTCATTCACATCTTGGACAGCGCTGGCCGGATCGTATTGGAGTTTCTTCTAGATATACGTTTGGGCTTAACTGGATAAAAAATATTCCAGAAGAAGGGTTGATTGGAGACATTTGTTCATTTCTAAAATTGTTCGGTACTGAAATAAGGACAGATGCAAAATGGAGCAAAAATCATACCTTGGAAACACTGTTTCGTATTTGCATTGGGTTTTCTGCAGGCAATGTTAACGGAACTTGGTACTCTTCATTCAGGTTTCCTTTATTGTGCCTCAGACTAAGCCAATACTAAGCAGTAGAAAGTAAGTAAGTAAGTAAGTAATTTATTTATAACCCGCCATTTTGAAAAAGTGGAGTAAATGAAAGCAAATAAATAAGACTCATAAACACACAGAAAAAGGCACACAATTTTCAATTGTCGGCCAGGAAGCAGTGGATAAGGTCGTGCGCTGGTTGGGCCCTATTGTCCATGATCTTTTATAGCGGCGACTAAACATCCAAAAGGGTAACACTTGCATCTTCAATTTGAGCTTCTCCGTCAATGTATGGTTATGACATAACTTCGACAAGTGGAGCAGGTGCTTTGCATATTTGAAATAACATGATCTCATCTTTTTGATCTCCTTCTTTCGGAGAACATGAGTGACACCAGAACGAAATAGTGTTAGGGCGCAGAAGGTGCTGTACAAATTTCCCAAGCTTTACGATTATAGCGCCCCCGCTTGAGGACGATGCGCCTATAGGCGGTAATATCCAGTAGCATCCTGTCTTACTATATTAGCATCCAGTCTTGCAGTAACACGGTACCCTTGACATACAAGCATGTAGTAGCATCAGCTAGTAGTGCATGGTACTTTTTGTACAACTTCATACTACTGTTTTGAGATAAATTTTTCATCGGGTAGCTATGACTTCGACAAGCTTGCCCGTCCGTCTGTCACCGTCTTTAACGACAATTATCTTTACTTTCTCACTGCATAAGTAGTTCGCCCGGGGTACGGCATAAACCGGAAGTTTAGTAGAAGTAAAAGTTTTTTTTTCTGGAATCGATCGAAACGTCGGTGTACGAGTAAGAATACAAGCTGAATCCATAAATGAACTTTGAACAGTTTGGTGAATGCGAAAACGACACTGTGAATGGAGAATACTATTTATTCTCGCCAATGGATAGTCCGGTCGAAATCTGGCCTAAACCAGATGTTTACGAATGGACCTGATTGTCAGACGTACCTTTTACTAGAAAGTATTACCTAAGTGATCCAGTTACGGGGTCCTTTGGGATGATACCAAATATTTACGGGGTTGGCTAAGACCGAACATCTGCAAGACCGATTGTCTGTATTGCAAATACAAATATTAAAGTTTAACTGAAAAGCCAACATATTTTAATATCATTTAATTGAACACATTGAATTATATGGATTCTGCTAAGGGATTTTTGGATTTTCCACTATCTGCTCTAGTAGTGACGTTCAGAATACCTACAGCCGTCCCCACAACGCAAATTCTACTATGACGCGGAAAATTTGAATATCAGCGCAAACGCGACAAACGATCTTGATGAAGACTGCTTAGTGGCAGAACACAAACTTTGGTAGATCTTTTTCATCAAGCATACAACACAGGTACAAGCACATAGAGGTACGACGGATCCAACAGGGAAATTCCACTATTCCAAAATCGGTTATTCGTGAATAGCGCAGCAACCAAGTAACGCATTTAAATCGGGTCTTCAAGCCTATTTAAGTAAATAAGTGATGAGTGACTAGATTATCCTATCTCAGCCCTTTTCGGTTAAACTTTAACAAAACAAATATCTGTGTTAACATAATAAATATTCACCTTTGGGATCCCATCGAAACCTTTGGTCATGTTTTACTCCGCATCTGCGATTCGCACAGCACCTCGCGGAAATTGGTGGAATATTCGTGTGTTCGGAACACGCAACAAAGCGAAAACACCGACCACATGTTGTTTTCAGACATGAACTGGCTTGACCTAAGGTAAGAAGGAAGCATTCGGAACATTAGCGATAACTTACTAGCTACTGGAGAAGGTCGGAAATGCTATCAAATTAGTTTGGGAAAAAAAGCAAACCGTTTTCCCCCAGAGAAGTTGCCAAAGTCTGAGCCAAATCGATCGTCGATCGGAAAAGGAAAGGAGCTCCGGTGATTAACCCTTATGATTGCCTCCCTCCACTTTTCTGATGAGGATACCCTTTCCCCCTTCTTTCTTACTAACAATCTTCGGAAACGTTAGTTAGCGAGCGTCGCTTTGTCTCAAATAGGAAAGGTGGAAGCCTAGCGGGGGGGGGGGGGGCTTTTACATATATTCCTTCAGGCCAAGCTGACTGCTAATCATATTTGACAGAGCAAAACGGATACGTCAGCTGAATTTTATTAGAGCTATATTTCGGCCCTTCTTGGCAAGGGTCCTCTCCAGCCTCAAAGCCGCTCAAGTTGGAAAAGGAACTTGTGGAAAAAAACCCCAAAATTACAGATTCTAGCCTAGCGTTAAATATCTGACTTCTTGAATTCCTTTGTGAGGGCTGCTTGGAGTTAAACAAGTTGCTGTGATTTCTTTTTGGACACGGCTACTTCTTTGCTGCTCCATTGGGTCGTTGATCGGGTAAAGATTTTTCTGCATTTGGTTTGACTTCGGTTTTGTTGTAGAGAAAAGCTTGGGGCAGGAATTTCCTTTCGCCGATGATGCTGTTCCATTTTTGGGATCCCAAAACGTAAGTGGAGGGATACCTATGACATCGCTAAAGTTGTCCGTCTGTCCGTCTGTGAGCACGATAACTCTCGAAGGGAATGAGGTATTTTGATGAAACTTGGTGTGAGGATTCTTTGGGTCAAAGGATAGGTCGAGTTCGTAGATGGGCTCTGAAGCCCTCTATTTAAGGCTGGGGGAGGGGGTTCAAATAAAGGGGCAAACAAAATATTTGTAAACGCCTAATGAGATAGTCGATTAAAGGGTAAGAGGACATGCCAAATACGATTATCAAAACTGTTTTCTCGCCGGACAAGTAGTTCGCCCTGAATCCGGCCGAAACCGTTAAGTTTGTTAAATATAAAAGTTTTATTTGAAGTTGATTAGATGTTCGATTTAGGGGCAAGAAGACATGCTGAACACTTATGTGAAAATCATTTCTTACCCTGAAAAGTAGTTCTCCCGGAATCCGGCCAAAACCGGAAAATTTGTTAAAAGCAGAAGTTTTATTTGGAGTTGATTAGATGTCCGATTTACGGGTAAGAAGAGATTCCGAATCCGAATATTAAAAATGATTTTTTACTTGAACATATAGTTCGTCCGGAATTCGGCTGAAACCGGAAAACTTATTATAAGTTTTAGTTGAAGTTGATTAGATGTTCGATATAGGGGTAAGGAGATACGCTGAATTCGTTTCTGAGCTTTATTTTTTTTTGCCGGACAAGCAGTTCGCCCGGAGTTCGGCCGAAACCGGAAATTTGGCAGAAGTAAAAGGCAGGAAGTTTCGATCAGTTTCGTCAAAATAGGTCTGATTTATAGGGGTAAACACACATGCTGATTTCATATCTGAACTTCTCAGACGATTAGCTATTTGGCCTTAATCTGGTTCTAAATTTTGACAGTAAAAATGTTCAACTAGTATGGCGAAGACTGGATCTGGCGAAGACAATACCCAGTGTCTGTATCAAATTTTAAATTTTTGGGATCCCATCGAAACCTTTGTTCTTGTTGTGGTAGTCAGTACTCGCTCGTTTCTCTGTTGATCCCTGAGCGTTTTTTTTTTTAATTTCAACGGCTTCTCTTATAGTTTGTTGAAGTCCGGTGCACATTCAACCCGATTAACAACCTAATCGAGCAGCAAAAAGAGCAGCCGTGTCCAAAATGAAATCACAGCAACTTTTTTTATTTTTTTTTTAACTCCCAGCAGCTCTCACAAAGAAATTCACGAAGTCAGATATTCAACGGTAGGCTAGAATCTTTAGTTTTTGGTTTTTTTTTCCACAAGTTCATTTTTCCAACTTGAGCGGCTTTGAGCCTGAAGAGGACCCTTGCTAAGAAAGGCCGAAATATAGCTCTAATTTAATTCAGCTGACGTATCCATTTTGCTCTGTCAAGCTCTTACATAATTAAGGGATCAGAGGAAATATCAGGATTTTTTTTAATCGTTCTAAAAACATTACTGAAGCAATAGGCAACTCGTGAATTCGGAAAACGGATTAACGAAATCAGGATTAAGTGTAAATATCGTAAATTAACCAATGACCCAAAACGGAAAATCTGCAAGTGTTTTCGTCATCGAAATTCGTCCCTTCTTGGCAAGGGTTCCCGATGAAAAATGTGTAGCCTGCGTAGTTGTATTTTAGTTGTACGAAAAAGTTGCATATGCTATTGATATTGTAAAGAATACTATCATTTGACTGAGCTAATGTTAAGCAGTAGTATCCAGTAGCATCCTGTCTTGCTAATAGCAGCATGCAGTAGAATGCAGTAACACTGTAGCCTTGACATAGAAGCATGTAGTAGCATCAGTTCAGAATACAGAAGAACAGCTCTAGCAAAACTTTACGCATCTTTTTGCGACTCTGCTGTGCTTTTCTCGGTTGGTCTGTTTGATATTTTTGATAAACGGGATCTATCCAGAATAAGGATAGATTATTTCCGTTACTGTAAGTTTCTTCTGTATCTGCCCCGGTCTCATAGCAATTCTAAGATCATTAAATCTTACGGATCTGAGCTACTGACATTTTGTCACGGCTGCAAGAATTGCACACTGATTTCCGTCAGAAATCTAGTCTGCGTCTGTTGCAGCATCACCGACTGATTAGACTTTTTTTTATTGATAGTTGGAGGATTATTGTATATTTTGTATGTTATTATTCTATTGTCTTTTGTTCTTTTCTTTTTTCTATTTATCTCGACTCCACTCTCCTTTGTTGTAAAACATTTTGTGGGTTATAAATATACTTACTACTTACTTACTGCATGCTACTTTTTCGGACAACTTCATACTACTATTTTCAGATAAATTCTTCATCGGGTTCTCGTCAGGTTGTTGCTGGAAGAAACGGACGTGCAATCTAAAAAAAAAATCATGTTATTTAAAACAGTAAAAAAAAAAAATATCAAAATTGAGCGGATTCTTCCCTTTTCCCGGTTCTTTTGAACAATGCTTTTTCTCGCTTTTGAACAACTTCTGTCCTTGGATTTGATAGCAAATTATTAATGACCCATCATTTTTCTGTTCTTATCTCTTTGAGTAATGGCCTAGAGTGTGTATCATCTTGGACGGGTAAGAGCTGTTCCACTGTGTAAAAAGCATGTCGTTTTCATTAATCAGTCTGTCAATTTCTTTATTGATACAAAAATGGCTTACAGCTGGAAAAAGTAGCAAAGACATACTCTCGCCTTTCAACGGGAACTCCCATAGTGGAGTACCGATGTTTTGTTTTTCCCATCCCGGTGAAAAATTTATCGCAAAATAGTAGTATGAATTTGTACGAAAAAGTAGCATGCAGTACTAGCTGATGCATGTATGGAATTCTCCGATCATCGTCACCATTATCAACAAGACCAAAGGTTTCGGTGGGATCCTACAAATTTAATATTTGATCCAGATGATTTGGTCTTGTAGATGTCCGGTCTTCGCCAGACTCCTTGAACATTTTTACTATTAAGATTTAGAAACAGAAGAAGGTCAATGACTAATCATCTGAGAAAACCAAGTTCAGATATGGATTCACCATGTGTGTATTTACCCTTAGGGGTAAATCTTCATATCTCAAGTTCAAGTTCAAGTTTTTGGGATCCCAAAACGTAAGTTGAGGGATACCTATGACTTCGCAAAAGTTGTCCGTCTGTCCGTCCGTCCGTCTGTAAGCACGATAACTCTCGAAGGGAATGAGATATTTTGATGAAAATTGGTGTGAGGATTCGTTGGGTCGGCGGACCAGTCGAGTTCGTAAATGGGCTTTGTAGCCCTACATTTAGGGGTGGGGGTTCAAATTAAGGGGCAAACAAAATATTTTGAAACAGCTAACGTGATAGTCGATTATGGGGTAAGAAGACATGCTGAACACGATGGTGAAAACCATTTTGTAATCGGACAAGTAGTTCGCCCGGAATCCGGCCAAAACCGGAAAGTTTGTTAAAAGTAAAAGTTTTATTTGAAGTTGATTAGATGTTTGATTTAGAGGTAGGAAGACATGCTGAAGACGATGGTCAAAACCATTTTCTCGACTGACAAGTAGTTCGCCCGGAATCCGGCCCAAACCGGAAAGTTTGTTAAAATTGAAAGTTTTATTTGGAGTTCATCAGATGTCCGATTTAGGGCAAGAAGACATGCTGAACTCTTATGTGAAAACAATTTTCTTTCCGGACATGTAGTTCGCCCGGAATCCGGCCAAAACCGGAAAATTGTTAGAAGGTAAAGTTTTATTTCTAGCTGATTAGATAACCGATTTAGGGGTAAGAAGAGACGCTGAATCCGTGTGTGACATCATATTTTACCCGGACATATAGTTCGACCGGAATCCGGCTGGAGTCGGAAAATTTGTTATAAGTTAAATTCTTTTTTGAAGTTGATTAGATGTTCATTATTGGGGAAAGAAGACACCCTGACTTCGTTTTTGAGCTTTCTTTTTTCGCCGCACAAGTAGTTCTGAGTTCGGCCGAAACCGGGAAATTGGCAGAAGTAGCAGGGACTTTTCGTCAAAACAGATATGACTTATACGGGTAAACACACATGCTGAATCCATATCTGAACTTGGTTTTCTCAGATGATTAGCTATTTGGCCTTAATCTGTTTCTGAATTTTAATTGTAACAATGTTCAAGGATTCTGACGATGACTAGATCTGGCTAAGACAAGACCCAGTTGTCTTTTTTCTGTACATAGTTCGCTCGGAAGTCGGTCGAAACCGGAAACTTGGCAGAAGTAAAGCAGGAAGTCTTGGTAAGTATTGTCAAAATGGATATGGCTTATAGAGGTATATATGAACATGGTTTTCTCTGATCATTAGCCTGGCGAAGACTGGATCTGGCGAACACAAGACCCGACTGTCGGAATCAAATATTAGATTTTTGGGATCCCATCGACACCTTTGGTCTTGTTTTAATTGTACACAAAAATACAAATAGATGACACAAGCACTGTGGAGAACACGAATTCGAGCATGCAGTGCTTGATTGACTACTTTGACGAAACTGATCAAATCTTCCTGCCTTACTTCTGCCAAATCTCCGGTTTCGAGCGGATTCCGGGCGACCTACTTGTCCGGCAGAACTAAAGCTCAAAAACGAATTCAGCGTATCACATTACCCCTATATCGAACATCTAATCAACTTCAGATAAAACTTTAACTTTCAAAAAATTTTCCTATTTCAGCCGGATTCCGGTCGAACTATATGTTCGGGTAGAAAATGATTGTCAAAAGCGGATTCAGCATGTCTTCTTACCCCTAAATTGAACATCTAATCAACTTCAGATAAAACTTTTACTTTTAAAAATCTTTCCGGTTTTGGCCGGATTTCGGGTGAACTACTTGTCCGGCGAAAAATGGTTTTCATGTTCATATTCAGCATGTTTTCCTACCCCTAAATCTCATAAGCTGTTTAAAAAAAAACTGTTTGCCCCTTAATTTGAAACCCCTCCACATTTGACGGTGCAGAACGGAAACACCTCCCCCACCTCTAAATGTTGAGCTACAGAGCCCATCTACGAACTCGTTCTCTCCCTTGACCCAAAGAGTCCTCACACCAAGTTTCATCAAAATATCTCTTTCCCTTCGAGAGTTATTGAGCTTTGGGTCAAAGTACAGGTAAAGTTCGAAGATGGTTAGCTATTTTGCCTTAATCTATTTCTAAATTTTAATAGTAAAAATGTTCCAGAGTCTGGTGAAGACCGGATCTGGCGAAGACAAGACCCGATTGTCTGGATCATATATTGAATTTTTGGGATCCCATCGAAACCTTAGGTCTTGTTGATTGTTAAGAAACTGCAAATTAGCTATATGCTGTGATAGTTTTCAGTTAAATTGATCTCTGTGTATCCTCTCTAACCGGTTCCTTTGATTTCCCTTATGCGCGTGTACTTTAAAATAAGTTCTTCCAGGTCACTGCGGAAACAGCTTGCTTTATAAACTGACACGGTCGCTATACAATTTGTCCTGACCGTAGCCCTCTCCAAGCAACGCCCCAAATTAACAGAACTTGCTAAGAAGCCAAGGTCATGCTTATTGTTCAGGATTTGAAAAGGTGAACTTAATTGGGACTTCGATTTTAACGATTTGCAAGAAGAAACAAGAGCTGAAAGCTCATATGGCACTTGAAAGGGAAAGGTGAACTTGGGACTTTATTGGTTCGATTTTAACGATTTGCAAGAAGAAACAAGAGCTGAAAGCTCATATTGTACTTGCAAGGGCTCTATGGCGGTTGTAGAACTGTCTTACTCTCCTGGCAGCCAACCCTGTTTTCCTCAACCTCTATGTTTGAAGGCGTCTGTTGGTGCCAGACTAGTGTTGGTAATGTTGTTGTTTGTGTTATTTGTTTGTTAGTTTATGGCTACAGCTGAAAATTTGTTAGAGTTTAACTGAAAAGCCAACTTATTTTTGTGTCATTTAATTGAACACACTGTATTATTTGGATTCTTAAAAGGATTTTTTAATTTTCCACTATCTGCTCTGGTTATGACGTTCAGAATATCTTTGGCCGTCCCCGTAGCGTAAATTCTACTATGAAGCGGTAAATTTTAATCTCAACACAAACGCGGCTTTTCAGTGGGCATTGATGAGATTGGTGAAGAGGCTTAGTTCCGGAAAAAAAAAAAAAATCATAAATGTAAGGTATACAACAAAAATACAAGTGCATAGAGGTACCACAAATCACACGGAAATTCTGCTATTTGAAAATCGATTATTTGTGAATAGCGGAACAACGACGTAACGCATTTTTAGCGGGTCTTCAAGCCAATTTAAGTGAATAAGTGATGGGTAACTAGATTGTCCTATCCCAGCCCTTTTCGGTTAAGCTTCAATAGATACAAACAATCAAAGCAAAAGAAAGTGAAAATATTGTTGACAGACTAATTGCGTCACTTGAGTAAGCCGAGCAAGGGACCGACATTAGCCAGTTTTCGAACAAAATCCATACGTGCATACTCCGTCATCTAGGTTCCATCCGTCAGGGGAGTCCCCAGGAAGTGACTCCATATGTTTTCGCGGTTCTCCTCGACTCCCCACGGAGTCCCCGGGGAACGTCAAGGATATGCTTTTGTTCTTTTCGTTAGCCTGTGACCATAATACTTTCCTTATTTTACAAGTGAAGAGAATGCTCTTCGTCATCACGTTGCAAAGAAGAAGATCTCGTATGTTGACACTGAAGGAAACATCGTCAAACCCGAGAAGCCGAACGGAGTCAAAATGGAAAAGTTCGTGTTCGATGTTTTCGAGCTCTCGAAGTAAGTCATCCTTAAAGCACAACTCACACTGTTTACTGTTTTATATTTGACGGTGCAGATCGGATAAGTCAGCCACATTTATTAGAGCTATATTTCGGCCCTTCTTGGCAAGGGCTTCAGGCTCAAGCTGGAAATGTACTTTTATAAAAACAATTAAAGATTCTTCCTTACATATCTGATTTTTCTGATTTTTGTGAAGCTGGTTCTGTGATTTCATTCTGGGCACGGCTACTGTTTTTGCTGTTCGATTGGGTCGTCAAATCAGCTTGAGCGGCTTGAGCCTGAAGATGACCCTTGCCAAGAAGGGCCGAAATATAGTTCTAATAAAATGTAGCTGACATATCCGTTTTGCACCGTCAAACATGATTCGCAGTCAGCTTCGGCTGAAGACTATGTTTACTGTTTATGTCCCAGTATTCAGAACTATTGAAATACTGCAATCTACACTGTCAGAAGTTTCATAACAGATTGCGCATAACACTTTCAAGAATAACACCTTTTCATTTATAAGTAGTGAACTGATAGACAAAAATGCTCCTCAGCCGGGATTTGAACCCAGGACCCTCTGCTTACAAGGCAGTCACTCTACCACTGAGCTACCGAGGGGCTTGTGAACAGAGTTCGCAAACCACTACAATAGTCTGGTAGAAGCCGGCCATAGGAACAGTGATCCCGCCCGAAGGCAAATTCATCTAACCAGTTCACATCCCCATGTCACGTAAATTTATAATATAGATGGCGCTTTAGACAAGTGACTTGTACCGTGACCAATACCATAAACAATTTTTCGAATATAATTTAGAAGTCTAGGACTCCCTTGTCGGAGCCACGTAGACAAACCAGGACCCACAAGACGGGGTCTCATGGTGAAAACTAAATAAAACCAAATATATAATTTTAATGGTGAAGACGCCCTTGAGATGGAAACATTTATAAGTAGTGAACTGATAGACAAAATTGCTCCTCAGCCGGGATTTGACCCCAGGACCCTCTGCTTACAAGGCAGTCACTCTACCACTGAGCTACCGAGGGGCTTGTGAACAGAGTTCGCAAACCACTACAGTAGTCTGGTAGAACCCGGCCATGGGAACAGTGTCTAAAGCGCCTTGTCTAAAGTGCCATCTATATAACACCTTTTCACTTAGAAATAAAGTGTTATGACCAATGAAGTTTACACTATTTCGTGCCTAGATCTCCAACAACACCTTCAATTGGTAAAAATACTAACGGGAACGAAAGAAACATAACAGATAACATCCCAAAGTGTTATCTGTTGATACCGCGCATCCTGCTGTTGTCGTTATGTAACTTCTGACAGTGTAGTATTTTTACCTATTGAAGGTGTTGTTGGAGATCTGGGCACGAAATAGTATAAACTTAATTGGTCATAACACTTTTTTTCTAAGTGAAAAGGTGTTATTCTTGAAAGTGTTATGCGCAATCTGTTATGAAACTTCTGACAGTGTAGGCTCGGTTTTTGCCAAATTATCCACGGCTTTGGCTGTTTTAAGCCTTTTTCCAGGTCCATTGACTTCTAGCAAAAAAAATGGCGAAATTCAGGAAACCGATAAAAGCATGATACTCGAACACTCGTCGGTAGCATAATGCGCATGGACACTAGTGAATCTGCGCAAGTGCAAAGATTAGTGAGGTGTTGTTAGCGCGTTCAGAATGTAGCATGTGAAATGTGGTCTCCACATCGCTTACTAGAAAATAGCAGAGCAAAATAACACTGGGGACTAGCGCCAAGACTTGACAAAATTGACACACACTCGAATAGCATGAACACTAGGACCGCAAGCGATATAGAACGTCCCTACTGAAACTCAATCAGTCTTTCAGCAGCACTGGCTACGATAACTTCATATTCTGAACATAGCAAAAAAATGACACAGCCTCAATTGTTCCCTAGGTGTGGGCAGATCTCACCTTTCCTTTACTAAAAATTTCTGAACGCGAAAGTTTGTCTCGCTTCAAATGCTGCAATCGTAGTGGGTGGCGCTATGAGTATGGCCCGTTCGCAAATTATGGAAAGCATAGGTATTGGCGCTACTCGCTGGTGATATTTTGCTCTAGAAAATAGCTTTTCACGATAAAATGGTCCGGAAGTAATATTTTTCAGAAATATTCATAAGTTAAAGCTCCCTCCTGCAAACTGCAGTGTTCGCTATGACCGTTCATTCGTCCCGTACTTTTGCAAAAATTTTAACAGTGACTTGACTTAAATTGTGACCTCAAGTGTTTCTATCTTTGACGTCCCATTCGTTTTTGGATAATTATGGCTAATTAATAAACTTGATTTGACTTGACATGCCCTGTTAAATTAGGGCCTCTCATGTTAGCGCCTGCCGACTGGGGCCGGGCTTGGCGCAAAAATACTTGGTGGGCTCGCAAAAACTGGCTCGCAAAAAATTCAAAACAAATGCGCGGCGTGGTTAAATGCTAAGAAATCATAAGGCGCCTGGACGTCCGCAATGACGAAGTCCGATTAGACAGACCATCTCAATCCCAAAACAAAATTATTGTCCGACAAACCAGGAAATCTTGTCTAGCGATGAGAAGCGAAACATTCAAATACACTGATTTACAAGGATTTTGTTAAAGTTTAACTGAAAAGCCGACTACTGACTACTCTAGTTATGTCGTTCAGAATATCTCCGGCCGTCCCCACAAATGAAAATTCTATTAGAACGCGAGAAATCTTAAACTCAACACCGCGCGGCTTTCCATTGGGTAGTGGTGAGATTGGTGAAGATTGCTTAGTGCCTGAACAGAAAAAATGAATCATAAATCTTTGTCAAAAATACAAGCGCATAGAGGCACGACAAATCACACGGAAATTCCACTATTTGAAAATCGATTATTCCTGAATAGCGGAAAAACGAAGTAATAACGCATTTTCAGCGGGTCTCATGCCAATTTTAGTGAATAAGTGATGGGTAACTAGATTGTCGTATCCCAGCCCTTTTCGGTTAAACTATAAGAGGATATTTCAGGGGCCAGAAATCCATGTCAGTCGCCAGTTGGATTGTGAAAACGGTGAAAAGGCGGAGCGCTCCTTTAAATGGACAATTGGGGCATCCCCTACGGGAAAATCCAGCCTAAAACCAAGGCTGACATTCCTATTGCTGTAGACCTATCAAGTTTCATTAGAATCTTAGAAATTCCCCGACCCCTTTATCTTCTCGACAGAAGTCTTATCCGCTGCAGATCTCAAGTGGGGGTTCTAACGCGAGATCACGTCCCTCCATTCGTTTGGTCCATACGCGTAATGACTCCTTCAGCACAAACTGACTATGAATCATACAAAAATAAGACCAAATGCTTTGATGGGATCGCAAAGGGGAAGATTCATTCGACTTATTCATCCAGACTATCAGGTCTTGTAATTTTCTAATCTTCGCTATATCCCTATGCACGTTATTTGTCCCTAATCAATCGCTTACCGAATCCATTAGAGAATTCCTTTCTGTCTTTAATTTCCGGACTAACCCAAATTACGACCCCATATCGGCTTATCATATGTAATCGGCTTCAGAACAAACTTTTTGTTCTGTAAATTTCCGGCTTTTGCCGCATTCCATCGAACTTATTCTCCGGTAAAAATGAAATTCAAAAACGAATCTATCTTTATCGATTCTCTAATCCTCTAATGTATATCGAATGTCTAATCAACTTGAGAGAAAACTTTTACTTTTACTAATTTTCCGATGATGGTCGGATTCCGGGCAAACTACTTGTCTGGCGAGTAAATAAATTTCAGATATGGATTCAGCATGTCCCAGGGCATCCCTTTGGTTGGCATAAGAAGACAGGACAGATCCTGTTTTCGTTTTTAGTTACGTTATGTAATGCTCTCTAAATCTCTGGCTCAGTCGTCCGTTTAGCCTAATCGAGTATTAGCATCATTTCCTCGTATTCTTCTGCCTCCCCCCCCCATTTTTTTTTCTATCCGAGCCAGACTTTAATCAGAAATTAGCAATTGTTTAGAATTCAGATGGAGATTATCCTTCCATAACTCTTTTAGAAACGTTTTCTACGCTCTTAGAAAAGTTCGAGTAGGGATCAACAGCGTTGCATAGTTTTATTAGTTCCTGGATGGCAGTGAAAAGGGTATTATTTTTTTTTATTGGGCGTAAATTTATGGCTAAACAAGGCCAAATGCTTTGGCTGGGTCCCAAACGGGGAAACGTTCTTCTTCGTTTCCTCCCTCGGGCCTGCCAGTACAGTAGCCTGAAGCCGTTTTCATGCTGTATGAGACAAAAGAGTTCATAGTTAGTTCGATCAAGCAACTCGTTCGGGTTTCTTGTGTTTCAACGGATGTTCATCCCAACTAACAGCTTTTCTTGTTCTTTTTTGTCATTCAGAATCGAAATCTTTTTTATTTAATCTTTTCCGGTCTTTCCGAGTTTTGGTCGTTATGGTTACCAGTAGCCTAGCTTCGGTGGCCGAACTGTTTCCGGCCAAAAAGAGGCAGCATGTCCCTGCTCATTTTTTGTTTTTATTAAAGCCTATTTCTTTGTTGATAGAAAGGCCGCAGGTAGGAAAGTTTCCACCTGCTAGTTTCTAGAAATGAAGTTTCATTTTAATCCGTTGATAGAAAAGGGTTAAGCTAACTCTGCTATGTACACCAGGTACATCCTATACAACACTGAACATGGGACGATAATTGGTAACATCATTAGAACCAGAGTATACGAACACTAGGAAGTAGCTCCAAGACTTGAAAAAAGTGACACACACTCGAATAGCAGCGACGCTAGCACCACCAGCGATAGGTAACGTCCCTACTCAAATTCAATCAGTCGTGCACTAGCGCTGGCTCCGATAACTTCATATCCTGAACACAGCAAAAAAAAGATACAGCCTCCACTGTTTCCTCGATGTATGCAGACCGCATCTTTGCTTTACTAGAAATTTCTAAACTCGCTAGTTTGTCGCGCTTTAAATGCCACAAGCATTTAAGCCGTTTGCGAAGCATAGAAACCATAGGTCTTGGCGCGACTCCCTAGTGTTATTTTGCTCTGATTAGAACGAAATATTACAGACAATCGGTAGATATTTTGAGTAACATAAACCGTTACAGTGGGAGATACGAAAAGTTGACTGAAGAGCTTATTTTGCCTGTTTCCCACCACGGGGATAAAGTTGCTACCTTTCAGTTCCAAACACTCGGAAGAAAATTGATCAAAGAAAATCAATCCCTCGCAATGTCTCAACTGCGAAAACACACTATTAGCCTACGCGCAATCTTGACAAACATCTGATTGGTTTACATGAGGGGTATCCAACCTCAGAAGCTCTAAAGAAGTTTCTCCTTCAGAATAATCGATCTGGCTTGAAAAGGAACCATTAAATATGACAAACATACAAGATTAAAGCTAATTGAACGGTTTACATATTGTATAAATAAATATTGTTTCAGTATTTCTAGTTAAACATATTTTTCTTTTCAAACAAGATCGCCTCGTTCTAACCTTAGCTCGAAAACCTCTCCGTGACTTACAAAATGATGAAAAAGGTAGAGTTACCAAAGTCAATAGCCAGAAATCCCTTTTCAAAGCAGCTTCAAAAACAAAGAAAAGGCACAGAATTTGAATATTTTTGCACACATGACTGTCGAAAACGTCATATTTTGCCTCTCGACTGTCTAGAACAGCATGTACATTACACTTAACATTTTCGCGGCGACATTCGAGGTAGTGTAAAAACCAGGTCAGGTATCTATATGTAGTAGGGAGCTGCTACTTAACCAATCACGAACAGCGGGCTCAGCTGTGAAACGACTCCCATGGAGAGATTGGCATTGGCCAGAGTGGAAAAGCACAACCCATTTAAATGTAACCTACTCCTTAACCTGAACCCCCTTCCCTATCTATAAAACGGGGCCCTTCTACTTGACCTGTGCTTTGCCGAAAGGATTTTTTCGTATTCGTATTCGTTTAATAAAATAGCTATCGTAGCACTCAAAATAGAACGCTAAATTATGCTACTTTTACAATCACAAAAGGTCACTTGTTAAAGGACGCCTCTTGCTTATTCTGCCTTTTATAATATACTTGCTCCCGTATGGAAATATAAGCTTCTAAAATTCCCACCTTTCTCCATTGTTTCGTTTCGTAACTACGAATTTTTAATGCTTTTTCGGCCTTTCCGTGTTTGCCCGTCACCCAACGAAAAGTTTACTGGAATCTTCATTGTTCGCTGACAACTCTTTCACACATAAGGATGTGATAATCTTATGTTTATTACTTCTTTTATTTGATAAGTTTTCCCCCTTTTTAACCAAAGCACGTTCAGTTTTCAAATCTTTTGCGCCCAGCCGCCGCCTCGGAGAGCAGGAAGGCTGGACATAACGGACAAGCGCTAACAAGAGATTCGCTAGTTTCAGGTGGAAAGTAATGGTATTTTCGAAAACTTTTTTTCTGATCCGTTTTATAGGGAAAAGATCATTTCTAGTAAGAGTTGTGCTTTAAATACACTTATTGAAATATGGCATCCATGAGTTTGCGAATCTGTTCGTACGGCAGTTGACTGGTTCTAGTTTGTTGTAATGCCTAGTAAGTCTGCTGATCGATGCGGATGGTGGAAGTATGGATCGGTGCTTCTCGTTTGCTAATAGCGTTTTCCCGAATTTCATTATTGGACAGGTTCAAGAGCTCAAGGGCACTTTCGTAGTTGCTGGATTCTTACACCAAGTTTGAACAAAGTATCTCACGAGAGTTAAGCCGATTTCACACTGACGCGTTAAGGCTTTCACACTGAGCTACGCAACCTCTGCGTCGCGCTTGCGGGGACGCAACGCAGAGCTTACGCAGACAAATAAACGCAACGCAAGAATAGAACCAAGTTCTGTTCTTGCATACGCATCAGATTTTTCAGTGAAAAAATGGAAGTTTTTGAAGACAAACTGGATAAAGCCTACTAACGATGAAGAAAAACTTAGTAATGATGTAAGAAACGAGAATTCAGCGTAAGAAAACGAGAAAGGAAAACGTAAATACACATCCAGCGTGAAAGCTTGTCGCGCAAGTGTGAAAGATACGCTACGCAACCTGTACGCAGCGCAAGATAAACGCATACGCAGCGCATCGCAACGACGCATCAGTGTGAAAGCGGCTTTAACGTGTTAACAGAGGGACGAGGAGACAGATAGACGGACAAACTTTACGAAGTCATAGTTATCTCCTCACAAGAGATGGGCGAATCCGATTCCTAGTCCGCCATTTCATGCTGAGGATTCGAATCCGGAATCGAATCTGGATTCGAATCCGACCTTAACGAAAATCAAATCGTATACATAGGCAATAGTTTAAAATCATAGGTGACGAACAGCCCTGATATCTTAATTTAAGGTAATCGAAAAACGTGATAGATTACTGAGGATGGTTGGCGGTGGAGATAAAAAGTTGGATTGGGTAAGCCCCCTGTACAAAAATCGGGAAACGAAAAAATATTGCAGGTTTGGAATCCGATTCCAGCCTGGCAAGCGGAAGATTCGAATCAGTGTTCGGATTCGCCAATCTCTGCTCCTCACTACGTTCTGGGATCTAAAAATTCGGTTCATTTGTGAACAGACAATGACAACACACCCTTAAAGTTTAACTGAAAAGGTCTTAGTTAGGACAGTCTTGTTACCCATCACTTATTCACTTAAAGAAGCTTGAAAACCCGGCGAAAATACGTTACGTCGTTGCTCCGCTATTGACGTATAATCGATTTTCAAATAGTGGAATTTCCTTGTCTGATTTGTATGCTGTATGCGCTTGTATCTGCGTTGTATGCTCGACGAAAACGATTTACGAAAACTAAGTGTTCACTTAGTCAGCTACCTTCCGTAAGCTGATGACTGGCCACTGAAACGCCGTGTATGTATTGAAATTCTATTTTTCTGCGTCATAGTAGAAATTTGCGTTGTGAAAACGACTGTAGGTATTTTGAACGTCATTCTAGAGCAAATTGTGAAAAATAAAAAAATCCCCTAACACAGTCCAAAAAATGCAGTGTATTCAGTTGAAGGACACAAAAATAAATTAGCTTTTCAGTTAAACTTTAAGCTTGGCTCTCAGAGTACAGACTTCGCATCTTGACCTGATTTTACCATCTAACAAAACTTGGGTTTTTATTTAGCCGCTACTTCTGGAGGTCGACAAACTTAACCTGTACTTTGTTTGACCCAAAGGAGTATTACTTATCAGGTTTGATAAGAATATCTCTACCATCACGAGAGTTATCATGCCAGCAGATGGACGGACAGATAGACGGAAAAACTATGCAAAATCATAGGTATCTCCTCACTGTGTTTTGGGATCTAAAAAATCGATTCTTTGTGAACAAACAATTTCAACAGACCTTTAAGCGTGGCTGTCACAGAGTCCAGACTGCACATCTAGACCTGGTCTTTCCATCTAACAAAGCTTATTTCTTAGCCACGAATTCCGTAGCTCTACGAGCTTGACCCGTACTTTGTTTAACCCGAAGGTTTATCACTTCGTGTTCGAAAACAATATCTCCAACCCTTCGAGAGTTATCGTGGTAACAGATGGTCGGACAGACAGGCGGACAAACTGTGCGAAGTCAAAGGAATCTCCTTACTACTTTTGGAAACATCTGTTCTTTATGAACAAACAATATATGGTTGGAAGCCAAGCTGACCATTCATTGTAAACAAAATAGAAAAAAAACGAGATTTTCGTTTTTTTTCTTGATCAGCTAGTTACCCCTCCAAGATGATGTGCTGAGGATGGTTTGCCGGAAGTGCAACCGAAATATCCGAAATTTTATTTACCCCTTGCACATCATCTTGAAGGGGTAACTAGCTGATAAAAAAAAACCCCAAAATCTCGTTTTTCTATTTTGTTGGAACAAACATTCGAAGACACTCCTAAGGTTGGTTCAAAACTTCTAAACCAGACCTGATATTTTCATCTATCAAGCCTATGTTTTATTCGGCCACTGCTTCAGTAGCATTCTGGATTCCTCTTGGCTCTCTGCCGCTTGAAAGTTTTCTTATTATTTCTCCAGCAGTTTCCGAAAGCTCTATAATCATTCGGCTGTCAAGGTCTCAAGAAAAACACTCTTAGTTTGGAATGTTCGAACATTCCAAAAAGATTTTAGTGGAAGTCTCAGATCCCAAACGAGATTGAGGGACATCTGTGGCCTAGTAAATTTGTCCGTCCGTCCTTCTGTCGTAAGCCCGCGAACTATCTGAAGTAAAAAAAAAATACTCTATGACTGACCTCCGCACATTCATAAGAAGTTTAGTAGAGGTCTTTCGGATCCTAAACTAGAGTTAGGGCTTAGTAAATTTGTCCGTCCGTCCATCTGTCTGTGACCGCGCTGTATGACTGACGTTCGCACATCCATAAGAGGTTTAGTAGAGGTCTTTCGGGTCCTAAACTAGAGCTAGGGAAATCCGTGGCGTAGTCAATTTTTCCGTCCGCCTGTCTGTGAGCACGCTAACGATCTGATTTATTTAAATGCTCTATGACTGACGTCCGCAGATTCCTAAAAGGTTTAGTAGAGGTCTTTCGGATCCTAAACTAGAGTTAGGGAAATCTGTGGCGTAGTAAATTTTTCCGTCCGTCCATCTGTGTTTGAGCCGCTAACTATCTAAAAAAAAAAACAAAAAAAAAACTCTATGACTGGCGCCCGCACATTCCTAAGTGGTTTAGCAGAGGTCTTTGGGACCCTAAACTAGAGCTAGGGAAATCTGTGGCGTAGTAAATTTTTCCGTCCGTCCATCTATCCGTAAGCACGCTAACTGTGGGAAATAAAACTGTAGCATACTCGGTGACTGACGATTGCACATTCTTGAGGGGTTTTAGTGGAGGTCTTCCAAATCTCAGTCTTCGATCCCGAGTTAGGGACATCGGTGACGGAGTAAGTTGGTCAGTCCGTCCATCTGTCTGTCAGCACGCTGACGTTGGAAATAAAAAATACCCTTTGACTGACGTTCGGAATTGTCAAGGGGTTTTACCGTAGGTCTGTCAGATCCTGAACAAGAGTTAGGGACAAATATTATGTAGTAACTTTGTTCGTCAGTCCATCTGTCTTTAAGCGCTAACCATCGGAAATAAAAATCTGTGACTGACCTTCGCAAATTCTCATGGGGTTTTAGCGTAGGTTAGCGTAGGAATGACAGTTGGGACATACACAGTAAAGATATGCTTATTTGAACACGTTTTTAACTGTTCCCACTACCTTGGCTTTATTACTTGCATATAAAAAAAATAAAAAAATAACAAACTTGGTCTCAGCTAACAGCCAACTATTTCAGGGTTGTCCTGGCACAAACTTGAAGTAGAAATTCAATTAACTTTCATTGATTTTGAATTTAGTAAAGGTCCTTCCTCTTTTGAATGCATCTGCAGGTTCGGACCGCCATCTTCTCCATTGAAGGCGCGTTCCTCGTGGCAAACTTTCCAAATTATAAAAAGCAAACCAGGTGTCAGTTGAGTCACTTTCAGCCATGAATTAGCAAACTATTCAAAAAGTGACAAAAGCGTGAGTGGTTATTATAAGCATTCCTAGTAAAAAATGCCTGGTTTGGGTTTTAGTTTTTTGTGGCACTTGCCTTCCGGCCAAGTGCCATATACCTATCACTTTTCCGTCGGTCTGTCGGTCGGTCGGTCGGTCAGTCCGGTGTTTGCGAGTTAGGGTACTTCCAGATGTACTAGGACGATGAATCTTGGCAGGCATGGTAGGGACCCGACCAAACTAACTTGGAAATAGTCATTTTCCCGATCCGACCATCGTGGGGGGAGGGGGACTTGACGGAATCCGGAAAATAGGGGCATGCATAACTTTCGAATGGGTGATCGGATCTTAATGAAACTTGATATCTGGAAAGACCTCTTTTCTCAGATGTCTCATTTCAAGTCCGGACCGGATCCGATGAATCTGGGGGGAGTCGGAGGGGGGAACCGGAAATCATGTGAAACTCTCAGAGTGGAGCGATCGGGATGAAACTTGGTGGAAAGAACAAGCACAAGCTCTAAATAAATACATGGCAGAACTGGACCGGATTCGGACACTGTGGGGGGGGGGGGAGTTGGAGGGGGTTCCGGAATTCGGCGATCCGTAGTTAATGTACTTCCAGATGGGATAGGACGTTAAAACTTGGCAGGCATATCAGGGACCCGACCAGGTTAACTTGGAAACACTCACTCGCCCGATCCGACCATCGCGGGGGGAGGGGGAGGCGGCGGAATCCGGAAATTAGTGGCATGCATAACTTTCGAACGGGTTATCGGATCTTTATGAAACTTGATATCTTGAAAGAATTCATGTCTCAGCTGTCCCATTTCAAGTCCGGACCGGATCCCATGAACTGGGGGGGGGGGATCGGAGGGGAGAACCGGAAATCTTGTGACACGCAGAGAGTGGAGCGATCAGGATGAAACTTGGTGGGGCGTACAGGCACAAGTCCTAGGTGCATCAGTGACAGAATCGGACCAGATTCGGGTACCAAGGGGGGCTGTAGGGGGGTGTCCGGAATTATCGGTGATCGTGAGTTAAGGTACGTCCAGATGTGCTAGGACGATAAAAGTTCGCTGGAGCATTAGAAACTTAACATCATTGGGTTAGACATCGTCACTTCTCCGATCCGACCATCCCTTAAAGAGCTCATCTTAACCGCAAAATACAAAAAATACTTTTAAGCAAAATTTACTTTTTTCACGATCGCACTGAGTACATGATCCTTTTTGCCTAAAGGGTTTTGCTTAGAAATTAATTTTTAGCACCCTTAAAGTGCGCATCTTAACCGAAAAGTGAAACAAAAACTTTTGACCATCATTTCCATTCTCTGACCCAGCCTTGCAAGTTTGGTGCAAAACAATGCTTTTGACCGTCACTTCCATCTGACCCAGCCTTGCAAGTGCCATATGAGCTTTCAGCTCTTGTTTTTTCGGCGATCGTTCTTAGCAGACGTTGACATAAGCATACCTCTACTGTATTATGTAGTAAATTTGTCCGTCAGTCTATTATGTCTTTAAGATCTATCTATCGGAAATAAAAAATACTCGGTGACCGAGGTTCGCACATACCGGTTTTAGCAGAAGTCCTTCGGATCTAGACTGAGTGAGGGACCTCAGTGATGTAGTAATTTGTTCATCCGCGTCCACCTCTCGGTAAGCACGCAAACTCCAACTCTCCAACCCTTTTTTGCCAATTGCTTTCACGGGTGCCTGTGGGTCCCCTTGGAAAGCTAGGGGTGCGACAGTTGCCCTCCCCCCTCCCCAAATGACGACACTGTTACTACTGAACATAACAAGTCATGAACGGTATATAAATGAGCTCTGTTTACACAAAGAATTGTATCCAAAAAGTGTCTTGTTGGCCCATAAAAAATATCTGTATCCTCCTGAGACCCAATTTCCAACAGTTTTTACATCCCCCCTAGCCCCCTCCCCCAATTTGCAGAAAAATATTTGACCCCTGAAAAGTCTTCTGTGATTTTTTTTCATAAGCAAGTTTCATTTGAATCTGGTGACGGGAACGTACCCGGGATCCAGGAGGGTCACTGTTTCGGATTTTCTGCTCCTCAACTTGTCCATGGTCTGTCTTATTTGCCGATTTTTGTAGGGGTGTCTGCAGGTCTCCTTTGCCCCCCCCCCCCAAATGACGACCCTATTCTCAAATGGAGCGGAACCAGAAATGGGTATTTTCTCTTATTCTGCTTACGAGGGCTTGCATTTTGAGCTTACCACGCATTTCCTATTAGGATATTGTTAGTTTCGTTTCCCTTGTTGGAATGACATTACCGCCAATTCCCCCACCCCTATTTTCTCGTTGATAACAAGACGAACAAGCTTTGTTAGTAGACTTGGAATTGAATAAGATTGGACAAGGGGGATGGAAATGTGTCGGTAGCGTAACTCGGCGAGAAGATTTTCCAAGCCCTTTTCGGGATTTCTAGAGGTTGTCCTAGTACAGTCTGTAGTGCCTGAATTTGTTCTGTATTTTTTTTTTTGCCGCAATCAATCGTCGCCGTTTGTCTAAAAACTCGTTGAATAGAAACTGCTGGTTTGTGGATCGTAGCTCCGTTTGTGTAGCCTACCATTTTCTTCGTTTTTTTCATGCTGTCCTTGTTTCGTCTCTGGAAGCAACGGAGTTTTCAGTGTTTAATTGTACTGAATTCTTTAGTGTATTTATTATTTGGTAGGCTATTTTCTTAAAAACTTAGCTGATTATTTTAAAGTTGATTCTCGTAATATATAATGATTGGCTGGGTGTTTTTCTGATAGCCAAGTAAAATAAATGCTCTTCTTTTAAATATGCAAAAATAGTCCGATCCGGGAAAAATATACGCCACCGTTTGTGGCTTCTCTGTCCTCTTTTACTTCGGTCTATTTTACTCAATGTTTTGCGGTCGTTCTGTTTTTTGTGTTCCTGCACTGTATCCTCTTCTTAAGGGTCCCCTCTTGTCTATTCTGCCTTTTATATTATCACTAGCTCCCTATTATGGAATTAAAAGCTTCTGAAATCCCCGTCTTTCGCCATTCTTTCGTTTTGTACTTACGGCTTTTTAGCGTTTTTTCCGAGTTTGCCAGTCACACAACGCAAACTGTGCCAAATTCTTGAAGGTCCGCCGACAACTCTTTCACACGACATAAGAAACTCCAAAGTGTTGTTTTTATGGCACATGGAGTCTCAAGAACAAAGCCAAAGTCAACCCAAATGCGGAAACAATTCTACCTTACCAACGACCCAATCGAGCAGCAAAAACAGCAGCCGTGTCCAAAATGAAATTACAGCATCAACTTAAATCTAAAATCTAAAATCTTTAAACCAGCTAAAATATTTGGTTTTGTTTTCCACCAGTTCATTCTCCAGTTTGAGCGGCTTGAGCCTGGAGAGGACCCTTGCCGAGAAGGGCCGAAATATAGCTAATAAAATTCAGCTGACGTATACGTCCATTTTGCACTGTCAAATACGTCAGTCAACTCGCAAACAGTTAGATGAATGTGTAGCAACTGACAAAAAAGTACAAACATATTAGCCTACTTGATCTGCAATCTCACCATAAAGAGACAAAACATATCAGGGCACTTTTTATGGCACTTACCTTCCGGCCAAGTGCCATATACCGATCACTTTTCCGTCGGTCGGTCTGTCAGTCCGGTGATCGCGAGTTAGGCTACTTCCAGATGTGCTAGGACGACGAAGCTTGGCAGGCATATACCGAACCCGACTAAACTAACTTGGAAATAATCATTTTCCCGATTCGACCATCTGGGCTGGGGGGGGGGGGGAGTGGAGGGAGAGGGAATTCGGGAAATATAGTAGTGCGTAACTTTGAAAGGGTGATCAGATTAGAACTAAACTCAAGAACTGAATAGATGACACATCTCTGATGTCCCATTTGAAGTCCGAACCGGATTTGACTGCTGTGGGGGAGTTGGGGGGGGGGACCAGAAATCTCGAAACGGTTAGAATGGAGGGATCAGACTGAAACTTGCTGGGAAGAACAAACATCTGCTCTAGATCAATCGTTTACACAATTGGACTGGATCCGGACCGTTTGGGGGAGGGGGGGGGGGCTGGAGGGGGGTTTCCCGTATTTCCGTTGATGGCGGTTTTGGATATTTTCACGACGAAACTTGGCAGGCATATCAGTGACCCGGCAAACGGACTTGGAGATACAACATTTATCGACTCGGTCATCGTGAGGGGAGTGGAGGGAGAGGGAATCCGGAATAACTTTGGAACGGGTGATTGGATTCCAGTGAAATTTAATAACTGAACAGAAGACGTTTCGCTGATGTTCTTTGTCATGTCCAGATAGGTTCTGACAACTCTGGGGGGGGGGGGGGGTCGGAAAATACTTGACCCGCTTAGGCTGGAGAAATCGGGATGGAACTTGGTGGGAATAACATACAAATGCTCTAGCTAGATAACTCATTTACATTACCGGATTGGATCCGGGCACTGTGGGGAAGTTAGAGGGGGAGAGGGAGTCCGGAATTCCGGCGGTCGCAAGTTAAGGTACTTCCAGATGTGCTAGGACGATGAAACTTGGCTGTAAAATCAGAGATTTGACAGGATTGGCTTAGAAGTCGTCACTTCCAGAATCCGACCATCCCTTAAAGTACTATTCTTAACCGCAAGGCAAAAAAAAAAAGCAAAAAAACTTTTAAGCAAACTACACATTTTCATGATCCCCATGAGGCCATGATAATTTTTGCCCCAAGGGTTTTGATTACAAACGAATTTCTACTCCTTTAAAGTGCGCATCTTAACTGCAAAGTCAAAAAGTACTTTAGATCAAACGATGCATTTTGGCCCATGATCATTTGTGCCAAAAGGAGTTTGCTTAAAATGTGTATCTCTAGCAAAAGTGCGCATCTTAACCAACAAGTGAAAAAATTACTTTTGACCAAAGGACATGTTAATGATCCCCAAGGAACAATTATTTTTTTGTCTGAAGGGTTTTGCTTACAGAAGAATTTCTAGCGCCTTTAAAGTGCGCATCATTACCGCCAAGTTTAAAAATAAGATACTTTTTTCCAAACGATAAATTTTCGTGACTTCCAAGGGTCTATGATCATTCTTATCTTAAAGTTTAACTGAAGAAAAAACTTATTTTTTGTATCATTTAACTGAATACACTGCATTATTTGGATTGTGTTAAGGGATTTTTTTTTTTCACTATTTGCTCTTGTATGACGTTCAGAATATCTGCGGCCGCCCTCACAACGCAAAATTCTACTATGACGCGGAAAATTTGAATCTCAATACATACGCGACTTTTCAGTGGGCCAGTGATCAGCTTGCGGAAGGTAGCTCACTGCGTGAACACTTTTTTTTCGTAAATCGCTTTCGTCAAGCATACAACAGGTAAAAGCGCATAGAGGTACCAGAAATCCGACACGGAAATTCTACTACATGTTTTATAAATAGTGAACTGAAAGACAAAAATGCTCCTCCGCCGGGATTTTAACCCAGGACCTCTGCTTACCATTTGAGCTACCGAGGGGCTTGTTCGCAAACCACTACAGTAGTCTGTGAAAAGCCGGCCATAGGAACAGTGATCCCACCCTCAGGCAAATTCATCCACGTGGCTCCGACATTGGAGTCCTAGACTTTTAAATAAATTCGAAAAAACTGTTTCTGGTTTATTGGTCGCGGATAAGTCCCTTTCATCCTTTGAACCAGCCTTCCAAGTGCCATATGAGCTTCTAGCTCTTGTGATTTGACGAATTGGGAGTTTTAAGCCGACGGAACGATTGTGGCTGCCGGCCATTCTTTTGGCCCGGCAAGTCACTAGAATAATTTGCTTCTGGTATGCTCCAACGAATCGATATCTGATTTTTTCCGTAAAGATTGTTATTCTCAAGGAGGGTTTCCGAAAGTTTCAAAGTGAAAATGCTTGGACATACTGACAGTATTGACCCGCCGGAAAGGGAAGTAGGAAAGTGATCTTTCTAATTCCCTTCCACTGACTCTTTTTAGATTAGTTTCAAGAAAAAGATTTCTTTTGCCAATTGACAGATCTTTTTTACGGTAGATTAATGTTCTAAGAATTGGGGATTATTTTTCAAGGTATAGGCTACCATTGTTAAAAAGTCAATAAAGATACTCTTTGAGTTTGTCTTCTTTTAGCCAGTCGGCAAATCATTTATTTCCGCCAGGAAATGAGAAAGGGAAACATCCTGACTTGGACTTTGTTTTTTGTGTGTCTTTTTCCTGGTCTTGGAGAATACTGGAAAGGGGTTTGCGAGTCCTTGACTTTCGTTAAAGTTTAACCAAAACGGCTGAGATACGGCGGTCTAGTTATCCATCATCTAATTTATTTAAATAGGCTTGAAGGCCCGATGAAAATGCGTTACTTTGCTGTTTCCGAATAATCGGTTTTATCGAACGAACTTATTCTTACTACGTGCTGGTACCTCTATGCTTAAAATATTTGACAACTATCTCGCAACATTCAGTCCTGGAAATTGATGGCATTCATAAGACCGCCATTATCTGAGATCCCCACGGTCGAAGTTACGTATGTGACCGAAGCCCTGCAGAAACTAAACCCTACCAAAGCAGCCTTTCACGGAGAAATATAACGCCAAGTCTTGCGAAAATGTGCGCCGAAGAGATTGCGGTGCCGCTGGCAGCAATATTCAATCAAAGTCTTATCGAAGGACAGTTTCCTGAATGCTTCAGGACAGCGCACATAACGTCTATCCCGAGGAAGAAACAACCAGCAGCCAGCATCAACGAGCTACGACCAATTTCAAATACTTCGTTGTTCTTAAAACTACTTGAAGGCTTCATCTATAAAAAGCTCTTTGAGGAGATACAACAAAAACTCGACCCCCAACAATATGGATTCCGCCCTGGATGCAGTACCAATCACCATTTAGTCCAGTTTCTCGATGAAGTTCTGTCACACCTGGAAAATAATGGAGCTTTTTTTCGTCGACACCATTATTGCTGACTTTGTGAAAGCGTTCGACCTCTTGGACCACAAAACAATTCTACAAGAAGCGGCTAAAATGGGAGAAAGCCAGCACTCATTGCGCATGCTGGCTGGTTTTCTCTCTGGCCGCTCCCAAAGAGTCATACTAAAGAACGTCATCTCGGAGATGAAAGCGATAACTTGCGGAGCGCCTGAAGGAACCAAGCTAGGACCGCTGGTCTTCCTGATCGTGATCAACCGACTCCTTCAAGACATCAACAACAAATACAAATTTGCTGACGATCTTTCAATCAATGTACTCCGCAGTTTAAGCGACCCGACAGGCGAAGATCTTCTGGTTTCGACGATTGAAATACTAACAAGTGATGCCGAGGATGTCAAGCTAACGCTCAGCACAGAGAAGAGCTCCATCCTCAGGTTTTGCTTCCTAAAAAAAAAAGTACCGTGTATCCAGAGCCTTGGTCTATCTGCAGCAAAATCGGTAGAAATCCTTGGCATCCACATTGACAGCGACTTGAGCTGGAAAACCCAAGTAAACAATAAAATCAAGAAAGGCGGGTTACTTCTTCAACTATTTGCGGTGGTTCGACGATTCTCCCAGGACCAGAAAGTTATCTTAACAGTGTACAAGACACACATTCGGCCCAACCTTGAATATGCCTGTCCGGTATGGCATGCAGCATTATCACAGGTTCAGACGGGCAAGGTTGAAGCACTACAAAAGAGGGTCTGCAAGATCATCTTGGGTAGCCAGAATAACGACTACGAGTCAAGTCTGGAAACGCTAAGACTGCAAACGCTTTCCAGCCGCAGGCACTGTCTACTGATGGACTTTGGCTAGAGATGTCTTGCTTCCCCGATACATCGAAGTCGTGCAAGCAGCGCATAAGATAAGATAAGATAAGATTTTATTTGCGCTAAGAGCCAACGGCCATGGCAAATACATATAGAACAAAAAACAACACCACACACAGAAAATATTGAACTTCTATAGGCACCTATCCCTATGGTCTAGGGCTACCTTGATGAACCTCACCAGCTGTTTTATATTTCCAAAACAGTTATTCCCCGTTACACCACACATCCATTCTTCATCCATTCCCCTTCCGTTCACTCCAAAAATTTCTAACCTAAGTTCACTCAAACTTTCGCATTCACACAATAAATTTTTTTAAATTCTCATCCATGCTACCACACATCTGACATCAATAAGGACCGGACCGACCGTCTGCCCTCCCAATATACCGTCTCTCTCCCCCAGTGGCGGACTGTCTGCCCTACAACTAATCAAATCCCGTGTTTCCTCCCTTTTAAGACCCGCTTTAAAATATACTTCCTCTTTCCAAATCTCTTTAATTTTTGCATAAAACCTCAAAGACATTGACTCATCCTTGGCAACGGGCCAAGATTGAATTTCCTGGTCCAACAGACGACTTTCCACCACCTTTCTCACATCACCCACAGGGAGTCCGGGCCCATCACCATTATTCCATAATTATAATCCTAAACCATATTTTTGTTTATGACTAAAAAACATCGTATTTGGGCTCTGCCCACGAGAGATATGTTTTGCTTTATTATCAAATAAATTGAAAAATTCTGACAAACCACAGTGGTCTGCCTCACCTGGGGTGTCACTACTAGAGCCTGGGATGAAAAAATAAAAATCCCTAGAAAGAGTCACAATAATTCAGTGTGTTCGAATCGAAGATATAACTACAAGATGGCTTTTCAGTTAGGCTTTAATATTTGTGGGTGGGACTGAATTTAAACAAGGGGCTTGCCTCGGAACAAGGGATTTGCCTCGAGCGTGTAGCACGCTCGTAACTGGCGATTACGTAACGCGCGATGTGCACTTTTGTTTTCAGTTCACTGGACAATTCTCCGGACCAGAGCAAATTAACACTAGGATGTAGTCCCAAGACTTGAAAAAGTGACACACGCTCGAGTAGAAGCGACACTAGCACCACTAACGGTAGTGAACGCCCCCACTGAAACTCAATCGGCCGTGCACCACGCTGGCTCCAATATCTTCATCTTTTAAACACAACAAAAAAAGATACGAACCTCCCCTGTTTCCTCGATGTGTGCAGACCGCATCTTAGCTTTACTAGATATTTCTAAACCCACAAGTTTGTCTTGCCTAAAATGCCTCAAACTTAGTGGGCGGCGCTATGAGTATGGCCTGTTTGCGAAGCAACGAAAGCATAGGTCTTGACGCTACTCCCTAGTGTTATTTTGCTCTGCTCCGGACTACCGCTCCACCAACTCACGGATTCAAGTTCATCGTATATAAGAACAGAAGTTTTGCCATCACTTGTCAGTGTATACTGCTCAAACCCTTGTAGCTCTTAATTATGCCGTGATGATGTTTTGGTTCTACACAAACTTTACAGAAGCATCATCAATGCATAATATTAGACCTCTTTTAGTTTGATCACTTCATAACGGAAGTTTTTTTATCCTATTTAAATTCACTTAAATCCGAATTCTAACTTAACAAATAAATATACTAACCCATCCGGGTTTACTTATTTTTATGTATTTGCTTTTCTTCGTCTTCTTCTGCCGATCGTTCGGATATTGGTAAGTGCACTCTAACTAAATACACATAGATAGCGGGGCATATATCAAATAACACATATGTGAGTTGTTTTATAACAATAATACGTAAAAGCACAAAGGGCCGCATGAACAACAAAACAGCAGCAAAACAAAACCATAACCTCAACATCTGTTTGTAAAAAAAAATTGCCCGTGGCTCATGGCCACCTTAAGGAACCTTCCCGAGTTTTCTTATATCTCTAAAACTTTTATTTTTATTTTTTTCCTGCTTTATTTCAGTCCATAAGACCATATCAACAACAAACAAACCTACACTAAGACAGACACTGAACAAAAATACAAAAGAAATCTACCCCATGCAAAAGATATCCAGGAGGATACCCTTCCATACGGGTAGCGTATAGAAAATGGGTAGAGCAGCAAAAGCCACCAAATCATTTCAGAATCTTTTAGTCGGCGAAACATAGCAACATTAGCTTTGCGGCGCAGCTCCTTCAGGGTACTCTTTACTTCCCAATATTTGTTGAAACCATTCCTCCCCCACATCGTTTTCCGAAATATTTCCTTCCTCAGGTCTTTTACTTCCTGACATTCACCCATTAAATAGAAAATACATAAATTTTTTTCCCAACATCGGACAGAAGTAAGGACCACGTAGCACTCTGGCTTTACCCAAATATTTCCTTCGTAACACTCTGCCCTTAGTCTAATTAATAGTTGAATTTGATCGAAAGTAATTCCCACCGTAATGTAAACTTCTTGCGGGGGGGGGGGGGCTGCAGAAACTTTTCCTTACTGATGTTAGGAACATCCAAGGCATCGATAACACTATGTGCAGAAACTGAAGTATTTCTCGTCCGAGAGGAACTCATGGCAGGAACTTGAAATTTGAAATATTAATTATTTTAAAATCAGCCTATCATCTTTCTAGTCGATTCGTCGTCTGGGAGGTTCTTCGTGAAGACGAGTTCAGCCCTTTGAAGAACGCCGACGGAGCCGACAAAGATACACCGACGACTTGCCGCCACGCACTTTACGATATGCACCGCCGCTGGGTTCTGGCGGCGGGTGGCGAGTTTGTGGATGACGAAGGAGCCACCATTCCGCTTATCCCTAGGTAAGTGGAATTTTTTTTTGCTGAATCGATCCAAATGTATAAATAGTCCTAGAGGGGTTATTTTATTGCAAGAGTCCATATAGTAACGACAAAGATATTGCTGTTCACTTTCTTTTCCTTACGTTTATCTTTAGGATTTGTCCATCTGCGTTTCTTGGAGACGTTGAATAGGTGAATGGGTGAACTTTTTGGTCACCGGAAATAACAAGTTTTGAGAAAAAGGGACAAAACTCTGTACGAACCTGCGAACCTCTGGTGGGCACATTTGATTGTGTGGACTCATGAGGTTCCGGTTTACTGAATTTTAACTATTTAGATTGTTGTTGTTGTGTTGTTTCTTTCTTCTTCTTTTTGTCTTTCACCATACTCCGTCTTTACCTAAGGCCTTTTTCCGAGACACAGTTGTGGGCCACACACTTCTGAGTGTTTGTCGCGGAAACACGATTGTGTGCCACACAGTCGAGCCACTAGTTGAAACTCGCGGAAACGCCGTTTTGTCTATTTTTTTGGCGGCAATTTCAAATATCTGAAAAAAATACAATTCATGCAAAATATCAATAAATAGAGCTCCAGGCTTGTTTCCTTACCATTCTGTACAAAAAGTATCCTCAGTTTTATGTCTATTTGCTTGAAAAAGTAGTTAGGTTTATTGTTTAGACACTATTTTGCTGCTTCATTTGAATTTCCCGCTAGAATCGAGCCACAAAATCGACAATCACCTCGCCAGTTGTTTGTCGAATTTGAGCCACAAAGCGAGCCACGAAAATCTTGTTGGTCCCGGAAACACACTTGTGGGCCGCAAAAAGACCTCGGAAACTCTTTTTTCGAGCCACAGTCGACCCACAAACTGTTTGCGGGAGCACGGAAAAACGCTTCTAGACGGTTTATAAATAAAACTGAATTTAATTTAATTGGCTGCAATTATTCAACCGTATTAGCTACCTTGCGAGGGAGCCTGCTTTTAGGAAGAAACGGAATCATTTTTTACGTCTTCGAAAAGAAAATGAAGCTTTAGAAAAAGAAGCTTTAAAGGACCTGTCGTGAATTTTAACTATTTCAGTTATTGTTGTTGTGTTGTTTCTTTCTTCTTCTTTTTATCTTTTACCATACTCCGTCTTTACCTAGACGGTTTATGAATGAAATTTGATTTCAAACAAAATAGAAAAAACGAGATTTTTTGGGGTTTTCTTGATCAGCTAGTTACCCCTCCAAGATGATGTGCGAGGGATAAATAAAATTTCGGATATTCGGTTGCACTTCCGGCAAATCGTCCTCAGCGAAAAACAAAACTAAGTCATAAAATTATTTTCTATTTTGGTGGATTTTATGATTTAGTTTTTTTTTTTTTTTCGCTGAGGACGGTTTGCCGGAAGTGCAACCGAAATATCCGAAATTTGATTTATCCCTCGCACATCATCTTGGAGGGGTAACTACCTGATCAAGAAAAAACCCCAAAAATCTCGTTTTTTCTATTTTGTTTGCAATGAATGGTCAGCTTGGCTTCAAACCTTATAAATTTAATTTAATTTAATTGGCTGCAATTATTCAACCGTATTAGCTACCTTGCGATTGAGCCTTTTCGCAAGCTTTCAGGAAGGAACGGAATCATTTTATTACGTCTTCGAAAAGAAAATGAAGCTTTATAAAAAGAAGCTTTAAAGGACCTGTCGTACCTGGGGTACAAACCTAAACTACTTCCGGAATCACTTCAAACTCGAAGACCTGTACGCCATACGGTATTTTTTAAACCCCCAAACCACACCACACTTACTTTTACACTTTCCATGTTTCGCTGCTTTCGATGCGCATAATGCTACCGATGGTTGTTAAGGAGAGGCTCAGACGTCAGGAAAAATGTGTTCTGTAAATTTTTCCATCTTTTGCTAGAAGTCAGCGGGCCTGGAGAAAGTTCTAAACAACCAAAGTCGTGGGTAATATTTTTAATAGCAGAACCTTGTTTCGAATTATTCAGTTATTCTAAAATATTGGAACAGAAACAACAAAATTTTGCGGGGGTTTAAGCGTTTCTGGACAGAAAGGGCATGACGAGTTAGTAGAGAAGCGAACTTAATTATTCTCTGTTTTGTTTTTGTTTTAGCATGTTTTGTCTTTTAGAACAGTAGCCTACTCTTTTCAGTTATCTTTTAGTAGTTTTAGTTGCATTCTTTTTTTTTGTTTTCTAGTTCAGACGCTTCTAATACCGTCGACGAGGCTAACAACAATAGGTATGTTTTCTTTATTCTTATCGTTTAGCATGTTTTTTAGTCGGTTTGTTTTCCCTTTTATGTTTCGAAAGAAGTCCAGTGCTTCCATAAACTCGGTTCTCTTTTGACAGATTTTTTTTTAATCTGGTGAGAAAACCGACAAATGGGGGAGAAAATACGAGAGAGAAAGGAATAAAAACCTAGACAGAGTCTCCGCACGTTATTATTATTTTTAGTAGTAGACAAAAGTCTTTCAGAAATCTTTCGGCCATGATTTTTGGCGTAAGTTGTTTCCATGATTCTGCTATATGATTCCCACCGCCGCTGTCTTTATTTGACAGGAGAAAGCCTGCTTCCGAGGGGGTACTCACTCCCAAAAGAGGTGTACAGTAATTGCCTAGTGCTCAGCCGGTGTCCACACTGTCAGACTTTTCATAACAGATAACACAAGGATGCGGTTTCGATAGATAACGCTTCGGATGTTCTCTGTTATGTTTTTCAAACGTTACACATTAAAACGTTATGCATAACAGCACTGCCAGGATGAGCCGAAACACCGCCGCAAAGGCATATGCTGAATTTTCGGATATCATGATGGCAAACAGAAAAGTCAGCAGATGTGTTTATAGCACTTGCAGCCTCTGGCTCAAGGGCCATACACAGATCGCAATTCCGTCTGTCGGTCCGTCCGGTTTTTTGTCACACTTTTTCAAGTTAGGGTACTTCCAGACGTGCTAGGACGATGAAACGTGGCAGGCATATCAGGGACCCGACCAAACTAACTTGGGAATAATCAGTTTCCCGATCCGACCATCTGGGGGAAAGTGGAGGGCGGGGGAATCCGGAAAATTTAGTAGTGTAGAACTTTCGAACGGGTGATCTGATTGGAATGAAACTTAATAACTGAATAGATGATATATATCTGATGTCCCATTTGAAGTCCGGACCGGATTCGACAGCTATGGGGGAGTTGGGGGGGGGGAGACCCGAAATCTCGAGAAACGGTTAGAATGGAGGGCTCGGAGTGAACCTAGCTGGGAACAAGCATCGGCTCTAGGTAATTCGTTTTCACAATTTGACTGGAACCGGCCACTTTGTGTGGGGGGGGGGGCCGGAATACCGGAAGTAAAGTAAAAATTTTCTCGATCTGATAATCGTGGGGGAAGTGGAAGGAGGGGGAATCCGGAATATTGAGTCATGCGTAACTTTGAAACGGGTGATCGGATTCGAGTGAAATTTAATAATCAAACAGAGGACATATCTCTGGTAATGTTTTCATGTCCGGTCCGGATCCGACAACTATGGGGGGGGGATGCGTTACCGGCTTAGACTGGAGAGATCGGGATGGAACTTTGTGGGAACAAACAACTACAGATGCTCTGGATAAATCATTTACAGAACCGGATTAGCTCCGGGCACTGTGAGGGGAGTTGGAGGGGGGGGGGGCGGAATTCCTGCGATCGCGAGTTAAGGTACGTCCAGATGTGCTAAGACGATGAAACTTGGCTGGAATGTAGAGATTCGAGAAGATTGGCTTAGAAATCGTCATTTTTCAAATCGGACTATTCCTTAAATTACCGATCTTGGCCGCAAAGTAAGAAAAATACTATAAGCAAAATATACATTTTCATGATCTCCATGAGCCCATTATCATTTTTGCCTCAAGGGTTTTGCTTACAAATGAAGTTCTATCTCCCTTAAAGTGCGCATCTTAACTGCTAAGTCGAAAAGTACTTTTGATCAAACGATACATCTCAGCCCGTGATGATTTGTGCCAAATTTATTTCTACCACCCTTAAAGTGCGTATCTTAACCGAAAATTAAAAAAGAAAAATACTTTTGAACAAACGGTACATATTAATGATCCCAAGGGCCTGTTACCGTTTTTGTCTCCAAGTCCATGATCATTCTTATCTCAAGGGTTATGCTTACAAATGATCAGAACAAACCCACGAAAATGCAAATTCTATAATTCATCTTCTGAACCAGCCTTGCAAGTGCCATATGAGCTTCTAGCTCTTGTTTCGGTAGTGTTTCAGATCTTCTTATATGCATAACGTTTGAAAAAGCTAACATCCTAAGTGATAACTTTGAAACTGCGCATTCTTGTGTTATATATTATGAACCTTCTCACAGTGCAGTCTGTTTGTAATCAGACCTTGTCGCACACAAAAAATATGGATTTATTTCAGACTTTCAGAACACTTTCTAAAACTGAACTTCACGACACTATTCTCAAACTGTAAGTAAGACTCCTAAGAACTTCGACAACAAATTCTGTGCAGATTGATCATACTTGAACTCAAGGGCATCTCTTGGCCATTCCCGAACCATCAAGTGTCTGGACTTGGAACTGGACATGAAACGCCCACAAATCTTGAATTGGACGACACTGCTAAGCGGACTCGCCTACTGTTACAACGCTGAGGTGTTTTTCCTTGACAATCCAGTTTGACGATTCACAATCCGAGTTTTTCAAAATGCATTTTCTCTGACAATCCAGATATGGAAAATCCTTTTCTCTGACAATCTGAATTCGTTCTTGGTCGTCGATTCGGCAATCTTGCAACGGAGCAAGATCGTCGGATTTTCGTTTTGTATAATCTGGGACGGTCTCTGACGAATCAGTTATCTAGCTAGACAGTGGTCCCCAGCCTTTTTCGTACCGCGTACCCATAATCACAGTTCAGATTGGTTGCTTACCCCGGTTTTGACGAATCAGTGTTTTACTGTATTTTACCACCAGATACGATATTTAGTGTTCTCAGCGAAAAGGCATATATGTGTATCTGAAATTGCGTACGATGAAAAATTGCAAAAAAAAATCCAAAAAAAATTGTGTAGAAGAAAGCAAAATCCGATATTTAGTGTCCTCAGCGATAAGGGTGTGTATCTGAATTGCCTACAATGCGGTATCTGAACTACTGGACAATATCGAAACTAAGTCAGAAAAATCAGTGTTTAGGCTCAGTGATTAAAGCTACAGACTAACTAGATTTTGAGGACCTTCGTGTATGTCTCTTGTACCCCTACACCGGTCTGGAACCACTCATCTAGGATTATAATTCGAGATTGTCACCGGAAAACGCCTTCGCAGAAAATCAGACGCAGAACCTTTCGAAATTGCCTCTTTGCGCACACTTTATGTTGGACCACCTTGGTATTGTAGTCCCCTTCTAAAATAGTCAGTTGGGAACGATAAATTAAGATTTTAATATCTGCTAAGAGCAAAGTGTTTCAGTTTTCTGTTCACACACAGAATAGAATATAGCATAGAATATAATATATTTACGAAAAAGTCCGAAGGCCATAGCAAAAAAAATAGTGTTAACACTGGTGTGAACAAACATACTAATGTAATACGGGGGGGGGGGTGAAGGAAGATAAACCTTTGGACTACCGGTCCTGTACCGTATTCGGTAGCGTGGGGGAGGCTCGTGGGGTCTATCTCCTAGGACGTTATAGAGTCAAACGAACTAAAGTGCGAATATAGGTTTAATAACTGTTTCAACTTCCTCAATACATGGAGTGCATACAATTGTTCACTGGACTAGCTCAAGATCGACTGACTTACGTCTGAGGACTAACTTAATTAATACATGGATATTGGTCCTTATATATCCTGAACGAAGCCGCAAATACTGGCGCTTCGTGAGCAGTGCCATAAGCAATTTAAGAAAATATTGCTTGTGATAAAAAAGGCACTTGGTGAGAGTCCTTTGAATCGAATAGTGATTCAAGGGACTTCGCAGACTTGGGTATCTATTCGAGGGGAAAATCGGGGTGATCTAGAGAGCGTTTAGGTTCTTCTCAGTACACTAAGAGCATAAAAAAACGCAACAAAAACAAATAAGAATGATAATATTGGACTAGCCTGAGGCACATTAAATGATAGTATTCTTTGCTACTACATAGTATTACATGCAACTTTTTCGTACAACTACGCAGGCTACAAATTATTCATCGGGACTGTAGTATTAACAAGTCCAAGTCTGGATACAGACTTTCAATCGATAACGACACCGATTCAGTAAACAGGGGCTTTCTAGACAGGTCAAATAGAAAGCGAGCACCCGGAGGAATTTTCCAAACATTATTACATAACAAAAATTGTCTCCTATTTATGTCCTAAACGTCCACCCTTTCCCAAACACGCCTTCACGAAATACGTCGGATCTTTTGTTTGACAATGCAAAACGGATACGTCAGCTACATTTTACTAGAGCTATATTTCGGCCCTTCTTGGCAAGGGTCATCTTCAGGCTCAGGCCGCTCAAGCTGGGAAATGAAATTGTGGAAAAACAATTAACGACTCTTCCTTAAATATCTGATTTTGTTAAAGTTTAACTGAAAAGCAAACTTATTCTTGTAGCATTTAACGGAATACACTGAGTTATTTGGATTCTGCTAAGAATTTTTTTTTATTTTCCACTACCTGCTGTAGTAGTGAGGTTCAGAATATCTACGGCTGTCCCCACAGCGCAATTTCTACTATGACGCAGAATATTTGAATCTGAACACAAACGCGGCTTTTAAGTGGGTGGTGATAAGCTTGGTGAATACTGCTTAGTGCCTGAACAAAAAAAATTCATAAATCTTTTTTTTCAAGCGCACGACGCATGCAGTACCACGAATCTGACAGAGAAATTCCACTATTTAGAAACTGATTATTCGTGAATAGCGAAGCAAAGAAGTAACGTGTTTTTATCGGGGTTTCAAGCCTCTTTAAGTGAATAAGGGAGGGGTAACGAGACTGTCACATCTCTACCCTTTTCAGTTAAACTTTAACTTCTTCCTTGAAAACTGCTTGGAGTTAAATCTGGTGCTGTGATTTCGTTTTGGATATGGCTGCTGTTTTTGCTGCTCGATTGGGTCGTCGAGAGGGTTGTATCATATGGCTATAGGCTGTATGGATATAGTTTTAATAAAATGTAGCGGACGTGCATTGCCAAATATGATTCGCAGTCAGCTTGGGCTGAAGGAATAGCTATCTCGGATCTTAAATCATTCAGCTCTCTACACTCACACATAATGTAGCTCAAAACATCATTCCTGATCCCACACATTGGACGGAAGAAGGGAGGACCAGTTTTTCCACGACATTTGCCATTTCAGTAAGTCAGTTGGGAAACTTTAAATTAATAACTTAATACGGGGACGATGATGAAATTTTCATTTACGCACTAGAAAAGGGTGCAGTACAAAAAAGAACCAGTACAAAAAAGAAAAAGAAGAAATAAACTGAGCTGTCAGTAATGGAGTAAATGCAAAAGAAAAAAGAAAAGGGGTAGGATCTCTGAACAATAATCCGATATATTCCCTAAAAATCATAAAGTTCAGGAGAATCTGAGAATTTTTTTTCCAAAAAAAATGGTCAAGAGCAGAAATGTGGAGGTCGTGGGCAATGAAGGAAAACTTTGTACAATGGTTAGTTTGTAAAATATCTGCTAAGAGCAAACGACTTCAGCTTTCTTTTGACATATAGAATAAATCCAATTGATAACCTTCAATTGTTCTTTTTATTTTGTTGGGATACTTCGAACTGTCGCAACAGTAATGCAAAACTACTTCGGACGTCTTAATTTTGCAAAAACCAGCAGAGCAAAAGATGAAAAAATACAGACTTCAGTATGACCTTATTCCCCTTAAATTTTTCTTAGCGCTGTTAGGATTGTGAGCCTGTTGTTATGTAGCATGGGTAACCAGGTAAGTAGAACGACCTTTAATCTTCGAATCCAAACATAAAAACCCTGAAAGAGGAACACAAACATAATATGTATACCTCCTTCAGTTTGATCACTTCAAAACGGAAAATCTTATCCTAGTTAAATTCACTTAAACCCGTATCCGAATTCTAACTTATTAAATAAATATACTAAGCTATCCGGGTTTCTCAATCTTATTTTTCTGTATTTATTTTTCTTCGTCTTCTTCTGCGGATCCTTCGGACATTGGCAACTATCATTCTAAGTAAATACACATAGATGGCGGGGCATATCTCAAATAACATAAATGTTTGTTGTTTTAAAACAAAGGCTTATTGGTGTGCATCAGTATTTGCTAGGTTTGCATTTCATAAGAAATTCTGGGACGTTCAAAGTTCAGCGACGCCCGAAATAGCGTACATCAAGGCTACTGTAAAGCAGTTGAAAATCTGTAATAACGTAGTCAAACCAGCTATTTTTCATCAAATTCAGATCTTCCTTATGCTCTGCAAAATGGTGCCCGTTATTTCACCAGTTGCCAAGGGGGTGGGGGACAACGGGGCACCGTGGTAAACCATTTCTGGGAGTCTCCGGCCTTTCCCGTTAATGCACGGTCTAGTTCTCTTTAGTACTCATCAGCTTCCTGAGGATAATTGAGAGGTCATCAACGAAGATATAGTATCAACTTCGCGTAATTTTCTTTGGGGGAAATGGCTCAGTCTGAGGTTTAGTGTTGGCTTAATGGATGGTCAATTCATGTGTTCCTTCGGTCATATTTTCGTCTTTCGCTTTTCTCGATAGAAACGCATTCAGTCAAAGTTTCCGCATCGATCTCCGGCCTGCCACTCTGAATTCATGTATAAAGACATTCCAGATCTGATTGCCGTTTGAGAACCTTCGCTTCAACTTTGGCATGAACAGACTGTTAATTCAGAGACTCTGAAAGATTATAGGAATATTAAAGAGTCGGTTAGTTTTGAATTTTATTTTAAGTTACGTTTACCGGTTGAAAGCCTGCGTTTGTGGTTCCAGATCCGAGCGAACAGTCTCCCTCTTAAGAGTAGGGTTAAATTATTTGAAAGAAATTCCCGAAATCCGAAGTCATGTTATACTTGCTCGTTATGTGGTTTGGAAGAGGAGAATCTGTCCCACTTCCTGTCAAGATGCAAGGGGCTCTCGGATTTGAGAGTAAGATTTTTTGGTGAAGATGGGTTGCTCTTTCCTGGTATCCTAAAGTCATCTTCACGGTCAGCGATAATGGCAGTTACAGGTTTTGTCAAAGAAGCGTTAAAGAGATGTAAATAGTTATTGGTGGTGGGAGTTTAAAGCGTTTTACATGTGAGTTTATATAATCGCTCTCTCGAAGTGTTTAAAAATGTATGATTTTGTGTATGGCCTAACGGCTAAATTAAAGTATCTATCCAAACCCGGACTCCTTACTGCTAATCTGTACACCAGGTTTTGCCTCATAGAAACTCACCTTTTGCTGTCGTCCAGGGTTAAGCCGCTTTCACACTGAGGCGTCGTTGCGTTGCGTCGCTTATGCGTTTATCTTGCAAAGGTTGCGTAGTGTATATTTTACACCTGCGCGAGAACATGTCACACTGGATGCGTACTGACGTTTTCCTTTTTCGATTTCTTCTGCCGAATTTTCATTTCTTTCATCAGTTAGTAAGTTTTAATCGTCATTAGTAGGTTTTTCGTCATCATTAGTAGGTTGTACTCCAGTTTCTCTTCAAAAAATTCAATTTAAAAATCTGATGTGTAACGCGTTGAGGCAACGCGTTGCGTTTTATTTGGCAAGTTCAAGTTCAAGTTCTGTTTATTTCAAATTAAATTCAACATAAAGAGCCAATTTGGCAGAGAGAAGGCTTGAGGCCAAATGGCGGACATTTTCTTCTACTACAAACTATAATAACATCAACGCACAAGTTATAAATAAACCATAATCCATCCGGTTTCCAGGTTCAAACGATCAAGATGAGTTGGGACTAACCGCGACAAACCATTCACCCCCGACATTACCTTTAATCTTTTTTTATTATTATTATTATTTTTCCTAAGTGTTTTCAATGAGCATTGATTTAACTTTATTTTTGAGAACATTTACAGAAAGTTCAAGTTTAACTTCAGCGTAACTCTGCGTTGCGTCGCCGCAACCGTGACGCAGAGGTTGCGTAGCTTAGTTTGAAAGGCTCTACGCGTGAATGTGAAAGCGGCTTTAAGGCGAAAGAAGATTTCAGGCGATCTAATAGCAACAACTTTCGATAAAGAAGACAATAAAAACTCTCGCGTCTAATTCCCTGTGCTGATAATTTACCAGGGTGTTTTTCACACCCCCCCCCCCCGGATTTCTGTAGCGCCAACATTTCCTACCAAAGATCCAGCTGGGTTCCTCGAGCACGAGGAGACTTATCCGTGACTGGCGCTTTTCCACGCTGCCACAAGCTTAAAAAGAAAATAAGGAAAATAAAATCTTGCGTTAATTGTTCTAAAACTTTTGCTATCTTTTGGTATTAAATGATGTGTTGCCATTCACGAAAATATAAAAGGGAAAGATATTGTGACAAAAGACTTCTGCCAAAAATTAATGCAAAAAAATGGCGGGGGGGTGGGGGGTATTTGAAGATTGAGTGATATTTTTTTAAGAGAGGGGCTCGTGAGAAATGATTGGCGAAAAATGTTGTTCTGTTTGTTTGGTTTAATTTGATGAATATTGTTTACTTTTTTAATGTCTCCTCAATGTTCCTTTTCACTTTCAGAGTTTTCTTCTGTTTTCATAATGTTAGCTTTTTATTTCCGCTTAAAGAACAGGCAGTCAATCAATTATTGTTTCTGAATAAATCCACAGATCTGTGTTCAGACAAAGACAAACCTGTTATAGAAACGTCCATTTTGTAGTTCCAGTTTTTTTTATACGAATGGTTTTACTTTGATCAAACACGGTTGTCACTTCGTTTCATAATGTACCTAATAAGGACAAAGCCAGACAATTTCAAACCCCTCTCTCACACCTTACACCCGAGAACGCATTGTCAGGCTGATCAAGAAACCTGACGCAAAATAGTGCAACTTCTAGCCTGAACTGTTAAAGGACCTGTCTTACCTATGATACTAATGCGACCTACTTCCGTCATCACTCCACATATTTCTAAACCCAGAGACCCCAATTTCGTACGGTACATTCTAACCCCTCCAACAAAACCACGCTGGTTTTCTCACTTGCCGTGTTTTGCTACCTTCGATGTGTGTCACGCTGTCGACGGTTGTCTGCGAGAAATTCTTCCATCAGAATAACCGGTTATGTAAATTGTTTCCCTGTTTTCGCTACAAGTCAACGGGTCTCGGGAAAGGGTTAACACAGCCAAAAGCATGGGTTATTTGTTGAAAGTATAGCCTAGATTTAATGTATTGAAATATTTTAAAATACTGTATGTCGAGGAGTAAATACTGCGAGGGGTCCTTTAACATTAATAACCGAATCCAAAATCTCGACCAAGCACTTTACCAAAAGTCTCATAAACTGTACTAGCCTAACTGAGTATAGGCTAAGTGACGTTTCCGTTGTTTAGAAAGTTCACGATTTTTTAGGCTACGGGGTTTGGTGACTGTTGCAGCTCTATCTGTAATAATAATAATAACAATGATAACGCTTGTTTATTGAGCCAAAAGGCCATACAAGATTTAATACACGTTACACCTCTTGAATTACTATGCTACGTAAACTAAGCTAAACTTGCATTCCTGACACTATATCCTTTAGTCACATATTTACAAACATCTACGATAAATTTGGGGTTCGTAGATTTCAGACGGGGAAGTAGTACCAGCCCACCCCCAGCAAATGTTACTCTCAAATGCGAAAGCTCTTGGCACTCTAAGAGGCCGAACAGCGAACGAACAGTGACGGCGGACTCTAGCGTTAGAAACCCTTGTCTTTAAGTCGGGACTCTGAGCTATCGGCCGGAGTTTTTGGCAAAGTTTGGGAGTTGTGTCTCCCGATGAATTCATTTCCTCCACAATTTTCTCCGAGGTCGATATCTCTCTGCTGGGCTCAGAGGATAATCAAGGTTGGGAAACAGTTTGAAGTGGTCACGGATTCAGTTCCTTGCTTTTCGTAACAAGGCCACTTAAATATAAACTTTACTTCAGGAAAGGCTGAATTGTGCGAGTTTAGAACGCAGCACTTTACAGAGATGGGCTAATCCGAATCCGGATTCGAATCCCGGATTCGCCCTTCTGGCCGGATTCGAATCTTCTGCTAGCCAGTCTGGATTCAGGTTCGGACTCCAAACCCTAAAATCTTACGAATCCGCTCAAATTCCTAGACTTCATCCTTCCAGTTTCCGTTTTCCCAGTTTTTACACAGTGCGCTTAGGCAATCCAACTTTTTTGGTCTAAACCACCAAACGATCCTCAGTAATTTATCACGTTATCTGACACCTTAGATATCAGTGCTTTTCATAACCTATGTAAATCATTTTATTTTTGTTAAGGTCGGATTCGAATCCTGATTCGAATCCTCAGGACGAAATGGTCGATTCGGATTCGTATCTAGACCTGGATTCGGATCGGATTCGAATCCTTTCATGATCGGATTCGCCCATCTCTGGCACTTTATCGCGCGATATTATGGTCTTCGTATGGGGAAACGTGTAAAAGCGCTCAAAATGTCTGGAAGTGTGAACGAAGGTTTCAAGGTTAAGGTTAAATAATCCTGCACTTTCATCATCAAGTTGAAACAATTTCAACTTTTCCATATGGAAGTGATGATGGTGGGGAAAATACGGGCAGGAATTCCAGTCCGGGGGCACCCGACCTGATTGTGTGTTCGCACTCACAAGTTCCACAAAAGGGTCTTGGAACCGGAAAGGCAAAATAGTAAACAACCAAATAACGGGCAAAAGCGTGAAATTACTCATGGGTAATGTAGCAGGTGACTAGAGGTGCGAATGAGGGAGACTCCTGGCTCACGTGCTGCACTTGACGTTGGAAAAGGTTTCAGTGTTTTCGAGTGTCTGGCCGACTTGATACTTGCCGACAGTTGCCGAAATGCAGTTTCGTCAATTTTAGCTCCAGTTCTGCTATGTTCCTAATTGATTGCTAGCATCAGAGCTGCTGGACTCGGACTCTGGACTCGTCTCAAGACGCCTTTTTCAAGGACTCGGACTCGTCTTTCACGGAGCTGTCCGTCCGCCAGAGCTCTGGACTTGGGTCGAGACGCCTTCTTCAAGGACTCAGGCTTGTCTCGGACTCGGATTTGGTGGACTCGCAGCAGCTCTGGCTAACATGAATGACACAGCTGTTGCCTCGTTCCATTTATCTACCAAGGACAAAGGCAAACAGTTTCAAGCCCCTTTCTCACAACTTACACCCGAGAACAGGTGTCAGGCTGACCAAGAAGCACGAGACAAAACAGAGGGGCTCATAGCCTAATAATAATTTCAAACCCATTTCTCACACTTTACACCAGACAACACCAGTCAGGCTGATCAGAAACCCGACGCAAAACAGTGGGGCTCATAATATGAGGGGTGATGTTGTTGATTACTCACAACTTTCTAGCCGAAACAGTTAGCATGAATAACCGAATCCAAAAATATCAACCAAGCAATTTGCCAAAAACCACTTGAACTGTAGTCTACTAGCCTATCTGAGTATAGGTTAAGTGACCTTTCCTTTGTTTAGGAACTTCACGAACCGACCTGGCTTCAAGAAGAAAAAAAATCTTGAAGCCAGATTGGTAATTTGCCATTTATATCCAAGGCCAGATCAACCCGGACGCATAATGGATACAAAATTAATGGATAAAAAAAAAAAATTAAAACCAGTTCGTCAGCTAACCTCAGACTGGGTAGAGTTTGCTTTACCGGACTGTACTAGCTTGGTACCAATGATCTGTCTCAATGATGGCTGGATTTGTTGGTAATCACAAAGTCATACATTTTCAAACCTTTTTCTCACACCCAGGGGCGTCGCTAGCCAAAGTTCGAGCCTGCCCCCTGCCGCCAATTTCAGCTTTTCGCGTGGGATGTGACTGACTCAAATATACGACTGGCAGTCGTCCGGCAAGGCTCGAGAGTCATGCCAGTTAGAAAACAGCGGCAAGAAACTCAACATCACATGCCAGAAACTGTACGAATTTAAAGAAACTCAAGGTGACCGTTTTTTGGGATCCCAAAACGTAAGTTGAGGGATACCTATGACTTCGCAAAAGTTGTCCGTCTGTCCGTCCGTCTGTAAGCACGATAACTCTCGAAGGGAATGAGATATTTTGATGAAACTTGGTGTGAGGATTCGTTGGGTCGGCGGACCAGTCGGGCTCGTAAATGGGCTTTGTAGCCCTACATTTAGGGGTGGGGGAGGGGGTTCAAATTAAGGGTCAAACAAAATATTTTGAAACAGCTAATGTGATAGTCGATTATGGGGTAAGAAGACATGCTGAACACGACGGTGAAAACCATTTTGTAATCGGACAAGTAGTTCGCCCGGAATCCGGCCAAAACCGGAAAGTTTGTTAAAAGTAAAAGTTTTATTTGAAGCTGATTAGATGTTTGATTTAGAGGTAGGAAGACATGCTGAAGACGATGGTCAAAACCATTTTCTCGACGGACAAGTAGTTCGCCCGGAATCCGGCCCAAACCGGAAAGTTTGTTAAAATTAAAAGTTTTATTTGGAGTTGATCAGATGTCCGATTTAGGGCAAGAAGATATGCTGAACTCTTGTGTGAAAACAATTTTCTTCTCGGACATGTAATTCGCCCGGAATCCGGCCAAAACCGGAAAATTGTTAGAAGTTAAAGTTTTATTTCTAGCTGATTAGATAACCGATTTAGGGGTAAGAAGAGACGCTGAATCCGTGTGTGACAATCATATTTTACCCGGACATATAGTTCGACCGGAATCCGGCTGGAGTCGGAAAATTTGTTATAAGTTAAATTTTTATTTGAAGTTGATTAGATGTTCATTATTGGGGAAAGAAGATACCCTGACTTCGTTTTTGATATAGTTCGACCGGAATCCGGCTGGAGTCGGAAAATTTGTTATAAGTTAAATTTTTATTTGAAGTTGATTAGATGTTCATTATTGGGGAAAGAAGATACCCTGACTTCGTTTTTGAGCTTTCTTTTTTTCTAGAGTTCGGCCGAAACCGGGAAATTGGCAGAAGTGGCAGGGACTTTTCGTCAAAACAGATATGACTTATACGGGTAAACACACATGCTGAATCCATATCTGAACTTGGTTTTCTCAGATGATTAGCTATTTGGCCTTAATCTGTTTCTGAATTTTAATTGTAAGAATGTTCAAGGATTCTGGCGATGACTAGATCTGGCTAAGACAAGACCCAGTTGTCTTTTTTCTGTACATAGTTCGCTCGGAAGTCGGTCGAAACCGGAAACTTGGCAGAAGTAAAGCAGGAAGTCTCGGTCAGTATTGTCAAAATGGATATGGCTTATAGAGGTATATCTGAACATGGTTTTCTCTGATCATTAGCCTGGCGAAGACTGGATCTGGCGAACACAAGACCCGACTGTCGGAATCAAATATTAGATTTTTGGGATCCCATCGACACCTTTGGTCTTGTTTCATTCGTAATAACTGCATATCAGACAGAATCAAAATGTGTGCGCAGGCGAAATTTTTGAGTAGACGATGACTTTTTACGGGCAAAACACTACTTCCCCCCCCCCCCCCCCCAGCAAAACCCAGCTTTTAATGTGACCCGAGTCTCGAAAATCCAAGACTAAAAGCCTTAAAGGCGCTAGGGCTAGGCCTTACTTGAATCGAGAGAAACAAGTGGGGGTAGGGGGTGGGGAGAGAAACAAGGGAGGTACACAACAGATTGTGTTAAACTTGGGTTAAAACTGTGCCCTGCAGGGCGAAACTCATGATTTGTCTTTTGCCGATCTTGGAAGCCCAAATCTGACAATCATAGTTGTCATTCGGACAAAATATAACTGAAAAATTCGAAAAAAAAATCCGAATGACTAGAAATAGCCCGCGCCTCTTTACGTCAATCTGGCAAGATAGAAACCTGCGACTAAGAAAGTCTCAAACACTCGAGAACCCAGAACGTCCGATGTCCAAGCTGGATGTCAACTCAGTTTCTTGGTAACCCTGAACTAGCTTTACTGACTTATCGTTACTGACATATCGTAGTTACTACGCGTGATGTCACGTATTCGGGGTTCTTGGGGTCAAGGCTGAAACGCTTTTTTCTGTTTTCGAATCTTATGTATTTGCCGTCCATTGTACGTTGTTCGTGTTCCACCCTACATAACATAGTTACTACGCATGATGTCACGTATTCGGGGCTCTTGGGGTTAAGGCTGGTACGCTTTTTTCTTTTTCGAAAAAATATTGACCCACCAGCCTGCCACGGGCTAACCGGGCCAATCACGTCGCAGAGATCGTAGTTACCACGCTTACTACGGTCCCGAGCCCCCGAAATTTAGGTTTAAAATATTAAAAGGATTAGCTACTATTCAGAGAAGGCTGGAACGGTCAGCGTAGTAACTTTTCACGAGGTAAGAACGGAAATAGTAACTAATAGTTACTAACGTTAGAAGGATGAAACACGCTCTTTAAGTACTCCTCAGCTGAAGCTCATTGCGAAGCATAGATAAGAATACATTTTTATACAAAGTAGAGTGTCTTCCACCCTACTTACCGTAGTTACTACGTATGACGTGACGAATTCTGGCTTTTATGCGTCAAGGCTGGAACGCATTTATCTATTTTCGGCAAAATATTCTGCCAGGGGATGATACGGACAATCACGTCACAAATATTCGTAGTTACCGCGCTTATGGTCCATGTACACACTGCGTAAAATCCGAGCGTATTTTGAAATCCGAGCGTATTTTACGCATGTTTTGAGCTTGAAAACATTTCTAGCAATACGGACGTATTTGAGAAATCGGTCCATTTTGTATCTAAATACGTCCGTATTGCTAGAAATCTTTTCAAGCTCAAAACGTGCGTAAAATACTCTCGGATTTCAAAATACGCTCGGATTTTACGCAGTGTGTAAACCCACCATTACTACGCTCCCGAGCGTGGTAAGCAAATAATTACTATTAGCTACTATTCCGAGAAGGTTGGAACGGTCAGCGTAGTAACTTTTCACGAGGATGGAACGAAAACACGCTCATAAATTCTTCCTGGGGTTCTGTTGTCTATATTCACTATTTGTATCTTTTCCAGCCAGCGGTCCAACTCGAAGGCTGAAGATCCCATTGTCTGCGAGATATCCCCACTTGTCTCCTACTCAGGGGAGGGATTGGAGGAGGTCGTGAGAGGAAAGAAATTAACTTCCCCCTTCATTCTTAATTAGTGAGCCTACTTATTCATCAAAAAGAAAATGTGATCGAGTGCCTTGCGGAGCCTATTCATTCTGCCAGTGGTGTAACACGGTGGCACCTTTTAATAGCGAAAGGGGTGAAGAATGGCCTCTTTGAGTTGCACAAACCCTTTTGCGGTTAGTGGATTCCTGTTTGGCAGGCGACATTTTGGTGAAGCAGCTGAGGAGTTTACTGATGGGTGCAGTCTGTGCAGTAAACCGTCTTGTTATGACACTCCCATTTAAAGGCGATTCTGGCGGTCTCGCGGATTTTTGTTCCGTCAGTCAAAACGAAAAGTGCACATACTCTTGGTAGGCGAATTCCTGTTTGGCAGGCGACATTTTAGAGGAGCAGCCGAGGAGTCTATGAACTTGGTCACACTTGGCTCATTTCCTGCCTTTTGGGGTTGGTAAAGTAGAAAAAGAAAAATAACAAAGATACAACTAATCTGAATGTTGTGGTTTTAAATTCAGGAGATCAATTAGAGCAAAACAGCGTGTATAATTATGTTACAGGAACCCTAATTGACCCCTAATTGCTGTCTGCTCATTATCTCCAAGCTGCCACAGTTCCTGTAACATAAATCATACACGATGTTTTGCTCTAGTTGATCTCCTCAATTTAAAACGACAACATTCAGAATTAGGTGTATCTTGTTCTTTTTCTTTTTTCTACTGTTGCAACCCAAAAAGCCAGGAAATGAGCCAAGTGTGACCAGGCTCTATGCTACTGACTGGTGCAGTCTACAAGACCGTTCTGAACCATTAAATCGCGATTCTGGCGGTCTCGCGGATTACGCCTTAACCGAATACGCTCTTCATAAAATCCAATGACGAATTGCCGACAGATGCCGTGGAGAAGCAATAACAATCACACGTTAGATCTTGGTATAAATTATCTGAAGGGGGGATAAGCGATTAGGCTTTCGGTTCCATACAGAGTTCCGCAGCAGCCCCGGGGAAAAGACAGTCAGCACTGAAGTCGGAAGCCAGACTTGACAAACGTGACGAAGTTTGACAATACAGGGTTGGTTATAGCGCACATAGAGGCAGAGGCATTTAACCGGAGGCCAAAAATGCAAACAAAAGAGGCCAAACAAACCTGGTTAAACGTACACCAAGAAGTAACGTGTCGGTGTTTACTTTACACTAGCGCATTTAGCGGCAAAAAAAGAACTAACCCGGAAGGAATACTTTAGATGACTAAGTCCACAACACTCCACTGATCCTCAGGAAGAAAGAGAAAATGTCTCACTAACGACTCAAACTCAACAACTCATATCCTGTGTCAACCAATCACGGCGATCGTTGGGGACAGCTGTGGTGCTGCTTCTGGCTCTTCCGCTAGGTACACAGCGATTTTGCATCGGCAAGGAGAGTTAGTCATCAAAAGTATTATATGAAGGACGGGTCGAAATCAAAAGTTGCTGTGCACATGAATTCGCGGAAAGCGGCTCGGGATTTACAGCTTTCAAATATCACTTTCCGCTCAAGTTGTCGATCCGCTTTCCAGAACAATTCGCCTCGCTTTTCAAAACCAGCGGAGCGCTAAATAAGCTCTGGAAAGTAAGCGAGTTTTAGCCGTAGTCGTAAAAAACTGCCGGCGCATAAGCTAGTGGAGCTTTCCAGACCGCTAGAATCGCTCTCTAATCAAACTCTCGCGTGTTTAAAGTGAGTACCGTTGCGAAAGAGTGATAAAAAATGTTTCAGTTTGGGAATCAGTGCAATGGTGCTGCGTGCAATTTGCAGTTACATCTACATGTTTTCTAAAACAGGGTTGCCTTAGGTTTTTTCTGATCGAGTCGGTGTGAAAACAGGTCCATCTGGGTCTATAATAACGGGGTGGACAGACGAAGATGTTGTCTCTGCTGGATTTTTTGCACCATGTAATGTAAGTTTTACTTTGTGGAATTGGTGATAGTGCGGAAAATCCTGGTAGGAATCCCAATCTGCAACCGCAGAACCGGACCGTCGCCCCGAGCTATTTCTGAACTTGCGTTCAAAGAACTTGTAAGTTGTTAAAGGTACTAGCAGTGTAATTGTACTGACGCACTGCAGCTGTCGGATAGCACAAAGATTAGTTCCAGATATGACCCGTTGTTTTGTTCGGATAGTCAAAGTATTATGCGCGTTCACATTGAGCTTTATCCGTCTCTTCGTCTGATCTGAAAATTGTTTGACAGAAGTATACCGAAATTTCGGTCTGCACATTTTTGCACAAACATCCGCTCTAATCTAACACTGTAAAAGGTTTCTCCGAGTAAGGTTTAAAGTTAACTGCAGTATTTGCTACTAGGATTAATCTTATCACTACTGGGATAAGATTTATCCGAATTAGAGATAATCTTATCTCAGTAGGGACAAGATTAATCCCTGTAGCAAATACTGCAAGTTTGTTTTTTTTACAGTGAAGGAATAGGGATACTTCGGAAGAAATCCAGTCGGCATTTTTATCGGCACATTTTTGTACAAAAATCAGCTCTAATTAAGCCAATAGCCGATGAATAGACTACTTATGAGGTACCAGAGTTGGGGCCCTTTTTTGGTAATTTAGCAAAATCAAACTTTATTTTAATTTTGTTTTATTAAACTTACTTTGACTTTAGAAAATAGACAAGCCATACTTAGTACTGAAAACACAGGTAGGCTACCAGTCATGCTTTAATACAGATTCTAAATTTTACATTTACCGCTTCGGATCTCTTCCGAAGTTGGGGCCATATGGAGCTGTCTCACTGTAAAAAATCTTGCAGTATTCGCTACTGGGATTAATCTTGTCTCTACTGACAAGTCTCTCTACTGATTATCTCTAATTCGGATTAATCTTATCCCAGTAGAGATAAGATTAATCCCAGTAGCAAATACTGCAGTTAACTTTAGTCCTTACTCTACAGTGTAGGTTAGGTCAGGCTACATCGGGAACGATAAAGCTACGGAAATCAAGTGTCAGAATAATTTTCAGAACTGGCTGAGAGCGGGTGCTATGTAAAACTCACCGTTGATTGCGCTTTAACAGTATCACAAAAATTTGTCTGTATGTTCTGTTCCAAGAGTCAAAGTATTAGCAGTAGCTTCTGGAAACTAGAGTGCTAGCGTATATTTTTGTACTTCGCTATATGATAGATTTTTCAGCTAGGCTGACGTCGGAAATATTTCGGTTGGTGTCAACTTGCTTTGTAACAACTCGCCCTTTTCCATTCCAGCTCTCCTAGTAGATTAAAGTATGATTGGTAAGAAGCTAAATAAAAGAAAATAATAGCAAATAATAAATAGCGATTACCGTATTTTGTTGACGTTAAATATATATATAAAAATATATAAAAAATAAATCAAGTGGATCTTTTCCAGCGATATTTCGGCCCTTCTTGGCAAAGGTCGTCTTCAGTCTAGCTAGAACGACGAAGCTGCGATAAGCATAACATCAAAGTCAGTTTCAGGCGTCAGTTCGGAGTAGCATTCCCAGTTTTAATTCATCTGGTTGGATTGGAAAATTGTGAATTTAGGAAAGTCGTAAATTTGTGGGCGTTAAAGAGAATTCATTACTTACAAAGTTCTAGACACAGTAGTCCTTTGTAGCATGCTCTCTTGAAACTAGTCTTACTGATATTAACGGCGAAGAACAGGCCTGCTGGATTACAAAATTGAAGTTGGTGCGCGTTTTCCGACAAGTACGTTGTGAAACTCGGGAAAGGCTGTAACGCTTGTAAAACTGTTGGGCTGGTATTTTGACATTCAAAATGTGATTGATTTTGTTGTTGGTGTCGGCAGTTGTTGGATTTTTGAGGTTGGAGTTTTTGAGTAAAACGATCTCGTGGCTACTGTTACGCATTACAGTTGGGCGAGAGCCAAGGATGTTGTTCTAGCAACATTTCGGCCTTCTGGGCAAGGATCGACTTAAAAGAGGCAAGGCACGGCACGACATAGTGTAGGAGGCACGAAAACTAAAAGGGCCCTTTCAGGCTTCAGAGTTACGGGCAGGAACAATGTACTAACGTGCCTTCTTTTAGGCTCTGGAGTTATGAATTCAAATTCATTATATTCTCCGAATATTATTTTACAACGAATAGCATAGGACGTCAACGAAAATAACAACCCTTTTTGATTTATCATTGACTTACGGCGGTTACATTTAAACGATACGTACAAATATAAATAAACTTCTATAAATAAATATAAATAAAAAGTCATCAATTCATAAAATATTAAACTCATCGGTAACTATATATCTACAATTATAAAATGACAATATATACAATTAGACTATGTCAACAATACCACGAAATATTTACAGTTGGAAGTCATTTTGTTGTGTCGAATTAAAATGTTTCTCTTACTTACTTGTCTACTTCTACTACTTGCTACACTGTCAGAAGTTTTATAACATACAGCAGAAGGATGCAGCAGACAATGCGTAACAGGCAACACTCCGGATGTTGTCTGTTGTGTTTGAAAATGTTACGCATAACAAGCGTTGCCTTCAGGAAGAACCTTAAAATCGTCAAAAAGCATCTGCTGAATTTTCAGACATCATGACGACAAACAAAAAAGGCAGTAGAGTCTTATTTTACTGTTTTTTGGCTCTTCCTGGTAATGGTTCAATCAATCAATCAATATTTTATTTCCGCCAAAACTAGCGAGCAAAAAAGAAATTAATATACACTGACAAATTTCGGCTAAAACACTATAACTCATAGCCTAACTACACTGCCGAAAATACTTAAAACGTATCTACAATTTAATTACAGTTTAATTATAACTAACAAATTGAAAATAAAAAAAAAGAAAAATATCATTCACGAAAAAACCTGCACGGGTTATGTTGGAGACCTGAAAAATTTGATACAATCCGTTGAAGTTTTTTATTCATTATAATAAGCGGATCTTTAAGATTATAGTATTCCATCATTTGCGTGTTAGAAAAATATCGAGAAAATCGACATAAAAACTTTCCAAATTTAAAAAATGACGTTTTCATATGCGTTAAATTGCTAAGGGTAAAATACGGTAAAAGGGGAGAAGCAATTAAAATTTGAGGTAAATACGCTGTATTTAAAATTCGCGACAAAGACTTCCTTGTTACGCATGTATTACGTTTTCCAACACAACAGATAACATCCCAAGTGTTGTCTTTTACGCACTGTCTGTTGAAACTGCGCATCCTTCTGTTGTCTGTTATGAAACTTTTGGCAGTGCAATCTCGTGCCTGTTGCGCCTGCCGTGCCTCTTTTTAGTCGATTCCGTTCTTGCAGTATAAATATCCCGATGAAAAATTTATCTCAAAATAGTACTATGAAGTAGTACGAAAAAGTTGCATGCAGTACTAACGATGCTACTACATGCTTCTACTTCAAGGCTACCGTGTTACTGCATACTACTATATGGTGTTACAATGGCAAGACAGGGTGCTACTGGATACTACTACATAAGATTGGGCCAGTGTGAGGCACATTAAATGATAGTATTCTTTGCTATTACATAGTATTAAATGCAACGTTTTCGTACTACTGCGCAGGCTACAAATTTTTCATCGGGATTACGTAACGGTGGAATAGCCGATCGTTGTATAGCCGATTAGGCTATACAAGGGACTTTGACCGGGACAAATAAACCAGAAGTAAATTTTAATACTCTTGATGACTAACTCTCCTTGCCACAGCTGTCCCCAACGATTGCCGTGATTGGTTGACACAGTATCTGAGCTGTTGAGTCTGAGTCGTTCTAGAGACTTTTTCTCGTTCTTCCTGAGGATCACTGGCGGGTTTTGGACTTAGTCATATAGAGTATTACGTATAGGATTCCAATGTCGGAGCCCTTCACATGTCAGGTCCTTAGGGAGAAAACTGAAGAAAAAGATTGTTTTGATGGGGAAGACGCCCCTGAGAAGGAAACATTTATAAGTAGTGAACTGAAAGACAAAAATACTCCTCAGCCGGGATTTGAAGCCACAGAAGGTCCTCTTCAGGCAAGTTAAGCAAGAAAAGCAAAATTGCGACCCGTTACCCCGACTGACATTGTACGTAATTCACAGACTCGTTCCTCTCACTTGAGCTTGAAGAGGACCCTTGACAAGGAGGGCCGAAATATCGCTAGAACTTAGCTAGCGGACAATGGGTTTAAGCCCCGTTCACAACTATGCCCAGCGAAGCACAAATGCCTAGACACATGCCTAGCGTCACCGTTCAAGCCCGTGCCTTAGGCACAGATTTCGGGCCAGGCACGGAGTTATAGGCTCTAGAACTCGGTGTCTGGCTAAGCGTGGGCACGTGCCTAGGCATCTGTGCTTGGCTAAGCATGCTTGGCTTTAGTAGCGCCGTAAAATGTGGTTCGCAGTCACCTTGGCCAGAATGGGTACTCATAGGATGATCTCTAGCAGTCACGTCTATACAGAAACCGTGACAGCAGACATCGCTAACTATCAAAAGCGTGAAATCGACTGCTAATATGACCCTCGTGAAATCCATGACGAAATGCAGCCAGATGCGCTAGAGAAACAATAAGATTCACACGTGGGATCTTGGTACAAGTTATCTGATGAGGGAATAAGCTATTACGTATGTACACAAGAAGTGACGCGTCATTGTTTACTTCATGCTAGCGCATCTAGCCGCCAAGAACGACTAATCTGGAAGGAATTTTATGATAATTAACTTATTTTTTGTTTTTTCTTTTCTTTCCCCTGGAAACGCATTCGTTTTGCCGGACCGGTTGACTTTTTTCAACGCATCTGGAACTGCGACAAAATGCAATGTCTTGTGCTAATTGTTCCACGACTATTGTCGCATAACGCCGGATTCGGTTTTCGTGAAATCGCAGCAGTGCGAACCAGGGAAGAGTCGACGAGCTTCCAGAGAGTGGTCTGTGATGCCGAAATAGCTCGCTACACTGTCAACTCAATTTCTGTCCGTCCGTCGGTCTGTCGGTTGGTCCGGGTTTTGCAAGTTTCTGGGCACTTCCACATAAGCTAGGACGATGAAACTTGGCAGGCATATCAGGGACCCCAAAAGATTAAGTTGGAAATAGCCATTTCTCCGGTCCGAGCATCGTGGAGGGAGGGGGAACCCGGAATCTTGAGGTACTTATAACTTTTGAACGGGTGATCGGATCTTTATTAAACTTGTTATTTGGAAACACCTTGTGTCTCAGACGACCCACCTCAAATCCGAACCGGATCCGGTGACTTGGGGGGAGTTGGAGGGGGGAGCCGGAAATCTCGGGAAACGCTTAGAGTGGAAGGATCGGGATGAAACTTGGCGGGAAGAACAAGCACAAGTCCTAGATACATCATTGACAAAACCGAACCGGATTCGGGCACTGAGGGGGGAGTTGGGGGGGGGGGATTCTGGTGACCCAGCTAGTTCGGTATTTCCTGATGTAATAGGATGATGAAACTCGGAGCAGGAATATGACGGATCCGAATAGACCGACTTGAGAATAGTCGTTTGCACGATCCGAATATCGCGGGGGTTGTATCCTACCATATGTTATGCCGTGTCATCCTTTTTAGTCGATCCCTGTTTCGTTTTTTTTCCAGAAGGTTAGCCTACAAGCAAAATTTTTCATTTGTTGCAGGAACATTGAAAAACCATTCACATTTAGGCCAGGAAGGTCCTAAGAGTCCCAGAATTTATGCAAATGTTGGTCCTAGGTGAAATTTTCATCAAACATGCACGACACAGTTGCGGGTACGGCTCTGCTAATAACTTAATTTCGAGATAAATGTCACGTATACCTTTCCGAAAAACACCGTCGCTATATTCTGCATTTCGCAGCTTATTTGGTCAGACGCGATTTTATTACGTTACCGTTTTATAATAACTGGACACACTTCTTCAGAGGCGTTACTAGCCAAACTATTGGTGGTGGTGGGGGGGCGCAAAGTATTTACCGACTGGCTGGTCATTTTTATCGACTGTTTTTGCAGATGAAAACGACTATTATTGAGAAAAAAAAATTGTGTTGGCGACAGATCGGCTGATTTTAAGAAAACTACTATTTTAAAAAAAAATTTGACTATTCCTAGGAGAAACCGATTTTTTTTTTTAAATCGACTGTTTCCAAAATCGACTGTTTTCACGAAAAATCGCGGCGCTTTGCGCCGACTCGGCTAATTTTTACCGGCCGACAACATTCGAGGGGGCATCTCCCTCCCCCCCAAAACGGATAAGTCAGCTACATTTTATTCGAGCAATATTTCGGCCCTTCTTGGCAAGGGTCCTCTTCAGGCTCAAGCCGCTCAAGCTGGAAAATAAATTTGTGGAAAACAGTTTAAGATTCTTCCTTAAATATCTGCTTTTGAGAACTTCATCTCTGAAAGTTGTCCTGTTGGACCGTAGGAACATCTACCCCCCCCCCCCCTAGTCGTGACGCCCCTGCGCTTCTTCACCAAACCCATACAAATTTGAAATGACTAAATTGCTTGATCTCATCCAGATAATGTTTTAGTCGGGAGTCGTGCTTCACATCAAAGTCAAAGTGGATAGAAAGGAGTACAGAGGATACAAGTTTTAGATGTGACAGCACATCTCTACAAATATCCCCAATGGTTTGACAACTCCCATTTCCTAGATTGCCAAACGAGGAAAAGCCATCTCGGAAATAGGGTCAGGATGACACGGTAGAAAAAGCAATATAGGCATTGGATTGGTTTCTCATCATACCGTTGGGGTTCGGAGTCTTACAGAGCGTTGGTAAGTCTGGGAAAAGACTCTTTTTTATGGCACTTGTATCGTTCGGCTCAAGTGCCATCTACCGATCGCTTTTCCGTCGGTCGGTCTTCAATTCAGTCCAATTCACTCTGTTTCTCCTAAAGTTCTTCGTTAAGAACAAGACCAAAGGTTTCGATGGGATCCCAAAAATCTAATATTTGATCCAGACAATTGGGCCTTGTCTTCGCCAGATCCAGTCGCTATTCGCTATTCATCAGAGAAAACCAAGTTCGGATATACCTCTATAGGCCATATCTATTTTGACGATACTGACCGAAACTTCCTGCTTTGCTTCTGCCAAATTTCTGGTTTCTGCCGAATTTCAAGCGAACACTTGTCCAGCAAGAAAAGAAAATTCAGAAACGAATTTAGCGTATCTCCTTATCCCTATAAGATACATCTAACCAACTTCGAATAAAACCTCAACTTAAAAAAATTCCGGTTACAGCCGGATTCCGGACGAATTATATGTCCGGGTAGAAAACTATTGTCATATACAGACTCAGCGTCTCTTCTTACGCCTAAACCTGTCATCTAATCAACTTCAAATAAAAGTTTTGCTTTTAACAAATTTTCCAGTTTTGGCCGGATTGCGGGCGAACTAGTTGTCCGGGTGGAACATGCTTTTCACATAAGTGTTCAGCATGTCTTCTTACCCCAAAATCGAACATTTAATCAACTTGAAATGAAACTTTTACTTTCAACCTACTTTCCTGTGTGTGCCGGATTATGGACGAACTACTTGTCCGGCGAGCAAATGGTTTTCACCATCGTGTTCAGCATGTCTTCATACTCTATAATCGACTATCACATTAGCTGTTTAAAAATGTTTTGTTTGCCGCTTAATTTGACCCCCCCCCCCCCCCCCTAAAGGCAGGGCTACAGAGCACATCTACGAACTCGACCTTACTCTTGACCCAAAGAACCCTCACACCAGTTTCGTCAAAATATCTCGTTCCCTTTGAGAGATATCGTGCTCACAAACGGACGGACAGACAGACAGACAACGTTTGCGATGTCATAGGTATCCCTCCACTTACGTTTTGGGATCCCAAAAATCGCATCGGAAATGTCAACAGAGAAACAATGACATACAAGTACATAGTAGGCTATCAATTTACATTCGATACTATACAGTTTTGTTTCATAAAACTTAATCGAAATAAAATCCTTACTAAAAAATATAGACTACTATATACAATTTACTCGTGTTACAGTTTTGATTTGGGTCGAATCGGTCCCTCAACTGCAAGTTAGGGTACTTCCAGTTGTGCTAGAACGATGAATCTTGGCAGGGATACGGGACCCGACCAGATTCACCTGGAAATAGTCACTTCCCGACCCTACCATTCAGGAGTAGTGGAGTGAGGGATAATCCAGAATCATGTGTGGCATGCGAACGGGTTATCGGATCTGAGTGAAACCTTTTTAAGTTTTAAGTGGCAAGAACGCCACTTTCAGGCTCGAACCGCGATCCGGTAATCGCGGTTCGGATCGCGGATCCACTATTTGAATATGACCACGCAACAACAAGGACCTTCTATATCAAGGACATCATCGCCATTGAGCAAGTTCAAAGAAGAGCAAAAAAAAAAGTGCCGGCCATTCGCCATCTGCCTTATGAAACTCGGATTCAAAAATTACGATTACCCAGATTTCTGTTGTCTTACAGATTTCTGTGGTGTTTTGATCGAAACTTTTAAAATTTTCACAGTTGTTATGATGACAAAAGGCGTGATGATGTCCTCACTTTCAATCACAACGATCTCACTGGACACAACTTGAAACTGAGTGGTAAGAAATTCCGAAAAGATATTTGAAAATGGAGCTTTAGAAACAGAATAGTAGAAGATTGGAATAATCTCCTTGAAAGTGTTGCAAATGTCGAAAATATTAACTAATTCATAGCAGGTGTCGACTACCACCTGGCTAAAATTCAATTTAGTGTGTAAAGTGTCCCAAGAAATTTAAAGAGGCGAAAGCCTAATATATATATATATTACAATTATATATATATTACTTCGGAGAGGTATTGGGGTGAGACTTCGTAGGAGGAACATGCATTGGCGATAGCTACATTTTTTGCAGAACCGGACCGGATCAGGGCACTGTGGGGGAATTTGGAGAGGGGTATCAGACTTCAAGTGATCGCGAGTTGTACTGCTAGAACGATGAAACTTGACAAAAAAATCTTAGGGACCCGACCAGGTTGCAAAAAAGTTGCAAATCCCGGATCGACCATCGTAGGGGGATTGAAGGAAGGGGGAACCCGGAAACCGTAAGCATTCATAACTTTCGAACGGTGATCAGATCCAAAGGCAACTGAACAATTGGCAACAGCACATGTGTCAGGTGTTCCATTTTAAATCCGGAACGGATAGGACAGCTATGGGATGATGTCCCTACGTAGAGGGACACGACTGAACGAAGACCGACACTACATGGACACGACGGTACAAGTTCCGACATTACATGGAGACGACGGTAAAAGTACCGCGACACTACATGGACACGACGGTATGAGTACTGACACTGCGTAGACACTTTTTGATTTTTGACGTAGTGTCGGATTTTGTCCTCTTAGTCACGTGTCCACGTAGTGTCGTTCCATGCACCGTCGTGCCTACGTAGTGTAGTTTGTCGTTCGATGTTAAAATCAAAGAAAAAAAAAGGTTTCGGACAAAAAGCAGCAGAATGAACCAGGGCTTAGAGTCAAACAGTTCTTTGGGACAGCCAAGAGATAAATAGGGCCTAAAATCCGCTTAAAACCAACTCCTCGCTGTATATCGTGATACCAACTGTGGAACTATAGCAGAGATACCAAGCCAAAATAAAAAATTATACGAGTAACCTACACTGTTAAAAAAAACTTTACGCTTTCACGTAACTTAATCTACAGTATTGTGCATTCTAGCGTTTTAATCCTCCATCGGATTGTGAATAAAAAATTCCAAATTCGGTGGTGCACAATTGCTAAAGTCAGATGTAGGAGAGACTTTTTACAATGCACACATCATCCATACGCGCATAACCGTTCATCCGGAGAAGGACTCCAGAAATGACAATTCCCTGGCAGCTTAAAATTTCAACTGGATTGGCGTCGCAGGCGGAACATACGACCTCATAATCTTATAGATCCCCTCTGATCTATTGAGCAAAGAACTAAGCCGGCTGCCAGAAGCAACGCCTTGGAATCCTGGCCGAGTGCCAAAAGCTTTCTCAACAACAACAAGGATTTCTTCCTTGAAAGCAGTGGCCGTTTCAGCCAACTGTCGTGAAAGAAAATGTGATAAGTAAGTATATTTAGAACCCACAAAATGTTTTACAACAAAAGAGAGTGGAGTAGATATAAATGGAAAAAGAAAAGAACAAGAGACAATAGGACAATAACGTACGAAGCATACAATAATCCGCCACGTATCAATAAAAAAAAGTCTTATCAGTCGGCAACAGACGCAGTCTAGATTTCTGACGGAAATCAGTATGCAATTCTTGCAGCTGTGACAAAATGTCAGTAGCTCCGTAAAATGTAATGATCTCCGTAATTGCTATGAGATTGATTCATTGCTATGAGACTTATTTATGAGAGACTACTTATTTATGTATTTCCCTCAAAACTGAGGAGGATTATAATACAGTATATAAAAGAAATCATACCTAAATTAACTGATCCATTCACACTGACACTATAAATGCTTTGGAAAAAAATACACAAGGCCTAAAAAAGTACATGAAATAGGTAACCTAGGGAGAAATTTAGAAAGTTTGAAATGTTGTATTTTAACAGCAGAAGCGCTTGAAAAGTAAATAATGACGTTTGATAAGCCAATTGTTTATGGATTTTCGTGAACTGTACCTACCAGTGTTCCCAGTTTATTCCGAATCAGCGATTTTGGCTGCAAAACCTTCTGTAATTCTGATGCTTGCGAGGCCTGGTCCTCTTTTACCAGTAATTGAGAATAATCTCTCATATTCAGTTAGATAATAATATGCTTTCGCTTTTTTATTGCATTACCGCTTGAGATTTCGGGCTTGTTTCTCAAAAAGGTTGGAAACTTGTGATTATTCTGTAAAATCTGTGATTAGTGGCAACACTGCAGTCTATTGCCTCGAACGTCGGATCGAGTTTGGCTGCTCCACCTTCGGGGAATCCAGTGGCATACGGAGAATTGTAGTGGAATAACTAGGGTTGCGTTACGGAACTAACGATCGTTAACAAATTGTTAACAGTTGTTAACTTTTTGCGTTCCACGTTTCTGATTCCGAAATTTAATCTCCGCGCACCTACAATTTCCGTTCCGGAGCTTAACGATTGTTAACTATTTTGTAAAGATGGTCAGTGAGCATCGTTACAAAATAGTTAACAATTGTAGAACTGGGAAACGTTAACGATCGTTAAAGCTTCAGTTAGCTCCGCCCCGAAGTAAAGTTAACGATTGTTAACAATTGTTAAGTTTGTGGAACGCAACCTAGGTTTGTCAAGCGCAAGGCAAGTTTAGGGTAGCAGTGTTCCACCGCGGTATATCGCCACCTCTTAATTCAGGTAGCGCAGGTAGAATAGAATAGAATAGAATTTATTGCACAAAAAGCATGAGGCCATGGCAAAAATGGTAAAAAAAAAAATTGAACACTTAAACGAAATAATAGAACTAAACTAAAGGAAATTCTCTCTGTGGGCCTTTATGAACCTTACCAGCCTCTTCAAGTCTTGAAAACACTTTCTTCCAATAACATTCATCATCCATACTTCATCATTTATTGTAATTACATTCCCAAAAAATCTCAACCCGCAGGTCATCTAGCTCACGGCATTCACACATCAGATGCAGCAAATTCTCATTCTCACTACCACACATCGGGCAAAAATAGGGACCAGTACGTCCTGTGCAGGTAGTTTCAGATTTTATTTTTTTAATGCGGAAAGGGTGTTGAGTGCCACCCAGGAAATCTTCCGTCCCCAAAAGGATTAGTTGTTGAGGCTTGAGGGTAGGGTCAAATCTTGTCCGACCTAACATTTTGATGTGGTGTCGAGCGCCAACCGGATTAAGTATCAGGGCGATTAAGGGATTATCAGTCAGTCACCAACTGAATATCCGAAATTTTATTTATCCCTTGCACATCATCCTGGAGGGGTAACTAGCTGATCAAGAAAAAAACTCGAAAATCTCGTTTTTTCTATTTTGTTTGCAAAATTGTTGCACAAATTGAAGTTTGTTTGCAAAGTCGGAATCACTTTCCAATGGTTATCGCGCTATAGTTTTCGCACAAATTGTTGGCACAATTTATTTACAAAGTTTGCAGTAAGCTTGGCTTCAAACCTTATATTGGTCACCAACTGGTCTAAAAGTATTAAGAGCAACTACAACTGCAGAACCCCAACTGAGTAACAAGAAATATAATCATGGAAATAGTTAAAACAAAGAGTGTGAAAAATGATGCCATCTTTCAGATGCATAGAGGAGGACGGGCAGGACGTAGCTGTTAAAGAGGCGGAGCTCCAGCCGGAGGGACAAAATACTCCACCTCCAAACTTTTTTGAACCTGTTGAAGGTGCTGTTAGCCTGTCTAATTCGGGCGGTGACTTCTTTGGCTGTAGATCCTGTGTTCTCGATGGTGCTGCCAAGATATTCGAAATGAACCACTTGTTCTGCCAACCGGATTAAGTATCACGGCGATTAAGGGATTATCAGTCACCAACTGGTCTAAAAGTATTCATAAAAGCAACTATAACTGCAGAATCCCAACTGAGTTACAAGAGAAATAATCATGGGAATAGTTAAAACAAAGAGTGTGAAAGAAAACAACCCTTACATTGTTGAAACTTTCTACTTTCGGCTCGATACCAGGAAGAATGACAATATTTACTTCATTTCTTGAAAGATATCTGTAGGCCAGAGCTGTTTTATGTGGGAATGGAGAGTTCATCGTCACTAAGCCCCATGAAGGGCACGGGCCTGACACTGCGCCCATTCAGTTTCTCCGAGCTTCTTTCATTGGACACATGTGCCAAATTTGACACATTTCTTAATTGGGCCAAAAATAAAAATAATTCTTTGAAACATTAAGCTCAATCTTCTTATTAGCTTAGAGGAGGGTTTTCGCGAGATCTCGGAATCACTTTCCGGCGTGGGAAGCGCATCGCGAAAACTGTGGGGAAGTGATTCCTGGAATCACTTTCCACTTTCCCGCTGGACTGATCGCGAAAACGCATGGAAAGCTGACATCGCCGAGAAATTATTGAATTATAAAACTTTTTCGAGTAAATATGGTTCACTGAACAGTTCTTTGATTCTCATATATTCCATTGAAGTCACCTTAGTTACGATTACCATTATTTTTTAATGTATTAGTGACACTTGCATTGTTTTTTCTCCACACTTTTGAAATTCCCGCCGAAAGATTCAACTTTCCTCGGAGCTTTCTACAAACCTCGTGGAATCACTTTCCGGGAATGCTGCTTCGGTTTCCAAAGCGCGAAAACCGGGTTGGAAAGTTCGGCAACTTTCCGAAGTAGCGCGAAAACCATTGTAAAGTGATTCCGACTTTGCTATCTAGCTCGCGCAAACCCTCCTTAGGATTAACGTAGAGTTGAGGTAAGCACCCTCTTCGCATTTAAGGAGTTAGATCTGGAACTACGTGAACCAGCTACCTGCACTAATGAGTTGGCGGTGAACATACGGTGGTGACGGACCTACCAAAATATTTTACCCTTTCGTCTGACCCAACTAATCCTCTCGATGATTCAAGATTTCTGGGTAGTGGTATACATACGGTAGCGGTGGAACACGATGGCGGTGGGACACCCACTTCAAGTCCAGCTGTGGGGGTCCCCCGTGTTTAGGAAATTGTGGTTCACCGACAGAGGCCGAAGGGTATCAACTGAGCATGGTCTCTCGTGGATACTCTTGGTGACTAACTCTTGTTGCGATGCAAAATCGCCCTGTACCTAGCGGAAGAGCCGGAAGTGGTATCACAGCTGCTCCCAAACATCGCCGTGATTGGTTAACACAGGATTGAGTTATTAAGTTTGAGTGGTTAGTGCTACGTTTTCTCGTGCTTCCCGAGGATCATTGGCGTGTTTTGAACTAAGTCATGAAGAGTATTGCAAATTCCAGTTTAAAAATATTAGGGTCGTTGGTACCTTCGTGCGAAAGCTAGTTCACTGTGGTTCACTCCTGGATGCGAAATATATATTAGAACTTTAATACTTGTTTGAGTTTTAGGAGCTTGTTACTCCTCTCCTTTTATGAAAGTTTTCTGGAAGACATAGAGTATAAGGTAAGAGCTCGAAGGAATGTAACTTAAAGGAGATAGTTTAGTCATGCTTAAATTTTTTTAAACCTTAAAGGTATTTGTGTTTTCCCCATGGTTGAAAATTGAGGGGGGGGGGTAGTGTTGTGGATCCAAGCCCACTTAATATTTTCTGATCATTTCCAAGCCAAGGTAAAAACACATACGCCATCTAGGTAGTGATGTTTTGTACTTCCGGTAGATGATGTGGTCGTTGGTGATTGTGGCGATTCCCGATTGGATGAAGCTGAGCGTTTGTCAGCATCATCATATTCCGTTTGGGAAATTCGCCATCTTATATTTTAGAGACTTTTGTAAATACTACTGAGAAGTATACATTTATTTTACTGAGAGAGAAATAGAAGAGTGCGTCTGAGCCCTAGGCTACCTAGGACGTTCCTACCCCTCGTTTGTTGATTGGTTTTTGAGAGTGGAACATCTCAATAAATCGAACTCCAGGCTTAGTTCCTTGCCTTTCTGTATAGATAGTATCTTCAGTTTTAAGTCTACATGCTTGAAAAAGTAGTTAGCTTTATTGTTTAGACACTATTTTGCTGCTTAATTTGAATTTCCCGCCAGAATCAAGCCACAAAATCGACAATCATCTCGCCAGGTGTTCTTGAGTTTGAGCCACAAAGCGAGCCACGAAAACCTCGTTGGTCACGGAAACACACTTGTGGGCCGCACGAAAGAAGGCGGAAACACTCTTTTCGAGCCACAGTTGACCCACAAACTGTTTGTGGGAGCATGGAAAAACGCCTCTAGCTTTGAACACCACCCTTGAAACCACATCCCCTCTAAGGTAAGTTTATCATCTCCTGGTAACCTCTCCGAACAAGCTCTGCATGGCAAGAGCGAGATCTGGCGCACTGGTGACAAACCAGACACCGGTCGCCGAAACAACACGTCTCGGAAGTTTTTCAATTATATAAGTAAGCCTTTATTTGTCCCATTACAATTCTTCTTGTTGAAAGCTCGGTTATGCTAAACCAGTCACAAAGAAAGGAGGTCCGAGTGACTTCATATGACTACGACCAATAACATTGCCCAAATTTGTAAAGGTTTTGTCGCTGATTTGCTAATCAGCGACAAAACCTAACAACCTAACAAAACCGACAAAAACTAACCTCTAAGTATTGTTCTTACTACAGCAAATATTCTGGTAAATAAACTGTTGTCATAATTTGAATTTACTTGTAGTTCAATCATAGATTAATTTTTAACAAACCCTCAAAATTCTGAAACGTAATAATTATCTGTCTAGGCGCACAAGCACAAGTACACCGAGTTTCAGCTTGATGTCTGTCATGGTTCGCGAGCCGTGGATGACACAAAACTACTGAAAACGGATAACCCATAACCGGCGACAGCGACCACAAGAGTGGATTGCTCATAAACGAACACACCACATAAAAACTGCTAGGCTTCACGTGTTTAAAAATATATAGATGGCAGTGGGCTGATATGATCATAAGCTTTATGTTCAGCAGCTGTCCATTAACAGGCTTTCCATTCCGGTTTTGAACCCTTCCACGAAAAGTCGTCAGAATTAGTTTGGACCGCATCGAACCCATCTTTAAAACAGCAGAGTTACAAACGAGGACATCCCGGAGAACTGCTCCCAGCGGGCACTTAAACTAACGTCTTGCGCCGGCTGAAACAAGTTGAAGAAACTTTTTCATTCCTCTCAGTGATGACGGGATGCTCTTAGCAACCAGTTGCCTCTGAAATGATGCTGCTCGTGTGGCTCCTGCTACTGCTTGAAAACAGTGATGCGAAGCTACGGATGTTGGCTGTCTTTTCCGATGACAACTATTTGAATATGGTGAAGATGTATAATAAAACGGTGGCCGTTCTTGACGCGGAGGAGACCAGTCAGCGGCAGGTGGAAGGTGTGCTTTTGAGTGTGCCGAAGGATGGGAGAGATGTGGTAGAGTTCTTGTGCGAAAGGATTGAGCTTTTCAAGCCGGAAGTGTTTTTGCTATTCGCGGCTGAAGTTCTCCCTTTAGCAGAGTCCTTAGGAAGGAGATTGGATATACCAGTGGTGACCGCAGACCATTTGAGGTTTGAGGCACAGGTTAGTAAACAAATTCTACGTGGTTTTTTGCGGGCTGAAACCTCCGAGAAACATTTTTGGGGGCATTTCTTCCATTCACAAATGTTTCGCAACGAAGTCATCCTCAAAGACGCTTGTCTGTTTTTCCTTACTTTCAAACGTTCCGCAGAGCTTTCCACTAACTTTCTGAAATCACTTTTCGAGAAAGCTGCAGCTTTCTCGAGACTGTAAAAACTATTTCACTGCTGAAAACTCTTATGCTTCCGTTTCCGAAACGCGAAAACCCGTGCGGAAGGTTAGGCAACTTGCCGAAGCAAACCATTGGAAACTCCGACTTTGCTTTTTAGCTCGCGACAATCCTCATTATGTTTTAATGTCAGTCTTCAGCCTCACGTCCATTGAACCTTGGTTCAACCAAGAACTTGTAATACAGCTCCGTAATAGAACATTCACATCTCTGTTCTCGCGCACTAGCTCTGTGGCGCTATGCAAAACCGAGGGTAAACAAGGTGTTGGGTAAAAACACCCGGTTAGTATCTACGGAACTCTATGGTGGAGTCGAGAGTCACAGACTCTTAAGATAGGTGCCCACAGAACACGAATTCGCGTCGAATTTGACGTCCCTAGCGGAAAATATTCGCTTCGATTGGCACAAATTTCGCACCGTGCCGTTTCAACTCCAAGTGGAATTATTTTCGCGTCGCCTCAGTTCGCACTGAGAAAATTCAGGAAATCAATAATCAACCTGGCCAAAGTAGAGTATATAACCGAATATAAAGTATATAACCATAAAGTTGACTTCTCCCTATTTTCATTCTAGTCCTACGTACAGTATCCACATATACGTATCTAGTCCTGGCGAATTCGTTCACGTATTTGCTGCCAGTGGGGTCTACGAAACGAATTCACTGAGCGGCGCGAAAGAACGAAATTCGCTGGCGGTTAAAAATCGCGCTGTCTGGGCACCTATCTTCATCATTATCCATGCGTCTCATCTCCATCCTTCTGTCCATTCAGCGCTTGTGCATGTCGCAAGATTTCCGGGACTCTCCCTCCAACTCCTCCCACTGTGGCTGGAGCATAAACTTGATGACCCTGCCATCGAGGCTCGTTTGATCCCTCTATCCGTTCGGCACTTGGGCGGGCCGTGATTCCCCCCTGTCCTCCCTCCTACTCTCCGCACAGTGGCCCAAACCGGTCTGGATTTGTAGAAGGCACATCTAGGACATATTTCGTAATCATCAGCCGAGTTTAATTTGGATCGGACCTTATCATTTAGGAGCCGTGAAATTTAGGGATCCATCCCGACCCCACGGTCTGTCGAATCCGCGAGAGGGGATATCTGTCTGAACCTGGTCAGGTCTCGAATACGCCTGGCAACCGTCGTATCTCTAGCCGATCTCGAATTATCTGCAACGAATTGACCCACACTTAATTCGTTGAAGAAAATCCTAGGCGGAAAACGGGGATAAGGCCGAAACTACCATAGAAACAAAGCTGAGAGCGGGAACTGTCAACCCCAACTCCTATTTATCTGGTTCTTCTGCATCTCAGCTTAATCACTCATAGATATTAGATGGGATCTAGAGTGTTATCCCTACATTGCGGGATCCGCTCATTTATACAATATCCCATTACTGCGTTCGCATTAGCAGGACAATGGGATTTTCCGCCCTGACACTCCGTGTAACTATGTCTTGTATCACATTGGGCGAGAGTGGCAGAAGCTGGAGCAAAAGTGTCCGGCAGACACAAGGGTTTGAACCCCAAAATAAATTTGCGCTAATAATTTTATGGAATTGACGTGGATCTTTGTGTACATTATTAGAGCATGGTGGTCGTTCGATGCGCCGAATTTGTTTTTGCGCCAAATTTCCACTAGAAGTCAACGTTTCTGCTGCCACCAATGCTTTTGAATACAATGTCGGACACATGATCGGTATCTATTCAGTCTAGGTCCGAGTTTCGTAATGCTTATTGGAGAAAAGAGGTGGATACGATGGCTAGGACTGAAACAGCGGAATGATTGTATTATCTCGCTAGAAATGGGACGCAACGCAACAAATACTATTTTTAGAAAGGATAGATCAAGAAGTAGACTGGCAAGGAGGCCAAAACGCAGTGACGGACCTCTGAAGGAAAGTTTGGAGAGAAAGGGAGGGGTGAACAGATTTGATGTGTGGCCAGTGTCCAGCAAAAATAAAACGGCCTGCAATATGGCGTGAGTGAAGGACGGAAGCTCAGGCCTGAAGCGATTTTTTTTTTTTTTTTTTTTTTTTTTAAACCAGTAGCCGTAATTTAACTTATTTTTATGTTACCTAAAAAAAAGAAAAAAAATTACATTCGTACTTTTTGTGGCTACTCCTCCATCCCTCAGTGACGTTAATTTTAATCTAATTTTACCCACTTTTAACTATTTACTTCACTTAACTTTTGAGAATAAGCGCATATTGCATTTACTATTCTTCCCCCTCCTATTCCCCCTCCTATTCCCCCTCCTATTCCCCCCTACTATTCTTCCCCTTCCCCCTTCTTAAAGGACCTGTCTTACCCATAATACTAATGCAACATACTTCCGTCATCGCTCCATCCATTCCTAAATCCGGAGAACCGAATTTCTAATTTCTAATCAATGTTTCCATTCTGCCCCCTGACAATACCTTACTGATTTTTTCGGATGCCGTGTTTTGCTATCTTCGATGTATAGCATGCAGGCTGCCGACTATTACATAGGAGAAGCCCACGATGCGATTTTGTAAAATATTTTCGTGTTTAGAAGACAATGGGGCTTTGTGTTTAGGGGCCAAAAGACTTAAAACAGCATAAGCCATGATAATTTGTTAAAGCAGAGCCTAGTTTGAAAAAAAATTAACTATTTTAGAATAGTGGAAGATAGCAGTAACTAGAACGAGCTATGCTTAGAGGATATGCGGCACTGGAGGCAGGTTTTTTCCCAACACTTTCAAACTTTCTCTTATTTATATCTTTAAAAACAAAACAACACAGCTTGTTCGTTTTTATTGCCACAGTGGGTCTTTTTGCAAACCCGATGAATAATTTATCTCAAAATAGTAGTATGAAGTTGTACGAAAAAGTAGCATGCAGTACTAACTGATGCTACTACATGCTTCTACTTCAGGGCTACCGTGTTACTGCATACTACTGCATGCTACCAGGGACCCATAAATTTCCTGTAATGACTCGCCATTCAGGGGGCTTTTCATTTCCTATGCTTCTATGTTGCTATTTTGCCCGAGCCTCATCTAGTTTCCAAAAATTCCGCTTGGGTCGAATCGGTGTTCTTGCTCAGATAGACAAAATTTATTGGGACTATTCAGCATGCCACCAGGTACCTAAGCTAGGACAAAAGATCCAGGATACTCTTCCATTACAGAGAAATATTCCTAGTTCAGCACAACAGCTGCGAAAAATTTTGTCTATCTGGATAGCCGGGTATTTTATCCCCGTGGCTATTTCTCGAACTACCTGACGCTCGGTAAAGAGGGCATCAGAAATCTCTTGTTGACAAGCCCCCTGAATGGCAAGTCATTACAGGAAATTTATGGGTCCCTGATGCTACTAATAGCAAGACAGGATGCTACTGGGTATTACTACATAAAATTGGAGCAGTCTGAGGCACATTAAATGATAGTATTCTTTGCTATTTCATAGTATTGCATGCAAATTTTTTGTACAACTACCACACTACGACGCAGGCTACAAATTTTTCATCGGGAAATCGTTTTTCCGACTAAAATTCAAAGTAGTCACGTACAGTGTGAATCGGAGATACATTTTTTTTCAAAGCACTGCATTTCCTTTGAAATCACAGTTTCAGCGAAACTGTTCGCCTCTTCTGTTTTAATATTTTTTTTCGTTTCTGTCGACAAGAAAGTATTGCTCACATTTTTAAATTTCAGGAGGCCAACAGCTTGCTGACGAACCTCGTCATCGAACCCAAACATCTCGTCACAGCTGTTCAGAAGTTCACCCTTTTCAATAAATGGCACAACGTGGTCTTCTTATTAGACGAATTTCAGAAAGCTCGAAGGATCGAAAAGGAGCTTCGAAAAAACATGCTAAATAACACTACAATCACTTTCCTACAGCGAGAGGAAATAGCAACGGTGCTAAGCAATATCAAGCGCAACCCCGTGGATGTCATTGTCTATTGCTGCGATCCATATTTGTTGCTGGATGTATTCCGTGTTGCTGCAGCAACTCGAGCGAATTTCAACTGGTTGTTGCTAGATGAGGCCATCACTCGTCAGCGCCATCTTTTAAATGAATTTCCAATGGGACTTCTTGGAATCAGACAAGTTCCGTTGAGGTCAAACAAACAGACTTTCCGGAGTGAGTTGTTTTCCTTTGTGTCCTTTGAAGTAGAGAAGTCGTTATCATGATTCTCCCGAGTAGGCACTCGTCAATCTAGGAACTTTAGGTATTATACTAATACGGACTGCCGGTTATCCTACAGATACGAGGGCACATGGGAAAATCGAATTTCTGGAAAACTGAATTTCCTTGATAAACAATAGTTGATCCAGGAAAATTTCCTATCGATAAAACAATATTGCCCTTAATTACCTTATCAGGTGCATGATGGATCTGCTATGCTCCGGTTGTTGTTGGTTTTCTGGTTGGATCATCTTCTATTGTCTTATTCGCTAATAATGTTGATTTTGAGGATTGACTCAAAAGGATTTATAAATCCATTGGTATTTGATTTTTTGTTTTTCTCCAATTTGCTACGCTTCTTAGTTCATAATAACCTAAAATGTTAATAATCAAAACAAAGTAATAATCTAACTCTAAATTCAGTAACAAAACTGGAAGGAAAAGCAAAAGTCAATTGGATCTGCTCAATATTGCATATTCGTAATTCATCTCGAGTTACTTGAAATTGACTCGAAAATTCATCTTGACTTTTTAATGTTTAGTTCAATTTGAGATTCCTCTCCGATACGGTGCAGACTCAATTCTGTCGTGTAGGTAATTGTTTTTGTGTGGTTCTTTCGTTTACAAACTCCGCCTTTTTTTTACTCTGCCAAATATAGTGGGCACATAAAACGCTTATATTCATTCACTGATTTCTTTCAATCCGTGGCATATTGACGAACATCTGACACTAGAAATGATCTTCTTTGTAAAATTGTACGTCAATAAAAGACACAAGTAAATGAGGATTTGTGCCATTTATGTTCCTGGGTTTACTCGGCTGATTAGTTTTGTGGCCGTTATCCTGCAAAAATTGCTTCTCATTTTGTGTACATATTTAAGCGGTTAATTACGGATACATACCATGCGTACGGGTCTGACGAGGACCAGAACTTTACAACCATTATCTCGATGAAAAAGTCCAATCAATCCACTTTGGGATCCGTCAAAATCTTTCGTCTTGTATCGGTTGCCGAGTCATAGCTTTAGTGAATGTCAAACTTGTCTTAAAGGCTCTGCTAATGGATAAGATCCTTAGCAGCTGCGTTGATGATCTATTTTTTTTTCTCCACACTTGACTCCCGGATTAGTTTGTGTGCTTTCTCCCCAGGATGGTCCCCGAGGATAAAGCAAAGGAGAATTATTGCCCTTTTGAAGGAGACGACGGGAACAAGGAAATTGTGATTTAGCCTGGGGCAGACAGAAAGCTTGATGAATTTCGGACGCGAAAGAAAGTATGTTTTTATAGCACTTGCACCCTTCGGCTCAAGCCCACAAACCGATCGATCACTTTTCCCGTCCGTCAGTTCGTCCGCTGATCACGAATATAAGGTACTTTCAGACGAGCAAAGAGGATAAAACTTGCCATGCATATTAGGAAATAACCAGGTTGACTTCAAAATTGTTTTTTCCCGGATCGGACCATCCAGGGGGAGTGGGAATACGGGAATCCAGATTCTTTGGGCATGTACAACGGCAATTCGATCTGGATGAACCTTGCTAGTTTCCGAGAGCACTTGTCTCGGATGTTCCCCTCAGAGGTCCGGACTGGATCTGGCAGCTGTGGGGGGGGGGATACCGGAAGTCTTGTGGCACGCTTAGAATGGAATGATTTGAACGGAACTTGGCGGGTAGGACAGTGGTCAGCCCTCTACGTACTATTTACAGATACGGACCGGATCCGAGCACTGTAGGGTAGCTGGAGGGAGGATTCCAGAAATCTTGTGGCATACATCCGATGTGGTCCGATCCAAAAGAGATTTTATAGTTTATAAGAACACAAGTCCTACTTCTTTCATTTGAACATCTGGACCGGATCCGTCCACTATGGGGGGAGTTTGGAAACCCAGAAGTTTTGGGAAACCAAAGGAGTTGGGGGAAATCAAAGGAGACACGATCTCACCATGGCATTTGGATACTCCCTCCTTCTGTCTCCAGACCATCGCGACATCCTACCGCCATTTTACACCCCTCAACCAACCGTCGACACGCGGCAAGCAAGGAAAGTAGCGAAGAAACAACTCCTTAGAGAACCCGATTTCATGTCGTCTCAGCGTTTTTATGGCATTTGCCTTCCGGCCAAGTGCATACCGATCACTTTTCCGTCTGTCTGTCGGTCTGTCGGTCGGTCGGTCGGTCAGTCCGGTGTTTGCGAGTTAGGGTACTTCAAGATCTGCTAGGACGATGAAACTTGGCAGGCATATTACGGACCCGACCAAACTAACTTGAAAACAGTCACTTCCTCGATCCGACCATCGTGGGGGGAGGGAGGGGAGCCGGAATCCGGAATTTAGTGACATGCATAACTTTCGAACGGGTGATCGGATCTTAATGAAACTTGATATTTGGAAAGACATCATGTCTCAGGTGTCCCATTTCAAGTCCGGGCCGAATCTGATGAATGTGGGGGGGGGGGGGGGAGTCGGAGGAGGGAACCGGAAATTATGTGACGCGCTTAGAGTGGAGCAATCGGGATGAAACTTGGTTAGGAACAAGCACAAGCCCTAGGTACATTTACCCTAGGGAGTTGGAGGGGGTTCCGAAATTCCGGTGATACGGAGTTAAGTTACTTCCAGGTGGGCTAAGACAATGAAACTTGGCAGGCAAGTCAGGGATCAGACCAGATTAACCTAAAAATAGTCAACTTCCCGATCCGACCATCGTGGGGGGAGTGGAGGGAGGGGGAATCCGGAATCTTGAGGAGTGTATAACATTGGAACGGGTGATCGGATCTTAACGAAACTTGATATTTGGAAAGACCTCGTGTCTCGGATGACTCATTTAAAGTCCGGACCGGATCCGATGAATGTGGGTGGGAGGGGGGAACCGGAAATCTTGTGACACGCTTAGAGTGGAGCGATTGGGATGAAACCTGGTGGGAATGACAAGCACAAGAACTAGATACGTCAGTGATAGGACCGGATCGGATTTGGGCACTATGGGGGGGGAGTTAGAGGGGGGAGTCCGGTTAAGTCCGGACCGGATCCGATCAATGCGGGGGGGGGGGGGGGTGGAAGTTCGGTGATCGCGAATTAAGATACTTCCAGATGTGCTAGGGCGATGAAACTTGGCTTGATTGGATTTGATTGGCTTGGATTGGCTTAGAAATAGTCACTTCTAAGATCCGACCATCCTTTAAAGTACTAATCCGAACCTTAAAGTACTCATCCTAACCACAAAGTAAAAAAAAGGCTTTTAAGCAAAGTATACAAAACTAATTTATAGCACCCTTAAAGCGCGTTTCTTAACCGAAAAGTAAAAAAAATGCTTTAACCAAACGATATATATTAATGATCCCCAAGGGCCCACGATCATGAATGCCTCAAGTGTTTTGCTTACAACTAAATTTCTTAAAATACAAACAACAATTTTGAGCAAAATTTACATTTTCATGATTCCAATGAGCTTATCATCATTTGTGCTTAAAGACTGTTCATTAGAGATGAATATCTAGTGCTCTTAAAGTGCGCATCATCCCGGCCAATTGCACAAATAAAATAGTTTTTACGAAAAATACATTCTAGTGATTTCCAAGGACCCATGACCATTCTTATCTCTAGGGTTTTGCTTACAAATGATCTCGACAAACCCAGGAATTTAAGAATTCCTACTTTAATCCTCTGAACCCAACCTTGCAAGTGCCATATGAGCTTTCAGCTCTTGTTTAAAATCCTTTGTACCATATTTCGTATCTAATTATAACAAAGCAGTGTTTGACACTCAGTTTATTTTACTTTGCATTAACCGTTGTTTTCTTTATTTTTCAAACCATTTTGTTTTGACGTACAAGGTTATTTTTGTTCTACAGAAATATTATGTAAAATATACTTATTGATTGATTGATATAGCATATAACTTGAGTAATCCAGCGAGTAATCCAGTCCGGAAGGAACTTGATAATTTGTGAGAGCACATCTCCTAGATTTTCTGTCTACATGTCCGGACCGGATCTAGTCTCTATTTGTGTGTGTGTGTGGGGGGGGGGGGGATAGGAGGAGTTCCCGGAAATCTCGTGAAACGTTAAGAGTGGGAGAATTGGCAAAAGAATTGGTGAGTTGGGCGGTAATAAGGAGGTTATAATGTATGTATCAATTATGAATCCGAACCGTATACTTGCACCGTGACGGGGGGGGGGGGGGGGATGTTGCGACATGCCTAACGGCTGATCTGGTGGATGGATTTGAACAAAAAAACAGAATAAAAATAAAGAGAAGATTGATATTCAAGAGCTAAGATCTAATTTTTACTAAACGTTGATCACAGATTTTCAGCATGGGACCGACTGAAAGAGGCAGGGCACGGCACGCGATGGTGCAGGAGGCACGAGTACTAAAATGAGGCACGGCATACTAAAATGTTTACACCAGTAGGCACGCACTGTCTATGCCTTCTTATAGGATCCGAGTTTTCGAACTAGACCCGTGTTCTGGCGCGCTTTCTTTTAGTCCCGTGCATGTTTGCGTGAAAAATAACGAGGGTCTGGATCCAGTGCTCTAACTTGCCTTCTTCAGTGCTCTGGAATTCAAAACTCTCTTTAGGTGTCTTTTCGTGCCTTCTCTTATCATGCTCGCTAAAAAATTCGAGGAATGTTTGTTTTCGCGCCTATTCGCTCAGACCCTCTGAGGCCTAAAAGCAGGCATGCCACAAATGAACATGGGCCCTTGGGAAACACGACCTCGGAATCGGAAGCCTACACAATACTTGAAACGATCCTTTATCATTTTTCACGCGACCGTGCTAAAAGAAGGTATGAAACGGCAGCTTATTCCAACTCCATGGCCACGGAGAGCATTCTTCTCCTGAGCATGACGTTTTCAAAATAGGGATGCTCGTTTCTGGAGGTTTGCACATGCAGACTCCAAGACAAAAAGCGCAATTCATTTAAATCTTGTACATCGCTAGCCGGATCGTATTGGAATATCTTCTGGATATACGTTTTGGCTTAACTGGTTAAAAAATATTCCAGAAGAAGGGTTGATTGGAGACATTTGTTCATTTCTAAAATTGTTCGGTACTGTAATAAGGACAGATGCAAAATGGAGCAAAAATCATAGCTTGGCAACACTATTTCGTATTTGGATTGGGTTTTCTGCAGGCAATGTTAACGGAAGTCATACAGATAGGGGTGATACTTGGTACTCTTCATTTAGGTGTCCTTTAAAATTAAAGCTACTTTGATAGAACAGAAGATTGAGTTTCAAGAGCTAAGAATTAATTTCAGCCGAAATTGATAAAAGGGTGACGCTAGAGAAGACGAGAACGCAAGCAAAGGAAGTGGAAATCTGAAGTTTAATATAAAAGAACAATGAAAAAACAGAGTCAAAGCTAAACCTGATATGATTAAAAAGGAAATTGAGATTCTAGAGCTGTGATGTAATTTTACCACGACCTGGATTAAAGGATGTGAAAGCACTATACAACGGAAGCAAAGGAACAGGAAATCTTGCAGTTTAATATAGAAGAACAGCAACCGTTGATAAATGTGGATTTCTCCCTTTTAATTCGTTCTTCTATCAGTAAACTCCTAAACTGTTTTAAATTTCCAATCCCTTGTGTTTCAAAAATCCGTAGGATCGGTAATTCTTTTATAGAAAAAATTTCAAATTTTCGACAGCAAGCAGTTCTTGATACTAAACACAAAATTCAGTCTGGATTTGCTAAAATCGTTGCCAATCGCGGAAAATATAACCGCTGAGCGCGTGCCAAGCTCTACGCCACTTTCTACGACCACTTAATTTGTTTTTCTTTCTTTTCTCTATGTACTCGACTATTAATGTTTTATAGAAGTGGGTAAATAAAAAGATTCATTCATTTAAAGCTATTTCGATAAAGGAAAAGATTGAGATTCGAGAGCTACCTTGCAACGACTAAAGGGTGTGACGCCCTTGACAACGGCAAGAGGAAATCTTACATAAAAGATCACTCAATACAAAGATGATAAAACTAAAGCTTCTTCGATAAAAGAGAAGATTGGGATTCATGACGCCAAGAGCTAATTCAAACCTGACAGCGATGAAAAGATGTGAAGCACTAGACACTTGTTTTCTTCCTTATCGTTTTCCTTATCTTGCTTATCTTCCTATCTTACTTGAGGTAAAATGATACCTTTTCTAATTGAATTTTCCACACTTAGTTCTGGTTTGCTTCGCTCTTACAGTTTTGAACAATAGAAAACATGATGAGAAAACTGAAGATCCTGTATATTATGCAATAAGATTGGGATTCAAGAGCTGCATTTATGAATGATCCGAGAGTAGAATTCTGGTAGAACATGGGACACGATAGGACCAAATGGCTACGTATTTGACCGTCGCGATTTTTACAGTTTAACAGCTAAGGCAAAGTTAAAGTTATATAGAAACGTACAAAGTCTTTCAGGACGAGTAACTAAAGCCAAAGTAAAATAGGAGGTCGAGTTAAGGAGCTACTTTTAATTATTCCAAGGTTTTTCCGTCATGTTTTCAAAGTAGTAAGCAAATTCTTAAACTTTACTTGTCCCTTCCTCGTTCCACAGTTATGAAAAAAAATGAGAGACATAAACTGAAACAACTACTCTTATTTCCTTTCTTACAACATTATTCCATCTGAATTCCTTTGACAGTGTTGTCAATACAGTAAAATGTATGACATTACCAACTTTTATTTCCATCCGAGGGCGATATTCTTTCCTACGTGCGCTATGTTGGTCCGGGAATCAGAATAGCAGTTGATCAAAAGATTTGAAGGCTACTAGAATGGTTAATTTCCTCTATTGGTTAATTTCCGGCACGTTTTCTTCTTACCCGTGATCCGCTTTTTTGGCACCACCTACAACAGCTTGTTTATATTTATTGATTTAAGTTACATATGTTGTGCCGTGCCTCTTTCTATTCAATCCCATAATTTTGCAGCTGGGAACAATAGAAAACGGGATGATCAAACTAAGTAATAACATTTGTTCGTTAATTAATAGTCTCGTGTTAGTGTACTTTTAAATGTGTGTGGTGTGTGATCTCGAACTAAATAAATTGATTCATTGATTGACCGCGCTACTTTCATAAGAAGAGAAGGTTGAAATATAAGAACTGCGTTTGATTCTAAATCGATGGAGAGTAACTATCCCCCTCCCCAAGTCGCTTCATTTATATTTCCTTTAAATCATTGTCAGAAATTATGAGAGGAAGTTTTGAAAATAAGACAACGGCTACTTATGATGTTTGTTTTCAGCAAGTTTGCTTTTACTCAACGAAGTGGCTAAAGTCGTCTCGAAGCCGGGGAGTCTTGGGAATGTGTCCTGCTGGAGAGGAGGGTCGAGAAAGCGGATGGAATATTCGGAAATCCTCAAAAGGTAAGTCTCAAACAAAACGCCTATATGTCCCAAAATACTTGAGAAGTTACACGATTCTGAGAAAGAAAGGTGTCGACTGAGAAAGAGTCGATGTTGGGGTCAATCCTTCAGCTCAAGTCTCTGATTAATCTGGTCCAGCCAATCGGGTCTAGTGTCCATCAAACCGGAATATTTTTAGTTGATTTTTGTATCATTACTCCTTCCTTATGTAGGCTACAGTTCTGTAACGCAATGGAAAACAACAACAAAACAACAAAACAACTTTTTTCGGCGAAGTTATAGGTTTTTTTCCGACCAACTACAAAACTAGAAGAGTTGAGTACACAGCTGTTAACACAATCCAGCTGTCGATTAATATTTTTATTTTATATATTGATCTTGTGCATGTCATTACCATCGTAAGCTTAGTCTGATTTGTCTTTTCTCCTACAGAATTCTCGCGTAGTAGGCTATCTATTCGACTTCATTATTCTTTATGTTTCTCAAAATTTTAAGCCGGGTGGAACTGTACTTACATCAACAGCAAAATTTTTGTTTTACTAATCTTTGAAAACAACTGGCTGCGGCGGACCTTAAAGGTAAGGCGGACAGAAAGAGTCACGAACCTTGTGACCCGCGGGATTAAAGTGCAACCTATTATTCCTGAAATTATCAAGATCCACTGCTGGAGATACCTGAGAGTCTTGGTAAAACATTTGATAAAAGAAAGGAGCGACACGGCGCAGCATGGTGCGGGCGGTACGAGTTCTAAGAAAATACATGGGTACCACATTAGTTTTAAATACGTTAGGGTGTATATGAAATTTGTGTTGCCATGGCCCTCGAGCTTTTTCAGCAATACATTCACACTCAAATACTAAAAGAATGCACGACACACTAACAGATCGCATGGTTACACCAGGAGGGAAGCACCGTCGATATTACATAGATGTAATATTTTATACTTTATATTTATTTATACTTTATACAAGGGACTTGTACCGTGACAAATAAACCAGAAACAAATTGTTGAATTGAATTTGGAAGTCTAGGACTCTTGTAGACATACCAGGACCCACGTGGCGGTGAAGAGCCAATAAAACTAAATGTATAATTCTTAAAGGCGTCGTCCCCATCACAAATTATATCTTTGGTTTATTTGGTTTTCTCCATGAGGCCCCGCTACCTGGGTCCTACGAGACTCTGACGCTGGAGTCCTATGTTATACACGCCCCTTGGCAGCTCAATTGGTAGAGTGGTCGCCTTGTAAGGGGAGAGTCCTGGGCTGAGGAAAATTTGTGTCTTTCAGTTTACTACTTATAAAAGGCAAGCACCACCCTTGCCTTCTTTTAGGCTCCGAAATTCTCCAGCAGGCTCGCGTGAAAAAACCTCAAAGGGCAGCATGCCGGCTTGCCCGAGAACTCTGAAGCCTAAAAGAAGGCATACTAGAACATGAGTCCAGACCCTCGATTTCACTCGGGCATGCCCGAGAACTTCGAAGCACGGAAGAAGGCATGTGACAACATAGTTCCTGCCAATGAATATTTTTCATGCGGGCATGTTCGAGAACTCCGGAGCCTGAAAGAAAGCATGGAAGATTCTTGCTTCCTGATGCAATATGCCTTGTGTTAGTTTCCGTGCCTTTCTCTAGTATCCGATCCATCTCATTTTAATACTCTTGCCGACTGCACTATCCCGTGCCGTGCATTCTTTTAGTCAACCCCTTGCGTTCATGATGGGAAACACCAAAGTCCCGAACAATATCCTCCTGTGGCAACCGGAGGGATCCGGCCGAAGAAGGTGACCGAAAAATATGATTTGCCGCACCTACCAGTCAGATCTCCTTAATATCATCTTGTCTGACGTCGTCGTTATCAATGGTCGCAAGAAATGAAAGCTCCGAGTAAAAGTATGGAACGCTAGCATCTATTCCCGATGAAAAATTTGTAGCCTGCGTAGTAGTATGGTAGTAGTACGAAAACGTTGCATGTTATACTATGTAATAGCAAAGAATGCTATCATTTAATGTGACTCAGACTGGTCCAATCTTATGTAGTAGTATCCAGTAGCACCGGTCTTGCCATAGTAACATCCAGTCTCGCTAATAGTACCATATAGTACTATGTAGTAATACGGTAGCCTTGAAGTAGAAGCATGTAGTAGCATCCTTAGTACTGCATGCAACTTTTTCGTACTACTTTATTTTTTTATTTTGAGATAAATTTTTAATCGGGTTTCTGTAGAACGTGGGAAGGATACGCTGGGTTGCGTGAAACTAATATATCAGCGCCATGCTAGATCTCCGCTGTCACTGTATCCCTTGCGAACCGTCGTCTGGGATAAGATACACTTGATACTCCAAAGTCCAACTCTTTCGCTATGGTCGTCGTAAGATCAATAGATAACCCAGAGCAGCATGCTGTTTTAACAGTCGCGCTGGAACCTTCCGCACTTCCACTGAATCGCTGGCACGCAACCGCATCTAGGTACTTACTGGAACGAATAGGGGTACCCTGCAGAACAAATAGGGTCAGAAGTGCTACTAAGTAAGTAAGTAATTTAATTCTGACCCGCCATTTTAGTACACGGTTTGACGGTTTCTGCCGCTTGCAATAGCTTGTTCAGACGTGGCTGAAACAGCGGTCGGTTGTCGATCAGCGGCTGACTTACGCGCGTAACTTGCGGTTGAAAAATCAAAAATCAGCCGCCGATCTTTCAAACAGGCGTCGATCGGGATAAACTAAACTATAAATACTAAATGATTTCGAAAAAAAGGTAGAATAATTTTCTGATTTCAATAGTGTATGCTCTGTTTCTGTCTGATGTTTTCGTTGTTTTTCTTTGGAAAAATATAATTGAAAACTTTTTCCATTCTACCTTCACTGAAAAGTAACTGAACAATACTAAATGATTGCATTCTGTTATAATTTATATTTTATATTCATACTTATTCACATCACGGTCAAAGATGGGTGGTCTAAAGTTTTGAGAGTTGCTTAAAGAAGCACATCCAACTTCGAGTTATTGCTAAAACTCAAATTCTGTTTTCAGCCAGATTTCGAATCTTACGACTGTCATAGCTTTTCCGCCAGACCGAAAATTCTTCTCGCTCGACTTCGTGCTCAATTCCCTGAAAAAGTTGCCCGGCGAGAAGAGAAAGCAATAATCGCCACAACTTCTTTCGCCTTTGAACTCCCATGGCAATACAGGAAACAGCAGTAGACTAATAGCAAGTAGTGCTTTGCCTTAGACCTATTTTCCTCATACACAGAGGCGCTTAGGGAGTTTAAGAAGAGTTGCTAGTCGTCTCTCGGGTGCCCACAAAACGACCGGAACGAACCCCGGTATAATTTTTGTTTCTTCTTCTCCATTTAATAGTTGAGAGCCCTGTTGTGGTGTAATTTTTCTCTTCCCTGCCATGGCCCTCGGACAAATTGTGTAATTGAAGATAAATTACCAGATAAATTATGTTATATTATTTTTGTTAAGATTTATAGGGTACGTAGTTGTTGTTAGTATAGGAAAATTTTTAACAAGCATTGCATGTTCGAATTTTTGTTCTCCACAGTGCTTGTACAATGTATTTGTATTTTTGTGTAAAACTAAAAAAACTTGAAAAAACTTGCATATCGGATATCAAATCATATCGTATCGTATGCGATGCCTCATTGACAGCATGACAAAAATCGATTTTTTTGTTGTTGCTCCGCTTGACATTTCTCTAAGATGTTCTTTCGGGGATAAATAATTAGCTGATTAACACAAAAATTAAATAAATATCGTTTTTGTTCTTGCATTATGAAGGGTTAGATTGGCTTTAAACCTTAAATTCGTCAAACTTACGAGCATTCGGGAGTATTTTTTTGTCGTCATCCTTACCGCGCGCCCCGGGTCTGTGACTCTCTCTGTAGTGAACGGTCCTCTGTTCGACTGTCGTCCAATGGAACACCAATTCTTTTCTTCAAAGGAATTGAGCCGGTTCTTGCCGGAGCTCTGAAATGATGAACCACTCTGACTCGAGACACAACTTAAATATATGTATATATATACACATATTATATGTTTTTTTACACATCGTAGCACCAAAATGACAAAGATAAGAAAGACACGAAAACTATAGAAAGAAAGAAACACTTACAATTAGTTGTGATGTATAACATTGTCCTAAAATACAAAGACTACTCTTTTCCCCTTCTAGGTCAGTAATTCGTGTTGTACAATGTTGTCGTTTCTTCTAGTTAGGCTAAGGAATTTGCTTCTGGCTGTTTCACACTATTCGAAAGATTTTGTTTCCGTTAAATTCTCTCAAAATTTTTACTTCCGAAACCACTGATTCGGTCGCTTCCTGCCCTAATTTGAAGTTCTTCCGGCCCGGATGAATAAGCTTAATGGGGGGGGGGGGGGGGGGAATATCTCCCATAATTTGTGATGTTTTACCTTTCGATCCTTTCTTTCAACTTCTCTCCAGTTCTCTCCGTTTCCACTCATTCAGTTGCTAACGTGAACTTTTCTACAACAAACAAGCTGACTGTTGGCTTAATAAACTCCCGTTGTTTGACCGGTTTTACCTTTCGTTTTCGTCCTTCAAATTTCTCTCTCTCAACTAATCGATCAATCAATAACTTTATCAAACCATGCAAAAATGGCACAAGGTTTGCGCATATGAAGTGTTTGAAACTCCGTTCTTGAGAAGAAACAAACTCGGCACGGCGTTTGTCCTCAGCCACAAGTGGATCAGTGACACCGTACAGTCGCGCAGGGTTGCCAAGAGCTCCAGTCATGAAAATTTCTCAATCCCTGGCAAAAAGGTGCTATTTGACACCATGCGCTTTTTGACACGCCATGCTGTACATAAATTTCAGCTTGTACATGATAAAAATGGAAAGAAAAACAAAGTACCTTAAAACACATTGCAAGTTATAGTTTTTATAGTTGTAAGTTTGGTATGGTATTGGTATAGTTGTAAGTTTGTTAACTCTGCTTATAGGTGCTCCTCCACCTCAGCCGCAGCAGTAAATAAAAAAGGTGCTTTTTCCCAAAAAAGTGTCACTTGTCAGAAAAGGTGTCACTTTCAGAAAAAAAGTGTCACGGTGTCACCCAGAGGAAAAAAGTGTCAAAAAGCCCCAAAAGTGTCACACTTGGCAACCCTGCAGTCGCGTAACTTTGGGGTTTCCAGCCCATGAAGGGACACCTAGTAGGGGGATCGACTAAAAAGAAGCAGCAAAAAGAAGCAAGATTAAAAGAAGCAAGGCACGGCATGTAATAAAAAGAGGCAAGAAAACTAAAAGGGTCCTTTCAGGCCTCAGACTGAGGGGCAGGGGCAATGTTCTAACGTGCCTTCTTTTAGGCTCTGGAGTTACGAACTCTCACTTACTTGTTTACTTATTCTACTTTTAATCTCTTTTAATTGCTCGTGGCTCCTGCGCCATGCCATGCCTCTTTTCAGTCGATCCCCCTAGTAGGTACCCTATTATACAGTCCAGATAAACCAAGCTAACTGTAGGCGCAGTTGTCTCTCACTATATTGGACGGGTTTTACCTCTAATTTTCTCGATAAATAAAGGCCGTTTCGTAAGACCACAACCTCATCATCGATCACCCAGAATCTATTTTGTATTATTTTTCATCATTGTAGGGTACCATTTCTTTCCCTTCATCGTTAGCATAAGATAAGATAAGATAAGATTTTGTTTGCACTAAGAGCCAACGGCCATGGCAAATACATGTAGAACAAAAAAACCACACCACACACAAAAAATGTTAATCGCCTATGTGCACCTATCCCTATGGGCTAGGGCTACCCTGAGGAGCGTCACCAGCTGTTTTATATTTCCAAAACAGTTATTCCACATTACACAACACATCCATTCTTCATCCATACCCCTTCCATTCGGTCCAAAAATTTCTAACCTAAGTTCACTCAAATTTTCGCATCCACACAATAAATGTTTTAAATTCTCATCCATGCTACCACACATTGGACATGAACAAGGACCGGACTGACCCTTTGCCCTCCCAATATACCGTCTTATCTCCCCCAGTGGCAGACATCTGCCCTACATCAAATCAATTCCCGTGTTTCCTCCCTTTTTAGACCAGCTTTACAATGTACTTCCTCCCCCGAAATCTCTTTAATTTTTGCATAAAACCTGAAAGACATTGACTCACCCTTGGCAACCTGCCAAGATTGAATTTCCTGATCCAACAGACGACTTTCCACCACCTTTCTCACATCACCCACAGGGAGTCCAGGCCCATCACCATTATTCCATAATTCTGACACACCACACTGGTCCAATATCTGCCTCACCTGGGATGCCCACGAAAACTTTTTTGGAGTCCCGCATGCTTTCCTTATATGCTGCCTTAGCGACTCTCGAACCCGTGGCATCTGCAGCAGCTTCTCCCAAAATGAGATCATACTTACCCATCTCTTTCTCCTTAAACTACTTAGGCCCCTTCACCGTCACCCTTCAGAACTATCGAATTTATTTTGTTACTAACTCCTATTAGCCTACTCTATTAAAATACATCAATTGCAGTTGCTTTAACTTTGCATAATTACCAAATCGATATGATTTGATATACAGTATGTAATTACACAATAATCCCGAGGGCCATGGCAATATATAAACAAAGAAGCCCGAATCACATTTCAATTTTGAATTAAATGAACCCTTGATGCTTCATCAAAATCTTAGTGAACCTGAACTGGTGAAATCCACTCCTCCTTAATTTTAGGGCGATTCTGGAGGTGTGAAAAGCTATCCTAGTTTATGCGTTATGCTTCACTTTCCAGAGCTGTTGCATACTCCGGTAGTTTCAGGACATGAAGAGAAATGTTCTGGAAAGCATATCACGATATGAGAAGAAAGTTATGTCGGAAAATCTTACAGCCTCACGGCTTCCCGAGAATTCGTGCGCAAGGCGAATTTTGTTTTGCTGTTCCAAAAGCGAATCTGTGTGAACGACGTAATCGCCTTAAAATTAGCTTTATATCTGAATACCGTTATGACGCTTTTGGCTTCCATCAAAATCACTTTTCACCTTTCTCAACGTCAATTCCTCTTTCTAATGTCGGATTAAGTCTGAACTTGTAGTACCGTCAAGTTGTTTGGTGCATGCGCCGAACAGAAGAAGAAGTAGCAGTTCCTACTGAGAAATTTCGACTTGGCACAAGAAAACCTTTTTGGAAAATTAACCCTGAAATTAAGAATGTCAAAAACAAGGTTAAATCCTGGCTCCGCATTTGGATAGCTTGCGGCCTCCCTGATTCTGGACAAGTTTTCAAGATCAAGCAGAAGACAAAGAAAGAGCTCGAATTGGCCCTGCACAGCCACCGCATTAGTGGTAAGAAGGCCCCAACAGATGCCAAATCCTGGTCTGATGTCATTCGTTGTGATAGATGCTGTTCTGAACTCCCGTCAGCTCTGAGGTGATTGGTTTTCTCACTACCAGAGAATTTTCAGCACATGCAGTGATCATATTACTGGGGCTTTTTCGAACTTTGTCCAAACATTCTTTCAGTCAAGGTTGAATCGGTCAGGAATTCCTACAACCTATTTAACTGATGTCGAAAGAGCAATTCGGGCAATGAAGAAATGCGTTGTCCTGATTCCAATGGCCTGTAATCTGATCATTTAAATCAACCTTCCTGAACTGAACTCCCACCGACAGCTCATTTTCCAGATGGTATTTGTCACTTCTACAGTTCCTAACTGCTTTCTAACTGGCATAGTTACACCTGTCGTTAAAAGAGGAAAGAACTCGAACGAATGCAGCTCATATGGACCTATCACGGTGTCTTGTATCATGAGCAAAACTTTTGAGAATGTCATCACGGAACACATAATATCGAAATATAATTTTGGCGAATTCTAGTGTGGCTTTAAGAAAGGCATTGCTTCGTCCCGTGCCAACAAATCACTTGTAAACATTTTGAACTAGGCTGCATTGCTAAAAGAAACTATTCACTGGTGTGCGGTTCATATAGCCAGAGCCTTTGACAACGTCAATCACAATCAAGCCTTATTTCGTTTTGTCGAAACGGCCTTAACATGGCTATAGTATAGGCTCTGCACTTTTGCTATTCAACTCCAAAGTTCTGATCAAATGGGACGGTAATCTTAGTGACCCTGTGTCTATTAAAAAGTGTCCCGCAAGGCCGTTGACATCCCCACACATATTTAAGTGCGCAATAGCAGATTGCTTAAGCAACCTAACACCAACTTAGTTTGTCCAAGGTTTTGGAATCGGTTACATTGCCTACGCAGTCGACATACTTTCGATCAGGACCCTCAAGGACCTTAGAAACATCGGGTTATCTATTGATCTGGAGAAGTGTCAGTATGTATGTTTTAATCCGCCTAAAGGTTTTGCTTCTACCCTTAAAGTCACAAACATCCTTGTACTATCACAAACCTCAATCAAGTGGTGGGGAATTTTGGTTTCAACAACCATCAGGAAAATGTGCGAAGCAGACACAAGTCGAATGCGATCATGTTTTTTCAAACATCTCCATTTTCTTCTGTACCTTCCTCGTCGTACATCTTCTGCGCCCGCACCACCAAGTTACAACAGCACTACACCTATGGAAGTGATCGAAATCAGTAATGAGTGTGTTTTGAAGAAACTAAGGAAACTTGACCACAAAAAATCTAACGGACCAGTTGGGCTGCATCCTCGACTACTGAAGGAGGTATCAGTGCAGATTGCCGGACCATTAGCTAAACTCTTCAACTTCTCACTGAAAACTGAAACCATCCCCTCAGATTGGAAAAAAGGCACATGTTACCCCTATACACAAAAAAGGAAAGAAGGATTCACCCGCCAATTACAGGCCAATAAGTACCACATCTGTCCCCTTTAAAATACTCGAATCTCTAATTAACAATGCTATTACGAAGCACCCTAGAACATGAAGGGCGGCATGGCATGGCTTCAGAACTAGAAGATCTGTGGACACAAACCTCTTAGATTCGTATGGCTTTGTGACAAAGCTGGTTGATTTAGGTTTCCCAGTTGATATTGCACTGTTCGATCTAGCAAAGGCTTTTGATAAATTATCGTACAGACTCTTGATACTCAACCTTCAGGCCCTGGGAATACATGCTTCGTCCATAGCTTGGATTACAGACTTTTTGACTGGGCGTTCCCAACAAGTAAAGATAGCAACAGCCCTAGGAAATTCAGTCCTGTCAGAAGCCATTCCAGTGACGAGTGGAGTCCCGCAAGATAGCGTGCTTGGTCCAAGTCCCTTTAACCTGTGTATCGACGATGCCCCCATGGGATGGGAATCAGTAGCAAAATTACATTAGATGCAGATGATTCAAAACTTATGGGGTCAGTTGAGAATGCAAGAAAGGTTGAGACTGTACAGGAGGATATCGACAAGCTCACCGGTTGGGTAAACAAAAGGCAACTTCAGCTGAACATTGAAAAATGCAAACTTGTACATATTGGCAAAAAAAAAACCAAGTCAGTGTACACTATGACCGACCAAAATAGTTTCAGAGTCCCTACAACATCAACAGAAGAGGAGTGAGATCTTGGAGTCATGGTTGACAATAAGCTTAAGTTTAGCAACCATGCGAAGAAACTAGCAGCCAAAGCTAATCAAACACTTGGCAGAATCAAACGAACATTTTGTAGCCGATCCAAATTGGTAGTTACAAAGCTTTATAAAAGCCTAATTAGACCAAAGTTGGGGGTTGGTATGTCGGTTACCAGCCCAGGTCTAAGAAAAGATTGTGAGGTATTAGAAAAAGGACAGAGAAGAGCCACCAAAGTAGTCCATGGCCTAAAAGACAAGTCCTACAGTGAGAGACTCCCAAGAGCTCAACCTACCAAGCCTTACGTACAGAAGAAGAAGAGGAGATGCTATCCAAACGCTCAAACTAATTGACAAACAAGTAATGCCTCAACTCTTCAACTTTAGTACATCAGTGAGGTACAGAGGTCACTCAAAGAAGTTAATCAAGCCATCCACTAGTACCCGAGCAAGAAACCAGTTTTTCACAAATCGAGTCTTCAAGAACTGGAACTCTTTGTCCGAGGATTCTGTCAGGGCAGAAACAGTAGATGCCTTCAAAGTTAAGCTGGACAAGGAATGGTCGCCAAAAGCCTGAAAGTACGAGTGGGATGCAGCAGAGTCAACAGCCAGAAAAAAAAGAAAAAAAAATCATCACACCACCAGCGTACAGGAGCATTGGCAACTTTGTCGCTGGACAATGCGATTTAAGGTAATTTAAGGTAATCATCCAACCGCCTTCCTGCTCATTGCTCAATGCGCCAATTACTGCAGTAAATTTGTTGTTCTTTTTGTGTTTCGTTATGTATTTCTTGCTTTGCGTTTCTTTATCTTTTGCTGTTGTTGTATATATCAAGCTAACACTGCTCTGTATTTCTTGTTAAGCGTTTAGTTACCTTTTTTCGTATGTACTGTGCAAAGGCCTTATTACTAGGCTGCATGTCACAAATTCATTCTTTCATTAAAGTCGGCTTAATTTTACATCTTATATTTTAACGCACTGAATTATTTCAACTAAAGAGAGTATTTCAATGGCTGATAAGGGAAACTCAGACCACGTTCAATTCCAGATTATGAGGTCACTTCTAAACAAAGCTTCAGTGAACAGATGATGGGTAACTAGACTGACCTATCGTAGCCCTATTCGGCTAAAGTTTAAAGCGAATCTTGCAGGGACGCCATCTGATGGAAGAAACTTTATAAGGGCTATTTGTGCTATTACCTATGAAATAACAAGAGAAGAATATGGAAAGATGTTAATTCTTATATATGCTCCAGTCGTATCCCATTCTGTAAGGATTTTTGGTTCTTTTACTGATTCTGTCGCTTGTGGCTGGTATCGATTGTTGTTAAAAGGAAAGGTAAAAGTGTCATCATCAACACTGACAGGCGTTACTGGCACTGCTGAACTCCAACCATCTGACCTCGACCAGTAAGTGAAATGGGCTGGCATATCATTTTGTTGCTTCCGTACACCCTTCCTGTCACCTTCCCAAGGTTTCTGAGCGGGATCGACTAAAAAGAGGCACGGCACGACATAGTGTAGGAGGCATGACTACTAAAAAGAGGAACGAAAACTAAAAAGACCCTTTCAGGCTTCAGAGTGAAGAGCAGGAACGATGTTTTAACGTGCCTTCTTTTACGCTCTGGAGTTACGAACTCTCACTTACTTGTCTACTACTTGCTAATCTCTTTTTTTTACTCGTGCCTCCTGCGCCATGCCGTGCCTCTTTTTAGTCGATCCCATTTGAAGCTGGGTCGACTTTGGCTTGCCTTACAGGGTCACGCCACTAATCCGTAGGCACCTCCGAGGCTTGAACCTGGGTACTAAGGGGATCAGGGAAATATCTAGTCCTCCGCGCTAACCACTCGTCTAGGAGGGTCACCGGCACCGGTGTTGCCAGTCTGATGATTTACTGCGAACAACCTAGTATAGTCCTCTAAGAAAACGGAAGAAAACGAATAAAGATCCCATCCTTTCTCATCTTTTCTTTTGAAGCATCTGTTTTTAGCCACTGCTTCAATACATTCTCTCGCAGCATTTGTTTTGACTCGTTGTAATTTTTGTTTAATTTAAAAGCTGAGAGAATAAACTTATACAAAATGTCATTATTCTTATTATTTAATTTTCTTGAATCGCAAGTGATTTTTCTTTCACGAATCAAATCTCGACTTTCGCATGATTGCTGATAAAAGTGAAGGCCTCTTGTGCCTTGAAAAAACTTCTGTTTTTGCTAGACGAATAACACCCCCTCGGCGAACGTAAATTCTTGGCTATAGACGGATATTTGTAGCAAAAAGCCAAACCGCCGTAGCCAACTCGCAGAATATAACCAAAAGTTACCAAGCATATACGAAAAATAAACCTAGATACAAATTTATAACAGTTACATTACATCCCCCCCCCCCCCTCGATGCTTCGCGGCTAACCGGACAAACACAACCAAATTCCTCGTTACTTTAAACAACTTATCTCCAATCAAGCCTTTCCTCCCCTAAAACACTCCTCCCAAACATTTCCTCACTTAATCCCCCCCAACTCCCCACATTCACACATAATATAAAAAAGGTTATCATCAATTGCACCACCTATAAGGCGTATAGAAGTAAGGGCACGGGATTTTGTAGTAAGGCACACGTGTATTTGGAATCCCTAAACGTAATTGGAGGGATACCCATGACTTCGTAAAAGTTGTCCGTCTGTCCGTCTGTTAGCACGATAACTTTCGAAGGGTTTGAAATATTTTGTTCAAATTTGACGCGATGACTCTTTGGGTCCCCTAAACTTAGTGGTGGGGGAGGGGTTTTAAATTAATATTTTTAAAAGCAAATGAGATAGTCGATTTAGGGGTAAGAAGACATGCTGAACCCGAATATGCAACTTATTTTCTCGCCGGCCAAGTAGTTCCGGGAAAAAACAGAAATTTTGGAAAATTAAAAGTTGTATCTGAAGTTGATTCTATGTTCGATTCATGGGTAGAAACACATGCTGATGTGAATATGAAAAATTATTTTCACGCCGGACAAGTAGCTTGTGCCCGGAAGTTTATCATGAAGTTTTAACATAGTCGATATAGTGAGGAGACAACCTGTTGCAGCTTTCGAACATACTAATGATGAAAAAAAGTGTATGCGATCAGTTTAATTCCCATTAAGTCCCAACCGGTATTTACAGGGTCGAAAGGTCAGAATGTGTCCGACATCTATCTGATTACAGTTTAATTGAATTTGCTGACGATTTTTTGAGTCCCTGCCATTTGTCTTCTATATTTAGTATAATTTTGAGTCTATCGTTAATGCACCAAGACGGTTTCGGCCCTACCTGGTTGTCCGCTGTGTGAGTCTGTCACTCAGTTCTATAATAGATCAAAGGATACGAATTTTTGTTTCTATACAAGGTCTATTTTACCAACATTATTTGGTTTCGACCTCGTGATGCCTACTGAGAAAACGGGGTCGTTTTTGTATCAAACGTACGAGGTAGATTCGCTACCAAATGAGGCGAGAGAGAAAACGAGGTAGTTTGTGTTTCAAATGTACGAGGTCGTTTTGACCCAAACTTGAGGTTAAAAACGAGAGCCAAAACGGCCTGGTTTGTGTTTCAAATGTAGAGGCCGTTTTGACCTAGATTTGAGGTGAAAAACGAGAGCGAAGAGGCAGCGAAAACGACCGAGTGTGTGTTTCAAATGCACGAGGCCGTTTCGACCTAGATTCGAGGTGTAGATTTTCCGTACGGGCTACCCCTTTATTCACACTGGCGAAAGCTCTACGCGTGGGTGGCGTCACTTTGTTTAATCTAAAGACCCAGGAGGGACGGGGTCTTCGGTCGCGTGTATACGCGCAAAGTTAATTGGGTTTAATAGAAGACTGTCTAAACCTAGCGGACTTATTCTTTGGGTTTTGGATTGTCGGGGAGGTCGAAGGGGTTGATCTGTGTTGTGAAAACTTCGTGTAAAGATTCACTGGCAAAGTACAGGCCAGGTCTGTAGGTGGGTCCTTTAGCCCTGGGTTTAGAGGCAGAGGAGGGGGTTTCGATTTAAGTTTAAAAACAATACGTTTTATAAGCTAATGAGATATTTGTTTAACGGGTAAGGAGGCTCACTGAATGACTGAATCCATATCTGAACTGAGTTTTCTTGCCGGACAAATGATTCACCAGGAATTCGGCCAAAACAGGAAATTTGGTTGAAGCTCAAAGTTGTTTCTGAAGTCGATTTGAGATTCGGTATCGGGAGAACGAGACAGGTTGAATCGAATTTTGAACTTTATTTCCTTGACGGAAAAGTTTTCAGAATTTGCAAAAACCTGGAAATTTGGACTGAAAGGTTCGGCTCTCAGTGTCACCAGATATTTTGCTGTTCTCCGGGAATGCTACTAAACTACAAGGGACTTGTTAAAAAAAATAAAAATCTGAAAGACCTTTTAGAAGGCGATTTGAATGAGATACTGGAATAAACATGTTTGTTGAATCCATCTCTGAACTTGGTTTCCTCATTTGATTAGTTGTTTGGCCGTAAGCAAACAACTTCAAAACGGTAAAAATTAATTTGTATATATTCAAGCCGTTGATTATGGATAAATAGCAAAAATGTTAAAGGGGTCTGGCGAAGACTCCGAAATGTACAAGGTTCGATTGTCTGGATCAAAAAGTCTGATAAATCTGATAAGTCTGATAAAATCCTTTTTCCCACAATGGAAGTGCATTCCCCCGTAAACAAACTAGAGCCTCGAAGCTTTTCCCAGCCAGCCCTGGAATTTTCCAGGCGTCCTGGAAGATTCCGGTCGAAATGGGTATCCCGGCAGTTCAATTTCAGTTTCATTGGACTATATTTATAGCCAAAAATTACACAATTTACATTCCTGCCTGGAAAGCACAAATGTAGTGCTTGGCTAGGGCAGGGAAATAACCGATATTAATTTAAAACACCCAACAGAATCAACTAACTGAGTATTCTATTTAAAGAAAAGACGTGATGCCCGTTTTATAAAATCTTTTGTCCCCACATTTCCAAATTGAGTGACTTAACGTGTTTATTGGTTCCCATTCTACATCGAATTTGGTAATTCATTCAACTTTTTTCCAGTCCGCATCGATTTCACCGCATTCGGGCCGACCCTTCGTAAATTCGGTGATTTTACGTGTTTATTTGGTCTCATTCGTTACCGAATTCGATAATTCACCGGACTTGTCACAAGTCCGTATCTGTTCCATCGGAGGTCAGTCCATTTCATAATTTCGGTCATTAATTCGATTCATTTGGCTCGGATTCGTGACCGAATTCGGTAATTCACCGGATTTTTGTTTAGTTCGTATCTATAAACAGACTTGCCAACTCTGGATGTTTTAGATGGTTCTAACAAGAGTTGCATTCCATTACCAAATTTGGTTGTTTTACCGCTCCCAGTCTTTTCCTTATTTTTTCAGTTAGTTTGTCGGTAGTACGAATTCATTCTTTGGTTCACCCCAGTTACTGAGTTCGGTAATTTAAGTGGCATTTAGTTGGCTCTTGTTCTTGACCATTTAACGGTAGCTTCAGTTGGTTGACATTCACTACTTAACTTTTACTTCTAATGATCGCAGTACTTCAGGAATAAGCACGTCGCTTGACGTGAAAACTAGCCTATTTTTGTTTGCTGCAAACTCAGAATAAATGTACTTAGAATAAATGTACTTTGTATCTACTTAACCTTGGAGGGCACCTTTTCTTACCAGACAGCTCCGTGGTTTAACAGGCAGTCTTGTGATCGCAAAAAGGCGCTTTCATCATCAGTGTTTCCACAAATTTAGCCTGCGGCGCATTTCGTAGTCTTCACTATTTAGAAGAAGGGTGTGTCGTTTGTGTTCGAGGCTCGGACTTTTGGGGGGGCTCGAACCGCATTAAAAGCTAGAATTTGCATGAAAAGTAGTTAAATGTTGCAAAAAAGTCGGATTAAAAAAATTTCGCCTGCGGCGCTTTAATTTGTCCTGGGTAGAGCGGTTAGCGACGTTGTCACTTTTCAGCAACGGCTTTTTTTGTCAGCACATTGTCAAGTCCTGTTGGCAAAACTGGGCGTCCCCCAAAGGTAAAAGGCTAGGGACAGCGTATCCCTGAAAAAACAGAAGTGGAAGAGCGTGAAAACGAGCCAAATTTTCTCTTTAGACTTGATTTTGTACATACTATGCATTTTTTTTACACGGTAGCTTCTTGAAGGCAACTTGTTGTTTTTAGAACAACAGAGTGTTCGCCCTCCCCCCCCCCCAATGAAAAAAGGCTCGGGAAGCCCCAAAAGGGCTTGTAGATGGTTCCTCCTCTATCCCTCTCTAGCTTTTGCCATAAACTTTCTAGCTGGAAATGGATAAATTTCAGCAATAAATGAAGAGAAAAATAAAAAAGATCTTTGGAAGGAGCTGAGAGATCCCATTTGTGTATGTGTAAAATAAATCTGTCACCTTCAGTTTATCATTGTAGATGAAAGCATAGTCTTAATGATTTTGTTTAGCCTGCTCCCTTCGTGGGATCGTATCAGCTCAAATCCTTGTAAGAAAGTGCTACTATAGCAAGTTACCGCGATCCCAGCCACGGCATCTCCTGTCGGAAATACACATCATAATAGCTAGTTTTCTCTACTTTCCGCTATGTAGCGCTGAGCGTAATTAATTAGAACTATGTTGTAGGCTAGAACGTCAAAAGGTTGTTCGGATAAGACTGTTTGTCATTCGCGGGTTTCGTGGGAAGTGACCGCTACTCATGTGTCCGGTCAGGGGCATCGCTGTTGTCAAAGCCAGGCTTTACAAATATCTGGCCTTCCGCATAGTTTCACTATCCTTCAATTTTAGATGTTCCCTTCAAACATATTTTACGGCCCAGTCACAACTGTCAATCATTCACCCTTTTTCTCCTACCTCCTATCACGGGCTTCTAGACGTTTATGAGGAGGTTTTTCGCGAGATCTCGGAATCACTTTCCGAAGAGCGAAACGCATCGCGAAAACTGTGGGAAAGCGGTTCCTGGAATAACTTTCCACTTTCCCGCTGGACTGATTGCGAAAACAACTGGAAAGTTGATATCGCCGGGAAAATACTGACTTACGAACCATTTCGAATAAATATGGTTCACTTAACGGTTCTTTGATTCTTTTACACTCCACCGAAGTCACCCTAATAACACTTGCCATTTTTCTTTATTTATTAGGGATACTTGCACTGTTTTTTCTCCACACCTTTGAAATTCCCGCCGAAACATTCAACTTTCTGCGGAGCTTTCCACTAACCTCGTGGAATCACTTTAGCTGGTGCGGTTTTCAAAGCGCGAAAACCGGTTGGGAAAGTTAGGCAACTTTCCAAAGTAGCGCAAAAACCACTGGAAAGTGATTCCAACTTTGCTTTCCAGCTCGCGAAAACCCTCCTATGGCCTTAACTTCCAGATCCGTCCCGACGAAAACGGGTGTCTGGAATATGAAGAGGTGAACCCTCGCCATCATTAGTCATTCAATCTGCCACTCTTTAATATTTTTCCAAGCTCAAATCCTTCCAAGCAAATTTTTCTCTTGCACATTCTCTTCCAAGAATTGTTGCTCGTTCCTTATGACAGCGTAAACCAGTCGACGTTCTCCATTTATTCTCGCTTCATGTCGAAAACAGAACCATAACTTCCATCTGACTCCCTCTTTTTTTTTCTTCTAGAACGCTCACTCAGCAGTTAAACTCGAACCTGAACGGACGTTTAACATTCGACGGCGGTGGAACTCGTCCTATCCAGCCGTCGTTCGAGATACTGAATTTAGTGCCTAAAGATTTAAATCGAGCGAAACGTGACAAGTCAATTAGTGGAGTGGAGACGAAGCTAGGCCTCCCGGTTTCCGAAAAAGCAAATCTACCGTTAAAGGAAATACACAATGGAAATAAACGTCTGAGAGTCGGAATGACGCAGAACGACTGGGGTCGCGGGCTTGTATCGGCGTTGTCGCTTTTACCTGAAGAGCAAGACGGTAAGGTTACGACCCGCGGAGCTGATGGCGATTCCGGCGTACCAACTCACACCTCAGAGAGGCCAAAACGCAGCCTAACCTTCAGTACCGAAGAAAACGCACAAGTTGGCACTAGCTCATGGTGGGTGGAGCCGGAGTTCCTTAGTGGTGAACTTCGGGATGTTGACAGGCAATTTGATCTTGACAAAGATGCCGCTGAAGGGATCATGGGCGGACAAATTCGAACCTCAGAAAGGTCAATACCCAGCTTAGCTCCGGACATCGAAACGACTGTTGAAGCTGGCTCTAGCCCAATGTGGGCTGGAACCGATGCTCAGGAGGAAAGACCCCGGTATGTTGAGAAGCGATTTGATCGAGAAGGGGAGGACAACCTCTCCCCGCCCCGCCCCTTGGTATATCACCCGACGATCTTCTTTCCAGACGAGATGAGTCGATGGAACCTTATCCACCCTGAAAGTGATTGGCTTGAACTGACTAACAGCTCCTTCGTGTCGGATCATGAAATGGACGGTGGCCAGTTCGAAGGCCAAGTCCTGCAGGAAGCCGGTGATAAATCATACGACGAGCTGACGTACGAGGCTGATTTGGATGCAAAGGGAACCAAGCCCATCCCCCATTACTTCAGAGGGAACCGCTCTCGAATTGATGGGGAAGCAAAACAGTTTTGGAACGCAGTCGGCAATATTACGAGCAAAGTGAATTTAGATGTCGTAGTCTGGCCGGATGGCACCGTTGCTGGGCCGAAACCGTCAAAGCGTGTACTGACGGTTGCAGTAGCACTTCTAGCCCCGTTTGTTATGCAGGATGCACCAATTCGTTCCAATAAGTGCCTAGATGGGGTTGAGTGTCAGCGACTCAGCGGAAGTGCGGAAGGTCTCAGCGCGACTGGTGAAACAACATGCTGCTACGGGTTATCTATTGATCTTATGACGACCTTAGCGAAGGAGTTGGACTTCGAGTGCCAAGTGTATCTACTCCCGGACGATGATTCGCGCTGGGATAGAGTGATAGCGGAGATCCAGCACGGCGCTGCCCATTTAAGTTTCGCGCCGCTGAGCGTTTCCTCTCCACGTTCTATAGCAATAGATTTTAGCGTTCCATACTTTTACTCAGGGCTTTCATTCCTTGCGAGCATTGATAACGACGACGTAAGCTTGCTTGCTTTCCTGAAGCCTTTTAGTGCTGAGCTCTGGATTGGGATTTTCATTAGTTTGAACTTGACAGCAATTGTGGTGGCAACTTACGAGTGGCTCAGCCCATTTGGACTCAACCCGTGGGGGAGACAAAGGACGAAAAATTTCAGCCTCGCTAGTGCATTATGGGTGATGTGGGGGCTCTTGTTCAGTCACCTTGTGCAATTCAAAGCTCCGAAGTCGTGGCCTAATAAGTTTTTGATAAACGTTTGGGGTGGTTTCAGTGTGATCTTCCTTGCCTCGTACACTGCAAACATAGCGGCACTTTTCGCCGGCATCTTTGCGCACGGACCTGTTACCAACTTTCAAGATGATAATGTGAGTATCATTTTCTAGTCCTTTGTCTTGGCGTTACAAACTTTAAGCTTCGTATGTTGGTTTAGAGCACGAAGTCGCAGCAGATACAAGATATATCCCAATATTCTAACATACGAGACTTATTTAAAACTCTACTGGGTTTCTCAAGGATTAGAGCAGTTCCCTGTTGTTTTCAGCCTTGCTCGGCCCCCTTGGTTTTGATGAAAAACAGGAAGAACTTGCACACCGGTATTCCTGACCCATGATCTCCTTTGGAAGTGACAAGTGAGAGCCGGATCCGTCTCGAAAAGATCCAAACACTGCAAATGCAACAAGACCAAAGGTTACGATGGGATGCCAAAAATTTAATATGTGATCCAGACAACCGTTCTTGTAGATATCTGGACTTCGCCAGACTCCTTGGACGTTTATCGATTAGAATTTAGAAAAAGATTAAGGCTAATGGCTAGTCATCTGCGAAAACCAAGTTCAGATATGAATTGTGTTCTCGCCTATACGTAATAGGATCTGGTTTGACGAAACTCATCAAAACTTCTGATTTATTTCTGTCGAATTTCAGGTTTCGGCCGGGTTCCGGGCAAACTACATCTCTGGCAAAATAAATATAGGTCAGCAAGAGCTACGAGCTCATATGGCACTTGTTACGAGTAAGCGGTACAAGAAAGTAGATGAGAACGTCACAAAATACACCCGCCATCCAAAAATGCGGTTCGGAAATAGAAATAGGATATTTAGTTTCACTCAATTCTGAGCAGTTCCGGCATCGTCTGGGATTATCTGTAGCAAATGCGCATGATGTTCAAACTTCCAAGTTTCAGACCAATAAATCCACTCGCGTTTGATCCCTAAACGCGCTACACGATTTCCGGTACTCCCTCCATCTCCCCCCCCAACTCCCCCACATTGCCCGGATCCGGTCCGGTTATGTCAATGATGTATCTAGGACTTGTGCTTGTTCTTCCCACCAAGTTTCATCCCGATCCCTCGACTCTAAGCGTTTCTCAATATTTCCGGTTCCCTCCTCCAACTCCCCCCAGTGTCGTCGGATCCGGTCTGGATTTTAAGTGGAACGCCTGACACACGAGGTCATCCTAAATATCAACTTTCATCAAGATCCGATCACCCGTTCGCAAATTAAAAATACCTAAGTTTTTTCTTCCCCCTCCCTCTACTCCCCCCAGATGGTCGGATCTGGGAAGTTTACTATTTCCTATTTATTCTGGTCGGGTCCCTGACATGCCTGCCAATTTTCACCGTCCTAGCACACTAGGAAGCACCGAACTCGCGGGATCACTAGAAATTCGGACCCCCCCCCCCCCCCCACCTCCCCCAAAGTGAGCGGATCCGTTCCGGTTATGTCAGTCACATGTCTAGTACTTGTGCTTCTTCTTTCCACCAATTTTCATCCGGATCTCTCCACTCTAAGCGTTTTCCAAGATTTCCGGTTTGTCCCCCCTACTCCCCGTTCCACATATTAAGTTTCGCTAAGATTCGATCACCTGTTTGTAAGCTAACAATATCTCATTTTTCCTAATTTTTCCGGATTCCCTCTCCCTCCACTCCCCTCCAGATGGTCGGATCGGAAGCGACTATTTCTAATTTAATCTGGTCCGATCCCTGGTACGCCTGTCAGGTTTCATCGTCTTAGCTTATCTGAAAGTGCCCGAACTAGCAAAACCGGGACTGACAGACCGACTGACGGACAGAAATTACAATCGCTATATGGCACTTGGCCGAAGGGCAAGTGCCATAAAAACGAACTTAGCATTTCTCCTTACCCCTTTATAGAACCTCTAATCAACTTCAGATAAAACTTTGCCTTTGAACAAATTTTCAGGTTTTGGCCAGATTCCGGGCGAACTATTTGTCCGGTGAGAAGAAAAAATTTCACATACGGGTTCAGCATGCCTCTTTACCACTACATCGAACCTCTAATCAACTTCAGATAAAACTTTACTTTCCACCTTTGTCAGTGGACAATGCGATTTAAGGTAAGTTAATGTAACAAATTTTCCGGTTTTGGCCGGATTCCGATCCAACTACTTATCCGGCGAGAAAATGATCTTACCCTGAAGCCGAACATTCTAATCAACCTCAAATAAAACAAATACTTTTGACAAATTTTCCGATTTTCTCCGAATTCCGGGCTAACTACTTGTCCGGCGAGAAAATGAGTTTCATATACGTGTTCAGCATGTCTTCTCACCCCTAAATCGACTATCTTATTAGCTGTAAGAAAATATGTTGTTCTCCCCTTAATTTGAACCCTCACCGCTAATTGTAGAGCCCATGTACGAACTCGACCTGTCCCTTGACCCAAAGAATCCTCACATCAAGTTTCAGGTGGTTCAGGGCGTATTGATTTAAGTTTCAGGGCGTATTCTTAAAACTAAAAGTTGTATCGTATTGGTAAACCTAAAAGTTGTACAAAATTTTATTTTTCTATGTAGAGGATTCGATATAGGGGTGAAAAGAAGTATTGAATTCATCATTGAACTTTATTTTCTTACCGGAAAAATAGTTCGTCTGGAATTCGGCACAAACAGGAAAATTGCTTGAAGTAAAGAAATTATAGACTATAGACTTTTTTTCCAAACAAGTTAGTATGGGCTTGGAAAACACGGTGGAAGTGGTGCGTAAATATGATGGCGTGGACATGGATAAAAATATATTTGGCCAGATATTCTATGGCGCATGTTCTGTGTTTTCTAGTCGGACAAGTCGTTCGTCCACCGGAAACCGTAAACTTAAAGTAGCTAGTTTTCCTCCAAATAAGTTAGTGTCGAAGTAGAGGCTTGGAAGACACGGTGGATCAGTTTAAATGGTGTGTATATATGATGGCGTGGGCATGGATAAAGAACATATTGGGCCAGAATATTCTATGCCGAGTTTCTAACTAGCGTCATAGCCTGGCCTGAATTAGAAGCGAAAGACATAAAGGAATTACCAAATTAATCCAGTTGGGTGATTTGGCCTGAAAATCTGTAAGACCCGATAGTCTGGGTAAAACAGTTCAGTAAATGTTCTCTTTTGGGAACCCATCGAAACTTTATTCTTATTCAACTTCTTGCCGGACAAACAGTTTGCCCTGAATTCAGCCCTAAAGTCCATTAGAGAGACACTAAAGTAAGATGTAAAGTAGATGCCGAATCTGTGTCCGTAAGTCTTTTTATATAGCGATTGTAATTTCTGTCCGTCAGTCGGTCTGTCGGTTCCGGTTTTGCTAGTTCGGGCACTTCCAGATAAGCTAGGACAATGAAACTTGGCGCGCATATCAGGGACCGAACCAGATTAAATTAGAAATAGTCGCTTCCCCGATCCGACCATCTGGAGGGGAGTGGAGGGAGGGGGAATCCGGAAAAGTTAGGAAAAATGAGATATTTTTAGCTTACGAACGGGTGATCGGATCTTAATGAAACTTGATATAAGGAAGGACCTCGTGTCTCAGACGCTCCATTTTAAATCCAGACCAGATCCGGTGGTATTGGGGGTAGTTGGAGGGGGAAACTGGAAATCTTGAGAAACACTTAGAACGGGATGAAACTTGGTGGGAAGAAAAAGCAAAAGTACTAGACGAATCATTGACATAGCAGGACCGGATCCCGGATCCCGTGACATTGGGGGGAGTTGGTTGGGGGAAAACGGAAATCTTGGAAAACACTGAGAGTGGAGAGATACGGATGAAACTTGGTGGAAAGAACAAGCACAAGTCCTAGATACGTGACTCATATAACCGGAACGGATCCGCTCACTTCGGAGGAGTTGGGGGGGGGGGGGGGGGAGTCCGAATTTCTAGTGATCCCGCGAGTTTGGTGCTTCCTGATGTTCTGGGACGATGAAAATAGGCAGGCATGTCAGGGATCCGACCAGATCAAAAAGGAAATACTCACTTCCCCGATCCGTCCATCTGGGGGGGTGTGGAAGGAAGGGGAAGCCAAAATTTGAAGTATTTTTAACTTGCGAACTAGCGATCGGACCTTGATGAAAGTTTATATTTAGGATGACCTCGTGTCTCAGACAACCCACTTTAAATCCGGACCGGATCCGATGACACTGGGGGGAGTTGGAGGAGGGAACCGGAAATCTTGAGAAACACTTAGAATGGAGGGATCGGGATGAAACTTGGTGGGAAGAACAAGCACAAGTCTTAGATGCGTCGTTGACAAAGCCGGACCGGATCCGGGCACTGTGGGGGAGTTCGGGGGGCGTTTCTAGCGATCCCGCGAGTTCGGCATACTTATGATGTGCTAGGACGATGAAACTTAGCAGGTATGCCAGGGATCCAAACAGATTGACATGAGAATAGACGTTTCTCCGATCCGACCATCGTAGGGGGAGTCGATAGATGGGGAGCCCGGAATATAGTGGCATGCATAACTTTTGAACTGGTGATCGGATTTGAATGAAACTTGTCTGGTGGAAAGAGCCATCGCCTCAGATTTCAGTGTCAAGTCCGGGTCGGGTCCGATACCTGTGGGGGATTGGGGGGGGACCCGAAAACTCAAGAAACGCTTAAAGCAGAGGGATTGGGTCGGAACTTAATGGAGAGAACAAGCATTATGCCTAGATACGAAATTGACGGAGCCAGATGGTTTCGGGGCTCTGTGGGGGGGAGCTGGAGGGGGTTTCCTGGAATTCCGGTAGTCGCGAGTTAGAATAGTTCCAAATGTACTAAGACAACAAAACTTTGCAGGCATATTAGTGACCCAACTTAATTGACTTAAGAACCTGACACAACATACCCCCGGAAACTTCCGTTCCTAGATCCGAGCATTTTTGGGGGAGCAAGGGAAGAGAAATATGGAAATTGACTTCTGCAAATTGCGAACGAGTGGCCTGATTCGAGTGAAATTTAATGGGTGATAAGAATCGATGACCTAGACATGTAAAATATGCGTTCGAACTATATGCGAAAACTGTTTGGGGAATTGAGGGCGGGGGGAGGGCGGACGCTTTTGACATGCACAAAAACCAAACGGATGGACCGAATGAGACGCAAGTTCGACAGTGCCGAGTCCACGCGGCCTAGATTTGTTATTTGGCGTTCGGGCCGGATTCAGCCCAGGTAGGGGAGGGGGGGTACTGGAAACTTGCAGATAGGCTATGCCCCAATTTCAGTAAAACTTGATGGACAGGAAGAGGGAATTAAGAGATACGACGTTTATGCTTTCTAGTCCTGTTCGGCCACAATAGGGGGAGTTGGTGGGAGATTACCGGAAACTTTGAGGCTGGCATAGGGGTCAAACGAGTGCATCAGTTTAAATGAAACATGGGAAGTAGAGAGAGCATATACCCTAGATGACATATTATGGGCCCGAACCGGATCCGACGACGGTGGAGGGGGGGGGGGGTACAGGAATTTTCCAAAAATGCTCAAATTCGAGTGAAACTTGATAGATGTCATAAAAGAAGATGCTTTGGATGATCTATTTTTTATCCGAACCAGATTCGGCCACGGGGAAGTAACGGAAATCGTGTAGCACGTCTAGGGATCAAACGAGTGGATTTACTGGGCTGAAACTTGGAAGCTTGAACAGTCATTTGCATTTGCTACAGATAATCGAGACGATGCCGAAACTGCTTAGAAGTGAGTGAAACTAAATATCCTATTTCTATTTCCCAACCGCATTTTTGGATGGCGGGTGTATTTTGTGACGTTCTCATCTACTTTCTTGTACCGCCTACTCGTAACAAGTGCCATATGAGCTCGTAGCTCTTGTTTAGTTAACCGGAGGTTCGTTATGAACTGCTAAACCACTGTTAAAATAATAATAATAATAATAATAATTTACTTCTTACCCACAAATTCCAGAGGAAAAACAAGTGGAGTACAATAAAGAAAAAGGAAGGAAGAAAATACTAAAATAACTTTACTTACGAAAACACTAGCACATAAACAGGGGGGTATGGAGTGGTGTGGTCAAAACCGAGATTAGGCTATGTAACGTTTGTAAAAGTTGTAAAGTAGGTTATGTGCCGTTTATTTTGTTAACTGTCATGTGCCGGCAATCTGTTATGCAGCGCTACTTTGTACATGGTTGTCGAGCGGTGTGAACCATGCTTAATTTTACAAAGTAACGTGCCTGCTAACAAACTCTTCCTTGGTTAGAAGTTGAAGATAGGAAGGATTTATCTAGTAGATATGAAAATCTCCAACAGCGTGTTCCACCCTACTTACCATAGTTAATACGTATGACATCACGAATTTTGGCTTCTTGGCGTCAAGGCTGGAACACATTATTCTATTTTCAGCAAAATATCGTGGCACGGGTTGGTCCAATTGATCACGTCACAGATAGGATTCAGGATTCAAAAAAAAAATCATTCCGGCTTGACGACCGGTTACAAACAAAGCACATGCGTGCTTGAAAAACACAACCAGTACAGATTTACTACTATATTATATAATTAATCAAACCTTCACTAAAATAAACTAAAAATTAACCGATCAATAGATTATATTCGTAGTTACCACGCTTACTACGCTCCCGACCGTGGTAAGCAAATAGTTACTATTTCGAGGAAGTTCGAACAGGCAGCTTAGTAACTTTTTGCGAGGTTGGAACTTAACTAGTAACTAATATTTACTATTGTTGGAAGGGTGGACCACGCTCCAAGAAGCGATGGTCTGGATGGAGAAGTCGGATAAATTTTTCCCTTTGGGATTCTATCGAAACCTTTGGTATGGTTTTCCTGGGGATCGGCTAAAACCAGGAAGGGAAGGGAACGCGAGAAAAGCAGGAAGGCACACTAAATCGAGGAAGGGATACAAGGCTGCGAAAAAATGGAAAGCTGCACCGTTCCCTTCCTCTGTTTAGTATTCTTCGAGGGGTCAGCAACTTTTCAAACTCAAAGTTCACCATCCCTTCGCGCGTTTTAGTATCCTGACATGGGTAGGCATTAATGGGTTCAGTGAGGGGTCAACAACTATCAAAATTGTATTTCACCTTTTCCTTTCTAGTTCAGACGGATACTAAAACGACGGATACTACAGGATATTAAAACGAGGAAGGGATGGTGAACTTTGAATTTTGGAAAGTTGCCGACCCCTCAAAGAATACTGAACAGAGGAAGGGAACGGTGCGGCTTTCCAGTTTTGAATTCTGGCGACAGCCTTCATCATTTTAGTATGCCCTTCCTGGTTTTAGTATGCCTTCCTGCTTTTCTCGCGTTCCCTTCCCTTCCTGGTTTTAGTCGATCCCGTTTTCCTGCGTTCAACTCGAATGCCAAAAACTGATTTGTCTCATATCCGTTGGAAATCAATAACCTTCGACATCTCTATTAATGGAACTGGAACTAAGTGAAACCAATTAAGAAGTTGTGCAAAGCTGGATTTCATGATTTTCGGTAATTGAAGAACATGACAGTTCCAGCTCTGTCAGCAATCACCAGGAATTAAACAGTCATTAAGACGACCGGTCATTCGACCCTCTAGATAGAGAGCGAGGACAACTTGGGCGACATTCAAGCGCCGCACTACAACAGTGGCTGAGGGCATCTTGGATCCTAGGCAAAAATCAGTCGGAGTGCATCTAGAGGTTATTAAGAATGTACCGTACAATAACTTCACGCAATAGGATATTAACTCTGCAGTGCCCTTTTTCGATAAAACGACACCCACACTATTATACGTCGTAAGTAGTGAAGTTAAATACAAAAATGTTTCTTGGGCCGGATTTTATCCCGCGACCTTGTGCTTGAATTGAAATCATGGCAACCGACCGAGCTACTTGTGCTTTCAAAAAAAACGGAAGCTGTGAGGAAAAACTTCTTAAACAAGCCTCCCTTCATCTGAAAGCCGTATTTTTCCCCAGTTCAGTTTCAGTTTCATTGGATTATATTTAAAGACAAAAAAAATACACAATTAACATTCCTGCCAGGAAAGCACAAAAGGACTGCTTGGTTAAGGCAGGGAAATAACCAATATTACTTAAACAACAAACAGAATCAACTAACTGAATACTCTATATAAAGAAAAAGGGAGGAGACGAAAAAAATAACCAATGGTTTCAGCTTTAAATGAAAGAGAGAGAAAAATACGGGAAACAAGGAACGAGAAAGAAAGAAAAAAAAGAAAGAAAGAAAAACAGGGGAGGGTTCCAAAGAGGATAACACTAAACAACTTTCATGTAATGACCTTTCGCTGCTCACTTGAGTTTATACCCGATGAAAAATTTGTCGCCAGCGTAGTTTTATGGTAGTTGTTCGAAAAAGTTGCATGTAATACTATGTGATAGCAAAGAATACCATCATTTAATGTGCCTCAGACTGGTCCAATCTTAAGTAGTAGTATCCAGTAGCATCCTGTCTTGCCATAGTAGCATCCAGTCTTGCTAATAGTAGCATGCAGTAGTATGCAGTAACACGGTAGCTTTGAAGTAGAAGCATGTAGTAGCATCAGTTAGTACTGCATGCTACTTTTTCGTACAACTTCGTGCTACTATTTTGAGATAGATTTTTCATCGGGTATGCCTAGTGAACCAATCCCTCCTCTTCTTCTTTTCTGCGAGCACCAAGCAAAAGGAAATTTATATAGTATCAGTTGGTAACATTTTTTGTCGCCAAGTTATAACTGGAACTGGTAGTCTTCGAAAGAAGAGTCTGTCTCTCCTACATCGGGCTTTAGCAGTTGTGTATCACCGAATTCGGATATTTTTATTCCGAGTTCGGAGAGTTTAAATCCGATAAAGGATTAAAAATCTAGAACGGGAAATACTGCAGATTAAAGTTATCTGAAAGCACACAATTATTTGCAATGTAACTCTTAGTATAAATGGTATTCACGATAAAATTGCTCAGAAATATCGTCTTCCAAATATTCCAGTACATTTCCCGTGACAATAGCGATTCTTTTGTCAGCATTTGTCGACTCCTTCCAGGCTCACCACTCCCCGAAGCGGAGGCTCGACGTAAAATATTTTATAATGCGTGTTTAATAAGTGGAAAAGGGTAAACAGAAGAAAAGGAATCCGAAAAACAATATAAATATTCCGAAATGAAGAACAAAATTTTAAGCTTTTTGTGTCCTTATTTTGAAAGTGTTGTCGGAGGACCCTGAAGCTTTTCGGTGGACATTGAAGTTGCACTGCTTGACTGGCAAGCTCGGCTCGGCCGAAAAAGCATTTAAAAATTTGTTTATTACAAGACAAAACAAGAGCAAAAACTGTGATTTTAGAAGCTTCTAACTCCCAAGGAGATCTAATGTTAATAAAAGTCAAATCAGTACAAACGTTCCTTCAAAACGTTGCAGAAATCTATTCGTTTTGTTCATTTCACGTAACTGATATCAAAGCAAGAATCCTGATATTCGTTTATTTTTCTCATTAAATTGGCGTCTAGAAAGGATCCTGAGTGCCTCCTAGCATTGTGAGACCCCCAGACTAAATTACCAATTACTTCTACCTTTTAAATTTCTTTTCAGTTGTTGCGACGACGCATTGGAACTACCAATAGTTCGGGAGCAGAAGACTACGCTTTCAAAACCAACAGAAAACTTTGGGAACATATGCAGAAGTACAGAATCGGTTCATTTGAGGAAGGAGTGGAGAGATTGAGGTAAAGTGAATATACAGGAGTATTCAACCTCGCAAATTTCAGTTTTCCAGAAGAGACTTCCCTTCAGAAAGAAATATTGGGCTTAAAAAGAAACTAAAAAACATGTCGCAAAGCAGCAGATTAAAATTTAAATAACGTAGAAAGAGCGAATTTTCCTATAATATTTATAATTCAAAAGTTTCAAAAATCATACGATATCTGCCTATTCACACATGAGCTCGAATGCCTCGCAGTGATTTAGTAGGAATACGTAGAGTTGACGAATTTAGCAACCAGGAAGAACCCTCCTGAAATCAAGTTCAAACAAAAGATAAGGCAAACAATTTGGATAGATTGTGACTCAAGACTGTTGGAAACAACTTCTTATGGGTTGGACATTCCAGTTTTACATTATCATGGCTAATTTCCAAGTTTCGCCGTGGTTGGCGACCTTTTTATGTACTGGTGTGTTTTCACCAAAGTAAAAGAGAGCTTAACCACAAGCCCAGATCGTACATTATATCCCTCTTCCTCACTATCAGAAGTTTCATAACAGGTTGTGCATAACACTTTCAAGAATAACACCTTTTCACTTAGAAATAAAGTGTTATGACCAATTAAGCTTAAACTATTCCGTGCCTAGATCTCCAACAACACCTTCAATTGGTAAAAATACTAACGGGAACGAAAGAAACATAACAGATAACATCCCAAAGTGTTATCTGTTGAAACCGCGCATCCTTCTGTTGTCGTTATGTAACTTCTGACAGTGTAGTATTTTTACCTATTGAAGGTGTTGCTGGAGATCTAAGCACGAAATAGTATAAACTTACTTGGTCATAACACTTTATTTCTAAGTGAAAAGGTGTTATTCTCGAAAGTGTTATGCGCAATCTGTTATGAAACTTCTGACAGTGCTGCACCTCCAGAGGTGCTTTTAGGGAAGAGTCCTCAGCAGTCTCTCATTCAAGTTGCTGTCCAGAGCCTCTTTTTTGTTGCGTGCTGCAGGTCCACTTCTCGGCCGATTCCGGACCGATTCTTCCTACATCCGTTTTTGCAATGCAGCGCTTCTCGAGAATCACCGACTTGCTCACCGACCAAGTCCGTGCTTCCCTGCAAGATGCTGCAGCGCTGCCGCTTCAACCAAGAAGAAAGTGAATCCAAAAACGCATATTGTGCAAAAGCAAAGAAGTGCTGCAGCAGCGATGCGGCAGCGCTATTGCAACAAAAACGAGGCTCAGACAACTTCCCATTTTAGCTGGATTGACATGTTGATGTTACGGAGGTTCGAATGGTACGTGCGGCGAAGAGTGTTCTTCTGTCGCCTTCTTCATCTCAATCCCTTTGGTTGCAACGGGAGGATAGCGATTGGGGGCCTCATGCTTCCAATCCTGACGTCATGTTCCAGTCATATCCAGTGGCGTATCTTGAAAACTTTTATTGAAAGGGGACTGTCATCTGGCGGATCGCCGGGTTTTTCTTTGGTTTTCACTGCTGAGATTTCGTGCCGAATTCCGTGTTTTGCGACATACGACACAAACTGTGTCGTATGTCGCAAAACGAATGGCAACTCATAATAATGATTTTGTCGCAGCGTCTGATGAGTTGAGTTCGGTCGACGAAGCGCATCTGTTTTCTGGGAAGAAAGAAAATAATAAATACTAAGATCAGCTTACATTTTAAGGCGAAGAGCTGTTCATCTGACAAAACCTCCTTTTAACCCGATTTGTGGAAGAGGACGTCCTAAATTTGACAAAAAATTCCCAGGTAGGGGGACACCCCTGTGTTTTCAGAGGTCACCTCCCGAGTCTTTAGTTGTTCCTACGCCAAAGATCGGAACAAAAAGCTTAGTTTCCTATTGAGATAGTGCGGTGCGATGTGAACGTTGCGACATAGCGCAGCAGTGTTAACCGGGGGTTTGATCCTTTTATGCAGACCACAGCAGGTTGACATTTTCCTTTACAGAAATGGTTCACTTGATATGATCGTCGGAGAAAGCCCAATCATCGACTACCTCAGATCTACGGACGTAGGGTGCACCCTGCACACAGTGGGCGAAATAATTAGCGGAGACACCTTTGCCATAGGCATGAAGAAAGGACTCAACATCAAGGTAGGCGTACAGAAATATGTTTGTCTGCTGCGCAAAAGTGCGGCATTCCAGTAGAGAGCAGCAGAGCAAAATAACACTAAATAGTAGCGCTAAGACTTAAAAAAAGTGACACACACTCGAATAATAGCGACACTAGCACCACTAGGGATAGTGAACGTCCCTACTGAAACGAAGTCGATCGTGAACCACGCTGGTTCCAATACCTTCCTATTCTGAACAATGCAAAAAAAATATACAACCTCCCCAGTTTTCTCGATGTGTGTAGTCCGCATCTTAGCTTTACTAGAAATTTCTAAACCCGCAAGTTTGTCTCGCTTTAAAGACCCCTCTTGCTTATTCTGCCTTTTATAATATACTGAGCTCCCATATGGAATTATAAGCTTCTAAAATCCCCACCTTTCTCCATTGTTTCGTTTCGGAACTTCGCATTCTTAGCGCTTTTTCGGTCTTGCCGAGTTTTCCCGTCACCCGACGAAAAGTTTGCCGGAATCTTCAACGTCCACTGACAACTCTTTCACAAATAAGGATGTGATAATCTTCTGTTTATTACTTCTTTTATTTGCTTAGTTTTCCCACTTTTTAACCAAGGCACGTTCAGTTTTCAAATCTTTTGCCCCCAGCCGCCGCGTCGGAGAGCAGGAAGGCTGGATATAGTCGACAAGCGCTAATGAGATAATCGCTAGTTTCAGGTGGAAAGTAATGGTAATTTCGAAAACTTTTTTTCTGATCCATTTCATAGGGGAAAGATCGTTTCTAGTAAGAGTTGTGCTTTCAGTATCGCAAGCGTAGTGGGCGGCGCTATGAGTATGGTCCGTTTGCGAAACAAGGAAAGCATAGGTCTTGACGCTACTCTCTAGTGTTATTATGCTTTGGAGAGGAGCAATAGAGGGAAGGAAGGACCACTCAGGGCCGATTCCTGGATCGAATGTGAGTATGTGGACATAGTTTTTAAGGATCCTTCAACCGACTCAACAGAAAAGAATGTTAAGTTAACAGAAGAGGTGTAATAGAAATAGATACATTTCGTTACGACTAGCTAAAAGAAATACGACTGCCATTCGACACATACGATTGTCATTCTGACAAGCTAAAAAAATACGAATGAGGGTGCGATTCTCTGTGGCATGGGGGGTCACTCGCCACCACTCCTACAACTCCAACTGCCCCTGTATTCAAACGCCCAAGGTCATTTATGCGTGTAAAACTCTGTTAAGCGGAATCCAAACAGTCTAAAGACTGATAGGCAGGCAAATACGACTAAATACTGGCAGGCAAAAATTCCTCCAGGCAATATGGCAGAGTATGACAGACGGGGAGCGAGTTCGCCCGCATTTTATTTCCTTGCATTCACTATTTCTTCGTCCATTATCTTTATACTCCTTGATACCAATATCGAAAACTATTGGGTACTCTGAAAAGTTCTACATTCATCATTTTAGTATTTCAAGTTATTTGCCTGGCGTTGCAATTTGCATAGGGGCCATGGACCTCCTTATGCCAGGGCTTGGCGACAGGGTGTTCATTTTTATTTGTTAATGACTGAATGGTTTTATGTACACTTTTCAACCACAAAAGCGTGACACTTGAAGTACAAAGAAGAAAGAGAGGAAAAAAGCAAAAACCACAGTAGCCCAACAAACAAAGAACAAGTTGTGCAGTCTGTGCTGGGGATCCAGCGACAGCAGAACTTTTCCCTTTGGATGTTATTAGCATTCAAGGGATCGACATCATTATCTTTAACAGAAACTGAAAGTATTTCTCTTCCAAGAGGTACTCGTAGCAGAAACTTTGCAAACTTGAAATATACGACTCTTATGGTTTTCTGTCCCTTCGGTGCAAAATGTACCAAAACGGAGACAGAGCGAGAAGCGATCGAATAAAACTGGGAACGGAACAGAAGGGCACGGTGCAGGAGGAACGAGTACTAAAACGAGAACGCTTATTAAAAGCGGGAACTACCTACTAAAATCGGAAACTCTTCATCAGAAGGAACACTACTAGAAGGGGAAGGATGAACCGTCGTTCTTTCTTTTAGTAGCTTGTTTGGGCACAATACATCTGTAACCAAAACCCTTGAGGCAAAAACGATAGCAGGCTCTTAGGGATCATTGATATATACAATTTGGTCAAAACTAGAACCCTTGTGGCACAAATGATCATGGGTTGAGATGTATCGTTTGTTAAAAAGTACTTTTCGACCTTGCGGTGAAGATGCGCACTTTAAGGGAGCTAGAACCTCATTTGTAAGCAAAACCATTGAGGCAAAAATGGTAATGGGCTCATGGGGATCATGAAAATGCATATTTTGCTTAAAAGTATTTGTCTTTATTTGCGGTCATGATTGGTACTTTAAGGAATCGTCGGAGATGGAAAGTGGCTAATTCTAAGCCAATCTTGTAAAATTCAAATATTCCAGCCAATTTTCATCGTCCTAGCACATTTGGAAGTACCTTTACTTGTGATCACCGGAATCCCGGACTCCCCCTTAAACTCCCCCCACAATCGCCTGAGCCAATCCGGTTCTGTAAATGATTTATCCGGAGTATCTGCTGGTTATTCCCACTAAGTTCCATCCCCATCTCTCCAGTCTAAGCCGGTCGCATATTCCCCCCCCCCCCCCAGTTGTTGTCGGATCCGGTCCGGACATGAAAAAGATCACCAGAGACATGTTCAATTACGAAATTTCACTCAATTCCGATCACCGGTTCCAAAGTTACACATGATTCAATATTACGGTTTCCCCCTTCCTCTACCCCCCCCCCCACGACCATCGGATCGAGTAAATTTTTATTTACAAGTCAGTTTAATAGGTTCCCTGATACGCCTCCCAAGTTTCGTCGTGAAAATCCACAGAACCGCCATCAATGGAATTCCGAGAAACACCCCTCCACCCAGCCTCCACCCCCTCCGACCCAAGTGTCCGGATCCAGTCCAAATGTGTAAACGATTTATCTGGAGCAGATGCTGGTTATTCCCAGCCAGTTTCACTCCGATCCCTCGATTCTAACCATTTCTCGGGATTTCCGGTCCACCCCCAACTCCTCAATAGCTGTCGAATCCAGTTCGGACTTCAAATGGAAAATTAGAGATCTGTCATTTATTCAGGAATTAAGTTTCATTTCAATCCGATCACCCGTTCGAAAGTTACACACCACTCAATTTTCCGGATTCCCCCACCCTCCACTCCCCCAAGATGGTCGGATCGAGAAACTGAGTATCTCCAGGTTGGTTTGGTCGGGTCCCTGATACGCCTGCCAAGTTTCATCATCCTAGCATCCCCTAATCTATATCAACCCCTACCAAGGTCCAACAACAAATTTTGCCAACCCCTTCGACCTTCTGTTGATCTATCTCTCTTCCCCCCCCCCCCGCCCAGTTACCGGATCCGATCCGAATTTGACAATGAACATCCAAGACATTTGTGCTTGATACCTGTCAAGTTTAATGCACGCCCGATTATCCGCTGTATCAACCCCTATTAAGGTTCAACAAACATATTTCGCCAACCCCTTCGACCTTCCGTTGATCTATCTCTCTCCGAACGAATTCTTGCAAAGAATCCACGAGCAAAGCTATACTGGTGTGATGAAAGAATGTCATCCATGCGCAGAGCTATACTTGTGCGAAGAAAGGGGTAGGGGTTTGACGAAAACTAGAATGAGGCGTTCGGGTGTCCCCCTCCAACCCCCCCCCCCCCCCCAGTTACCGGATCCGATCCGAATTTTGCAATAAACATCCAAGACATTTGTTCTTGATACCTGCCAAGTTTAATGCACGCCCAATTATCCACTCCAAAGTTATGAATGTTACTAATTTACGGATTCCCCATGTTGTCACTCCCCCATTGATGGTCGGATCGGGGAAGTGATTATTTCCAAGTTAATCCGGTTGGGTCCCTGATATGCGTGCCAAGTTTTATCGTCCTAGGTCATGTGGAAGTGCTCAAACTAGCAAAATGCGGACAGACCGACCGACAGACAGACATTACGATCGCTATATGGCACTTGAGTTAGCTCAAGTTCCATGAAAACTTAAATCTGTAACAAATTTTCCAATTTCAGCCACATTCGTGGTGAACTATGTGTCCAGGTAGAAAATGGTTGTCATAGACGAATTCAGCATGTCTTCTTACCCGTAAATCGTACACCTATTAAAATTCATATAAAACTTTTACTTTTAAAAATTTTTGCGGTTTCGGTCGGATTCCGGGCGATCTACTTGTCCGCCGAGAAAATAATTTTCATATTCGGATTCAGCATGTTTCCCTATCCTTACATCGAACCTCTAAACAACTTCAGATTAAACTTTTATTTTTGGCAAATTTTCCGGTTTTGGCCGGATTCCTTCGGACATCCAGTCAACTTCAGATAAAACTTTTTCTTTTGGCAAACTTTCCGGTTTTGGCAGGATTCCGGGTAAAACACTTGTCCGGCGAGAAAATGGTTTTGATATTCGTGTTCAGCATGTCGTCTTACCCCTTAATCGACTACCTCATTAGCTTTTAAAAAACATTTTTGTCGCCCCTTAATTTGAAACCCCTCCCCTAAATATGCAGCTATCGGGCCCACCTACGAATTTAACCTTTCCCATGACTTGAAGAGTCCTCACGGCAGTTTTCATCAAAACATATCATTCTCTTCGAGCGTTATCGTGCTGACAAACGGACGGACGGTCGGACAGACGGACAACTTTTGCGATGTCATAGTTATCCTTCCACTTACGTTTTGGGATCCCAAAGACCAGCATTTTGTGCAGTCGAGAAAACTTGGACAGCTTGATGACGATCGGGCACGGCTCCCGCCTTCTAGAATTTTCTGACGGCTTCATTAGGGGCTGGTCCAGGGCGTTCTTTTGTCTTGGATGTCGATTGTCAGAAAAATAGTAAATGTTTGCATTTATTGTTGCACGTAAGTAGTATATAAAGGGGGTTTCTACCCCACACAACCCCCCAAAAAATAAACCCCTAATTAAATGAAATTTACCAATTTTAACGTATTATATATTAAATTAACCCCCTTTTCAAAGAAATTTTAATTTTCATAATTTAAAAATAAATGCCCTAGAAATGAAAATATTACCCTTTAATCCAAATAAACTATTGACATATATACTTTAAAAAAATAACGGTATCCTATACACTACTACTGAGTAAACAGCTCTAAATCCACATATGTTTCTTTGTTCTTGTTTTCCCGTACAATCGGTTGCAAAACTAGATTATTCTTTACAAGCAACTCGTTAGCAATAGCATTATATTTCTGAGTTATAAACAAATCACATGGTTTGTCATTATGATTAATGACTACAACCAACTTATCACCGTATTTTGTCTTCGCATTTCTCATTTTTTATACATTATATTTCTTTCCTAATACCAATGATTCTTTTTTTATTGTATCATTGTATTTGTTTATTTTGATCGTATTCAAGACTTCCTTTGTGGACTCCATTTATTAGCGGATGATTTTAATAAACAAAAATCCAAATCGCTTTTAAATATCTGATAACAGAAACCGGACACTAAATGGGAGAGATTAATTCATTATAGACGTGGTACTGAGTTCGCGTGATAATGTGATGATTACCCATTTTGAACTTAATAAAATATTTTTGCAAAACCCCACACCCCCAGACTTTGAAAATTAAGAGGTGTGATGTTGGTGCACCCCGAATAGTGTAGTGTTTGGGGTGATGTGGCCTTAGTCTGGGGGGCCCTGAAAGGGGAACCCGCAAGATTTTATTACCACCCCACTATCGACAAACAGAAACTGCGGTCAGTGGGATTCGAAGGTCTGATTGCAGGTGAATCAACGCTCGGCCAAGCGCTAACCAATTCTGCCATCGGGTCCTCGTCGAATTCGCTAAGTTTCCGATTGAAGATGAGATTGCGTTAGTCATGCTGAAGACTGAAATTACGTCACAAATTGGCAGCGGAAACTTTGAATGACGCAGCTCGTTAATGCGCGTAGGAAATAAAGATCTGTTTGACAAATAGGAAAGAATATTCAGTATAGCAATAGACTACGTTTTTGGTAATTTCTCTTGACTTTTTATAGATTTATCACAATATAACCATTCAAACGGACTTGTTTCATGTATTTTTCGCGAGGAAAAAATCTAAACGTTTTACGCATTTCAGTTTCACGTTGAATTACCTCCTCAGTCGTTAATTGTCCGCATTTTAGCATTGACAATAATTCAGTATAGAAATTGTAATTAGTTCTATACTCGGCTTTTCTGTCAGTAACGCTTAACTGCTTTTCAATTATTTCAATAATGACAGCATCCAGACTTAACGATGAAAGAGGTAATAGAAGAAACGCACTGAGACCAGCTGTTGAAAAGAGGAAAATAGCGATCAGAAATGCTTTCTTTGGTCAATCTTAGAAAATCTATATCCAGCTAAAACTCATGCGGAAAGAACTTCCAAATACAAACAATATGAAAAAGAATTTGATTTTAAAGGAATTACCAACTTCCCAATGGATACAAAAGATATACACAAATTTGAAAATAGATACAACATTAAGATTTGTTTTATTTCAAATTGAAAAAGAAAAAATTGTCAGAAGACATATACTAAAAAGTACAATCAATAGGAAAACAGCTAAACATGTTATTAATTTATTATATTTCGATAATCATTATACACTGGTAAAGGATCTAAGCAGATTGGTTGGTACTCAAATCTCTAAAAAGAAAACTAAAACATACCTCTGCACTTATTGCGGAAGGCATTTTAAGAAGGAAGAACACTTTGAAAACATGAAAATAAAAATAATTGCGAAGATCCTGATATAACAATGCCTCCTAAAGGTTCAAGTATACAATATAAAAATATTGCAAAACAAATGAAAGTAACTTATTGCATAATACCAGGCTTTGAGTCTTATAATGAAAAATACAATCAAGTACACGGAAAGAAAAAAATAAAAGTGGCGGAACAGAAGCCATTTGCATACGGATTTCAGGTATGCTGTTCGTTTGATTCAAACCAGAACAAATACTATGACTATTTCGGCGAAGATGCTGCAGAACATTTTTTTAATCGATTACAGTATCCAGTATAAGTATCCAGAGATATTGGAAACATATATGAAAGCAGACAAAGAAACCACAGTTATACCAATGCAGAAATTGCAGAAAAATGGAATAAACTACTTCATAAGACTTGTCATATCTGTATAACCGAAATTACTGAAAATACCCACTTTGATCACGATCACATGACAGGAGAAGATAGAGGATTTGCTCATGCTGAATGTAATATGAAATACAGGATTCCCAAGCATATCCCTGTAGTAATGCATAATTTATCAAAATATGATTCCCATTTATTTGTTAGAGAATTGATACCTGAGAATGGAATCTTTGAAAGTGCAGAAAGTTTCTTATCATTCTCGAAATCAGTAAGTATTAGAAAGACTGATACGGAAATAAAATATGAGATGTTGAGTTTATAGATTAAATTAGATTTATGGCTTCATCTTTAGACAAACTATCAGAAAATTTAGGAAAATGTGATTGCAAAGTATTCTGTAATCATCTAAGAAAGAATTTCAAATTCACATTTAACAGTTTCAAAAACGATGACGAATTCAAAGAAATAATTAAAAAAGGGGTATATCCATATGAATTCGTCAACAGTTTCGATAAAATGAATTGTACAAAGTTACCACCAATAGAAAGCTTTTGTTCTAGGTTGACAGGGAAATGTATTGACAAAAGTGATTTCAAAAGAGCGGTATCTATATGGAAACAATTTAACTGTGAAACATTACTTGATTATACCAAGTTATACATGAAAAGTGATGTTTTAATATTGTCGGATGTGGTAGAGAATTTCAGAAATGTTTGTATACATAATTATGATCTGGTTCCACTTCATTACTTCTCAGCTCCTGGATTAACATGGGATGCTTTCCTTAAACATTCGAAAGTAGAATTACCGTTATTCTCGAAGGAAGACATGTATACATTCACTGAAAAGGGGATAAGAGGTGGTGTATCGCAATGTATAAAGAGATACGCAAAAGCAAATAATAAATATACGAGTAATTATAATACGAATAATCAATCTAATTATTTAATATATTTGGATAAAAATAATTTATATGGATGGGTAATGTCTCAGAATTTACCAGCGAATATTTTCCACTTCATTCCAATACCCCATGATTTGAAAGAAAGGAATGAATACGAATCACTCGAGTATTACAACCATCTGAAAAATCATATTAACTCGGTGATACAATTACAGAATTTGGGTGCTATATACGAAGTAGATTTTGAATATCCAAAAGAACTACACGAATTTAACAAGGATTTACCGTTAGCACCGGAACTCTTTAACGGTAAACTATGTACCACATTATTAGATAAAAATATCTATGTAATTCACCACAGGAATCTAGAATTCTATTTACAAAAAGGATTTATATTGAAAAGGGTACACAGAATACTAGGATTCACTGAAAGTGCTTACTTAAAGGGTTATATAGATCACAACACAACCTTTAGAACTGAAGGTACAAATGACTTTGAAAAGGATTTCTTTAAGCTTATGAAGAATGTTTGCTTTGGAAAAAACATGGAAAACGTAAGGAAGCGAGCGGATATGGAAATAATAACTGATAATAAAACAAGAGAAAAAATAATCAAGAAACCCAACTTTAAATCTGAAATAATTTTCAGTGAAAACTTTTCAGTGGCAAGAATGTCAAAGGAAAAGATAAAAAAAGGAATAAGATTAGACAAACCAATGTACATCGGCTTTGCTGTATTGGAACTATTCAAAGTATTGATGTATGAATTCCATTATGATTATATGAAGCCTAAATATGGAGATAAAATTGATTTGTGTTATATGGATACTGATAGCTTTATATATGATATTAGAACCGACGATTTCTATCAAGATACAAAACAGGATTTAAATGAGAGATTTGATACGTCTGATTATGAAAAAGATAATCCATACGGATTTCCTAATGTAAATAAGAAAGTTATAGGAATGATGAAAGATGAATTAGGTGGACAAGTTTTGACAGAGTTTGTTGGATTACGATCAAAAGTATATGCTTATTTAAAGGATTTTCAAATCAAAAGCTAGCAAAAAACTGAAAGGAATAAAAACGAATATAGTTAAAGATAAAATTACGATTCAAAACTATAAGGATGCACTGTTTGGAAACATTGAAAACCATTCCGTAACCCAGTATAATTTGCGATCATACAGCACAATATGTTTCTAAAAGAACAGAATGAAAAAGCATTAGATCCAAATGATGATAAAAGGATAGTATCAAGCGATAAATTTACAACTTTGCCTTTAGGTTCTAACCTTAAAAATTCAAGTATATAGTTAAACAGTTCAAGTATATAGTTAAACAATTCAAGTATATAGTTAAACAAGTCAAGTATATAGTTAAGAAACTCAAGTATATAGTTAAAAAATTCAAGCATATAGTTAAACAAGTCAAGTATGTAGTTAAACAATTCAAGTATGTAGTTGTTAAATCTTATAATAAAAAATTTTGCCTAATAAATGAGTGAAAAGGCTCCGATCAAAGTGTATGACTTTGGTGAAAAGAATAGTTATCAGAACAAACACAAACTTGCACCTCAGTGGCCATTTAGATTATTAATTCGTGGAAGTTCTAAAACAGGAAAAACCAATCTGCTCTTGAACTTAACTTATGAATACATCTGTTTCAACCGAGCATACTTGTATGCAAAAGATCTTGAAGAAGATAAATATAAAGACCTTATAGACAATTTGAACACTTTGGAATCACATTGCAAAGCGAATATTTTATCAGTAAGTAATGACATTAATGATATTATTGATGTTGACGACCTAGACCCGAAATACCAAAACTTGATCATCTTTGATGATTTTGTTACTGAAAAAGACCAGAACAAAATAAAAGATTTATTCATAAGAAGAAGAAAGAAAAATGCCTCAATTGTTTATTTGTCACAGAGCTATCATAAAACCCCAAAGGTGGTGAGACTTCAATGCAATTATTTCGCATTTTTTCAGTGTTCTAATCTAAAAGAAATAAAATTATTCAGGCAAAATCATGTATCTAATATAGACAATGAGAACTTTCTGAAACAATTCGAGGTTGCAATAAAGGTTACGGATTTTTTTTATTGATTTCAAAACGAAAGATAAATATCTGATTTATAGGAAAAACTTTGAAAAGTTTACTAGACAATTTCTTTCTGCTATAAATGAATAAATTCGGTAGTGTTGGAAAAAAGGTTAGTAACGAATCGAATGAAAAGAGAGTTACTGATGACAACGGTAATATTAACCTACAAGATAAGAGAATTATTAATTTAGGGGATGCGAAAGCAGACCAGGATGCTATTAGTTTCAGATCTATGACTATTATTTTGAACCAATTTAAAGAAGAAATTACCGCAGAACAAGTGGGATTAAATCAGTATCTTAGCGAAGATATCAACAGATTAACTGCTGTACAAGATTCTCTTGATAATTTATTGGTAAGGATTAAAGATAAAGGGTTATTTGTAAAAGAAATAATTCGAGTTAATGATAAAGAAATTAACGCTGAGAACAAATTGATACAAAATGTTCAAAACCCTAAAAACAAAAATGATGCTGTTAATTTAGCAACGTTAACTAAAAGCTTCTTGGTCAACACACCCATAACAATATAATTGAAACAAAGATTGCTGACCAACAAACACATATCGATAGTATTGAAAGAGCAGTAGTAAAATATTTTAAAAAGGCTTCTAGAGCTAAAACCTGTTGACAAACCGTTCGTTTCCAGAATAGAAAAAATGATGGCAAGTAAATAAATTTTATAAGATAAATTAATTCTCTAATAAATGGATGGAACATTTGAATATACAGTTTATTTACCAAGTCTACAAAAAGCGAAGCTGAAGGAATGTTTTGACGCGAAATAAAAATGTCAGATTTGTATTAGTCATAATAAACAGAATGAACGAGAACCAGTAAACCTACTTTTACGTAAACGACAGATTGATAAAATTGAAAAACTTAAAAGTAATGACAAAGGTTGTGATATTGATATATCGTACAAGCAGATGAGGGAAGCGACTCAAAAAGGTGAATTACTTCCATTTTTAATACCGCTAGCAATTACACTGGCAAGGCAGCTTTAACAAGCGGTGTTGCTGCTTTAGGTACATTCGCAGGTAAGAAAATAGCGGATAAAGTAACCAACACAGGTGGAGCGCCAAAACTTCCTGAAACACAAAGAGTTGTGGGTAATGGTGTACGTGGTAGACCTAAGAAGGAAACCCATACAAAAAACGGGGGAATTAAAAAAGAAGCAAAAGTAAAATAGGACCTATAACTAATTTTGATTTTATGGATGAACTAGGAAATCTGCCGCGTTTCAGAGGAGTTTTCTCTATAGATACGCTACGCTACCCAAACAGATAAATAGTAGAGTGTGGTGTAATTATGATAAACTTGGAATGCCTGGAACTCACTGGGTTGCTTATTGTAACCTACTCGATAGCCCTTATGTAGAATTTTTCAATTCTTTCGGTATTCCACCAGGAAAAGAAATACTTAGATATCTAAAAACTTCAAAGAAAAAAATAGCATATGAAAGTCTTGCAATTCAAATTATAGATGAGTTAAACTGTGGATTGCATTTCATGTATTACATTAAAAACCGAATGACCTCTCTTGGTAAAATATAAATTTCATTGTCACAGTCTTCAACTGACCGTTGACCGGAACGGTCGCAAATACCGGTTAACTTTTTGTTTGTAAAACCGTTGAAAGCCGTTACTGAAAGTCTGCGTTTGTGGAATGGCGCCAAGTGAAGGCAATGACGAGATGTCAGTTAGTCTGGTTTATCAGTCAGTTTTGAATTTTTTTCAGAAAAGTCTTGACTCGGGAGTTGATACAAATTCGGTCAAAAAGTTTGCTGCAGAGTTCTTCACTGTTGACGCGATTGTGGCTGCGAAAAAGTTTCTGTGGGCTCTTGCCTTTCCCAGTGAGCTCCCCCCGAGAAGAAATGCCCAGGCCAATCATCTGTGTGATATTGTGGATGCTTTCCGTCGCTGTGATGACTTGGACGTTGCTGTTCCGGATTTCGTCATACGATTTCCGAGCGAAGTTCCGGTCGTTCCAGCTGTTGCCATATCTGTATTGAGTAGCAAGCTAAGCGCTGTTGCTAACGATGTCCGTTTTATTGCTGAAGCAGTTTCTACTCTTGATCGCTTCACTGCTATTTCCACTCGTGCCGATGCTTTGACGGCCATCCCTCCCTCACCACCTTCAGATACGCACACTGTTGTTGTTAGTAATGTCCCGTATGATCTTCTTAACATTGATTCCAGGACGCAACACATCGACACCGTTGAAGGTAACGAAGGGATTACTAATGTCAGAGCGAATACTCAAAGAAATCGTCTCATCGTCCACACTTCAAGTGCTTCTTATGCAGAGGTTGTTGCGAGATCAATCACCAAAGGTTTGCCGGAGGGTACTACTGCCAAAGTTATCTCTCCTAAATTTTTGGGTGTCGTCAGGAGTGTTCCAGTCACCATTACGGCCGACGCCTTGAAGACCCTGATTCCTGATCCTTGTGAAGTCGTGCCTATTTCGGGCTTTCGTTCTTTCAAAATCGGGTTCAAAAGTCAAGTTGGTCTCCTTACAGCTATGGAAATCGGGGTAAAAATCGGGTATGAAGTTTTTCGTGTTCATGAATTCCACCGAATGCCCAAGCGCTGCTATCGCTGTCGATCCCCAAACCACGGTGTAGCCAAATGCTCGCATCCGTCTCATTCTCCAAAATGCGCTCGTTGTGCTGGTTGCCACAGTTATAGCAAAGACTCACCTTGCTCACTGCCTCCAAAGTGTGCCAATTGCGACGGTTGTCATGTCTCTTTTAGCCTCAGATGCAGCGTTATGAGGAAGGCCGTGGGACTTGGCAAATAATGCTTTTTCAGGAAAAGAAACTGCGCTGTGTGTCATTAAATGTAAATGGCACTAAGGACAAAGATCTTCTACTTGAAGATTTGCTAGGCAGCTCGGACATTCTTTGCCTTCAAGAGCATCTGCTATCCGCCCCTAGTAGTGAAAGTTTGCGCCGATCTCCTGAGCACTTTGTGTTCATTCAGCCGGCAATGAAAACTAGAGGTCGTCCTTCCGGTGGGTTAGCCATTTTTCTTCGAGCCAGCGAGTGTTCAGCACCACCAAAATTGTTCCAGTCTGGGCGTTATGCTCTTGCCGTTCAGTTGGACAATATTGTTCTTGTTAACGTATATTTACCTTGTGACCATTGCATCACATAGCTCATTTGCTAAGGCATGTCAGAAAATCAGAACACTTCTATCAGACATTTCAAGGAAAGGAATGAAATGGGCTCTTGTTGGTGATATTAACACTGATCTTCTAACTTCTTCTGTACGGACTGATTTATTTTTCGATTCTTTACCGGTAGCTCACAGTCTCATTGAGAAGTCTCTACCCTTTTCATATATACAGAATCGTGGCGCTAATGTGTCCAACCTTGATCATTTGATTGTTTCTGAAACAGGTCTCATTGACGGTATTGTTGAGGTTGATGAGGAGAAAATTGAGGACGACCATCTGCCTCTGTCTTTCTGTTTGGTTGTCCCTGTTGCTCGAATCAGTTGTCCAAATCCCAAGAAGGCTTGGATCCAAAAGCGTAAATGGAATTGTATAGATACTGTGCTCTAAATTTCTACATTAACTAATCTTCTTTCGCTTTTAAAAGTTCCTTTTCACCTTCTTCAGACTGGTATAGCAGCTACTTCTTCGTCCGTTGATATTAATTGTTATTATAGCGAGCTTGTCCATTGCTTGAAATTGGCAGCCGATATTGCTGTACCGACTGAGAGAATTCGAGTTGGTACAAGGAAACCTATTTGGAAAGTCATTCCTGAAGTTAAGAAGGCAAAAAACACGGCAGAATTTTGGCTAAAAATTTGGATTGCTTGTGGACGCCCAGGGAATGGTACTGTTTTTAATCTAAAAGCTAAAACGAAGCGTGAATACAAATCTTCACTTAAAAATGCTCGTTTGAATGGCTTAGATGCTCCCAGTGACAAAAAAGCTCGGTAAAAGGTCCTTCGTACAGATAAAGGTTCAGCTGTACCTCCTTCCGCGCTAACAATGGCTGACTGGACCAACCACTACCGTGGTCTATTCAGTGGTTGCAAAAACCAGATTCAGCAGCACTTTGAAAATTTACTTCTTAAATACCTACCAAGGAAAATATTTCAACCTTCCGTTCTTCCCGTTACTTGTTCTTCCATCGAAATTGCTTTCCGAAAATTAAGAAGAACTGGTTCTACAGATTCTGATGGCCTTAGTGCTGATTTTTTCAAAATTGAGTGTCCAGCTATAACACAACACCTTCAGCTGCTATTTCAAATTTGTTTATGCCAGGGTTTGGTTCCGAATAGTTTCCTCCTGGGTACTATAACATCGGTGATTCAGCGAGGGAAAGACGCGGACCTTTGCAAAAGCTATCGGCCAATTACAGTTTCTTGTACAATAAGCAAAATCCTGGAGTACGTCCTTCTTCCAGAACTAGTTGAAAAATGTAGCTTCGGTTCAATGCAGTTTGGATTCCGTTCGAGCGCAAGTTGTGCGCACGCTCATCATATATTGACAAAAATGATGAAACAGGCTACCCGCGACAAGTCTTCTATACATTTATGTTCTACAGATATAGCTGGTGCTTCTGACAATATAACGCATTCTCAGGCCCTATTTTCTCTCATTACTTCTGGCGTGAATCTGTCTGTCGTCTATCTGTTAAAATTTTGGTATGGTCATTCTTCAGTAAGGTTCAAATGGCAAGGTAGCTTGTCAGAGATTATTTCTGCCCGAACTGGTGTTCGCCAAGGGGGAGTCTTATCTCCCTACATCTTCAAATCGGCCATATCATCTTGTCTCGATTCTTTTCTTCCTGCTTACTTCTATAAAGACTATACCTTCAGCTACATAGCCTACGCGGACGACTTGCTCTTAGTAAGCCGTAGCCGATCCACACTCACAAAAAATGTAAGTAAGCTGTCGTCAGAACTTCTAAAAATTGGCCTTGAAGTTAACCTTTCAAAATGTGAGTACCTGCATTTCAACCCTTCGTCAAATTGTTCGAGTGCATCTAAAGCTTCTATATCTCTTGGATCGTTCATCGTCAAATCAACAGACTCTCTACGGTGGCTCGGCATAACATTCAAATCTTCATTGTCAAAATTTTGCTCATCGGTTGTTCAAGAAGTTTATAAGTCGATCCGTAGCGCCTATGGGCGGATCGTCCCCAACCGGGGGCGCTATAATCGTTAAGCTTTGGGAAATTTGTACAGCACCTTCTGCGCTCCTTCTATACTATTTCGTTCTGGCGTCACTCATGTTCTGCGAAAGAAGGAGATTAAAAAGATGAGATCATGTTATTTTAAATATGCAAAGCACCTGCTCCACTTGTCGAAATTATGTCATAACCATACATTGACGGAGAAATTCAAAATTCAAGACGCAAGTATTACCCTTTTGGATGTTTCGTCATCGCTTTCAAAACTCATGGAAAACAAGGCCCAACCAGCACACGATGTCGTCCACTGCTTCCTGACCGAAGATTAAAAATTAAGTGTCTTTTTCTGTGTGGATATATGTGTTTTGTTAATTTTCTTTACTTTCGTCATTTACTCCGCCTTTTCAAAATGGCGGGTCATAAATAAATTACTTACTTACTTACTATTTATAAAAATTGTTTTCTAATAAACGGAGATTTATTGTTTGAAATGTAGAGAGAGAACTGACACTGAATCAATGTTTAAGACAGTGTATGTATGTATGTTTTAGACAGTATTTGTGCATCAATGAAATGTCAGTTCTTAAAAAAAAAACTCAACGCAGAAAAAGAAATATTAAATAGGTATTATTCTAATTATTCAGGTGTTGATGATATTTACAGAAAATTAAAAGAAAATGAAGTGAACCTTTCAAAAGATAATTTTTTTTTTGCAAAATGAGAATGTATATACTTTACGTATACCATCGTATCAGAATTTTGAAAGGAGGCGAGTCTTTATTAATTTTACTGATGAACAATGGCAAGCTAATCTTGTTGATATGCAGAAATTTAAAAAAACAAAACAATAAAACAAATTATATTTTAACTATTATTGATTGCTTTAGTAAATATGCTTGGTCTTACCCTTTGAAAGATAAAACTGGTGTTGAATAATAAACGCATTAAGTAATATTTTTAAAGAGAGAATTCCAAAAAAGCTACAAACTGATAAAGGTAAAGAATTTGTAATGAGAAATGTTCAACTTTTTTGAAAAATAATAACATACAGTGGTTTACATCTGAAAGTGAATTCAAAGCACAAATCGTTGAACGATTCAACAGAAAGCTGAAAGAAAAGCTATGGAAATATTTTACTCACAACAACACAAATAAATGGATTGATATTTTACCTGTATTTGTAAATAATTATAATAACTCGATTCACCGCTCAATACAAATGAAACCAGTTGATGCTAGTAAAAGGTAAATCAGACAAAGATTTTTAATGCTTTGTTTCCTCCACATGATTACAAAGTCACAGGAAATTACAAAGTAGGAGATTTAGTTAGAATTAAAAAAGAAAAAAGTATTTTTGAGAAAGGTTATTTACCTAGCTACACGAATGAAGTATTCCAGATAGCAACCGTTAGACCTACCAACCCCATTACTTATGAAATATCTGACAAAATTGGGGAATTAATTCGAGGGGGATTTTATGGAAAAGACTTTCAAAAATTATTACTAAAGAAAAATTAGTAGTCTATAAATGGATTCAAGACGCATGAGTGATATGTTATCAGGTATAAAGAAAAAAGGTTCAACAATATAAGATGGAGAAAGCAGGGTTTCGGGAATATGCTTCAGAATTAAACGCTCCAGTTGTCATGGCAAAAAAAGAAATCACTAAAGAAACAATAAAAAAGTTACAAGAAAACGCTGAAGCTATCATTAATAAACTACAGGAAGGTGATACTAATTCAAGAAGACGGTTTGTCAGATTAGGTGAAACGTTTAAAGCAGCTTTACAGATCCCAGATTCAGAAGAAGCGAGTCGAGCACCAACTCCTGCTTTAGAACCCAAACCAGAACAATCATATGACGTAAATGTAAACTAGAATATTGATGTATAATTATTACACCGAATAAATTTAAAACATAAAGGAGACTGGAATGATACTGATAATTATTTTAAAATGCCCCATTATTACCTCAAGTATCCTAACGAAATAGATGAGGCTCTAGATCATTTAACAACTATAAGTCAAAGTTATGGTGGTCTGAAAAGTAAAAGTAGTTCTAGTAGGTATGATTAACAAATTGATTTTATAAAAGAATACAAGAATAAGTTAAATACCATTCAGTTTAATATGTCATTAGTCATACAACAAGGAACTGGTATATATATGAATAAGGATGAAATGAATAACAAACTATACACTTTGATAGGTAGTAGAGTAAATGGAAATACATCCGATGAGGTGAGGAATGAGGCTATTGATATTATGGATTCATTTCTGCGAAATAAATTTATAAAAAGAAACAATTTAATTTATTGTATAAAAAATATTTCTAATAAATGGTGTTGTTAAACATTGAAGGTAATGAAAGTATCACTGATACAACATTTAGTCAACCAATCCAACTGAATCGTCATTGCGATTATGAAATAGGTTTGAATCAATGCACTTTGTGGTATTCGTGGCATAATATAAGTGATAAATTTGAAAATAATACATTTCTGTATAGGAAATCTGAAGAGGAGGAATGGATCACTGTAACAATTCCTAATGGGATGTACAATGATGATTGCTTCAGTTATTTTTTCTGTCAGTATTTTGATACTCCAAAACATAAATGTCCTGTTGTAATTTCATCGAATCCGGCAACTATGAGATTTGTAATTGTATTACAAGAAAAATATGTGTTTAGATTTACTAGTGACTTCTGTCAGATTTTAGGATTTGAGAAGGAAAGTGAGATTTCTAGGAAAATCAATGAAGGTGCAAAGCTTCGGAATATTACAAGAAGCGTTGATAAAATTCAAATTCACTGCTCTCTTGTAAACAGCTCTATAGTAAACAAAAGTAAATCTGACGTAGTTTGGACATTTGTTCCGAATACAGAACCGGGTTGTCAAATTGTTGAAAATCCAAAACAATTAATTTATCTTCCAATAAATAAAAAAGAGTATATTTATTCCTTGAGAATTATAATTACTGATCAATTAGGAACACCTATTGATCTGAATGGAGATAACGTTGGATATGTGTTGCATTTAAGAAAAGCTTAAAGGATTATTGAAATAAATTTATTTACTTATAAATGTTGATTAATAATTAGCGATTACTTTATAAAAAGCAGTATGGAAGTGGAATTGTTAGTATATTCAAAAACATTGCCAATTCTTAGCTATTACAAGCGTCTGCAGAACAAATAAAAGATGGCGCATTATCGATGTGTAATAGAATTATTAAACCGAGATTTGAGTTGTTGAAAAATAGAGCAATAGAATATGGGAAAGATCTGATTGATGTAAACAAGAAAGAATTAATTGATGTCATTCAAAACAAAAAATCTATGAAGGATCTTCTAGGTGCAAATAAAAGAATTTTAAATCAAAGAAGCCAAGACTTATTCAAAAAGTTAATAACTGGAAGTGGGTTGAAGATTTTGATATAATTTTTATTTAATACTTTTCTTCTCATATAAATGGCAGTAAATAAAATTATTAATCCGCAGTGGAACATATTTGACGAACCGCTTGTTGATGATACAGTGGTAAAATTTGAATTTAAAGAAATTCGAGAAACAGATGTGAATGTATCTAATAAATCAGAGTTTGAATTTGTAACAAAGAAATTAGATTCGTGGCTCTATCCAAGTGAAAGTTATCTTGATGTTAGTGTAAGAATAGTAAAAGAAAATGGAACTAATATAACTGCAACCGATGTTGCTACTTTGACGAACAATGGATTTAATTATTTCAGTACCGCTGAGTATGTAATAAACGATGAATCGGTTGAAAAAATTAATCATGTTGGTATTACAACCACCGTTACAAAGTTGATTGAATACGCTGATGATTATTCTAGAAGTGCAGCAAGAAATCATTTCTGGTAAGACGATTATAATCAAGGAAAAGATACCAATCCTGTAGTTGCTTCGTTTACTCCAAATGCAGCAGTAGCAGGGACTGGAACAGTCAGTTTGACAAATAATAACAATTATAATAAAGGATTTGAAAAAAGATATAACAGAACAAAGAGCAGTAAATTAGTAAATATGTATTTAGCATTATCAGAACTGTTTGAATTTTTGAAAGGAAACAAACGATTCTTCAGAGGTGCATCGCATAAAATATTTCTAAGAAGAAATGATGATAACAACATGATTATAAGAAATGGAAATACTAATTTGAAAGTAGTAATCGAGTATTTATCCTGGAAGATCCCTATCGTAGCTCCTAGTACTGAAATGATGAGCGAAATGGAAAAGGGATTGGCAAAGGACAGAAAGCATAATCTGATGTGGGAAGCATGTCATACTTATAAAGGCGATGTTAGTCAAAATAAGGAACACACGTGGAAAGTTATTTCTGAGAGAAACAATCCAACAAAAGTAGTTGTAATGTTACAGAAAAATGTAAAGCATAACAATCAATTCATGAATAATATGGTGTTTGATCATATGAATTTAATAGACCGAGCTTAGAATTAATGGGGATAAATATCCTGAAGAACCACTCAAATGTGATTTTAGCGATGAGAAATGCAAATACTCGAATCTCTACAATAGATTCATACATATGGGTTATAAGCAATTAGCGTTTGATACTGGTAGCGTTGTTAGTATACAAGAATTTAAAGACGTGTATCCACTATTCTGTTTCGACGTTTCCAAACACGAATCAAGTATATATAATGGAACAACTGCTGATATTGAAATAAGTTTAACGTTGAAAGACGCTCAACCTGTAGCATATAATGTTTACTTTGTTCTATATTATGAAAGAAAAGCTACATTAGATATTATCAATAAAAATCTGTATGTGAGTTTGTGAGTATTTAATAAAATCATCCGCTAATAAGGAAGTCTTGAATACGATCGGAATAAACAAATACAATGAGACAATAAACAAAGAATCATTGGTATTAGGAAAGAAATATAATGTATATACAATGAGAATTGCTAAGACAAAATACTGTGATAAGTTGGTTGTAGTCATTAATCATAATGACAAACCATGTGATTTGTTTATAACTCAGAAATATAATGCTATTGCTAACGAGTTGCTTGTAAAGAAACATCTAGTTTTGCAACCGATTGTACGGGAAAACAAGAACAAAGAAATATATGTGGATTTAGAACTGTTTACTCAGTAGTAGTGTATAGGATACCGTTATTTTTTTTAGTACATATATCACTAGTTTATTTTTTTCTAGGGGCCTTTACTTTTAATTTATGAAAATTAAAATTTCTTTGAAAAGGGGGTTAATTTGATATATAATATGTTAAAATTGGTATAAATTTCATGTAACTAGGGGTTTATTTTTGGGGGGGTTGTGTGGGGTAGAAATCCCCTTTATATACTACTCACGTATAGAAAGCTGAGTCTGTATCACAGCGAGATGAATGGCTTCTATAGCCTTGCCTGAACACGTACCAATGAACGTTAAATGCGTGAAACTGGCACCGGTTCAGGTATGATCAAATTGCACTAGACGGGAAAAGTCACAAAACGGAACGAAGGAACCATCACAAGGTCCTGACAGTTTTTCGGCATCACGAAATTGGTTGCTACGTAGGACGGGGATGTTTCATGCCTGAAGACTTGGCTCTACTGACTGAGAATCCACGACTGAGTCAGGCAGGAGCTGAAGAATGGATTAGGACTAGTGCGCCCAGATTTTGAAACGAACTTTAACGATTTTTGTCAACCGCCAGTTTCAGGATTGCCCTCTAGATGATTTCAGTTAAGCATTGTAATCACTGAATTTATAGCTCATCCAGAAATCTCTGAAACCAACAAAAACATCTAGTTTCATCTAAATCGAGTTCTGCTAGCGAAGTTATACGATAGCTGTGCACTCCCCCCCCCCCTGGACATAGTTATGTTCTGTCAAACGTTGAACCAAGGAAAACAATCACAAAAACCTCCGTCTCCCTATATCTGTGATACGACCATGCAGAGTCGAACATATTATTCTGATACCCTACCCAGAGCAAAATAACTCTAGAGAGTAATGCGCGAACTTTGAAAAAGTGACACACAGTCTAATCGCAGCGACACCAGCACCGCTAGCGGACACGAACATCCCTACTGAAACTCGATCAGTCGTGAACGAGCGCTCGGAGCGCTGGCTCTGATCACTTCACAGGAGAATTGTCGTGATACAATGCAGTAGGGCAATGGGAGATGTTTGTTTGAAAAAAAACATGGGGAGACGGACGGAGGGGGGGGGGGTGTGACTCACCCCCCCATGATCCAGAGAATCGTATGTTTGAGAATCGTATTTTCGAGGGGTTCGAGGGGGGGGGGGGTGACTCACCCCCCATGATCCAGAGAATCGTATGTTTGAGAATCGTATTTTAGAAGTCGTATGTTTGAGCTTGCCAGAATGACATCAACCGCGAATTTTGACTGAAAAGACCCGTTTCTTGCCGTACTTTATGAAGGGATTTTCTGGTCGTAAATTAGAGACAATCGTAAGTTTTGACCTTGCCAGATAAAGGCAGATAAAGCAGTTAGCTAATCGTGAACTTCTCCTTCAAATGACCTGCTTCTAGTCGAATTGCTCCATAGAGATTTTAGTAGTATATTTTAAGCTTGTCAGATTCACAGTTTTTTGTTCTCGGTTTGTCAAGATCACAGCCGTATGGAACTTGCCAGAATGACATCAACCGCAAATTTTCCCTGAAAATGACCCGTTTCTTGTCGTATTTTACGAAGAGATTTTCTAGTTGTATATTAAAGATAGTCGTAAGTTTTGAGCTTGCCATATGAGGCAGTTAGGTGAATTTCGACAGCAAATGACCTATTTCTGGTCGAATGGTTGTATAGATTTTCTACAAGTCATTACGTTACGGAATATCGAAAGTTTTGAGCTTGTTAGAATGACAGTCGTATGTTTCGAACTTGTCAGAGTGACATAAATGCCATTCCCAAATCGTGACCTTCACCCTGTGGCGCTGAGAACAGGCTGATTTTCGAAAATTTCGCGTGCGGCGCGACGTTTCAACATTATCCCATCTGGTGTTATGCAAAAATCTCCTTCTCTTAAAAACAAACAATTTTATTTTTTTAATGGCTTGCGGAGTAAGGTTTGCACATATACAGGCTTTGTAAGCACTGTATGACGGGCCTGATGATTGCACTATCTTTTTGTAGTCTAACACTGCCACGTACCAACTTCCGGGAAAATATCCCACTCCGTTTGCGAGTTATCGGGGCACGAGCAGATATGTGATATCGTAGGCAGCCTTTACCTGCGCCGTCTTTCATAGTAGCCTACTCGCTATCTGGTTGAATGGTCCGTAGTTTAGGTGAAGTGCTAGGCCTAAGATTTCAGCCACCTTAAAAGCTAGAAATGCCAGAAAAAGGTTGGATTACCAAAATCGCCTGCGGCGCTGTATTTCAGTTTATCTTTGGTACATACGGTAAAAGCTGTGCTGGGGATCTGAGCCACGTTAAAAGCAAGATTTTGTGTGGGATGTAGTCGAATACTGACGAATAAAGGCCGATTTAACAAATTTTGCCTGCGGCCCTTTCTTAGTCCTATCCTGTTTCTATTTAGTTGAAGTGTGAATCATTCATGTGCGCTAGCTACATTAAAAGGTAGAATTTGTAAAGGAGTAATTGAATTTTGCTCAGATTGAACAAATTTCGCCTGCGGCGCTCAATTTAGTTTGTCATGAGTATATATGTCAGAAACTGGTACCGAGGCTTGTCTTCTCTCCAGCGAAATTTGATATGAACGGCATCGTCTAATTCCTGTTAATTATTTGTTTATTATTTTATTACTACAATGGCATTTTCCGTAACGTTTTAGAACTTATAACGTTAACATTTCTTGAACCTGCTGGTGCTGTAGCCAGTCGTATATTTTGAAATCCTGACCCCCCCCCCATGCCCAAGCCCTTCGGACCGCCCCTGTAGACAGATGCAAGGGGGGGGGGGGGAAACGGAAATCTCGTAAAACATTTAGATGGTGCACCTTGCTGGGAAGAACAAGCATGGACTCTAGAGAAATCGTTTGCGGTTGCGGTTGCGGAGGGGTCTCGGATTTCAGACTGACTCATTGGAAACATTAATTTCTCGATCCAATCATCGTGGGGGTGGGTTGGTGCCGGAATATTGAATCATGCATAACTTTTGAACGGGTAATCGGATGCCAATGAAATTTAATAATTGAACAGTGGGCATGTCTCTGATGTTCTTGTTCATGTCCAGACCGTATCCAACAACTTGGGGGGGGGGGGGGGGGAGCGTGTGACCGGCTTAGCCTGGAAAGATGGAACTTGGTGGGAATACGCAACAAATGCTTCTAGATGTGCTAGGACGATGAAACTTGGCTGGAACATTAGAGAATCAACAAGACTGGCTTAGAGATTGTCACTTCCAAGATCCGACCATTCCTTAAAGTGCTCATATTACCCATCAGACGGAAAGACATATACTCCCGTTAGTCTAAGTGCCGACAAATCGGCGACAAATGGCGAAATCTCCGATTTTCTTCTGAACTTGGGCCTTCCTGTTTCACAATCGTCATCAACTCTTTGATCATCAAGATTATGGAAAGACTAAATTTTGCAGACGATTAACCTTTTCCCATCCTCCGGTCAGTAAGCGACGTACCTGATAAATGCCCTGTCAGAGAGGCATTTGAGAATCTTTGCAATGAGGCTGAGCAACTGAAACTGACAGTCAGCTCAGAAAAAAGCAAGCTTATCAGGTTTAACTTTCTGAAACAGGATATACGTGCTACCGATGATTCCTCGGTTCGAGCAAAACCATCAAGATCCTGGGACTTATCTGGACGAGAATCTAAGCATGGAGACGCACGTGTCGAAAATAGCCTCGAAAACATCGTACCTACTCAAGTTTTTCGAAAAGCTACGAAGGTTCGTCATCCCCAAGGAAATAATGGTAACGTGCGACAAAACATACATTAGACCTGACACCGAGTACGCCTGCGCAGTTTGGCATCCGATGCTATCACATAACCAGAGTTTGAGGCTAGAGTCTCTACACAAACGAGCCTGTAAGATAATCCTCGGACTGTATCGTGACACCCTACCGGAATTCACCCCCCTTCCTAACAATCGAACACGTTGTGCCGAAAAACTTAAGGGACTCCACCTACTCCTTCAACCACCACCGACAAAATCAAGTCAACGCTTCAGAAAGTCGTTCGCGCCATATTTCATCAGTCACCACAACCTGAAAATAGAAGGAAAAGAAGACAATGAAGCATTTTGACACGATATGACTTAATTGTACATATTAATTGTCATTTTATTTATTTCATGACGCGTATAAATTGTTGACCTCCCAGGTTATTTTTCCCTTGTGTAAAGATACTGGGGCAAATAAAAATGTTTCTGATTCTGATAAATACGGCATTTATAATTCAGTACATCCCATTCATACTCAATGGAAATATGCGTATTTTCCGTCAGCACCTGCTCCCCAACACCACCCGGTGACAAGTCCAGCAAAACCACTAAAAAACCACAAAAAAAAGAGATAGCAAGATCCAACTCAATTCAATCCAATTATATTCAAGAAAGCCATAGCCATCCGAGGAAAAGTGATATCAGTCCATGGAAAGATCCTGGACCGAATTCTCTCAATAACCTGATCCAGCATCTTGGAAAACCATATACAATGGAACAAAACTCAGCGTCTCGAAGGCCATCCGTATTAACTAACAACAACTAACTTATCTCCATAACGAATTCTCAATATAACAACATAGATTTAAGTTTCCGTTTAGTTGTCTGAATTGGCTGTGAACTATCCGATTAGAAGTACAGATGTTCCCGTTTCGAACTAATGAGTTTCGAAGAGGAAATTTCGGTCTTTCAGTAATAATACTTGGCTGATACAGTTTATTTAAATTTCTAGTTAGATCTCCGTGTTCAAGAGTTTTACGCGGGAAAAGGTTCGAGAGACGAAAAAACAAGGGAAGCACGCCGCTGTCGTACTTCAGTTTGAAAGAGGATAGATTCAACAGTTTTCAAGGAAGTATATTAAAAAAAGTAATAAAGATAATCTGTTGACGACTTCGGTGGATATAATTTGGGGGAAAAGCAGATGACTCTTAAAGCGGGCCACAAAAAAAGGTCTTTCTACCACACACACAATGCTAACCATCCCTGCTTTCACTGTGAATGTTCAAAATCACTAAAAAACACTGTAAAACAATGAGCAAATGAAAAAAAACCCACCAAATTTCCTAGGTTTAAAATAACTTTCTCTGGACTAAATCTCAGCCGATTATCCCGGACAGCTGTTATGGCACGTAGGGAGCAAAGGGTCAAAAAAATAATTTCTATCAATGCTTCAACTGTTTATTACAAATACTAATAAATTATAAAACCAAGACCAGTGCGGTACCTCTGAAGACAGACAAAAATTATTAGTTAGGTCTTATAATTCTTTGCTAATCAATCCTGGAAAATTCCGCCATCTAGAAAAGAAGACATTGTGCGTGGGTTTTTTCTCGAGCCAAAACAGCAACTCGGCAATCGAGTTCAAATCTAAACAAACCCGTGGCATGCGATCACTAAGAGAAGGTAAACAGAATGTTTGGATTCGGTCTTTAAGGACCTGCAAAGCTCTGTTTTGTTGTGTTTTAAGGAGCGCTATATGAGAACTAAGGTGCTAAGGTATACAAGTGATGAAAAAATTAAATGGAAATGCATAAGTTTACAATAAAGCAATCGCATTGCTTCAAGCGAAAGGGACGACCCTAGTCTCCGCATTACCCCTACATTTCCTCCCAACTTCATACGCAAATTTGATACGTTAGGTTTCCATGATAGATTAGAGTCAAGGAGGACTCCAAGGCATCGCATAAGTGCTGCACGTGTAACCTTTATTTGAAAAGAACTTGACTAAATGAGCTGAAGATCAGGAACAGCAGGGTTACATCGAGGGGAAACCACGAATTTTGTTTTACGAGCGTTAAGAGCTAGCTAGACGGGTACAAACTCAAACCTCACAGCAAGTATCTCTAGCTCCACTCAGTTTTATCGGGGTATCTATAGTTGCTGCATGGAACCGAAGACGGAGGTTTTATTGGATAATTTGTTCTTTACTAAACGATTCCAACCGACGGAACGTGGTTTCTTGTTAAATCTCTTGCGTCTCATATATACGAAATGTCTCAAAACGGATACATCAGTAAGGATATTTCTCAGCGATATTTTGATCCCTTCTTGGAAAGGAGAATGAAGAGATTTGAATCCTTCTTGGCTTCAGACTGTACCTGGAACAACGAGCCTGAAACCAGGCTCAGGCTAGATGCTCTTCCAAAGTCGTGTAGAAGTATTTTCACACACCGAGCGTGTTCCACTCTACTTACCATGGTAACTACGGATGACGCCAGGGCTTCTGTCTTCAAGGCCGGAAAGATTTTTCTACTTTCGGCAAAATAGCGTGCCATTCGCTAATCCTGCCTCCTCATCCCGGAGCGTGGTAAGCAAATAGTAATAATAAATATTAGTTACTATTATCGTTCCAACCTCGTGTAAAGTTACTTCGCTGACCGTTCCATCCTTCTCGAAATAGTATTAGTTATTAATTACGAAATAGTATTAGTTACTATTTCGAGAAGGATGGAACGGTCAGCGAAGTAACTTTGCACGAGGTTGGAACGATGAAAGTAACTAATATTTACTATTTTAAAAAGGTTGGAAGTCACTCAACGTTAATTTCAGCTGGACGTTGTAGAGGGCCCTTGCCAAGAAACGCCGAAATATTACTGAAGAATATCATAGCCGACATCCATTTCGACATTTTTCAGATATGATTCCCAGTCAGCTTGGCTGAAAGAGTTTTTCCTAAGTCTCCTTCCTTAGACTCGAAACTCCAGAAATGTGAAATGCCCTCTGCAAATCTGCAACACGGACTTTAAAGACGGTGTAATGTTTGCCCTCTTTACATCTTCTTTAAACAGAAAGCTTTTCTTGCAGTAGACTTTTCTGCAGCCCAGACATAAAAATTTCACAAGATGAGTTTCTGCTAGGTTGCCTAGAGCTTGCTTTCTCCTTCTCAAGTTGCATTTCAGGAGTTTTGAGAGGCGCGACTCAAAGCCGTCCGCTTTCATTCGCGTAAGATGAAAACTTTTTGACAAAGAGATTGCTTTAAGTGGGTCCTTAGCGAAAGAATTAAAGTCGTTGGAACGGGTTCCCGAAACTTGTATGTCTAGTTAAAGCGGGGAAATTTGAGTTCGGACTTTTCAGCGAAGGAAAATTCCACTGGGCGCAAACTGCGACGTCTTTGCTATTTTTTCTTCAATACGCAAATTTTTTAATAAGGGTTTTTATATTGTTTATTACCATGATAGCCTTATGGTTAGGTCTTAGAAAGATAGCCGTATGCAAATAGATTTATTATCCAAATGGCCTACAATACATCATTGTAGAATAGATCACATCCATACTTCACTTATTATTAATATGCCAGATCTGATTCATTAACAAAAGATACCCACACTTTTCACCACTCGTTACATCCTTTACATTCTTTTATTTGTCTGAAGCCCTTTTTAGAAATTTGCCTATCTTAATTATTTTAACTTTATATTGATTCTAGAAACTTTAGATCATACGCATTAAAAAACTGCTCCTGGGTTCCGCACGCTTTACTTCCACCCCAGCCTTCATTTCCTGATAGACATATTTGCCTTCGGCGGAATCAGAATCACTGTTCCTATAGCCCGCTTGCATCTGACTATTGTTTTGGAACCCCTGTAGCTTAATGGGAAAGCACTGGCTTTGTTAGCCAATCCCGCCTGCAGAGCACAGTTGTCTTACAGTTCACAACTCACAATGGCCCTTATCTGAAGGGCGTCTTCCTGATCAAATTAGATCTTTTGTTTTATTTGCTTTACTCCACGCAGCCCCGCCATGCGGAGTGCGGACCTTGGACTGTCCAGTGTTGCGAATTGTGTGACATCGTGACACTTTTTCTCTGACAGTGACACCTTTTTTTACGAATGACGGTTTAGGTCAGAAAAGCGCTTTTTCATTTACTTTGCTAAAGTGACGGATTACCGCCCACAAAACGCTGCCAAAACATGTATTTCACTTTGATTTTGTAAACAAAAACAGTGTGAAGCCTGAAATCAGGCTCATTTCCGTTGTAACAAAACTGTGATGTAAAAGTCTAGAAATGCTTTGGAAAATCTTGTTACAAATTCAGTTATTACCAATTATTCGGATTTTGCGCATTGTGTAGCGGAATGCACAAAAAATTGAGGTGTCAAAAGCACCTTTTTGTCAGCATTTGTGACACTTTTATGATGTCTACGAGGCCTCGACATTCGAGGGGCCGACTAAAAAGAGGCACGGCGTGGTGCAGGAGGCACGAGTAATAAAAGAGATAGACAAGTAAGTGAGAGTGTAACTACAGAGCCTAAAAGAAGGCACGTTGTTCTTGGCCCTCACTCTGAAGCCTGAAAGGGCCCTTTAAGTATTCATGCCTGTTTTTAGTACTTGTGCCTCCTTCCTACACCATGTCGTGCCGTGCCTCGTTTTAGTCGATCCCGACATAGGAGTCGGAAAAGAAGGCACGGAAAAGAAGGCACGTTAGAACGTTGTTCCTGGACCTCACTCTGAAGCCTGAAAGGGCCCTTTTAGTATTCATGCCTGTTTTTAGTACTTGTGCCTCCTTCCTACACCATGTCGTGCCGTGCCTCGTTTTAGTCGATCCCGACATAGGTGTCGGAAAAGAAGGCACAGAAAAGAAGGCACGTTAGAACTTTGTTCCTGGCCCTCACTCTGAAGCCTGAAAGGGCCCTTTTAGTATTCATGCCTGTTTTTAGTACTTGTGCCTCCTTCCTACACCATGTCGTGCCTCGTTTTAGTCGATCCCGACATAGGAGTCGGAAAAGAAGGCACGGAAAAGAAGGCACGTTAGAACGTTGTTCCTGGCCCTCACTCTGAAGCCTGAAAGGGCCCTTTTAGAATTCATGCCTGTTTTTAGTACTTGTGCCTCCTTCCTACACCATGTCGTGCCATGCCTCGTTTTAGTCGATCCCGACATAGGACTTCAAAATTTATTTCAAGTTTGTTGTTCGTCACGTCAAAATCTTTTGTACATTTCCGTCATTATGGAATGTTATCTGATACCCCGTTTTCATTCCAGCCCTCCATCGACTCAGCAATCCTTCGCCTCAGTGCCTCGGGATATTTAGACAACCTCCGAGCAAAATGGTACAACACCCTCCCCTGCTTTCATCTCCCCGCTGATACGTATAAGCCGCAAGCTCTCGACGTTTCATCTGTTGTTGGAGTTTTTATATTATTGGGATTCGGAATCCTAGCCGGCTTCGTTATTCTAATCCTGGAACATCTGGTATACCGCCATGCTTTGCCAAGACTGAGAATATCAGACATGGGGGCCATCTGGAGATCACCGAACGTTATGTTTTTCAGTCAGGTGAGTAGTGATGATATTGGCGATGACGAGCTTTTTGAGTATATTTGCCGATCTTTGCGTTACTTTAGGTACATGGAAGGCATGTAATATAAATAACCCAGCTGGACCTTACTAGCTAAAACAAACAAAACAAATTTAATACTAAGAACAACTTGTTTTATGACCATTCAGAAAGCGCACAAACGAAGTAAAAGTAAAGTAAAGAAAAGGGTACAGTAAACGCTATTGTAAACAGAGAAAAAAAATAAAGAAAAGGAGAAAAGAAACTCTACTTTAAGACGTAAGAAAGAAATACACTACGGTATCATTAGGCCGACCTGTCTACATTCATCACTATCATTTATTTATTTGTACTGTTTCCATCTGCAGGTTTGAAGTACCTTCAGGCCGCAGCCTATAAAGGTCCCTAGTAAAAATGGAGTAGTGGCTTTCATTTTATATATGCTATGATTATTTTATAAACGACATTAGTGGATTTGAGGTACCGGAGTCAACTTACCTCTTGATATCAGGGCCAGTTCGGGTAGGAGCCGGGTCGATAAGGCCGTAACAAAATTAAATGCTCTTTTTACGTCTGTTTTATATAACTTACTGGCTGTGTCGATTTAGGCCCTATGGAGTTCTCTGGCAGTCGTAATCTTTGCCCAACCCCCTCGCAAATTATCGGATAATATTTTTTTTTTCCAGACAAAGATAAATTAATACTTTGTGCATGAAAGAAAAAACAATGGCCACAAAATAAAAGACTACCATTCCTTGGATATAATGGTCACTGTCTTAGATCTTAATCTAATCGGACTGGATCAATCTTAAATCCTGTTATAAATGACCCTGTTTCTAAAATCTGACTTTGTGCTCCATTGTCAATCCCAGAAAACGTCCGAATTCTTTTATATACAGGATACACTAGATGTATCTATGCATATATTATAACACCAAAAGAAATATATCTTTCTATGTGACCAAAACCCCCAAATTCCTCTAAATGAGAGTAAGGGCTACGAAGAATCGACTAGAAAGTGGTACAGCACGGTACGACATAGTATAGGAGGCACAAGTTCTAAAAAGAGGCACGAAAACTAAAAGGGCCCATCCAGACTTGAGAGTGACTTTTTTGGCACTCTCAAGTCTCTCGAGACAAGTCTCTTGTTTGAGTATCTTCTTTGAGGCTCTTAAGTTACGAACTCTCACTCATTTGTCTATTTATACGACTTGCTAATCTGTTTTTGTTACTCGTGCCTCCTGCGCCATGCCCTGCCGTGTCGTGCCTCTTTTTTTAGTCAGTCCTAGGCTACGAAAAATTCAGTCTCTCGATTATGATAGATTATGATCAAACCAACTAAGTCATATCCTAAAAAAAAAATCCTAACTGAGTATGTTGGTTGCACATTTTTGGTTCGTGGTTTTCAAAGATCCGAATGAAAATACTGAAACATGTCTGAGCCTCGCAGAACTATAGAACTGGATAGAACGGATCTATATTCAGCCTCTTCGTAGACTATGATTAAATACTGAGAATTTGCAGGTTAAACTCACGTTTTAACCGCTTTCATGTCATTCTGACAAGTTCAAAACAGACGACTGATGATAGGAATCTCTGTGGCACGTGGGGTGAGCTTGCCCACCCTCCCTCACCCCTACCCACACACACACACCTCTTTTCCATCTAGGAAAGGTATTCTAGGATCTTCTAGTGAAACCCGAGGAAACACTGGAAGAGAAAAGAATAATAAATATCTTAAAAATATAAAATAGCCTGTTTGAATGAATGTCACGGACCGTTGCTAATTCACTTGCAGTATTTGGGTAGGCACCCGACTCAGCCCAGATTTGTGTTTACATTGAGCATTATCTATTTAAACTAGTAAGGTACCCCACGACAGCCAAATTGGCAAACCGCATTAACGTTCGGAGGAGTTCGTCCTGTTTTTCGGATCCCAATACGTAAGTGGAGGGATACCTATGACATCGCAAAAGTTGTCCGTCTGTCCGTCGGTCTGTCCGTTTGTCCGTCTGTGCGCACTATAACTCTCGAAGGGAATGAGATATTTTGATGAAAATTGGTGTGGGGATTCTTTGGCTCGAGAGTAAGGTCAAGCTCGTCGATGGGCTCTGTATCACTACATTTAGGGGTGGGGGAGGGGGTTTAAAATTAGGTGCAAATGATATATTTTTAAACAGATAATGTCATAGTCGATTATTTGGTAAGAAGACATGGTGAACACGATGATGAAAATAATTTTGTCATCGGACAAGTAGTTCGCCCGGAATCCGGCCAAAGCATGAAAGTCTGTTAGAACTAAAGGTTTTATTTGAAGTTGATTAGATGTTTATTCAAACAATGTTTACAACGGATACGTCAGCTACGATCCTTCATCAGCGATATTTCGGCCCTTTTTGGCAAGGGTCCTCGTCAGGTTGTCAATCCTCTGGGTCAACGTCGGGGAAGGAAACAAACCTGTAATCAATGTAATAAATGATTACAGGTTTGTTTCCTTACCCTTTTGGATGTTTCCTCATCGCTTTCAAAAATCATGGACAACAGGGCCCAACCAGCGCACGACGTCGTCCACTGCTTCCTGACGGAAGATTAAAAATTAAGTGTCTTTTCTGTGTGTTTATGTGTTTTTTGTTTGTTTTTCTTCATTTACTCCGCCTTTTCAAAATGGCGGTTCATAAATAAATTACTTACTTACTTACTTACTAAATAAGATCTGCGAGAGAGCTAGGATTATTGGTCTGGTCTCAAAGTGATTTCATGTCTTGTTTGCCAACTAGAGGCTACAAACAGTCTCGTTTAAACTGCGTTTTTATGGCACTTGCCCTCCGGCCAAGAGCCATATAGCGATCGCAATTTCTGTCCGTCCGTCAGTCGGTCGGTCTGTCTGTCCAGGTTTTTCTAGTTAGGGCACTTCCACATAAGCTAGGACGATGAAACTTGGCAGCCATATCAGGGACCCCAAAAGATTAAGCTGGAAATAGTCACTTCCCCGCTCCGAGCATCGTGTGGGGAGTAGGGGGAGGGGGAACCCGAAATATAGAGGTATTTATAACTTTTGAACGGGTGATTGGATCTTAATGAAACTTGATATTTGGAAGGACCCCGTGTCTCAGACGACTCAGTTTAATTCAGAACCGGATCCGGTGACTTAGAGGGGAGCTAGAGGGGAGGAACCGGAAATCTTGGGAAACACTTAGAGTGGAGGGATCGGGATGAAACTTGGTGGGAAGAACAAGCACAAGTCCTAGACACGTCGTTGACATAACCGGACCAGATTTGGGCACTGTGGGGGGTCGAGGGGGGGGGGGGTCCGGAATTTCGGTAATCCTGCTAGTTCGGTACTTCCGGATGTGCTAGGACGACGAAACTTGGAAGACATGTCAGGGACCCGAACAGGTTGACTTGATAATAGTCGTTTCCTGAATCCAACCACTGTGGGGGGAGTGGAGGGATGGGGAGACCAGAATCTGGTGACATGCATAACTTTTGAACGGGTGATCGGAATTGAATGAAACTTGGCAAGTGGAAAGAACTATCGTCTCAGATGTTCCATGTCAAGTCTTGGTCGAATCAGATATTTGTGGGGGGGGGGGGGGGGATTGAAGGGTGGACCGAAAATCTCGTGAAACGCTTAGAGTTGAGGGATTGGGATGGAACTTGGTGAGAAGAACAAGCATTAGCATTAGATACGTAATTGACAGAAACAGATCGTATCGGGGCTCTGTGGGGGGAGTTGGATTGTGTTTCCTGGAATTCTGGTGATCGCCAGTTACGATAGTTCCAGCTGTTCTAAGAACAATGAAACTTTGCAGGCCTATTATTGACTTAAGGACCCGACATAATACCCTAGGAAAACTTGTGTTCCTGGATCCGACCATCTTTGGGTAGTTGAGGGAAGGGGAATCCGGAAATCACTGGTTTCCGTAAGTTGCGAACGGGTGGTCCGATTCGAGCGAAATTTTATGGGTGAGAAGAACTGATGACCTAGAAAACAAAAAATGCGTCCGAACCACATGCGGGTACGTTTAGGAGAGTTGGACGGGGGGGGGGGGTGTACAGAATGGGATGCAAGTTGGACAGAATGCGGCCTTGATTTGTTATTTGGTGTCTGGATCGGATCTGGTCACGGTAGGGGAGGGGAGTGAAGCGGGAACCGGAAATTTGCGGATAGGCTATGTCAGGGATGGGACGTTTATGTTTCCGATTCGTCAGCCACGGTGGGACGAGCTGCAAGGAGATTTCCGGAAACGTTTTGGCTCGCATGGGGTCAAACAAGTGGAGCGATTTTAAGGAAACTTGGAATGTAGAGCGCTCACCTGCCCTTGATGACATATTTTAGGGTCCGAACTGGATCCGACCACGCTGGGGGAGGGGGGTGGGAGAATTACGGGAAGCTCCCAAAAAACTCTCAGATTTGAGTGAAACTTGATAGGTGGTAAGAGAGAATGCTTCAGATGATCCATTTCGTAGTCCGAAGTCCGAACCAGATTCGGACTCGGTAGGGGACGTTGGAGGGGGGTACCGGAAACCGTGTGGCATGTGTAGGGACCAAACGAATGGATCTTTAGGGTTGAAACTTGGAAGGTAGAAAAGTCATTTGCCCTCGGTGATCCGAGGCGAGGGAAATTCTCAGACTTTAGTGAAACTAGATATCGTATTTCTTGGTCCGAATCGCGTTTTTAGATGGCGGGGTATTTTGGTTTCTTGTCTACTTTTTAGGTACCACCTACTCGTATCAAGTGCCATATGAGCTCGTAGCTCTGCTTTTAGTTTGAATCTGATTTTTTTTTTCTAAATATGTCTTTTGTTTTATTTCTCTTTTATCCCTTAAATACATTATTTTTTTCTTTCTCTACAATTAGCAATATATTGAACCACTTAGAAACCCTCCCATAGATCTATTTGGCAACTACCAGCAGTACACACACCCTCATATAAAATAGCTTAAACGTGCCTCTCTGAACTGGATAATTCAATGAAGCATTTAGAAAGCATTCCTTTTTGTCTGAAAGGTTCGATCGTCAAGCTACGCTCGTCGTTTGCGATTAATGGCCTTTCTCTGTCTTTAAAATCCCGCTTGAATTCACAATGAGCTGGGAGTCTTCATTGGGTCCAGCGAATTCTTTTTCGTCAGGTAACAACATTCCCAGAATGTTGTTACCTGACGAAAAAGAATATAAGAACATTCAAAGAACTAACAGCATTCTGGGAATGTTGTTACTGATATTTCGAACGATCGAACCACACAGTCTTTCCTGAAATTTTTCATTTCTCCCTTACAGACCCAAAAGATTTACGAACGTAACTCATATTACGAGTCGCCGTAGATTTCCGCGAAACAATTCTGTTTGTAAGCGAACAAGAGCTGGAAGCTCATATGGCACTTGCAAGACTGGGTCAGATGGAAGTGAAGGTCAATTTTTTTTTTTTCAGTTTTCGGTTAAGATGCGCCAAACTTTCAAGGCTGGGTCAGAGGATGGAAGTGATGGTCAAAAGTATTTTTTCACTTTTGGTTAAGATGTGCACTTTGTGCTAAAAATTAATTTCCAAGCAAAACCCTTGAGGCAAAAAGGATCGTGTGCGCATGGAGATCGTGAAAAAGTAAATTTGCTTAAAAGTATTTTTGTACTTGCTGTTAAGATGCGTTCTTTAAGGGATGTTGGATGGGAGAAATGACGATGTCTAACTCAATGATGTCAAGTTTCTAATGCTCCAGCAGATCCTAGCACATCTGAAAGTACCTTAACTCACTATTACCGGAATTCCGGACACCCTCCTACAGCCTCCCCCCGCTCGGTACCCGAATTCGGTCTGATTCTGTCAATGATGTACCTAGGACTTGTGCCTGTACTTCCCACCAAGTTTCATCATGATCGCTCCACTCTAGGCGTGTCACAAGATTTCCGATTCTCCCCTCCGACCCCCCCCCCCCCCTCCCAAGTTCATCGGATCCTGTCCGGATTTGAAATGGGACATCTGAGACATGAGATCTTTCAAGATATCAAGTTTCATTAAGATCCGATATAACCCGTTCGAAAGTTATACATGCCACTAATTTCCGGATTCCGCCGTTTCCCCCTCCCCCACGATTGGTCGGATCGGGCAAATGACTTTTTCCAAGTTAATCTGGTCGGGTCCCTGATATGCCTGCCAAGTTTTATCGTCCTAGCCCACCTGGACTAAACTAACTACGGATCGCCGGAATTCCGGAACCCCCTCCAACTCCCCCGACAGTGTCCGTGTCTGGTCCAGTTCTGTCAGTGATGTATCTAGAGCTTGTGCTTGACTTCCCACCAAGTTTCATCCCGATCGCTCCACTCTGAGAGTGTCACACGATTTCCGATTCCCCCTCCGACTCCCCTCCCCACGTTCATCGGATCCGGTCTGGACTTTGAAATGGGGCATCTGAGACACGAGGTTTTAGGTCATTAAGATCCGATCACCCGTTCGAAAGTTATGCATGCCCCTATTTTCCGGATTCCGCCAACTCCCCCTACCCCCACGATGGTCGGATCGGGCAAGTGACTATTTCCAAGTTAGTTTGGTCGGGTCCCTGATATGCCTGTTAAGTTTCATCGTCCTAGCACGTCTGACCTGACCGACAGACCGAAAAGTGATCGGTATATGACACTTGAGCGGAGCTGCACGTGCGATAAAAATGATAAATCATTAATTTTCACACTTTTTCACACAGTTGTCAAATAAATATATCAAAACAAAATGTGGTACTATTGTCAAGCCAGTAATCAAATGACAGAGACATTCTGTGTCAACACGGTGAGGTGGTGGCCATGGAAAAAATTTGCTCCGGTTAAACGAAAGGGATCCAACTGAATACTGATCTAGCAACACATGAGCTATTTCCTTGATTTATTTCCTGACCGTATTCAGCTTTGGACTGCAGCCTACCGGACTAAAATGAAACTATCTACATCACCAACGAAAATAGCAAAAACAAATGATTAAACATTGCGGTATAGGATTTTAACTTTGATACTAGATTATCGACGTTTGGTAATTAATCTGAACCTGTCAGTTGTCGGAAACTTTTGTCCTCCCCTTTCTTCATTGTTTGGCCTCAGTGTTGGCGCAAAGTTTCATGAGAAAAAAAGATCTTGAAGGACACGGTCTCGCATCCTATTGATCGAATCGTACACATTCGAGTCAAAGCCTGGGTTTCTACTGGTATGCAATATTGCTTTGACTGATCAACTTGTTTCCAGAGAGTTTTGCAAAAAAGCTACTTGGAAGTATTCCGGGAAGCCGTCTATTTTTCATCCAGGGAATAAACATTTGTTTGCTTCTTCATCCTCTGTCTTAGGGGTTGTATCAGGGACCCATAAATTTCCTGTAATGACTCGCCATTCAGGGGGCTTGTCAATAAGAGATTTCTGATGCACTCTTGACCGAGCGTCAGATAGTTCGAGAAATACCCACGGGGATAAAATACCCGGCTATCCAGATAGACAAAATTTTTCGCAGCTGTTGTGCTGAACTAGGAATATTTCTCTGTAATGGAAGAGTATTCTGGATCTTTTGTCCTAGCTTAGGTAGCCTACCTGGTGGCATGCTGAATAGTCCCAATAAATTTTGTCTGTCTGAGCAAGAATGCCGATTCGACCCAAGCGGAATTTTTGGAAACTAGATGAGGCTCGGGCAACATAGCAATATAGAAGCATAGGAAATGACAAGCCCCCTGAATGGCGAGTCATTACAGGAAATTTATGGGTCCCTGGTAGTATTGATAGCTGGAAAGCATCCCCTCCTATATGTCGGCACGGCCTGCCAAGCTTTTCCCAGACTGATGCTCTGTTTTCCTGAGCCAATTCCCCTCTGTCGTCATATACTGTCGTGGAACGAAATTGCTTTCTGTCGCTTTGGAATGTAAATCACCTGTTTTTATTTTATTTTTTTCCGAAGCTTGACTAAAGAACTGCACCGTCTGTTTCCAGAATGTCTGCAGACGTGACAATGTTCATTCAGCATGCTATGTCGTCCTCGCGACCCTAGAAGTTCCCATCCAGTAGCAAATACTATCTTGGGACTAAACTGTACCTTAATGCTTAAAACAGAGGCTACTATAATATAGTATAGTATATAATAGTAATTTATATACTATATTATAGTAATTCTGTACTATACTATACTATAGTAGCCTCTATTTTAAGCACCAAGGCAAATACTATCTTGGGACTAAACTGTACCTTGATGCTTAAAATAGAGGCTACTTTTTGACTAACCCTAGACTTCCCATCTGCATCCTCTGTTTCTAGAATGTTTTGTAGACGTGCCAATCCCCATGAAAAATTTATCTCAAAATAGTACTATGAAGTAGTACGAAAAAGTTGCATGAAGTACTAACGATGCTACTACATGCTTCTACTTAAAGGCTACCGTGTTACTGCATACTACTATATGGTACTATTAGCAAGACTGGATGTTACTATGGCAAGACAGGATGCTACTGGATACTACTACATAAGATTGCACCAGTCTGAGGCACATTAAATGATAGTATTCTTTGCTATTACATAGTATTACATGCAACGTTTTCGTACTACTACCATAGTACTACGCAGGCTACAAATTTTTCATCGGGATGTTCATCTAGTATGCTTCGAAACGGCGCATCGTCCTCGCGATACTTGTAGTTCCTTTCTAGTAACAGATACTGTCTTGGGACTAAACTGAACTGTACCTTGCTGCTTAAAATGTAAAGAAGTAGGCTACAATTTAACTGACTCTAGACGTCACATCTGCATTCTCTGTTTCCAGAATGTCTGCAGACGTGAAAATGTTAATTCAGCATGCTTATAACCGGTGCTTTGTCCTCGTGATACTAGCAGCTCCTGCCTGGTAGCAGACGCAGCTATTTTGCAGATGGGCTATTTTGGGACTAAAATGTAGGCTACCTTGTTGCTTAGGTTGTAAAGAAGGATAGTTTGGACTGACTCTGGACTTTAGATCTGGATCGTCTGCTTCTCAAATGCGTGTCATCATCTGCTTCCCAAACTTGCTTATATTTTATCTTGTGCAGAGCCAATCAGACCGCTTGATTGGCCTCTACCCGAGTGAAAAAGAGCTTCACCAGGGTCGCCACGGGGAGCCCGAAACTTCTACTTTGTTAGAAATTGAACTAACAACCTATCCTCGAGTTCTGTTACGGCTGCTTATTCTTATTTTAATTAACGCTGCTGTCCATGTGTTAATTTAATAGTTTGCACAACATAATGGTCTTCAGATTGTAGGGAGAGAGCGGGGCAGGTTCGTTATGGTTTTGATTTTTTGCACACCAAGATTTCATTTTAGGTTCTGTTGATTCATTTTTTTCAGACTGTCTAGAAGCATGTCTTAGCTGCTATTATTACTTTGCAGAATCTTGTTACCGGCAACATTTTATTTTCCTATTGGCTACTTATGTCCCGACCTGCCCCCAGACCGGAGCAGGTTCAGACATGGCCAGGGCAGCTCCGGACATCATTTTTTTAACCCATAAAGGACTTTTCATGATTTTTTCATTTGCTTTCGTTGCCTCAATTTAGTTTCGTTCGTTTGCTGCAGTTTGGGAAAACTGCACAAGTATACAACCACTTTATCAACATCTGTTATTATCATCCGGATATGCTGCTATCTCTCGGTCTGAATATGACTTGGTTTCTTCCGGAATCGGTCTTAAAGGCTTTCTGAGCCTTTTTGCTGACTTTTTTCCTTCCCTCTTCTGTTTTTCTCTTTCCGTTTTTTCGTTCCTTTTTCCCCTTTAGCTTCTCTCTCTTTGATACCCGAACCTGCCTCAAGTGTTTTTGTCTGGACCTGCCCCTGGTGCTGTTTGTTACAGAAATAAATTGGCAACTCTCAAAACGTTGTATCAATCAAAGAAATTCTTTTTTGATGGTAGAGCCAATCTTAAACTACAGAAATAAAAAACACCGACGATGTAAGTAGGTTCGGAACTACCAAAATGAGGTACTGTCCCCATGACGTGAACTTATTTTCGCGCAAAAAAAGTGACACCAACATCGGTTTGCTAGGATAGCAAGAGTGCAACTACGGGAATTTCTTACAGAAGAAGCGTATAAAAGTAACAGCTCTGAAAACAATTTCGCGTAACTTAAATTTTAATTACGAGGTTTGCATAGCCGATATCCGGACCTGCCTCTATGACGGACCTGCCCCCCTCTCACCACTATTTCCGATTCTTAGAAGCTCGAAAACTGAGATCAGTGATATCAACTGATTTCAGCTAGGGTTTGTAATGAGGTGTCGTATAACGCTACGCAGATTATTACACCTGTTTTAACACTGCTTACACTGGTGCCATGGTCCCGGTAGTCCCCCTTGGACATTAGATACTGTTGTGGAACAAAATTACTTTCTGTCGCTTGGAATACAAAGAAGCAGGTCACTCTTCTTTTTTACCGACGCTTGACAAAGGATCCATACCAGTCACTATGCCCATCCACTTTTTTTCTTGCACACAACTCTTTTTCTAATCGCAATAATCAATCTCTTCCACATCTTTTCTGCAGCAGAGTATTTGGGACTGATCAGGATCGAACCCACTCCCAAATATAAGGATCTGGAAGCAAATGATGTCAAAAGACCCACGGGTTTTCTTTCAAAAGTCATATGATTACTTTGGCAAAATCATCTGATGTGTAAATTTCCCTTCAGCCCATGCTGAGTGCGAATCATAGTTGACTTCGCTCAAAGAGTATGTCAGCTGAATTTATCCCGATGAAAAATTTGTAGCCTGCGTAGTAGTATGGTAGTAGTACGAAAAAGTTGCATGTAATACTATGTAATATCAAAGAATACTATCATTTAATGTGCCTCAGACTAGTCCAATCTTATGTAGTAGTATGTAGCAGCATCCTGTCTTGTCATAGGAGCATCAAGTCTTGCTAATAGTAGCATATAGTAGTATGCAGTAACACATATTAATGGTGCAAAACGGATAAGTCAGCTACATTTTATTAGAGCTATATTTCGGCCCTTCTCGGCAAGGGTCCTCTTCAGGCTCAAGCCGCTCAAGCTGGAAAATTAACTTGAAAATTAAATTAACAAGTTAATTTTCCAGCTTGAGCGGCTTGAGCCTGAAGAGGAACCTTGCCGAGAAGGGCCGAAATATAGCTCTAATAAAATGTAGCTGACTTATCCGTTTTGCACCATTAAATATGATTCGCAGTCAGCTTGGGCTGAAGGACTGTCTACAGTAACACGGTAGCCTTGAAGTAGAAGCATGTAGTGGCATCATTAGTACTGCATGCTACTTTTTCGTACTACTTCATAGTACTATTTTGAGATCAATTTTTCATTGGGATTCGAACGATATTTCGATCCCTCATCAGGCTCAAAGCTAGGAAAGCGAACCACTGAACCTGGACCAGGAACCTGGATTTCCGACATTAAACCGAAAAGTAAATAAGTGAGAATAATTCTGACCATTTTAGTCGCAAACTTTCGAACACGCGTCACTGAATTCCCGAATAAAAATTGCCAGGAAACAGAAACGCCCGGTCAGGTCAGGTGTTCATTGCTTATTCAGTAGTGGCAATAATCTCTTCCTTGGCTGAACATTTGTGATGTGCTTTGTAAGCAGGTCGGGCTGGCTAATAATAATCTCTTCCTTGGCTGAACATCTGCGGTCTCGTCACAACGTGGCATTTCCGAGGTTTCCTTCAACCAAAATGCGGTAACATTCGCGGCATGCCGGAAATTCTGGAAAGACACGATTTTTTGTATTTTGGGGAGAGTAAGGGTCAAAAATGCTATTTTAATCAAAATTTTATGCGGTATTTCCCTCAGAGTTGCGGCATTATGCTGCAATTTGCGGTAGGAGTGGCAACGCCGGTCTCTTCGACTAGAAAAATTAATAATTAACACGTCTTGCCAACGAAGTTCCAACGTTAGTGTCAGTTACAAACACGATACTTAAACCAATCTGACTAGCTAGGTGTCGTCAGATTTTTTGGCTCAGCAAGCCCAAGAATTTGATATACGTTGATTGAAACTGAAAAACCAACTAAAAGTAGCCATGCGGCCCAACAGTTCATAAATACACTGCATCAGGAGAACATCACAGTTTCTCAGAGCGACCGTGAACCCTCTATGTAATTTACCGAGATGTGCGGTATTCTTGTGAGGACCAGCGGATTTCACGTGCAGATTGCACGTGAATGATATTTCAGCTGAAAAGCGTATATTAAGAACTGCATCGTCCATTTCCATAATGTCTCCGGACAACATAAAGAAGGAGGCGACTTTTTTACTTACTCTTGACATAAGAACTACATCATTCCGCTTTCTTCAATGTCTACAGTCACATTCATTCAGCATTGCTGCAACGGACCCTTGCACCAGTAGTTCCTCGCTGTCATTAGATAATATCGCGGACCACAATTCTGCCCTGTCTCCTGGAATGTAAAACAGCAGATCAACTTATGACCGATGCTTGAATCATCCTTTTCTGCAGTGATGTCGACAAGACTAATACGTCAAGACCAAGGCCAAGATTTTCGCACTGGCCTTAAGACCAAAACCATGTTTTAGCCCTGGTGTTGAAACCAAGACCAAGATTTTAGCTCTGGTCTTTAAGACCCAGACCAAGAAAGTGTATTTTACTTTACGCTTCTAGCCTAACTAGGGACATTAATGAAAAGTAAGCTTGTGATGTTTCTGTCTACAAATACGCACATAAAATTTGAATAATTATATGCCAATATCCCTGTTGCATTTTAGATAAACCAATGGTGCCAATAGTTGCGTTTTTGCACAATCCGTGGTGCAAGGTAACTGAAGAAACGACTAATTGCATATTCAGTTACCGTTGTAACGGCCGTGGTAACCCTGATACTACGGTTGCTTTGCAAAAACGAAAATTACCGAATTTGCGCTTCTAGAAGTCATCCCAAAAGAAAAATTGATATCCAATTAGATCACAAGTGCTAAACCCAGTGACAAACTTCTTTCCCATCAATTTGACAAAAATCATAAGGTCTTCTGTTGGTGATGATAAAAGTGAGATTTTTCAGATACCATGATCAGTTACCACAGTCTGAACTGTGGTATCTGAGTATCTGAATATCAGATACCACGGTATCTGCAATTGACCGTCGCATCAGATACCATAGGGACATCCTTGCTCTTTGCGGTCGCCCAATGGTGGCTGAACACTCGCTCCACTGGTGCTGAAGTTGCTGGAACACAGGAAACCTTCTCGTATATGGGTTTCATGGGGCATTTTTTAACTGTCCATACGGCATGCTTACCGTTGTATTGTAGAACTTCAAAGAGCGGACCACTTCTGAGTCTTTTACACAGAGCTGAAAGTTGGTAAACGCATACTTTACTACAGAAGGCTACTTGGTAGCCATTATTTTGTAACTGAATTTACTCACGTGAAGCTTTTGCTAAAATCTAAAATTTGCTAAAAATCTAGAATCTATTTTTGGAGCGGAGTAATATTTTAAATTAAATTTGCCTGATTTGTTCCTCATTGTACCTCAGATATTTGATTCAGTTGAGAGGGAAATTACATTTTTAAAAAGGAAAAATGGATACTTGAGTTTAGTGACACCTTGCCCTTTATGTAATGAAGGGATTATTACCTGGAGCACTTTCTGCTGAAGTGTCATGAGCTTTCTGATTTAAGGGTGTCTTTGCTTGGGTTGAGTTTGCGTCTTCCAGACATCTTGGATTGTATGCAAAGTGATACGTTTCTTGACTAAAACTAGTTTATTCCGATCACCTATACTATACAGAGACTGGTATGCAACTGAAATGAATTAACTTCATACAAAGTACCTGGGGGAGAACCGGTTTGCCTTGCGGCGCAATAATACGGAGGGTAACGATTACGTGGTACAAATATATATCAACTCTCCCCCTCCTACAAAATCAACCACCAAGTTTTTTGTAGCCTAGCCTATTAGGTGTTTGGACGGTACGCCTAGGGTACAATCTTGGCGGTTCTGGCGAAGACTGGGACTCTGACGGACCAGACTCATATCAGACTCGGATGGACTGATCTCGGTTTGACACGGACCATCGACAAACTCTACTTCGGGTCTTACTCCAATCTTTCGTATCTGGTCGACGTGTCGTTTCCAGACTTTACCATCAACTTTTACTAGGTACATTACCGTGGATACTCTTTTGAAAATAATACCAGACACCCAGCGAAACTTTCCTGTCACATAGTAGTCAGTCACCAAAACATTCTGACCAATCTCAAAACTTCTTTTAGGCATTCCACCAGACGTACATGTATCCACCGCAGGGCTCAGTTTAACATTCATAAAATCAAGGCGAGTTCTGAGCTTCCTTCCCAGAAACAACTCTGAAGGCGGGACACCCGTCGATGAGGGCGTAATGCGGCACGACATGAGCACTTCTGCCAATACCTTACTTATCTGCTTCCCTTCAGCGTGTTTAGCCTTCAATTTCCTTTTTAAAATGTCCACAAACTTCTCCGCCTGCCCATTCGAATTTGGGTGATAAGGTGCTGTGTGGCTCAGCCTTATACCATTCTGGCGCAGAAAATCCGACATTTCTGCGCTAGTAAACTGCGGTCCATTATCAGCCACAATTTCGACAGGCAAACCATACCGGGCGAATACGCTTCTGAAACAGTCGATTGTTTTTCCACTGGTCGTACTCGACATCTCAAACGCTTCCACCCACTTCGAATACGCATCTACCATCACCAAAAACATACGGTCATGGAATGGACCCATAAAATCAACATGCACACGTTGCCATGGGTACTCTGTTTTCGGCCACGAAACCACGCAGGCATGGGGTTTAGGGCGGGTTGACTGACACGGAAAACAAAACTTTCAATGTCACAATCTATGCTCGGCCACCACACCAAACAACGAGCAAGTGACTTCATTTTTACTATACCCGGATGCCCGTCGTGCAATTCATTCAAAACATACTCACGAAAACATTCCGGTACAATCACTCTCAATCCTCTAAACAGACAATTTTTCTCAGTCGTAATCTCATTTCGCACCCTGTGATATGCGCGAAAAGTCGGATCATTCTGATGCTCGTTAATCCAAGTACCATTCACTGTAAATTCGAATACCTTAGATAATACCGGACATTTCGCCGTTTCTGCCGCCACATTTTCTGCAGACACCGGCAACGCATTCAATTTGGACACGTGCATTAACGTGCATTCAGATTCAGACACAACCCTATTAAGTACACTCGGTTGCGGGAGTCGCGACAACGCGTCCGCATTACAATTCAACTTGCTAGGCTTAAACCGTACGTCATATTGATAGGCTGCTAACTGAATAGCCCATCTTTGCAATCTGCTGGTTGACAACACTGGGATCCCGGTTTTGGGACCTAATATAAGCGACAGGGCTTTGTTGTCCGTCTCCAGCAGAAACTTTCTCCCGAACAAATACAAATGATACTTTTTTAGGCCGAAAATTACGGCTACTCCCTCTCGTTCTATTTGGGAATAGTTTCTTTCAGCACTCATCGCCACATCCTCGTCGCCACTGATACGTTTCTTGACTCGTCAAGCTTCGCGACGCGAAGGCAATCGGCCTTTCTGTGCCGTCCGGAAAAACGTGCGATATGACGGCTCCAACACCGTACGGGGAACCATCAGTCGACAACACTAGTGGATACTGAGCGTTGAAGTGAACTAGTACCGTTTCACTTGACAAAACCCTTTTTAACTCCCGAAACGCATCTGAACAACTCGCGGACCAATCAAATTTCGCGTCTTGACGTAACAAACGATTCATGGGTTCACACAACTGAGACATATTCGGCTAGGCCTAAAAACGACGACACTTCATCTCTGCTTTTGGGTTCCGGCATATCCTGGATAGCGCGAACCTTTTGCGGATTAGGCCTAATACCATCATTATCTACTACAAAACCAAAATATTCGATACTCGGCTGCATGAACCGACACTTTTCTTTTCGGAGCCGAACGTTATGCGCTTGCAACCTCTCTAAAACCGTATTCAAATTCTGTTCGTGTCCTTGATCACCCCGACCTGTAATGATAATGTCATCCAGAATATTTGCCGCCTCTGGTAAACCATTCAACACTTTTTCCATTGTCTCTTGGAAAATTGCGCCCGCAGTCGAAATACCAAACCTTATCCTTACTTTCTTCCGGATTCAACAATCTGGTGAACACGTCCTCCGGCGTTGGCGTAGGATACTGGTCCTCTTCAATATACCTGTTCACCGTGACTTTGAAGTCACCACATATTCTGATCTCTCCATTTGGCTTCACAATTGGCACGATTGGGGCTGCCCAGTCGGAAAATTTCACTTTTTCCAGCACCCCGATAGACTCGAGACGGTCTAACTCTTTTCCTACTCCCTCCTGGAGAGCTAATGGCACTACACGGGGCTTGAAGAAGATTGGTTTAGCATTAGCCTTCACATTGATTCGCGCTTTCACATTTTTCACATGACCCAATTCTTCTAGGAACAACGACTCGTATTTTCCGAATATTTTGTTTTCGGTATCACTGCAATCGCCTCCTTCTGCCATTTCCACTTTGCACACTGCTTTCCAATCCATTTTCAGCTTTTCCAGCCAGTCCCTTCCCAGCAATGGCGGGTTTTCTCCTTTGACTACGATTAACGGTAGAATTTCGGACTGTCCGTTACATTCTACGTTCGCGTTCATTTGTCCCATCACTGGAATTTGATGTCCCCCGTAAGCCTTGAGTACTTTACGGCAGGGCTCCAGTACCGAATTGTTCCAAAATTTCCTGTATGCCGTCTCCCCGATTACTGACACTGCTGAACCTGTGTCCAGTTCAAACGTAATCGACTTATCGTTCACTTTGACGTCCACGTAATATGCGGAATCGGAATTTCGCACCGACCTGATGTTGTAAATCGGCACTTCCGAATCGGAGTCTCCGACCCCTCGCTGTGACGTCACATGCTTGACTGACGGCTTCCTTTTGTCATATTTTCGAAAATCCGGCTTGCTTGCCGCGGGCTTGTCTGCTGCATGTTTACTTTTGCAAACAACCGCAATGTGGCCTTTTTTACCACATTTCCTGCAATCGGAATTTGCGAAATAACAGTTCTTAGACTCGTGGTTATTCTTACCGCATCGGTAACAAGACTGTCCATTAACCACTCTGAACACTTCGTTGCGGGTAGCATTTTCCGAAGATGCTGTTCTCATACCTGACATTTCCATATCGGCTGCTTCTATGCCTACGGCTATTTCGTATGCTGTTTCCAAAGTCAAATTCCTTTCCACCAACAGTCTCTTTTGTATGGCTTGGGATGCTAATCCGCACACAAAACGATCTCTAAGCGCGTCTGGAAGGAATGTTCCAAACGTGCAGCTCTCGGCCAATCGTTTTAAATCGGCAAGAAAATCGGCAAATTTCTCATTCTGTTTTTGCACTCGCAAATTGAACTTATACCTCTCGGCGATCAGTATAGGCTTTGGGCACAAATGTTCACTGGTAAGTTTAATGAGTTCCTTGTAGGTTTTTTCACTCGGCTTAGCAGGAGCTACTAAGTTACGGATCAACGAATACGTTCTTTCTCCAACGCACGTCAGGAAAATAGCTCTTAGCTTGTCCTTTTCCGTTATTTCGTTTGCTGCAAAATATTGTTCTAGTCTTTCCACGTATTCCTGAAAGCTTGTTGTCGGATCATACTCCTTAAGTACACCGATCATTCCGTTATTCATGTCCAGTTCGTTCAAAGGTTCATTATCCAAAATAATCCTCGTCGCCACTGATGACTAAAACTAGTTTATTCCGATCACCTATACTATACAGAGACTGGTATGCAACTGAAATGAATTAACTTCATACAAAGTACCTGGGGGAGAACCGGTTTGCCTTGCGGCGCAATAATACGGAGGGTAACGATTACGTGGTACAAATATATATCACAAAGTGCGTAGATTTGTCGATGAAGGAGTGAACTTTCGCGACAATAGAAATTGAGTTTTTGTTATACATTGTTTAATTTAGTTTCTTATCTAGTGTATAGCTTGTTCATGTATATGGCTCTGGCTTTCAGTACAGTTGAAGACCAGGCTAGGTCTTGAAAACCAGCCTAGGTCTTGAAGACCAGGCTAGGTCTTGAAGACCTTGAAGACTTAAGACCAAGACCGAGATTGGTGTCACCGGTCTTGAGACTTGTATTAAGACCAAGAACAAAATAAGACTACATCTCTGCTTTTCTGTGATGCCTTTGGACACATTATTCAGCATTCCCCGGATTGAGACTGAGTCGCCTTAATCCCAGCAGTTCCTCTCTGGTATTATATACTGTCGTGGAACGAAATTGCTTTCTGTCGTCTAGAATGTAGAGTAGAATTTTATACCTCTATTCTGTTCCGAGCGACGCAGAGAGAAAGCAAAGTAGATCTGTTTAGCTTTTTTATTTCCCGAGTAAGAGCTCCAGATTTCTTACACCGTTTAGGAATAGTTGTGAATGAGGCAAAAGGGTTCGTGTATGTTTTTGGATAAGATCTGTCCCGCCTCTTCGGACCCTCCTTTACTTTCCGAAAAATCAGCAGCAGCGGCCGGAAAAGTCCCTCCGCAGGGTTTGACTCCAGTGACGGTTAGTATATTGCATGAAAAAACCCAATGGGTCTTGGCATCAAAAAATAGAAGCAAATTACAATGGTAGGAGTTAGAGTATCAGGGATAGACTAAAAGCAGGAAGGTTAGAAAAGGGAGAAAAGCAGGAAGGCACACTAAAACCAGGAAGGGCATACTAAAACGAGGAAGGCTGTCACCAGAATTAAGGCTGCGAAAAGCTGGAAAGCCGCACGGTGCCCTTCTTCTGTCTAGTATTTTTTGAGGGCTCGGCAACTTTTCAAATTGAAATCCACCATTTCCTTCCTCGTTTTAGTACTTCAAGGTGCTACCCGTGACAAGCTACTAAAACGATGAAAGAAATGGTGGACTTCGAATTTTGATAATTGCCGACCCCTCAAAGACTAATAGTTGAGAATCCACCATTCCTTCTTCGTTTTAGTACTTTAAGGTACTAACCGTGACCAGCTACTAAAACGAGGAATGAAAAGGTTAATTACAATTTTGATAGTTCCCGACCCCTCACTGAACTTAATGCCTACCCATGTCAGGATACTAAAACGAGGAAGGGATGGTGAACTTTGAATTTGAAAAGTTGCCGACCCCTCAAAGAATACTAAACAGAGGAAGGGAACGGTGCGGCTTTCCAGTTTTTCGTAGCCTTGAATTCTGGTGACAGCCTTTCTCGTTTTAGTATGCCCTTCCTCGTTTTAGTACGCTCTTTCTGGTTTTAGCATGCCTTCCTGCCTTTCTCCTTTCCCTCCCTTTCCTGCTTTTAGTCAATCCCAGAGTATCATTAGTCAACTTGTTTCAAAAGATTCCAAAAGTGATTTAGGAATGGTATGAACCAACTCCAAAAGTCACAAACTCTAAAGCAACACAAGAAGTAACCGCCACGGCCGACTCCAAATTGCTTTCCGAAAAACAAACAACAGCGGCCGGAAGTAGCTCCCCAGGGAGTTGCCCAATGAAAAGTATGGTAGGAGTCAGAAGGTCTGAGGGGAGCCCGACGCGTACCATTAGTCAACTTGGAAAAGTGGTAGAAGTTCAAGAAATTTAGAATGGTTTGGACCAACTCAAGATTCAGAAACTCTAAAGCAACACAAGAAGTCCCGCCATGACAAACTCCTCATTACTTTCCGGAAAACCAACAACAGCGGCCGGAAGTAGCTCCCCAGGGAGTTGTCCAGTGAAAAGTATGGTAGGAGCTAGAAGGTCTGAGGGGAGCGCGACGAGTACCATTCGTCAACTTGGAAAAGTGGTAGAAGTTCAAGAAATTTAGAATGGTATGAACCAACTCAAGATTTAGAAACTCTAAAGCAACACAAGAAGTCCCACCACGGCGAACTCCTCATTACTTTCCGAAAAACCGACAACAGCGGCCGGAAAAGTAGCTCCCCAGGGAGTTTTGCCCGAGTGAATGGTATTGTAGGAGGTAGGGGGCTTAGGAGAACCCGACAAGCATCATTGATTAGCTTGAAAAAGTTGTGGAAGATCAGAATTTAGGAGCACGACCCAACTCAAAAGCCAAAAACTCAAAGCAGCACAAGAACAACGCCGGACTCCACATTGCTTTCGGAAAACCGACAAAATCGGCCGGGTAAGTCGCTCCCCAGGGAGTTAGGCCCCAGTGAAGGATATGGTAGGAGGTAGAGCGGCGGACGGGAACCCGACAAGCATCACTGGTCAACCGAACTAAATTGTGGGTTCCAGAAATTGAAGAATCTTATGAACCAATAAAAAAGTCAGAAACTCTAAAGTAACATACGGGTTTTCGCAAGCTGGAAAGCGATGTCGGAATTACTTTTCATTGGTTTTGGCACTTTCTCGGAAAGTGATTCAGAAAGTTAGTGGAAAGCTCCGCGGAAAGTTGAATACTTCGCGGAGTTTTGATAGTTTGGAAAACACAAAGCAAGCGTAATTAAAGATTGCTCCATTGGAGTATATGAAAATGGTAAGAACCTCCAATGAACTATATTATATCTCGATTTATCTGTTATCAAAAGATTGGAATTCAAGATTTTCTCAGAGGTTCCATCTTCCCATGTGTTTTCGCGACCAATCAAAGGGGAAAGTGGAAAGCAATTTTCTCACAGTTTTCGCGATGCACTTCGCTCGCTGGAAAGTGAATCCGGATTCTCGCGAAAACCATTCTAGGGAAGCAAAGCAGACATTTGATGTAGAATTTTCTTTCAAGTTACGACAATTCGTCAAGAGATGGCCTGCGAGGAGGCCCGGTGCCAGTGGTTTCAACTCTGATCGAACTGTCGTCCAAAAAATACTTTTGACCAAACGGCACATATTCATGACCCCCAAGGGCCCATGATCACTTCTGCCTCAAGGGTTTTGCTTATAAATGAATTCCTCAAAGTACAGAAATTACTTTTTGAGCAAATTTACATTGTCAAGATCCTCATCATTTTTGCCTCAAGGGTTTTCCTCACCGATGAGATTCTAGCGCTCTTGAAATGCATCATCACAGCCAAATGCCAAAATAAAATACTTTTTACCAAACGATCCATTCTCATGATTTATAAGGGCCCTTGATCATTCTTATCTCATGGGTTTTGCTACACAAAAAAATCACAAATCATCACAAAAAAAAATCACAAGAAAAACACGAGTTGGCAAATTCCTACTTTAGTCCTCTGACCCATCCTTGCAAGTGCCAGATGAGCTTCTAGCTCTTGTATTTTAGTATAGGCTATAAAGAGTGAATTGTAAAGACACGAAATAAAGCGAATTAATAAAGATATATGACTTTGTAAGCGGCTTTTCTAGTTCAGGATAAGTTAAGGAGATTAGGTCGTTAAAACTGGAAAAAGTGATATTAAGTAAAGGTTTATGTGTATGGCCAATTGGCTGTTAAACAGGAGCTATTAAAGCATACGTCGTTTCTACCATTCTCTTCACTGTCAGAAGTTTCATAACAGATTGCGCATAACACTTTCAAGAATAGCACCTTTTCACTTAGAAAAAAAGAGTTACGACCAATTAAGTTTATACTATTTCGTGCCCAGATCTCCAACAACACCTTCAATAGGTAAAAATACTACACTTTCAGAAGTACTTCACTTTCTTTCATTCCCGTTAGTATTTTTACCAATTGAAGGTGTTGTTGGAGATCTAGGCACGAAATAGTGTACACTTAATTGGTCATAACACTTTATTTCTAAGGGAAAAGGTGTTATTCTTGAAAGTGTTATGCGCAATCTGTTATGAAACTTCTTACAGTGTTAGATCCGCTTTTATAAAGCAAAGTGAAAATCCTCCTCTCGCAAGAAAGAACGGAAAGCCGTTGCGCCTTAACGACTTCTTGAGCTTTCCACTCACGTAGTGGATTCACTTTTCACGTCACTCTCCATACTGGAGCATAAAAAAAACTATGGAAAGCGAAGCGAATTTTAGCCGAAGTCGGAAAAATAGCCGGAACATAAACCAACGGAGTCACCAAAAAGGAAAGTCTGGAGGGAGTACTTGTGACTGCTTGCGAGCTTAGGTTAAGAGTTTATGCAAAGAGTGAATTAAGTTAAGAGTGAGTGCAAAAAGATATCTTTGTGTCAGCGAAAGCGATGTATTTTGGTACAGGTCAAACGTTTTGTAATGTTCGTGCTACTCGTCTATTGTTAAAAAAAAGTTTTTCGCTGAAAAACTCGTAAAGCTTATGGCCTTCTTACTGCATTATATTAGAAGTTTTGTAGAAGCATTCAAGGTAAAGTATATAATGCGTTCGTTTTTCCCCACTTCCTTGCATGAGCACCGTTTTGGTGTATTTTTACTGAGTCAGATATTAAAGCGTTATGCAAGTGTTTTTATAAATTTGCAAAATATCTGTTGAGACTTCCGCCTTGGTCAAGCTGCAGCAGCATAGTAAGGAAGGATGGAGTAACCCAGCCCGTAATTGCTGAGCAGAAACGTTTACTGCAGTATAGGCAAGATCTCGATCCGACAAGCGACATATATAGGCTCTTGAAATAGTTGATTATTTGTTCTAGATTACGTAGTGTTTTGTACTGTCTAGCTTTTCCTTCTTTTTCCTACTCCATTTTTTGTGTATTTACACATTATGATGGGTAACAAAATCATTAATTAATCAATTAATTAATGGCATTTGTTAGATTAATATCGCCAAATTAATAGTAAATTTGGACAACGGCTTTTCTTTTAAAGACCTAATCCAAACATTCTATTTACCTTTTCTTAGTGATCGCATGCCATGGGTTTGCTTAGGTTTGAACTCGATTGCCGAGTTGCTGTTTTAGCTCGAGAAAAAACCCACGCACAACGTCTTCTTTTCTAGATGGCGGAATTTTCCAGGATTGATTAGCAAAAAATTATAATACCTAACTGATAATTTTTGTATGTCTTCAGAGGTACCACACTGGTCTTGGTTTTATAATTTATTTGTCTTTGTAATAAGCAGTTGGAGCATTAGATGGAAATGATTATTTTGACCCTTGGCTCCCTACGTGCCATAGCAGCTGTCCGGGATAATCGGCTGAGATTTAGACCAGACAGAGTTATTTCAAACCAAGGAAATTCGGTGTTTTTTTTTTAATTTGCTCATTGTTTTACGGTGTTTTTTAGTGGTTCTGAACATTCATAGTGACAGTAGGGATGGTTAGCATTGTGTGTGTGCTAGAAAGACCATTTTTTGTGGCCCGCTTTAACAAAGCAAGCCAGCTGTGGATCGGGTTACAACTGTCAACGGTTTCACACTCAAGTATGTTATTATTCAAGGCACTTCTTGACCTTTATTCAAACAATGTTTACAACGGGTACGTCAGCTACGATTCTTCATCAGCGATATTTCGGCCCTTTTTGGCAAGGGTCCTCGTCAGGCTGTCAATCTTCTGGTTCAACTTCGGGGAAGGAAACAAACCTGTAATCATTTCCCCGAAGTTGAACCAGAAGATTGACAGCCTGACGAGGACCCTTGCCAAAAAGGGCCGAAATATCGCTGATGAAGAATCGTAGCTGACGTACCCGTTGTAAACATTGTTTGAATAAATGTTTCAAAGTCAGCTTGGGCTCAAAGAATATACACTTCTTGACCATTAAATTACTCTTGTGGATTATCATCCAGTTCAGTTTTTTTTATATAATATGTTATTGTTTTGTGAGCGAAGAGCTATGATAGCTTGACCCAAATAAATAAAAGTATATATAATAAACAAATGCAGTTTTGAATTGTTTAAAAAATTCACTACATTTTCGAAACTATATTACTATATAACCGGGATTCTATTTGCAGAAACTGTACCGATTCATCAACTGCGTTGACCTTCTTCCTCCTCACCATGCTGCATTGGAGCTGGTTCATAGTTTACGACAAGGTCACATCACTTCGCTTTTTCAGAAAAGTGTAAAAAGAGTAAGTACTGTTATTCTAGTAGGTACAATAGATGTATTCTAATTTACAGTAGAGATCTTTGTATTATTGTTCGATTCAGTCACACCTAGAATATGCATCTATTGCTTATTGAACTACTTTCAGATCTCATTTCGCTTTAGCTCCAGATTCTTCTGAATAAGGCTTTGTGAATTCTTAAAAAATATATTACTGCCCCAAGTAAATTTTCTTGGAAGTCGGAGACAGAAACACTGTATTTTCTCCTTAATATTCTTGCAGTGCAACTTCTGCTATTTCTGCAAGTGTTCATTTTTTAAACAAATTTAGATCACAATCTGCTTCCGTCATATTTTTCACATACGGACGGACTTCTGTCTCTGTCGCCATCATCTCATATGTTAATGAGATCGAACACTAACCTTCGGCTCCCAAAAATTAAGTGTGAAAGATCAAAATTTTTGTTATGATATATAGTACCACCTGTGTGGGAAAAATATAAAAATGTTGTTTTAGAATAATTGGAAGGAAGGCCATCGCTTGACAAGTCTCGGCTCGAAGGATTATTGATTGTTAATTTCCATAAATAATACTGATTATGTTTAAAATATAATTTATCACGAAATTTATTATCCAAGAAATTGATTGTTTAATAGTGTGTGGATGGTTAGGTGAATTATTGTTTCTTTTATATGTAGTTGGTTTCAGCTGTACGCATTCTCGCACTCATTTCACATAGTTTGTCTTTTTTTTCGTTTTTTTTTCAGAGGAATTTTTCTATTTGGTAGATAGCAGGTTATATTATACGAGTCAGATTTATTAGGCTAGACTATGTTTTCAATTTGAACTTGAACTTGAACTAGAACTAGGTAAGACTAATCCGGCTACCACAATTCATCATATTGAGATCAATTTTCTCTGTCCTAAGCCAGAAAAATAGGATGCTGCAGACAGAACATGCACCATTCCCATCAATAAAAGTCTCAGTCTTTTCTATTCTACTCATTTCCATCCCCATAAAAGCGAAGGCAAATTGGACAGTCTATCTTTCCGGCTTAAAAATTCGTCCGGTCCTGGCCCCTCCCTTCCTCACTTTATCCATGCCGTGCAGGGCTTTCAGAACGATGACTCGACAGAGCAATCTGTCTTCCTTGCAATCATAGCTTTAAAGGAAACATCGCCGGAAAGCTTTTGATTCTGTTTATTGCAAAAAGGTGAATAGTCTCGTGAAAAATGAGCTGCCATGAGTCAGCTATTTCGATATGGTTCTGGCGAAAAGCATCGCGAAAAATGGTTGTTCCGCAATCTTGTCTAATTGAATAGCGTGAGGGATCTGAGCAAATTGCGGGGAAACAAGTTCACTCACGTGCTATTTCCTTACAGAAAGAAAATGAGCAACGGAGAAGAAGAAGAAGTAAGGCGCAGTTTTTTGAGATGATACAAGAGATAAAAAGGTAAGTCATCGTGATTACATGTCAATGCCGCATCATTTTTTCCGTCATTCTAGTTTTTCGTGGTCTTTACAAGTACGGTTTTCATCCATCGCAGTAATAACAATAATAAAGGAGCAGAAATTTGTATTCCGAATTTGTCGTTGAATATTTCATCAGACCTTCCGTCCGAAAGTTCTATTCTGTCAGCTGAGTTGTCTTCAACCTTCCACAAAGAAAGTGCTGGTTCTGAGAGACTCCAAGTCACTCCAAGTCGTGATCGACAAAAAAAGAGGCAAAGCACGACACGACATAGTGTAGTTGGCACGAGTACTATAAAGAGGCAAGAAAACTAAAAGAGACCTTTCAGGCGTTGGAGTGAAGGTCAGGAACAATGTTTTAACGTGCCTTCTTTTAGGCTCTGGAGTTAGAAACTCTCACTTACTTGTCTACTTCTATTACTTGCTAATCTCTTTTTATTACTGGTGCCTCCAGCGCCATGCCGTGCCGTGCCTCTTTTAGTCGATCTCCTCCAAGTCTGCTATCCTACTGATAACATAATTATAGTTATAATATGGGTTAATTTGATATAAAGATACGACATACGTTCAAACATTGATGAAGCACAGCCTCTCAGTATGATTCTAATACAGGCTATCCCTAGTGACTAAAGGGTTCGTCATAGCCAGAACCCCGACCAACCGACAAAGACTTTGGTGTCATATACTGCTTATGTGCTCGTTGACAGTCTTTGCGATCAGACTGATCAGTTTCCATCACAAAGTTTGTTTTGATGTTGGTATCACAAGCTACATATGGAGCTTGAAAGGACAGGGCTTCATCATATCCAAGTTGAAGCCTTACCTACACCTGAGCAGCTTTTGAGAAACCTCTTTCTTTCTTAGATGTTCATGGCTGTATCTATGATGTTTTCCCATTTGCTCTTGCACCTCACAAAACTGAAAAGAAAAAAAAATCATTAGCTGCTGCAATATAACATTCTCTTTTAATGTTTTGAAATACAGTTGTTGGTGCTAAACAGAATAAGTCAGATGAAAATTTATCCGAGGAAATACTTAGTCCCTTCTTGGCAAGGGTCCTCTTCATGCCTTAGCTTGAAATAATTAAACTGCTTCCATTAGCACCACAAACTATGTTCTCAATCAGCTTGGGCAGAAAGAATGGTTGTCTTAGAACAGTACCTTTAATACTGCATAAAGTAGCCTACCTAGAACGTTGAGTTGGGTGATCTTCTCTGGTAATTACAGCAGCCTACATAAACAAGTCTTTACGGAACTCCTACACAGGAACATTAAAGGTATATTCAAACCTTTGTCATATTCTGCAACAATTTTACTGGTAATAAATTATATATTATAAGTTATATATATATACTGTATTGGGCTACTGGCTAATGAGATACTAGCCTATATTTGTATAGGCTGTAGAGACCAGGAAAGATATAGGATATACATCAAATATCTTTGATAACCAAAGAAAAAGCTGAACTATTAGATAGGCTACAGGAGAGGTACCCTGCCTCGAATGTACATAACCTCGAAATTTGTAAAAAAATTGTTCAGCAACAATTTCTTGGCAGTCGTGGCTAGTTGCTACTGTCAAGTAATGAGTTATATATTATAAGTTATATATATATACTGTATTGGGCTACTGGCTAATGAGATACTAGCCTATATTTGTATAGGCTGTAGAGACGGGAAAGATATAGGATATACATCAAATATTTTTTATAACCAAAGAAAAAGCTGAACTATCAGATAGGCTACAGGAGAGGTACCCTGCCTCGAATGTACATAACCTCGAAATTGGTAAAAAAAAAAAAATGTTCAACAACAATTTCTTGGCAGTCCTAGCTAGTTCCTACTGTCCAGAATTTCTTTTCAACAATTTTGAGGCCAGTTTCGAGGTTATATACATCCGAGCATGGGTACCTCTTCTGTAGCCTACCTAGGCTACCTAACAGAAAGATGAATTCTCTTCTGGGAGAGAAACTACTCTTCAGAATGGAGAGTCCTTGTGAGGTCAGAAAAAAGAAGAGAGCAAAGAAAATTGGTTCAGGGAAGTTTGACAAGTTTGATGTGATGTTGATGTGATGTTGATTTGATGTAATAGCAGCCCTGGGTTTTGGGATATCCTATTCAAAATGCTCTGATAGAGTATCTTAAACCAAGGACTTGAGATTGACTGGTATACAGTAAACATTAGGAAGAGACTACTCACCATCCACATTCATCTCCTCTTAGAAATGCTTCCAACCATTTTTGATGAGATTTGGGCCTTGTGCTACTTCAGTCTCTGCTTATATGTGGCTGGATAACTCCCCAGAAGAGCAACCAATAGCTGCGTTCTTTGTCTCGGGAGTTCTCACCGGTGGTCTCCGGTTTTTCTTATAAGCCGTTTTTGCATCCACCGGTGACTTCTCACCAGTCTTATAACCCGTTTTTGAACTAACCAGTGTCCGGTTTTATCTCACAGGTGCGGACTAACCAGAACCTGGTCGTGAGCCCGGCTTCAGCGAGGAGTTAGCCAGTTTTCATCAACTCAAGGGTGAACCAAAATGACGCGTTTTAAGGGAAGAACCGGACACTGGTGACTAAACACCAGAGACAGCCCGGAGTGCAACGAACGCAGCTAATCTGTCTACAGTACATCAGAACTTTTTCTACTTTGGCCAAGTTGATTGTTGATTTCCTGAATTTCGCTGCGCGAACAAGGGGCGGCGCGAAAAAAATTCGACTTGAAGTTGAAACGGCGCGGCGCGAAATTTTTGCCTGGCGAAGCGGATTTTTTCCGCGCGCGACGTCAAATTCGCCCAGGCGAACGCGAATTCGCGTCCGGTGGGCACCTATCTTTAAGCGGATCGTCGAAAAAGAGACACGACATGGTGCAGGGGGCACGAGTACTAAAAAGAGGCACGGCATACTGACAGAAAGCATAAGCATTCTAGTTCTCGAGCTTTTTTATGTAAAAAAAAGGGCATGCAGGACCCATTTTCCAACATACCTTATTTTAGGCTTTTGCATAACGAACTTTCACAACGTGCCATTTCATGCCTTCTTTGAGCATGCTCGCCTGAAGAATTACAATGGGAAGGATCTTTTTCGGAATGCCCTCCTTGAGCATGCTAAAAGAAGGCATGAAGTGGAACCCAGTGAGAGTACCTACCTCTACCTCTGAAGCCTAAAAGAAGGCTTGATTGAACATGGGTCCTGCCCCTCGATAATTTTCGCGTGGGCATGCACAGGCACAATAGAGCACGGCCCCATCCCCTTTTTTCACGCGAATATGCTCGAGAACTAAAAGAAGTCACGTCAGACCGAGGAATCAAAAGAAGGCATAGACGGTACATGCCTTCTGGTACAACCAGGGGCGTCACTTTCCTTTTACCTTGGGGGAGGGGCGTCCAGTTTGTGCCGACGGATTTTTGCTATATCTACCATACACTTGCTAGCTTTTAATGTGTTTTCAGACCCTCAAGAAGTTCAATCCTAAGACGCCAACCAAATGAAACACTGTTTTCCCAAGTAGAGAAAACTAGGAAATGCGCCGCTGAAGAAATTTTGTCAAACTAACGTTGATGCATCAGTTTATTTTTTTGTTTAATTCGCCCTTTTCCGGAAAAAAATTATCTGTAACTACCATACAAGTTCTAGATTTTAATGTGTTTCAAACCCCCGAGAATTTCCAGCCTGATATGCCAACTAAACGAAACATCGTTCTTCCAAATAGAGAATACTAGGAAATTGTGCCACAGGCGAAATTTTGTGAAACGCTGATGAACAGAGTGTCTTTTTGCGATCACCAGACAAAAGGTCACAGATTCTGATTTCATTTCTTGTGTATATAAAATGGTTAAAATTCACCCACGAGACTTTAACTAGTCTTCAGAATTTGATTTCTTCCGTATAACCGACAAGAATATCGACGCCCGACAAATGCATTTGGGTTCAAATGTCTGTCGTCTGAAACTCACAGAGATATTTTGCCTGAATATGTGCCAGATTTACGACCGAAGTCCTGTACTAGGCAGTTTACACGGTCAATCGGTCTTCCAAAGCTAAGCCTGCCACCTGTAAATTCGACTGACCGGTACTTGTCTTCATTTGTACCTTATTTTGTACGTAACTTTAATTCCTGAGGCTGTTTTTAAGTGTGTTGTAAATAAGTATACTAACATGTAATTGACTATCCGAAGCTAGCGTGTTTCTTATGCTATTATGGAGAATAAAGGAATTATTATTATATTATTATGCATTCAACATTTGTTTTTCTATGCTTTGCCCGACAAGACTGTAAAAAACTTCAATTCTTACGTGTAAACAGAAGCGAATGTGCCGACGAAACTTAAACTTTCGGGATGCTTTACAAAATTAGAATTCTTACATGTAAAAAAGAACCTGATGTGCCGACGAGAATACCGAAGCCCGACAAAATCATACAGCATTTGGTGTCTTCGGTGTTTTGCCCAACACAGCACTTGCCGAAACATGTGTTGCCCGTAACAGAACTTACGTGTAAAAATAACCTGATGTGCCTAGGAGACTTCGACTTCCCTGGTGCGCCCAACAAATGCTTACAGAATTTGATTTCTTACGCACAAAAAGAACCCGATTTGCTGACGAGTCGACCGACGCCCAACAAAAATATACAGAATTGTATTTCCTTTATATTGTATTTCCCTTATGTATAAAAAGAACCCGATGCGCCGACGAGAACACCCGGGAGTGCCCGGGACCCAACAAAAAAATACAGAATTCGATTTCTTTTGTGTTTTTCCCGACAAACATTTGCAGAATTTGATTTCTTGCGTTTAAAAAGGACCCGATCTGCCGTCGAGTCGGTCGGCGCCCGGCAAAAGCGTACACACTTTTGTTTCTTTCGTGTTTGCCGGCGTTGCGCGCCAACAAACTAGTCGACTTTCGGCCGGCTTCGCCCAACGAAAGTACTTTCTCAGGTCCTTTGTGGGTGGTATTACCCCTACCCTCCCCCCCCCCCTATAGTGACGTCCCTGGGTGCAACCATGCCTTCTTTTAGTATGTCATGCCTCTTTTTAGCACGCGTGTCTATTTTTAGTACCCGTGCCTCCTGCACCATGCCGTGCCGTACGATGCCTCTCTTCTGCCGATCCCGGACTAAAGTCCAGTCCACATACCCCCTCATTTTTTTTTAACTGGAAAGTATTGACACTACTCAGTTTGCGCGACAAGTATTTGACCGAAAAATTACTATTTCTGTTTTAAACTGTTTTAGCCTATTTTTTTTTTAAATTGATGGCTTGATGGCTTTGAATCTGTTAGCGCTTAGCGTGTTTTCTTTCCGTTTTATGTCCGAAATGTAAAATGATACTACCTAAGTATTCATACGGCTTATTACAAGAAACTAGTCTTTTAAAGTCATTTGCTAACAAATTCTCACATTTGGTGGAGGTTTTGACCCTGATCGCTCCAAAATATTTGCTAAGCCATATGAAAAAGCTGATTATGAATCCGGGTCGAAAAGAAATTCTGTGAATATGAGAAATTATTGGCTAAAAATACTTAAAATACGAAACGGGAGCTAAGAAAACGAGTGAATGTGCATAGTTACTCGCAACTCTAAAGTCAAACCTGATACGATTACACTTCTTCCTTCTCAACAACTAGCGCCATCACCCGTCTGCCTGTTGTCAATTTTCCTCTTATATATGTTGTCGTGCTTTGAAGTTTTTTTTACTGGAAATTCGCTTTTTAAAGAAGTTTTGTCCCCTCCTTTGTGAGTTTTTTCAACACAAAATTTTAAATTCTTTTCCTCTTTTTTGTGTTAATTATTGAAGTATTGTTGCAATCTTGTTCTTGTGTAATTATTGAAAATTTGACTATTTAAAAGCGCAACTTTATATAGTTATGTTTGACGAGAGAACAAATATTCGTTTTTTTGTTTTTCGAATAATAAAGATTAATTGATTGAAATGTAGCCACATCCATTATTCTCCCATGAAATGAATTTTCACAATTAACCCCCGCCTCTCGCGTCGTTTGAAATTGGTTCAGTCAGAGTTAGAGATTGTAAAAACGAATCAGAATCCCCGATTCTTGAATATTACGCGTAACAGGCTGTGTCCTTCCACAGTGAAGAGATACTGGGAGTTAACGGATGGAAGCTGGTAATTTATTTATTTGTGACCCGGTTTTTTGGATAACAGCGGAGTATGAGTAAAATACACAAAGTAAAGTACACATATTAAAACACTAAACAAAACAATGTAAATAAACATGGCTACATTCTTTTCATATAGTTTAAGAACACACTAAATAGACTTAAAACTTTTACACAGTGACAGACACATTAAACGGGTTTAGAAATGAAAAATTGGCTAATAATTTCGTGGGCTGAGAGGGCAGGATGTTTGTGCAGGGTAAATAGATTTGAATGCGAACGAAAGAGTGTGTTGATACTATCCTGGACGTTAAAATTCGAAACCAATTCACAATTACGAAAGGATTAGTAATTTGTTTTTCTTTCGGGGACTTTGAATAGAAATGCAGCAACTCTATTTCAGTGGCCAGCGATCAGCTCGTGGAAGGTAGCTAACTGCATGAACACTTATTTTTCGTTTATCGTTCATCAAGCATAAAACACAGGTACAAGCGCGTAGAGGCACCACTAATCACACAGGTAGAAGCGCGTAGAGGTAGCCTACCACAAATCCGGCAAGGAAATTGCACTATATGAATATCGATTGTACGTGAATACCGGAGCAACGAAGTAACGGATTTTCATCGGGTCTTCGAACCTCTTCAAGTGAATAAGTGATGGGTAACTAGATTGCCCTGTCTCAGTCCTTTTCAGTTAAACTTTAAAAGTTTCCGTAGAGTTTTGTAGAGTGCAACAGTAATAAGATAAAATGCAATTCCAGGTTCCAGCAGGAGGAGCGACGGCTGGCTGTTGAAGAACAGGAGACAAGTTTCGCCCCGACAGTTCCCATTCACGACTTTAATCCCTTCGCCCTAGGAAAAACTGTTTCCCAAAGCACCAGCCACTGTCTCCAGGAAGAAACTCCATCACCCTGGCCTGAGGAGATAGCAGTCCCAAAAGAGCATCTGAAAGAACCAGAGCCTCATTTATTCCCTGATAAAGACGTCTGCTTCTCCCCAGTTGTTGCTTTGTCAAGCACTAACTCATCGCTGATCGCTGCTCCGGAGTCCCCGGGGGTGCGGCGCGACTCGGAGCACGAATCTGCCAGTGAAGAAAGTGATGCAGAAACCCTGTTTTCGTACTCTCTTGTGGACAAAGCTACGCTCAAGCGATTGACCAAAGAGGACCTTTATTTATTGTGGCAAGCGGCCGAGTCAGAGCTGAAGTCGCAAGTTGAAAAGTTGCGACTTCAAAAGATGGCGCTTCAGAATGAAATTAGAGTTTATAAAGGTGTCGCGAATCTTGAGTAAGGTGTGAGTTATTTAGTTTTAACACGTTCGAGAAGGTTCAGTTGTCTTTAGATACATTATGTAGTCGGATATTTCAGTGATAGAATAGTGCAATTTCCAAAGAGTTTCTAGTTCATGCGCTTCTTCTTTTCGAGGCTCAAAATTTCCTGAGAAAATAGCTGAAGCAGACTATCGCAAATTTGGTTTTATTATAGATGAAGTACTATAATGTTGTGGGCAAAAATTGGGTTATTGTGGTCGGATTTCTGTCCTTCCAGTCCCCAAATGCGACCGTGTCTGCGAGCCTCAATTTAGCCGTGCTCAATTTAGTCGTCCTTAAATTGTCTCCGTCTTGTCTTTTTATTACTGCCTTGTTAAGTTCTAACGCCGTTTTTTCTAAGCCTTTCCTTAGAGAAATGATTTCCTTAGAGAATGACTCTGCAGACAAAAATCACAAATAAAAGTAGAGAAAAATGCAGCTGAGACGGGACCGAGAGAAGGCCTAAATCAAGTCATCATTCATCTGGTTTTGTCTGACATGGCAATGACTGATAGATAAAATATAAATAAAAATCAACGAAGAAACCAAAGAATATGGGGTTTGTAAAGGGAAACGAATATACTGAAATAAAAGGCGAGTAACCGCCTCCCTTCTTCAGCGTAGACAGAAAATTTCGAGGAAAAATGCCAAAACGAGGATGAAGATCAACAACCAAGAAAGCCAAAACAAAGCAGAAAAACAATAAGAAACCGAAAATTAAAACAAAATTGGAAGAATTGAAAGCCTAAAATAAAGACAGCGAGCCACTCACCAATACCCGCGAATAACAATTACGACTGTTCTGGCTCGGTACTAGCGAGTGACCCCATTTTCGTTCAAATTCAAATTCACGTTATTAATCCAAAAATTCTTCATTGCGAAAAATAGCATAGGAAAATGTCAATAAAAATTCACTAGCATACAAGTACATGCTATAGTTAACCAACTTGAGCGGTTTTGAGCCTGAAGGGGACCATGACCATTGCCAAGAACGGCCGAAAAACAGCTCCAATAAAATTCAGCTGACGTCTCCGTTTGCACTATCAAATATGATTCGCAGTCAGCTTAGGCTGAAGGAATACTTAAGTACAGACTATACTATTACTTTACATAATCTTCATTCAATATACAATTTTGTTTCTTAATTTGGTCCATAATAAAGTATTACTAGTATTATACACAATTTGTTTGTGTGACAATAATATTCGTTTGTTGATTTCTTCGTTGATTTTGTGTGATATGTCAGGCCAATGTGGTTTACGACATTATAGACAAAATAAAACGGCTGTAAGGAGACAAGCAAGAGAAGTAAAACGGCATTTGGCTAGCATGACTGAGACATGCGGCTTAAATTAAGATTTTTTTGCTCTGTGTTTCTATCGTTTTTTAAACCAGGTTTAGTTCAAAAATTAGTTCACGCGAACGATGACAGCTAAAACATAGGCTACTTGGGTTGCATATTTGGCTATTTCTTTGTGTTAACTGGGGAAAACCCGATGAAAACTTTTCGAGAATTAGTCGTACGGAGTTGTACGAAACAGTATCGTGCAGTAGTAACTGTTGTCACTGCATGCTACTACTAGCAAACTCGATGCTACTACAGCAAGAGTCGATGCAATCGGATACTACTACTTAAGATTAACCCAGTCGGAGGCTTGTTAAATCAAAGTATTCCATACTACTACATAACAATAAATGCAACTTTTTACAACTTTTTCAACTACCATACAACTACAGTCAAAGAATTTTTCATCGGGAAGAACCAGATAGACCTACATCCCAAGTAAGACGATACAAATACTCGGATACGATACAAATTTTCAACGGATTTTCGATCCGAATTTCAAATTCTCAAGCTCGCATCCGACTACAAGAAAATTTACTGTGCATCTGCATGTTACTTTGCGCTAATGGGAACATACTAGATATTTCAAACAGTGATAAGAAACTTGTGCGAAAGTATTGTCCAAGCAGAGGTATGTTAATTTGAACGTTGCCTAACTTTGAATCGCAAAAGCAAACACTGAAACCCATACCAAAGATATGTTATAATTTCTTTTTACTTGATTGAACAGATCACTCAAAGTGCAGCATTTCCGGAATTTCTGGTACCTCCCTCCACCACTACTACCCATCGAGGTAGGATCCGACCGGGACTTCGAAATGGATCATATAAGGAAAATGACCTTTCTACGTTCCAAAATTGTTCAATCGCTTTATTCTTTTCGCCCCAAGACGTCCGACAGCATTTCCGGGACTCTGTCTCCAACTTCCCTCAGTGTGGCTGTCAGATACACAAATGGATTGTCCAGGGCAGTGGTTCCCAACCTTTTCCGTATCGCGTACCCCTAATTAAGGTTCAAAAATGTTGCGTACCATCATTGTTCTACTATTTTAATAAGATCTCAGAGCGCCAAAAAGACGTCATTTATTCTCATAAATGATAAGCGATTAATGTGTACAAATATATATAAATAAATGGGATACTTGAGGCTGCAAGGTCGTCAATTTTATTCTCGTCCGTATACTGGTAAAGGGTCAGAAAGACACTTGGGTTGTTTCTGTCAAACTTAACTCAAGTCTCTTGACGAAAGTAGACATTTTCGAATTCATTGATTTGGGACATTCGCGTACCCCTTACGAGGGTCTCGCGTACCGCTTTGGGTACGCGTACCCCCGTTTGGGAACCACTGGTCTAGGTTATCTTCCCTTGCCATCGATTAAGTTCTTCTGATCATCTGAACCTTCGCAAGCATTTGAAACAAAGACCATTTCAGAACACAAGCGAAAACGTTATTTTATGCCAATTTATCAGATATCACGTGAATCCTGAATATTTTGCCCTTATTCCTTCTGTTTCTTCTTCCACTTTTTTTGCACCGCCCGACGTTTCATTTATAGGCCGTCTAAGTTTAACAACAGATGCTTCCTTGAGTCTGTAGGTAAACAGCAGGAGAAAAATAAGTGCGTAAGATGGCGTTCAGACCAAAGCATCCCAAGTTAGTCAAAACTTTGCTCGGTCGCTCAACTTATCGAAAAAGAAGAAGTAGCCTATTTCAAAGTAAAAAAAAAATAGGATTGCAACTTGCTGGTGGTGCCAGAATGCTGGAAAAGTTGGCTATTAGCTGGCATCAAATGTGTTGTTCTATCTTTTCACTTGACTGTTTCGTTAACAAGAAAAGTTAGGGAAAAATTGAGAGAAATGTTGAAAGAAGTTTACCTCTACTGCATACGTTTTATTTCAGCCGAAGCTGGCTGCGAATAGTGGTAGGTAGTGCAGACGTGTAAGTCAGCTGATACTTATTCCAGCATATATCGGCCCTTCTTGGCAAGGTTCAGGCTGTATCTATATTTTCTAAGATGGATAGGTCAAATAAAATATTGTTGAATTAAAAAGTTTGTTTAATAATATTTCTAGAATTACTTATGATGTAGATGACATTAATAAGGATAGATCAGGGTAAGTTAGGATTTGACGTCATCGAAGGAGGTAGGAGACATAGCATCAAGGTCCCGATGAAAAATTTCTCTCAAAACAGTAGTACGAAAAGTAGCCTGCAGTACTAACTGATGCTACTACTTCAAGGCTACCGTGTCACTGCATACTACTATTAGCAAGACTGGATGCTACTATGGCAAGATAGGATGCTACTGGCTACTTAAGATTGGACCAGTCTGAGGCACATTAAATGATAGTATTATTTGCTATTACATAGTATTGCATGTAACTTTTTCGTACAACTACCATACAACTACGCAGGCTACAATTTTTTCATCGGGGTGGTGTCAAATCTAACTTGAAAAGTGAGAAAGAATTGCTTACAAGCCTGAAGGGACCCCTGCCTAAATATCGTTGGAATGAATATCAGCTGACCGGTTTACGCCATAGACCACAGTTTCATTAGTGTTATGGATTGTTGAGTAAAATGAGCTAATGTTTCTTGGCCGAATTATTTCAAAACTTTAGTGTGAAGAAACGTACTTGCAAATCAGTGAAAGATGTATATTATCGGAAGTTCCATAGCAGATAACACAAGTATGCGCGGTTTCAACAGATAACTCTTAGGATGCTGGTTATTATGTTTCTGAAACGTTACTCAATAAAACGTTGTGCATAAAAGAAGAGCCGAACAAACATTTGCTAACTATTTGTTTGTCATCGTGGTATCGGAAAAGCCAACCAGATGTTTTTTCGGCGGTTTTCCAGCTCTTTCCTCCAGTGCTTGTTCCTGCATAATGTTTAATGCATAACATTTGCGAAATCATAATAGATAACGTCCCAAGTGTTATCTGTTGAAACTGCTAATACTTGGGTTATAAAACTTCTGACAGTGTATGAGTCAGTGTGCAAGACAAAAGTCCAGTCCCCCCCCCCCCCCGTGAACGAAATGACAATCCTAAAAGAATCCTAGTCCCAGATAATCCCTAATCATGTATTAGCTGGGTACCCGAAATAGCTTGCATACTTACGAGTGGGTATACTAGAGTAGAATAACTGGAAACAGCTTCATTCTTAACCCGGCCGCATAGTACCAAAGTTTTGGCCGACACCCCCCCCCCCCCCCCCCCCGAACCTGAAATACAATGAAGGCCAGCCCGGCCACAACTAGAAGCACTAAAGTGTCTCGACCAGCTTCTTCGGGTTATCGCCGATATCTTCCAGAACAGCATGCTTCAACTTCATGGAGTTCCAAACATGACTCAAGCAGACCCTTCGTTCGAGCCACGTTCGTAATCCATGCAGTCAAGTCTTTAGTGGTAGTGTTCCACCGCCACCGCGGTTTTCACCAGCATATGTTTTCCGCCACCTTTTAATTCAGGTAGCTCAGGTAGCTTGTGCAGGTAGTTTCAGATTTAAATCTTTAAATGTGACAAGGGTGTTTACCGCCACCCAGGAAATCTTAATTCCCCAAGAGGATTAGAGGGTAGGGCCAATACTCTATATGACTAAGTCCAAAACACGCCAGTGATTCTCAGGAAGAAGGAGTAAACGTGTCCGTAGCGACTGAAACTCAATGACTCAAATCCTGATTCAGCGCAGCTGTGACACCGTTTCTTCCGCAGGTATCCGGAGATTCTGCATCGGCAGGGAGAGATAGTCATCAAGAGTATACTTGTCAGACCTAATATTTTGATGGGGTGTCGCGCACCAACCGTATGAAGTATCACGGATACTGAAAGTAAAATTACGTATCAAGAAGGAAAGCCTTCAAAAGAAGTATTTCTGCGGGCGATTTCTCACCTTTTGAAATTTGAATAGTTTGCGGGCCTTGCGTTGTACAGTTTCTTTAATTGGACTTAAAATAAATAATTATTTGAAACATTATGCTCAGTCCTGATACTAGCAAGGATTACCGTAGATAACGATAACGTAGCGGTGGTGGCGGTAAACCCCTCTTCGCATTTAAGGATTATATCTGGAACTGCATGAACCAGCTACGCCTAACACTCAAAATGCCCACGATCATCTCTTTACGGCTCAAAATGCCGCCCACGACTCAAAATGTCCACTAAAATGACAACAACTCAAAATGCCAACGAATCAAAACTTCCACGATTGGATAAATTTGAGGTTTTCAGTCCGTAATTAGGCGTGATTGAATGACGAGAGGAGTAGACCGAGTATCAGAATTACGATAATCGTTTGATGCATTCTATAATCTCAGTTATAAATATAACACTGGTTTATTATTATTTACAAGAAACATTTGTAGCCTATTGCGTTGTGGTTAAATGCCGCAAAAGTGCTGTGCTTTCTTCAGGAAGCTTCTGACTGATACTGAGCCCCCTTGGAACTTCTCTTAAACTGCTTGAATTTGCTGGTCTTTCCGGACCATTCTTCGGTTCCTTCGTCTGAAGTCGGCTCTAGCACCGATCTGGAGGAGGTCTGATTCCATCTCGTCTTGGATGGTCTGAACTTCTCGCAGAAGTCGAAATAAACGTGGTCGGGCTGTAATTCGTCTGTTGAGGATTCGGTGCCAGGCCTCAACGTGGTTCGTGGTCCGTCATTATCATGTTGATTACAGGTTTTCGGTGGAAACGGAGAATTCGAACTTAGCCAGGTATCTATAAAGAAAACAAGAGGTGTAATGTTAAGATTGTCGCCTAATAACTTTTCTAGAGCACGGCCCTATAGAGTCGACAGTAGACCGTACAGCGCTTGAAGCGGTAAAGAAGCAACTAAAAAATTAACAAATATATTGCAGTCATTAATCGATGCCGTTGAAGCACAAATACAGTAAAACGAACTTGATAATAGTACTACACAAATGTCAGGGAACAGATTCTTTAAAAAAGCCTTCGATAGGTTTTTATCGTTACGCTTCTACACTTTTGTCGCAGATTTCCAAGTTCCAGTCAAAGCCTAGCAAGATATTATAAGGGTTTCTTTTTTTCAGCCAAATAGATACACACCTTCAAGATAGTCGTTGAACTCGTCAATCCCGGTACTGAAGATGAAGATGCACGAAGTCCATACCAGCCGAACAGAACGTACCGTCTTGGTAGAAATACTAGGGCCAAGCATTGGCAGAAGAAGCTCGCGAAGTCATGATTGCTGGAGTATACAACCTGAAGTCCAAGGCCCTGCGCATACCTCCATACGGCTTGAGCGAAGTGAAAATATTATCCAATATGCTTCGCTCCCGGGTAAACGATGAAGATCTGAAAGTCGGCGATGAGACATCAATTCCAAGGTCTTCGATCTTCTCTGCTAGTCAGTGCCTTCACTTCGACTCTTTTGGGGGGGGGGGCAGGAAGCAGCCCGAGGGAACCATTTTTCCGTCAACGAAGGCGTGACTAGTAAAAATCTGCTTGTACTGCTTTGGTGCTGCTCTGAAGGTACCATCGACGAACCATCTTTCGGCAATGGCCAGTCGTCCTAGATTTTCATCTGTCGCGAACATCAGCACGCGGTCACTGTCGGCAGAATCGCCAACGAGAAAAGCTTCACCTCTCTTTGTTTCCCTCCATTCCGGACCCAGGTAGATGTCGTCCCGACTTGCTGGCTCCGTCGGACTTGTTGCGCATCGTGCTCGGAAAATTGTGTTCTTGGCTGAAACGAAGCTTGGTAGTTCTTCGGAGATATTCGTTCCGTGTTCGTGCTCAAGTTTCCTTTGGACTTGGTTGAAGATTTGAAGCGCCCACGTGTTTGGATTTTGAACAGCCTCCTTCTTTAGCAGCTTCGCCATTATGAGCGTGTTCCATCCTACTTACCGTAGTTACTACGCATGACGTCACGAATTCTGGTTTTTTTCCGTAAAGGCTGGAACGATTTTTCTATTTTTCAGCAGGATATCATGCCACGGGCGAATCCGGCCAATCACGTTGCAGAGATGCGTAGTTACTACGCTTACGACGCTCCCGAGCATGGTCAGCAAATAGTAACTATTAGCTACTATTTCGAGAAGGTTGGAACGGTTAGCGTAGTAAATTTCCGTGAGGATGGAACGGAAATAGTAACTAATAGTAACTATTGTTAGAAAGGTGGAACACGCTCTTTCTGGATATGTCCTGCGCAGGGTTCAGGCAAATGAATGTCGTGATCCTGTGTTATGCGGAAAAGGTCGTCGACTAAAACTCCTTGTCCCCTGCAGCTGCGTCTGGAACATCGCTTCGCTTCTTTCTGTTTGACCAGGGACCCATAAATTTCCTGTAATGACTCGCCATTCAGGGGGCTTGTCATTTCCTATGCTTCTATGTTGCTATGTTGCCCGAGCCTCACCCAGTTTCCAAAAATTCCACTTGGGTCGAATCGGCGTTCTTGCTCAGATAGACAAAATTTGCTGGGACTATTCAGCATACCACCAGGTACCTAAGCTAGGACAAAAGATACAGGATACTCTTCCATTACAGAGAAATATTCCTAGTTCAGCACAACAGCTGTGAAAAATTTTGTCTATCTGGAAAGTCGGGTATTTTATCCCCGTGAGTGTTTCTCGAACTATCTGACGCTCGATCAAGAGCGCATCAGAAATCTCTTATTGACAAGCCCCCTGAATGGCGAGTCATTCCAGGAAATTTATGGGTCCCTGGTTTGACGTATTTGTATCCTGCAATAGTTCGACATAAGTTTGGAAAATTGCATCAAGCACCGTATTTCAAATGGGACGTCCGAGACACAATGTCTTCCAAGGTCATGCATAACTTTCGAACGGGTGATCGGATCTTAATGAAACTTGATATCTGGAAAGAAGTCATGTGTCAGATGTCACATTTCAAGTCTCGACCAAATCCGATGAATGTGGGGGGGGAGTCGGAAGGGGAACCGTAAACCATGTGACACACTTAGAGTGGATTGATCGGGATGAAACTTGGTGGGAAGAACAAGCAGAAGACCTAGATACGTCAGTGATGGAACCGGATTGGATTTGGCACTATGGGGGATGTGCAGATGTGCTAGGACGATGAAACTTAGCTTGGACATTAGAGAATTGACACGATTGGCTTAGAAATAGTCAGTTTCCCAACTCAGTCATCGTGGGGGAGTGGAGGAAGAGGGGATTCTTGAATCTTGAGGTATGTATAACTTTTGAACGAGTGATCGGATCTTAACGAAACTTGATATTTGGAAATACCTCGTGTCTCGGATGTCCCATTTTGTGCGTGGGGGTGGGGGGGCGGAAATCTTGTGACACGCTTAGAGTGGAGTGATTGGGATAAAACTGGTTGGGAAGAACGAGGACTAGAACTATATACATCAGTGACAAAATCGGACCGGGTTCGGGCACTGTGAGGGGAGTTGGTGGTGGGGGAATTCCTGTGATCGCGTATTAAGGTACTTCCAGATGTGCTCGGGCGATGAAACTTTGCTTGAACATAAGATACAAGATTGGCTTACAAATTGTCACTTCTCAGATCCGAAGTACTAAGGTACTTAAAGTACTAATCCTAACCACAAAGTACAAACAAAAATTTAAACTAAGTATACATTTTAACTCAAGGGTTTTGCTCAAAACTTGATTTTTAGCACCCTTAAAGTGGGTTTGTTAACCGAAAAGTCAAAAAAAATACTTTAGCCAAACGACATCCCCAACCCAAGGGCCCATGATCATTTTTGCCTCAAGGGTTTTGCTTACAAGTGAATTTCTGTACAAATAGTAGTTAGAACAAAATATAAATTTTCACGATTCCATTGAGCTTATCATCATTTGTGCTTCAAGTTTTCATTAGAGATGAATCTCTAGCGCCCTTAAAGTGCGCATCATCACGGCCAAATGCACAAATAAAATAATTTCTAAGGACCCATGATCATTCTTATTTCAAGGGTTTTGCTTACAATGGATCGGAATTAAACCACACGAATTGACGAATTCCTACTTTCATCGCACGACCCAGCCTTGCAAGTGCCGTGTGAGCTTCCAGCTCTTGTTAATCAAGGAATCATTCTTACCTTCGTGATGCAAGTTAACTGGTGGATTTGGATATCCTGGTTTTTGGGATCCCAAAACGTAAGTTGAGGGATACCTATGACTTCACAAAAGTTGTCCGTCTGTCCGTCCGTCTGTAAGCACGATAACTCTCGAAGGGAATGAGATATTTTGATGAAACTTGGTGTGAGGATTCGTTGGGTCGGCGGACCAGTCGAGTTCGTAAATGGGCTTTGTAGCCCTACATTTAGGGGTGGGGGAGGGGTTTCAAATTAAGGGGCAAACAAAATATTTTGAAACAGCTAATGTGATAGTCGATTATGGGGTAAGAAGACATGCTGAACACGATGGTGAAAACCATTTTGTAATCGGACAAGTAGTTCGCCCGGAATCCGGCCAAAACCGGAAAGTTTGTTAAAAGTAAAAGTTTTATTTGAAGTTGATTAGATGTTTGATTTAGAGGTAGGAAGACATGCTGAAGACGATGGTCAAAACCATTTTCTCGACGGACAAGTAGTTCGCCCGGAATCCGGCCCAAACCGGAAAGTTTGTTAAAATTAAAAGTTTTATTTGGAGTTGATCAGATGTCCGATTTAGGGCAAGAAGACATGCTGAACTTTTATGTCAAAACAATTTTCTTCCCGGACATGTAGTTCGTCCGGAATCCGGCCAAAACCGGAAAATTGTTAGAAGTTAAAGTTTTATTTCTAGCTGACTAGATAACCGATTTAGGGGTAAGAAGAGACGCTGAATCCGTGTGTGACAATCATATTTTACCCGGACATATAGTTCGACCGGAATCCGGCTGGAGTCGGAAAACTTGTTATAAGTTAAATTTTTATTTGAAGTTGATTAGATGTTCATTATTGGGGAAAGAAGATATCCCGAGTTCGTTTTTGAGCTTTCTTTTTTCGCTGGACAAGTAGTTCTAGAGTTCGGCCGAAACCGGGAAATTGGCAGAAGTGGCAGGAACTTTTCGTCAAAACAGATATGACTTATACGGGTAATTACACATGCTGAATCCATATCTGAACTTGGTTTTCTCAGATGATTAGCTATTTGGCCTTAATCTGTTTCTGAATTTTAATTGCAAGAATGTTCAAGGATTCTGGCGATGACTGGATCTGGCTAAGACAAGACCCAGTTGTCTGCATCAGATATTGAATTTTTGGGATCCCAGCGAAAAGTTTGGTCTTGTTCTTTCTGGGTTGGATACGACATTGCTTCTTTACTTTAACGCATACAATTCTGAACTGATCAAGAAACCAAAAAAGAATTCCTTTTGAAGCCTTTACCGTGGTTAATCCTATCCCTTATAATCTCGTAGTCCGCTGTCCCAGGATGATTTTGGCCTCCCTTGTGGACAGTTTCGGCTGTCGGCATTGTAAACTAGGACAATATTAGCCTACCCTCTGACCACTTTGAACTGTCGGCATTTTAGGCCGCCGGCACTTCGAGGTCGTGGGCATTTTGAGACGTAGGCAATTTGAGTCGTGGGCATTTTAATCGTGGCCATTTTGATCGTCGGCATTTCGAACCGTGGGCATTTTAATCGTGGGTATTCTGAGCGTGGGCATTGTGAGAGTGGGCAAAAAGATCGTGGTGATTTTGGGAACCACACACCAGCTACACTGTAAAAAGTCCCTCCGTACTAAAGATTCAAGATTTAAGAATTAAAGATTCAAGTTAACTGCAGTATTTACTCCTCAGATTCATCTTATCACTGTTTGGTATTAATCTTATCTGCGTAGAGATAAGAGTATTCCGAGTAGCAAATACTGCAGTTAAATTTAATCTTTATACGGAAAAACTTTTTATAGTGTACCTGCGCTACCTGCATTAATGAGTTGGCGTAAAACTGCTGTGTTTCCTTTTTGCTTCGTTGCCATGACCCCAAGGTTTTCTTGTGCAATAAATTCATTCATTCATTCATTCATACGGTGGCGGTGGACCTACCAAAATATTTGACCCTTTCGTCTGACCCAACTATTCCTCCTGATGATGCAAGATTTTCTGGGTGGCGGAAAACATTCGGCGGCGCTGTAACACGGTGGCGTTGGGACACCCACTTCAAGTCTCCAGCGCCCTTGTTGGCCCTCCGCCAACCAGCACTACACAGAACCATAACCTTAACCCAAGTGTGCCGATCTAAAGACAGTAAAAGTGGGAAAGACTGGAAACTCCCGTAAGCCCAATGAGTCACAACAATCAGCGCCGTTCAGCGGATGTTCTTTCGTTAAAAAGTCGCTCTGTTGACATTTTCTTCCATCGCTCTCCGCAGAATCATCATCAAAGCACGTTTTGTTGATTTTTTTCGTTTCGTTTATGATGAGCATCCGGTCTCCATTCAGATTTCCTCTTTAATTGGAATAAGAAACAAGTAGGAAAAGAATAAATCGCTTTTTTATGGGAAAAAATGTTGAATTCACGATTTCGAATCAGTTCATTTCGACAGACATTGCCTACTCACGCCCTCTTGCTTTGGTAATATTAATCATCATACTGCTCGAAATTGGCCATATTCCTGTTCAGCGCTTCCAAGCGGACTAGTTTCTGTTAATCCCCCTATGCCTCACCATCAGCACTTGGATCAGACATGGTAAAATAGGCCTACAGGTTAGCGAGTGAAAAACCTGTCATCTGTGTCCCAGGTAGTGGAGGTTTTGCATGTGTTTCAGCAGCAGAAAGTGAAAGTGACCCACTACCCTATGGATCCGACTTTTTACAATGTCTACACAAGTGTTGGTTATGAGCTGTGTAGCCATAGTAAAAAGTCTAATCGCATAGGGGAATGGGTCACTTTCACTTTCTGCTGCTGAAACATATGCAAAACCCCCATTACCTGGGACACGGATGACAGGTTTTCCACTCGCTAACCTGTAGGTCTATTTTACCATGTCTGATCCAAGTGCTGATGATGAGGCATAGGAGGATTAACAGAAATTAGCCCGCTTGGAAGCGCTGAACAGGAATATGGCGAATTGGACAGTCCAAAAGTACAAACGCTAGGCAGCGCTTCGATCGATTTTCAGAGACCCGATTTGATCGACGTCACCGGTCTTTCCCACTATTATTGTCTTTGTGCCGATCAAACACTGAACCACAATCGTGTTTACGCGAGCTAACACAGTTTACGTTGGAAAAATAAATGTTTCCGGAGTGGGGTGCGAAAGCATAATCCATCTGATGGATATTCAGGCTAAGGTTTGTTAATAATAAACTAGACCTACGTTGCCTGAGCAATGTGAAATGTTGCATTGCAGCATCCTTTGTTCGGCTTCGCCCACTACTTTGGTTTTTTTTCTTCGCTCTCGGTTATTTGCTGAAGTTGTCAACCCATCCAGGTTTTCAAAATGGTATGTTGCAAGAAGATTTTTTTTCTGGATGATGACACAATCCGTAATCACATGGCTAGCGTTGAAAAACATCAAAAAAACAGACTATCGAAAGTAGGGACTAAATTGACTTTGCAGCCAGTTGAACTTTATCCTTTTCAATCGTAGACATCGTGATTGGTGAAAACTTGGAATATTATTTTATATAACCTAGTTGGTATTCTCAAGCTATCCGTAACTTTTCAGAATCAAAATACCATAGACGCCACTCTACTAATTATTCCGAAACTATGCCATTGTTTTATAGAATAGGATTAATAAGTACACCAACTAGCAAAAGTTGGAGTCCCTCGTCGCCGAAGGTGATTACGGTACAACAGCAGATTGTTGCCTACAATTACCCTACATGTCTCACAATTGGGATCGTCCTATTTTTGGTTTCAGCGTGTACCTTACTACTGAAGTTGTCAACCCCTTTAAACTGTCAAACTGTTGTATCTCATGAAGGAATTTTCGTACCAAAAAACGGATGACACAAGTTTGAAAATTTAAGGTATTTTTTTATTTTTTTTTTAGATTTTGGAAAATGTGAAAATAAAATATATTGCTTATGATGAAAGTGTAAGGGACGTTAAAGTAGGGTAAACTGTTAGGTATTTTTGGTATTAATGTCACTGAGTTGGAGGTGGAGACGTAGCCACTGTTTTAGTCCAATCTAAAACAGGAAAAAATGGAAGAAGAAGCTACGCGGGATTAAAAAAAAAAAAAAAAAAAAAAGCGGATGACACATACATTGATCAGCTCATCAAGGTCTATGGATGGCCATTAAAAAAATCTATCGGTAGTAGTTCGAAAGTTGACTTTTTTGCGTAGGCCAACTTTCTAGTATCACCACTTATAAAGGAGCTAAGGATAAGCTCTAATTTCTTTTGCAAGGAGAGAACTTTTAAAGTTTAAGAGGCACATCTGATACCATTTCTCTTCCTCAACCCCAAGTGCAGAAAATGGAACAAAACTCAGCAGAAATCACGAAAAGAAATGGGTAGAAACAATAGATGGCAGTCGGACCCATGGGAAAATGCCACTTTTTTTCTGTCAATTTTTCTATTCCTGCTCAAAGAAGATATATTGGCTGTGGGGCCGGGGAACTATCGCACATATTTAGCACCAATAGATTTTGGTCCAACTTCAGTTTGAAACCCGTGTCTGCCTGCTTGCCTGCTAGAACGGAGCTTTCCGCTCGAAAGTAGAAAGATGGTTTGATGAAACGAAAGCTCGGCTGCACAACTTCAGATAGTCCTCTCTGACATGGGCTATACAACTCCACTTGACTTCACACACCGTAGGCTCGGGCTCGACGACAAGCAAAAATCATCCCTTTTGGACGCAGGCAAGTTCCCCGAGCTTCCCAAAATGTCATGTCATGTTCATCAATCCGGCCGAAGGTCCACACTTTCCGTAAGAACCGCAGGGGTTAGACCCTTACCCTTTTCTAGCAATAAGCTGAAATCGGGGTGCTAGGGAAAACAAAAACAAGAGCTGAAAGCTCATATGGCACTTGTAAAGATAGTTAGCATGTTTTCCAGATACGGTTTGCAGTTGTCAAGGCTGGATCTCTCTTCCTATGTTCCTTTCATCAGAAGACGGACTTGATCTAGTAAATTGAAATGGTTATTCCACTCACTGACAACTGTTTCAGAATAGAAGTTTTGTCGTACTCTGGTTCCAGTTCGCGTATAACTCAGTCGATGGTAGTAGCAAATACTCTAGCTGTGATAATTCTGTGCCCGAATTGGATCTGACCAAAGTAGCTGGAAGGTTTTTCACGAGATTTCTGGTGGTCCCTTTTGAGCTCCGCACATCGTTACTGGTATTGGTCTGGACTTAAAACAAAAGATCTGGGACATTAGCTCTTGCCACTTATCAAGTTATATTCCCATCCGATAACCCATTGGAAAGTTATGCATGCCATTAGCTTCCGGGTTTCATACCCCTCCTTCAATTCAACGTGGTCCGGTCCCTGATACGACTGCAAAGTTTCCTCGTCATAGATAATCTGGAAGTACCCCAAGTCGTTGTCACTGGCATTCCGGGAAACCCCCCTCCAGCTTACCTACAATTCCCCGATCCGGTCCTGACTGATGTATCTAGGATTTATGCTTTCGTTGTCACTGGCATTTCGGGAAACCCCCCTCCAGCTCACCTACAATTCCCAGGTCCGGTCCTGACTAATATACCTAGGATTTATGCTTATTGTCCCCACCAAGTTCCATCCTCGTTTCACGAGATTTCCGGTGCCCCCCTCCATCTCCTACCCCCCCCCCCCCCCCCCCGCCAGTTACCGGATCAGGTCCAGACTTGAAACTGAACTTGTTCTTGAGTCCTGTGAAGTTTCATTCATATACATGAAGTTTCATTCATGTATCTAGGATTTATGCTTTCGTTGTCACTGGCATTTCGGGAAACCCCCCTCCAGCTCACCTACAATTCCTAGGTCCGGTCCTGACTAATATACCTAGGATTTATGCTTATTGTCCCCACCAAGTTCCATCCTCGTTTCACGAGATTTCCGGTGCCCCCCTCCATCTCCTACCCCCCCCCCCCCCCCGCCAGTTACCGGATCAGGTCCAGACTTGAAACTGAACTTGTTCTTGAGTCCTGTGAAGTTTCATTCATATACATGAAGTTTCATTCATGTATCTAGGATTTATGCTTTCGTTGTCACTGGCATTTCGGAAAACCCCCCTCCAGCTCACCTACAATTCCTAGGTCCGGTCCTGACTAATATACCTAGGATTTATGCTTATTGTCCCCACCAAGTTCCATCTTCGTTTCACGAGATTTCCGGTGCCCCCCTCCATCTCCTACCCCCCCCCCCCCCCCCTCCCGCCAGTTACCGGATCAGGTCCAGACTTGAAACTGAACTTGTTCTTGAGTCCTGTGAAGTTTCTTTCATAGACGGTGTCCCGTTCGAAAGTTATGAATGTCACAAAATTCCAGATTCCCCATCCCTCCACTTCCTCTATGATGAAAGAGTCGGGGTAGGGACTATTTCTAAGGCACTTTGATCGGGTCCCTAATATGCGTGCCAAGCTTCGTCGTCTTAGCACATCTGAAAGTACCTTAACTCGCGATCACCGGAATTCCCGGAAACCCTCTCCAATTCCCCCACTGTGACACGATCCGGTCCTGTTTCGTCAATAATGTATCTAGAGTTTACGCATCTTCTGTCAACCAAGTCCCATTGCGATTCCTCGACTCTAAGCGTTTCACGAGATTTCCGGTGCCCCCCTCCAGTTCCCCCCCCTCAGTTATCAGGTCCGGAACGGACTTGAGACTGAATATCTGAGACACTTGTCAAGTTTCATACACGCCCAATCACCGGTTCTAAAGTTATACATGTCACTTGATTCCTGATTACCTAGTCCCTCCACTCCCCCCCCCCCCAACGATGATCGGATCGGGGAATGGAGTATTTTTAAGCCAGTCTGCTAGAATCCCTAACTTGCCTGCCAAGTTTCATGGTCATAGAACATCTGGAAGTAGCCTACCCTAATTCGTGATCACCGGAATTCTGGGAAATCCCTCCAACTCCCCCCACTGTGACACGATCCGTCCTGTTTTGTCAGTATTGTATCTAGGGTTTATGCTTGTTCTCCCCTTCAAGTTTGATCCCGATCCCTCGACTTTAAGCGTTTCACGAGATTTTCAATGCCCCCTCCAGCCCCCCCCCCCCCTCCCACAGTTATTGGATCCTGTCCAGATTTGAAACTGAACATCTGAGACACTTGTTCTTGACAATTGTCAAGTTTCATGCATGTCGGATTAGCCTTTTCAAATTTATGAATGTTACTAGTTTTCGGATTCCCTATCCCTCCACTCCCCCCACGACGGCCGGATCGGGGAAATGATTGTTTCCAAGCTAATCTACACGCCTGCCAAGTTTCATCGTCCTAGCTAGCCCAACTAGCAAAACCGGGACAGACCGATAGAACGACAGACCGACAGACATTCGATCACTATATAGCACTTGAGTATGCTCAAGTGCCATAAAAACCACGACAAAACCAAAGTGTTGCTCTTGCAACGCAATTAAAAAACAAAAAAATCTATAGCTCGGCAGAGAAAAACTAATAATTCACGGGAGGAATAAACTATTTTAAGAAACTATAACATTTGGAACACATCGGTCACTGATACCACTGGAATGAATTTTACAGACAGCTATCGTATGTTACATGTCAAGCCGTACTTTCTTAGTGCTTCTAAGACGTTCTCATAAAGTCGCTTCTGGTACTTCTGTGCTGTCCGGTCTTCGATAGTAGACTGAGTACAATCAAATCCCTGACCACATACTCGGTAATGGTGGGAATATGCAATGTCGGTTGGAACAAAAGCTGGGCCCATTCCTTTTATGTATTTCCATGGAAAATGGTTTCCAGCTTCAACAATACTTCGAGGTCGAGCGATGTATTTAGTCCTAACCATGTGAGGACTGAATTTCTCAATTCGACGAATGAGGGCCTGGGTGAGTAACTCGACGTCAAGATGGATACTTGTGTCCCTTGGTAAACTCTGGAAAAAAAATCCATTCCGAAAGATATATCCACCTGTTATGTTCGGTTCGAATTCCAGTGCCATACTATCGATCAACTCGCTGTAAGTCCAGTTTTTTCTTGGGATTATAAACTCGTCAAAGTCCACGAATACAATATGGTCTGCCTTGTCCATGTTTCTATATAGACAATCATTTATACTTGCAAATATTCCTTTCCTTTGCAATTCGTTCTCGGATGGTATATTGACATTCCATGGCACGATAGTCACCAACCCTTCCTTGACATATCTTTTAATTAGACAATCAACCTGCGGACCGATTGATGCATTATAGAGAGTAAAATGAGAGACTCCTAATATTCTTTGAAACTCGATGAATTCTATAAACTGAAACGGATAGTCCCAACCGTAGTAGGTCGGCTTAACGCAAGCTCTGAACTTGTCTGGCTTGACTTGCGGTGGAGACCGGTTAAGTACCGGTAGAATGTTACCATTCTCCAAGTCTGTTGGCTTCACAGAGATAATATCGAACTCGGGAGAGAGAGTGTTTGAGCCTTTGGGTCTCAGTGACACGAAACTTGGGATCTCGTCTTTGACTGGACACAAGACGAACACAGCAGTTAGATTTTTACCATGATCATCCTGACAAATGTCAATACGCGCCGGGACTGAAGTCCACATCAATCCGGGCTCATTTTTGAACCCTAACATGCACTTAACCTTTTCCGGCCTTTTCCCGGTCACACCGATCACCCGGATATATTTTCCCTGGCGAAGGTCTGCATAGGCCGATATAACGTAGAACTTTTGTTTCGCTCCCGTCACTGGTTGCCACGGACAAAGCCCATTGTTAAGGCAGTCCCCAAGATCGGGAATCGCCGAGTCTGACCGCAGTTCCTGCTTGCTGCGAGTCTTTCCGGGAGTCTCAGATGCGGTCGGCATCTTTAGGATGACCTCAGAATTAAAACTAGAGAGGATTGTCATGATCTGATAACGCAAAATGAGCGTCACGCCGAGGAGTAGAAAAAATAAGCAAATGATGTGCCGCCTGCTGCAGAAAGCCATGTCTTGACCTTTAAAGAGGAAATATGATAGTCATAAAATATAATTATTCTACTTCCTTAAAAGACCTGTCTTATCTATAATACTAACGCAACCTACTTCCATAATCACTCCACATATTTCTAAGCCCGGATACCCCCATTACCCTTTCCGGATACCCACATCCTTTTTAGGTAGTCCCTAAGAGGTAAGGTAGTTCGTAAGAGGTAAGGTAGTTCGTAAGAGGTAAGGTAGTCCGGAAGTCCGTAAATTACCGACTTCCGTTGGTTGTGAACGGGTTTGTCCGATTCGAGCCAGACCTTATTGGCGATAAGAACTGACGACTTAGATACGTAAAACATGATCGTAAAACGTGAGTCCAAACAACAGGCGGCCATGGTTAGGGGCGGTTGGGGCAGTTGGAGGGGGAGGGGGACTTTGTGACATGCACAAAAACCAAACCAATGGGCCAAATGGAGTACAGGTCAATCAATCAATCAATCAATCTTTATTCTTCGAAAAACATTCTTTGCGGTGTTAACAAAAAACCGAATATTTGTTCTCTCGTCAAACATAACTATATACAATTGCGCTTTTACATAGTCAAATATTCAATAATTACACAAGAACAAGAATTGCAACAAATTAAAGAGCTAAACTACAATAATTAACATAACTCACAAAGGAGGGGACAAAACTTCTTTCGTACCGCGCATGCATTGCCCGAATGGGTTGGATCTTAGGAACTGGTTGTGCTGCCATTCTCTGTGGCTTTATGCGGCCGCGAATATGGGCAGGGGGAAGGATGTGCCGATGGTTGGGGTCTTCCAGTAGTTTGTCACCAAACTTGGTACAAAGTTGGTGTCTACGGTTTGACAAAGATGCGAGACCAAACTCGTTAAGAAGAGAAACGTACGGGATTTTGGGGGATTTTGATACTATTAGTAAAGACCGGTACTGGATCCTCTCGAGGCGTTCGAACTGCTCCCGTGCTAAACCGAAATACCATGACAGCAGTATTCAAGGGAAGGGCGAATGAACACAAGGTAAATGCGAAGGAGGTGGTGTTTCGGGGTGCCATGGCGGGAGAGCACATTGAGAGATTTAATGTCCATATTTGCTCTTTTCAGCATAGATTGTACTTGCTTATCCCACTTAAGATCTGAAGTTAGATAAACACCTAAAAGTTTGAGCTCCTCCACTCTGCTGTGATCAGGTAAGTCAGGTTGAAAAGTTGGATTGGACTTGAGAAACGATACGGTCATTCGATTGACTGAAGCGTCTTCACTTGGGCAGTACCGAATTTATGCGGCCTAAATTTGTTATTTGGCGTTCGGAACGGACCTGGCCAAGGTAGAGGAGACAAACCAGAAACTGGAAATTTGCAGATATGCCCCGATTCGAGTCAATTTGATCGACATTTGACCGGTCCTGTCACTGATGTATCTAGGGCTTGTGCTTGATCTTCCCACCAAGTTTCATCCCGATCGCTACGCCACTCTGTCACAAGTGCGATTTAAGGTAAAGATTTCCGGTTCCCCCCTCTCCACCCCCCCCCCCCACATTCATCAGATCTGGTTCAGATTTGAAGTGGGGCATCTTAGACATGAGGTCTTTCTAAATATAAAGTTGCATTAAGATCCGATCGCCCGTTCGAAAGTTATACATGTCTCAAGATTCCGGATTTCCTATCCTCCAGTTCCCCCATGGTGGTCGGATCGGGGAAGTGAATATTTTCAAGTTAGTTTGGTCGGATCCCTGAAACACCTGCCAAGTTTCGTCGTCCTAACACTTCTAAAAGTACCCTAACTCGAGAACAATGGACCGACAGACAGACCGAAAGGTGATCGGTATATGGTACTTGAGCGAAGCTGCAAGTTCCGTAAAAACACAAAAATGGTCCAACAGATTTCAGATTTTAGCACTTTTTCGTTGTAGTTTCTGATGAAGTAGGGGACAAACGACATGAGGTAGCGCTGGGATGACTGAACTAGGGGGTTAGTGAGGAAGAGCTTTTCTTCGCATTTCTTACCAAGATGTGTTGCTTTTGATTGTTCACGTATCGGCTGTACTTCCGGTAGAATGACCCGATGGTCAGGAGACAATCCTGCCCGAACTGACTGCCCGTGCGTAAATGAGGACGTAACAAAAGTGTCCTCTTTCCAACTCCCAAACATCACCAGAAACGGTTCGGAGAAATTGTCCATCATCTCTCGAATCCGAGCATTTCCGGGATATAACCGGTCCCCCTACAATTCCCCAAAAAGACTGAATCCGGCCGGAACACATTAGTTCCGATGTTCTGAAAATACTGACATAAAATCACAAAATACTCACGAAAAACTGACTAACGTTTTTATCCTGCTTATTTTTCTTTCCTTTTTCTTTGCTCAATACACTGACTACAAATATTTAATATAAACAGTATCTTAGTTGATGGGCTCTAAACCACAGCTGTTTCAGATACTTAAAGGACGTATCGATACTATTTCATAGAGTGAAACTCCAATACCTTACAGATATAGACATTACATATGTATACCACTATATAGATATATAGACCACGTTTTGAAATCGATGATGGATTGGATAACTTTAGGTTAGGCATATTTCACAACAAACAAAGCATATCTGGAATAAAAAATCGCCCAAATTACTTTCTTCTTGCCCAAAACACCATTTTCCAAAAAAAAATTTAAACGCGAAATCTTCCAAAAAAGCAGCAGATTTTAATTTCATGAGCCCTACCTTATCCCGCCCAGTTTATTGTTCGCACTAACCAGAAATCTGGCCAGAAATGCTTCACCTGATGTCAAAAATTTCAAAGATTTTGACGTTTTTTTGCCAGATTTTTCGATCCGAGGGGGTTATATATTTTTCGGCAAAAAAAAATTGGTTTGTAAATTCAAGTTTAAAAGTCTTGTGCCTCTTAGACTTTAAAAGTTCTCTCATTGCTAAAGAACTTAAGAGCTTAGCCTTTGCTCCTTTCTAAGTGGTGATATTAGAAAGTTGACCTACGGCAAAAAAGTCAACTTTTGAACTAATAGAGATAGATTTTTTTTTTCAACGGCAATCGATGTTCCCAATCGAGACATGTAGGGGACTTGTTAGCAAGAATCGGATGCCAGACCATAATCATCTTCGGCTATGAGGGGTTAGCAACTTTGATAGTTGGTATCCTATTAATCCTATAATTTGTTTCCGGTGTACCTGATCGTCAGAACAATTTGGTACCATGTCTATCACGGGGAGGTGGAATGGTTGGTAAGTAAGAATCGTTTGCTAGAAAGGGTTCACGAGGGGCTAGAAACTTCGTTCACATCTTATTTGATCTCTATAAATCCGAGGGTAAGAAAATTAGTCTCCTTGGTCTATCACTGTGACTTAGAAATAAGTCGTTGAGGGGTTGACAACTTTAGTGGTACGGTACACACTCAAACAAAGAATTGGTGGAACCCAATTATGAGACATGTCTAACACTCGGCTGTTACACCATAATTGTCTTCGGCGGCGAGGGTTTGTCGCCTTTCCCTAGTTTGTTCACCTATTTTGCTTCGGGTGTTCTGGATGATGAGAAAAGCTTGGTTCATGTCATCGTTCAAGAATCGGTTGCTATAGCATTGTCATTTGCATGAGATGCTACAATGGTCTATGGTGATGGTCTATCACTGTAGCCTAGAATTAAGTGTTAACGTAGACTGTATTTTGATCCTGAAAAATTACGAATATCTTTATAATACCAAGTAGGTTATATAAGATAATCTGTTCCAGGAACAGATAATGTTCCTGGTCCGTAGACCAGTCCCGATGTCTACGATTGAAAAGGATAAAGTTCAACTGGCTGCAAAGTCAATTTAGAGATTTTCCGATATTCTGTTGTTGTTTATTTTACTTGTAAGAAAAAATCGACTTTTACACCATAACCATCTTCGGCGATGAGGGGCTTGTAACTTTGTACCTATTAATCCTATTATTTCTTTCTGGTGTATTTAAACTGAGAAAAATTGGGTGCTATATCTATACGGGGAGATGGTGTCATGGATCTCTATAAATCTGAGGGTAAGAAAATTAGTTTCCTTGGTCTATCACTGTGACTTAGAATAAAAAGTTTGGTTCGTTCAATCGGTTGCTAAAGCATTGTCATTTTCATGAGATGCTAGAATTGTCTATGGGGATGGTCTATCACTGTAACCTAGAATTAAGTGTTACCGCAACGGATACAAACGATAATGTGAAACAACGATATAGTTTCGCAATAATTAGTAGAGTGGCATCTATGGTATTTCGATACTAAAAAGCTACGGATAGCTTTATAAAACCAACTAGGTTATATAAGATAATGCTCCGAAGTTTCCACAAGTCACGATGTCTACGATTGAAAATGATAAAGGATCAACTGGCTGCAAAGTCAATTTAGTCCCTACCTCTAATATTTTGTAACATAATAAGTTTCTCTTTGGAGGTCTTTGAAACAACAAATTGTTTTCCTGGTGGGTGTGGTGGCCGTCAGCATTAGCCACACCAATGAGGGGCTCAAATCTATTCAGTACCGGAATTGCGGCTGAAACGAGAGAAAATGCGTCCTCGCCGGTGGGGGCAGGAAAGGTGGACAGAAGGGGGGAGGTACGGGGATTTGAGACACTGTCGGTGGACTCGCATATAAAGGCAGGTACATTATCTTTTGCGGGGGATCAAAAGGTTGATGTCGTTGAGGTGGCGGATCTGGAAGAAACACTCCCACCGACTGTGATGGTGCAACACACGCTTGGTTGGGGTGTTGCTGATGTGTGCAAAGTCAATTTAGTCCCTACCTCTAATATTTTGTGTTTTTTATCAACGCTGAGGGATGACCATGTGATTACAGATTGCGTCACCAGTTCAGAAAAAAATTCTCATCTAACCGTTAGTGAAGAAACAAAACCAAAGTGTTGCTCTCGCAGCACTGTTAGTCGGCGAAGCGGAACAAAGGTTGCTGCAACACTTTAAGTTGCCCAGGCAACAGGCAACGTAGAGTTTGTGCGGGAGAAGTTGTGGTTTTAAAATAAACCACATTATTTGATCGTAATCCGGATAAAAATGGGACATCAAGTCCAATTGCCCTTAAAGTTTCATGGGCATAAAGAAGAACTCCGCCACCCTTTTTTCCAGTGGTTGGTCGCATTTTTATAAATTCGTCAAAACCACCGATTTTCAAGAGTTCCGGGTTTTGTCGATGAACTTCAGAAACCATCACAACAGATGCCTTTGTAACCTGAGCTAGACTTTCTAACTCTTCAAGTTTGTCAAAATTTAAACTCTCGGCATTTGCGTAAATAAACCAGGCGCATTCTCGCCGTTCCCCGAGGTCTCCTCGGTGAATCGAAGTGAACGGTGAGAATAGAGGGAGTCACTGCATGCGGACTCCGCGTACAGAAACAGCGAAACATGCTTCCAAAATGGATTTTGTTCGAAAAAAAATATGCAATCAATGAAATTATTCTGGATCCATTGGATCCATTATTCTGATTGTTTTTATTTAATTTTACATTGAACCAACACGAGCAAAAATTGATTCCCCTCCGAATTTGAAAGGGAGTCCTTTTTGATGATGGTGATGATAATCGGAGCATTCCCCGTCCGTGGGGGACACGGGGAGTGAGTCCCCGGGACAACAAAAACGCCGGGATTCCTCAAGTGGAGTCCTCGACGAACGGCGAGAATATGCCTGTAGGGAAAGAAAAGAGTTCAGAATTGTAATACTTTACCTTAGTGGTGTTTGATGTTCTCTTTGGAGGTCTTTGTAACAACAAATTGTTTTCCTGGTGGGTGTGGTGGCCGTCAGCATTAGCCACACCAATGAGGGGTTCAAATCTATTCAGTACTGGAATTGCGGCTGAAACGAGAGAAATTGCGTCCTCGCCGGTGGGGGCAGGAAAGGTGGACAGAAGGGGGGAGGTATGGGGATTTGAGACACTGTCGGTGGACTCGGATATAAAGGCAGGTACGTTATCTTTTGCGGGGGATCAAAAGGTTGATGTCGTTGAGGTGGCGGATCTGGAAGAAACACTCCCACCGACTGTGATGGTGCAACACACGCTTGGTTGGGGTGTTGCTGATGTGTGGTAGGAATTGTTGGCAAGGGGAATCAAGCAGGTCAGCGAGAGATGAATTCGCGGTGTGACTGAATTCGCGACCCCCGTCCGGTTAAGTATTTTCCTGTCGATTTGCATGACTGGAGCTACGTCTTTTTGACATACCGCAATGCAGATTCACGAAGATACATTTTTTGTCAGTACATGATAAAAAAACAACACAGATCAACGTGGTCAGAACTACACTCATTATTACTGCATGTTTTCGAAATAGAACGCGCACAAAAATGCAAAAAACGACACTTTTTCCTGCTCTTGCAAAAACCTCTTTCATTAAAAAACGACATATCGTGTTGAATTTCGGAAAGCCATGTGAGAACCTGCACGAAGTACCGTTTCTGCAGTTTCCCCTTTGAAAAAACTTCCACGCCTTAGTAATTGTTTTCGCAGCAGCCGGATTAGTGACGTTTACGAGGAATGTTTTAACCGGGTCATGCGCAGGGTTGCCACTTGACTCAAATAAAATGCACTACCCAAGTAGGAAATAAGTACTACCAGAGGAGAAAATGTACTACCTAAAACAAAATTTTTGTGCGCGTTGCACTTCGCGCATTGTTTTCCACTGTTGCTGATGCAAATCACTTTAGCATGACCCTACCAGTATGACCTGAATCGAACCTTCGTCAAAAATAGGGGTTTCCTTCTGAACCAGATTAAAATTAAAGTAATCAGACCAAATATTTCAGATAAAATGGGCAAAATACAACAATGCCCACATGAACTAATTTTTTCAAATGTACTATCGACTCACTACTCTGAAAAAATGTACTAAAAAGAGTACAATTGTACTACCGGTGGCAACCCTGGTCATGAGCTTGTCTCCTAATCTACAGGAACCAGTAGTGCCGAAAGTAAAGCACTTGAGCTTCACTGGTCACCTGCCAATCTGTTCGTCACTGCGAGACTGGGGGGGGGGGGGGGGGGCTAGGAAGTTCATTTATACCGGTACTGGCAGTATTGGCTGGTCGTCCGGTTTGTAAAGGAACTTGAAGAGGTGCATTTTCCCCTTCATGGCTATCGAGCATGACACTGTGAGATGTCGATTGCTCCTGTCTTAAACTATCACTGTGAGTCTTTAGCATACCTTTGAAAGCTAATATCTGCCTGTAGGACTCGATAGTCTGACGCAGCTCTTCTAAAAGGCTCTGCGCTTCGATCGCTTTATTTTAGTTTTCAACCTTCAAGTACAGTCCGTTTATTATTGGGGCTGAATAATGTTTCATTGTAGATATATGCGGTGTGGAAACGTATACGGGGCTAGGCCTTTCATGTCCCAGAGGAGAGGCTCGTGGACTACACTGTAAAAAGTTTCTCCGAATAAGGATGCAGTATTTGCTACTGGGAATAATCTTATCTCTATTGTCATAAAATTAATCCAAATTAGGGATAATCTTACCTCAATAAAGACAACATTAATCCCAGTAGCAAATACTGCAAGATTTTTTTAGAGTGTACAAACTTTTCGATGGGATCCCAAAAATTCAATATCTGATCCAGACAACTGGGTCTTGTCTTAGCCAGATCCAGTCATCGCCAGAATCCTTAAACATTCTTACAATTAAAATTCAGAAACAGATTAAGGCCAAATAGCTAATCATCTGAGAAAACCAAGTTCAGATATGGATTCAGCATGTGTGTTTACCCGTATAAGTCATATCTGTTTTGACGAAAAGTTCCTGTCACTTCTGCCAATTTGCCGGGTTTCGGCCGAACTCTAGAACTACTTGTCCGGCGAAAAAGAAAACTCAAAAACGAACTCAGGGTATCTTCTTCCCCAATAATGAGCATCTAATCAACTTCAAATAAAAATTTAACTTATAACAAATTTTCCGACTCCAGCCGGATTCCGGTTGAACTATATGTCCGGGTAAAATATGATTGTCACACACGGATTCAGAGTCTCTTCTTACCCCTAAATCGGTTATCTAGTCAGCTAGAAATAAAACTTTAACTTCTAACAATTTTCCGGTTTTGGCCGGATTCCGGGCGAACTACATGTCCGGGTTGAAAATTATTTTCACATAAGAGTTCAGCATGTCTGCTTGCCCTAAATCGGACATCTGATCAACTCCAAATAAAACTTGTAGTTTTAACAAACTTTCCGGTTTGGGCCGGATTCCGGGCGAACTACTTGTCCGTCGAGAAAATGGTTTTCACCATCGTCTTCAGCATGTCTTCCTACCTCTAAATCGAACATCTAATCAACTTCAAATAAAACTTTTACTTTTAACAAACTTTCCGGTTTTGGCCGGATTCCGGGCGAACTACTTGTCCGATTACAAAATGGTTTTCACCATCATGTTCAGCATGTCTTCTTACTCCGTAATCGACTATCACATTAGCTGTTTCAAAATATTTTGTTTGCCCCTTAATGTGAGCCCCCTCCCCCACCCCTAAATGTAGGGCTACAAAGCCCATTTACGAACTTGACTGGTCCGCCGACCCAACGAATCCTCATACCAAGTTTCATCAAAATATCTCATTCCCTTCGAGAGTTATCGTGCTTACAGACGGACAGACGGACAACTTTTGCGATGTCATAGGTATCCCTCAACTTACGTTTTGGGATCCCAAAAAGAGGGGAAGAGACATTTTAAACAGTTTTAAACATAGTTAGGCCTGAGAGGAACTGAAAATAGCAAAACAAGCCTGGATAAACGTACACCAAGAAGTAACGTGCATTGCTGGGATCCCAAAACGTAAGTTGAGGGATACCTATGACATCGCAAAAGTTGTCCGGCTGTCCGTCCGTCCGTCCGTCTGTAAGCACGATAACTCTCGAAGGGAATGAGATATTTTGATGAAACTTGGTGTGAGGATTCGTTGGGTCGGCGGACCAGTCGAGTTCGTAAATGGGCTTTGTAGCCCTAGATTTAGGGGTGGGGGAGGGGGTTCAAATTAAAGGGCAAACAAAATATTTTGAAACAGCTAATGTGATAGTCGATTATGTGGTAAGAAGACATGCTGAAGACGATGGTGAAAACCATTTTCTCGACGGACAAGTAGTTCGCCCGGAATCCGGCCAAACCGGAAAGTTTGTTAAAATTAAAAGTTTTATTTGGAGTTGATCAGATGTCCAATTTAGGGCAAGAAGACATGCTGAACTTTTATGTGAAAACAATTTTCTTCCCGGACATGTAGTTCGCCCGGAATCCGGCCAAAACCGGAAAATTGTTAGAAGTTAAAGTTTTAGTTCTAGCTGATTATATAACCGATTTAGGGGTAAGAAGAGACGCCGTGTGTTACAATCATATTTTACCCGGACATATAGTTCGACCGGAATCCGGCTGGAGTCGGAAAATTTGTTATAAGTTAAATTTTTATTTGAAGTTGATTAGATGTTCATTATTGGGGAAAGAAGATACCCTGAGTTTGTTTTTGAGCTTTCTTTTTTCGCCGGACAAGTAGTTCTAGAGTTCGGCCGAAACCGGGAAATTGGCAGAAGTGGCAGGAACTTTTCGTCAAAACAGATATGACTTATACGGGTAAACACACATGCTGAATCCATATCTGAACTTGGTTTTCTCAGATGATTAGCTATTTGGCCTTAATCTGTTTCTGAATTTTAATTGTAAGAATGTTCAAGGATTCTGGCGATGACTGGATCTGGCTAAGACAAGACCCAGTTGTCTGGATCAGATATTGACTTTTTGGGATCCCATCGAAAAGTTTGGTCTTGTTTTCTTTACGATAGCGCATCTAGTGGCCAAAAAAGAACTAATCTAAGAGGAAATTTATGAGGGGCGTATGGGACAAGAATGTTTTGTTATCGTTTTCACCGCCATCTGTTAGGTTTCAGTCACGGACAAACTCATAAGTTCCGTTTATGAATTCTGCCACTAGATGGCAATGAACCGCAAACGACGGGATTGGTCAGAGAAGTCGTAATGTCGACGAAGGACAAATGAGGCTAATACTCTTGATGACTATCCTTGCCGATACAGAATCGCCGGGTACCTGGCAGGAGAGCCAGAAGCGGTATCACCTCGGGTATCACAGCTGCTCCCAAAGATCGCCGTGATTGTTTGACATAGGATTTGAGTTGTTGAGTTTGAATCGTTTACGGAGACATTTACTCCTTCTTCCTGAGGAGCACTGGCGTGTTTCAGACTTAGTCATATCGAGCATTGACATCTCGTGTAATGAGTCTTGCTTGCGGTAACTGAATATTGCAATACAGCAGTCGGTGAGGGATAAGTGAATTAACAGGACGAATGTGGAAAGAGTCGGACCAAGAATGAATAATCAGATAGAACTTATGTCTTTAGTCGCATGCTGACTAAACATTTTCTGAGCAACGTCTAATCAAAATGGGATCTCGAAGGCTGCGAAGTTTCACCACAAAAACAACATCTCGCAAATATCAAAACACCAAGAAGGGACGAAGTATCGTTTTTAGCCATTTGCCTTAATTTAAGTTTCCCTGTCAGATTGGTCTCAAGGAGTACCTATAAGATCTTGCAACCTGCTTTTCATTTCTTGGCATCTTCGAGTCAGCACGAATTTTCGAGTCCTAGATTATATTTGCGATACAACATTTTTTGTGTCTGGTAAATTTTTCCCGGGAAGTAAATTTTTAACCTGTTACAGTGGTCGCATTCTTGAATTCTTTGATTGTAATTTTGTTTGTTTTCGTTGGATTTTCGCTGCAATCTCTGTGTAACAAGGGGAGGATTCAAATAGTCTGAAAGTAGTCGAAAACTGGAAAAATCGCTCCTGAACGCACATTGAGTGCTAAATTTTTTTACTCCTTCGTTTGTATTCAGGCAAGCGTGTTCAGCTTAGCATTGGTTTGTGAGACGGGTATCCAGTTTCGATAAGGAACTCCGGAATTAATCGGGTATAGGATCAAGCGTCTTAGGAAAAGCGCCAGTCTGCAATGAGCTGCACTAAGGGTTGTTGGTTAATGATTTCAACACCTTTGGCACTGTTTATATTAGGAGTGACATGTTTAGCTTTTGGCATAAGTCACAAAATATCGGCAGAAAGCCTAGTAGGAGGTTGCGCACTTTTTCTCTGTGTCATGTTGCCGCTAATTACATACCACATGTATTTCAAGAAGAAAACCAGTGAGGCTGTAAACGAATTCCCATCTGGTGAGGATTTAGAGAAGCAAGAGTATGACAATCCGCTAGATGACCTGCCGCCATCTTATGAACTGAGTGTCACGACAATGAAAGATTTAATGACCTCTTCTCCCATGGTTACTGAGGATCGAATAGAAGAACCAGAGGCTTCACCCCCAACTTATGAAGTGGCTGTGCTTAAAGTACGTATCCAAACCTGACATGTTTCATGTGCCCTAACCTAGTTCTAGAAAATAAGGTAGCATTCTGAAGATACATTACAGGGTACTTACACCAAGAAGTTCGAACGATAGTAATAACGACTACAATTTCATGATACTTTGAATACTTCCAGAGACATTGAGTTTTTTGGAGCTACTTTGTAACACTTCGAGATAGCGTACATTGAGATACTTAAAACAACTTTGAAATACGTAGACATAAGTTAAGGTAGTAAGTAAGTAAGTAAGTAATAGTAATTTATTTATGACCCGCCATTTTGAAAAGGCGGAGTAAATGACAAAAGTAAAGAAAATAAACAAAACACATATACACACAGAAAAAGACACTTAATTTTTAATCTTCGGTCAGGAAGCAGTGGACGACATCGTGTGCTGGTTGGGCCTTGTTGTCCATGAGTTTTGAAAGTGATGACGAAACATCCAAAAGGGTAACACTTGCGTCTTGAATTTTGAATTTCTCCGTCAATGTATGGTTATGACATAATTTCGACAAGTGGAGGAGGTGCTTTGCATATTTAAAATAACAGGATCTCATCTTTTTAATCTCCTTCTTTCGCAGAACATGAGTGACGCCAGAACGAAATAGTATAGAAGGAGCGCAGAAGGTGCTGTACAAATTTCCCAAAGCTTTACGATTATAGCGCCCCCGGTTGGGGACGATGCGCCCATAGGCGCTACGGATCGACTTATAAACTTCTTGAACAACCGATGAGCAAAATTTTGACAATGAAGATTTGAATGTTATGCCGAGCCACCGTAGAGAGTCTGCTGATTTGACGATGAACGATCCAAGAGATATAGAAGCTTTAGATGCACTCGAACAATTTGACGAAGGGTTGAAATGCAGGTACTCACATTTTGAAAGGTTAACTTCAAGGCCAATTTTCAGAAGTTCTGACGACAGCTTACTTACATTTTTTCTGAGTGTGGATCGGCTACGGCTTACTAAGAGCAAGTCGTCCGCATAGGCTATGTAGCTGAAGGCATAGTCTTTATAGAAGTAAGCAGGAAGCAAAGAATCGAGACAAGAAGATATGGCCGATTTGAAGATGTAGGGAGATAAGACTCCCCCTTGGCGAACACCAGTTCGGACAGAAATAATCTCTGACAAGCTACCTTGCCATTTGAACCTTACTGAAGAATGACCATACCAAAATTTTAACAGATAGACGACAGACAGATTCACGCCAGAAGTAATGAGAGAAAATAGGGCCTGAGAATGCGTTATATTGTCAAAAGCACCAGCTATATCTATAGAACATATATGTATAGAAGACTTGTCGCGGGTAGCCTGTTTCATCATTTTTGTCAATATGTGATGAGCATGCGCACAACTGGCGCTCGAACGGAATCCAAACTGCATTGAACCAAAGCTACATTTTTCAACTAGTTCTGGAAGAAGGACGTATTCCAGGATTTTGCTTATGGTACAAGAAACTGTAATTGGCCGATAGCTTTTGCAAAGGTCCGCGTCTTTCCCTCGCTTAATCACCGATGTTATAGTACCCAGGAGGAAACTATTCGGAACCAAACCCTGGCATAAACAAATTTGAAATAGCAGCTGAAGGTGTTGTGTTAAAGCTGGACACTCAATTTTGAAAAAATCGGCACTAAGGCCATCAGAATCTGTAGAACCAGTTCTTCTTAATTTTCGGAAAGCAATTTCGATGGAAGAACAAGTAACGGGAAGTACAGAAGGTTGAAATATTTTCCTTGGTAGGAATTTAAGAAGTAAATTTTCAAAGTGCTGCTGAATCTGGTTTTTGCAACCACTGAATAGACCACGGTAGTGGTTGGTCCAGTCAGCCATAGTTAGCGCGGAAGGAGGTACAGCTGAACCTTTATCTGTACGAAGGGCCTTTTGCCACGCTTTTTTGTCACTGGGAGCATCTAAGCCATTCAAACGAGCATTTTTAAGTGAAGATTTGTATTCACGCTTTGTTTTAGCTTTTAGATTAAAAACAGTACCATTCCCTGGGCGTCCACAAGCAATCCAAATTTTTAGCCAAAATTTTGCCGTGTTTTTTGCCTTCTTAACTTCAGGACTGACTTTCCAAATAGGTTTCCTTGTACCAACTCGAATTCTCTCAGTCGGTACAGCAATATCGGCTGCCAATTTCAAGCAATGGACAAGCTCGCTATAATAACAATTAATATCAACGGACGAAGTAGTAGCTGCTATACCAGTCTGAAGAAGGTGGAAAGGAACTTTTAAAAGCGAGAGAAGATTAGTTAATGTAGAAATGTAGAGCACAGTATCTATACAATTCCAGTTACGCTTTTGGATCCAAGCCTTCTTGGGATTTGGACGACTGATTCGAGCAACAGGGACAACCAAACAGAAAGACAGAGGCAGATGGTCGTCCTCAATTTTCTCCTCATCAACCTCAACAATACCGTCAATGAGACTTGTTTCAGAAACAATCAAATGATCAAGGTTGGAAACATTAGCGCCACGATTATGTCTCTATGAAAAGGGTAGAGACTTCTCAATGAGACTGTGAGCTACCGGTAAAGAATCGAAAAATAAATCAGTCCGTACAGAAGAAGTTAGAAGATCAGTGTTAATATCACCAACAAGAGCCCATTTCATTCCTTTCCTTGAAATGTCTGATAGACGTGTTCTGATTTTCTGACAAGCCTTAGCAAATGAACTATGTGATGCAATGTTCCGCCGGTCGCAAGGTAAATATACATTAACAAGAACAATATTGTCCAACTGAACGGCAAGAGCATAACGCCCAGACTGGAACAGTTTTGGTGGTGCTGAACACTCGCTGGCTCGAAGAAAAATGGCTAACCCACCGGAAGGACGACCTCTAGTTTTCATTGCCGGCTGAATGAACACAAAGTGCTCAGGAGATCGGCGCAAGCTTTCGCTACTAGGGGCGGATAGCAGATGCTCTTGAAGACAAAGAATGTCCGAGCTGCCTAGCAAATCATCAAGTAGAAGATCTTTGTCCTTAGTGCCATTTACATTTAATGACACACAGCGCAGTTTCTTTTCCTGAAAAATCATTATTTGCCAAGTCCCACGGCCTTCCTCATAACGCTGCATCTGAGGCTAAAAGAGACATGACAGCCGTCGCAATTGGCACACTTTGGAGGATTGTAGGTGGGGCGACGCGCGGATTCCGATATCTTGAAATGAAATTCCTCCTTGAAAACAAGCAAAACGGAAAAATCATGTACAGGGAACAGTCTCCAAGGGGTTGAGATATTTTGTTCAAACCTGGTATGAGGATTGTTTGGGTCAAAGTATAGGTCAAGTACGTAGATGGGCTTTATACCTTTATATTTAGGAATGGGGCTTAAATTAAGGGGTGAAAAATTATTTTTAAAAGCTAATGAGATAGTCGATGTAAGGGTAAGGAGTCAAGCCGAACCCGAATATGAAATTTATTTTCTCGCCCGGCAAGTAGTTCAGCCGGAATTCGGTCAAAATCGGAAAATTTGTTAGAAGTAAAAGTTTTATCTGAAGTTGATTAGAGGTTCGATTTGCTCCAATTCTGATGTTTATTTTCTGGCCGGACAAGTAGTTGGCCAGGAATCCAGCCGAAACCGGAAACAGGAAGTTTTGAATAACCGAATGAGATAGTCGATATTTAAGGTAATGCGACATCTTGGATCCAGATCTTTCTCGCCGGACATGAAGTTTACCAGGGATCCTGCCAGACCGGAAATTTGGTAAAAACAAAAGTTCATTCTTCATTCTTCTGCAAGTGTTCATTTTTACGTGTTCCCCCCTACCGTGTTTCCGCCTACTGTGTTTCCCCCTACCAGGGATCCTGCCAGACCGGAAATTTGGTAAAAACAAAAGTTCATTCTTCATTCTTCTGCAAGTGTTCATTTTCAAAGTAAATTTAGATCTCCATCTGCTTCCATCATATTTTTCTTATATGGACCTGATATCTCTAGCGCCATCACGTCGAATGTGCACGAGATCTAACATTAACCTTCGGCTCCCAAAAATTAAGTGTGAAAGATCAAGATTTTCTCTACGATATACAATACCATCTGTGTGGGAAAAATATAAAAATGATTTTTCAGAATGGTTGGAAGGAAGCCCATCGCTTCTCAGTTCCCGACTTAAAGGACTACTGATTTCTAATTTAAAAAAAAAGAATAGTTATGTTTGCAGTATAATTTATTATGAAATTTTTTATATAAGAATTTGTTTATTAGTGTGTGGATGGTTAATTGAGTGATTGTTTCGTGTGTGGTTCGTTATGATACACGCATTCTCGCTTACGAATGTCAAATGGTTTCTCATTTTTGTTCATTTTTCACAAGAGGGTAGTTTTTGTTTATTTATTTGGTAGATAGCAGGTCATTTTATACAGGTCAGATAAATTAAGTTACATTATTAGACGTTATAGGGTACGTAGTTGTTGTTATAGTAACATTTTTAACAAGCACTGCATGTTCGAATTTTTGTTCACAGTGCTTGTATAATGTATTTGTATTTTTGTTTAAAATTAAAAAACTTGAACTTGAACTTGAACTTCATTTGATATTCGGGGGTAATCATATCGGGGGTAAGAACATTCCAGGAATCCATCTCAAAACCCGGAAATTTTGGATCGACTGGTTCTTGGTTCGCCCCTCGATGTCACCAGGTCTTTTTCTGCATGCAGTTGGCCCGGAATACAGCTAGAACGAGGAATTTGATAAAAAAAAATAAAGTAAAAGACATTTCTAAAGTCGACTAGAGGTGATATATAGGCTAGGGTTTTTGTCACCTGATTGGTTGTTTGTCCTTCATTTGTCAAAATTTTAACCGGCATCTTTTCTTGTGCAAGCGGTTGATCATTGATAAATAGTAACATGATAATGGGTCTGGCAAAGATCGTCATTAGCCTAAGAAAGTAGCTATAATTCGAATGTATGGGGCTGCAAGACTCATCTCCGAACGGTCCAAAGGACCCTCACACAAAGTTTGAACAAAATACTTCAGTTTTTTTATAAGTAGTGAACTGAAAGATAAAAATGCATATATAGGCTAGGGTTTTTGTCACCTGATTGGTTGTTTGGCCTTAATTTGTCGAAATTTTAAAGCGGCATCATTTCTTGTGCAAGCGGTTGATCATGGATAAATAGTAACATGTTAATGGGTCTGGCGAAGACCGTCATTAGCCTAAAAAAGTACGCCTTAATCCAAATGTATGGGGCTGTAAGACTCATCTCCCAACGGTCCACAGGACCCTCACACAAATTTTGAACAAAATTCTTCAGCTTTTTAATAAGTAGTGAACTGAAAGACAAAAATGCTCCTCAGCCGAGATTTGAATCCAGGGCCCTCAGCTTACAAGGCAGGCGCAAACCATTATAACAGTCTGGTAGAGGCCGGTCATAGGAACCGTGAGTCCGTGATCCAGCCAGAAGGCAAAGTGCCATCTATGTCTTATTATACTTCAGCTCCTTCGAAAGCTACAGGCGAACTAATAAATGTTAGAAGTCAGGGGTACCCTGTCTGAAACCTGAACCCTTGAACCCTGTTCAAAAAAAAAGAAAGAAAAAAAAAATCGCATGCAAACCGATTAAGATTCGCGCGGCGCAGGCGCCGATCTCCTGATACTCTGCCTTCGCCCGGGAGTGCGATGCGTGGTTGGGGGCAAATCATCCGACGCTTCCCGTGCTTTTTCCTAGATTTCGCATATGAAGCTGATTGGACTTTTGGCTTGTCTTACGGGAAACGCCACTATCCCTCGCCCTAAACCAAACGATCGGCACCACCGAGACTTGACCCAAGGACCCTCGCTTGGGAGTTCGGCGCGCCAACCCATTCAGCCACGGACGGTCTTTTGTTCTGGGAACCCCAAAACCAAATGTGCCGACGAAGCTTAACCTAATGGAATAATAAACTACAAAGAAAAGAAAAGTAATGGTGGGTAGAAGGTAATCCGAGCGTATTTTGAAATCCGAGCGTATTTTAAGCACGTATTTGAGCTTGAAAATATTTCTAGCAATACGGACGTATTTAGATACAAAACGGACTGATTTCTAGAATACGTCCGTACTACTAGAGATTTTTTCAAGCCCTAATACGTGCGTAAAATACGCTCGGATTTCAAATACGCTCGGTTTTTTATGAACTGTGAAAATGCACCATAAGCGAACGAACGGATGATATTTCATCTGAGGAAAAAATAAACTTTGGATAAGAAAGCCCAAGGAGCATTATTTTCTTTCAATCCTCCATTTATAATAATATTTTGTTTTCCAGACAGAAGTGAGCACAGACGAGACCTGTCAGGTTTAGCTACATATTCAACGGAGCGAAAAATGGTGAGATGAATCCGAATGCTTGGAAGTGATATAACAACAACTGAGCCAATATATTCCTAGAAAAGCTGATGAAAAGATACCAGCCAACGCTTACATATCCTTCGCTGACGACCAGAATGACCTTAGACATACTGTAAGAAACAGATCATTTTGGTTCGTAAGGTAGCAACGATACTTTTTGTACCACAGGTTTTGATAAAAATATGCATTTGAGAGGTCTTCAAGCAACAAGAGAGCGACAAAATCACCCCACATCTTTATAAATTTTTCATTGCCGCAGGATTTTTTCCAAAAATCGAAGTGTCGGTATTTCTGCGACTTCGTAAAGTATGTGATATGAAACTCAAAACAAATTACTGAAAGAAATAGATGCTGCCAAATATTTGTTGTTTTCATTTTCTTAGAGTAAACACTAAATGTTCTTCTCTTTCTCTGTTTTTATGGCATTCTTCTACTCGTTGACTGTCTGTCCGTCTGTGAGCAGGCTAAAAAGCTCACTCAGTTTCTTCGCAGTTGCTTCGATGTTCCTTTGTGTCAGAGCACGAGGTCAAGTTAGATGATGGCACTATAGTCTTATATTTTGGAGTCGGGGAGGGGGTTAAAGTTTAAGACGAGTAAAAAAGTGTTTTATATAAGCAATACGACTGTGCTGAAGCAATTTCTGAACCTGATTGCCTCGACTGACCAGTAATCCTTAAAAAAATCGAAATTTTGGAAAACAGTGTCAAAATAAAAAGTTCCCAGTAAGAAAACAAACTGGATAAATGTTTCTACAAATACTCATGTCAGACCTATTCTCGGTCGGAACCAGCGAAAATCGTAATGATGCTTTATTCTTTTTTAATAGTAAGTAAGTAAGTAAGTAATTTATTTATGACCCGCCATTTTGAAGAGGCGGAGTAAATAACGAAAATAAAGAAAATAAACAAAACACATATATACACACAGAAAAAGACACTTAATTTTTAATCTTCGGTCAGGAAGCAGTGTACGACATCGTGTGCTGGTTGGGCCTTGTTGTCCATGAGTTTTGAAAGTGATGACGAAACATCCAAAAGGGTAACACTTGCGTCTTGAATTTTGAATTTCTCCGTCAATGTATGATTATGACATAATCTCGGCAAGTGGAGCAGGTGCTTTGCATATTTAAAATAACATGATCTCATCTTTTTAATCTCCTTCTTTCGCAAAACCCATCTACCAGAAGCTAAGGTGGGGGGGGGGGGGGGAGGGGGGTACCGTGTATTCAACCATACAGCAGAATGATGCACACTCAGTATGAACTGCGCCTTCGTCCTGGTCTTATCTAAAAGATTCCTGAGAGAAATTTCTTGAAGATTTGAGCGTTTTTGTTCGTTTCGCTCCGTCTGCGATTCGGAGTGTGAAACCTTTATCTGGGTAAGAGCTTAGTCACACTGGGCTCAAAACGCGGCGCTATAAGTCGTATTGAGTTTTTATTGTGGTACAAGCAGTTGCAATACATCAAAAAATGGGTTTTGATTTTTGCTTCGTCGACCTTACAGAACGGATAGAATCTGGATAACAATTAGAAAGTTGATGACCCCTCGGACTTCTTGATCAAGACAACCGGGTCTGGTAGTTTTCGCCAGATCCCGCAGTCATATTACTTAGAATAGAAAAGAATTTTATTTCTCAAAAGTTTTATTTCTTCAACAAAAAAAATCACAATGTTACCGCAGAATTTACACGTAAAGAAAAGAAGTTCAAGGTTCAAGATTATCTTTACTTAAAATCACATATATCTTTAAGACTTTCCTCTGCTGAGAGTACAGCTCGAGCGCACACGAAAAAATAAGACCAAAGTAACTGCAACAAGACAAGAAATCGTGACAAGTGTAACAAGCAATGCGTTGCTCATAAGGGGATAGGGTACACTTACGAAGTGAAGAATCTAGGGACCGAGAATAGATGGAAATACTACTGAAGTAGAATGAATCTCTTTTATAAAAACGACATGTCCTTTAACCAGATCCGATTGGTAATTCTTTCCTGTGTTTAATTTCCCACATAGCCAGGCTGACGAACAGAATATCAATGCGAAATCAAAATTGAAACTCATACAGTATTCTGGTCCAGCATGCTCTTTATCTCATATTATTTCCGAAATTACTGGTTTACACCAGCTCCACGTCGTACCATCTAACCGGTGAGAGAACAAAGCAGATGCATGAACTCGGTCTTGTTGTAACTGCTATAGACAAAGACATTACTAAAAATGACGAATATCCCATTTTCGACGGATTCCGGTGAATCCAACCAAACTATCGACTTGGTAGGAACACGAAGGTGGACCTATGCCTTCTCCTTCCTATGCTTTCCATCCTTCCTATGCCTTCTTACCCCTTCTATCCTTCCTATGCGTTCTTACCCTTAACTCGGCGTAAGGAAGTACAGGTTTTCAACGGACACCATCCTTAGTACCAAAAAAGAAATGAAACACGCAGATGGATTAATTCAACATGTCAACTTACCGAACTTATGGATGCTCCGAACGACTTGAACAACAAATTAGAAGCTCTGCCGAAACTAAGTTTCTTGCCCGATTCCGGCCGAATATCAGTCCAACAGGAAAATAAAGTATAGATTTCTACGCAGCGTTACCTCAGTTTCGAGACTACCCGACTTCAGACACAAATTTCGCTTGTCCCATATGTCCGGTTTTAGCCGGATTCCAGGCGAACTACTTGTCCGGCAAAAAAATAAAGTTCAAACAACTATTCACCATGACTCCTTACCCACAAATCAACAGTCTGGTTAGCTAAAAAAAAAAAAAAAAAATGAAAATGGACCCCTCCCGCCAGTAGCCTATAGAGCTAACGGGGCTTATCTCCAGACTTAACCCATTTAGCCTACTTTATCCCAAGGGAGTCTTGCAATAAGTTTGAAAAATATCCCAGCTCAAAAGCCGCCATTTTGATTTCCTTTGTTAGCAACGGAAGAATCTTGAATTAAGTCGGTTGCAGACGGAATCAGCTAGGAAACGGCAAAATAAGGAAGAAATGGAAATTGTGGAGTTATAGTACTCCGAGAATTAACATCATGACAAATGAGCCAATGCAAATAAGATTTGCTCTAGAAACGGTTACCACATCCAAGGAAGGCAGCAGGCGCGCAAATTACCCACTCCCGGCACGGGGAGGTAGTAACGAAAAATAACGATGCAGCGAAGACACAGACCGACGGATCGGTGAGCTTTGGGAAGCCATTGGTATCCCGTCACTTGAGTTTGGGGATCACAGAAACAAACTTCCGAAGAAAGCTGGTGAAGGGTCAGTACGGGGGTAAAGCACCATGTCACGTAGTTACGACTCTGGTATTTGTATGTGAAGACTGCATTCTCAACCCGATGCTATGGCGAGGGGTGCAATAAGGCGGACAAAAGATGGTAAGCGTCCAAGGCAGGCCCGTATCCAGGAATTTAATTCGGGGGGGGGGCCTTCGGGACGGACAAAAAATTACAAAAACGGCATAGATCAGAGACATAGATTCGGGGGTGGGGGGTCAACCCCATACCCCCCCACCTGGATATGGCCTTTATTCCAAGGTAATATACAGTCATCGATGTCAGGATTGCCTGGGGCGTTCGGGATGGCCCACTGCACAAGCAAAACTTTACGGGATCATTATGAGACCAGTGGTCAGTTCATAGTATGGTTTGCGGACCGAACTAACAATAGGTGATCAGCCACCCATCGTATACTAGGCCTTACAGGCCCGTACACTCGAAGGAGCTTTTATCAAGACAAATTCTAATGACCTATGGTACGTATATGTATGTATGTATGTATTGTACATGGAAAGCCCAATGGGCCATGGTACAAAAAATATTATGCAAATCAAATACTAGCTACATATTCAACACACTTTCTGAAGACAAAACAAAGAAAACTAACTACAAACATTAAAACTTAAAAGAACAAAGACCTGTGTCTCACAAAAGATTCATACCCACTCACAAGTACTAACAAAGGCAAACTTTGTATCTACCGGTCTGTAAAGGAGGGGTTATACAACCTCGAACTTGGCTTAAAAAGGTTAAGAGGTAAGGTCAATGCAGTCCCAACAAGGTTCGAACGTCAAGAAAGACACTCTGAATGACCTAGGGTAATGACTGAACAGAAGTTTGCGTGTAGTCTTTCAGGCCAAATTCGAGGTCATATAAATTCGAGGTTGAGTACCCCTCCTGTACCCGGAAGGTGGTGATTCATCGTAGGAAATGAATTATGGTGTACCAAGGGTAAAACAGAGACTTCAAGAGGGATGGGCGGTATAAGAGATAACTGCAAATAGGGGAACTCCTTTTCTTGCTAGGCCGCCATTTTTTGGCGGATTTACATCGTTATTGTTGTCAGATGTGTAGAATGTCTGGGAGAATAGCTGGTAATTTTTTCATTTTTTTCTACATCAGGATTTTTAGTTTTTTTTTTTCTGTTTTTCAATTTGTCCGAACCAGCCCCGTATCCATGGGGTTGATTCGGACAGGCCCTGGGTTGGTTCGGACATTCTTTTTAATATACTATTTTTAAATCGACTAAAGAAAACACATGTTTCAATAACCGAGGTTGCATTAAAATGAAAATCCTTCATTGTACTTTCAGTTAACTAGCAATTCCAGGGGTTGGTAATTTCAAAATTATGTCAGTAAAGATTCTACAGAAAGATGATTTTAGTCCCACTCTTGCGCAGAAAGAATATATTCAAGCACTTCACCTGTTTTCTTTCAACGAACCTCCCTTTTTGTTCGACTTTCCCAAATAAGAAACACGTTGATTTGGCCTTTTCCCAAACTGATCTTCACAAGGACGAATTCGCGTTTTTTTTTCACTCCTTGAACATTTCATAAATATTAAATTCATTAAATACAATTTTCTTAATTTTTAACTTTATTGTAAACAATTCTACTACCTAAGTTTTCTTAGCTTTCATTTTTCTCGATTTATATTATTAATTTTGTTATCAAAGAACACGATAAGGATTCGGATATTATCTTTTGTATTTTTCCAACTCATGTTCGAGTTTTATGTGGTTTCAAGTAGGCAAAGACTGTCCGAACCAACCCCTTCAAAACTGTCCGAACCAACCCCACCCTGACTAAAATAACAAAATGGCGTGCCACAAGAAAATTAAGTGATCTGTCTCGAAAATACTAAGCAGGCTATAAACCCTCACCACTAAGCTATGTCTTACCGTTTAATCGCCTTCCAATTACCACTAATCTCTGCGGTACAGCTTTTTAACCTACCGTGAGCAAAAAACTTTTACGTCAAGAAAACCAATTTTTCAAGTTTTTATCAAAACCGGAAAAGCAATTACCACGAAAGTTTGGTACAAAGTTGGTTCACTAGAAGGCAGATGTTCAGTACTTTTTTCAGATTTTAGTGACAACTGTTAATATCTGTTTCGCCGGTGTCCAGACCAACCCGTGTCCGATCCAACCCCGAGCTCCCCTAACCTGGATGAAGTCCAAAACAAACCAGTGATCCTCAGGTAGAACGAGAAAACGTCGCACTAAAGGCTCAAACTGAACAACTCAAATACTGTGGCAACCAATCCTGGCGATCGTTGGGAACAGCTGTGGTGCAGCTTCCGGCTCTTCCGCTAGGTCCGCGGCGATTTTGTATCGGTAAGGAGGGTTAGTCATCAAGTGTAGTCACGGAAGGCAGTAGCGCTCCCTAACGGTGGCGGAAGTAGACAGCGCGGTATGCAGATGGCACCACTGTAGCAAAGTCAAGAGATGGCGTCCATTGCTTTCACCTGGCACTTATATTTCACCCAGATCCATCAATGCAAATACGAACGTATGAGAGTTTAATCGAAACTGTGGTCTGTTATTTAAATTCAACGACCAATCATTTTTTACCAAAATCCCCGTTTTATTCACAGTGCAAGAGAACTGTGAAAAATTAGTATTCTTTGAGTTACGTCTTGCTCGCTGACTTTTTGCTTGAATAAGCGGGAAAACTATTCGAATGAGTTTCTGTACTCGCATCACGAATTCAAAAATTTGATAGGACACTTTGTTGTAAAACAACCTTGTTGATTATGCACCGCTGCAATACCGCGCGCGGTGCTCTCCATTCCATTCATTTCGTTATCAGTCGGAAATAAGAGTTGAATCCGAGAACATTTAAGTACATGAAGTTGGATTACCCTTTTTAGGTGAGTTTCATAACTAATTATTAGGTTATCACACTCCTCCTTTAAGTGTCAGTAAATATTATTTAAGTGCCAATTCACATATAAAGAGCATAATATTGTATTAGTGCCAAGTTTATTTATTATGCCGCATATGTGAGATTTAGTATTGATTTTTGTATTATTTCAGGGTTTCTATGTTCAACTAATAAAGCTATCAGCTCAACACATTTGAATGGCCGTTGTCTTCTAAAGCGTTATGAACATCTGTCTTGGTGTGGGAGTAGCAGGGTGGTGTGAAATTGTTCTACAAATTTAAAGCACAAGCTTTAAATTGCAACAAGCCTAAAAATTAAGGTACATTTAGATAAAGTTTTAGTCTTGTAGCGCCGAATTGGCACTAAATATGTCGACCATTACCCTTAACGGGTTAAAATAACTTGAGTCTATACAATCATACTACAAACAGTCAAACATCCAGATTTTTTAGAATTTTTTCGGTAAAAACATGGTACGAAAGGATCAGTCAGTTAGAAAATAGTCGTTTTTCGTTAGATAATATTTTGTCAAGAGATGTTGACAGCCGGTGGGAGTTTATTGATAAGTAGCCAGCAAGGCTAAGTAAATATGTTGTATTAGACGGTACGCGAACGGGTTGTCGGCGAAATGTCCCCTGGCGAAAAGTCCCCGACGAAACGTCCCCATGACAAAACGCCCCCATGGCTAAACGTCCCCAACCAAAACGTCGCCTGGCGAAAGCCCCCGTCCACAGACTTTTTTTCATCGCTGAGGGATAGCCATGTTATTACTGATTGCGTCATTCAGAAAAAAAAAAGTTCTTGGAATATAAAATTCTGAAAAACTCGATGGGCTTACAACTTCAGTATTTAACCGATAGCCAAGAAACAAATCAAAGTTTTGCTAATTGCTATAGCCGTTTCTTGAAGAAAGCACAAAGATTTAGTAGTTTGTAAGTTTTTCGTTTTTGTGCTATATTTAATTGGATATTAAAGGATCAAACCCGTCTTACCGATATTACTATGTGTCTCTATACCTAACTAATCGTTTCATCCGTTCTTATTTCCTCGCTTCCCATGCTTTTTGTAACACCATAACGGCACTACGCTTATTTTTTCATTCTCTTTTTTTGATGATATTGGTCAAAAATGCCGATTGTGCATTTTGCCTCAAACGACCTAGAACTGATCAGTTACTAGCCCAGTGCAAGGCATATTACACTATATATGTTAATTGGAAACGATGCATTAATTAAGCAACTAGGCCAATGGCTGATCTTTCCTGCCTATTTCCTGCATCTGCAATGTACACTCATGAAGCTGTTTTACCTCGATCATGCGCCTGAAGCCGAGGCGAACTTTATACTTTATACAGAACTCTATACTTGGGGACGTTTCGCCATGGGGACGTTTTGCCGTGGGGACGTTTTGCCATGGGGACGTTTTGCCATGGGGACTTTCACCATGGAGACGTTTTGTCATGGGGACGTTTCGCCACCGGGACATTTCGCCGGGGACGTTTCGCTGGGGACATTACGTCGGTTAAGCCACGCGAACATCCATTGTGCTGTCTGGATTCCAGATTCCTACCTACCTAACCTACCTACTTAAAACAAAGTAAGACCCTTCACTGGTATCAAGAGGTTCAGGCAGTCAGTCAGTTCAGTTTGTCCTGTTATCGTTGCTTCTCCGGTTTATATGTAGGCTATCTGTGCCTTAACACTGACAGATCGAGCGGCCAAAACGAAAAATCGATATGGAGTTTCTGCTTCACTGTTCCAACATATATGTTGGGGCAACATACCAGGGACCCATAAATTTCCTGCAATGACTCGCCATTCAGGGGGCTTGTCAATAAGAGATTTTTGATGCGCTCTTGACCGAGCGTCAGATAGTTCGAGAAATACCCACGGGGATAAAATACCCGACTATCCAGATAGACAAAATTTTTCGCAGCTGTTGTGCTTAATTAGGAATATTTCTCTGTAATGGAAGAGTATCCTGGATCTTTTGTCCTAGCTTAGGTACCTGGTGGCATGCTGAATAGTCCCAACAAATTTTGTCTATCTGAGCAAGAATGCCGATTCAACCCAAGCGGAATTTTCGGAAACTAGGTGAGGCTCGGGCAACATAGCAACATAGAAGCATAGGAAATGACAAGCCCCCTGAATGGCGAGTCATTACAGGAAATTTATGGGTCCCTGATACAACATACATACTCCTTGGAAAATTTGTTGAGTTTTTCACAAATTATAGCCCTTTCCCAGCTCTTTATCCGCGCGCGGCCCTCTTAGCTTTCGTGAGAAACATGGCGAAAATGAACATAACATGTATTTTTGACCAACCAGAGCTTCGGAGGTAATAAGCAGGAGCCTGAACCGCTTCTAATGACCCCGACATAGCAGAGTACTTAAGGATTTTCAAAAGGCACGCGTGTTAAATGCGTGTTGGTGGCTCGCCTCTATATCTACTTTTCACAAAAAAATATTGCATTTTAATTACACTGTTTGGGGGGGGGGGGTGATGAGGGGTTTCGCGAGGGAGGGGTACCGGGGGGGGGGGGTCGTCAGTGGGGTTTTAGACGGAACCCATGTAATATATATGAGTGAATCAGTAATATAGGTAACCTTATGTTGGGGTAGCCTAACCTTCGCGTTTAGCAAGATAGACAAGACCAAATTCGACAGGCACAAAGCGATGGCCGACTTTAAGAAAAACATGCGATACTGTGATTTGGTTAGCTCGGTATGGTTTACAAGTGTAAAAGAATGTCTCGAGTCAGTTGGCTTCGGCAACAAGAGCTACTAGCTCGTATGGCACTTGTTACGTCACAAGAACGTAGAACAGGACGTCACAGTACTTTCATGTGCCCCAGCGCCAACCCAGTCAGTAGGGATCTGATTTGAGATCCCCGGTTCATGTATACAATGCCCGTTAGCATGTGTTTCTATTGTAGCAGAATTAGTAGTTTAAACAGGAGTTAAAGATCAGACAATAGATTAAATATGTTTTTTTACCTTTACATATGGAAGTGTTTACGTAGCACCTTTTTACCCCACCAAAGAATGTCCTTCTCTAAGGGTGCATGACGGACAGTTCCGTTGGGACCTAGGCAAGAAACTCTTTGGCACAGGTTTTTACCGCCCATCAAGTTTTAAGCCGGATCAGCCGTTAATAAAAAATGCATTTCCGGGAAATAATCCTCCATGTCCCTCACCGAGGTCGGAACACAAAAATGCACATACGTGGCATTTTTACTTGTACCGCCCAGATTACATCCCAATCATGCCATCCGCTTGGTCCCTCCACGTGAAACACAACTTCCAACCCCCTCCATTGCCGGATACGGTTCGGATCCAGAGTAGTGCATCTATGGCATCTGTTTCTATCACCCATCAAATTTCACGTGAATATGATCAATGAACTTTACATACCATTAAGTTCCAAGCTTATGTGGAAGTTCCCGAACTAACTCAAGTTCGACATACCGAGAAAGCGACAGGCCGACAGATATTACGGTCGCTGTGTGATACCCAAGCCCAAGTCTGCAATGGCACACAAATGAAAACTACTTGTGGCCTGAAGATAGGACCTGCGAAACAGCTCCAAGTATCACTGACTAAAATTCCATTCAATAAACTAATGCCCCATGATTTGCTGTTCATAGTCTCTTCACCACACGAACTCATTATGACCACACCATTCCTCGGCGATCTTCTCCCGCTTCTAAGTTTCCTTGATTTCCGCTGGATCACACCTCGGATGACACCAGCTACGATAGAAAGTATAGCCTATCGGTACTCTTGATAGTTTAACTGAAAAGGCAGCTTATTTGTGCATCTGAAATTTGAATATACTGAAAAATTTTGACCCATCAAAGGGATTTTGTATTTCTTCATCCGTGGTTCTGGTAATGACGTTCAAAATGCGCGCTGCTTGCACGACAACCAAGAATTCATCAAGACGCAAAGATTTTGAATTTGAAAAAAGCCTGCATTCGCCGATTCACACCTCGGATGACACCAGCTACGATAGAAAGTATAGCCTATCGGTACTCTTGATAGTTGAACTGAAAAGGCAGCTTATTTGTGCATCTGAAATTTGAATACACTGAAAAATTTTGACCCATCTAAGAGATTTGTATTTCTTCATCCGTGGTTCTGGTAATGACGTTCAAAATGCGCGCTGCTTGCACGACAACCAAGAATTCATCAAGACGCGAAGATTTTGAATTTGAAAAAAGCCTGCATTCGCCGATTCAAGCTGATTAGCGCCGGCTTATTTTTCGGCATGGCTTACCTTTGTAGTTGGTAAACATTTCAAGCAGAGGTACCACAAATCCGACAATCTACCATCTGTGGACAGCGGACAAACGGAGAGCGTGTTCCACCCTCGTACCAATAGTAACTATTAGTCACTATTTCCGTTCCAACCTCACGAAAAGCTACTACGCTGACCGTTCCAGCCTTCTCGAAATAGTAACTATTTGCTCACCACGCTCGGGAGCGTAGTAAGCGTAGTAACTACGGATCTCTGTCACGTGATTGGTCGGATTCGCCCGCGTCATGATATTCTGCTGGAAAGTAGAAAAATTGTTGTGTTGAAAAAAGGTAGACTTTGTGACGTCATGCGTAGTAACTACGGTAAGTAGGATGGAACACGCTCAGAGTAACGCATTTTTATCGGGTTTTCAGGCCTATTGAATAGGTGACGAGTAACTTGGTTGTCGGTTCTTAGCCCTTTTCGGGTAAACTTTGAAAGATAGAATACTGATTTTAACCTTACTAAAAAGCACGAATTCAATGGCTGAAAACTTCATACTCTCTGATCAAAAAGGTGACCCTGAGTTCTCTAATTAAGATTCCTTCTCCACGGCCAGCGTGCGAAGCATTTTCATTTGGCTTTCTCTCTATGCTGGATTGTCCACGAAGATTCGGGACTGAGGTCCTTCAATACGCAAAATCCAAAAAAAAATGTTGTGATGTTTCTTTTTTCTCGTATGACGCCAACCCCTAATGACTTCGTTCGCCCCGGTAGCAGCGTTCCACTGCCATCACGGTCTATCGCCACCATATGCTTACTGCCACCTTTCAATTCAGGTAGCGAATGTAGACTGAGCAGGTAGTTTTAGATTTTATTCTTTAAATGCGAAAAGGGTGTTGACCGCCACCCAGGAAATCTAACGTCCCCAAGAGGATGTGTGACCAGATGTTTGACCATCTGGTCAAACATCTGGTTTGATGGGGTGTCCAGCGCCTTAGCCTAGACCATTTACCTTAGATCCTCCTATGCCTCCAGAGGCGCCCAGGGCGTCCAAGAAGAGTCTCCAGTCGTCTCTGAAACTTGCGGCTGCGACGATGTCTTCCCACCCCGGCTGTAATGAGGCATGAAATTGCCGCAGGTTGTTGTTGTAGGTACGACGGAGTGTGTTTTGGGGTCTTCCTCTGCGGCGGGTGCCTTCGGGTAACCAGAAAAATGTAGACTTGGGAATTCTGGAATCGTCCATGCGCAGCACATGTCCGAGGTAACTCCATCTACGCCTTCGTGTGGTCTCAATGAGGGGCGGTTGACCTGTGATGATTCTTATGTGCTCGTTCGTTACCTTCTGGGTCCAGTGGATGCCAAGAAGTCTCCGGAGGCACATGTTTTCAAACGACTGAATTCTCCTCTCTTGGTCTAGTTGAGATGCCATGTTTCAGATGCATAGAGGAGGACGGGCAGGACGTAGCTGTTAAACAGGCGGAGCTTAAGCCGGAGGGACAAAATACTCCACCTCCAAACTTTTTCGAACCTGTTGAAGGTACTGTTTTTTTTTGTTTGTTTTTTAAAGTAGGTAGGTTTTTATTTTTAACCAAAACATTGAAAATAAAATATAATGACTAATATTCTATTGCAGCAGAAAGGGGCGGTGACTTCTTTGGCTGTAGATCCTGTGTTCTCGATGGTGCTGCCAAGATATTTGAAATGAACCACTTGTTCTGCCAACCGGATTAAGTATCACGGCGATTAAGGGATTATCAGTCACCAATTGGTCTAAAAGTATTAAGAGCAACTACAACTGCAGAACCCCAACTGAGTAACAAGAGATATAATCATGGAAATAGTTAAAACAAAGAGTGTGAAAGAAAATGACTTTTACTTTGTTGACGGTTTCTTGTTTCGGTTCAAGACCGGGAAGAAAGACAAAATTTACTTTGTTTGCTTGAAAGATATCTGTAAGGCCAGGGCCATATACCGTGGGAACGGAAAGTTCATCGTTAATAAGCCCAATGAAGGGCACGGGCCTGACTGCGCCCATAACCACACTGTCAGAAGTTTCATAACAGATAACACGAGGACGTGTTTCTAACCCATAGTGGCAATCTCAGAAGAAACTTGCAGTACTTGAAGTACGAAGTTCTGTAGGTAGGTATGTAGGTATAAAGTTTCATCAGTAACGGTTAGAAAAACCTCCAGTCTATTATTGGAAGGGTAATTTCTCTCGGATGTTCAATAAAAACTGACTTTCGCTTGGCTATTCAACAGTGTGCACCTGAACATTTCAAGCGCTCGCTCACGTCTAAAGTCTAATTCATTTCCCGATCCGGCAATAAAATCTTATCCATTCAAAAAGATCTTGAGCTATCGAGGCGAACGAAGCAAATACGAAGACTGAGTATAATGTTTCATCTAATTATTATTTTAGGTCCAGTTAAAGAAACGTGTTGAATTTTGGCACATGACATTTTGATACTTTTGACACATTTGTCCAATTAAAGAAGCTTCGAGAATCTGCACTGTCAGAAGTTTCATAACAGATAACACGAGGATGCGGGGTTTCAACAGATATGCGTAACAGATAACACTTCGGATGTTATCTGTTGTGTTTAAAAACTTTATGCATGAAATATTATGAATAACAAGCTTTTTTAGAATGAGCCAAAAAAAGCATCTGCAGACTTCATTCCTTATCGTCATGATGTCGAAAAACTCAGCAGATACTTTTTGGCGGTTTTTCGGTTCTTCTGATGGTAACGCTTATTACGCATAGCATTTTGAAACACAGCAGACACCATCCGAAGTGTTATCTGTTACGCATTATTTGTTGAAACCCCGCATCCTCGTGTTATCTGTTATGAAACTTGTGACAGTGCAGATTCTCGAAGCTTCTTTAATTGGACAAATGTGTCAAATGTATCAAAATGTCATGTGCCAAAATTCGACACGTTTCTTTAACTGGACCTAAAATAATAATTAGATGAAATATTATGCTCAGTCTTCGTATTTGCTTCGTTCGCCTCGATAGCTCAAGATCTTTTTGAATGGATTAGATTTTATTGCCAGATCGGGAAATGAATTAGACTTTAGACGTGGGCGAGCGCTTGAACTGTTCAAGTGCAAACTGTCAGGTGCACAATAGCCTAAGCGAAAGTAAGTTTATGTATTGAACATCCGAGAGAATTTACCCTTCCAAGAATAGACTCGAGGTTTTTCTACTCCAGGAGATGCTACTGGCGGGTTTACAGTCAGAAAGTGAAACCGGCCCACAACTTCCTATCAAACAAATATCGGAATGGTGTATACGCTACATCTTGATGAAAAGATTAAATTTTTAGACTGAAAAAATGACAAAAAACGGAAACAAAACGATACCGACAAGGCGAGAACTCAAATCACATCTCGATCTGATTGTCGATCTCTGCAGCAGCCTCCACGCGTAGAGGTAGACTGGACTGAGTAGCCTGACGCCATTTCTTCAAATAAAAAAGCTATTAATATATTCTAAAGAAACACCAGCTTGTCGGTCGGCCACCCTCGGTAATCCAGCCCATCTTCAGATCTCCTGTGTTAAAGCGTTGAAGGATTTTAGGATCCCAAAACGTAAGTGACGGGATACCTGTGATTTCGCAAAAGTTGTCCGTCAGTCAGTCTGTCCGTCTGCTAGCACGTTAACTCTCGAAGGGGTTGAGGTAGTTTATTCAAACTTGGCATGAGGACTCTATGGGTCAAAGTACAGTTGAAGTTGAAGATGGGCTCGGTAGCCCTACATTAGGGTAGGGGAGGGGTTTCAAATAAAGGTCGAGCAAAATATTTTTTTGAATCTAATGAGATAGTCGATTTAGAAGCAAGGAGACATGGTGAATCAGAATATGAAAAACGTTTTCATGCTGGACAAGTAGTTCGTCCGGAATCCGGTCACAACCGGAAATTTAACATGAAGTTTTAAACCGAATGATATAGTTAATATAGGGTGAGAAGACATGCTGTTGGAGCTTTCGAACATACAAAAGATAAACAGAACGTTTATGCGACCAGTTTGGTTACCTCCAAAGTCCCAACCAGCATTTACTAGGTCAAAAAGGCAGAATGCATTCGACAGCTTTCGGAGACGAATTCATTACTCTTTGTTAGGATTTTTTAGGCGAAATGACGTGTGGGCGTAGTGACGGGTTCCCAGCCTGACTCGTACCTGTATTACTGCTTCACTTAATCTGCGGGATTTCCTATGTAATTTGATTCACCCTAACGGTACTACATTTATTTCTACATTTGCCGCAATTGGCTCTATCGGGTTAGGCTCCCGGTTTTCATTTCCGAGGAGTTCATTGGTCAGAAATGTCAGTTACGCAAGGTTTTGGGATCCCAAAACGTAAGTGACGGGATACCTATGATTTCGTAAAAGTTATCCGTCTGTCAGTCCGTCCGTCCATCCGTCTGTCTGCCTGTTAGCACGATACTCTGCCTGTTAGCACGATACTCTCGAAGGGGTTGATGTATTTTATCCAAACTTGGCACGAGGACTCTTTCGGTCAAAGTACAGGTCAAATTCGAAGATGGGTTCAGTAGCCCTACATTTGCGTTTGGGGGAGGGGTTTCAGATTAAGGGGCAAACAAAAATATTTTTAAAAGCAAATGAGATAGTCGATTTAGGCACAAGGAGACATGGAACCCGAATATGCAAACTGTTTTGTCACTGGACAAGTAGTTCGTCCGGAATTCGGCCAAAACCGGAAAATTTGTAAAAAGTAAAAGTTTAATCTGAAGTTGATTAGAGATTCGATTAAGGGGTAAGAAGACAATTTGAATCCGAATAGTGAAAATTATGTTCTCGCCGGAAAAGTAGCTCACCCGGAATCCGGCCAAAGCCGGAAAATTTAGCAAAAGTAAAAGTTTAATCTGAAGTTGATTTTACGTACGATTGAAGGGTAAGGGAAAATGCTGAATTCGAATATGAAAATTATGTTCTCGCCGGAAAAGTAGTTCGCCCGGAATCCGGTCAAAACCGGAAATTTTTTAAAATGTAATATTTTAATCTAAATTTGATTAGATGTTCGATTGAGGGGTGAGGAGACATGCTGAATCTATATATAACAATCATATTCTCCCCGGACGTACAGTATGCTCGGAATCCGGGTGAAATCGGAACATTTGTTAAAAGTAATTTTTTTTCTGAAGTTGATTAGATGTTCGGTGTAGGGATAAGAAAATATGCTGAATTCGTTTTTGAGCTGTAGTTTTTGCCAGACAAGTAGTCCGCTGGGAATCCGGCCGAAACCAGAAATTTGGCAGAAGTAAGGCAGGAAGTTTTGATCAGTTTCGAAAAAGTAGATACGACGTAGGAAATAGGCGTAAACACACATGCTGAATGCATATCTGAGCCTGGTCATCTCAGATGATTATATTGGCCTTAATCTGTTAAAGTCTGGATCAAATATTAAATTTTTGGGATCCCATCGTAACCTTTGGTCTTGTTCCGTGTTTCTAACCAAAGCGAAGTAAGGCTACAGCCGGATCGTGTGTTTCAAAGAAGTCGCGTAACTGGATATTTGAAGAAGGTCGTCCAACTAAGTCCAAGATTCCTACCCAAAAATTACCTTTTCCAAAGATCCTTCAAAGGAGAAGAGACTCCAAAGTGCATATGCTGGAATCATAGTCATGGATATCAGCGCAAGACACCATCCAACGGCGTAGCCCCAAGCTGGATATGTGTAGGTGTTGTTATACTTGAGAGGTTCGTGACGGACTAAGTAAGCAAGAAAAATGGCCTGGAAGAAAAAAATGTAGGTTTAAAAGGAGCTGCAGGTGAAAATTTGAAGATTCACTGGAGAACTTATCGTTCTATATGAGCTTAGTGTAATATTGGCTATTGCCTTGCTTTTTAAAGTTACTCTACAATACATATATATATCATATTCTGCGGAAAAAAGACATAAAAGCTTTGAAGACGTGTTATTTATTATAATCGTTGTAATTTTTGAGGTATCTTCCTCGCTCCTGCCGTCAGGGGCGTCCCAAGGGGGGTTGTGGGGGGGTGCTGCACCCCCCCCCCCCCAGAAAGCCTGTGGGAAAAAAATCCGGTAACTTTTGACTGGTGCGGCGAAGCCGCGCCAGTCAAAATTTGTCAAATTCACCTGAACTTGATGATTTTTAGGGAATCTACCGGATTATTGCTCAGGAAACCTACCGGATTTTGCTCAAGGAATCTACGTTAAATCTTTCACAAGGAATCTACCGGAACTTGTCTCAGGGAATCAATCGGGATTTACTCCTAGGAATCCACGAAATTCGGCTCAGGGAATCTACCGGAATTTGTGCGAAATCTTTCATAAGGAATCTACCGGAACTTATCTCAGGGGATCTACCGGAATGTAGGCTACCGTCGGAATCTACGAAATGCGGCTCAGAGAATCTACCGGATTTTGCTCATGGAATGTACGCTGAATCTTTCACAAGGAATCAACCAGAATTTGCGTCAGGGAATCTACCGGATTTCACCCCACGGAGAATTTGGCTCAGTGAATATACCGGAATTTGTGCGACATCTTTCACAAGGAATCTAACGGAACGTGTCTCAGGGAATCTGCCGGAATTTACTCCTCGGAATCTACGAAATTTGGCTCAGGGAATCTACCGGAGTTTGTGCGAAATCTTTCACAAGGAATCTACCGGAACTTGTCTCAGGGATCTGCCGGAATTCACCCACGAAATCTACCAGAATTCGGCTCAGGGAACCTACCGGATTTTGTTCATGGAATCTCCACTAAATCTTTCACAAGGACTCTACCGGAACTTGTCCCAGGGAATTTACCGGAATCAACTCCTCGGAATCTACGAGATTCGGCTCAGGGAATCTACTCAGAGAATAAAATCTTTCACAAGGAATCTACCGGAACTGTGTCTCAGGGAATCTACCGGAATTTACCCCACAGAATCTACCGGAATTCGGCTGAATCTGAATCCAAAAAGCGCCGACAGCTTTCTCGACTCTTTTCCGGTGATACCGGTGAACCAAGAAGATTTCAACAAGAGCTGTAAGCTCATATGGCACTTGCAACTGTATGTAGTAGGTAAGGGCTCTGTCAGATTGAACGGATACCTCATATGCCTCCCAAGTTTCGTCGCGAAAATCTCCAAAACTGACATCACAGGAATTCCGGAAAACTCCCCTCCACCCCCAAGGTTCCGGATCCAGTCCAATTGTATAAACGATTTATCTGGGGCAGATTCTTGTTCTTCCCAGCAAGTTTCACTCCGATCTCTCCATTCTAACCGTTTCTCGAGATTTCCGGTCTCCCCCCCCCCCCCCCCCGACGCCCCCATAGCTACCGAACCCGGTCCGGACTTCAAATGGGACAACAGAAATACGTCCTTTATTCAGTTACCAAGTTTCATTCCAATCCGATCCCCCGTTCAAAAGTTACACACTGCTCAATTTTCCAGATTCCCTCGCCTTCGCCCCCCCCCCCCCCCAGATGATCGGATCAGGAAGCTGATTATTTCTTAGTTAGTTTGGTCGGGTCCCTGGTATGCCTGCCAAGTTTCATCGTCCTAGCACATCTGGAAGTACCCTTACTCGAAAAAGTGTGACAAACTGCCCCAAATTTCCCAGATTCCCCCGCCCTCCACTCCCCCGTAGATGGTCGGATCGGGAAACTGATTCCAATCCGATCACCCGTTCAAAAGTTACACACTGCTCAATTTTCCAGATTCCCTCGCCTTCACCCCCCCCCCCCCCCCAGATGATCGGATCAGGAAACTGATTATTTTTTAGTTAGTTTGGTCGGGTCCCTGATAAGCCTGCAAAGTTTCATCGTCCTAGCACATCTGGAAGTACCTTAACTCGAAAAAGTGTGACAAAAAAACCGGACCGAACGACAGACGGAACTGCGATCGATATATGGCACTTTAGCCAGAAGCTGCAAGTGCAATAAAAACGAACTAGCCTTGTTTCGACATGATGTCGAAAGTCGCCGGGAGAGCCTCGAAACAAACACAAAGTTTTAAGATATATTCGAGGTCTCTCGTCAACTGAAATACGTGTGACATAACAGTATTCTAGACTTTCTGCAGAGATTGTCACTACGGAGAAATTCCGGTAAAACCTCGAAAAATTCCGATAAGACCTCGGAAAATTCAGGTAAAACCTCGAAAAATTCCGGTAAAATTCTGAAGCTGCACCCCCCCCCCCCCCCCGACCAGGAAGGTATCCGGACGCCCATGCCTGCCGTAACCACAAATTAGTTCAGAAGTCTGGCGTCCTAGATGTCATTTGTTCACTAGAGAAAACGTCAGCGTCACTATTATATACATCTCGTCATCCTTGTCATCGAGTAAATGATGTTTTTCATGAATTTTTCAGGCCCAGTTAGAAATTATGTTTAAACTTTCTGTGTTTATACTGTTATTTACCTTGTGCTGTTTTTCGTTGTTCTCGTTACTCCGCTACCACTTTGTGTATTTGTCGGGTACAAATAATATATATTAATATCAGGGACCCATAAATTTCCTGTAATGACTCGCCATTCAGGGGGCTTGTCAATAAGAGATTTCTGATGCGCTCTTGACCGAGCGTCAGATAGTTCGAGAAACACTCACGGGGCTAAAATACCTGACTTTCCAGATAGACAAAATTTTTCGCAGCTGTTGTACTGAACTAGGAATATTTTTCTGTAATGGAAGAGTATCCTGGATCTTTTGTCCTAGCTTAGGTACCTGGTGGTATGCTGAATAGTCCCAACAAATTTTGTCTATCTGAGCAAGAACGCCGATTCGACCCAAGCGGAATTTTTGGAAACTAGGTGAGGCTCGGGCAACATAGCAACATAGGAGCATAGGAAATGACAAGCCCCCTGAATGGCGAGTCATTACAGGAAATTTATGGGTCCCTGTTAATATGTATATATAAAATACAGGCGCCGAGGCAGACCAGCTGGGTCTAACAAAGCGAAAGTTTACGATTTTAGATCCTCTGCTCCTCGTCCTCTGTCCTTGACTCACACCTGTAGTTGGCTGTAGTCTCAGCTCTACTCATAGTTGTTCTACTCGTTCTCCTCATCTTCGTTGAACTCTTGACTCGCCGTACGGAGGCGATTAATTGAAAAGCATTCTTAACTACCAATGATGATGATGATGATGAAATTTTATTTACGCACTTAAAAAGAGGAAAATAGTGCAGTATAGACAAATAAAAGGGAAAAATACACCGAGCTTTCAATAATCTAGTAAATGCACGAAATCAAAAAATAAACTTTTAAAAAAAGAAAGAAAAGGGACTAATCGGGTCTAAAAAATCTTCTTCCTCGATGGAATGCGGAGAAATGGCCAAGGGCAGAAACGTGAAGGTCCTGGGCAATTGAAGATAACTTCGCACAAGGGTCAGAGGGCAAAAAAGTTGCAGTTATACGGGAATTCCTATAATGTCGAGGAAGGTACAAGAGAAATCTTTTAGCCTCAGAATACCAAAAATCCCGGAAAGGTTGCAGACAGAGGGAGAACAAAAACTATTATATAAACTACCAAGGGCTTTTCTGTTATACCCTCCTCTATTTGGAACTTTTGTTCCATATCCGACACGAATGGAATCGTGAACAGCCGAAACAGCGTTATCGCAGATTTTTTTTAGAGACTGTGCTACAATCGGTGGCCATTTAGATTTATCTTTTCCATCATGGCAAACGACAATCTAATAAAATAAAAAATGTCAAGCCCGAATCCCATAGATTACCTCCTCTCCGCTCTGTACGTGAATCAAAGCCGTGCCAACGAAAGTTTTCCGAATAGTTTTCTCACGGTGGAACCTTTTTAATGGAAAAAAAAAGTGCGATGAAAGCATGAAAATTGGGGAGTCATTTGTAGCCGGCTGAAAGTGAAAACTGGGTAGATACAAAAGTCTATGATGAAGTCGATCAGAGTAAGTAAGTAAGTAAGTAGTTTATTTGTAACCTCTCATTTTGAAAAAGTGGAGTAAATGAAAGAAAATAAATAAAACACATAAAGACACAGAAAAAGACACTAATTTTCAATCTTTGGCCAGGAAGCAGTGGAGAAGGTCGTGCGCTGGTTGGGCTCTGTTGTCAATGATTTTTTTTATAGCGACGACGAAACATCCAAAAGGGTAACACTTGCACCTTGAATTTTGAACTTCTCCGTCAATGTATGGTTATGGCATAATTTCGACAAGTGGAGCAGGTGCTTTGCATAATTATTTAAAATAACATGATCTTGTCTTTTTAATCTCCTTCTTTCGCAGAACATGAATGACACCAGATCGAAATAGTATAGAAGGAGAGCAGAAGGTGCTGTACAATCCATTCCTTCCCTGGAATATTTTTGTTCTTTCTTACCTGTTTAAATGGGCAACACTTATCAAACTCTTTCAGAAATGTACGTGTCGACAAATAAATTATAAACCTCATTTGCACACTTATTTTTAAAAAAACTTCCGAAAAATCATCATGATCTAAACTTTCACCTAGTTTTTTTTAATTCTTTTCTGACAAATCTCCGTATTTAAGCTTACTTTTTGGAGGCAAAGAACAGTTAAGTGAACCATATTTATTAGAAATAGTTTGTAATTTAGCATTTTCCCGGCGATGTCAGCTTTCCATGTGTTTTCGCGATCAGTCCAGCGAGAAAGTGGAAAGTTATTCCACGAATCGCTTTCTCGCAGCTTTCGCGATGCGCTTCGCTCGCCGGAAAGTGATTCCGAGATCTCGCGAAAACCCTCCTTTGGTCTCGACCAAGCTTCTCGAGACCGAGTCGCACCCCGAGTCCTAACAACAAATATGTTCTCCAAACATTGAACTATATTCTTCATATACAGAGAATTCATTTGGAAATGAGCCAGGCGAAATAAATCAACCGAAGGATGTTTCATGGAAGAAAATGTTTGAGGTAGAAGAGCAAACCATCATTTTGGATCAGGTTCTGAACCAAAGAATCCGTGTTCTGTTTAAAAGAGAGATTTTCATCATGTAAAAAAATTAAAATAGTATTGATTTAAAAATGAAATTTGCCAAATATACGACTGTAGTGTGAGAAAGAATGAATGGGCAGAGTGACTGGCACTGGTATTTTAAATTTCCTCAAGGCCCCGGTGTTCGGTTTTCAAACATTCAAACGACGGTTTGTAAGAGAGTGATCTGACGTATTTTCGCTATGGAAAGACTGATTTATTCAACAACTATTTAGGGTTTTCATTCACTGTGCATCTTAAATGAAATCCTGGTCACTCACAAAACATGAACTTTTAATGACACTCACCCTCCGACCAATTCTGGGGGAGATGACGGAAGGGAATCCGCAAAATTACTGACGTGTAAGTTACGAACGGGTGGTCCGATTCCGGTGAAATTTTTTGGGTGAACTGAAAACTTATAGGAACAGAAAACTTGACTCAAACTTGACTCTGGGAGCTAGCCGACATATCAAGAATGTACCCTGGGTCGATATTAAGAGTAAGAAATATTCTCGTTACGACCATTGCAGTTTCCCGGCAGTTTCCGAGAATTCGACTTTTGAGTTAGTAGAAAAACAATCAAAAGGTTTGTGTGCCGGGAGTAGGAATCGAACGCACGACCTCTTGACTACTATCCCGATGTGTTAGTCAACACGGTCAAAGGCGAACTTTTACAGTGCATAAGTGCATAATTACAGTGCATAAGGGGCAAGGGCCTGCCAACTAGCTCCGGGAACACTAAGGAGGGGGTTCGAGATAACAAAGAAGGGGGGTCCTGTGGACAATAAGTTCCTGTACCTTTATCTAAGCCCCCCAGGTCGGTTTGATGGCCGAAAGTTGCGTACTCAAGTTTTCTGTGCCTCTAATCTATGTAAAATGTGCCTGAACCACTTGCAGCGGCGACTCAGGGAGTTGGGGTTTCCAGAAATCGTGCAGGCGCATAAGAAAGTTGGAAAGTACTGATTTCATGCGGCCTAGATATGTTATTTGGCGTCCGGACCGGATCAGGCAACGGTGAGAGGGATGAAGGGGGTACCGGAAATTGGCAGATATTCTCCGATTCCAGCCAAACTTGATAGATGGAAGAAGATATGTCGGAGATGCGACGTTATGTGTCCGAGTCGTATTCGGAAACCAATCCCTTTAATTGGTCGCTGGAGACTTCGTTTTATTTTAAAATTGCCACGCCGAGACGTTTACTTGGACTCGTGACTCGGCCGGATTTGGAGACGAGACGGGTCAAGGTCGTGTTCCGTAAACGACGAGACCGAGACGAGTCCGAGTTCATGCAAAAGGCGTCTCGAGACCAACTCCAGACGAGGCCGAGTCCACCAGCTCTGACTTAAAGAGGCTTGAAGACCCGATGGAAAGCGTTACTTCGTTGCTCCGCCATTAATGAGTAATCAGTTTTCAAATAGTGGACGTTCCCTGTCGGATTTGCGGTGCCTCTATGCGCTTGTATCCGTGTTGTATGCTTGACAAAACGATTTACAAAAAATAAGTGTTCACCTTCCGTAGGCTGATCACTGGCCACTGAAATCCATGTTTGTCTTGAGATTAAATTTTCTGTGTCATAGTTGAGTTTTGCGTTGCGAGGACGGCCGCAGATATTAACGTCATACTAGAGAAATATAAAGAAAAAAAATCCCTTCACACATTCTAAACAATGTGGTGTACTCAGTTAGATGGTACAAAAATAAGTTGGCTTTTCAGTTAAGCTTTAAGACCTTAAGACTGACTTTCAGGAAAGAGGGATATGTGGCAGCACAGTGAACAGCTGCAGAGATGACAAAAACAGCAGTAAACTCACCGAGGTCAGTACAGGGCTTAGGTACTTCCAACATATCTTTAGCCAAGGAGAAATTCTGTAGCCCACCATCTCCTCAATGTGGCTGACAAATTTATCAGCTCCATAGATCCAACCAATCACGACGCACTCGAAGAAACACACCCACAAGAGGACCAATCCGCTTGCAGAGTAATAGTCGAAGAGCTGGAATACGTAGATCCCACCCTAGAATATGAAACGTAATAAGTCAAATGCTAGGATAGCCCTAAATCTAGTATCTAGTAGTAATCTTCAGTAGCCCTAATCTAGGCTACTGGCGAAGAAAACGATCCATCCTAAAATCTATGAATGAACGTACCCCATCAACAGAACAAATGAGAAGAATATAGAGCAGGTTAAAGGAAAAAAAGAACAACACCAAAAAAAAATAAGAAACATGAATGGCGTCATATATAGTCAAACGAAGCTTATCAGAAAAGAATACCCATCCTTGGCCATCCTGGGGTGGGTAACATCAGGTTCGCTAGTAGGCCTACATCATCAAGACTTAGAATAAGGTCTGAGATAAAACTTACAAAAATTGTAGTGTCACTAAGCACAATTATTTGACCTAGATAACGTTAATCCGGTACATATTTTGTTTAGTAAGCTGCTATGACGGTCGAAACAGTTACTTCTTAAACCATTACATTAGCACACAATGCAGCCAATATTTCTTCTTCCCATTTTTGACTTTTTTTTCGCTGACCGGATTAACATTATGGAAAAATGACCTTTTGCGAATTACCTTTTGCTTAACCTTAAAATAAACTGTGTTTTCTAAAAAAAAAATTCCCTCTGTGATGCTGTGTCTCATGTCCATTGTTTAAAACTGGTAATATTCTTGGTTTTTAATCGGTATGCTTCTTGAGCCCTGCCGGGCATCAGCAAGTCGTCTATTTTGAGGTCTCCCATCCCCCACATCCGCAAGCATTTCCCGATGAAAAATTCTTTGACTGTGTAGTTCTATGGTAGTTGTACGAAAAAGTTGCATGTATATAGTAGTATGGAATTCTTTGATTTAACAAGCCTCCGACTGGGTTAATCAAGTATTAGTATCCGATGGCATCCAATCTTGCTGTGGTAGAATCCAGTTCGCTAGAAGTAGCATGCAGTAGCAAAAGTTAGTACTGCATGCTACTTTTTCGTACAACTCCATACGACGATAGAACTTCTGTCTTTAGTCGCACGCAGCGACTATAAAAACCAACTGAGCGGACCTAGAGGTATTTACTCTAGCTTTGAGCTGATGTTGATACCCGTTTACTCCTCTTCTGTCTTCGCCGTTGCTTATCGCACAAGAAATAGTTAAGGAGGCTGGCAGGAGGTGTACTTCGCGCGCTGACCCACTCTGTAGCACGTCCATACAACCAATCAGCTTTGACTGCTACTTTTCCTCACCAGCGACTTAACAGTGATTTAGCTATTTGTAGAGGTAACGAAACGTGATGTGGCGCGAAGCTAGTAACCTCCGCTCGTTCGTAGCGGACAGGGTATGGGGAAATATCCGACTCCGCATAGTCATATTACAAAGTCAGGGAGACGGAGGTTCTGTCGTAGCTTGTTCACACGGGGCTGAAACAGCGGCCGATTCTCGATCAGCGGCTGATTTAAGCGCGTAAATAGCGGTTGAAAAAAATCCAAAAATCAGCCGCTGATTTTCCGAATAGGCGCTTATTTTCATCGCGGTCTCCGATCGGGATAAACTAAATCCCTTGGAATGTGACCTTTGATGACTCTAGGGACAGTAAACAGACCGTAATTAGCAGAATTAGTTCAAACTTGGTGAGGTTTAGGTCAATCCAGTTCAAATTCTGTCAGACTGATGTGAACCTAAGCATCTCAGGATTACTAAACGATTACAAAAAAAAAAGGTAGAATAATTTTCTATTACAACAGCGTATGTTCTGTTTATGTCTAACATTTATTTTCGTTGTTTTTCATAAAAAAAAATTAAAAATTTGAATAACTTTTTCATTCAACCTTCACTGAAATGTAACTGAACATCAGTAAATGATTGCATACTGTTCTCATATTATTTATATCTATATTATTAATTATATTTTAGGTTCTCCTTCAAAAATAAAAATATTTAAATTATTTTTATTTGCTTTTTAACTTAAAATTGCTGAATCGCCTGAAATCTACTAAAATTCAGTTTGTGACTTTTTCCTCGTATAAAGACTACAAGTCAACTAGATTTGACTTTGACGAACTCACAAGATGTTTTTTTTTAATTTTATATATTTTGTTACAAACAAAAAGAATATTCGGAATTATGTTTTTCTTTTTAATTCTCCCGTCAACCCCAAACAGTCGATCCGTCGTCTGAACAGATCAGCCGCTGTTTACGCGCTTATTTCGGTCCCGTGTGAACAAGCTATCAGATTATTTTTTATTGGTGATAGTTAGCGGGTATAACCATCTACACATCGACGTGTGGCTGATTGTTAGGCAGAAATGAGATTAAAACCTCAACACAAATTACCAAAATAAGTATTTATAGAGAGAAGGTTTGTATTTATGTAAGTGTGTGTGAGTTTGTGGAGTTTTTATCGGACTTCTTGATCCAGACAATTGGGACTTGTGTATTTCCTGTCTTCCAGGGTTGTTGCTTATAGCCTACATAATCAACCGCTCTAAAATGTACAGAAAATGATACCGTAATGGTGTTTTTTGAAGGATTGCGACCTAACGGCTAATCCGCGGAGAGCACCACAGTTCAGAAATGAACTAAGCACGTATGCTTACCTCTATATCGTACCTCCAATCGACTTTCATATTCTTTTTACCAAATTTCCGGTTTTAGCCGAATTTCGGGAGAGCTGCTTGACCGACACGAAAATTTAGTTCATACACTCATTGTCTCTGAATCGACGGACAGACGGACAACTTTACGAAGTCATACGTAGCCCTTCACTAACGTTTTGGGATGCCAAAAAGAAGGATCTTAACTCTTGAAAAAAATTAATCCCGGTTTAGGAACGCAATCCAGGGTTTCCAAAAAGCAAAGTACCTACCCGTGTGACCATGCTTAGTCCAATTAAGTAAGACACCACTACCGTGGCAAGGAGAAACCAGAATCGCCGTCGTCCTTTGAGAAGAACCTTCGGAAAAATGTCAACAACTGCCGTAACAAACCCCTCAACAGCAACAAACTGGGACGCCAGGCCGAGGAGCAGGATCATCAGGAAGAAAAGAATTGACCATAGAGGTGCAAAGGGCATTTGTGTCACCGCTTTGGGGTAGGCTAAGAAGACCAGGCCAGGACCTAAGAAAACGAGAGAAAAGTATAAAACACTAGAGGAAAGTCTTTATTTTAATGAAGAGTATTGTTAGGGTGGTGCCATCTGCACACCGCACTGTTTTAGTACTGACGCCGCTAGGCAGCGCTACTCCCTTTCCGTTATTGTACTTAATCTGTGATACTGTTTGCAATCCGTACTCTTGTATTATTTGTTAACTCTTTGTGATTATGACTCATGCCAGGAGCGTGAGTCATCTTCTTCTACACTTCTTTTCCGGGCCTCGACCGCTAACAACCCTTTCAACTTAAAGGTTGTTTATTTTGTTAGTACATACCAGTGAATAAAACCTTTTGTTCACTTACGGACCTTAGGTCATTCTTATGAGTCTTGTTTAAAGGTCCTTAGAGTGGGCTGGTCCGTAAGGCCTTGTGTATGATGAGTGGTGTATACCCTAATGTGGTTCGGTACGCAAACCATAGTGTAAATTGACCTGGGGAATCCATAATGAACCCGTGAAGTCTGCACGTGTAGTAGGCTATCCTGACACCCTATAGGCTATCCTGACTAGGATGACTGTATCTAAGGACATTCACCATCTTATATCCGGCCTACTACACCCCTCGCCATGACATCAAGTTGACAGTGCACCTTCACATACAAATACAGTCGTCGTAATAGTATATGTAGAGGCGAGCGGCCAGCGAGCCGCCGTAACAAGTTTACATATAAATCGCATGTCTAGGGAAACGGTCAAAACTGCAGTTTTTAATAAGATTTTCTAATTTTAAAATACATTTGCATTCTGGGGGGGCTTTGCCGGGGGGAGGGGGGGTCTTGGTACCCGGTTTTTTTTCGTCAGGTAGGAGTTGGTACCGGGGCGGTTCGGATGAGGGGTTGGTTCCGGGTGGTATGTCCGGGGGGGGGGGGGGGTCGCCAGGTGGGTTTTTGCCTAGACGCGAAAATTAGAATATACAATAAAGAACAATATAAATACAGAACAAAAAAGAAAAAAGATAGAGCACAAAAAAAATATAACAAAATCGACAAAAATGGGCTAGTACAAAATGTTCGCGCTTTCTTCAAGGAAAATCTCTAATTCCCATGCCGTGGTCTTAAATTAATTCACTTTGAAAGAATGCGGAGTCTGGTGAAAAGCTTGAAATCTCAAAAAAGCAGTTCTCGTTTGTATTTTCTAATTTAGCCAGGCACATTCTTCAATGCGGACGTTTTACATGGGGACGTCTTGCCACTGGGACATTCCGCCACGGGGAGCTTTCGCCATGCTGTGATTGGTGACGTATCGCGGAAAATCCTTTTCTCCAACCTAATCAACAGAGTGTATCAACCTAAGTAATCAGTAATCAACCTAATCAACATTTTCCCTGCTTGGTGCTACTCGGGGCAAACTAGCCTCCCGCTTATCGCTTCAGAGGAGCTCATTGGTAAGTAATACCCACTACACAAGTTTTTCCGTGTTTTTCATGAAAACCAAAGGGGCTACGCTAAGCGACGCTGAAAACGGCCACAACGGGTTTATAATCTTTGAGAAACCAAGCAGAGTTTCAGAGGAGTCGTATCTACGGGCACTTGTTAACATCATCCTGTACTGCCATCTCTAACTCGCCAAGGTGTCTAGCACTCCCAGGTACCGACTACAGCCCACGAGGCAGCAGTCGTAAATGCACCAACTGTCAGAAGTTTCATAACGGACAAAACAAGAATGCGCGGTTTCAAGAGACAACACGAAACAGACAACACATGGGACGTCATCTGTTGTCGCGACAAACTTTATGCATGAAATGTTATGCATAACAAGCATTGCCAGGAAGAGTCGAAAAACACCAAAAAAGTATCTGCTGAATTTTCGACATCATCGACGAATAAAAAATACAGCAGATGCTTTTTTGGCTCTTCCTGGTAATGCATGTTATGCATGACATTTCATGCATAATGTTTTCAAACATAACAGATAACATCCCAAGTGTTGTCTATGACGCATTGTATATTGAAACCACGCATCCTTGTGTTGTCTGTTATGAAATTTCCGACAATGTGGCAATCATTGTTATCCATTAAATTTCATGCATAACTTTTGTCGCGATAACAGATAACATCCCAAGCGTTGTCTGTTGTGTGTTGTCTGTTAACTGAAACTGTGCACCCTTGTGTTGTCTATTATGAAACTTATGCCAGTGCAGACGACACACATTTCCAAGTCAGAGGCCCGGCAGGAGCCCTGTTCTTCGCATCTTGGCCACTGAAATTAGAAATCAGTTGTTCCCCTCAGGGGCGGGGCAAGAGACACGTCTTGGCTAGTTGGCTCCTCCCAAGAGGTGGGTCCTAACACGGTAGGTCTCATCAGTAAAAGTCGACCTAGGGGCGGGATAACTTAGAAAGCGTGGAAGTTGTGGAACCATTCTAACAGGTGACACGCGGAAGAAAATGGAGTGAGGGACTCCCGACACTCACCCGACTCAGCGACTTTACTGACATCTACTCCCTGTTGTTTCGCCATGAAACCAAGGACGCTGAAGATGGCAAATCCAGCATACAAGCTAGTTGAACTGTTGAGACAAGATATAAAGATGCACTGTTTGAAGAAGTTATTGTGGAACTTGCTGTAGGACCCTAGGGCGATCATGGTCCCTAAGGCGATGGCGTAAGAAAAGAAGATCTGGGTTCCGGCGTCAATCCAGACCTGGAACACATGTTACTTTAATATCGGTACACCCTCCCCCCCCCCTCTAACTTCAGATAAGCTGGGCTAGAATCTGGAAAAATTCACGGCTTCGTTAAATTGGTTTAAGTTAATCTTACTTAGACTGGCCCAGGAGTCAGTTCCAAGTGGAAGGGGAGATGTCGAATCGTGATTTTGGGGTTTTCTGGGTCTTGTTCGATGAATCCTAGGTTTGAATCTTAATGAGCACTTAAGGTACGTCTACTTCGATATGTCTTAGAATAAGCATTCAACAAAAAATATTTACATCGGGTCGGGTTCATGGGCTACAGATCCCACAAACGGAAGAAGAGCAAGGTGCGGGTAGCTCCAGAGAAAATGTCGATGGAGCGCCGTCTTGCCGCTAATCCAACAAGACCAAAGGTTTCCATGGGATCCCAAAAATCTAATATTTGATCCAGACAATTGGGTCTTGTCTTCGCCAGATCCAGTCTTCGCCAGGCTAATCATCAGAGAAAACCAAGATCAGATATACCTCTACAAGCCATATCTGTTTTGACGACACTGATCGAATCTTCCTGCTTTACTTCTGCAAAATTTCCGGTCTCGGCCGAATCCCGAGCGAACTAATTGTCATCGTATATCCTTATCTCTATGAAGAACATCTAATCAACTTCAAATAAAACTTTAACTTATAAAAAAAATTCTGGCTACAACTGGATTCCGGACGAATTATATGTCCGGGTAAAAAATTATTGTCATATACAGACCCAGCGTATCTTCTTACCCTAAATCTGACACCTAATCGACTTCAAATAAAACTTTGGCTTTTAAGAAATTTTCCGGTTATGCCGGATTCCGGGCTAACTAGTTGTCCGGTAGAAAATGCTTTTTCACATAAGTGTTCAGCATGTCTTCTTACCCCAAACTGAACATTTAATCAACTTCAAATGAAACTTTTACTTTTAACCAACTTTCTGGTTTTTGCCGGATTTCGGACGAACAACTTGTCCGGCGAGAAAATGATTTTCTTCATCGTCTTCAGCGAGTCTTTTTACCCCGTAATCGGCTATCACATTAGCTGTTTAAAAATATTTTGTTTGCCCTTTAATCTGAACCCCCACCCCTCAATGTAGGGCTACAAAGCCCATCTACGAACTTGACCTTACCCTTGACCCAAAGAACCCTTACACCAAGTTTCATCAAAACATCTCATTCCCGCCGAGAGTTATCGTGCTCACAGCCAGACAGACAGACAGACAGACAGACGGACAGTCGGACAAATTTTGCGTTGTCATAGGTATCCCTCCACTTACAATTCGGTTTATTTATCCATAGATATCTTTTACAGACAAAAAATAGTGCTGGACATGTCATTACAAATAAAAAGATCAACCAAGGGATATATTTACAATGGTAACCTATGATTTATATATACAATTCACGGTTTAAAATACAATTCATCGGAATACGAACGCAAATTACAATGACAAGTACAAAAATAATTCGTCATAAGTGTCACTACTATTACGGTTTGGGATCCCAAAAATATCTTTATAACTGTTAGTGACCAAGACGAACAAGCACTACAAACTTCCACATACAAGCACAACAATCACTGCACGTACAAATTTTTATTCTCCACTGTGCTTGTCTAATCTATTTTTAGTTTAACGTCATGAATTAAAAAACTTGAACTTGAACTTAAACAAGGCCCATGAAATTGCAGGCTAGCCACGTAAGGAGGCTTGACCCCCTCCCTTCTCTCAAGTCTGACGGCGATTCAAAAGACGATAAGTCTCCAATAAGTCTAAAACTTGAACTTAAACAAGGCCCATGAAATTGCAGGCTAGCCACGTAAGGAGGCTTGACCCCCTCCCTTCTCTCAAGTCTGACGGCGATTCAAAAGACGATAAGTCTCCAATAAGTCTAAAACTCCAATCATTTCAGCCCCCCCCCCCCCGGAAACCGTAACTTTTCCTCTAGCACATTCTGTAAGCCGACTGAAATTATCCTACCTGTGAATTCCAAATTTTCGAAAAGTCTGGATTGAGGTAAAATTTGATTCCATCTGCTGCACCATCTAGTGTTACACCACGAATGAATAATATCGTCAACATCACATATGGAAATGTTGCTAAAACAAGAGAAAAGAAAACGATAAACAAAAATGTATAATCGGGCGACAGACATTCTCTGTTCAATACCAACGCATTCGGTGCTTCATTCTAGATCAGGAGTTCCTTTTCTTGACTTTCTTTGATTTTCGGATTTTTTGTTTGTATGCAGTTAAATGCTTCTTAGAAAGATCTGGTTGGACAGTGATTATTTGCGGTACCAGGAACGACGCGTTGGAGACATTTTCAAGATTTAAGAAACGAATGTCACAAAATAACGTATGTGTATTTTCAACAGGGAACGCGGCTAGAAGTGGATTCCTTCATCCAGTTTATTATTATTATGGGAGATGGTAAAAAGCTATGCCTTCCTTTATTTGGACAGTCAGGCATTTGGACTTAAGCTATACTGCCAAGGTCAAGCAGTCGTCTTATTCCGTTGCATTCACTAATTTTTGGCGCTTTTTCAATCTACCATGCCATCTAATGTTTTGGAATCAAGTCCGTGAGTAAGTCAGTAAGGTTGCGCTGTCAGTGAGTAGCTTTGCAGTAAAGTATTGTTCATTAGCTTTGAGCATGATTGACGTCACGTCAAGAATTCTGGTTTTTGGCCGTCAAGGCTGGAACAATTTTTCTATTTTCCAGCAGAAGATCATGCCACGGGTGAATCCGATCAAATCGACCAATCATGTTACAGAGATGCGTAGTTACCGCGCTTACTACGTTCCCGAGCATGGTAAGCAAATAGTTGCCGAGGGGCTGCTCACTGAAATTTTTGGCGTAGACCAACAGGCAGAGAGGCAGTGAGGCACGGAGGCAGGCACGGAGGCAGACCCGGAGGGACGGAAGCAGGCCTGGAGGCACGGAAGCAGGCCTGGAGGCACGGAGGCAGACCCGGAGGCAAACTCGGCGGCACGGAGGCAGGGACACGTACACACCTTGTGACACAAGTGAGCAGCATCTCACTCAGGAAAGTGATTTTCAAAGTCTTCTGTGACTGAGGTCTTGGAATTTAGAAAACCGAAAAAGAAGCTGAAAACGAATATCGAGCGTGTCCGAAAGCTCGGAAAAGAACGAAAATGCTGAATTAATTCAGCATTTTATGCAGCATTTCGCTTTCGGACTTAAATTTTCGCTCAATTAATGCAGCATTAATTCAGCATAAAATTCATCGAAAACTTCAGCGAAGATGCTAAATTTTACGTTGAATTTTCAAGAAGAAACTGGGGAGCTGGCGATTAAGGCTAAATTTCGGAATTAGAAGTGTCAGAGAAGAAATAAAGAACGTGTCCGAAAGCTTTTAGTGCTGTAAATGCTGCATTTGATGCTGCATATAAGGTAAGAGCTTTCGGATGAAAATAAAAATAAAAATGCAGCATTAAATGCAGCAATTACAGTCCTGAAAGCTTTCGGACATGCTCATCGTACGGTACATTTCGGTCGTTGGGACGTTTCTGAGATACAGGCTACCGACACTAAATTTAAACTATAGTCCAATTCCCTGTTACGATTTCAGATTTTGTTTTTCAAGAGCTAGGATTAACGAAACCCAGCCTAATTGTATATCAATGGAAAGAAGGCTCGAGTTCTACAAGGAAAAGATTTTAAACTTAAAATAAAAAATTGTTTGTTCTCATATATTCAAAGTAAGTGCTCCCGATATAGAGAAGATCGAACAGAAATGCTAAAAATTCAAAAAGGGTTTAAGGCAATAAATATTTTTTTTCTTATATTAAAAAGTGAAGCCCATAAATTTCCAAACAATTTGAACTGAGATTCTGATTCATATATGTGCCTCGTATATGTGCCCGTGCCGCCGGGCCTGCCTCCGTGCCTCCAGGTCTGCCTCCGTGCCTCCAGGTCTGCCTCCGTGCCTCAGGGCCTGTCTCCGTGCCTTCGGGTCTGCCTCCATGCCTGCCTCCGTGCCTGCCTCCGGGTCTGCCTCCGTGCCTCCAGGCCTGCCTCCGTGCTTCTGGCCTGCCTCTCAGAAATGCCCTAACGGCGTACATATTTTGAAACTCCCAATGCGCAACAAAATAACTCCCATAAGCTGAATCAGCAGATATTCTTCCCTACATGTTGACAAACTTTTCGACCCCAGAATACATTTTTACATCGACCAAGTTTCCGGTTTTCGCCGGATTCCGGGCGAACTGCTTGTCCGGTGAGAAAACAAAGTTCAGATCTGGATTCAGCAGGTTTTCTTAACCCTGAAACACGGTCATATCTGCGATACGGATAGCCCGGAGGCACGGAGGCAGGTCCGGAGGCAGACCGGAGGCAGGGACCGTGTACACCTAGCGACGGAAGTGAGCAGCCCCTCGATAGTTACTACTAGTTACTATTTCGAGAAGGTTTGAAGGGTAGCTTAGAAACTTTTTACGAGGTTTTTTACGAGGTACGAACGAAAATAGTAACTAATAGTTACTATTGTTAGGAGGGTGGAGCACGCTTTTTAAGAACACTGTCTATTATCTTTAGAAGCTAGGAAAGTTTTACTTTCAGTTTTGAACAAGGGTGTGTAATAAGACGCAAACGTCACATATAGTGCTATGCAGCTTATTACATTTTGAACAATACTTAACCAACATGTCGAGTTGATTTAGGATTTCCTTCTCAGTTGAAAAGGTAAAAAAAAATGAAGTTTAAAGTTTGACTGAAAAGGGCTGAGATAGAACAATCTAGTTACCCATCACTTATTCACTAAAATAGGCTTGAAGACCCGATGAAAATGTGTTACTTTGTTGCTCCGGTATTCAAGAATAGTCGATTTTCAAATAGTTGAGTTTCCCTGTCAGAATTGTCGTACATCTATGCGCTTTGTACCGGTGATGTCTGCTTGACGAAAAAGATTTCTGATTTTTTTTTTATCAGGCACCAAGCAGACTTCACCAACTTCACCACTGGCCACAGAAAAGCCGCGTTTGTGTTGAGATACAAATCTTCCGCTTCGCAGTAGAAGTTCCGTTGTAAGCTCTACAGCCATCCACGCGAAAACGTCCCCTAGGACAGCCTTGAGCTAAACGGGGATATTGTGTGGACCTTCCCACTCACATGCTTCCATCCAGCTTAATGGGCATTTTCGCGTTGACGGGACCCATCTTCCTGAGACGTTCAACGCCCGATCGATTTCTCATTTTCGCGTGGACGGGATCATCCGTTCAGCTCTACAGCCATCTATGCAAAAACGTCCCCTCTCGATGAAAAATTTGTAGCCTGCGTAGTAGTATGGTAGTAGTACGAAAACGTTGCATGTAATACTATGTAATAGAAAAGAATACTATCATTTAATGTGCCTCGGACTGGTCCAATCTTATGATGTAGTGTCCAGTAGCATCCTGTCTTGCCATAGTAACATCCAGTCTTGCTAATAGTACCATATAGCAGTATGCAGTAACACGGTAGCCTTGAAGTAGAAGTATGTAGTAGCATCGTTAGTACTGAATGCAACTTTTTCGACTACTTCATAGTACTCTTTTGAGATAAATTTTTCATCGGGCTTCGACATTGGATGGGTTCTTCTCAGCACCCACTTACCAGTTACATAAACTGCTTTCCCTGTTGATTTGACTCCGTTACAGATACAGGCGAGGCAAAGAAGCCAAGCAAGGAGGAGTGTTCCAGCCAGCTCCCACTGTATTCCACCAGTTTCTTCAATACCATTTGTTACTTGGAGTACCCTCCGCCTAGATTCAAAAAAATTACAATTGGTACACAAACAGACACCGGATTCCGCGTCACAATCTTCCGGATATATCGTTAACAGTCTCGGTCCTGAGGAAAAAACTCATCGAAACATCCCATCTTAGACCTATTTCCACCCTATTTGCCGTAGTTACTACGCATGACGTCACGTATTCTGTCTTTTTGCCGTCAAGGCTGGAACAATTTTTTCTATTTTCCATCAGACTATAATGCCACGGTTGAATCCGACCACACTGTACAAAATTTTTTCGTATAAACATTAAAGTTAACTGCAGTATTTGCTACTGGGATCACTCTTATCTCTACGCAGATAAGATTGATACCAAATAGAGATAAGATGAATCTGAGTAGCAAATACTGCAGTTAACTTTAATCTTTATACGGAGGGACTTTTTACAGTGCACTCACTCACGACCAAAAACCGTTCAGGGATCAACGAGACACAGGCGAATACTCACTACCAGAAACATGGGACGGCAGCGAAAGGAAATTCAGACCCCAAATTCTTCTCTACAACAAAACCAAAGTTAACCCAAATGCGGAAAAATCTCTACCCAATCAACGACCCAATCGAGCAGCAAAAACAGCAGCCGTGTCCAAAATGAAATCACAGTAATCTTTTTAACTCTATGCAACTCCCACAAAGGAATTCATTAAGTCAAATAATCAACTACAAACTAAACTGGGAAAGGGAAAAAGACACTAGGCTTTCAGTAAAAGGAAGAAATCCATCTATGGAGTAAATGATCGAGAAAATCGAGTAATCGGGTCTAGAAAATCTTCTTGTTAAATGCAATGCGCAAGGGTCAGATGGAAAAAGTTTGCAGTTACGCAGTCCGTGCTAACTCCCATTGTAACCCGCCCATTTACTACACTGTAAAAAGTTTTTCCGTACAAAGATTAAAGTTAATTGCAGTATTTGCTACTCGGATTACTCTTATCTCTACGCAGATAAGATTAATACCAAATAGAGATAAGATGAATCTGAGTAGCAAATACTGCAGTTAACTTTAATCTTTATACGGAGGGAATTTTTACAGTGTAATCTCCAACAACAGTCGGAACTTGCTGGCCCACACGCCTGGAACAAGGTAATGTTATTTCTAAGAGGTTCCGTGCCAAATCCCATTCTAATCGCCTGCTTATCTAACAAGGTCTCCTGCACCCGCTCAGTATTTACGGGACAGGATTGCCCTATAGGCCATCCTAGAGGCCAGTGTCGGAGTATACTCCGACGCTTCTTCCAAATCTCAAGATGGAAACCTGGTAGTAATGCTATCCAGGTCAATTTTGAGGTTGATCAAAACGCCTTTGACAATTAAACTTTACCCGTAGACTGTCTACGATTTGATTTTGTTTTAACCCTTTCAGACCTGACCCAAGATCGAGTCATGGTAAAATTCTGAAACTTGCAGCAGTTGATCAAATAAGCACCCTTATGAAAAATCAGTGGTGAAAAAAAAATATATTTCATTCCAGTTCAAAATTTGGAATGTTAACCATATGGTCACAACAGGCCTATATGAGCTACCATTCATTCCGTAAAGACGGAAAGATAAAATCACTTCGAACGAAAATTTCTGAAACAATGTCTGGTTGGATTCAGTGCGACATTTCGTTCAAAGGATTCTAGTTGGTGTCGTCCCTAACCTAACACTTCTCAAAGTAGCACTGCCTCTTCTCGACAGTGTCTGAAAGGAGGTTTGTGCGGCCATATCTTACGGAATTGGCAGGCATCCCTACCATCGTAGTACCTGAGATGTGCTTACTTGTTGTGATGGGCCTGCCAGATCAAGCTCTTGCAACTTAAGCTCGCTCCTGCGTATTGATTTTGGGCAAAGACCCTTTCCAGGTAATATCTCTGCCTTCGTGTCCTTTGTTCAACCACTTGTTGTCTGTTTTGTCGCTGGTGTAATGGAATAGCAGGGGTGCAAGTTGAGCGACCAATACATAACTTGTGCTTCAACTGGTACAGGCGAAAGTGTCAAGATTTTCTCAGCCCTTGCTCTTCTTGTGTAATGAGTGTCTGCCTTCTTATTCTTTCTTCAGCCACTTGTTGTCCGTTTGGTCGCGGGTGTAATGGAATAGCAGGGGGTGCAAGTTGAGCGACAAATACCAAAGCTTATGCTTCAGCTGGTGCAGGCGAAGGTGTCAAGATTTTCTCAGCCCTTGCTCTTCTTGTGTAATGATCGTCTGCCGTCGTGTCCTTCCTTCAACCCCTTGTTGTCCGTATGGTCGCTGGTGTAATCGAATACCAGGGGGTGCAAGTTGAGCGACAAATACCAAAGCTTGTGCTTCAGCTGGTGTAGGCGAAGGTGTCAAGGTTTTCTCAGCCCTTGTTCTTCTTGTGTAATGATCGTCTGCCTTCATGTCCTTTTTTCAACCACTTGTTGTCTGTATGGTCGCTGGTGGAATCGAATAGCAGGGGGTGCAAGTTGAGCGACAAATACCAAAGCTTATGCTTCAGCTGGTGCAGGCGAAGGTGTCAAGATTTTCTCAGCCCTTGCTCTTCTTGTGTAATGATCGTCTGCCGTCGTGTCCTTCCTTCAACCCCTTGTTGTCCGTATGGTCGCTGGTGTAATCGAATAGCAGGGGGTGCAAGTTGAGCGACAAATACCAAAGCTTGTGCTTCAGCTGGTGTAGGCGAAGGTGTCAAGGTTTTCTCAGCCCTTGTTCTTCTTGTGTAATGATCGTCTGCCTTCATGTCCTTTTTTCAACCACTTGTTGTCTGTATGGTCGCTGGTGGAATCGAATAGTAGGGGGTGCAAGTTGAGCGACAAATACCAAAGCTTATGCTTCAGCTGGTGCAGGCGAAGGTATCAAGATTTTCTCAGCCCTTGTTCTTCTTGTGTAATGATCGTCTGCCGTCGTGTCCTTCCTTCAAACCCTTGTTGTCCGTATGGTCGCTGGTGTAATCGAATAGCAGGGGTGCAAGTTGAGCGACAAATACCAAAGCTTATGCTTCAGCTGGTGCAGGCGAAGGTGTCAAGGTTTTCTCAGCCCTTGTTCTTCTTGTGTAATGATCGTCTGCCTTCATGTCCTTTTTTCAACCACTTGTTGTCCGTATGGTCGCTGGTGGAATCGAATAGCAGGGGGTGCAAGTTGAGCGACAAATACCAAAGCTTGTGCTTCAGCAGGTGTAGGCGAAGGTGTCAAGGTTTTCTCAGCCCTTGTTCTTCTTGTGTAATGATCGTCTGCCTTCATGTCCTTTTTTCAACCACTTGTTGTCTGTATGGTCGCTGGTGGAATCAAATAGCAGGGGGTGCAAGTTGAGCGACAAATACCAAAGCTTATGCTTCAGCTGGTGCAGGTGAAGGTATCAAGATTTTCTCAGCCCTTGTTCTTCTTGTGTAATGATCGTCTGCCGTCGTGTCCTTCCTTCAACCCCTTGTTGTCCGTATTGTCGCTGGTGTCATCGAATAGCAGGGGGTGCAAGTTGAGCGACAAATACCAAAGCTTATGCTTCAGCTGGTGCAGGCGAAGGTGTCAAGGTTTTCTCAGCCCTTGTTCTTCTTGTGTAATGATCGTCTGCCTTCATGTCCTTTTTTCAACCACTTGTTGTCCGTATGGTCGCTGGTGGAATCGAATAGCAGGGGGTGCAAGTTGAGCGACAAATACCAAAGCTTGTGCTTCAGCTGGTGCAGGCGAAGGTATCAAGATTTTCTCAGCCCTTGTTCTTCTTGTGTAATGATCGTCTGCCGTCGTGTCCTTCCTTCAACCCCTTGTTGTCCGTATGGTCGCTGGTGTAATCGAATAGCAGGGGGTGCAAGTTGAGCGACAAATACCAAAGCTTATGCTTCAGCTGGTGCAGGCGAAGGTGTCAAGGTTTTCTCAGCCCTTGTTCTTCTTGTGTAATGATCGTCTGCCTTCATGTCCTTTTTTCAACCACTTGTTGTCCGTATGGTCGCTGGTGGAATCGAATAGCAGGGGGTGCAAGTTGAGCGACAAATACCAAAGCTTGTGCTTCAGCTGGTGCAGGCGAAGGTGTCAAGGTTTTCTCAGCTCTTTTTCTTCTTGTGTAATGATCGTCTGCCTTCATGTCCTTTTTTCAACCACTTGTTGTCCGTATGGTCGCTGGTGGAATCGAATAGCAGGGGTTGCAAGTTGAGCGACAAATACCAAAGCTTCTGCTTCACCTGGTGCAGGCGAAGATGTCAAGATTTTCTCAGCCCTTGCTCTTCTTGTGTAATGATCGTCTGCCGTCGTGCCCTTCCTTCAACCCCTTGTTGTCCGTATGGTCGCTGGTGTAATCGAATAGCAGGGGGTGCAAGTTGAGCGACAAATACCAAAGCTTGTGCTTCAGCTGGTGCAGGCGAAGGTGTCAAGGTTTTCTCAGCCCTTGTTCTTCTTGTGTAATGATCGTCTGCCTTCATGTCCTTTTTTCAACCTCTTGTTGTCCGTATGGTCGCTGGTGGAATCGAATGGCAGGGGATGCAAGTTGAGCGACAAATATCAAAGCTTGTGCTTCACCTGGTGCAGGCGAAGATGTCAAGATTTTCTCAGCCCTTGCTCTTCTTGTGTAATGATTGTCTGCCTTCATGTCCTTTTTTCAACCACTTGAAAACTTTCCGCTTTGGACACCTGAACAATGAAACCATACTTGAACACACCATGGGGAATGCATTTACAGACATGGCCACGGAGAGCATTCTTCTCCTGAGCGTGATGTTTTCTAAATAGGGATGTTCGATTCTGGAGGTTTGCACAAGCAGACTCCAAGACAAAAAGCGCAATTCATTCAAATCTTGTACAGCGCTGGCCGTACATCTTGGAATTTCTTCTAGACATACGTTTGGGCTTAACTGGTTAAAAAATATTCCAGAAGAAGGGTTGATTGGAGACATTTGTTCATTTCTAAAATTTTTCGGTACTGAAATAAGGACAAATGCAAAATGGAGCAAAAATCATAGCTTGGAAACACTATTTCGTATTTGGATTGGGTTTTCTGCAGGCAATGACAGGCAAGTCATACAGATAGGGATGATACTTTGCAAAGCATGGAAAGCATAGGTCTTGGCGCTACTGCCTAGTGTTATTTAGCTCTGTGCCTCACTTACTCCCAGTACTCAAGTGTCGCATCCTTTCTCGTCAAGTTTGCCAAAACTTCACTAGCGCCATCTGACCGGACGTCATAGCAAGCTTTAGTGTTCCAGTCTTGTCCGCAAGATGCCCATGGCAGCTCCCAAGAGAAGGAGGCGAAGAGATAGTGGAGCGCCCAAGCTATCACTACGATGTAATAGACATTCAAGAAGAAGCAGACGAAAGTTGTTGCCAAACCAATACCTAACAAATAAAATAATTAAAATAATTATCATTCAGAGATAGTACGGCGTTACTACCGCTACTAGATCTCCCTTTCTCTTTTGGTTATATAAATTTTGAGTTCACAAAAACTATTTTCCTGCTTCTTATTTTTATGGTACTTGCAGCCTTCGGTTATTTCCAGATGGACAAGGAGGGTGAAACTTACAATTTAACAGACCTGATCAGATCGACTTAGAAATTGTCACTTCGGCGGGGGGTCGAGGGAAACTTGACAGTTGCGGTGAGCACAAGCCCTAGATGTTCCATTTCGAGTTGGGAGGAAATTGTGTGTGTGGGGGGGGGGCGGGTCGTAAATCTTGTGGCACGCGTAAGTCTTGACCGAGTGGTAGTATCTGGATGGAGCTTGACAGTTGTCAAGAGCTCATATTCTAGATCCTCTTTTTACAGGTCCGGACCGGCTCCGGCCACTGTACGGGGAGTTGGAGGGGGGCCCACATATCTTGTGGCACGCTCAGGGTGGGGTGATCAGCAAGGAAGTTGTCGGGCAGGATGGTCATAAGTCCTGGTATACCATTTAGGCCTAACCGGTGGGGAATCCACGACAAAACTTCTGGGCCTTTCATGCCATAAGCTCGAGATCTTTAATTAATCCATCAAGACTGAATCTGACTGCGACGAGGAAGTTGAAGGGGGTCCCGAAGACACGAAGACAAACTTCAGCTGATGAAGCGCCTAATGCTTAGTGTTCTTGCTAGCGCCGTATGAGCTTTTAGTTACAGTTTTTCTTTTTTTGTTTACACTACTCTGAATTTATGCCTTGCGCTGTCTTTGAAAGGAAAAATTTTATCGTCATCACCAAATCGAAGTATGATTTTTCAACTAACAAAAACCGCTTACGTAACAAATCGGTGTCAAATCGCTTCATGACATTTGCGTTTGTGCAGATACCATGGTACCTGATGCCACGGTTTAAAGTCGTTTCCGCAGTTATCGTGGTATCTAAATCTGATGCCACGGTCAAAAGGCGTTTTTGCAGTTATCCTAGTGTCTTGCCAGTCATGGTATCAGATATTCAGATACCACGGTCCGACCGTGGTAACTGTCGTGGTATCTGAAATAGTCATGTCAATTTCATCAGTTTTTGTCAAATTGGTCGGAAAGAAGTTTGGCACTTAGTGATGTGACTGAATATCAGTTTTCTTTTGGGATGACTTCGAAAAGCGGAATTTCGGCAATTGTCGTTTTTGCAGAGCAACCGTATATCAGATACCACGGTAACAGCAAAAACGACTAATTGCAGATCCAGTTACCGTGGTAAGAGATAGCATGGTAAGTGCAAAAACGTAACTAACGTCGAAACGTGAGGCCAGGGTAGCAGGGTTTTAGCGCCACCAGTGTTTTTCGCCACTGGGTCTTTATCGCCACCCAAGGTTTCGACCATGTATCCAAAAGATGCATCAAACATTCTGATCTTTCCCTGAAGTCTTAGTAGGACTGGTGACCTCGGGTCTAGAATTTTTTGCCCCTCAGATATCCATCTGGCCGAGCCATTCAACAAGTAGAACCGTTGTCACCCTTTCGCAGACGCACTTCCAAATCACCGATTTAGCACGAAGAACTTCTTTTTTCTTCCTTTTTCTTCTTCTTTTTTCTTCTTTTTTCGCCTCAAACTCCCCATGAACCTCGCAGAACCGCTGTTGCCAAAATAACCTTGGGACAGACATGGTCCTTGTTATCCCTTTTCTTGGACTAATTGTTTAGAGCGTTCAAACTGTATTTTCTCTTTAGCTCCTTTTTTTATTAATATCCAGCTCAGTTTGAAAAAAAATAAAATATTTTTATAAATTTAGCAGTTCTATACTTTTTGTCAGCTAATCCTCCATAATTATTTATAATTACATTTGGTGTTAAAATTCTAGCTTGACGCCGTAAGGAGTGGCAACTTCCTGAAATGGCTTATCTCTGATCTGTTCTGTTCTTTACCTGCAGCGGCGAGAAATACACCGGTGGCACAAAATCGCGGTGTTATGTTTTTCTTTGGTTTTGCTTTTCTTTTCGTTTTTTTACTCCGTCCTTTTTCTTTTTGAAAGGACGGGTGATAAATAAATAAAACACGTATTCAGAGGCAAAGGACCTGACAAACCTCATTTACGGTAAGTTGGGACCTATCTAAGTTAGAGCTTAATTACTCTATCGTATGTTAGAAATTCACTATCCATAACCAATAAAGGCTAATTCTCATCAAGTAATCCCTTACACCTACAGGGATTGTGCAAGAACGGGGCCTCAGATTGTATGGAAATAGGGATATAGTGAATCTGTATTCATTCGGAGTCCAAAGGGGGTAGAAATAGATTCAAGATTATTTGGGATTCACGGGGATTATCTGGACCATTCTCTCCTTCAGAGTGACGTTGCATTTCCGACGTCCGAGCACCAACGCACAAAAGACGGAAGAAATTTTATCAAGGGTGTACTTTTACCATTTAGTGTTACCATCAACAACTTCAAGGTGACCGGTGAACCTTTGGGTACACATTATACATAAATCGTAAAGACAGCAAATCTTTCGGTGCACATTATTTTTCAAATTATATATTTTATATTAAAGATAGTGCTCCTTCGATGACGTTATACGTTTGAACTCTATCCAGTATGAAACGAATTGGTGAAATTTGAAAAATTTCAAAAATTTTGAAAAATTTGAGTTTGCCTCAGATTGTTTGGTTTTGGGCTTTGCAGGTGGGAAACCTTTCTAGTTTTATTTTTAGTACGCTACGTCCCCATTTATTTCATTCTGTTTGTTCTTGTGTTTCTCTTTTCTCTTTTTTTCTTATACTCAGCTTTTTTACTATGTAAAGTGTATTGGAAAAATGCATTCATTCAATGCATTCTGTGAGGTCACCCAATGAGAACTCGCTCTCTTTATTTTGTATTTTCCTCAAAACTGACCTACCTTGCGAAATGGGGCAGACTCTCCACGCGCTTATCCCACCTTGGGCTGTGTATTGGCCTAAGGCTATTTCCAGAAAAAATATGGGGATGCCGCCGCAAACCAGACAAATAAAGTAGGGGATCAGGAATGCACCTAGGAACGAAATAAACATAAGTGAACTAAATCGGGTGGTAGGAATGAGATCTCCTGTGCCTTTTACGGAATAATACAATGTTTTGCAAAGCCGCAAAATTAATTCGTCTGGGTGTGCGAACGGGATGGCAAAGACTTACGAGACGCTCCGAAAGTTATCTTTTATTCAAATCTAACCTTCGGATCAAGTTTCGAAGTTCCTCCTGCCACAGCCCCCGCAGTGCAGAAGGTACGGTCCGAAATTGGCACCTTGCTGTAAATTGTCATGTGCCTATACTCAGAGCTGGTGGACTTGGATTCTGGACTCGTCTCGAGACGGTGTCGAGACGCCTTTTTCAAGGACTCGGACCCGTCTTTCACGGAGCTGTCCGTCCGCCGGAGCTGTGGACTCGGACTCTGGACTCGTCTCAAGACGCCTTTTTCAAGGACTCGGACTCGTCTCGGACTCTTCTTTCACGGAGCTGTCCGTACGCCAGAGCTGTGGACTCGGACTCTGGACTCGTCTCAAGACGCCTTTTTCAAGGACTCGGATTCGTCTCGGACTCTTCTTTCACGGAGCTGTCCGTACGCCAGGGCTGTGGACTCGGACTCTGGACTCGTCTCGAAACGCCTTTTTCAAGGACTTTGACTTGTCTCGGACTCGGATTTGCTGGACTCACAGCAGCTAAGGACCTGACGTGCCGAGCGGATAAACGGTGACAAAGATGACAAGTATATTTAGCTTCCCTGGTAAAACGGACCTACAAATATTCAAACAATACATAGCATTTGCATAATACCATTAAGATAATATTTAATTAATCCCTAACTATTTTCTGAAATATTCTCACTCTCTTATTTTCGCATTTTTAAGTAAATAGTATCTGTACCTATCCATCCATGTAATACTCTTGATGACTAACTCTCCTTGCCGATGCAAAGACAGAAGCGGTATCACCTCGGATATCACAGCTGCTTCCGAAGATCGCGGGGATTGTTTGACACAGGATTTGAGTTATTGAGTTTGAGTGGTTAGTAAGACCTATTCTTGTTTTTCCTGAGGATCACTGGCGTGTTTTGGACTTAGTCATATAGAGTATATTTTTTTCAATTACCCAAGCATGTCAGATTATTCTATCTTCGATAAACTTCCCGCAGTATTGTTAGCACTTCGATTTGTGGCAAACATTGTCCGCTAGGTACTGCTATCTCTTATCCTGGTACTGTACATCATACGACATTTTAATACTATTTACAAAAATAGAAACTGAAGTTTTGATAATACACCTGTTGACCAAATTTTATCACCAAATCAAATCTCATCCAAACTGGGTTACCCTTTCGGAAAATTTCCTCTTCCTTCACCCCCAATAACACAAACACGGATGGGCGAACTGGAGGTTACGTTTTTCGTGTCAATTTCGGGTCAGTTCATTAAAGCTTAAACGAATAGGGATGAGATCCGACAGGTCTAGTTATAAATTCCTTCTTCTTAAATAGGCTGGGAAAACCCGATATAAATACGTTACTTCGTTTGTCCGTTATCCACAGATAATCTACTTCATCGAATTTCGGATTCGGGGTAGCTCTATGTGTTTCGCATCTTACGATTGTCCTTTGATGTATTTGGCAACATTCAAATATCATGTGAAACAGATACAGACTCTTCAAAACCGGGCTCTTCGAATTTTACAAAAATATTTACCGTCCCCTTCTTCTTATCCTACCAAAACTACAACTGAAACTCTATATTTGTTAACTAATATTTTGCCTGTTTCAGAATTATTCACTCTTCATTCTTTTTTATTTAAGGTAAAATATGACCGGTCGGAACTACCTTCGTACTTTCGTTCGAGTAATTGTTTCCCTGAGCAACCTGACCATGCTTATGAAACCCGTCATAAATGGAAAATGCAGCACCTTAAATTAACCACTGAGAGATCGCGGTTCTCACCATATTTTTCAATCACGGGTTCATGGCATCTTTATTTACCATATATTGATTTCAGTAAATCTCTTCCAAATATAAAAAAGCAACTTCATTCTATACTTATAAATAAATTCAAGAATCATCGATAAAAAAAAATCAAAAAAAAAGTAAATTCTTATTTGTATGATGTTGATATGTTTTGGTTGGGGTCTGTTTAAGTGGCCGGCCATCGGTAACCCTCGCTTGCACATTGTTTTTTTTTTTTTGTGGGATTTCGGGTTGATCTTACCGAGTGTCGGTGGGTTTGTGGGGCGGGTTCCCGTCTGGTGGTGACTCATGGAATTATTAACATTTGTTGATATATTTAGTTATATGTAAAATATGTTTGTTATATATTGTACCGGGTTTTTGTCAATCGACCTTGTGTCCCCGGCTTGACCCTCTATTTATTTTTACTTTATAAAGAAGTGTAAATTAAACCTTGAACCTTTCCCTCTACGCTTGAAATATTGAGCAACGACAAAGTAAGCCATTGCAGCAAATCAGCTGAATTATCATTTTCCTACTTTCTAGAGGCATAACTTTCCAAACTTAGCATTTTTAATCCTGGAATGCAGTCTTTTGTTAAATGTTCGAATACTCTTGATGACTAACTCTCCTTGCCGATGCAAAATCGCCGTGTACCTAGCGGAAGAGCCGGAAGCGGCACCAGAGCTGTCCCCAGCGATCACCGTGATTGACTGACACAGGTGGTTGTACTTGATTGGTTAGCGAGACGCTTTCTCGTTCTTCCTGAGGATCACTGGCGTGTTTTGGACTTATTCATATAGAGTATTCTCCGCGCCTGGGGAAGTTTTGGGTTGTCGTGCAAGCAGCGCGCACTCTGAACGTTATTACTAGAGACCCGGGGGAAAAAATACAATATCCCTTAGATGAGTCAAAATATTTCAGTATAGTCAAAAATCAGAGGTGAAAGCAAGCTGCCTTTTGAGTTGCCTGTCAACTTTCCTTTCAGTATGGTATCGGTGAAACACATCAGTCCACAAAATATTTACAGCCACATGATTACCAGTGGGGAACTTTTATCTGTTTTAAGCTCCATGACGCCCCCTTCCGGACGTCGCTCTCACGTCTGACCTTGTCTCACTGCAAAACTGTAAGCATTTAAGATTAGGGGTTGCAAGCGCTAACCTGCAAGCCCCCTGTACGTAACCAACAACCCAATGAAAAATTAATCTCAAAATAGTCGTACGAAGATGTCCGAAAAAGTAGCATGCGGTACTAACTGATGCTACTACATGCTTCTACTTCAAGGCTACCGTGTTACTGCATACTAATGCATGCTACTATTAGCAAGACTGGACCAGTCTGAGGCACATTAAATGATAGGATTCTTTGCTATTGCATAGTATTGCATGCAACTTTTTCGTACAACTACCATACAACTACGCAGGCTACAATTTTTTTGATCGGGAAGGTGTCCTTCCCGCCAAGGCATGTCTCCATACCTATACTCTAAGCGTTCCTCAAGATATCCGCAACCCCCCCCCCCCCAAACTAAAGGCGTTAAGACTGGTTAAAACGACCTTTTTTTTCAGATATATAGACTGTTTAAAAAAATCAGCTGTTTCTAAGAAAAATCGTGTTCACGCCAGACTACTTTTTTAACAAAAAATGACACCGTTTTGGTGTTTTTTTTTACGGCCAAACAACTAATCACATGAGAAAACCAAGTTCGGTCGGTCGGTCGATCTGTCTGTCTGTCTGTATGTCTGTCTTTCGGTTGATCTGTCGGTCCCGCCCCCTCCACTCCCCCTGGATGGTCGGATCCGAGAACGGCAATTTCCAAGTCAATCTGGTCAGGTCTGTGAGATTAATGAATGGACCTGGAAGTACCGGAACTAGCGGCAAGCGGACCAACCGACCGACGGATAGTGCCACTTGAGCTGAATACTGCAAGTGCTTTAGAACAAGAAGTCCAAGAATAACCAACAAATCTCCTTTCTTGGGCATCCAGCAGGTTTTGGGATTCTAAAACGTAATTGGAGGGATACCTATGCTTTTGTGAAAGTTGTCCGTCTGTGAGACAACTCTGTGACAACTCTCGAAGAGAATGACATATTTTGATGTAACTTGGTGTGAGGACTCTTTGCCTCAAGGTACAGGTCGAGTTCGTAGATGGGCTTTGTAACAGCTAATGAGATAGTCGATTTAGGGGTAAGAAGACATGCTGAACACGAATATGGAAACCGTTGTCTCGCCGGACAAGTAGTTCGCCAGAAATCCGGCTCATACTTTTTTTCGTCGGACAGGTAGTTCGCCCAGAATCCGGCCGAAACCGGAAAATTCGTTAAAAGTAAAAGGATTCTCTGCAGTTCATTAGATATTCAATTTTGGGGTAAGAAGACTTACTGAATCCGAATTTGACAATCATTTTTTACCCGGAAATATAGTTCGCCCGGAGTCAGGCTGAAACCGGAAAATTGGTTATGAGAATTCTTTTTATCTCAAGTTAATTAGAGGCTCGATGTAGTGGCAAGGAGGCTTACTGAATCAGTATATGAAGACTATTTTCTCGTCGGACAAATATTTCACCCGGAATCTGGCCAAAATCTGAAAATTTGTTAAAAGTTAAAGTTTTATCTGGAGTTTATTAGCTGAATTCGTTTTTGAGCTTTAGTTGTTGCCGGACATGTAGTTCGCCCGGAATCTGGTCGAAACAGGAGATTTGGCAGAAGTAAGGCCGGAAGTTTTGATAAATTTCGTCAAACTAGGTATGACGTTTATTCGAAGGGTTAATACACAAATGCTGAATCCATATCCGAACTTGGTTTTCTCAGATGATTAGCCATTGGCCTTATCCTGTTTCTAAATCTTAATAGTAAAAATGTTCAAGGAGTCTGGCGAAGACCGGATATCTAAAAGACCAAATTGTCTGGATCAAATATTACATTTTTGGGATCCTATCGAAACCTTTGGTCTTGTTCCATGTGCGTCAGATAACCGTAGCAACAATATTTTGCGAAGAGGCTGTGAATACAGGCCCTAATGTTAAGTGCCATTCATAAGAGATAAATTACACTAGATAACGCACGTAAACAAGAGTTGAATGAAACTGCCATGTGGGACTAATATCCTATAATAGCAAGAGCAGATAAGCATCTGGGAGAAAATACCAGAGGCCTATTCTCGCCGTTCCCCGAAGACTCCTCGGGGAATCAAAGGGAACGGCGAGAATGGAGGGAGTCACTCCACTTGGACTCCACGTATGGAAAAAGACGAGAACACAGGGAATGCTTCCAAAGTGGATTTTGTTATAAAAATAAATTATAAATTAGTCTGGATCCACTTTATTTTTGGTTTTGTTGATTCTGATTGTTTTTAATTAATTTTATATTGCACCAACACCAGCAAAAATTGATTCCCCTCTGAATTTGAAAGGGAGTCCTCTTTTATGATGGTGATGAGAATCGGAGCATTCCCCGTCAGTGGGGACTCGCGAGAATACGGGGAGTGAGTCCCTGGGACAAACAAAAACGCGGGGGCTCCTCAAGTGGAGTCCTCGGGAAACGGCGAGAATTCGCCTCCTTGGAAATCCGTGACATTGTCACCCGTCAGTTTACCTTCCGAAATGCGTGACGACGCCCACTTTTTCAACAGTCCGTGCACCCCGGCAGAAAATGTTTTACTTTGTCTAACGACGGAACAGTGTTGCCACTGGTCGCAGAATTCTTTAATTTACTACAGATTTTCATTTCTTCGACAAAGCAGGCCAGAATTCTGCAAACAGCTTTATTTGATCAAAAAAAAAAGGACTCAGTTTCGGGGGGAGGAAAAAGGGGATGGAAAAAGTGTGAGTGAGTGGGCGTATTGGGTATCTCGTTTTCAGTCAACCCAGCCTCCCACAAATTCCTGACCTTCGGATAGGCCATGCCAAACTTGAGGTTTACCCACAAAGCTTACTGAGTATCTTATTATTAGTGAGTGAACAGACACACAAGGGATAGAAAATTTAAAACAGTTTAGGAGTTTATTGTTCGAAGAAGACGAATTAAAAGGGAGAAAATCATTAATGTTTAGAGACATACCAATTTGAGAGAAAGACAATGAAACCTTTGAAACCATACGAGAAAGAGTGAGTTTAGATCTTGAAATAGGCAACAAATCGTCAGCGTATGCAATGTAAGAAATATCAGAAAAAACACGAAACAAGTTGAAGTAATATTTGACAGGATATGGTAAATCCAATTTTGAAAATACTTAGAGAGAGTACACGCCCCCCTTCCGGACGCCATGACGTACTGGAACAGTAAGGGTAAACTAGAGGATTTAATTCTTAGATAAGAGTGTGTGTACCAAAACTAAAGTACGGAAAAAGTTGAACGTAAAAACGTACTTGGAAACAGTTTTTGGAAAAGGAAAAGTGGTGGTCCGGAAGCGCAGTATCGTTGTCCTTTTTGTAATTCGAGTGATGAGGGGCTTGGCCAAGTTCTCTTGAGGTGCGAGGAGCTTTCTAATATAAGGGGTACTCCTTTTCAGAACGGGGGGGATGAACTACTTCTAGGTATCCTGAAGTCTACGACTGCAAGGTCTATCGAGTGTTTCGGCAATATGATAGGAAAAGTTATTAGTTTAATAGAAAGTCGGTAGGATATTAAGTTAAGAATGTGAGGTTGTTTGTTATTTGCGAATTGTTGTTGTTTTGTTTTTCTGTATATGGCTTAATAGCTTTCAAATAGATATATATATACATATATAACCGACAGATTGACTCCTTTTGAATATAGAGCAAAGAAAATGAACATCAGAATCAAAAGTCCTAGAAAGGTCAAGCGCACAAATATATACTGTAAGACCTTTTTAGAAGCATCTTTTAGGATAAGAGCACGATGAGCGTGCTGGCATGTAGTCTGTATTATTATCTGTTCAATAAATACTCACTCTCTCTCTCTCTTAAATTAACGGAATTAGCGAGTTTGTTGTTGGCGCTTGTCTACTCTATGCTATCAGACTTCACGCTCTCATCCAGAGCTGAGTATGGACGCAAATATTTGAAAACTGTGCGAACAGTCGTTAAAAACCAAAAATAGATATGTTGGCGTACCAAATGAAAAACAAAATTCTGAAGCTTCTCATGCCCTATCTCTGTATGAGTTGTCCTTAGACCTTGAAACTCTCGGCCTAGTTCAATCAGCGTGACTGGGAAACTCGGCTCGACCGGAGAAGCGCTAGGAACTCATAAGCTCAAAACGAAGCAATGGAGAAGGACGGTGATTTCTAAAGTTTATAATTACATAAGAAAGCTAGGAATAATATAAAGGCAGAGTAATGAAGATGGGTCCTTTACGGATCCTCGTTGTAATGGCTGAACACCAGGCTGCAACTTGAAGTCAACGCGTTTATCTCTCCAGGGTCGGCTAGTCGACAGTTCCCAGCAGAGCAAAATAACACTAGGGAGTAGCGCCAAGACTTGAGAAAATTGACACACACTCGAGTTGCAGCGATACTATCACCACTAGCGATAGAGAAAATCCCTACCGAAACTCATTCAGTCGTTCACCAGCGCTGGCTCAGATAACTTCGTATTCTGAACATTGCAAAAAAATGATACAGCCTTCTTTTCTGCCTTGATGTGTGCAGACTGCACCTTTGCTGTACTAGAATTTCTAAACCCGGAAGTGTGTCTAGCTTTAAATGCCGCAAGCGTAGCGGGCGGCACTACGAGTCTGGTCCGTTCGCAAAGCATGGAGAGCATAGGTCTTGGCGGCTCTCTCTAGTGTTATTTTGCTCTGGTTCCCAGTTCCCTGTCTGACATTTAAAAAATGCGGTTTTATCACTTCAGCGATTTCGTTACGGAGATCATACGTAGGTCAAATGAAAGACTGACATGTGGTTTAACAAGTTGCCGTAAAGTAACGTGAGTGCATTGGCAAGACGAATCTATCGGATTTTGTTATTATCCAGGTACTTCAGTCTTACCTGGAAAACTTAACTTGCTGAACGATCCGAGGGGTTACCCACTGCCCGGTACCTGCTGTACACCCTTTCCTGGCACCGGCCAAAACTAGCGGTGCCGTCCATAAATTAGGCAATTCCCGCTTCCAAACATGCTGATTTTAATGTTCTAACACGTGACAACCGGTGCCAGCTCCTGTCACTCAATGCCGGCACCGGCCGGGAATTTGCTGTACACCATAGTCGTAAGTGGGCAACCCCTCGGAAAGATAACGAAGCACGAGACCTCGACGTTTCGGTCACCGATGTCTGCGACCCACACAAAACTTTTCTTTCCTGTATTCATTTACTTATCTGTGGGTCTGTGTGATGGATCCTGATAACGAGTCAAGGCGGGAAAAACAGTGATTAATCCGCTTGGAGCGCTAAACTGTATAAGGCCAATTGCCAAAGTGCAAGTTTTTTCAGAAGTTTCATAACAGATAACACGAGGATGCGCGATTTCAACAGATAATGCGTAACAGATAACACTTCGGATGTTATATGTTCTGTTTCAAAAACGTTATGCATGAAATGCTATGCATAACAAGCTTTGTTAGGAAGAGCCAAAAAAGGATCTACTGACTTTATTCCTTATCGTCATGATGTCGGAAAGCTCAGCAGATACTTTTTGCGGTTTTTCGGTTCTTCCTGATGGTAACGCTTATTTTTGAAATTTTGAAACACAACAGATAACATTCGAAGTGTTATCTGTTACACATTATCTGTTGAAACCACGCATACCACTGCTCTATTTTCATGACATAACACAAGCAGAAACAGAATACTTGGAGGAAGTCTTTAACTTGACAGTGACGTCACTTCTGAATGTTATGTCTCCGATCTGAGCGCTACTTGAACCTTCATGACGCCATAGTTAATTACCTCCTCCGTGCTTATAGCAGAGATACGGGAACCGCCATACATTCCCAAGGCCAACGCAGAATCCCACTGTAGACAAAACAAACTCGACCTTATTACTCCACTCCCCGCGCGGCTTGACTCCACTCTCACTCATTTCGACTCACACCGAGGACTAACTAAGTCCGGAATCCGACCCACGCGGCGATGCCCGCCGAGAGGAAATTACACGACGTCTTTTCAATGTCGATTGAACTGAATTGTCTCTATTAGTCCCACAATGTGGATCCGATTAAAACTGACGGCTCACGCGAAAATTTCGCCGTGTGTCAGCTCATGTTTTTCTGGAACCGGTCGAACTGGATGTCTTATTCACTCAGTGCCGCCAAACTGGTTACCACAAATTTAATCAAGTATTCCGAAAGGATCTGAAGATTCAGATTATTTTCTAACAGAAGAAAACAATCTACTTCTCGAACAAACTACGTACCCGCGTGAAAAAGCTACCCGGCCTATGGTAGCGAACATATAAAAGCTAGGCTTCACCTTCCAGATTTTTCTTCCGGATTCCAGACAGCCGTTTTCGTCAAGACGGATCTGGAAGGTGATCAGGTCAAAAATGTCTGGAAGTCCGGGGTGTTGGACACCCAGATTCCGGATATCTAGAAGGTACCATAGAGGCAGTCCATTCGAGAGACAGAACAAATATGCAAATGTAGGAAGACAAGGGAAAGTGATTGACAGTTCTGACTGGGATGCAAGAGATATTTGAAATACGAAGGGACATTTAGGAAATGTTGAAGAATAGCTAAATTAGCTGCCATCATTATCAGGAACAGGGGGGTTGGCTTTCTATGCAGTAGCTCCGGACGACGAATCTGGAAGGTGAAGACTGGCTATAACAGTGTGAATGTATGAATAAGTTAAGTCAGATTTCTCCCTTCGTTTAACACGTATCACGTAGTTATTACGCCAGCAATTGAGCAGTTGGACTCTTCGATTTAAAGTGTGTCCATCTTTGTAATTTCTTTTATGCTCGCTAGGAGTACTGTAAGTTTGTTTTATGTGTAGCTTCAATCAATCGTGAAACGCACTGGGTTTCTTCTGTCTTGCTCGAATACAGTAATGTCAAAGTCATAAAGTTTCCCTGTTTCACACCTTTGTGCGAAACCACATTTGGTCCCAATTACGAACAGCAAACCATAACTTGGCTCGCAACGATTGATTGCAAATAACTTTTTGCTCGAACGGGAGTAAGTACAACCGAATGTTGCAAATTTTATATTAACATTTCCAAGACACTCGCGGTTTGATTCAGTTAAGGGTAATTGGGCCCAGTTGCCCATTAACCAAGGAGGTGATGAGACCTGTGGTACCCAGTTGATCTGTAATCATCATCAGCTAACTTGGCACAAGAGGTATCGTCGTTGCATCCCAAACCATTGTCAAGCTACTAAATTTAACTCATCGGAAAATGTGATATGTTGCCCAAGAAGCGCTAGGGGGGGGGATTGCTCCTGAAACCGGGTGGGTGTGGGGATGGGACCCTTTAAAGGCACAACTAGACCACACTGCTAACAGTAAACAAATTTCACGATGATTATTTATGGTTTGCAAGTTTCGAAGTGGACCCATCCCAGTTGCCCCTTAACTGGAAAGATCAATAAGGGTCGGAACCGCCTCAAACGCACATCTAGACCGGTATGTTCACAATTGGGGTTGTCGGCGAAACGTCCTTGGGAAACGTCCCAAGTGAAACGTCCCGTGGGGAAACGTCCAAAGAGAAATGTCCCCATAGCGATACGTTCCCACGACAAAACGTCCCCGAGGCTAAACGTCCCCATCCGAAACGTCCCCGGCTAAAATGAAGAATTAACCAATATATGATAATATTTTTTTTTTTATTTTTTTTTTTTGGGGGGGGGGGGGGCAGAACTGGCATTCTTTCGAAACGGATTAGTTTAAGACCAGAGCATGGGAATGAGATATACAAATCGCCTAGGTCAGCCTAGGTATACAAAGATTATCCCGAGCAATACGAGGTTCACTAAACAAGATCTTGAACTTCTCATACACTTGTTATTCACCATAGCGGCACTACGCTGTTCTCTTTGTTTGATCTTTTTGAGCCATTTCAGGCTACCGCTTATATAGGGAACTTATTTTACATCTTAGATATAAATACGTTGAATTATTTGACACCCGTTGGGGATTTTCGATCTGTCCACAGTAGTCTTCAGTAGGGAAGTTGAGGATTCTCTCCCATGGCGAATCCGTCCACAATTCGCCCGCGAAAATTCAAAATGTCGTCCAGAAGTGATTTTTCAAGCTCATATCTTGGTGGAGGTCAGATATGGCAAATTTCAGTCATTGCTCAATCCCTGATTGCAAAACCAGCTTGGAAGACTGACCATGACAAAAGTAACAACCAGAAGACTTGCCCTATCAAGGAAATCTTCCTGTGTTGTTCAACAGGAGTGCAGTCAATGGAGGAATTTTTATGAAGTCACATGGTCCTCTTGAAATGATGGACTGACATAATCTTTACAGGTTTGTAGAATACCTTTTTACCGGTTTTCTGGAAAACATCTTCAAATAATACTGAAGAAATAGGACGAACTAATGACGGACCTAAAATGGCTAAAAATCAACTAGTCATTAGCGAAGCGAAGTCAAGTCATTGACCTTATAAGTAATATAAGTCACTTTGAATGCACGTAGATTGCTCATTCAAGGTTCCGAAAAGGGTTGCAAAGAAGAAAGCCTTTATCCTTCTGCTTTTCAAAACTAGCTTATCACTGATCAGTGACTAGCCTAGGACAAGGCGTATTACACTATATATTTGAAAAGAAACGGTGCATATCTGAAGCAACTGGCATAACGTCCGCTCTTCCTTGCTTCTGAAGAATGTTCCTACATATATAATATATAGACCTCCACAAGGCATTTGAGAGTTTAGATAGAGAATTGTTGAAAGATGCTCTAGGGACCTGCTCGACACCTGAGAAGAGTAAATAAATTCATTTCTGGATTTTTTTTCCTTTCGTGCAAGTCTACCCTAAAATACCCCCTCCGTCAGAAGGCCGGCTAATCTGGAAAGAATCTGGAATCTGGAAAGAAAGAACTTGATTATGTAGTACCGCACTGTCAAGAATTTCACAGTATAGGGGACGTTTTTGCGTGGATGGTGGTCCAGCTAGACGAAAGATGTCACTCACATAAAAATGTCTTTGCCAACTTCCCGAAAATTTGTTTTGCTCAACAGTACCTCCACGGAGTATACATATTTTTCCCTCACCTTTTTCTTTCAAAGTTCAGTGCCTTAGCCACTGGGCTATCGGTGACGCCTAGATTTCCATGGATTCTTTCCCATTGCCATCAGATGCGTTACTAGCCAAAATGTTTTGGGGGGAGGCAAGGCATTTAACGACTGGCTGGTAATTTTTACCGACTGTTTTGACAAAAAATCAACTAATTTTCAGACAAAACGACTGTTTTCATGAAAAAATCAACTGTTTTGACGAAAAGTCGCGGCGCTTCGCGCCGACTCGGTTATTTTTTACCGACTGGCCGACAAGATTTGGGGGGGGGGGGCGTCTCCCCCTCCCCCCAGTCATCCTGGGTCGCACACCAGGACCTGTCGGAATTAATTTTCCGGCCTTGCAAAACAGGGTCTTACTCCGCAGTAGGTCAAGGAAACATCTTACCTCCCATTCGATTTATTTCACTCATGTTGATTTCATTTCTTGGAGTTTGCCATTAGCGTTCATTGCATGGAGCGTTGAGTTTTATTAAATCCAAATTTCTTACCTACATTACTTGTTTATTACATCGTTTTGTCCATAACGTTCGACTGTGAATGAGGCTGGGAATGGAAAGAGAGAGCGAAGGAGAGAGGGGAGAGAAGGCAGACTGCTTCTTGCTCCTGTCTCTTTTCGAGATTTCGAATTAGATTTTCGAACTAATAATAATGTACTTTATTTCCTTAAAGGACCTGTCTTACCTATAATACTACTGCAACCTACTTCCATAATCACTCCATATATTTCTAAACCCGGAGACCCCAATTTCGTACGGTACATTTTAACCCCTCGAACAACACCACGCTGATTTTCTCACTTGTCATGTTTTACTACGTTCGATGTGTATCACGCTGTCTACGGTTGTCTGCGAGAAGTTTTTCCATCAGAAAAACCGGTTATGTAAATTGCTTCCCTGTTTTCCCTACAAGCCAACGGGTCTCGGAAAAGGCTTAAAACAGCCAAAACCGTGGGTTATTTGTTGAAAGCACAGCATAATTTTAAAGTATTCAAATGTTTTAAAATACTGTAAGTTGAAGAGTAAATAGTGCGAGGTGTCCTTTAAGCCTCGATCACAAGCATGCCTAGCCAAGCATAGATGCCTAGGCAAGTTAAAAGGGAGACAGGTGGATACGGATTTGGCAGTGCAGACGTGCCCAGGCTGAGCCAGGCACCGCGTTCTACGTTCTAGCGTAGAACTCAAGTGCATGGCCCAAAATCTGTCTATAGGCATGGGTGTGAACGGTGATGCTAGGCACGTGTCCAGGCATCTGTGCTTGGCTGGGCATGCTTCTGCACGGGGCTTTACTATCTTTCTGTACCATTTTACATAGGAAATCGATCTTCCGATTTTTCCTCCGAATTTTTTTCACATAGAAAATCGAATAGATCTTCCAGCTTCATTTCCTATTATGTTGGTAGCTCGACCGGATTTGCCGGAATCAAGCGAAAACGTGAAATCCGTCAGTTCTGTAATGTCCAGTTGCTCGTGTCGGTATAGGGATAATCTCCTTCGCTTTCCCATAAAGGGGGACCCGGAATCTGGCTAAACCAGAAATTTTGGAAAGAATAAAATCATTGAGCCTCGTTTTTGTTGCAATAGCGCTGCCGCATCGCTGCTGCAGCACTTCTTCGCTTTTGCACAATATGCGTTTTTGGATTCACTTTCTTCTTGGTTGAAGCGGCAGCGCTGCAGCATCTTGCAGGGAAGCACGGACTTGGTCGGTGAGAAAGTCCGTGATTCTCGAGAAGCGCTGCAGTGCAAAAACGGATGTAGGAAGAATCAGTCCGGAATCGGCCGAGAAGTGGACCTGCAGCATGCAACAGAAACGAGGCTCTGGTGAAGACTGGAAGTCCAACGACCCGATTGTAAATACGAAGAAACCCCCAAAACACGGGATCGACTAAAAACGGGAATGGCACGGAATGACACGATGCAGGAGGAACGCTCACTATAAACGGAAACGCGTACTAAAACGGGAACAACGTACTAAAATCTGGAACGCTGCACCAGAAGGAACACTACTAAGAGCGTGTCCGAAAGCTCGGAAACGAACGAAAATGCTGAATTAATTCAGCATTTTATGCAGCTTTTCGCTTTCGGACTTAAATTTTTGTTCAGTTAATGCAGCATTAATTAAGCATAAAATTCATCGAAAAATTCAGCGAAGATGCTAAATTTTACGCTGAATTTTCGAGAAGAAACTGGGGAGCTGGCGATTAAGGCTAAATTTCGGAATTAGAAGTGTCAGAGAAGAAATAAAGAACGTGTCCGAAAGCTATTAGTGCTGTAAATGCTGCATTTAATGCTGCACATAAAGTCGAAAGGACGAAAATAAAAATAAAAATGCAGCATTAAATGCAGCATTTACAGTCCTGAAAGCTTTCGGACACGCTCTAAAAAGGGGGAAGATCGACCCCCGGTTTTTTTTTACCGACGATCCCTGTTCTAGTAGTCGTGTTTCTTCGCTTGGCCGCGTTTTACCCGATGAAAAATTTATCTCAAAATAGTACTATGAAGTAGTACGAAAAAGTTGCATGCAGTACTAACGATACTACTACATACTTCTACTTCAAGGCTACCGTGTTACTGCATACTACTATATGCTACTATTAGCAAGACTGGATGCTACTATGGCAAGACAGGATGCTACTAGATACTACTACATAAGATTGGACCAGTGTGAGGTATTTTACTTACTTACCTTAGACCTTAGTTCCTCCTGTGCCGCCAGAGGCACCCAGGGAATCCAGAAAGAGCCAGAGTGAGGTATTTTAAATGATAGTATTCTTTGCTATTACATAGTATTACATGCAACGTTTTCGTACTAGTACCATACTACTACGCAGGCTACAAATTTTTCATCGGGTAAGCAGGGCCCTTGTTCTCTAGTACCTGCTGCAGAAGGAACAAGACTAAAAACGGGAATGTATTGAGAAATCAGTTTCGACCGGGAAAGAGTTTTTAGTACGCATTCCCATTTTTAGGACGCGTTCCTCCTGTACCGTGTTATCCACCATTCCATTCCCGTTTTTAGTCGATCCCAATAAACGTTCCTCTTTGGGATCCCACTGAAACCGTTGGTCTTGTTTTCCATTCATTGCTCAGACATCTGCGAGCACCTTGACGAAGTTAATGGTTCAGATAAGCCCCCAGAATCCCAAATACGACCTTCTCTCTGCCCCCCCCCTAATTCCCAAAGAATCCCTATTTCCATATGATGTAGGGATCCCCCGTAGGTGTAACGGATTACGGGGCTAGAATTAGCCTTTATTGGTTATATATAGCAAATTCTTAACATACGATAGGTTAATTAAGTTCTGTCTTTGGCAGATCGAGGTCTGGTTCAGCAAATGAGTTTGCAAGGTCATTGGCCGCACAGTAGGTACAGCGCCACATGCAAGCAGTTTGGCATCTGTCTGATGGCTTGAAAGAGAAATAGCCTATACCTACCCGACGAAAACGGAAAGGGGCGTTAACAAATAATTTAAAATCGTGAGGTCTAGGACTTTCGGCTTTGAGAATCGCTTTGAGACTAAATGGCCAGCATTTGGTAACAATTCTGAGCCTGTAAATTGCTAGAAACATTGATATGACTCTTTTTTTGTTTGTATAATCACATTTCTGTAAAATAGTTTCCTTGTAAATGAGAGCTCAAGGCTTCAAGGTTTGGACACAAAAACAGAGTCTCGAATCCTATTGGTTAGTTATGACGCATCATTATTCTGTTGCATGCTGCAGGTCCACTTCTCGGCCGATTCCGGACTGATTCTTCCTACATCCGTTTTTGCACTGCAGCGCTTCTCGAGAATCACGGACTTTCTCACCGACCAAGTCCGTGCTTCCCTGCAAGATGCTGCAGCGCTGCCGCTTCAACCAAGAAGAAAGTGAATCCAAAAACGCATATTGTGCAAAAGCGAAGAAGTGCTGCAGCAGCGATGCAAAAAATTCTTTCTTTCCAGATTCCAGATTCTTTCCAGATTAGCCGGCCTTCTGACGGAGGGGGTATTTTAGGGTAGACTTGCACGGAAGGAAAAAAAAATCCAGAAATGAATTTATTTACTCTTCTCAGGTGTCGAGCAGGTCCATGGTAACAAAAATATACGGAAGTTGCTAAAACGATTGAAGCTGTTAGTTCTGGCCCTCATTCAAAATATCCGGCGACCTCTCGCTCCGAGCGTCATCTCCCCCAAAGACAACAAAGCCGCCGGAGATGTTGTCTTCGAGTGGAGCCTCTAAAAAAAATCCAGAAATGAATTTATTTACTCTTCTTGGTTGTCAAGCTGTCTTTTAGACGCAAGTTTAGGAAGGGGAGGACCCCCATTATTTGGACTAGGAAAATTGTAGAACACTAAAAAAGCTTAAAGGACCCCTCGAACTATTTACTCTTCAACTTACAGTATTTTAAAATATTTGAATAATTTTAAACTAGGCTGTGCTATCAACAAATAATCCGCGGTTTTCGGCTGAACTGAGAACACTAAAAAAGCTTAAAGGACCCCTGGCACTTTTTAATCTTCAACTTACAGTATTTTAAAATATTGGAATTATTTAAAACTAGGCTGTGCTTTCAACAAATAACCCGCGGTTTTGGCTGTTTTAACCCTTTTCCGAGACCCGTTCTTTCGGACTAGAAAAATTGTAGAACACTAAAAAAGCTTAAAGGACCCCTCGCACTTTTTAATCTTCAACTTACAGTATTTTAAAATATTGGAATTATTTAAAACTAGGCTGTGCTTTCAACAAATAACCCGCGGTTTTGGCTGTTTTAACCCTTTTCCGAGACCCGTTCTTTCGGACTAGAAAAATTGTAGAACACTCAAAAAGCTTAAAGGACCCCTCGTACTATTTACTCTTTAACTTACAGTATTTTAAAATATTTGAATAATTTTAAACTACACTGTAAAAAAAAATCTTACAGTATTTGCTACTTGGACTACTCATGTCTTTATTGAGATAAGATTCGGATTAATTTTATCCCAATAGAGATAAGATTAATCTCAGTGGCAAATACTGCATCCTTATTCGGAGAAACTTTTTACAGTGTAGGCTGTGCTTTCAACAAATAACCCGCGGTTTGGCTGTTTTAAGCCTTTTCCGAGACCCGTTCTTTCGGACTAGGCAAAACTGTAGAACACTAAAAAAGCTTAAAGGACCCCTTGCACTATTTACTCTTCAACTTACAGTATTTTAAAATATTTGAATAGTTTTAAGCTAGGCTGTGCTTTCAACAAATAACCCGCGGTTTTGGCTGTTTTAAGCCTTTTCCGAGACCCTTTGACTTGTGGCGAAAACAGGGAAACAATTTACATAACCGGTTTTTCGGATGGAAAATCTTCTCGCAGACAACCGTCGACAGCGTGATACACATCGAAGGTAGCAAAACACTGAAAGTGAGAAAATCAGCCTTTTTTGTTAGAGGGGTTAGAATGTACCGCACGAAATTGGGGTCTCCGGGTTTAGAAATATGTGTACTGATTATGGAAGTAGCTTACGTTATTATTATAGGTAAGACAGGTCCTTTAAACCTTTTTATCATGTCGTTTTCAACACTGCCTAAATATATGACGACCTGCTGCTTTAGTATCATCTTCGAAGTGATCCTCACAGCAGGCTTATGCCCCAGTCTTCGACGACTCCCTTAGGCACTACCAGCGTCTAAAAAAGGGGAAATAAACGGATTTGACCTCCCCTCTTGGGGGGACAAGCTGCCATGGGGGCTGATCCCTGTTCTTTTGGAACAGAATGGGCACAAGAAAATAGCTGAATAACAGCTTATGGCTTTTCGTCTTTCGTTTCAAACACAGCCATAGTAACTTGCGATCGCATGTCCTAAATGGATCTCGGAAAAAGGAATTCCTCCCTCCGCGTAAGCCACTGTATAACTTGTGTGCCCAGCAATTTTTCCATGTGCGTCAGATGGCCTTGGCAACAGTATTTTGCGAGAAGAGGCTCTGAATAGATGCCCTAATGTTAAGTGCTATTCAAAGGACAAATTACACTATAGATAACACGCATAAAAAAGACATGTGTGAAACTGGCATGTGGGAATAATATCGTATAATAGCAATAGCTTGTAGAGAAAATATGACCTCAATACAGTTCAATTCAATTTTATTTTCAGAACCGATACAACGGTCTAGGCGATTTGGCGGTTCTCGTCCATATTAACACTAATTATATGCAAAAGATAATCCTACAGTAGTTTGGATATAACAAAGACTTGTCAAACATAACACAAAATATTCGAATCTATTTACAATTAATGATAAGAGTTAAAAAGGTTGACGAAGGCGGGAACAAAACTTCTTAGGTAACGAGTCGTTGTGTGTTTAATTGGCTGCAATTTGGGCATTGGCTGGGCTACCACTCTTTCAGGCCTGACTCTTGCCACTGAAAAGTCTGGGGGGAGGCTATCACGTAATGCTGGTGTATTCAACATTTTAAAATGGAAATCCGCCACTCCACCCACTCGTCAGTTTGCCTACCAAATCCGTCACTACGCGCACTTTTTCGAAAGGCCGCCAATCCTCAGCTGACCCACGACAATCTATCACTTTCACTGCCCGTTAGTTTGAAAATCTGTCGGTCCCCCAGCAGCGTTATCCAAAGAATTCGCGACAACACTCTTGATAACTAACTTTCGTGCCGACGAAGAATCGCCGCGTGCCTAGCGAAGAACTAGAAACGTCAACACCTCTGACCACAGCATACGTTGTTGATTGGTCGACATAGAGTATAAGGATTCGTTCTGATGAAGTTTCTTGTTCTTCCCGACGTTCCCTGGCGTGTCCCAGACTTGGTCATATTAAGAACAAATAATCAGATAGAACCTCTGTCTTTGGTATCATGCAGCGACTATGAAAACCAAGACAAAACTTTTTACCTGTCTAATCTACTTCCGTCTTCGCCGTTGCTCATCGCAGAGAAAGAAAATGCAGGAGGCGTACTCCGCGCGCTGACCCGCTCTTGAGCGCGTCCAAAGAACCAATCAGCTTTGTCTTCTATTTTTCCTCAAGGTGGTTTCACAGCGATAATTGTAGCTAATTGTAGGGGTAACGAAACGTGATGCGTCGCGAAGCTACTAACCTCCGCTCGTTCACATCGGAAAAGGTACGGGGAAATGCTCGACTCCGGATAGTCATAGTACAGAGACAGGGTACACACACAGTATTACTACACACAGTATTACTAAGCGCACAAGCCGACACAGGCCATACAGAGTGTGAATAAAAGTGTTTGTACCGTCTGAAACAATGTAAAAAATATTTTACTTTTAAGGAAAAGTACAATAGGGCTTTCGACAATAGGGCTTTCGGGTTAAAGAATGTGAGTGAGTGTGTAAGGGTACTGAGTATCACGTTATTAGTGGAAAGAGAACAAGTGCCTGCTTTTTAGGGATGCCTGCAATGTGGAGCAACGTATCTCAAATGTCGATTACGCTAATACTGATGATTCTGTTTAAATCCAGAAAATAACCATATTTGTTGTTAAGTGGGATAGGGTGCCCCGGGATTAGGCTTTCCCAGGACTGTGCAGTGCTGTCCTTAGCTACTTTTTAGGTTTTGTTTCTACTTTAAAATCGCCAGATTGCGACTTGGAGTCTTAGCCGGATGTCTTAGCCCCACGGTTAGGTCGGCAGTTCCCTGTTTGAAAGCCCCACGGTTAGGTCGGCCCCTGTTTGAAACTGACCTTTCCAAAGTGCAATTACCTCACATCAATGATCCCGTTCTCTTAAGGAAGATACGGAGGTCAATGAAAGAATATGAATTTGTTCCAACCTCACGCAATAATTTGGAATAGGCACTGTGAGTTCAATGGCCAGAAGATATCTATCGGATTTTGTTATTATGCAGGTACTTCAGTCACCGAACTGTTGACCTTACACTCTGCAATTCCGTAGCAACGTGTCTCAATTGTCCAAATCGCTGAAATTCTCCATATCAGGGATAGACTGAAAGAGGCACGGCACAGGCAGGAGGAAAGAGTAATAAAATGAGATAAACAACTATAGTAAAAGTAGAGAAGTAAGTGAGAGTTCTTAACTCCAGAGCCTAAAAGAAGGCATGTTAGAGCATTTGTTCCTGCCCCTCATTCTGAAGTTATTTACTATTTACATCTACTGCACTAATGGTAAAAACCTACGTTTTTGCTGGCGTGCAGTAGTAAAGGTTAACCATTTTCTTAAGACACAAACTAACAACATAATAATAAATAACTAACAAGAAAAAGAAAAAAAAAAGAACAAACCCAAACCCTTCGTATTTCCGTAACAGATTTGGAGATTTGATTGCAGGTCTGGAATGACGATTAGCTTTTCTAACCATCACTGACGTAGCTCGGATACAGGCGTACGGTCGAGATGGAATCTACCGTTATAATTTCTCAAAGTTCTCCATATTCCAGTGCCAGTGTCGCCACTTCTCTCTGACGAAGCCTGTGACATCTGACAGCAAAAGCTTCGAAAACATTCTGGCGCCTACAAAACTCGGTCCTTTTCCTCAATTGGTAACGAGAAATCTTGTTAGCTTCATTGCCATATGCTTTTTGGAATCCCAAAACGTAAGTGGAGGGATACCTATGACATCGCAAAAGTTGTCCGTCTATCCGTCCGTCCGTCCGTCAGCACATTAACTCTCGAAGGTAATGAGATATTTTGATGAAACTTGGTGTGAGGATTCTCTGGGTCAGGGTAAGGTCAGTTTCGTAGATGGGCTTTGCAGCCCTACATTTAGGGGTGGGGGTTCAAATTAAGGGGCAAACAAAATATTTTTAAACAGCTAATGTGATAGTCGATTTCGGGGTAAGAATACATGCTAAACACGATGGTGAAAACCATTTTCTCTCCGGACAAGTAGTTCGTCCGGACTCCGGCAAAAACCGGAAAGTTGGTTAAAAGTAAAAGTTTCATTTGAAGTTGATTAAATGTTCGATTTAGGGATAAGAAGACATACTGGACACTTCTGTGAAAAGCATTTTCTTCCGGACAACTAGTTCGCCCGGAATCCGGCCAAAACCGGAAAATTCGTTAAAAGCATAAGTTTTATTTGAAGTTGATTAGATGACAGATTTAGGGGTAAGAAGAGACGCTGAGTCTGTATATGACAATGATTTTTACCCGGACATAGAATTCGTCCGGAATCCGGTTGTAACCAATTTTCTTTTTATAAGTTAAAGTTTTATTTGAAGTTGAGTAGATGTTCTTGACAGAGATAAGGATATACGCTGAATTCTTTTCTGACTTTTCTTTTTTTGCTGGACAATAAGTTCGCTCGGAATTCGGCCGAAACCGGAAATTTGGCAGAAGTAAAGCAAGAAGTTCCGGTCAGTATCGCCAAAATAGATATGGCTTATAGAAGTATATCTGAAGTTGGTTTTCTCTTATGATTAGCCTGGCGAAGACTGGAACTGGCGAGAGAAGACCCAATTGTCTGGATCAAACATTAGGTTTTTTGGATCCCATCGAAAGCTTTGGTCTTCTTTTTTCTACGGTCTTGCCCGGTGGCAGAGTTCTGGAAATTGCTCTGTAGAAGAAGTCGAAAACCTGTGCAAATTCTGCAACCAGTGGCAACGCTGAATATGTCAGCTCTTGTTGGATGCAATGAAGGGCCATGGGTACCTGTTCAACTGGCTGCAAAAGTGACAAACAAAGAGTGTTCCACCCTTCTAACAATAGTAACTATAGAATACTATTTCCGTTCCAACCTCACGAAAAGATATTACGCTGACTGTCCCAGCCTTCTCGAAAAAGTAACTAATAGCGTTCTTGCTAATAGAACTATTTGCTTACCATGCTCGGTTAGCGTAGTACGCGTGGTAACTACGGATCTCTGTAACGTGATTGGCTGAATTGCCCCGTGGAGTGGTATTTTACCGAAAATTTAAAAATGCGTTCCAGCCTTGACGCCAATAAGCAGAAAGTCGTGACGTCATGGGTAGTAACAATGGTAAGTAGGGTGGAACACGCTCAAAGAAACGACATCCAAAATATTCGTGAGGACCAAAAGCTGATTTGCAAAACTCAGATTTGTCATTCTTGTAATCCACTAATGATTATTTATGTTAAGAGAAGTAATTTGGGAATCCTGACGTCGTGGGACAACAGAAAACAGTGACATGCAAAGAAGAAAGGAGTTATAGGCTCTGCAATTAACAGCCTGAAGGAAATGAAAGTCTGTGCAGTTGTGTCATTTCCATGCTATTTTAATAGGAAAAAAAAACTACACCTATGACAAACCGAAGAACAGACTTGATCCCAAGCAGAAACAGCGCACTTTGAGGAAGTCTTTAAACTGGCAGTGACGTCGCTTCTGAATGCTAAGTCTCAGACCTGAGTGCCGCTTGAAGCTTCATGACGTCACGGATAATTCACCTCCTCCGTGCTTATAGCATAGATGCAGGAACCACCATACATTCCCAAGGCCAACGCAGAGTCCCACCGTCGAGTAGATGAAACAAACTCGACCTTATTACTCCACTCCATGTGCGGCTTTAGTCCACCTGACTCACTTCGTTTCACACCTAGCTCTAGCGAGGGTCGGAATACTCTTGATGACTAACTCTCCTTGTCGATGCAAAATCGCCGGGTACCTAGAAGCGGTATCACCTCGGGTATCACAGCTGCTCCCGAAAATCGACGTGATTGTTTGACACAGGATTTGAGTTGTTGAGTCTGAGTCGTTAGTGAGACGTTTCTCGTTCTTCCTAAGTATCACTGGTGTGTTTTATTTATTTATTTATTTATGACCCGCTTTTTGCGTAACAGCGGAGTATGAATTACACAAGTAAAATATACATATTAAAACACTTAAACAAGACAATGTAAATAAACATGACAACATTCTTTTCATATAGATAAAAAAACACACTAAATCGACTTAAAATTTGTACACAGTGACAAGCACATTAATCGGGTTCAGGAATGAAAAACTGGCTAATAATTTCATGGGCAGAGAGGGCGGGATGTTTGTGGGTGGAAAATAGATTTGAATGCGATCGAAAAAGTATATTAATACTATCCTGAACATTAAAATTCGAAACCAATTTACGATTACGAAAAGATATATATATGACTAGTCACATAGAGTATCTGACCCACGCGGTGATGGAAGCGAAGAGGAAATTACACGACGTCTTTTCAATGATGATTGAATGAATTTGTCTATCCCGATGAAAAATTTGTAGCCTGCGTAGTTGTATGATAGTTGTACGAAAAATGTGCATGTAATACTATGTAATAGCAAAGAATACTATCATTTAATGTGCCTCACACTGGTCCAATCTTATGTAGTAGTATCCAGTAGCATTCTGTCTTGCCATAGTAGCATCTAGTCTTGCTAATAGTAGCATGCAGTAGTATGCAGTAACACGGTAGCCTTGAAGTAGAAGCATGTAGTAGCATGCTAATTTTTCGTACAACTTCATACTACTATTTTGAGATATATGGATTCGATCATTAGAACTGACGAGCCAAGTGCAAGTTTCACCACTTTCAGGAACCGGTCAAACTGCATTATCCGCTCACGCAGTAACGCCACAGTTGTCAATACCAAAAATACATAGAGGGTCCCAAAATACATTTTTTCTGCTTAAAACAGTCGCCTATCGTGTATATAATTTTAATAAGATTGATGGCTTGCCCATTGAGTGTTGACGCAATTTCTTGCTCGTCTCGTCTTTTTCTTTCTGTTTTTTTTTTGGGATCCCAAAATGTAAGTGGAGGGATACCTATGACATCGCAAAAGTTGTCCGTCTGTCCCTCTGTCAGCACGATAACTCTCGAAGGGAATGAAATATTTGGATGAAACTTGGTGTGAGGATTCTTCGAGTCAAGGGAAAGATCGAGTTCGCAAATGGGCCTGATAGCTTTCAAATTAAGGGGCGAAAAGAATATTTTTTAAAAGCTAATGAGATAGTCGATTAAGAGGTAAGACGACATGCTGAACGCGAATATGAAAACCATTTTCTCGCCAGACAAGTAGTTCACCCGGAATCTGCACAAAACCATAAAGTTTGTTAAAAGTAAAATTGTATCTGAAGTTGATTAGATGTCGGATTTAGGGGTAAGGAGACATGCTGAATCCGAAGATGAAAATGATTTTCTCGTCGGACAAGTAGATCACTCGGAATCCGGTCAAAACCGGAAAATTTGTCAAAAATAGAAGTTTATCGGAAGTTGATTAGAGGTTCGATTTAAGGACAGGGAAACATGCTGAATTCGAATTGAAAACTATTTTCTCGCCGGACAAGTAGATCGCTCGGGACCTGGCCAAAGCCGGAAAATTTGTGAAAAGTAGAAGTTTTATATGAATTTCATTAGGTGTTCGATTTACGGGTAAGAAGACATGCTGAATTCATGTATGGCAATCATTTTGTACCTAGACATATAGTTCGCCACGAATCCGGCTGTAATCGGAAAGTTTGTTAAAATGTTGAAGTTTTATATTTGAAGTTGATAAGAGGTTCGACATAGGGGTAAGGAGATACGCTGAATCCATTTTTGAACTTCATTTTTTTGCAATACAAGTAGTTCTTCCGGAATCCGGGTAAACACACTTGCTGAATCCATATTTGAACTTGGTCTTCTCAGATGATTACCATTTGCCTGAATCTGTTTCTAAATTTTATTAGTAAAGTGCTCAAGGAGTTTGGTGAAGACTGGACCTCTATAAGACCCGACTGTCTGGATCAAATATTAAATTTTTGTGATCCCATCGAAACCTTTGGTCTTGTTTTTCTTGAGGAGGTTACATGCTATGTGTCCCCATTTTTGGGAGCAGGTGGTGGTTGTTATACTGTGTTCTGTTAGAAAGACCATTTTTAAGTTGTATTTTTAAAGTGTTTTCTTCTGGCCATCAAGCCTACACTCTGCCGTGGAGTGATTAAACATTATTCGTTTTCAATATTTGAAAATTAAATGAGCCTGAGCCTGAAGCTCTCTGTATATCGTGATATCATAAACTTATTCGTTCCATGTAAGTATTATGGACACAACAACTTATAGACATTCACCCCATTGGCAAGTGGCCAACCCATTTGCTCACCACCACGGACGTGACAGAAGGTCAACTATTTGTATTTCTTTATTTTATTTCAATCCGCTGCAATCGGCGAGTACCTTACAAACGCTTTGAACAGTTGCAGTTTTAGGTGTACCTGCACTGTAAAAATTTTCTCCGAATAAGGATGCAGTATTTGCTACTGGGAATAATCTTATCTCTATTGGGATAAATTATCCGAATTAGGTTAGGGGTAATCGTATCTCTATAAAGACAAGAGTAATCCCAGTAGCAAATACTGCAAGATTTTTTTTTTACAGTGTGGAAATTATTGATAGGGTCTTATTTAACTATTATGTTATTTGACCTAATAATTCTTATCGTAAAAAAAACATGGTGAGTCAGGAAATACTGTTTATTCTCGCCTCGGATGAATAGTCCTGTCGGAATCTAGTCAAAAAACGATTTTTTCGAATGAGTCTGACTGTTTAATGTGCTTTTACCTGGAAAGTACGACCTAGTGGCTTTTCAGCGGTCTACATGATCTGTAGCGGTCTGTATGATAGAATGATCTCAAATGTGCACGGGGTAAAAATTTAACTGAAAAGCCAACTTATTTTGACTCTATAAGGGATTTTTGTTTTTTACGTCGCGTAGTCTAGTAGTGACGTTTGGATTCTCCGCTGGTTGCACGACAAATAACTTTACGGCGAGTCGCGGAAAATTTGAATGTCTGCAAAAGCGTGTGTTTCAATAGCTAACAAAGCGAATCGATTTCAGTTGCAGAATCACATCGGAAGATAGCCCTCTGTTCCGTGCTACCCCGAATAGGTTTCCTTTGTGGAAGGACCAAGTTGATTAGCAAGTTTGAGTTTTCAACTGGTCATGTTCCTCCCTCATGGCGAATGCCAAGTTCTTCCTGGTCACTTCATGTTACTTTCATCTTCCTGACTTGAAGAATGCAAATCCGCCATGACTAATAATTACGGTAATTGGCTGCCGCTGTAGTTGCTAAACATTTCAAACATAGAGCTACGTCCGTATAGAGGTACAACAGGATGAGAAATTACGTCAGCTAAAATTCAAGAATCGTGGATAACAAAGTAACGAAGTAACGCGTTTTTGTCGGTTCTTCTAGCCTAATTAAGTAAAAATATGATGGCTAATCAGACTGTCGTATCTTAGCCCTATTCTGTTAACCTTTAAGGCAAAGATCTGCAAGACCTGATTATCAGTATAAAAAAGATAGACAATATTCCCCTTTGGGATCCCATCGAGACCATTCGTCTTGTTAGTCTAGTTGGCCTGAGTAGCGTTGGGCGATTGATAATCTGGTAGGATGGATCCATGGTTATCTAGAGATAGACATTTCAGTCCGAAATCAATGGTAGCCTGAGCTTGTGTCTACAGTACGCCAATGTAGGAAGACGAACTGTATGATATGCTATCTTCATATGTAGAATACTCTTGCCCATGTATATATATATATATATATATATATATATATGTGTGTAATCTGTATTGAAAAAAACAAAGGCAATATACAGGATAAACAAACTACTCAATGGGAAACTAAACAAAATGACAAACTAGGAAAAAGCACTTCTCAACTCGAGTGCTTTTTGAACAAAATTACCAAAAGAAACAATCACTCTTGGTGACGTAGAGCGTAAGATACCAAGAAGCTGCCCACCATTCCCAGAAAATAATTAACCCTTTATGTGCGAAAACTCCTGGCACCAGAAAAAAAAAATGATCCAGACCATCATCCCCAATAGCTTCTTCGTCTGACTTTTGGTAAGGTCCCGATGCCAAAGAGGGCACGAGTATTACGTTGCAGGGCACAGGGATCTCGTGAGTCTTGCTGGTGTTCCCAATGGAGCATCGTAAAGGATTCCAGAAGTAGAGAAGATTTTTGTAGGATACTGTCAACATGAGAATCTCATTTTAAAGTCTTGTAAACTCTGACCAAGGAGTTTTACCTAAGCAGCAGCTCCCGGGCTGCCTATCAACTGTCATGACCTGTCAGGAAAAGTCAAAGGCCTGTGACCTACTAGAAAAGACCCGCATGATTATCTGCGGGTTCGAAGTCCGAACATTTCGTTATGTCACGCAAAAGTCAACGCACGCCCGTATCCTTTCACTTACCTTTCTCCTACTCCATTCTCCCATTTCAAAGATGGGGTCCGGCTCCACAACTGAACCGCAAAATTTGAGCGAGAGAATAAACGTGGTTTTCCTGGCCTCGTCTGATCAAGTTCTAGTTTCATCGTTAAAGGATCTAATAGCCGAAGTTGCAGACGTCAGACGATAATGCTGCAAATATCAGACTGACCATCTGCCATTTTTACTATTCTTCTTATTTACGTACATTTTCTGGGAATCGTTTGCCGTGTCGTTGCTAAATATTCAAGGATAGGGGTATAAAGTATTGTCCAAATAGATGTAAGAAGCTGAATAGCGCTATACGCGATGTTTACGTCTTAATACACGCGCCCGTTCAAATAGGAAACCCGAGAGGTTCTTAGCAGCGTTCGGTGTTGCCACACTTGTACAGTTTTTCGAGTTTCTAAAGATCAGAAAAAGTATTCTTAGTACTACTTGAAGTACACCAGTACAATTTGACGCCCAATATATTGTAAAAAGCTATTAAATTTATGGATGGACAGCATTGGTCCTCGAACTAGCAGTAGGCAGTCGTAATAGAACAAAACATGTTCTTTTGAAGAAAAGTTGTTTCTTCAGCTTCCAACAAAGTAGAACTTTAGTGCTTCTCGTGGAAACACTGACGGCGCTGCTCCTTTCCTCGGCCCGCTGGCAGATCCAACCAACAAATCTGATTGGCTCTGCATAAGGGAGAATAGAGCCGAGCTCCATTTTCCTTATTCGAGTTATTACAGCGCGCACCGAGGAAAAGAGGAATCTGTAATAAGGGTTATACGCCGTAATACACCTATTTGGACAATGCTTATGCACATAGATGTGCCAAAAACCAAAAGGGAAAATTAAGAATATGAAACTCGAGTATTCGTAAAAGCGGGGCAACGAAGTATTACATTTTTATCGGGTCTTCAAGCTCATTTCAGTAAATTAGTGATTATAACTAAATCGTCGGATCTCAGCACTTCACTGTACAAAAATAAACTTGCAGTATTTGCTACTGGGATTAATCTTGTCTCTCCTGAGATACGATTATCTCTAATTCGGATTAACCTTATCCCAGTAGAGATAAGATTAATCCCAATGGCAAATACTGCAGTTAAGTTTAATCCTTACTCGGAGAAACTTTTTACAGTGTTGTCTTTAAAGTACAACTCTTACTAGAATTTTTTTTTTTTTTGATAATACAGTTCAAAATTACCCATACCTGCCCAGGAAATGTGCGATTTTCTAGTTAGCGCTTGCCAATTTTTATGCAGCTTCTTCCACCTGTTGTTGTCGGTGGTGTGTTCTTTTTTATTTGTATGTTGAAAGCTACTTCCTAATAGCGCCACTAGCCACTTTAGCCGAAGTCGCAAAAACAGCCGGCGCATAAGCTTGCGGAGCTTTCCAGACCGCCAGAATCGCCCTATAGTCCAATAAAACTGAAAACTGAACTGAGTAGAAAACCCATCTTAACAAGAGCTGTAAGCTCATATGGCACTTGCATGTGTCAAGATGATTTGATTGATCAAGAGTAAGTTTCGACTTTGCGGTTGAGATGCGCGCTATAAGGGAGCTGGAACTTCATTTGTAAGCAAAACCCTTGAGGCAAAACTGCTAATGGGCTGATGGGCATCACGAAAATGCATATATTGCTTAAAAGTATTTTTTTTACTTTGCGGTCAAGATTGGTACTTTAAGGAATAATCGGATTTGGGAAGTAGCAATTTCTAAGCAAATGTTGTTGAGTCTCCAATATTCCAGCGAAGTTTCATCGTCCTAGCACATCTGGAAGTACCTTAACGCGCGATCACCGGAATCCCAGACCCCCCTCCCCCTCCTCCAACTCCACCCACAATAACCGGAGCCAATCCTGTTCTGTAAATGATTAATCCAGAGCATCTGTTTGTCATTCCCACGAAGTTCGATCCAGATCACACCAGTCTAAGCGGGTCAAGTATTTTCCGCCCTCCCCCCGATAATTGCCGGATTCGGTCCGGAAATGAAAAAGGTCACAAGAGAAAAATGTCCTCTGTTTAATTATTAAATTTCACTCGAATCCGATCACCCGTTCCAAAGTTACGCATGACTCAATATTCCGGATTCCCCTTCCTCAACTCCCCCCCCCCAAGATTATCATATCGAGGATTTTTTTTTTATTCCAAGTCAGTTTGACCGGGTCCCTGATATGCCTTCCAAGTTTCGTCGTGAAAATCCCCCAAAAACGGAATTCCGGGATACCCCTCCTCCCCCCCCCCCTCAAGTGTCCGGATCCAGTCAAATTATGTAAAAGATTTATATGGACCAGATGTTTGTTCTTCCCAGCAAGTTTCACTCCGATACCATCATTCTAACCGTTTCTCGAGATTTCCGGTCTCCCCCCCCCAACTCCCCCCTGGCTACCGAATCCGGTCAAGACTTTAAACGGGACATTACAGATATATATTCTGTTCAGTTATGAAGTTTCATTACAATCCGATCATCCGTTCGAAAGTTACACACTTCTCAATTTCCCGGATTCCCCTGCGGATTCCCCTCCCTCCACTCCCCCACCATTATCTGATCAACAATATTTTTATTTTGAAGTCAGTTTGATTGGGTCCCTGATATGCCTGCCAAGTTTCATCGTGAAAATCCAAAAAACCACCATCACCGGAATTCCGGCCCCCCCCCATAAGTGTCCGGATCCAGTACAATGGTCTAAAGGACTTATCTAGAGCAGATGATTGTTCTTCCCAGCAAGTTTCACTCCGATCCCTCCATTCTAACCGTTTCTTGAAATCTCCGGTCTCCCCCCCCCCCAACTCCCCCCTGGCTACCGAATCCGGTCAAGACTTTAAAGGGGGCATTACAGATATATATTCTCTTCAGTTATGAAGTTTCATTACAATCCGATCATCCGTTCGAAAGTTACACACTTCTCAGTTTCCCGGATTCCCCTGCCCTCCACCCCCCCCCCCCAAAAATGGTCGGATCAGAAAACTGATTATTCCTAATTTGGTTTGGTCGGGTCTCTGATATGCCTGCCAAGTTTCATGGTCCTAGCACAACTGGAAGTACCCTAACTCGAAAAAGTGTGACAAAATGCCCTAAATTTTCAAGTTTCCAGCGCCCCGCACTCCCCCCCATATGGTCGGATCGGGAAACTGATTATTTCGAGGTTAGTTTGGTCGGGTCCGTGATTTTCCTGCCAAGTTTCATTGTCCTAGCTCATCTGGAAGTACCCTCACTCGAAAAAGTGTGACAAAATGCCCTAAATTTTCAAGTTTCCAGCGCCCCAACTCCCCCGCATATGGTCGGATCGGGAAACTTATTATTTCCAGGTTACTTTGGTCAGGTCCCTGATATTCCTGCCAAGTTTCATTGTCCTAGCTCATCTGGAAGTACCCTAACTCGAAAAAGTGTGACAAAATGCCCTAAATTTTCAAGTTTCGAGCGCCCCCACTCCCCCGCATATGGTCGGATCGGGAAACTGATTATTTCCAGGTTCGTTTGGTCGGGTCCCTGATATTCCTGCCAAGTTTCATTGTCCTAGCTCATCTAGAAGTACCCTAACTCAGAAAAAAGTGACAAAATGCCCTAAATTTGCAAGTTTCCAGCGCCCCGCACTCCCCCCCATATGGTCGGATCGGGAAACTGATTATTTCCAGGTTAGTTTGGTCGGGTCCCTGATATGCCTGCCAAGTTTCATTGTCCTAGCACATCTGGAAGTACCCTAACTCGGATATGTGGGACAAAAAAACTCGGACCGACCGACAGACCGACAGACCGACAGACCGACAGACCGACAGACCGACAGACGGAATTGTGATCGGTATATGGCACTTGAGCCAGAGGCTGCAAGTGCCATAATAAAAACTGTCAATCTCTATCCTTGGCCTGAAGTGAGATTTTGTATGGTTTATATACATACTTGCATGGGTTATAAATAAAATAGTAATATTATTAATATCGCGTTTTCATGGTACTTGCAGCCTCTGGCTCAAGTGCCATATACCGATCACAATTCCGTCTGTCGGTCTGTCGGTCGGTCCGAGTTTTTTTTGTCCCACATATCCGAGTTAGGGTACTTCCAGATGTGCTAGGACAATAAAACTTGGCAGGCATATCAGGGACCCGACCAAACTAACCTGGAAATAATCAGTTTCCCGATCCGGCCATATGGGGGGAGTGCGGGGCGCTGGAAACTTGCAAATTTAGGGCATTTTGTCACTTTTTTTCTGAGTTAGGGTACTTCTAGATGAGCTAGGACAATGAAACTTGGCAGGAATATCAGGGACCCGACCAAACGAACCTGGAAATAATCAGTTTCCCGATCCGACCATATGCGGGGGAGTGGGGGCGCTCGAAACTTGAAAATTTAGGGCATTTTGTCACGCTTTTTCGAGTTAGGGTACTTCCAGATGAGCTAGGACAATGAAACTTGGCAGGAATATCAGGGACCTGACCAAAGTAACCTGGAAATAATAAGTTTCCCGATCCGACCATATGCGGGGGAGCTGGGGCGCTGGGAACTTGAAAATTTAGGGCGTTTTGTCACACTTTTTCGAGTGAGGGTACTTCCAGATGAGCTAGGACAATGAAACTTGGCAGGAATATCACGGACCCGACCAAACTAACCTGGAAATAATCAGTTTCCCGATCCGACCATATGGGGGGGAGAGCGGGGCGCTGGAAACTTGAAAATTTAGGGCATTTTGTCACACTTTTTCGAGTTAGGGTACTTCCAGTTGTGCTAGGACCATGAAACTTGGCAGGCATATCAGAGACCCGACCAAACAAAATTAGGAATAATCAGTTTTCTGATCTGACCATTTTGGGGGGGGGGGTGGAGGGCAGGGGAATCCGGGAAACTGAGAAGTCTGTAACTTTCGAACGGATGATCGGATTGTAATGAAACTTCATAACTGAAGAGAATATATATCTGTAATGTCCCGTTTAAAGTCTTGACCGGATTCGGTAGCCAGGGGGGAGTTGGGGGGGGGAGACCGGAAATTTCAAGAAACGGTTAGAATGGAGGGATCGGAGTGAAACTTGCTGGGAAGAACAAGCATCTGCTCTAGATAAGTCCTTTAGACCATTGTACTGGATCCGGACACTTATGGGGGGGGGGCGGAATTCCGGTGATGGTGGTTTTTTGGATTTTCACGATGAAACTTGGCAGGCATATCAGGGACCCAATCAAACTGACTTCAAAATAAAAATATTGTCGATCAGATAATGGTGGGGGAGTGGAGGGAGGGGAATCCGCAGGGGAATCCGGGAAATTGAGAAGTGTGTAACTTTCGAACGGATGATCGGATTGTAATGAAACTTCATAACTGAACAGAATATATATCTGTAATGTCCCGTTTAAAGTCTTGACCGGATTCGGTAGCCAGGGAGGAGTTGGGGGGGGGAGACCGGAAATTTCAAGAAACGGTTAGAATGGAGGGATCGGAGTGAAACTTGCTGGGAAGAACAAGCATCTGCTCTAGATAAGTCCTTTAGGCCATTGTACTTGATCCGGACACTTATGGGGGGGGGGGTCCCGGAATTCCGGTGATGGTGGTTTTGGGGATTTTCACGATGAAACTTGGCAGGCATATCAGGGACCCAATCAAACTGACTTCAAAATAAAAATTTTGTCGATCAGATAATGGTGGGGGGAGTGGAGGGAGGGGAATCCGAAATTTTCAGTCATGCGTAATTTTGGAATGGGTGATCGGATTCGAGTGAAATTTAAGAATTCAACAGAGGACATTTCTCCGATGATTTTTTTCATATCCGGACCGGATCCGGCAACTATTGGGCTGGGGGGGGGGGAAATACGTGCCCCGTTTAGAATGGAGGGATCGGGATGGAACTTTGTGGGAAGAACAAACAGTTGCTCTAGGTAAGTCATTTGCTGAATCGGATTGGCTACGTGCACCGCGGGGGAGCTGGGTGGGTTGGGGGGGGGGGGGGGGGTGGACCGGAAATCTCGAGAAACGGTTAGAATGATGGTATCGGAGTGAAACTTGCTGGGAAGAACAAACATCTGGTCCATATAAATCTTTTACATAATTTGACTGGATCCGGACACTTGAGGGGGGGGGGGAGGGGTCTCCCGGAATTCCGTTTTTGGGGGATTTTCACGACGAAACTTGGAAGGCATATCAGGGACCCGGTCAAACTGACTTGGAATAAAAAAAAAATCCTCGATATGATAATCTTGGGGGGGGGAGTTGAGGGAGGGGAATCCGGAATATTGAGTCATGCGTAACTTTGGAACGGGTGATCGGATTCGAGTGAAATTTAATAATTAAACAGAGGACATTTTTCTCTTGTGACCTTTTTCATTTCCGGACCGAATCCGGCAATTATCGGGGGGAGGGCGGAAAATACTTGACCCGCTTAGACTGGTGTGATCTGGATCGAACTTCGTGGGAATGACAAACAGATGCTCTGGATTAATCATTTACAGAACAGGATTGGCTCCGGTTATTGTGGATGGAGTTGGAGGAGGGGGAGGGGGGTCTGGGATTCCGATGATCGCGCGTTAAGGTACTTCCTGATGTGCTAGGACGATGAAACTTCGCTGGAATATTGGAGACTCAACAAAATTTGCTTAGAAATTGCTACTTCCCAAATCCGATTATTCCTTAAAGTACCAATCTTGACCGCAAAGTAAAAAAAATACTTTTAAGCAATATATGCATTTTCGTGATGCCCATCTGCCCATTAGCAGTTTTGCCTCAAGGGTTTTGCTTACAAATGAAGTTCCAGCTCCCTTATAGCGCGCATCTCAACCGCAAAGTCGAAACTTACTCTTGATCAATCAAATCATCTTGACACATGCAAGTGCCATATGAGCTTACAGCTCTTGTTTCTATGGGAAGGCTCTCAGCTTTTCCTTTCTCTTGCTTTACAAAACCAACAATATCTTGCAATAATCTTTATTCATCACGAAATTCTTGTCAGAAAATATAGCTCTCTATCATAGAATAAAATATACGGATCAATCTCGAATTAAGACACAAGTAACTACACTGGTAGGTGCCTCTCCTAGATCTACGGAACTCCCTTGGGATCAAACATATAACTTCAGACTAGGATACATGGAAGGGTACATTTCACTGAACCAGCAGAAAGGTACTGAAACTGCAGTAAGTACCTGGGTTTCGGAATGTTCGACAAACTACAACATGGCAGTAAAATATGGTTGGGTTTTGACGTAACTACACTGGTAGGTGCCTCTCCTAGCTCTACGGAACTCCCTTGGGATCAAACATATAGCTCAAGACTAGGATACATGGAAGGGTACATTTAACTGAACCAGCAGAAAGGTACTGAAACGGCAGTAAATACCTGGGTTTGGGAATGTTCGACAAACTACAACATGGCAGTAAAACATGGTTTGGGTTTGATGAGGAAGCACGTTTCGGATGTAGTTGTCTTTCCAATGTCATCAATATCACAAAATTCTACCCTAAATAAGCCTTGATGCTTCGACTGGACCGGATTAACAGACTAGGTCGAAAGATAGGGCGGATCCTCGATAATTCCCGAGACAAACAATAAATATTTCAGCTGTATAACCGATGGAGACGCATTCTTCCGCTAGAATCCGTCAAGACTTTCTGTTCACCGCAATCCGGTGAAATTTTCCGGTGACGTTAACATGGAATGAAGATTAAGGTACACTTGATATACACATGGTGACTAGACAATGAGATCGGGGGCAGGATACTTTCGTTTCTACTTCTTTCCCAACTTTTCCACCAACTCGTTGAATTCTTCGCGTATCATCAACGCGTCGACGCAGCCTTTGAAAAACTCGGAATCGAAACAATTTGACCTAAAAAAAACATGTTTAAATAAAGTATTAAAATACGCATATTTAGCATGTGCTTTCTGGTAGAGACCAGTAATTACATTATATATTGCGGCAGGAAAACAATCAGAAACATCGCATGTGTGCTGCTGTCTATCGACATAGACAAGAGTTCAAATCTAGTTGTTTTAATAGAATCTAGATGTGCGGAGGTTCGAAACCTCAAAGATAAAGCAATCAAGGAAGATAGCAGGCGGAATTAACGCAACAAAAGCAATCAAGAATTCAAACGATAAAAGAACAACAAGCTCTACACTACAACAGCTAAAATCATGGGTCATGGGTGCAAGCTCTGTTCTATGTCAAAAGGCGGGGAGAAAGTTAATAAGCAGTAATACCGCGCCAGGCTTAATAATTGTTACAGTACCAAAACTCCAGCAAAGCTATAAGAACCAAAGGATTATCACTTCCTTGAATTGAGTACTGAATTCGAGGATTAACGATATGTTGCGTCCCTGATTCTTCTTTATTGCACAGGAAACGACCGTAAATTCTTGTATTTAGTAGCCACTCAAAAGTGCGGGCACATTCGACTCTTGACTTTTAATAACTTAGGAGATTATGGCCTTCTTCATTTACCTTTAACTTCACTTCTATACTTTTATTTATTTTTGCAATAAATTGAAAATCGATAGTCGTAATTAAAGATTTTCTTAGATATAACACAAATTCACGAGAGATTTGCAATAGAAGAACAAGCTAAAAGTGTTCGAAATAAACGACGCAACGGACTAAAATTATATTTTAGATATTATTATATTAGTTTTGTTTTTCAGATACCATGGTATCTGTTACCACGGTAACTGGATCTGCAATTAGTCGTTTTTGCAGTTACCGTGGTATCTGATATACGGTTGCTCTGCAAAAACGACAATTGCCGAAATTGCGCTTTTCGAAGTCATCCCAGAAGAAAAACAGATTTTCTGTCACATCACTAAGTGGTAAACTTCTTTCTCACCAATCTGACAAAGTTTGATGAAAGTGAGATAACTTTTCAGATACCACGACCTGTTACCACGGTCGGACCGTAGTATCTGAACATCAGATACCACGCTAACTGGCCAGATACCACGATAACTGCAAAAACGACTTTTGACCGTGGTATCAGATACCACGATACTAACGCAACTATTGTTCTGTAGTTAATATTTAAGCCAGAGACTTCCAAAAAAGTGAAAAACTTCAAAATAGATTGGCTATAACAAAATTGTTAGTAAAACCCATTGAACACCAACCCAAAAGCAAAGAACATGCAGGCACCAGTCAATGGTGTGCCTTGGTGCTTTGGTGCTATACCTAGTACAAGAGTGTATGGAACCAATGAGTGCTTTAGAAATAGACGCGTCCGTGGATAACGTTGAGCCAGTCTTTGATGGTTTCGTCATCTTCCTGGACCATTAGAGCGTCTTTGCATGCCTTGAAATACTGGGAGGTGAAACAGCCTTCCCTGTAAAGATAAGTCGTGAGTTCGATTCCCTGTTGGTGCAAGCATTTTGGCCCAAATGGAAAAGTAAAGTGCGGAAGTGAGTACGTGTGCAGTCTGCAGGTGGTGCTTGTTTTGGAAGAAAGTACGGGGAAATCTACCATCTCGGAAAAACATCAAGAAAAAGAAAGTTGAGACAAGGTCTCTGCAGAGGATCCCGGAACGGTAGCTCGGTGATTATAGTTTACGAAGAAAAACTGGACGTCTTTCTGAAGAAGACGGGAAAGAGGAGCTGCGATTCCGCTGAATAAATTATGCCAGGAACGTAGTCTTACAAGAGAATGTCTCTCGTCACAGGTATACTGGATGAGGGAATTCCGATATTCCCTGCTCTCTGCGTTTGGAGACCTATAAATCTGAGTTGCTTAAACCTAGTGCAGCCAATCTCGACCTCAGAATTCAGATTGTCTGTTCAATTGATTAATCGATTCTGCTGCACATTTTCTGCAGAGAGTAGAGAACAACTTCGAAAGGTTAAGAGCTCGTCCCGATGAGGACTTGAACGGTCAACCAAAGGAATAGACTAATCGTGAGACGAGGCCCAGTAACCTGATTACCCCACACTAACTCCAAGACCCATTCATACAAAAATAATGTCTTTCTTTTCTCCTGTGAGTTACACCGTAGCGGGCAGCGATCTGTCTGTTCCATTGGACTGTCGGTTTACCTTTACGCTCCAGGATGTCGAAGGGGCGATCTAACCATTTCCTTTTTGCAATCTTATAGCTGAGAAAAATTAATTAAATAACTTTTACTTGCAGCAGTAAACAAATATCCTCTATGACAAAAAATGTGGCTTAGAGGTGTTCGTTCAAATGAAGTGGCTTCACATTAACATGCCAAAGAGATAAGAGGAGAGGAAATTTATTTAAAAACAAATTTGGCTAGGGAGGTACGTCACGTCAGTGTGTGGTTACTATTAGGTTTGCCATCAAGTGAGAGAAGAAAGATTTGGAGATATTTAGAATGAGAGAAGGTCCTTACTAATGTCCGATATGGAGGAGACGAGAATCTTCTCCACTTGATGTGCGAATGTAAGGATGTGATTTAAGAAGGGACATCTTTAATAGGGTGAGGTATCGGGAGGATTGGGCAGTTCAATCATGGAGACATTACATATGGAGGCAATAAGAGAACTATAGAGGTTCATAAAGATGGAACATTAAGATATTTTTTTGGATTCAATTGACATTAAGAGCGTGTTCCAGTCAGAATTCAGGCTTTTTGTCAGAATTCTGGCTTTTTGTCAGAATTCTGGCTTTTTGCTGTCAAGGCTGGAACGATTTTTCCATTTTCCAGCAGAATGTCATGCCACGGGGGAATCCGACCAATCACGTCACAGAGATGCGTAGTTACCACGCTTACTACGCTCCCGAGCATCGTAAGCAAATAGTTACTATTAGTTACTATTTCGAGAAGGTTGGAACAGTCAGCGTAGTAACTTTTTACGAGGTTGGAACGAAAATAGTAATTAATAGCAAGACAAAATAACCTAATAGTTACTATTGTTAGAAGGGTACGTGGAACACGCTCTAAATTTACGCTGTTGGTTGTTGTCGAATCGATATAGCTTAAATGGTTGTTGTGGAGTCAAGTTTTTGTTCCGTTATAGCCCGATGGGTTTTTTTTTAGAATTCATATCATTTCAGATGGCCTGAAGAAGTTTGCTTTAAAAACAAGACCAAAGTTTTCGATGGGATCCCAAAAATTCAATATCTGATCCAGACAACTGGGTCTTGTCTTAGCCATATCCAGTCATCGCCAGAATCCTTGAACATTCTTACAATTAAAATTCAGAAACAGATTAAGGCCAAATAGCTAATCATCTCAGAAAACCAAGTTCAGATATGGATTCAGCATGTGTGTTTACCCGTATAAGTCATATCTGTTTTGACGAAAAGTTCCTGCCACTTCTGCCAATTTCCCGGTTTCGGCCGAACTCTAGAACTACTTGTCCGGCGAAAAAAGAAAGCTCAAAAATGAACTCAGGGTATCTTCTTTCCCCAATAATGAACATCTAATCAACTTCAAATAAAATTTAACTTATAGCAAATTTTCCGACTCCAGCCGGATTCCGGTCGAACTATATGTCCGGGTAAAATATGATCGTCACACACGGATTCAGCGTCTCTTCTTACCCCTAAATCGGTTATCTAATCAGCTAGAAATAAAACTTTAACTCCGGTTTGGGCCGGATTCTGGGCGAACTACTTGTCCGTCGAAAAAATGGTTTTCACCATCGTCTTCAGCATGTCTTCCTACCTCTAAATCGAACATCTAATCAACTTCAAATAAAACTTTTACTTTTAACAAACTTTCCGGCTTTGGCCGGATTCCGGGCGAACTACTTGTCCGATTACAAAATGGTTTTGACCATCGTGTTCAGCATGTCTTCTTACCCCATAATCAACTATCACATTAGCTGTTTCAAAATATTTTGTTTGCCCCTGAATTTGAACCCCCTCCCCCACCCCTAAATGTAGGGCTACAAAGCCCATTTACGAACTCGACTGGTCCGCCGACCCAACGAATCCTCACACCAAGTTTCATCAAAATATCTCATTCTCTTCGAGAGTTATCGTGCTTACAGACGGACGGACGGACGGACAGACGGACAACTTTTGCGATGTCATAGGTATCCCTCCACTTACGTTTTGGGATCCCAAAAACCTTTCTTACCTGCAAAGATGATGTATTTCTGGTTCCCTAAAGAGGTTATAGCAATCGTAGCAAACTCGATCTAGCTTCGCAAAAATAGCTTTGTCATAATAGCCTTTGCACTGAATGTCGAAGAATGACCTCTTGCTGAGTTGGTGACCTAACGCGTGGCCCTCTGCAGTGTGACAGACGAATAGTAAGAAGATGGCGCTGAGCAGAGCGGCGATTGCTAATGTTGATGCTGACTTGTTCATTCTCAAGAGTCTGAATTGAATAAAACGAAATTAATCATCTAGCAGGCCATAGAATTACTGTCAACCCATTGGTCTGGCTACTCCTTTTACTCCAGCGTTTTAAATGACAGAGCCGCCCACAAATTAACCGAAGCCTGCCAAAACCCGGTTCGGTGTTTCTCGCATACTACCATCGTATGGCGGATCTGTCCCTTATACCAAGAATAAATAAGGACCACCTTATTTCCCCTTATTTATCCCATCCCTTATTTATTCTTGCTTATACATAGAGAATAGGCCACACAAGTACCCACCGTACAATAATTTACAAACATAATCATGATACATACTCCTTGAGCCCAAGCTGACTGGGAAACATATGCGGTATTCAAACAATGCACAAAACGGATACGTCAGCTAAGACGCTTTGGCAGCGATATTACAGATTGCAGGTTCGAGGGGAATGAACTTGTGGAAAAAAGAAGTTCAAACAAGTTAATTTTCCAACTTGAGCGGCTTGAACCTGAAGAGGACCCTAGCCAAGAGAGGCCCAAATATTCTTTCACTGTCAAATTGGTCTGAAGGAATATTCACTACTGGGAGTACAATTCTCTGCCGTATGGGGGAGGGGGGCCGGATTTCATGATTGACGTCAACATTGAACCTAAGTTCAAAATTCGGGATAAGTAGTCAATTATGGACTGATATTCGGGATTCGGTAAAATGTTGCTGGACTCGGACCGAAGTTCGGGGATCGTGAAGGGTACCGAAACCTGGCAACTCATTTTCCATGGCAAATCTGTCAATTATACGGAATAAATTACCGAATCCCAGTTATTATACAGAATAACTACGGAACGAGTCTGTTCGGGATTCTGTATAAGTCCCAATCATACCGAATAAATCTTTAAAAATTTTGGACCGATCGCTATTACGACCGAATCCTGGCAATTCTATCAAATAAATTACCGGGTTGTCGACAAAACGTCCCCATTCGAAACGTCCCCTGTCGAAAGGTCCCCCGTGACAAAACGTCCCTATGACAAAACGTCCCCACGACAAAACGTCCCCGTGGCGAAACGTCCCCGATCGATAGCTCGGTCTATGAGATTACTGATTGCGTCATCAGTTCAGACAAAAAATGCTCTTGGAATATAAACTTTTGAAACCCACGATGGGTTGACTACTTCAGCATTTAACCGATAGTCAAGGAACAAACCAAAGTGTTGCTCCCGCTATCGCCATTTCCTGAAGAAAGCGCAAATATATAGTAGTTTGCAAGTTTCCGTTTATCTTTTATTTAATTGGTTTATTTGTGGTTTTAAGGACACAATCTTAACTGCCTATTGAACGTTGGTTCCATATAGTCTTAAGATGTTAAACCGATCAATGCCTTTGGCCAACTGCAAGCTGCCGACGAAAAAAGTCTTAAACACGGGCTGCAACCATTCGGACCAGTTCTAATCGGTAGGCACTCAGTGAAATTAACATGTTTAATTGCGATTGGCCGGCAATGTCTATGTCCCCTCTTCCCCTTCTATTATGTTAGAAGGCGATTGTTTCGGCATAAATAGACTAAAGCCACCAGACAATGCAGGGAAAAGTGTACGCAAATAAGCGTCAGGTCAGTTCAGAGCAAAATAACACTAGGGAGTAGTGCCAAGACTTGAAAAAAGTGACACACACTCGAATGGAAGCGACACTAGCACAACTAGATAGTGAACGTCCTTACTGAAACTCAATCGGTCGTGCACCACCGCTGGCTCCATTAACCTCATATTTTGAACACAGCGAAAAAAAGATACAAATCTCCTCTGTTTCCTCGATGTGTGCAGACCGCATCTTAGCTTTACTAGAAATTTCTAAACCAGCAAGTTTGTCTTATGGTCCGTTTGCCAAGCAAGGAAAGCAAAGGTCTTGACGCTACTCCCTAGTGTTATTTTGCTCTGGGTCAGTTTGTCGGAAATCTTGCGCTAACAGTACACTGTATAGGCCTTTACGTCCTTTACCTCACACCCTTTCATAAAGTGTTTAGCCCACCCATTATGAAATTATACATATCCGTTCACTTTTGCTTCGATATCGAACATTTGTGTTAAAATTGCCACTGTGGGGACTAATTAACTAGAGTCGCCAAACCTATCACCGTATTGATAGGTATCTATGTCCATGCCCACATCCTGTGTGGCCAGAGCGGATTTGATATTTTTATCTTGCTGTTATAGTTTTTTGTCACGAGTTTTTCCTCTTCCTTGTTTATCACATCGTTTAGTTAGTGGGTGAATAAAATAGCACTCACCCGTTCAAAAGTTATTCTAATCTTGTATTTTTCACCATCTGTTCAACTTATCCCTTTCAATCGTTCATGATTTTATAGTCCGTTGTCTGTTCTGTAGACTTGTCTACCCAACTGCCAAAGCTGCTTTACTGCCAGTGTACTTGAAAGTGAACCGGATACGAAGTCAAACTGAGCCACATCTTTTACGATAACATAATGACAAGATTTTACGGTGAATAGGGCTTTCAGTACGAAATCACTGCATCCAATATATAGTTAAAAAGTTGTTATAGAAAATGAGGCAAATCCATAATTAACGGAGGGTGGGTTACACCGTTAAATTTAAAGCACATATGACTTACTTTTTTGACTCAGCCTTATTTGACTTACTTCCACTTGATAGTTAAGAAATCACAAATCTAAAGTCCGGCCTATGTTCTACAAGCACCTATCAGCGAATGTGGACCCTCAGTGTTCCAATTGTTTATTTATTACACGTCTTCTAAAGTTCATCTGAAGGTATGCGCAGCCTCCAAAGAAGCTTCCACGAAATGATCTGATTGGAGTACTACAGCTTCTCTGTCTCTGTGGGATGGATCGTGCGTTCAAGATGACGTCATTGATTTTTTGTGCGTTCGACCTCGCGTTCGACTGGATAACAAAATACGCACTGTTCAGGTGAATAAAGGGTGATCATCTGATGTGCCACCCCAAATTGTCCTGTTTTCTTTTGTGTGTGTGTGTTTTGTTTTTTTCTGAGGCAGTTGGATAGCTAATTATCAACTAATTAAGGCGGTGGGAGGATGGTAAATTTTAAACTCCGGACCTCGATCTTTAGCTGTTTCCGAAGAATGAAGGGGGAGGGCGAAGTTTCAGTACCGAACCCTTCCTCGATCGTTAGCTATCATTAGAGATATATCGCTTTAGAGATATATATATATGTAAGAGATAGATATAGAGATATATATAGATTAGAGATGCATGTATGTATATAATTGGTTTAAATGGGAGAACTGGTCCTTTGTGTGGAGATGTGAATGAAGATGTTGTCTATCTGATGTGTATGTGTTGCGAGTTGGACGAGTTGACACACACTCGTCAGATGGACAACACCTTCATGAGAATGTATTCTGAGGAATGGATGGTGAGAATGAGAGTTGGGGAAGATTACTCAAGCTGGCAATGAGGCATCTTGGAGAATTTCATGTAGGCTAAAGCCGCTTTCGCATTGACGCGGCGTATGCATTTATCTTGCGCTGCGTACAGGTTGCGTAGCGTATCTTTCACACTTGCGCGACAAGCTTTCATGCTGGATGGGATTTTACGTTTTCCTTTCTCGGTTTCTTATGCTGAATTCTCGTTTCTTTCATCATTGTTAAATTTGTCTTCATCGTTAGTAGGTTTTCTCCAGTTTGTCTTCAACAACTTCCATTTTTCACTGACAAACCTGACGCGTATGCGTCGACGCAACGCCAGAATAGAAGTTCTATTCTTGCGTTGCGTTTTATTTGTCTGCGTAAGCTCTGCCTTGCGTCACCGCAAGCGCGACGCAGAGGTTGCGTAGCTCAGTTTGAAAGCCTCAACGCGTCCAGTGTTGCCAATAAGTGTGACACTTTTGGTGATTTTTGACACTCTTTGTCTATGGGTGACACCGTGACATTTTTTCTCTGAAAATGACACCTTTTTTTACGAATGGCAACTGAATGGTACTTTTTAGGTCGGAAAGGACTTCTTCATTTACTTCGCTAAAGTGACGAATTACCGCCTCCAAAACACTGCCAATACATGTACTTCACTTTGATTCCGTAAGCAAAAACAGTTTGAAGCATTAAATAAAGCTCACTTCCGATTAAATTTTCTTATAAAACTGTGATATAACAGTTAAGAAATGCTTGTCAGCAATTGTGGCATTTTTATGAGTCGAGCTCTTGGCAACCATGAACGCGTCAGTGTGAAAGCGGCTTAAGACTGTTAAGTTAATTTGTTTCTCGTTGTGGGGTTTACCATTTGATTTGTTTGTTTTTTTCGTGGTGTATTTGTGTGCCATGGCCCTCGGGCTTTCGTATCATAATCGTAAGTTTCGTATCATAATCAAGAAGACTGCCCCTTGCTCGCATGCTCCTATCCTACTTAAAAAAAATCTCTATTTGTCTCCCTCAACCCATCGTTAGCACCCATCACAAGAAAAAGGTAGCAAAAGTATCAAGTTGCTCATTTACTTAAAAAGACCACTTTGAACAAAGAAATCATAATCACTGAAACAATCCACGTTTTCACAAAGTTGTGCAAATCTCGGCCAGGTTTTGCGGTCAAAAATATAAAACCTCACGGCGATCGACTAAAAAGAGGCAGGGCACGGCACGGCGCGGCACGGCACGACATAAGGCGTATTCTCGCCGTTCCCCGAGGACTCCTCGGGGAATCGAAGGGAACGGCGAGAATAGAGGGAGTCACTCCACGCGAACTCCGCGTACAGAAACAGCGAGAATACGGGGAATGCTTCTGAAATGGATTTTGTTCGAAAAATGAATATGCAGCTGAAAAAATTAGTCTAGATAAACTTTATTTTTGGTTTTGTTTCTTCTGATTCTTTTTAATCAATTTTACATAGCACCTACAACAGCAAAAATTGATTCCCCTCCGAATTTGAAAGGGAGTCCTTTTTGATGATGGTGATGATAATCGGAGCATTCCCTGTCCGCGGGGACTCGCGAGAATACGGGGAATGAGTCCCCGGGACAAACAAAAACGCGGGGACTCCTCAAGTGGAGTCCTCGGGGAACGGCGAGAATGCGCCTATAGTGTAGGAGGCACGGGTACGAAAAAGAGGCACGAAAACTAAAAGGGCCCATTCAGGCTTCAGAGTGAGGGGCAAGAAGAATGTTCTAACGTGCCTTCTTTTAGGCTCTGGCGTTACGAAATCTCATTCACTTGTCTGCTTCTCCTATTTGCTAATCTCTTAAAATCTCTCGACATAACTTCGCTAATTATCGGCGGGAGCAGAACCTGAAGACAATAAAAATTCTAAAACAGAACATACTTTCTAGAAACTAGCGTCAAGGAGCAACTAGGAACAGTAAACATTAGATATCATATTTATTATTTATTTATTTATTTCAAAATATAGCCAACTGACACTGCTACATAACAACACATTTATATACACTTATATAAAAAAAAACATGCTGAAGGCACGAAGCCTCCAACAAGCAAAATATTCAATCAGGATGGGTCGAGCCCACAGTTAAATTTCTTACCCCCATGCTTGCCACAGAGGCAGAGACAGGCGCATTTGTGGACCACACAGAATCACCAGCAGAGGATTGCTCGACGCCACAATTCGAGACTGAAGAGAAAGCACGGCGGAACGACGGATTTCAGGGAGAGAAGGGACTCCTTCACCAACAAACATAATCAGAAAGTCTTGCAGAGCCCCTATACCGAGCCCTATGCCTCCATCGTGTCTTGCCATAGTACACCGTAGCCTATAGCCTACCTTACCTAATTTGACACTAGTTAAAACTTAAAAGAGGTATATACAGGCATATCTTCGAGTGTTTGAAAACTATCCCAAAGCGCATTCGGCTCTTTGCTTCCAGTCAACAGCTGGCCGTACGACTGCATAACCAGCTTAAAGCTATTCCCTTGCCAGCCCAGCGAACAAGCTTTCGAACAAACAGATAGACTTCGAAACAAACGATTAAACTTTATCACTCCAACTAACGATCAAGTTGGTTTCCTGGGAAATAAACGCTTACGAATCCTGTGTACGATTTCGCCGAACTGTCAGATTTTGACAGAAACTGCCAGATTTCAACACAAACTGTTAGATCTCGACCATGCCATATTCTTTTATTAGAACTGATTGTTCCAGAAAGTTTTCCATTCATAATTCCTCACTTTTATTTTAAAACACGGCAATTCCTACTCGAACTGCCATGGTACCACATCGAAATAATTTAGAGAGTGACTTTTCGTAAAAAACAGAGAGTGAATTCGGAGTGAAACTTTATTGTCATGAAAAAATGTGAAATGGTGACTTTTCGTCTGAATGTATGCTGCAAAAATGACATATCTTAGTTTTGTTTCCATGAAAAAACGTAAAATGGTCACTTTTGGTCGGAATTACTGCTGAAAAATGACACATCTGGAAATTTTCCGAAATAGAATGAATTTTATGTCCTAGGTAGGACAAGAGTGACAAAAAAAAGAGCGACAATTCACACTATCGTGCGACAAGTGGCGACCCTGATGGTAATACTCTTGATGACTAACTCTTCTTGCCAATGCAAAATCGCACTGTACCTAGCGGAGACCTGGAAGCTGCTCCCAAACATCGTCGTGATTGGTTAACACAGGATTTAGTTGTTGAGTTTGAGTCATTAGTGCTACGTTTTCTCGTCTTCTCCAGGACCACTGTCGTGTTTGGACTTAGTGAGTATTGCTGTAAGAAAGAAGCAAAGTTTGTTGAACCGGTTTCACTTCGAACAAAACTTTCGACGGAAAGATACTGAAATTTTATAGACTATCCTGAAATGTTCGACTTTGCAGCAAAAAATCACTGATCATTCTTCATGTTCTTGGGACCCCAAAACGTAAGTGGAGGAATACCTACGACACGCAAAAGTTGTCCGTCTGTCCCTCCGTCCGTCTGTCAGCACGATAACTCTCGAAGGGAATGAGATATTTTGATGAAAGTTGGTGTGAAATTCTTTGCATCAAGAGAAAGGTATAGTTCGTAGGTGGACTCTGTAGCCCTACATTTAGGGGTGGGGGAGGATTAAAGGGCACACAAAATATCTTTTAACAGCTAATGAGATAGTCGATTAAGGGGTAAGAGACATGCTGAACACGATTATGAAACCATTTTCTCGCCGGACAAGTAGTTTGCTCGGAATCCGGCCAAAAACCGGAATGTTTGTTAAAAGTAAAAGTTTTATTTGAAGTTGATTAAATGTTCGATTTACGGGTAAGAAGACATGCTGAACACTTATGTGAAAATCATTTTTTACTCGGACAAGGAGATCGCCCGGAATCCGGTCAAAACCGGAAAATTTGTTTAAAGCAAAAGTTTTACTTGAAGTTGATTAGATGTCCGATTGAGGGGTAAGAAGAGATGCTGAATCCGTACTTGCCAACCGTTTGTACCTGAACATATAGTTCGCCCGGAATCCGGCTGAAATCGGAAAATTTGTTATAAGTTAAAGTGTCATTTAAAGTTGATTAGATGTTGGATATAAGGGTAAGGAGATGCGCTGAATTTGTTTTCGAGCTTTAGTTTTTTGCCAGACAAGCAGCTCGCCCGGAATTTGGACGAAACCGGAAATTTGGCAGAAGTAGACAGGAAGTTTCGATTAGTTTCGCCAAAGTAGATGTGACTTATAGGGGTAAACAAACATGCTGAATCCAGATCTGAAGTTGGTTTTCTCAGATGATTAGCTATTTGGCCTTAATCTGTTTCTAAATTTTAATAGTAAAAATGTTCAAGAAGTTTGGCGAAGACAAGACCCAATTGTCTGTATCAAATATTAAATTTTTGGGATCCCATCGAAACCTTTGGTCTTGTTTTCTATACCGCACTGCCATAACAGATGGCCAACCAACTAAAATACTCTTGATGACTTGATGACGTCACCACAGGTTGAAACAGGATTTGAGTCGTCGTTCGGGCGACGTTTCACGTTGTTCCCGAGATTCACTGGCGCGTTTTGGACTTAGTCATGTAGATTGATTTAACCGCATGTCCCAACGTTACATTCTTCGCTTCATTTTCTTTAAATCTGTTCCCTTGACGTATTCTAGATTTTCTTTCAACAAGGGATATTAGAGCATGTTGTGAATGTACACCACCACCACCAACAACAATTGACTTTTAGCTAATTAAGTTTTTGTAGATACTATACACTGTTTTCGAATTCGAAATTCCATCCCACTAATTTCACACCCCTTAGAACCGACCATGAAATGTTTACATGTATCCTAATTGTTTCTACAGGTATTTGCTGTAAAAAAAAACTGATCTGCGGAATTTTCATTCACTCGGGAACGCCAAACTTTTCAGTTTTATTTCAAAAACGTTTACGCTGATTAGCAAGTCGGCAGCCCAAAAGTTTCAAAAAACTCCACCTAAGTTAGCCTAAATTAAAAATGTACTAATTTAGCCCACGTTCAGCCCTAAGCCCCAATAGCCTAGATTGCGAAATTCCAGCCCCCTAATCTCCCGATTTCCTTGAATCGTCCTACGCACACCTTGGAAGGCTTCACGGGGAAATTTCTGAATGAACTTCGAAAATTATACGCAAAAATCTCCTGGGCAACGCCACGAGATTGTCCGACCAAATCATGACCAATCGCATTTCAATCACTAGTCTTAAGCTGACTATTTACATAGGCACAAGGGAGCAAAAGCTCCTAGGGAAGGTGGTGTGTGGTGAGATTTACTTCTTTTAGCTCGGAATCCTAGATCGCTCATTTGCCAAAAATATTACGGGGCACGCATCTACCCCCTCACCAAACCGTGATCCTGATGAAATTGGTGGGATGGAATTTCGAATACGAAAACGGTGTGTGATATCTACAAAAACTTTATTAGCTAAAAGTCGATTGTTGTTATTGTTATTGGTGGTGCACATTTACAACATGTTCTAATAGCCCTTGCTGAGAGAAAATCTGGAGTACGTGAAGGGAACAGATTTAAAGAAAATGAAGCGAATAATGTAACGTTTGGACATGCGGTTAAATCACTCTACATGACTAAGTCCAAAACGCGCCCTTGAATCTCGGGAACAACAAGAAACGTCGCCCGAACGATGACTCGTATCTACATGACTTTTTTCAATCACTTGCTGACTATTTACATAGGCACAAGGGAGCAAAGGCTCTCAGGGAAAGTGGTGTGTGGTAGGATTACCATCTTTTAGCCTTGACTCCTAAATTGCTCATTTGCCAAAAATTTTCCGGGGCACACATCTACCCCCTCACCACACCGTGATCCGGTATGGACCAGAACCACACTAAGAACTTTCATAACATTCAGCTGGCGCCCTAGGCCTGGAAACGACCCATGAAAACTAAATTAACTGCTCATAAATCAACGATATATATATATATATTTTTTTATAAGTAGTGAACTGAAAGACTAAAAAGGTCCTCAGCCGGAATTTGAACCCAGGACCCTCTGCTTAAAAGGCAGGCGCTCTACCATTTGAGCTACCGAAGGGCTTGTGAACAGAGCTCGCAAACCACTACAATAGTCTGGTAGGAGCCGGCCATAGGAACAGGGATCCCGCCGGAAGGCGGGTTCCAGTAAACTGTGAACTAACCAAATCCCCGTGAGACCCCACCTTGTGGGTCCTGGTATGTCTACGTGGCTCCGACAATGGAGTCCTAGACTTCTAAAATTATATTCGAAAAAACTGTTTGTGGTTTATTGGTCACGGTACAAGTCCCTTGTGTAAAGTGCTATCTATGTATTATTATTAACGAAAATAAAAATAAGTATGATACAAGGACCTAAAGGAAAGTAAAAAAAAAATCTTCTATATTAGAAATTCAGCATAAACTATAGAATAAACATTGCAGTTTGACAGTCTGAATTTTAAACGTATTTGTAGTTTTCATGGTTTCATATGTAGCAATTTGGCTGAGATTGTAATGCTTTTGTATGGTTGTGATAAATAAAAAATAACATCAAGAGTGCGCAGTTTCAACAGCCTGACAACACAATACCTGCTGATCAGAGGCGTTACAAGCCAAAATGTTTTTTTTGGGGGGGCAAGGAATTTACCGACTGGCTGGTAATTTTTACCGACTGTTTTGCAGAAAAAACGACTATTTTTGCCGAAAAAAACGACAATTTCGAAAAAAATCAACTGATTTTCAGAAAAAAAATGACTATTTTGACGAAAAATCGACTGATTTTCAGAAAAATCGACTGTTTTAATGAAAAAAATCAACTGTTTTGGCGAAAAATCGCAGCGCTTCGCGCAGACTCGGTTATTTTTACCGACTGGCCGACAACATTGGGGGGGGGCGTCCCCCCCCCCAGTCGTGACGCCCTTGCTGCTGATGTCAACAAGATTGCACCTTACCTTGCTTTACCTAACAGACAAATCACGTTGTGAGCCTTTACAATAAACATGGTTTGCGATATTACCTTTAACGAAATAATAATACAGATACGAACTAAGTTTAATCTCTTCCAGGTTATCGATTCAAGGTTCCGGATTCTTTAGCTCTACCATCCCACCACCTGCGAACCTCTGCGGAAACATACCCTGCTTACTTTAACTTGCTTTACTTTTACTTTTTACTTTAACTTTAACTTACTTTAACTCTGTCAAATGTGGCTTGAACATGCCATTGCCCCATGACCGGCATTGTACGCCACCTAACCTATGAACCTTAACCTTAAAGTTTAACCGAAAAGGGCTGATACGGCAAACTAGTTACCCATCACTTATTCACTAAAATTAGGTTGAAGACCCGCTGAAAATGTGTTACTTCGTTGTTCCGCTATTCACGAATAATCGATTTTCAAATAGTGGAATTTCCGTGTGATTTGTGGTACCTCTATGCGCTTGTATTTTTGTTGTATGCCTTACGAGAAAGATTTATGATTTTTTTTTGTTAGGCATTAAGCAATCTTCACCAGTCTCACCACTGCCCACTGAAAAGCCGCGTTTGTGTTGAGATTAAAATATCCCGCGTCATAGTAGAATTTTCGTTGTGGGGACGGCCGCAGATATTCTGAATGTAATAACAGAGTAGATAGTGGAAAATAAAAACACCCCTTTGCAGAATCCAAATAATTTAGTGTGTCCAATTAAATAACACAAAAATAAGTTGGCTTTTCAGTTAATCTTTAAACCCAGTCAAGAATACCAAACTAGAGGTCAGCGAATCTCTATATGCCATGCAAATCGAGTCTCTGTCCCTTGCATTAATTTCTACAACTGGTTGTCGGGATTAACTTAATGAATACTGTTTCTAAGCAACACCATAACATTAATGACGTCACTTCGTAGGTCTAGATCCTGAGAAACCAACAATTCAAAAGGTACTGATTCAGGTATTAAGGTTGAAAAAGAAGATGGACAAGCAGTGCTCTTGGAAGCAGTGCTTCTTTTGCTTTTGGTGGACCCTAGGCCCAGGGGCGTCACGACCGGGGAGGGGCGAAGCGCCGCGATTTTTCGCCAAAACAGTTGATTTTTTTCACTAAAACAGTCGATTTTTCGTCGAAATAGTGTTTTTTTCTGAAAATCAGCTGATTTTTTTCGAAACTGTCGTTTTTTCTGTAAAAATAGTCGTTTTTTCTGGAAAAACAGTCGGTAAAAATTACCAGCCAGTCGTTAAATTCCTTGCCCCCCCCCCCCAAATATTTTGGCCAGTAACGCCTCTGCCTAGGCCAATATGTTTTTTTGCCCCTTTTCATGAGTCCAAAACGTAAAAACGCCATCACATTAGTACACACGATTCTGTAAGGAGTCGAGCCACATTATGGTCACTTTTAAGCATAACTTGGGTAACATTCATGACGACGGTGCAACTTAGCTGGACCCACCTTTGATCGTAATGAACAAAGCAATACGGCTAGCAACTGTAGCCTGATTTCTCAACAATTTACACCGGCCACTTGGCCTCTCGTTTTCCCTGCCCCCCCCCCCCCCCCCCCCAGCACCGGCCAAAGGGTGAAGACGGCACGGCTTGGAAGTCGAACGGGTAACTGAGGGTGGTAGTAGACTAGGCTTTACGTTAACATATAAATAATTTTATTTCAGACTTACTTTGAATAATGTAAAACCCAATCCGGGCAAATACAATCACTGTTGATAATATCTAAATAATGAATGACTGGTGAATAACGTATGACGAGTAAACAAAGAATGACGAATAATGAATGACTGACAAATAACGAATGACCCAGCGCTAAGACTGGAACGAGCTTATATACTCTATTTCGGACGAATGAAGATTGCACATCCAGGCGTGATCATAGGCGTGATTCATACTATATTTAGTGCTCATGTTGTAACTTACGTCTCTTGAATTTATCTCTGGATCATCACTTGGCAATTAAAACTAGAAACATAGTTCGGCGCTTGAAGTTAGCATGAATCAAGGTTTAAATTGTATGCATGTTAACTGTAACTTACGTCTCTTAAATTTAGCCATCTAAGTTAGCAATTAGAAACTAGAAATACTGACGGACTATAGGCGTATTCTCGCCGTTCCCCGAGGACTCCTCGAGGAATCGAAGGGAACTGCGAGAATAGAGGGAGTCACTCCACGCGGACTCCGTGTACAGAAAACAGCGAGAACACGGGGAATGCTTTCAAAACGGATTTTATTCGAAAAAAAATGCAGTTGACGAAAATAGCCTGGATCCACTTTATTTTTTTGTTTTGTTTATTCTGATTGTTTTTGAATAATTTTACATTGCACCAACATTAGCAATGAGAATACGGGGAGTGAGTCCCGCTTGACATAGAGACCGACACAACATTAGGCCTATAAAAGAAACTACATGAGCCGTACCCAAACCTGCACTTCTTGATCTGAATCCAGTGTGCAGCTTTCACTGTAAAAGTTTCTCCGACTAAGGATTAAAGTTAACTGCAGTATTTGCTACTGGGATTAATCTTATCTCTACTGAGATAAGATTAATCCGAATAAGAAATAAGATTATCTTTTTAGAGACAAGATTAATCCCAGATTAACCACACTTTGCTGAATGCAAACAAATCACAACCCTTTGCTGTTGTGAGCAATTTGGAGCAAGAAATGCAAATCAAAATTAAAGATGATATCCTAGAAATTCGTCAGAATTGAGAGCGGCTCTGGCGATCTTTGGATTCGCGCAAAGCGAGAATCCGCCGAGCGCAAGAAGAAACGGAAAGCCGTTGCGCCTCAGAATCGTTGCTAATCGTGGGAAATACAATAAAAAGCCCTTAGTAAACTTTACAGCAGTTTTACTGACCATTCTATCTTATTTCTTTCTGGTCTCTCTTCAGTTGTAAAGAAAAAAGACCTTCATTCCCTCCGTTCTTGTTATTACCGATATGCAAAATTCCTCCTTTTCCTACCTCCCTGGTATAAAAACAGACATCTGATTTCGCGTTACAAGCTTCCGGATATATCGCGGAAGCTTTTGGCCATAAGTAAAAAATTGTCCACAACGTCCCATCTCAGCTTCCCCGCACATCACGGCTTGTCCCTTCTTCTAGAGTAAATTTTAGTGTATTTTAGTGTTTTGTGTTCTTTTTCATTGTTTATACACCGCTATTCTTTCTTTTCAGCGGGTTATAAAAATAAATAAATAAATAAATCAGTTGCACCTGTACAACTTCTCGCTGATTTGCCGAAATCACTTTCCCCTCGCGAAGTGGATACGCTTTGCAAATGCTGGCGGAAACTAGCGTAGCTCGAGAACAGCTCTGCAAAGCGAAGCGAGTTTGAGCCGAAAGGCGTGTTCTCGCCGTTCCCGAGGACTCCACTTGAGGAGTCCCCGTGTTTTTGTTTGTCCCGGGGACTGACTCCCCGTATTCTCGCGAGTCCCCACGGACGGGGAATGCTCCAATTATCATCACCATCATCGAAAAGGACTCCCTTTCAGATTCGGAGGGGAATCAATTTTTGCTTGTGTTGGTGCAATGTAAATTAAGTAATAATAATCAGAATAAACAGAACCAGAAATAAAGTGGGTCCAGACTAATTTCGTCAACTGCATATTTTTTTTGTTCGAACAAAATTCAATTATGGAAGCATTCCCCGTGTTCTCGCTGTTTTTTTACGCGGAGTCCGCGTGGAGTGACTCCCTCTATTCTCGCCGGTCCCTTCGATTACCCGAGGAGTCTTCGGGGAACGACGATAATACGCCTGAAGTCGCAAAAACAGCCGGCGCATAACTTCCGCCAGAATCGCCCTCTGATTTCAACTCATGAGTATGTATGTGAGTATGTCCCCGTGCCAATGAAGAATCGCCCAGTACCTAGCGGAAGAGCCGGAATCGTCATCACAGCTGTCATCCGTCATCGTTCGGGCAACGCTTCTCTTTCTTCCCGAGGTTCACTGGCGTGCATTCTCGCCGTTCCCCGGGGGCTCCTTGGGGAATCGAAGGGACGACGAGAATAGAGGGAGGCACTCCAAGCGGACTCCGCGTACAGAAACAGCAAGAACACGGGGAATGCTTCCAAAATGGATTTTGTTCGAAAAAAAAAGCAGGTGACGAAATTAGTCTGGATCCTTTTTATTTTAGGTTTTGTTAATTCTGAAATGTCAAATTCAACGGTAACGCTATTTATTATCAATAAAATTATATTCTGTTCAAGTTCTATTCTGAAGGAAGAAAACACTTTGGTGGAGGGAAAAAGTTACAGATATCAAGAAACACGAGAGGAGAGTCGGTTTTAAAAGGACACCTCTTGTTTATTCTGCCTTCTATAATATGCGTAGCTCCCTTATGGAATTACAAGCTTCTAAAATCTCGACCTTTTTTCATTGTCTTGTTTAGTGCCTAAATTTTTTTCACTTTTTCGTCATCAGATCCATCATATCTGGATGGATGGAAATTAGTCTGGATCCTTTTTATTTTAGGTTTTGTTAATTCTGAAATGTCAAATTCAACGGTAACGCTATTTATTATCAATAAAATTATATTCTGTTCAAGTTCTATTCTGAAGGAAGAAAACACTTTGGTGGAGGGAAAAAGTTACAGATATCAAGAAACACGAGAGGAGAGTCGGTTTTAAAAGGACACCTCTTGTTTATTCTGCCTTCTATAATATACGTAGCTCCCTTATGGAATTACAAGCTTCTAAAATCTCGACCTTTTTTCATTGTCTTGTTTAGTGCCTAAATTTTTTTCACTTTTTCGTCATCAGATCCATCATATCTATCTTATTTTTACTTCTTTTTGTTTTGCTTAGTTTTCGAACTTTTTAACCACGGCGCGTTCAGTTTTCAAATGTTTTGCGCCCAGCAGCTGCATCGGAGGACAAGCACCAGTATCTGACACCGCGAGGTCGATAGGGATCCTAGGGATCAAAAGATACTTACCATCTAAGGATGGTAAGTGCTATGTTCGCCCGTTGCTCGAGTACGCGTGCCCGGTGTGGGGTCCATCTACAATCCGCACAGCGTACCTATTACACTAAATAAGAGTTCGGCCAGAAAAAGCAACGAGAATCATTTTCCGAAACCGCGACATACCCTACGAACAAGCCTTTGAGAAACTGAACTTGTCACCGCTTGAAGCCCTGCTTGAAAAACTGATTTTGCAGTTTGGCAAATCTATCCTAGCCAATACGAGCCACCGGTCAGTGCTACTGGATACTACCCCTCTTACTAATCGAACTCGATTGCAAAATAAACTTCTACCCCCTAAAGTCCGCACTAATCGTTGCGGGAACTCGTTTGTGCCTTTCTTTACTTCGGTGTTCGGTGCTGAATCGTAGTGTATGTCTGTTATTCATATGTTTGTTATTTATAATTTGTAAGAAACTGAATTTAGTTATGCTATGATAGTTTCTAAATATACCGATCTCTCTCTCTCTCTAAGGATAAAAATCGTCGAGTTTGATCACTGGAGGTTGTGGAACACCAAAAACTTTTAGTTTATTCCTATCGCTGAATATATTTGAGTCTATATATCTATATATCGCGTTTACATTTATAAACCGTCCTAAGGACTATAAAATCCTATGTTAGGTCCCCAATTACGTCACAGCAGTATGGTATTCCGACATAATTCTACAACACAGCATATTCTTCAAGTTTCAGCCTATTTCAGGTTAGCATAGCTCAGTTTAGCTAAGTCTAGCTCAGCATCACCCCTAGAAATTTTATAAGTAGTGAACTGAAAGACAAAAATGCTCCTCAACCGGGATTTGAACACAGGACCATCTGCTTACAAGGCAGGGGCTCTAACCATTTGAGCTACCGAGGGGCTTGTGAACAGAGTTCGCAAACCACTACAATAGTCTGGTAGAAGCCGGAGGTAGGAACAGTGATCCCGCCCGAAGGCAAATTCATTGAACCAGTTCACATTCCCATGTCACGGAAATTAATAATAAGACACAGATGGTACTTCGTTTCTGGTTTATTGGTCACGGTACGAGTCCCTTGTGTGAAGTGCCATCTATGTCTTATTATAAGCCCTAGCATTAAGGCCTAGGCAGCAGAATCTCCTGTAACGTCACCAGAGATACAAAGAGACGTACCACTGAAGGTATTTTATCCTCAGCGCGGCGCGCATCTTCTGATCTAGATTTGTGTCGCTACTTGCTGGCCGGAAACCGTTATTTCTGATCCACTCCATTGGGAAAAGATCATTTCTAGTAAGAGTGTTGCTTTAAGCAGAACAGCCCATTGTCAAAGCGTTTTTACCCACAACAAACTTCCGCTTCGCAATGAACAGCAACTATCTGGGAAATAGCGATGACGATTCGGTTGCTTGGAATTGGTAGCGTCATACTGTAATACGTCACCAACAAGTTATACAACTAGTGATGCAACTGATGCAGTCATCGAGAAATCCCCGATCTGCAAGGACGTTACTCAACTCGTTCTTCAAGAGAGAGCTTGCTATATTTATCTTGCTAGCTTTTTTTTTTTTTACAACGGATCAGGAATGTATAGAGTTGCAGATAAAATCAATGACTCGGGAGGGAACGCATAGCTGGTTCATGGACAAGGAGTTGTTACACAAAATATTATCGAAACATTTTTTTTTTAAATATGAAGAATATATAGCGCGGACTAGAAAAGGGAACAATTAGCCGGGTCGTGACATGGTATTACTACACAAAATATAATCGAATACTTTTGTTCTGAATGAACGAAGAAATACAGCGGGGGCTCGAAACCCTTTGCGGGTAGGTGATACAGGTTTCATTTAAAGGAGTTGTATCATAAGCATTCTAGCACTTGCAACGTATAGATCCCCCCCTCCCCCACCCAAGACCCAAGATGAAGCCACGACTTGATCCGACCGCTGGGTCATCTAGTGGCGCGGGTCGGAAGTGCCCGACATGGGGAGGCTGGGATCATAGTTTGACTATGGATCTAACAAAATGTTTTTATTGTAGCAAGCGTATGGAAAATGTGTTAAAAAAATCAAACTAATTATTTGCATTGTCGATTTCTTTAAGTATTTTGTTTTCTGTTTTTTCTTGTTAATTCCCGTAAATCCAAAGAATTCAGGATGTAAACTAGATCACAATAAACAAACGCCGTAGACTATACTAAATTCGTTGTAGTGATTTCTTGAAGATTCTGAAACTGAGCTAAATAATATTCAGCTTCCGAGACCAAAAAATTTCGAACTGGCCGATAGTTGCTTCTTCCGACATATCTAACATCCACATGGTGATATACTTAGTTGTTTTTAGTCCTCTTACACGCCACTCAATCTTCTCGAAAGTTTCAAGCTTCAGCGACCTAATGCGCTATTTCTCTACTCCACCCCTCCCCCTAGTAGATCTGCTTTCATCCGAAACCTTTTATGATAAAAAATCCTTTATCTCGAAGTTAGCGGTCTTCGACCATTTTTCACGGTGATCGTGAGATTGCCAGTGTTTCCAAGTTGTTACTCGAATTTCTACGTTGCCGATACGTGTGTTTCAGAGAACTTTTCCGTTGCTGCGTGGAAATATTTGAAACCTCCAAGTGCTGTATCTAGTTGGCTCTGTGGTTTGAGTGTGCTTCCAGTGCTTCCACTTCTACTTATTTTGGCAGTAGAATACTTATTTTCAGCCTTTTCTACTTACGAAAGTTTTGATCTACTTACCTAGCCAATTTATTTTTTGGGTCTCCTACTTATTATCTCAATATTTAATCTTTATGCGAAAGCTCTATATTTTAACAAAAAGAGGCCTTCATCAAAATTTTTGGCTGCAGCATATTTTTCAACATTGGCTGGTTTTGTCAGTATACTCTCTAGTATAGCTGAAAAGCAGGTTGATTTAAAAAACACTATGATTTCACGGTTTTCCCTTGCTTTCATTTCGAAAGCTTTGGAAATGGGAAACTGGATACTTGGGAAACTGCAACGCGTTTCATAATGTTCTCTATTAGAAGGTGCGTTTTTATCTGGTTTCAGGCCTGGGATCTGAGAAACATTCTTTCGAGAACCTGTACTGGAAATGGTTAAATATTGGCGAAAAAATGCGAGAAGCTACTGTTAGGGTTTCACCCTCTCTTTTCTTGATGATTCTGAAATTTCTTGGGGTCTTAATGTTTGATCCACATTAAAAGCTAGGATTTGCATGGGAAGCAGTTGAGTCCGGCAGAAAAAGAAAATACAAATATCAGAACTTAGCCTGCAGCGCTCAGTTTAATTTGATCTTGGGTTTGATAGTTTGAAGCTGAAGTGAAATCAGCCGCAGCAATACGCATTTACTGTCCAAGTTTACTTCACAAAAGTGACGACTAGTAGCTACATAATCAGCTGCCGAGCCGCTCTTTTTTATGCTGCTAATTGTACTTACAAAATTTTATTTTTTAATTTTAATATTTTAAAGTAACTTAAAACTGGTTTAAAAATTTAAAACAATCTAGCCTAAAGCTCAAATTGTCATTAAATTTCTGATAGATTTTGTGAAAATTTTCACTCTGCATCCTCCCCATCGAAAATGCCCTTTTTCCTTTTTTGAATGAATTTAGGCTACTTTTTTTCATTTTATACTAGCTTCTACTTGCTAAGTACTTATTTTTTAAGAGAAGCCTACTTATTTTGGGACTGCGGGGAGTGGAAGCACTGGTCTAGCAGTAGCAGTTGTGCCAGCACTAGAAGTAGTGAGACCAGTGAAACTAGTGAGGAGGATTTTCTCCAGGAAGAACATGGCAGTGCTGGATATTTATACCAGCCACTTCTCAAGGTACAGGAGGGGTATCCAACCTCAGACAAGTCATTCCTTCAGAATAATCTATCTGGCTTAAAAAGGAACCAATAAATATGACAAACATATTAGACAGAAGCTAACTGAATGGTTTACATATTGGATAAATTAATATTGGTTCAATCTTATTGTTACAAATATTTTTCTTTTCAAACATGATCCCTTCATTCTAACCTTACCTCGATTGACTACAAAATGATGAAAAGGGTAGCAAAGTCAATAGCTAGAAAATTCCTTTCAAAACAGCTTCAAAACAAAGAAAAGGCACATAATTTGAATATTTGAGGACACATGAGTGTTCAAAAAGTCATATTTGCCTCCTGAGGACAGCATGTACATTTCATTTTAACATTTTCGCGGCAAAAATCGTAGTAGTATGAAAACGAGGTCAGGTATCCCTCCTGTACAAGGAGGGTTGAGCCTGCAGGTCCACCCGAAAAAATGACGAAGATTCCCCAAACTGGTATGTGCGTGATAGCTTACTGTAGTCTATGGAACAAGGTAACTAGGTAAAAAAAGAGACTCCAGTTCAGGCTTATTAAGTCTGACAGACAGACAACAAAACCAATTATGGTAAGGTAGGTTGCAAAAAAAGCTTGAGCACTCTAGTAACATGACACAATATTGATTGTTCGAGTAAATAAAAAATATTTGCATCAGGTCGGGGTCCCCCCACTTGTCGCAAACTATAATTTTCTTTTAGAATCATGTTTGTGCGTCATTCTCTGACCAGAAAATTCTTGCTAACATAACCTGACAGACAGACAACCAGACTGGTTAACTCCGACTTGGGTAAAGTTGGATTTGCAATGAGAAAAGCTTTAGCACCCCAGAACACAACACAATATCGGTGGTTAGAGTTAAATTACAAAATAGTTACACTTGCACCAGATAATTTTTTTTTTTGAGAGAGAAGACCCCAGCCTTATTGCATACCCTACCGTTAAAGATTTATTTATACAATCCTCAGTGCACTGGTGACTGGTGCAGTCTGACAGGCCAGCAACCAGGCCGATTAACAAAGACTTGGGTAGAGTAGGATAGACTAAGAGAAACGCTTTTTTAATTGTAAGGGTCTTCAATTGGTAGGCTACCTTTCCTTTGAATCCTATTTGTATGCAATTCACAGAACAGAGTTCCATGCTGACATGGCTTGACCGACAGATAAGCTGACTGATTAACAGAGACTCACTAAGTCTGTGTGTTCTGGTTGCCTCTCTGTCAAGAATGTGTCAGTTCTGTTTTGAGAATAGCATAAATGGGAATTGTGGGATAGCAATGAAGAAGCTTAAACACTCCACAATACCAAACAATACTGGTATACAAAAACAAAAGAAACTACTTTCAGTTTATAAGTATTCCTTCAGCCCAAGGTTTAGCTATCTGGAAATCATGTTCGACTCTCCTTGAAATTCAGTCATGCTGTTTCTTGATGTGCATTTGTAATTCATATAAAGCTAAGACTATAGTGTAGAGCATTAAAATACTTCTACGCTGCTTGAAATGCTCTAATTTTTTAAAGGTGCAAATCCAGGAAACGTTACGTCTGGTCAATAGATGCACATGCTTCCTAATGTGATCTACCAAGTACAGCCCAGGATTCTGACCTGTAGTACACCTGTGTATCACAGCATTGCGTCTAGATTTGTAGACTCATAGCTACAGCCATGTTTGCAATACCCCGCTGACTGGTTCCACAGAGAGCTTTAGTAAATAGGTGAGTGTTTATCCTTGAAATACAGCATGTTATAATTGTTTTCACCAACTAATTCTAGGTGATAGGTTTACTGAGACCACGAAAGTACCATTAACACTGAAATACTGCAGATACTCTCCATTTCTTCAGATTTTTTATTGCAACTGTCTAGCCCCTCTGCTCACCACCTAAATGCGGTTCGGTGACGCCGGGATACTGAGATAATGAATCATCACTGAATAATTATTGGTTTAAATATCATACTGCGATGATTTCATCCTATTTTCAAGTTCGAATTGGTTGCTATTTAGTACAAGGATGTTTCATGCCCCTAATCTTGGCTGGTATGGATGATTACCTACAACTGAAAGGGTAGAAAGCAGATTTCAAGGAAGAGTTGAAGGATAGATTAAGACTAGGTTTATCCAGGTTTGACACAGACTTTCAGTGATTTACATGCTGGTCTGCTGCTTTTGACTGCAAGTATCGTGAATTTGAACATGACCAAAGGTTTCGGTTGGATCCCAAAAATTTCATATTTGATCCAGACAACTGGATCTTCTAGATATCCAGTCCTCGCCAGAAAATGTTTACTTGTTGCTGAGATTCTTACAATGATATATATACACCATGGTGATGACTGATACCTTGGTAACTGATACCATGGTAACTGATGCATATTCTTTGAGCCCAAGCTGACTTTGAAACATTTATTCAAACAATGTTTACAACGGATACGTCAGCTACGATTCTTCATCGGCGTATTTCGGCCCTTTTCGGCAAGGGTCCTCGTCAGGCTGTCAATTCTCTGATTCAACTTCGGGGAAGGAAACAAACCTGTAATCAGTTTGATTGAACCTGTAATCAATTTGATTACAGGTTTGTTTCCTTGGTAACTCACACATATATTCTGTCCCCCCCCCTTAATTTGAAACCCCTCCCCCACCCCTAAATGTAGCACTACAGAGCCCACCTTCGAACTGTACTTTGACCCAAAGAGTCATCTTGTCAAATTTTAACAAAATATCTCAACCCCTTAGAGAGATATCTTGCTAACAAACGGACAGACGGACAATTTTTGCGACGTCATAGGTATCCCTCACTTACGTTTTGGGATCCCAGACTCAGTTTGTCTGTATAGTTGCAAAGCTTGCAGTTGCAAACTCCGCTACCCTGAAGAGCCCCTTTAACCAAATGGTGATGGTGTTGACAAGCATGAAACAAGCGCTCTGAGGACAAAAAAAAAACGAACAGTCCTACGCAACTTTCTGTCTGTGTTGTGACTTTAGATAGACACGTCATATGTTTTTTTTCTTCTAGGCAACAGCAACATTGGCATCACGAGTTTTTCCAGCCTCACCACTCCCAGGGAAAAGGAATAGTTTCGACATTTTGTATTGATTAAAAGGTCAAAAATTTTCGAATGATTGTGAATTATACAAGTTTATTTTTATATAGCCTACTCTGTAAAACTTTGTCTGTGATAATGGAAGTTACTGTGTAGAGCTCATTGTTTCATCTAGACCATAGAAGGAAAAAGTCAGATTGAGACTTTGTAAATATGGATGATATGGACAATGACACCTTCAACTTTGGAACAATCCCTGGAGCAATTAGCTGCCTCGGGTACTTCGAATAGTTATACGAAAGATTCCCATTCATGCTGCGATATACTTCATGTAGTATTGCAATAAAATAAAGGATCAGAAACGAAATGTAGGAGCTAAGTCCATGCTGGGCAAGATTTGCTGTGGATTATAGTAATTTTATCTCAACAGTGATATTTTTATGATTGAACTAGCCCCCGGACATTCTAATAGTTGTCCCCCATCACTTGGTTTCAACATATGGAAAGGGCCTGCACTACTGATAGAATAGAAAGATATAGCCTATATTTTAGTGATGCACTTCAAAGTGCATACTGTATGGTAAAAAGGTAAATTACAGTAAACCAAGCAATTTCTCTGCTGCACTCCAGTCCTCTTCTTCTACTTGTTTTACGTCTGAGGGAATATTCAAGTTCTGGGAGCTGTTCAAGCACAGACTAAGCATAGAAATTGCATTTTTTTTTTGTTTTTAGTTTTGAATCTGAGTTCGGGGTTCTTTTCTAAGATACAAGCTCCAGAAACTGAATATACGTGCTGCCACAAATCTACGATTTTAGGACATGCTTGCTCTTAAATTAGGATACGCCCCAAGGTATGAGCACTGGTGCTCACAGGTTGGGGCACAATGACTTAGAACAAGACAAGAGCACGCCAAATGCATGATATACCCAGTATATGACATGGGACATACAAAATCAAGGTTTTTTGTAGACTGGTAGGTTACTGTGCCCTTGCTCCACCATACCCAGTGCTCATATCATGGAGCACCATCCCCAAAAATTGTGGATATGCTTCTTATGACTCTAACTGTAGAATTTATTTACAATTTGACTGAAATCCACAGAACAATCATTCAAAATTAATTTTAGTCAACAGGGTTAGCCAGCACAGGTTAAAAGCAGTAGGCAGAGACTATTTGAAACTGACGGCGTACCCCCAATTTGCATAGAAATTGCCTTTTTTTTTTGTTTTTAGTTTTGAATCTGAGTTCGGGGTTCTTTTCTAAGATACAAGCTCAGGAAACTGAATATGCGTGCTGCCACAGATCTACGATTTTAGGACATGCTTGCTCTTAAATTAGGATACGCCCCAAGGTATGAGCACTGGTGCTCACAGGTTGGGGCACAATGACTTAGAACAAGACAAGAGCATGCCAAATGCATGATATACCCAGTATATGACATGGGACATACAAAATCAAGGTTTTTTGTAGACTGGTAGGTTACTGTGCCCTTGCTCCACCATACCAGTGCTCATATCATGGAGCACCATCCCCAAAAATTGTGGATATGCTTCTTATGACTCTAACTGTAGAATTTATTGACAATTTGACTGAAATCCACAGAACAATCATTCAAAATTAATTTTAGTCAACAGGGTTAGCCAGCACAGGTTAAAAGGAGTAGGCAGAGACTATTTGAAACTGACAGCGTACACGAATTTGCCTATGATCATGCATCTGTGGCAGATAGACCACCCCAGCACTGACATATACCAGCTGAAAAACTTACAGACTGCAAAGTTGCATGATAGCTTTATGAAAAAGTTGCATGTATTTATATGTAATAGTAAATAATGCTATGATTTAATGTGACTCAGACTGGGCCAATCTTAAGCAGTAGTATCTAGTATCTTGTTTTACTACAGTAGCATCTAGTCTTGCTAGTTGTAGCATAGAGTAGAATGCAGTGACACGGTAGGCTTGACATAGAAATATGTAGTATCATCAGTTCGTACTGCATGCTACTTTTGTGTACAACTTCATACTACTATTTTCAGATAAATTTTTGATCAGGTAGCTTGATATCTTCAAAGTTAGCTCATTAATAGCATATCTTGTTGAGGCTGTTGACTTGGAGCTTTGGATGGGAAATATGGCGCTACAGGTGAAAGATTACACAAGTTTGATGACACATTACCGCCAATTTTGTATGGAGATAAAGCAAAAGGTTGTTCACAACAGCAATGTGACCAAGCAGGTCCTTCATTTCAGCTTGCTCCTCAGCGACACCCAAGCAGCAGCAGCTTGATACTACTGCACTCAAGACAAATGTAGCCCGAGTGCCTCAGGCAACTATTTTGTTTTAAACTTGCATTTTTCCACAAACTTCAACTTCCTGCCACCCTAGTTCTAGATTTTAGTGTGACTAAAATGATGAACCTAAGGCCCAACATAAATGATGCGCCTTCCACAAATTAAAACTACTATTAATCGGAGAAATTATTTGAAAGCATGTGATAAGTGCCGTTTTGGATCCCACAAAATCCTGCCACCTTATGAAATAGCCTACAACTGCCAACCCAACAGAAAGCTCTCATAATGAGATTACTGTGGTATTGTGAGATCTAGAACAGAATATTAAACTGAAAAAAAAAGACATCAGATCTCAAGTGGAATCCCAAGACGTAGAAACAATGAACCCAGTAAGATTCCATACCTTGCTAGAGTACTTCCATGATGTGATAGATACTTCAGGCTGCAGCAGCCAATAGCCTCTTTGAGATGAAAATTAACCCATCATAATGCAGTTGCAAAATACCAGAGGTATCAAAAACAACTCTGACATAGTACAGCCACTCAATAAAGGGTGTAATTGGTGTAAAACTGAAGAAAGCTCTGACTTTTGCTTTCTTGAAGATTCGGAATTCATCTCTCAGAACACATGCACCGAAGCAATTTCGAATATTGTGGTTTGTAGCGATCATGACATCTCCATGGTACGCTGAGCTAATGAGGTTCTGCAAGAACTCAGAAACGACAATTTCGGAAGCGATGGCGCGTACTATTTGGAAACTCTTTATTCTTGAGGTATTTACATAAATTAAATCGTAAATACTGTCCTCTGTGCTTTCAGTAACTCTTTTGACCAATGCCAGGAAATCGATGAATAGTTAATTAGCAATGGCGGACTTGTTTTCAGCAGTGAATTATGTTCAAGTAATTTGTGGATAACGTTGGCTACCGTGAAGATTTTGAGGAAAACAAAGGTAACAGTGTGTTCGTAAAATCTGACCCATCGAAAATGATGGTGTCTCCCACCTTCTCGGCTGACATGAGTCAAAGACTTTAAAGCACAACTCTTCCTAGAAATGATCTTTTCCCGATGAAATGAATCAGAAAAAACGTTTCTGGAAATACCATTACTTTCCACCTAAAACTAGCGATTCTCTTGTTAGCGCTTGTCGACTTTACCCAGCCTTCCTGCTCTCCGACGCGGCGGCTGGGCGCAAAACATTTGAAAACTGAACGTGCCTCGGTTAAAAAGTGGGAAAACTAAGCAAATAAAAGAAGTAATAAACAGAAGATTATCACAACCTTATGTGTGAAAGAGTTGTCAGCGGACGTTGAAGATTCCGACAAACTTTTCGTTGGGAGACGGAAAAACACGGCAAGGCCGATAAAGCGCTAAAAATTCGTAGTTACGAAACGAAACAATGGAGAAAGGTGGGGGCTTTAGAAACTTATAATCCCATATGGGAGCTAAGTATATTATAAAAGGTAGAATAAGTAAGAGGAGTCCTTTGACATTATATCTTAAAATCTGGTGTCATTGTGTTACAGATTGTGTTATTTATTCAGTTACTGTATTCTATCTAATTTTTTCGTTCGGGCTTCGTTACTCCGCTGTACTACATGAGCGGCTTCTAAAAATGTATTCACTCAGCACAGGCTGGCTGCCAATCATTCTAATTTAAGGTTTGAAGCCAAGCTGACCATTCATTTCAAATACAATAGAAAAAAACGAAATTTTCGGGGTAGTTCTGTGGAAGGTTTTATTCAAAGTGGTCAAACGTATTATGGATTTTTCGAGTGGGTCGTTTTCTGGGTGAAAGCTTCTGCGCTTTCCCAGACGGATGGCAAACTGTAAATATACACAGAGCCAGGGACCCATAAATTTCCTGTAATGACTCGCCATTCAGGGGGCTTGTCATTTCCTATGCTTCTATGTTGCTATGTTGCCAGAGCCTCACATAATTTCCAAAAATTCCGCTTGGGTCGAATCGGCGTTCTTGCTCAGATAGACAAAATTTTTTGGGACTATTCAGCATGCCACCAGGTACCTAAGCTAGGACAAAAGATCGAGGATACTCTTCCATTACAGAGAAATATTCCTAATTAAGCACAACAGCTGCGAAAAGTTTTGTCTATCTGGATAGTCGGGCATTTTATCCCCGTGGGTATTTCTCGAACTATCTGACGTTCGGTCAAGAGCGCATCAAAAATCTCTTATTGACAAGCCCCCTGAATGGCGAGTCATTGCAGAAAACTTATGGGTCCCTGACAGAACTCAGAATTGTAAATAATCACAGATTTGTATATATACACTTTTAACACGCACATTTTATCTTTCGTTATTTTATTTTATCTGCATGTCGTTCAGTCCGTACCGTTTCTTCTGGTTTTTAGTTACATGTCGTGTTATTGTCTGTTGGTTCCGCATCGTTTTCCTGTTGTGATTGTGGTGGATTTTATGATTTAGTTTTGTTTTTTTCGCTGAGGACGGTTTACCCGAAGTGCAACCGAAATATCCGAAATTTATAATCCCTCGCACATCATCTTGGAGGGGTAACTAGCTGATCAAGAAAAAACCCCGAAAATCCCGTTTTTTTTCTATTGTAATCATTCTAATAATATCAATAGCATATTCTTGGCGCGCATCCATGTGTATGACGGTTTAGTACGGATTTTTATTGATTGTAGGTTCGGATTTCTAACGTCAGCCTCAAGAGGATCTTCGCCAAGAAGGGCCGAAATATCGTTATAATATTATTGATTTTTTTTGTTTTAAATTTTGAATTTTCAAATTTTAATGTTTTTAAAGTTATTGTTTGCGGTGTTTGATCTTCCTTCGCCATTTTCATGTGTTGTTGTTTATTTTAGCCGTTCCGATGGATTAGAATTTGCGTAAGTGTTGGTCTGTTTTTGCGTATTTACATAATCATTTATTTTATTATCATCAATTTAGGTGGATCAATAAAACATTATCATCATATCGGATATATATTTATATGAATTATTACTGTTATAATCGCTATTAATATTATAGCATTTCAGTTGTTGGAAATACAGAACTTGAGTAGCTTTATATCAAAGTCTTATTTTGTTACTACGAGCTTTGTACTGGATTTATAAAAACAATAGGTCAGCAACGCATGGGCTGAGGATCATGATTGCCAAGAAGTGCCGAAATATCGTTTGAATAACAGCTTTTAGCGACATCAAATATGGATCATCCATAAATTATTACTACTACCATCATTATTACTGTTATAGCATATCAGTGGGCGCGAGTGCAGAACTGGAGTAGCTTTCTATTAAATCTTATTTCGTTTCTCTAACGAGCTCTACTGGATTTAAGAACCTAAAGTCGGATAAAAAAAGATGTCCGCAGAACAAAGGCTAAGGTTCTGATTAGACTACACTTGGGCCCATCAATTAATAATTATCATAATTTATTATTATCATTCATATTAGATGTAGTTAAAGTGAACCTGATGATCCAGGGTTCACTTTCCTAGCTTTGAGCCTGAGGAGGACGCTTGCCAGAAAGGGTCGAAATATTGCTCGAATAAAATCAGCTGACGTATCAGTTTAGCGCGATCAACTATATTTATATTATTATATTATATTTATTGGACCAGGAACAGCCTGTCGTCAGACTTGGTAAAAAAACGTTGTGTTGGTTTCTTGTGCTGGAAGAAGCGTAACGGCCTTTCATAAGTAGTGACAGACAAAAATGCTCCTCAGCCGGGATTTGAACCCAGGACCCTCTGCTTACAAGGCAGTCACTCTACCACTGAGCTACCGAGGGGCTTGTGAACAGAGTTCGCAAACCACTACAATAGTCTGGTAGAAGCCGGCCATAGGAACAGTAATCCCGCCCGAAGGCAAGTTCATCTGACCAGTTCACATCCCCATGTCACGTAAATTAATAAAATAGATGGCGCTTTAGACAAGGGACATGTACCGTGACCAATACCAAAAACAATTTTCTCTAATATAATTTAGAAGTCCCCTCCGCTTGTAAGCAGAGGGTCCTGGGTTCAAATCCCGGCTGAGGAGCATTTTTGTCTATCAGTTCACTACTTATGAAAGTTTCCATCTCAAGGGCGTCTTCCCCATTAAAAATTATATAGTTGGTTTTATTTGGTTTTCACCATGAGACCCCGTCTTGTGTGTCCTGGTTTGTCTACGTGGCTCCGACAAGGGAGTCCTAGACCTTTAAATTATATTCGGAAAAATTGTTTATGGTATTGGTCACGGTACAAGTCCCTTGTCTAAAGCGCCATTTATTTTCGTAACGGCCTTATGGATAGATAGATCAGTATATTTCAAAAGCCCAAGGGCCATATACACAAAATAACAACAAAAATATAACAAACGTTTAGACTTTTTCTTAATTCTAAACATTTATAAATATAAACACCCACTGGAGTAATGACGCCGGGGTTAACATTGCTCAAAATTTCAGGAAGTGAAATAAGGACCTTTTAAATAGATTTTTCTCAAATCAGAAAGCTTCGGGCATCTACGGAGAAAATAGTCCATCTACTTCCTCCTCCTTACGAAATGGGCAAGTATACCTCCCATCAGGAAAAACACTAACACTCTAAAAAACCTTCTGCCTGCTCCGAATTATATTCAAACAATGGCTGAAAACGGAGTGTCAGCTACGATGCTTTCGAAAAAGCTTTACCTGAAAAAAGAATGTTCAGACGTTTCTTGTGTGGAGCCATCGGTGGAAGTGACTAGAAAGTTTTTTTTGGGATCCCAGAACATAAGTTGAGGGATACCTACGACATCTCAAAAGTTGTCCGTCTGTCCGTCAGTCTGTGAGCGCGATAACTCTCGAAGGGAATGAGATATTTTGATGAAACTTCGTGTGAAGATTCTTTGGGTCAAATGTAACGTCAGTAGCCCTACATTTAGGGGTGGGAGAGGAAGGAGGGGGTTCAATTTAATTTTTAATTAAATATTTTTAAACAGCTAATGTGATAGTCGAATATTGGGTAAGAAGACATGCTGCACACGACGATGAAAACCATTTTCTCCCTACACAAGTAGTTCGTCCGGAATCCGGCAAAAACCGGAAAGTTTGTTAAAAGTAAAAGTTTTAATAGTAGTTGATGAGATATCCGATTTAGGGGTAAGAAGAGATGCTAAATCCGTATATGACAATCATTTTTTACCCGGACATATAGTTCGCCCGGAATCCGGCTGGAACCGGAAAATTTGTTATAACTCAAATTTTTATTTGAAGTTGATTGGATGTTCGATGTAGGGGAAAGAAGATACGCTGAATTCGTTTTTTAGCTTTCTTTTTTCGCCAGACAGGTAGTTCGGCCTGAATTCGGCCGAAACCGGGAAATTGGTAGAAGTAAGGCAGGAAGTTTTCGTCAAAATAGATATGACTTACAGGGTTAACACACATGCTGAATCTATAGCTGAACTTGGTTTTCTCAGATGATTAGCAATTTGGCTTTAATTTGTTTCTGTATTTTGATATTAAAATGTTCAAGGATCGTCTGGCGAAGACTGGACCTTTCGAAGACAAGACCCAATTGTCTGGATCAAATATTGAATTTTTGGGATCCCATCGAAACCTTTGGTCTTGTTTTACTTATCTATGCACAATACTGATTTACCGGTGGAATTATGGGGTTTTCCCAATGTTTCTCTATGACCATGAAAGTCTAGTCCGAGTAATCGACAAGGTCACGCATAGGCTTTCCGACAATCCAACTGCCTCCTATCTTCTTTAATAACTCAATTACTCAGGTAATTGTCAATTCAGTACGAGTGTACAGAGTTGAAAACACTTCTGGTTCTTTCTCAGACTCTCCAGAATAATAAGAAAGATGAAGAAGCTGAGTCAATTGGTGCAGCTGAAGACTAAGTTTAATTGGGCAATTACAATTAGGTTTATCTCAGATTCTGGAGCAGCGCACTATGCTCTATAATTTCAAGTTCGTAAATATGTATGTAGCCGTACCCGTGTGCATTATTTTCAAAAGCAGTAGATCGGATTATTTTTCACGAGACGAAGCAATTATTCTCAATTAAATACGAAGAAACGAATATATAACCTTGAGTAAAATTATATTCGAACAACAAATTTTCACTTTAAACAAATGGATCACAACCTTTCAAATAGCAGAGAGCAAATAGGAATTCGACTCCTATATAGTTTGCTCGATTGTGACCAATTTCTGGTTATTTCTCAGCATCTTAAGAATAATAATTTGAAAATGATGAAGATGCTGGGTAAATTGGTGCAACCGGAGACTGTAATTAATTGGGGTAATTACAATTAGGTTTTCGTCTTGGACTTCGAATCATGTGTTACTATTTAGTTTCAAGGTGGATACTTGTGTGAGTTATTTTCAAAGGCAGAAGATCGGGTCACTTTTCGGGAGATGAAGCAACTATTCTCAATCAAAAACACAACACAAATCAAAAACAAATTCAACACAGAAATAGAGTGTACTAGATTTAAACAACTTTCTGGTTATTCCTCAGCATCTCCAGAATAATAATTTCGTTGATGAAGATGCTGGCGCAACCTTAGACTCTCTTTAATTGGGTATTTGCAATTAGGTTTCGTGTGCAGAAATGGGTGACATACAGTGATAAAATAAAGGCAATTTAGGGCAGTCGGCAGCTGTACGTATTTGGGGACCAACTGCAAGGGGAAACTATTCTCGCACGCCCACCTATTCATTTCTCCCAAAAATATCTGAAGTCAGGCACCCCCTACTTCATCAAAATTATAACGGACAAATTTTGAATAGTGTTATTTGTCTGTCGTTGTTTATATAGTTTGGTGTCGTTTGATTTTATTCCGAATGACTGAAACTGGAAAAAGACCTATTCCGATTCTCATAATACCGAAAAATCTTCCAAGTTTTCCCCTTTTTAAGGTAAATACCGTTTTTTTTTTTTTCAAAGAATGAAGAAGAATTTAAAATCCCTTGAAGTTGGGTTCTAGGGTAGGGCTCCAAAATATCGTGTGTTACCATTGACAAAACGGCCACAAACACAAAAAAGCCCTTAGCTCAACACCTACATACGGTTCGGCGACGCCGAGATTCTCAATTTCCTTCCATGAGCATATGAACTATCACTAAATATTCAAACGATGTTCTTATATTCTTCGTAATGTAGCTTCTGTTATACGTTTTAATTAGCATTTTAATAAGCTTATCCTTGCGAATACGTTCATTGCTTCTTTTCATATTTGTCACTATTTTTGCTCGACCTCGGTGGCTATGCAGGATACAAAGTGCTAGGAGTTTTTTTTTTCATTTTTTAATACCAATCCACATAAATAACACAAAGGGCGTTGGCAGACAGTGAACCCGATGACCAAATGGCAACGCTTATGGTTTCTTCAGCTTTTTTTTCCTTTTTTCTTCAGCTATCTGTAGGAAGCTGGAATACTCCTCACGAAGAAGTGTTGCCAGATCGTGATCCAAGAAATACGCCGCTGTCTTTGCAAAATACGCCAAGTTACGCCAAAATTTCTTTTTAACCCAAAATTGTAAGAAATCTCCAAAACCTTACAGGGATTGTGAATAGAACCCAAATAATTTTAATAAGCTAGCAAAAAAAGAAAAATCTGCCAGTCGGTCGTAAAATTTGTCAGTTTGGCGTAAAACCGGCTAATACGGCAACACTGTCGCGAAGATCGACCGTCACCCGTCTCGAATGCCCGCAACATATTTGACAGTGCAAAACGAATACGTCAGCTGCATTTTATTAGAGCTATATTTTGGCCCTTCTCGGAAAGGATCTTCTTCAGGTTCAAGCCCGCTTAAAATTCAGCTGACGTATCCTTTTTGCACTGTCAAATATGGACAGAAGGAATATCTGCTGCAACCAGTGGTGCGATTTGAGGGGGGCATGGCACCCCTCTGAATTTTAAAGGGACCCAAAATGTTTTTTTTTTTTTTTATTCCTTGCTGTCTGACATACTGACATAATGCATTTACCAAATGTTGAATTTCAGCCTACAACCTACTGATTGCAATCTGGCTTTGAACCAAAATCTTCGTATTTTAGCAGAAAACAGGCTGATTTTTCTAAAGTTTGCCTGCGGCGCACAGTTTCACTCTAAGGCGATGTTTCAAAAATATAAGCGCTGAGAATCACATTTTCTTATATAAATTTAGAACAATTCCGCTTTTTATTTACTTTATTCTGGAATCTTTTTACAGTGGAAAATACTGGAGCTTGTGCAAGGGAGGTCCAGCTAAGACTTGGCCAGGCCAGAGGTGTCTTCAATCGGCTAAAGAAGATTTGGAGGAGCAAGAAGTACTCCCCTGGACTCAAGTGAGACTTTTCAACAGCAACGTTCTCTCCGTACTTCTCTACGGATCCGAGACGTGGCACCTCAGCCAACAGCACGATAAACGTCTTCTAGCCTTTGAAAACGCCCGAATCTTAAACATACATTGGAAAGAAAGGGTCACAAACCTGGCGATTCACCAGATGACAGTGCAACCCCTTATTACTGAAGTCATCAAGATCCGCCGCTGCAGATATCTGGGCCATACGATCAGGATGGGAAGCACCAGACTCCCCAACGCTATCCTCCAGTGGCATCCGGAGGGATCCAGACGAAGAGGGCGACAGAAGAACACTCTTCGCCGTACCTACCAGTCGGACGTTCATAATATCAACGCGTCTATCGAGCCCGAATGGGAAGATGTATGGGCAGCGGTCCTTATGAGAGACGACTGGCGGCTCTTCTTGGATGCCCTAAGGGCATCTGGAGGTGCAGGAGGAACTAAGGTCTAAGGAATCTTTTTATGTAAATTCAGAACAAGTCTGCTTTTATTGACTTTATTCTGGATGACCACCGCTTGTTCTGGAACGGATTGAGTAGAATATCGCTGATAGGGCACCAACTTCCGGCAAAATATCTCCTCCTATTTGAGAGTTATCGTGGGCACAGGGGGAAGCCCTTTCTTTCCTTTGGGGTTCCAGAAAGATGCTCTGATCGCAAATATTTAAAGTTTATTTTAGTATCATTTAACTGAATACACTGCATTATTTGGATTGTGTAAAGGGATATTTTTTATTTTTCACTATTTAGAGCCTGGTACACTGGGCTCAAAACGGCGCGGTTTAACAATCTGCGCGGAAATCCGCGCAGATTCCTCGGCTGAAAATGGGTCTAGAAATCTGCCCAGATTCGGTCGGTCGCCCGAGAGGTTCTGAAATCCTCAGGGGACGTGACGGTTGATGGCTTTGGGGCAGCTTGGGGATAATGAGCAGACTGCAATTTGGGGTGTAAAATCGAAACTTGACCAGTTTTGCAACAATTCAGTTTTAATTATGCTGTGCTAGTGTCAACTATCATGAGTTTGTTTCCAACATCCCAGGATTAACCTAAGCTATTTTGGGAGAAAGGTAAAAGTTTCTAGATGCCAAAATGCAATCATTCACATCGATTTGTCATTTTCTGCCAAAAAAAAACAAAGAAGCATCTGTTTGATGTTTTTTTCCTTTTTTTTAAGCAAAAAAATACTTATTTTACGTTATTTACAAAGTGAACAGTACTAAAAAATATCAGTATATTTCCTAGAACGTAATTAGAAATGCTGTTTCGTTCTAAATGATCTCCTGAATTTAAAATAGCAACATTCAGAATTAGGTGTATCTTGTACTTTTTTTAACTTTTTTATTTCGCAACCCAAAAAGCTGCCTTTTCTTGGATCCAGTGTGACCACTTCGGCGCCGAATTCTGCGCAAAAATGAGCCGAGTGTGACCAAGCTTTTACTCTAAACATGACGTTAAGGATATCCGCTGCCGTCCTCACAACGGAAAATTCTACTATGACGTGGAAAATTTGAATCTCAATACAAACGCAGATTTTCAGTGACCAATGGTGAGCTAGGTGATCATTGCTAACTGCGTGAACACTTATTTTTCGTAAATCGCTTTTGTCTAGCATAAACACAGGTACACGCGCATAGAGGTACCACAAATCTGATAGGGAAACTCCACTATATCAAAGTCGATTATTCGTGAATAGCGGAGCAACGAAGTAACGTGTTTTAATCGGGTCTTTAAGCCTCTTTAAGTGAATAGGTCATCGGTAACTAGATTGTTTCATCTTAGCCCTTTCCAGTTAAACTTTAATAAAGTTTTGCCTGCAGCGCATCTGGTGGTATTCCCTATACAGGTCTACACTGAAAAAAGTTTCTCCGAGTAAGGATTAAAGCTAACTGCAGTATTTGCTACTGGGATTGATTTCATCTCTACTGATATAAGATTAATCCGAATTAGAGATAAGATTATCTTTTTAGAGACAAGATTAATTCCAGTAGCAAATACTGAGAGATTTTTTTTACAGTGAGTCGAAGAGGGGTGATTTTAGGCTTAGAATTTGGGGTTTCAGCCACTTTTAAAACTAGAATTTGTATGTGAGATGTTTTAAAACGTAAATCCCATATCCGAATTCAAAGATTTCATGAATCAAAGACATATCTGAATAAGGCTTCGATCGAGAGCCACAGCTTATTCGGTCAGAAGGGCAGGCTTCAAACTCCAGCTCACAGCATGCTCCAGTGAACATTTTTTATATTTTTGAAGGATCTTTCAAAACCCGTGACTCTCGCATTTGCTCCTTATGGTACATTCGAAAACTGCTTTAATTTTACCCCCAAAATAGCAATTAGATTTTACGTCTGAAAAAAAAAAGAAACTAAGGACGGAGGGACCAAAATGGGCTTTGGCCCCCCTCCGAGTTTCACTAAAATGGCGCCACTGGCTGCAACATCCCTCCGACGATGACTACGAGCTTCGTTCACACTTACTAGGGAGCTACTTATAGGACTCGAGAAGCGCGCTGAAGTGCCGGACAGTTTCCAAGCATCCCGAAAAGCCCTCTCGACTTTTAGTCAAGTGGTGGGCTATCTGCTGGGTGTCGACGAAGGGGGTTGAGAAAATTCGTTATGCGACTAAACCAAAAGCACACCTCGCACTAATTATTGTTAATGTTCCAATATCAAAAACTATGTGAATGCTGTGAAACTAGGCTCTGCTTTTAACACATTATCGACGGCTTTGTCTGTTCTAAGCTCTTTCCCTGGCACACTGACTTCTAGCAAAAACTCGGCAAAATTCAGACAACCGGTTTTGTGCACCAGCAGCATGATACATGACCCTCGTCGGGAGAATATATAATTGTGAATCGTCGCAAGTGCAAAGATTAGTATTGTGTCGTGAGCGGGTTTAGAATATAACATACGAAATTTGGGACTCCAGGTTTAGGAATTAATAAATGTTATCTGGAATTGGTTGCATTTGCATAATAGGTACGACGGGTCCTAAGATTACGATCTAGACAGAAGACGGAATAGTTTTCTGATCTAGTAAGTGAAGAAAAGGCGCTGGCTTTCAGCAAACCTGTTCAGCATTGTCCAAATAGGTGCAATAAGCTGAATAGCGCTATACGCGACGTTTACGTCTTAATACGCCCGCCTGTTCGGATAGGAACCCGAGAGGTTCTTATGAATGCAGCGTTCGGTGTTGCCACGCTCATACAGTTTTTCGAGTTTCTAAAGATCAAAAGGTGTTCTTAGTGCACTTGAAGTACACCGGTAGAGTTTGACGCCCAATATATTGTAAAAAGCTATTAAATTTACGGACGGACAGCATTGGTCCCCAAACTAGCTGTAAGCAGTCGTAACAGAACAAAACGTGTTCTTTTGAAGAAAAGTTGTTTCTTTAGCTTCCAAACTTTAGTGCTTCCCGTGGCAACACTGACGGCGCTGCTCCTTTCCTCGGCCCGCTGGCAGAACCAACCAAGCAATCTGATTGGCTCTGCATAAGGAAGAGAGCCGAGCTACAAATTCGCCTTATTACAGCGCGCCCCGAGGAAAAGAGGAATCTGTAATCAGGCTTATACGCCGTATTACACCTTACAACACTTATTTGCACAATGCTTAAAGCACAACTCTTACTAGAAATGATGTTTTCACTATGAAATGGATCAGAGAAAGCTTTTTTCGAAAGTACTATTACTTTCCACCTGTATTTAGCGATTTTCTTGTTACTCGCTTGTCGACCCAGTCCTGCCTTCCTGCTCTCCGACGCGGCGGCTGGGCGCAAAACATTTAAAAACTGAACGCGCCGTGGTTAAAAACACGGAAAACTAAGCAAATAAAAGAAACCAAAAATAGAAGACTCTCATATCCTTATATGTGAAAGAGTTGTCAGTGGACGTCGAAGATTCCGTCAAACTTTACGTTGTGTGACGGGCAAAACTCGGCACGGCCAAAAAAGTGCAAAAAATGCGTAGCCACAAACCGAAACAATGGAGGAAGGTGGGGATTTTAGAAGCTTATATTTCCATAAGAGAGCTAGGTATATTATAAAAGGCAGAATAAGTAAGAGGGGTCCTTTAAGTTATACAAGGCCATACAAATACTGGAGGAGTACCGTCAGTGTGAGGTAGGGGTAGGGGATCAAATCAGAGTGAGTGGAGATCACGGCAGAGGGTGAAGACAGGCAGGGTAGTTTAAAGCTTAATCGAAAAGGGCTAAGACCTGACAGTCCAATTACACATTGTGGGCGCTACAATCGCAAAGCTTTAGGAAATGTATACAGCTCTTTTTGTGCTCCATCCTTTTTATTTCGTTTTGGTGTCGCGCATGTTCTACGGAAGGAGTTAGGGAAGATGAGAAGATGCTGTTTGAAGTATGCGGAGCACCTGCTTTATTTGCCAAAGTTATACAACAGCCACATGCTAACGGAGCGTATCGAGGTTAAAGATGCAAGCGTCACATTTTTGGAAATTTCGTCGGGTCTGCCAAAAATTATGGACAACAGGGCCCAGCCAGCACATGACACTCTACATTCTTTTCTGGCCGATGAATGAAAAATTGTATATTGTACTTGTTGTTTTTTTATTTAATTCTTTTATTTTACATACTCCGCTTTTCAAATGGCGGGTCAGAAACAATTACTTACTTACTTACTTACATCACTTAAATAGACCTGCAGATAAAGGTTTTCATCCAATGAACTTAGAGCCTGTTCCACCTTACTTACCATAGTTAGTACGCATGACGTCACGAATTCTGGCTTTTTGCCGTCAAGGCTGGAACAATTTTTCTATTTTCCAGCTGAACATCACTCCACGGGCGAATCCGACCAATCATGTTACAGAGAGGCGTAGTTACCACGCTTACTACGCTCCCGAGCATGGGAAGCAACTAGTTACTTAGTTACTATTTCGAGAAGGTTGGAACGGTCAGCGCAGTAAATGTTCGTGAGGATCGAACGGAAATAGTAACTAATAGTTACTGTTGTTAGAAGGGTGGAACACGCTCTTATTCTTTTGAACTTTTTGTACTTCTATACGCCTGTCCATCTACGCTTGAAATATTTACCAACTTACCAACAATTGCCGAAAAATAAATGGCGATTCCTTGCAAGATTCATTCTTCTACATTCTTCCGCCGTGACATTTCGGCGCTAGCGTCTTTGATCCTGCAAATCCAGGATTGTTTTGAAATTCAAAATCTACAAGTCTGGATGAGTTTTCATTTGTCGTGCAAGCAGCATACATTCTGAACGTCAAAAATACAAAATCCCTTAGATTGATCAAAATGTTTCAGTGTACTGCCTTTTCAGTGAAACTTTAAAAGAGGCTTCGAGCCTTCCTGCTCTCCGACGCGGCGGCTGGGCGCAAAAAAATTGAAACTGAACGCGCTGTGGTTAAAAGTCGGAAAAACTATAAGCATAATAAAGAAGTAGAAAACAGAAGATTCTCATATCCTTAGGCTATGTGTGAAAGAGTTGTCAGTGGAAGTTAAGGATTCAGATAAACTTCGCATTGGCTGACGAGCAAAACTCAGCACGGCCGAAAAAGCGCTAAAACTTCGTGGGCACAAAACGAAACAATGGAGAAAGGTGGGGATTTTAGAAGCTTATTATTCTATAAGGGAGCTAGGTATATTATAAAAGGCAGACTAAGCAAGAGAGGTCATCTTTAAAGTATAACTGAAAAGCGAACTTATTTTTGTATCAATTAACTGAACACACTGCATTATTTGGATTGTGTTAAAGGAGTTTTCAGTTTTTCACTATTTGTTCTAGTATGACGTTCAGAATACCTACAGCCGTCCTCACAGCACAAAATTCTACCATGACGCGGAAAAATCTGAATCTCAATACAAACGAGGTTTTTTAGTGGCCAGTGACCAGCTCGCGGAGGTAGCTTCATTGTCTGAACATTTGTTTATGTTTTTTTCAAGCATACAACATAGGTACAAGCGCATTGAGGTACCACAAATCACAATGAAATTCCATTATATGAAAATCGATTATTCGTGAATAGCGGAACAACGAAGTAACACATTTTCATCGGGTCTTCAAGCCTCTTTAAGTGAATAACTGATGGGTAACTGGATCGTCCTATCTCAGCCGTTTTCGGTTAACCTTTAAGAATTACTGAATGCAGTTAGGCAAATAGTTTGCACTGGCATGGTTTGCGTCGTGGCTGCACGACGTGTCAGTTAACGGAAGGGCGCGTCGTATATGTGGGGCTTAGGTCTGGGATTTTGTGTTCAAATAAAAGCTAAATTTTCTATGGGAAGCAGTTGGATTTTACGAGAAAAAAGGCAAATCTGAAAAATATAGCCTGCGGCGCTCACGTTAATTTTCTCTTGTGCACAGGGATACGTAACTTATGTCGTGGCTTCGCTCCCTCCAGCTGGTCCCAGGGAAAAGCTGCCATAACGGGTCTTCGGCATGAAGCTCCCACATCTGAAAACTCCCACTTCTAAGACATTTGAAAATTATGAAAACTGCGCCTTAAGCATTGTCCTAATAGGTGTAATAAGCTGAATAACGCTATACGCGATGTTTACGTCTTAACACACACGCCTGTTCAAATACAACCCAAGAGGCTTTTATCAATGCGACGTTCGGTGTTGCCAAGTTAATACAATTTTTCGAGCTCTAAAAATATCCGAAAAGGTTCTTAGTACTACTTGAAGTACACGAGTACAATATAACACAAATTATACTGTAAAAAAGTTATTAAAATAAGGGATGGGCAGCACTGATCCTCGAACTGACGAAAAGCAGTCGTAATAGAACAAAAAAGTGTTTTTTTTTAAGGAAAGTTGTTTCTTTAGCTTCCAACAAAGTAGAACTGTTGTGCATTCTTTGGCAACCCTGACGGCGCTGCGCCTCTCCTCGGCCCGCTGGCACAACCAAGCGATCTGATTGGCTCTGCATAAGGAAGAATAGGGCCGAGCTCTATTTTCCTTATTCACCTTATTACAGCGCTCCCCGAGGAAAAGAGGAATCTGTAATAAGGCTTATACGCGGTAATACACCTTACAACACCTATTTGGACAATGCTTTACGAAATGCTAAAGCATTGTCCTAATAGGTGTAATAAGGTGTATTACCGCGTATAAGACTTATACAGATTCCTCTTTTCCTCGGAGCGCGCAGTAATAACGTGAATAAGGAGAATAGACTAGTGTTCCATTCTGGCTTATGCAGGGCCAATTAGATCGCTTGGTTGGTTCCGTCAGCGGGCCGAGGAAAGGAGCAGCGTCGTCAGGGTTGCCACGGGAAGCAGTAAAGTTCTACTTTGTTGGAAGCTGAAGAAACAACTTTTCTTCAAAATAACACGTTTTGTTCTGCTGCGACTGCTTAATGCTACTTCGAAGACCAATACTGGCCATCCGCGTATTTAACTGCTTTTTACAATGTACTGGGCGTCAAATTGTACTGCTGTACTTCAAGTAACACTAAGAACACTTTTCTGATCTTCAGAAACTCGAAACACTGTATGACCTTGGCGACACTGCTCGCTGCATTGATAAGAGCCTCTCGGGTTCGTAATTGAACGGGCGTGTGTATTAAGACGTAAACATCGCGTATAGCGTTATTCAGCTTATTACACCTATTAGGACAATTCTTAAGTTACTTATTTTCGTCCCCCCAAGGGACTTGTCGCCCCGAATATATAAATCCAGTCTACTTTCATAGCCTTTCCTTCGGTTCTTATTTTCGAGATTCTGCGTTTCTTACGGTGAAATCAATTTCCCATCTTGGCCGACGTCTAGAGCGTGTTCCACCCTACTTACCGTGGTTACTACGCATGAAGTCACGGATTTGGCTTCTTGGCGTCAAGGCTAGAACGCATTTCCAAATTATCGGTAAAATATCACCCGCGGAGTAATCCAGCCAATCAATTTACAGAGATCCGTCGTTACCGCGCTTACTACGCTTTCGAACATGGTAAGCAAATAGTTCCTATTAGTTACTATTTCGAGAAGGTTGGAACGGTCAGCGTAGTAACTTTTCGTGAGGTTGGAACGGAAATAGTAACTAATAGTTACCATTGTTAGAAGGGTGGAACACGCTCTTAGTTGACAAGTGAAAAGCAAGTCGCACGCTATTTATTTACGTTATAATGTAGCAACTATACACAGAAGTCAAGTGAAAAATTATGTTTCTATAAATCCAAACAATTGCTAAAAACAGATAAAATCTAAAAGCTAAAAGACTAGAATGCAAAATACTGCAGTATCATCTGCAGTATTTTGCATTCTAGCCAATTAGTTCTGCATCGGATTATATCTCTCCGAATTCGGATTTTGATTCTCCGAATTACGAATAAAAATGTCCGAAATCGCTGACGCACTACAGCTACTAAAGTCCAATAAACGAGAGACTGTTTACAATGGAAGATGCTTTGGCAGTGATATTTCGGTCCTTCTTGGCAAGGGTCCTCAGGCTGCTGGACGTCAGGAACAACGTCAGGGGGCGTCCAACAGCCTGACGAGGACCCTTGCCAATAAGGGCCGAAATATCGCTGCCAAAGCATCGTAGCTGACATATCCGTGTTTACCCATTGTTTGGATACACATTTCCCAGTTACCTTGGCCTCAAGGAGTTTTTAATTCTACGGCCCTCACTATCTCCGATATTTCATCGACAAAACAGAAATTTGTCGGGAGAATCCATCCCCCCCCCCCCCCACCAACCCTAGGACGATAATCCTACACGATGAATCACTAAATGTCTTCCCTGAAATCGTGAACTTCAAAGTTTACGGCCCAATTTCACAAATTTGATATATTCACTGACTGAAAGGGTCCAATCAAAAGCAAATTCAATTCATGAATGGCGAGAGTAGGAATAGGGGGGGGGGGGGTAAGCGTCAGCGATACGCTAGCAAGTCCTTGTCTCGCCGATAGAGGTCATGCCGACCTCAGCGCAGTCCACGATTTCCCCCACATTGTTTTCTACAGCAGACCTGAAAAGCACATTTAGCCACTATCACTAATTTCTCGGTCATTCTGCCCCATCTGCCTTCCCCCTCTCTTGGCCACTCTCCCCCTCCCCTTCATATCCCCAGGCAATACCCGAACGCCCTTCAGTTGCTATGGTAACTGGGGTCTGACCCAGTTGAGGCTCTAGTCCCCTCCATGTTCGAGAAGCCAAGTAGTCACTTGCAGATGCGGTGGCAAGGGTGAAATTATTCCTAAGGGTCATGGTGGTAGTGGTGGAGTGGTCAGGGGATTTCCCCTCGATTCCGATGGTCCGCATTTTTCCGGAAATGAGGGAGAGGTCGGAAAAGGGCTCGGAGGCATTTTCGATTTCGACGAACTTTGCGGCACCTGAAAGAGGGAGATATAAGGATTCGCTTCGCCATCAGTGTTGCCACTGGTTGCAGAATTCTGCAATCTGTCACATGTTATTGACTTCTCCCCAGATTCACAGCTGTGAGAAATTTGTCACGGGAAATACCGCTTATGCCAAAAAAGTAACAAATTCTGTGATTCCAAAGCATTTCGGCCAAATTCAACAGGTATTTTTTTTATTTATTTACGAGTACGAGTACGAGTTAGTAAGAGCAAAATGGAACCTTAGAATTGAAGAGTTTGCTGAAACTCGCCATTCGGGGGGCTGGTCATTTCCTATGCTTCTATGTTTCTATGTTGCCCGAGCCTCACCTAGTTTCCAGAAATTCCGTTGGGGTCGAATCGGCGTTCTTGCTCAGATAGATATATTTGACGGTGCAAAACGGATAAGTCAGCTACATTTTATTCGAGCAATATTTCGGCCCTTCTTGGCAAGGGTCCTCTTCAGGCTCAAGCCGCTCAAGCTGGAAAATAAACTTGTGGAAAAACAATTTAAGATTCTTCCTTAAATATCTGCTTTTGAGAACTTCTTCTCTGAAAGTTGGGTGGGGTTAAAGCTGGTGTTGTGATTTTATTCTGGACTCGGCGACTGTTTTTGTTGTTCGATTGGGTCGGCTTGAGCCTGAAGAGGACCCTTGCCAAGAAGGGCCGAAATATTGCTCGAATAAAATGTAGCTGACTTATCCGTTTTGCACCGTCAAATATGATTCGCAGTCAGCTTGGGCCGTAGGAACATCTATCAGATAGATATAGTTAGCCATCTTCAGTCAGGACTATTCAACATGCCACCAGGTACCTAAGCTAGACAAAAGATCCAGGATACTCTTCCAATACAGAGAAATATTCCTAGTTTAGCAAAACAGCTGCGAAAAATTTTGTCTATCTGGATAGTCGGGTATTTTATCCCCGTGGGTATTTCTCGAACTATCTGACGCTCGGTCAAGAGCGCATCAGAAATCTCTTATTGACAAGCCCCCTGAATGGCGAGTCATTACAGGAAATTTATGGGTCCCTGCTGAAACCAAAAAAAAATAACCGAATTTTGTGCGCGCCAGAATATCACATATTGTTTTGGCCAAAATGTCACAGTTTCTTCAAAGAAAAGTGGCAACACTGTTCGCCGTAGTGTACCTCAAGGCCGTTCATTCTACCCTTTCTCCTACCCTCCCCCCCCCCCCCCTCCCTCAACATAAATCCGGTATAATAGCGATTTGAGAGAAGGATCAAATTTGATAGTGCAAAATGGATACGTCAGCTGAATTTTATTAGAGCTATATTTCGGACCGTCTTGGCAAGGGTCCTCTTGTTTTCTCACAAGTTCTATTTCCAACTTGAGCGGTTTTGAGCCTGAAGAGGACGCTTGCCAAGAAGGGCCGAAATATATAAATTTTAAAATTATGCAAAACGAATACGTTCATCAAGGTCTTGAATTTAATTCGGCTAAGTCAGACGTCGTACTATTTAATTGGAAAGCTGAAGGTCACGTTCCCTCCATTGCTCTTGGTGATATCAATGTAAGCCCCGTTGAGAGCATTGTTTACCTTGGTCTCCCCATTGGCTCGTCATTAAAACACACCCGCCGGCTTCTTTCTGAACATTTTGAAAGAAAAATATGCGCTTCCTATGCTCTACTTGTAAAGAATGTAACCCGTTTCAACCGAAAAATACTAGCTTTCCCTTTATAACTCCGTTGCAATACCCCAATTTCTTTACCTAGCTCCCTTCTGGCAAATATTCTCAGCTAGTGAAAAAAATAAACTCCGTTCCACTTTCTTCAGATTCTCCAAATACTTACTTCGGCTCCCGCCTTGGACAAGGAACACCAAAATGATGAAAATATATAACATAAGAGACCCTGAGCTTGCTATCTGTAACCTGATTAGCAAGTACAACTCAAAAATCCAGTCCCACCAGTGGAGTAAAATTCTCAGAGTTTAAGTGTATATGTATGTACTGGTGTTCAGTTTTTACTCAGTCAGAGAGTCTTAGTTTGTAATTGTCGATTTCTTGTGTGTTTCATATGAAAGTGTTACGTTTTGCTTTTGTTTTGTTTTTTCTTTTCGTTTTTGTACTCCGTCCATTTTCTGTTTGAAATGACGGGTGATAAATAAATAAATAGCTCTAATAAAATTCAGCTGACGTATCAGTTTTGCACTATCAAATATGATTCGTAGTCAGCTTGGGCTGAAGGAATATTTATAGATGGATTAAACCCTGTGGATGCCCCAAGTTTCAATTTTCGGAAAAAAGGTTTCGTATATTTTACGCCCATTATCTCATCTTACAAGGGCAAACTGGAAGTTTATTTCCCAAACCAATTAACTTTTAAGTGACGTAGTCCGTTTTTCTTCGGGATTCACTCGTTCCGTTTTCAAGTGAATGAAAAACGAAATCTACGTCATATACAAAACGGAAACTGTGAAATCTACTACCGGTTTAGCTGTACAAAAAACAGCCATTTTAAAATACATTTCTGGTTAACCACAGCAATCTACGCGCTTTTCGTCGAAAATGAAAAAAGGACCTAATTGTGTAGGCGTCAGAATGTCACAGGCTTTCCCGTCCAAATGTCACAGATAAGTGGCAAAACGTAAAATCAAGCCCGGACAGAGATCCAGGGTCCATCAAGGACTCTTTTTTTTAATTTAGCAAAAACAGAATTTACTTTTATTTTTGGATTTACTTCACGCATTTTGACTTTGCAAAATAGACAAGCAGACTTCGCAATGAAAGCACTACGCTGTCAGATGTTTCATAGCAGATAACACAAGGATGGGCGGTTTCAACAGATAACACCTAGGATGTTAGCTCTTATGCTTCCCAATCGTTACGAACTGAAACGTCATGCATAACAAGAATAGCCAGGAGGAGCAGAAAACCACAAAAAAGTCATTTTTTCGACTCTTCCTGGATGCTTGTTATGTATAACGTTTGCAAAATCACAAGAGATAATATCCCAAGTGTTATCTGTTGAAACGGCGCATCCTTGTGTTATCTGTCACGAAAATTCTGTCAGTGTACCGAACAGTGTTTCAGAAAAACCTCATTTTTTTGAAAACCTTAATGTTTGTTGATGATTGACTTTGGCTTGTGCCGTTGGTCTGATAACACCCTTATAATTTGTTTATAATTCTTTGACATTCTTTGTTTTCGATGCTGGTTAGTTTATTCATGTTGTTTTGTTAGTTTGTTTGTTGTTGTTTAGTTGTTTTTTTTTCGTTATTTATCGTGTTGCTTCTTTCTGTTCGGGTAATAAAGAACATTCATTCATTAATTCATTCAATGAGGCGATTCGAACTTCAACTCTAGCTGATACCAACTGAGTCACTTCTACAATAACTGTTCTGCGTTCCACGAAACAAAATTGAACGTTAGGCCTACAAATATAGCCTACAGAAGATGGCGCTTGTGGTCATCTACATACGTCCGTTACTCCCTCCTTCTATTCACTTCTGAACTTGACTCTCATGAGAATCAGAGATCGCCAATGACTGCTCGTGTTGTTTGAAGGCCTTTTAACCAACCCTCGCAAAGTTAACTCATACCCCCGCCGCCCCAGCCCAAAAGCTGAGAGCCCCAAAACCAGCGCAAAACTTTCCAAAACCAAAACAGTCCGGGCTAAAAATCAACCGGTACCGGGATTGTCATATCGCAAGAAGTGTTGCAATTTACAATAGCTCATAGTACCGTTTACTTTATTTTTCATGTTATTTATTGTTTACTGTACGTAATGTTTGACAAGTAGCCCTTATTGGCTTGTCTACACTTTGGTTTTCATCAAATAAACATCTCATGTAGGCTACTTTTTCGCTAAAAGTAACGTTGCAAACATGTTTACTCTTATTTTAACATAAACGTAACAGCCTACCTTAAAGCACAACTCTTACTAGAAATGATCTATCTACGATGGAATGCCTCAGAAATATCGTTTTCGACTATACCACTACTCACTGTAAAAAAAAAAAATTGCAGTATTTGCTACTGGGATTACTCTTGTCTTTATTGAGATAAGATTACCCCTCATTCGGATTAATTTTATTCCAATAGAGATGAGGTTAATCCCAGTAGCAAATACTGCATCCTTATTCGGAGGAACTTTTTACAGTGCTTTCCACGTGAAATTAGTGATTTTCTTGTTAGCGCCTGTCGACTCTATCCAGCCTTCGCTTTCTTTGACGCGGCTGCTGGACGCAAAATATTTGAAAAGGAAATGCGCCGTGGTTACAAAATGTGAAAACCAGGCAAAACAAAAGAAGTTAAAAATAGAACACATGCGTAATGATCTACCATGTTTTCCAAAATTAAAAAGAACACTCTGGAGCTCCTCAGATCCTCTTATGTGTGAAAGAGCAGTCGGCTGACTTTAAAGCTTTCGGTGTGCGATTGGAAGAACTCGGCTCGGCCGAAGAAGCGCTATAAAGTCGAGATACAAAACAGAACAACTGGGAAAAGCGGGGATTTCCGGAGCTTACAATTCCACAAGGGAGCTATTGATAATGTAAGAGGCAGAATAAGGAAGAGACGTCCTTTAAGACTCATAACACTAATTTTCTGCAATGTCAACGGATGGTGTGTTATCTCGAATCTTTTGATTGTGCATCCGTTTGTTATAGAACTTCTTGACAGTTCAGCAATTAAAGTATGCTTACTAACCTGGTAACAATTCCCTGAAGTCTGTGACATAATCTCCTGTCCAGGCCCTGGCTTGATTCAGTGCCACCTCCAATTCGAACGGCTGAAGAATTGGCTTAAAAAAATCCTTCGAGTCCAACATAGAATTTTCTGGACACGCCACCAGCACAAACACATCAATTTCCGGAAAATTTGCCAATTTCGCCGGATTCACTTTTCCGACCGCAAAAATGTACGATTTCCGGCCGGCTTTCCGGATAAGCTCTTTCAGCCGGTTTATGGACTGAAGATAGTCCGCGACTCCAAGGGTTCCGACTAGAATTCCGATCCGCTCTGCGTCTCGTGCTTTTTCAATTAAATAATATCGCTTCATTAATATTTTATTCACATTTAATGTTTCGTGCCGGGCCGTTTTGCGCTTGGGGGAGTAGGTCATGAAATCTGATTTGCTAAAATTCATCAGCATATTGTTCAGAGTGAGACCCTCCTCGCCCACATAAAAGATCGAGTAGTCTTCGGCCGGACTTCCGAGATCGAATTTCCTGCCGCATTTCCGGATTGCGCCGGATGAGCTTCTGTCCGGAAGATCCAACTCGGAGACGACTAGGTGAGGATACTCGGCACGCAGCTTTTCACGGAACTCCCCTGTGGAAACGTTGGATGAGTTAGTATCAAACTGAAGACTATTAATCAAAGAAAGGACTTATTATAAATAAATAACTTTGGGAGTTAAAGGACCCCTCGCACTATTTACTCATCAACTTACAGTATTTTAAAATATTTGAATACTTTAAAACTAGGCTGTGCTTTCAACAAATAATCCACGGTTTTGGCTGTTTTAAGCCTTTTTCGAGACCCGTTGACTTATAGCGAAAACAGGGAAACAATTTACATAACCGGTTTTTCCGATGGAAAACTTCTCGCAGACAACCGTCGACAGCGTGATACACATCGAAGGTAGCAAAACACGGCAAGTGAGAAAATCAGCGTCGTTTTGGTAGAGGGGTTAGAATGTACCGTACAAAATTGGGGTCTCCGTGTTTACAAATATACGGAGTGGTTATGGAAGTAGGTTGCGTTAGTATTATAGGTAAGACAGGTCCTTTAAGTATTTCTAACCGGACGGCCGGGTCTCAATCAGTCTATAGATATTCCTTCAGCCCAAGCTGACTGCGAATCATATCTGAAGGTGCAAAACGGATAAGTAGCTACATTTATTAGAGCTATATTTCGGCCCTTCTTGGCAAGGGTCCTCTTCAGGCTCAAGCTGAAAAAAAAACTTGTGGAAAAACAATAAAAGATTCTTCCTTAAATATCTGATTTTGTGAACTTCTTCTCTGAAAATTGGTTGGGGTTAAAGCTGGTGCTGTGATTTCATTCTGGACACGGCTGCTGTTTTTGCTGTTCGATTGGGTCGTCGAAAGGGTAGAGATTTTTCTGCATTTTGGATTTGGAGTCACCTGTCTCTTCTTCTTCTGTCCGGATAAGATGGATACTTGTTGGCCGCATGTATGGGCGATTTATAGTTCCGTACTTCGGTGTTATATGTTCCTTCAGCCGAAGCTGACTGCGAATCATAGTTGACGGTGCAAAACGGATAAGTCAGCTACATTTTATTAGAGCTATATTTCCATTCAGGCTCAAGCCGCTCAAGCTGGAAAAAGAACTTGTGGAAAAACAACTGAAGATTCTTCCTTAAATGACACCTGAACAATGAAACCATACTTGAACACACCATGGAGAATGCATTTACAGACATGGCCACGGAGTGCATTCTTCTCCTGAGCGTGACGTTTTCAAAATAGGGATGTTCGTTTCTTGAGGTTTGCACATGCAGACTCCAAGACAAAAAGCGCCATTCATTCAAATCTTGTGCAGCGCTGGCCGGATCGTATTGGCATTTCTTCTAGATATACGTTTGGGCTTAGTTAAAAAATAGTCCAGAAGAAGGGTTGATTGGAGACATTTGTTCATTTCTAAAATTGTTCGGTACCGAAATAAGGACAGATGCAAAATGGAGCAAAAATCATAGCTTGGAAACACCATTTCGTATTTGGATTGGGTTTTCTGCCGGCAATGTTAACGGAAGTCATACAGATAGGGATGATACTTGGTACTCTTCATTCAGGTGTCCTTTAAATATCTGCTTTTGTGAACTTCTTCTCTGAAATTGGTTGGGGTTAAAGCTGGTGCTCAATCACTCAATCAGTCTATTTCACGCTCGATTGGTCTTTGAATCCGGTAATAGTCAATAAGCGAAACAAACCCAACGATTTTTGTTTTAAATTATTTCTTACGGCATTAAGGCAACTAGACTTATCTTACAGCAAGATGGGCAAACACTAGCATCAAGCCCTCCACATACACAGAAATTTCTTTGAATCTGGATACTATAATGATGAAAAATTCAAAAAATGACACAGGCGATGTTTTCGTTTTTTTTGTTCGTCCTTCAATTCTTGTTTTTTCCTATCCTTGCTAGATATTTGTAGGTCGTATGAAGTAAATCCGTATTTCAATATAGGCTATTATGGATAGAATTTAACCTAGCCTCAAGCCACACCCCCCCCCCCCCCACCCCCCAAGACAGGTTTTGCGCCAAGAGGACATTTCAGAGCTGATTAGAATTTTCCCATTTCCTCATTAGAAAATAGCATCAGTCAAGCCTTTTTTTTTTCAGTCCCAGGCGTAACATCCAACTTCACGGCATGGCTGGAATGTCGGAACGTGCCCACAATGTTCTCTCCGTGCCACAGTATGTTCCGTTCTCAGTGAATCCCACTCTCGTCCAAGGGTTCTCTTTATTTGTTCTTAGCTTTTATACTTCGCTCCATTGTCCTACTTTCTGAAACCAAATGAAAAAAAAAAATTCGTTTCCGTTGAAAAGAACCGATTCGAAAGACAATTTTGCAGCCAATCCCCGATATTTCAACTACGGATTTGCTTCCATTTGATGCTAGATTCAGCAAAGCAAATCCGATTACACGTTCGTGTTATCTCTTTATTCGTTCTTACTTTACTACTTCACTCCACTATTCTGCTTTGTGAAACCGGATAAAAAAAAATATTCCTTTCCGTTGAAAAAACCGATTCGAAAGACGTTTCGCAGCCACTGCGCCATCTTTCTCATCTATCTCCAATATTTTAACTACGAACTTACTTCCATTTGATGCTAGACGGCAGCAAAATCAATGTGATGACGTGTTTGTTCCGAAGCGCGATTTTCACTTACTTTTCTTTCCCTCCGTCGTTCTTAACAACAAAAATACAATACAAAAATAAACAATTAAGCATTAAAGTTGAATAACTGGCTAGAAAAATCAACTTACCCATATATTCATCGTAACGTACGTCATAGAAGACCAGGAATTTCTTATTCCTATCCTCCACCACGGACTTAAACGACTCAACCGCTGCTTGGATATCCAAGGGGAGTTTTGTGAATACGTACAGAACAGGGATGCGTCTCGTCGGGCTTAGGCAGGAAACCCCGAAGTGAATCAGAGAGTCGGCATTGACGTGTTCTGCAGCTATTTCGTCGACGCAACAGCTAAAAATATACTTTCCGAGTTTTATGAAGGACGGTCTCCGAGGGTCTTAGAATTCCTTCAACTGAGAGATGGAGACATGATTTAAAAATTGACTTTTGACCATGAAAGTTTGGACTTGGAACTTCAACGCAAGAAAATCAACAGGCCTGACACTCGCACACTTGCCCATTCAAACGAAGTCAAATTAAGCAGCTAATACTACGGAGCTATGCTGACTCGTTTGTGCTCTATTTTATCGGTGCGCTTAACAGTCCTTATTGACATTGACCATTGTATGTATTTGTTCTAGAAAGTTTTATGTTGCAGTGAAGTGAACTGCAAATTAAAAGAGAGACGAAGTAATTTATATTCATTCCCGACAAAAAAGCACTCCAGAAACACAACCAAAACTTGTATATAGTGCTAAAAAAAATATTTTGCTCACGAATCATAGACGACACATATTTAAGTTTTTGCAGTCCTGCTTCCATAAGGACATGTAAAAGTGTATTTTTGGAAACAAGCTGCAGGACCCTGGAACAGCATTACCGAAGATGCAGTTAAAGTTTAACTGAAAAGGGCAGAGATAGGACAGTCTTGTTACCCCTCACATATTCACTTAAAGAGGCTTGAAGACGCGATGAAAATGCGTTACTTCGTTGGTCCGCTATTCACGAATAATCAGTTTTCAAATAGTGGAATGTCCCTGTCCGATTTATGGAACTACCTGTGTCGTATGCTTGACGAAAATGATTTATGATTTTTTTTTGTTCAGGCACTAAGCAGCCTTCACCAAGCTTATCACCGCCCACTTAAAACCCGCGTTTATGTCCGGATTCAAATATTCCTCTTCACAGTAGAATTTGCGCTGTGGGGACAGCCGTAGATATTCTGAACCTCACTACTAGAGCAGATAGTGGAAAATAAGAAAATCTCTTAGCAGAATCCAAATAACTCAGTTTATTTAACTAAATGATACAAAAATAAGTTTGCTTTTCAGTTAAACTTTAATGCTGCATCGACCGACACTTTCAAGTGAACAGTAGACAAGTTTTCCAACCCTGCTCAGGACGATTATTCCTGGTCGTTTTATGATATGTACAAGAGAAGGTTTGTTAACGAAGCAATACAGATGCAACATATTGTTATACCTTTTCTTCTTTTTTTAAAGGTGCCCTGAATTTTTTTTTTTTTTATTCTTTTGTTTACTAATGTACATCCAGTAAAATGTCTGTATTCTTGGTATGAATGATCAGTTGCTTAATGTTTCGGTAACTGTTTGTAAATGTGTGTTCGATTCTGTACTTCCTATTCGGTTGGAGGATATAAATAAATAACAGTAACGATTGTAACAAACAAAAGCTTACACTTTAAAAAAAAATCTTGCAGTATTTGCTACTGGGATTAATATTGTCTATACTGAAATAAGATTATTTCTAATTCGGATTAACCTTATCCTAGTAGAGATAAGATTAATCCCAGTAGCAAATACTGCAGCTAACTTTAATCCTTTCTCCGAGAAACGTTTTACAGTGTACCTGCCATATGAAGTGTCTCCAAGGATGTAAACTTCAAGGCCATCGCTTTGCTTCTCTATCCTGAGGGCAACATCTGGGGCATCAACTAACAGATCATCTGGAAACTGGAGAGCAACCTAGGAAACCAAAACTCTATCAACTAAGTTGTACTACACCCACAATCATTTGCCATATCAAAGGGCAGATACCGAAGAGCAGAGATATTTGGGCTTAGTTCATTCCTTGCCTGCACTGCAAAAAAAAACTTGCAGTATTTGCTACTGGGATTAATCTTGTCTCTAAAGAGATAACCTTATCTCTAATTCCGATTAAGCTTATCTCAGTAGAAATAAGATTAATCCTAGTAGCAAATACTGCAGTTAACTTTAATCCTTACTCGGAGAAACTTTTTACAGTGTAAGTTGTACTACACCCACAAGCATTTGCTGTTACAAAGGGGAGATATGGAAGAGGAGAGATATTTGGGCTTAGTAATTTTAATTCTAATTTGGGCTGGTAATTTTTACCGACTGTTTTTGTAGAAAAAACGACTGTTTTCAAGAAAAAATGACAGTTTCAAGAAAAAATGACAGTTTCGAAAAAACTGATTTCCAGAAAAAACGACTGTTTTGACGAAAAATCGACTGGTTTTCGGAAAAATTGACTATTTTAACGAAAAAAAAATCAACTGTTTTGGCGAACGGTTCGGAGAGTTGGAGCCCCCCCCCCCCAGAAACTTTTTTGAAATGTACAAAACCAAACGGGTGGACATAATAGAATGCAAGTTGGACAGTACCGAGTTTATGCAGCCTTGATTTGTTATTTGGCGTCCGGAGCGGATCCGAAGGAAGCGGGAACCGGAAACTTGCAGATACGTCATGCTCCAATTCCAGTCAAACTTGATGGACAGGAAGAGGAAATGTCAGAGATGCGAAGTTTATGTTTTTCCTAGTTGTATTCAGCCACAGTGGGGAGAGTTGGAAGGTGAGTCCTGGAAATGTTGGTCAAACAAGTGGAAATTGTGTGTCATATGCCCTAGATGACATATTTAAGGGTTCGGACCGGACCAGACCACGGTGTGGGGGGGAGGGGGAGTTACCGCAAAATAAAAAAAAATGCTCGCAGGTTTTGAGTAAAACTTGATAGGTTGTAAGAGAAAATGCTTTAGATAATCTATTTAGGAGTCCAAACCAGACTCGGCCATGGTAGGGGAGTTGGAAGGGGGTATCGGAAATCGTGTGTCACATCTATGGACCAAACAAGTGGATGAATTGTGTCGAAATTTGGAAGGCAGAAAAGTAAGATAGCCTAGATGATCCCAGGCGGTGCTGAAAATGCTAAGACTTGAGTGAAACTAGATATCCCCTTTTTAGGTCTGAACCGCATTTTTGGATGGCGGGGTATGTTGTGACCATGAAAATAAATTGGTTGACCAACCTCTTTTTGCCCACTAATTTGGACTTTTTATGCGACCGCACAGAGCAAGGATCTCCAAGAAATTATTGGCAGCATTAGTTTATCTAAAATGCAACAGGGGTATTGGCATATACTTATGGAAATTTTATGTGCGTTTTTATTATCAGAAATATAATCAGCTTACTTTTCATTAATGTCCCGTAGTTTGACTTTGTTTGAATAAATGTTTCCAAGTCAGCTTGGGCTCAAAGAATATTTATAATGTCCCGTAGTTAGGCTAGAAACGTAATTCCTCACTCAATCTAGTAAAATAGACATTCCTGGTCTTCGTCTTAAGACCAGAGCTAAATTCTTGGTCTTGGTCTCAATACCAGGGCTAAAATCTTGGTCTTGGTCTTAAAGCCAGTGCAAAAATCTTTGTCTTGGCCATGGTCTTAACGTTCTGGTCTTGTCAACATACTGGAACATATACATAGCACACCCCATATTATAGCCAGCACAAACAATCTCCAAACCCATCCCATGGGCGAGAGCGCTCTGTGTAAACACCCTAATGGGCTGAAAAGGATGCACAACAAACTGAGCAACAAAGATCACAGTATTGTCAACAAGAACAGTCTGTGGCTGAAATACACTTTATTTTACATAAGTTACCTATGGCTGATGTACAGGAGCTATTGCCAACCTAGAATTATGTGACTAAAATTGGCCTCAAAAACGTTAAAAAAAAATCTACAGTCCTAACTAGGGTCTAGGTCATTAGATTTTACTTCTTGGCAGTTCGGATCTAGCAAGGACTGTAAAGAAATTTCTGGTAAATCTCGAGGTTGGGTACCTCTCTTGTACTAGCACCTGGTCAATGCTGAGTCAATGGCCTACTGACAGTGCTTACAGAAGACTGAGAAGAGGTATGCTTATTTGAATGTCTGCTAACAGTGGACTGTTGCTTAAGAAAACAGTTAAGCCAAAGCAGGCAGCACAGCATTCAGCTTTTATTGCAAAATACAAAATACTCAGGTTTCATAAATATCTGAATGTTTTGGGCTTTAGCCTATTTGTCTCTGTTTCTTTTTTCAAGGTTCCAAGCGCTCACAAATTGGCACCTAGCAGTCAAAAATTAAACACATTGTTTTAACATTCAAGGAATTTTATCTAAACACAACTTTTCCAGTTTAATTCTGCAACAGAGAGATTACTGACGCGACGAGAGATTACTAACGCAGTTCACTTTTCGTGATATTACAAAGTTTGTTATTTTCCTTTTTCAATTTGACTTTGTTATAAGCAAGAAACTAAGCCTAAGTAAAGACAGATTTAGAGAGGTGTTCAAATAAGCATACTATAGTATCTGAAATGATTGGTTTTCATCATATTCTTCAGTGCATTACAAAGATGAGATCATGTTATTTAAAAAAAAGATGAGATCATGTTATTTTAAATGTGCAAAGCACCTCCTCCACTTGTCCAAATCATGCCACAACCATACCTTGACGTGCACTGAGAAGTTGAAAATTGAAGATAGCCCACAAGTGTTAACCTTTTGGATTTGGATGTTTCTTTGTCGCTATAAAATATCATTGACAACAGAGCCCAACCAGCGCATGACCTTCTCCGCTGCTTCCTGGCCGCATATTGAAAATTAGTGTCTTTTTCTGTGTCTTTATGTGTTTTATTTATTTTCTTTCATTTACTGCAATTCTCTGAAATGGGGGGTTATCAGTTATAAATAAATTACTTATTTACTTAAACTTAGGTCACCTCTACACCAATACAACTGTATGATACAGCCAGGGTATCGTTCTGGTATCAGTTAGCTCATTTTTTACAGGGTCTGAGTTTCTTAGCTTGCTACCTTTTTAAATTTGTTTTCTTTAATCCATTCCAAACATCTTGAAAGCTCATATTCAGCATCTATTGCTTCATCTGCCTCTGCTATGTTGGGATCAGGCCTTGGCTCTGAAGCAGGCAAGACCTGGACCATCTGGGAAGCTGCATCTGTGCTAAAAGCGAGGGACATGCCTAGGGATTTTAAACTTTTTGCCAAATGAGTTGACAATAGTTGACTTGTTACTAGCCGCAACTTGCCTACTAGTCACACCTACTAGGTTACTAAACATTTCTCTCAGATGTGTCTCCTCTTGGTCTTCTATCATTCGGGCTATTTTTCAAAGTTATCTGTTTAACATAATGTGGACCGACTTTACTCACAATATAGCCTATTTAAAGTCCCTCCCAATTTCCTCGTTCCGATTAGTGAGCGAAAGCGAGAAACTTTCAGTAAAGTAAAATTAGCTATCAGCATTCTCATGCTATACTCTTGATATGACTCCTTGCCGATGCAGAATCGCCGGGTGCCTAGCGGAAGAGCCGGAAGCGGTATCGCATCTGCACCCAAAGATTGCCGTAATTGGTTAACACAAGTTTGAGTTGTTGAGGTTGAGTCGTTAGTGAGACGTTTACTCGTTCTTCCTAACGATCGATCCTGACGTGTTTTGGACTTAATCATCTGGTGATATAGAGTATTCGGAAGAGTGGGCTTGGCTGTATCCGAGACTCAAGCAACCCCAATGACGTTATTCCAGGGGGGCTTCGCTTTCCAGTTCCAAGGGGGTACTCGCAGATAAAAAAATTCATAATCTGAACACTTTATGAACAAGGAAACTCATCCTCAGTTAATTCGTTTTAAGCCGAGACACATGATTGCTCGAGAATTGTTTTCAATGTCGATTTGAGCGTAGGCCGTTTCTTAGAATCAGCGTGTATCTGAACAGACACAGAACACTGGTTTCTAGTGTAATTTTTCATAGAATTACAGATTTCGGCTGAAATGCCATGTACCACTCACTTTTGCGTCGAAGTACCATAAGTGGCTGATCGCCACTTATGGTACTTCGGTTCGACCAAGACGATAAAACTTGGCAGGTGTATTATAGGGACCCAACCAGATTGACTTTAACATTTCTTACACCCGACCATTCTGGGAGGACTGGAGGGGGGAATCTGGAACCTTAAGGCATGGCTCACTACCGAACCAGTGATCAGATCTGATTATAACTTGGTAATTAGCAAGAGCTAATATTTAAGATTTTCCCAGCATTCCGCCATGTTTCGGGTTCCCCTTCCCTCCCCCAAGAGATCATCGGATCTCACTGAATCACTTCACGTGCCCAACGCATCTGCCAAATCTCTTCTTCGTTCCAGACGCGTAAGTCAGGGGCGTAATCTTGTTGGGGGGGGGGGGGGGATTGGTCCCCTGGTTTTGCAAAACACCCTCAATTGACCAGGAAAAGTCTTTAGATGAGCAAGAAAATTTTATTTTTCCACTGCACTGGGAATGTCACTCGCGACCTATTGTCAGTGTCGCTAAATAGTAGAGTGAGCAAACCGTGATTTTTCAGGAAGCCACAGTCTGTGTTACGATAAAAAATAAAGTTTTACTTCAGTGTTTTCCATCGGGTCCAGCAAGATCTGCAAGCTCACATGACACTTGCATATGGCCGAAATGGGCCCAAACCTACAAATGTTAGTTTTTAGGACATGTGCTTGCAATCTACCAGGCTCACTTCCAGCAAGTTCATCCGCTTGGGAGGTGAGCATCTCACAGAACTCCATATTCCCCCTCCCTTCACAACACACAGGTATGAGGACTTCCACCAAATCGCCCAACGGACCTGTCGAGCGTCTTGCGCAGTTGTCGTTGTAATGAGAAAATAGATATTCCAAGGAAAATGTAAAGATATTTCCTTATCCGTCAGCACTTGAGGATGCCACAAGGTTTTGAGAACTCCTGCCCGGCTTATAACAAATGTAGGGATTATGGCCGTCTTGCCCGCCAAGTTTCGCGCTGATGTCTCAAATGCAGTTTGACATATTGGCATTCCTTGCTATTTCCGGGACCCCACTCTCCAGTCTCCATCCCTCACAGTGCCGGGCCAGGTCCAGATTAATAAACGGCAGAGTACGTCATTACTGAATACCTATAGCATAGCTGACCATGCGCTTATCCAAAACAAACATGTATATGTTCGTTACGACAAAAAAACAAATTTCGGACACAGTTTTTGGTGTATATGTTGTTTGTTTTTAGTTAATTACTCATGTATTTCAGGTTTACCTACGCAAGATTTGCATCTACGAACGCGAAGGGGGCCCGAAACGACGCCGCTGCCCCCCCCCCCCCCTGAAATGACACCCTTGGACAGACCACATGTCTTGGAATTTCTAAGTAGGGGCGTAATTTTGTCAAAATCCTGAGGGGGGGGGGGAAAGTTGGAGCCGATTTTCCCAAGTCAAGTGAAAATGAGCAGTTTTATTTCAAGAAGAAAAACGTAATAACAACAAAGAAACAAAGAGATATTTTACTATTCGACCAAGGCGAAACGACGCTTCTTCAAAATCGCGAAACTGTCCACTGCGCGATTGACGTCAAGCTTCTTCGCTTTTTCACCCGTGACTTCTCACCAGTCTTATAACCCGTTTTTGAACTAACCAGTGTCCGGTTTTATCTCACCGGTGCGGACTAACCAGAACATGCTCATGAAGCCCGGCTTCAGCGAGGAGTTAGCCAGTTTTCATCAACTAACAGGTGAACCAAAAAAACGCGTTCCAAGGGAAGAACCGGACACTGGTGACTAAACACCAGAGACAGCCCGGAGTGCAACGAACGCAGCTATAGACATGCGAAGATACTTTTTTACGCGTTTCATACACGAAAAGAATCGTTCGTTCAATGCAGTCGACAAAGGAAGCGACAGAATTAGGTCAAACGCCTCAAGGACCGAACGGAGTGCTTCCTCCATGCATATCGCTATAAAAGTTTCAAGGCTTCCGTGTTCCAATCTTACCATAAAGACAAAGGTATACTAAAGAAAACCGATCTGTTTCTGTGGATGCTTGAATTTTGTAGGCCTATCTTAGTTTCGAAGACGCTAAATTTCAGCTGGGGGGGGGGGGGAAATATCAAGCTGGGGTCTGGGGGGCAGTTGCCCCCCCCCCCCCCCTTCCCCATAGCAAATTACGCCCCTGTAACGGATGGCAAAATTGGTGTTTTGTCAAAAGCGAGTACCGTCTCAACAAAAACGTAATATGTCAGAAAACTGAGAAGCGAGAACACAGAGTTCAGATAAAAAACGCAACTAATATCCATAAAACAAACCTCAATCAGCGCCATCTTCCTCTTCCTGCTCATCCAGTTCTTCCATATCGCGGAAAGTGACATGTTCTAAGCCCGGCGGCGCCCGAACGTTTAGCTCAAATATAGAGGGAATGTGACCTTTCTTGGAAGGGTGTGAGTGGGGATGAGGCACGTCTTCCAAGTTGTGGAGAGCCTCGTCCCGTTTTGACCGGTTGAAGTCTCCGAGGATATCTTTTGGCGCGGTTTCAAGATGCTGAAAATGAAAAGCACATAAAAAATAATATAAGAAGTAAGACCTCTACACAGCAGAATAACACCAGTGCCCCCCCTCCCCCCCCCCCCGCTGCCCCATAGCAAATTACGCCCCTGTGTCTAAGGTGAGGCCTGGCTTTCTGCCTAAGTTATAGCCTACAGTTATCAACTACACGTGATGGGGTCCTTGGGTCATGTAAGACACGTGGATGTTCAATCACGCGACAGATCTCTCGTGGGAAACAACCAATCACGAGCCGCCTAATCACCTGAGCGTCTTGAACAACGTCTCTTGACGTTGATTTCTCTTTTACGTTTATGTGATTTCTGGCGAGAAGTTTGAAGTGCAAACAAGTCATTTCTAAGATTGTTAAAATGTACTGCAATCTCGCAAGCATTTTTGCCATCTTTGTGGCCCTACTGCAAATATGTGCGGTATTATCCCAGTTGGACTATTATAAAACTTTGGGTGTTGACAAAAAAGCTTCTGAAAGAGATATCAAGAAAGCATTCCGGAAGCTGGCCATGAAATATCATCCCGATAAGAATAAGGAGGAGGGAGCAGAGGATAAATTCAAGGAGATTGCTGAAGGTGAGAGGATCCAGTAGGGTTGTCCCTGGGCTATCCAGAGCAATCCAAAGGATGTTAAGCTTGATTTACAGGAAGGGTACCTGCTGGGTATCTGACGTTGTTTATACACTATGTCAGTTTTTGCTGCAAAAATGTGAAAACCAAATGTAAATGCTGTCCTCACTGTGACTACTTTTCTGATCATTTTGTAAGTCATGGCAAGGAATTCGAGCTAAGGTTAGAATGAGGTGATCTTGTTTGAAATGTTTAACTGTACTACTGTAGAAGAGAACTATTGAAGCAATATTTATTTATCCAATATGTAAACCACTCAATTAAATTAGCTTCAGTCTACTACGTTTGTCATAATTGTTCGTTCCTTTTTAAGCCAGACAGATTATTCTGCAGGAAAGACTTCTCTGGAAATTTGAAATCTTGTCTGAGGTTGGATACCCCTCCCATAGTAGTGAGTGTAATGGTGCAGGTTAACAAATTGTAGAGATAGTTTTGGCTTTGTGAGAAGGAAAAGAAGGTCGGGACCAGTCAACCACAACAAACCCCTAAATTTTTTTAGTACCCTATGCCAGCTGTCAGATATATTTAGCATTTTGCATAGACTATGCCTAATGCTGGACATCCCATGCCAAATGTTGGATACCTGTTCCAGTCATACACAAATCCTCAATTTTTGGGCATGGTGCCCCAAGGTCTGGGCATGCCTGGGTGTGAGGCAGAGGGCATGGTGCCCTTACTTTGGGGCACCATGCCCTGGAGCATGGGCATGGTATCCCTGTGAAATTTGGTTAAACTTAGACTTGCTACAAACCTAAATAGGGTCTTCTTCCTGTCCTAGATCAAAAGATACCTGATTTTACTTTATATCCAACCCCATTTTCCAAGTTTCAAAATGCTAGAGCACTTCCAAGATACATAGAGTTTTTTGGAGGCCACTTCTGTCTATTGGGTTTACTCTATCCTTTTTCAGAAATTTGCTGCTAGGTACCATGGATGAGGCAAGCTTTTCAATCTGTTCACTTGAGCAAATATTTCCTTTAGATTGTTTGCCTTTTATTGTATTTATTTTGAGTGATATTTTTTTTACTATGTTAACAATTGTTATCGAAACTCACTACACTCAAAAATACAATAAAAGGCCAACAATCTAAATGAATTTGGAAGGGAAGGAAATTTAATTCTCTAAAGGAAGAAAATTTAAAAGCTTACCACATCCATTTTACCTACCGATCACTATCTGAGAAGGATAGAGTAACCTAGCGGTGAAAACCTGGGAAAGGATTGAGTAGCCTAGTGGCAAGTACCTGGAAAAGGATAGAGTAAAGTTAAACCCACTAGGAAAGAAGTGGCCTCCACAAAACTCTATGGGAATTTAAGTGCTCTAACATTTTGAAAATGAGGTTGGATAGAAAGTAAACTCAGGTACCTTTTGATCTAGGACAGGAAGAAGACCCTATTTAGGTATGTAGCCAGTCTCAGTTTAACCAAATTTCACAGGTGTACCATGCCCAAAAGTTGAGGATTTGTGTATGACTGACCTGTTCGTACCCTAACCCTGACCTAACCTGCTAAGGGTGAAGACTGATTGATCGATTTCTGAGCTTCAGTCAAATCATCAATACTTTATCCGGTTAGAATATCTAGCATTTTACATAGTGTTTCCAGCTTTAGGCATAGGGAATGCCAATTGCTAGACATACCCAGTGTTTGGCATAGGGCATAAAACAGTCAAGGTTTTGGGGTAGACTGGTCGGTACCCCTAGTGGCAACTCCTTTATTATGGGCAGTACAAACAATCTGCAAAGTTGCTTCAGTCACGGGAGCATTCCACATGGCGTCCCAAGCTCTAGATTATGCATCCAGAGTATTGCATTGTTATTTTTTTCTACTAACTGCTTCTAGCTGCAACCTGGTAACTGGCAAGGACCCTTACCAAGAAGGGCTGAACTATTGCTGGTGTATCTTGTATCAATTAGTCCCATCAAGTGTCCTACCGTATATAGCCTACCAAGCATCTGAACAGGCTTCCAGCTAATGCTATGGTATGTTCCAGAAGCTGTAATACTTTCTTCAATGTCAAGAGCAGTAGTAGTAAAATATATTTTTGACCAGTTCTATATCATTAGTGTGAATAGTGTGCAGATAGTTTAAGGGATAAAGAAGAAAAAAAGTTATCTAGATATTGTAGAGGCTGTATTCCTTTGGACTGTTAATGAACATGTAACATTTTTTACCTAAGTGGGTAAAGAAATACCCCCAAAACACACTCAAATGTTCTTAGCATTTGTCACGAACTTCTTTGATCCACCAGTAGTTGACTTTTACTGCAGAAGAGGAGGGATATCTTACCATCTCCAGTTATCTAACATCAACAGACCCCCTGGTCTACTTATGGGTGAGACTGATCGTCCAGGCAGCCTTTCAAGAACAAGAACAGGGTTCTTAAGGTGAAGCACTTGTCTAACATATTTCAGATAGCAGTACAACACCTCTTTCCTCACTTAGTAACCTTTAAATGGTAATTTCAGAACATGTTAAGTCATGATTTTGCTCAAGTTTACTGACAAACTCATGAGATTAGGTCCAGCTCGAAATAGCCATCAGATGTCATATTTATAGTTTTCCTGCTCTCCAAAACTGCAATAAGTAGCAAGTCGAAAGTGAGAATTGAAAATGCATTTGCTTTCTTCAAACTTGTAGTTAATAAATAAAACAACTTGTAGGCAAAGGGTGTTATCCTGTCCCCTATTGTGAAGGTATCTGTTACAAGCTTATCTGTATTCTTAATTTATTTTTCAGCGTATGAAGTTCTTTCGGACGCAGAGAGGAGGAAGCAGTACGACATGCAAGGATCCAGTGCATTCCACTCGGGGGGCCAGGGAGGACGTTACCATTTTGACATGAGCCAGTTCATGAAACAGTTCCATACTGACTTCTCTGATTTCGGTTTTGATTTTGGACATCATCACAGTGACTTTGGAAAGGCTGGTCATCATGGGTCGGTTCATGAAAAGATGCAAGGGTTCTTTAACCTAGATGATTTCTTCGTAAGTATGGCCCTTCACTGATGTTTGTTTAACCAACAAGACTGGCTGTTAGAGTAACATGTCAACAGTAAGCCGTAGTCCAGTTTTTGTAGTGTTCTGTTTGTACTGGTGACCGTCAGATCACTTTCAGGTATAAGAGTGGTGTAATTTTATTTCTCGGCTGGTAATGACCATAGCGCTCACCTACCAGGATAATTTGGAACTTTCGTTACAAAACGGAGAGGGTGGAATGAATAGGTTTGATTGTTAATGTTTTCCGTGTTAATATTCATTCATGCATGCTCAGAGGAAGTATTGGCCGATTGTTGGTAAATCAAGAGAAACAGAGTTGTCTGCCGTGGGGTCTCGGCTTCGTCTTTACGATACTTTGGCCGATGGAAGACTTTTATTTTACAGGGATTTAAACATGGACAGGTGTCAGGTTGAGATGGAATATGGGTTTAAGATGTAGTGTTGTAAGGAAATGTATGGGAAAGATGTAGCAAAATATGGTCCTTACACTATGTCTAACGTGTGGCAGTTGTATGACAGTATGCCTCACCTCTTGCCACATGTGAAGGGTCCACATTCCAAAATGAAGTGGATGATCTTCGGGTGGGGCGTGAGCAGTAAGTAAAATGGTTTTGTGGGAGGAAATGGTTCATAGATTTTTCTTAGTCGAAATTGATGAGTGTGGGTATGTAAAATTGATGTCTTTCTGGATGTGTATATCTAATAGTGGAGGCCTTGAGTTGTGAAACTTTTTTATTTTATTTTTTCTCCCTAGTGTGTGTAAATGTACCATATATATCCATATTTTTTTAGGGCAATGATATGTTCGGGGATCTTGGTGGCGATACGCGTTTCTCATCTTCATCACAGGCATCATCTCGCTCATGTAAAACGGTGACGCAGCGAATGGGCAATGTTGTTCAAACATATACAACCTGTTCTTGATTGCTGTATAATCTAGTGAACTTGTGTGATGTTGGTGAAAATTGGCATCTGGTGGCGACCTCAAGGTGATAGTCTGAATATAGACTGGATTCGAGAATGCTGCGAAGTGCGACAGTTTATTGAATCATAGGTGTAGCCTCTGTTATTGAACTAATGCGGATAGCCACAGCCATATGAGAAGGTTTGACATGATTGATTATTGGGTATTTAAAGATACCGTGGCAAGGGAAGGCAGTATGGTCGTGTTCCACCCCACTTACCGTATTAACTACCCATGACGTCGCGGCTTCTTGGCGTCGGCTGAAACGATTTTGAAGGCAATGTGGCGGTATCGAACCGTTCCGTGTTCGTGACATTTGGAGTGTCGACGAACAGGATCTGGGAATTGTTCAAAGGGAGCATTAGCCCTTAGGAACGTTCTGTGGAACGTTTCTGGAACGGCTGTTGGGGAGGTGGAGAGGATCGGAAATTGTACAGTCAGAGAGATAATCAGGCACTATGTTCTACTCCATTTACCGTAGTAACTACGCATGACGTCACGGCTTCTAGCTTCTTGGCGTCATAGCTGGAACGATTTTTTCTACTTGCGGCAAAATCTCGCATCATGCGCTAATCCCGCCAATCCCCACAGGATCTTAGTTACAACGGTAACTACGCTCCCAAGCGTGGTAAGCAAATAGTTACTATTTCGAGAAGGTTGGAACGGTCATCGTATTAACTTGTCACGATGTTGAAATGAAAATATTAACTCATAGTAATAATAATAATATAATTGCAATAATAAGGCCTTCGCCTCTATAAATTCCTCGGGACACTTTACACACTAAATTGAATTTCAGCCAGGTGGTAGTCGACACCTGCTTTGAATTGGTTGATATTTTCGGCATTTACAACACTTTCTTGGAGATCATTCCAATATTCTACTATTCGGTTTCTAAAGCTCCATTTTCCAATGTCTTTTCGGAATTTCTTACCACTAAGTTTCAAGTTGTGTCCTCTGAGACTGATGTGATTGAAAATGAAGACATCATCAGGACTTATGTTATCGTAATAACCATGGCAAATTATAAAAGTTTCGATCAAATCACCTCGTAGAAATCTGTAAGATAAAGTGGGTAATCGTAGTTTTTGAAGCCGGTTTTTGTAAGGCAGATGGCGAATGGCTGGCACTGTTTTTGTTGCTCTTCTTTGAACTTGCTCAATGGCGATAACATCCTTGATATAGAAGGGCCTTGTTGTTGCGTGGCCATATTCAACTAGTGGGCGAGGTAGTGCCTTCAGAAAAATAGGATTATGGTAAACTAGAAGGGTGGAACACGCTCTATATTGTGCTGGGAGAAGGCAAGCTGTGCGCAACGGCTTTTTCGAGTGTTGCGCACTTTCCTGGCAACGGGTATACAGTATACCGGAAATAATTCGTATTTTGCGATTTGATATTGCCTGCAATTCATTCTGTGATATTCTTACGTGTTTTATAATTAGAAGAAAATGGTCCCGTGTCACGCGATAGTAATTCGAAGATTATATGTTGTTTTCATATAATTGTGGTGTTGCCTGATAGCCTCCTTGATGAGATCAAGAGCTCATGATTTTTGTCATGCGCTCTGTTAGTGAGTGTCACTTCGTATGTTCCCTATGTTGCAATCTTCTTCAGACCCAGTCGAGTGCAGTGTTGCCAAGTGTGACACTTTTCGTGCTTTTTGCCACTTTTTGTCTCTGGGTGACATCGCGACACTTTTTCTCTGAACGTGCCACCTTTTTTTGGGAAGGACACTTTAAGTCAGAAAAGCACTTTTTCAATTACTTTACTAAAGTGACGGATCACAGCCCCCAAAACACTGCCAAAGCATGTACTTTACTTTGATTTTGTACACGAAAAACAGTTTGAAGCCTCAAATAAAGCTCATTTCCGATCAAATATTTTTACAAACTGTTATGTAACAGCTAAGAAATGTTTAAAAAACAAGAGCTGTAAGCTCATATGGCACTTGCATGTGTCAAGATGATTTGATTGATCAAAAGTAAGTTTCGACTTTGCGGTTGAGATGCGCGCTATAAGGGAGCTGGAACTTCAATTGTAAGCAAAACCCTTGAGACAAAACTGCTAATGGGCTGATGGGCATCACGAAAATGCATATATTGCTTAAAAATATTTTTTTTACTTTGCGGTCAAGATTGGTACTTTAAGGAATAATCGGATTTGGGAAGTAGCAATTTCTAAGCAAATGTTGTTGAGTCTCCAATATTCCAGCGAAGTTTCATCGTCCTAGCACATCTGGAAGTACCTTAACGCGCGATCACCGGAATCCCAGACCCCCCTCCCCCTCCTCCAACTCCACCCACAATAACCGGAGCCAATCCGGTTCTGTAAATGATTAATCCAGAGCATCTGTTTGTCATTCCCACGAATTTCGATCCAGATCACACCAGTCTAAGCGGGTCAAGTATTTTCCGCCCTCCCCCCAATAATTGCCGGATTCGGTCCGGAAATGAAAAAGGTCACAAGAGAAAAATGTCCTCTGTTTAATTATTAAATTTCACTCGAATCCGATCACCCGTTCCAAAGTTACGCATGACTCAATATTCCGGATTCCCCTCCCTCAACTCCCCCCCCCCCAAGATTATCATATCGAGGATTTTTTTTTTATTCCAAGTCAGTTTGACCGGGTCCCTGATATGCCTTCCAAGTTTCGTCGTGAAAATCCCCAAAAAAACGGAATTCCGGGATACCCCCTCCTCCCCCCCCCCCCTCAAGTGTCCGGATCCAGTCAAATTATGTAAAAGATTTACATGGACCAGATGTTTGTTCTTCCCAGCAAGTTTCGCTCCGATACCATCATTCTAACCGTTTCTCGAGATTTCCGGTCCACTCCCCCCCCCCCAGCTCCCCCGCGGTGCACGTAGCCAATCCGATTCAGCAAATGACTTACCTAGAGCATCTGTTTGTTCTTCCCACAAAGTTCCATCCCGATCCCTCCATTCTAAACGGGTCACGTATTATATTTGATGGTGGAAAACGGATACGTCAGCTGAATTTTATTGGAGCTATATTTCGGCCCTTCTTGGCAAGGGTCCTCTTCAGGCTCAAAACCGCTCAAGTTGGAAAGACGAACTTGTGGTTGACCCCCCCCCCCCCCGAAACATACAAAAATAGTCATTTTATAGGCTTTTCCCTCTGATCTATGTCTTTGTTGTCCTTTTTGGTCCGACCCGCACGTCACGTATTTTCCGCCCCCCCCCCCCCCAATAGTTGCCGGATCCGGTCCGGATATGAAAAAAATCATCGGAGAAATGTCCTCTGTTGAATTCTTAAATTTCACTCGAATCCGATCACCCATTCCAAAATTACGCATGACTGAAAATTTCGGATTCCCCTCCTTCCACTCCCCCCACCATTATCTGATCGACAAAATTTTTATTTTGAAGTCAGTTTGATTGGGTCCCTGATATGCCTGCCAAGTTTCATCGTGAAAATCCCCAAAACCACCATCACCGGAATTCCGGGACCCCCCCCCCCCCCATAAGTGTCCGGATCCAGTACAACGGTCTGAAGGACTTATCTAGAGCAGATGCGTGTTCTTCCCAGCAAGTTTCACTCCGATCCCTCTATTCTAACCGTTTCTTGAAATTTCCGGTCTCCCCCCCCCCCCCCCAACTCCCCCCTGGCTACCGAATCCGGTCAAGACTTTAAACGGAACATTACAGTTATATATTCTGTTCAGTTATGAAATTTCATTACAATCCGAGCATCCGTTCGAAAGTTACACACTTCTCAATTTCCCGGATTCCCCTGCGGATTCCCCTCCCTCCACTCCCCCACCATTATCTGATCGACAAAATTTTTATTTTGAAGTCAGTTTGATTGGGTCCCTGATATGCCTGCCAAGTTTCATCGTGAAAATCCCCAAAACCACCATCACCGGAATTCCGGGACCCCCCCCCCCCCCATAAGTGTCCGGATCCAGTACAATGGTCTAAAGGACTTATCTAGAGCAGATGCTTGTTCTTCCCAGCAAGTTTCACTCCGATCCCTCCGTTCTAAGCGTTTCTTGAAATTTCCGGTCTCCCCCCCCCCCCCAACTCCCCCCTGGCTACCGAATCCGGTCAAGACTTTAAACGGGACATTACAGATATATATTCTCTTCAGTTATGAAGTTTCATTACAATCCGATCATCCGTTCGAAAGTTACACACTTCTCAGTTTCCCGGATTCCCCTGCCCTCCACCCCCCCCCCCCAAAATGGTCGGATCAGAAAAATGATTATTCCTAATTTTGTTTGGTCGGGTCTCTGATATGCCTGCCAAGTTTCATGGTCCTAGCACAACTGGAAGTACCCTAACTCGAAAAAGTGTGACAAAATGCCCTAAATTTTAAAGTTTCCAGCGCCCCCACTTCCCCGCATATGGTCGGATCGGGAAACTGATTATTTGCAGGTTAGTTTGGTCGGATCCCTGATATTCCTGCCAAGTTTCATTGTCCTAGCTCATCTGGAAGTACCCTCACTCGAAAAAGTGTGACAAAATGCCCTAAATTTTCAAGTTTCCAGCGCCCCAACTCCCCCGCATATGGTCGGATCGGGAAACTTATTATTTCCAGGTTACTTTGGTCAGGTCCCTGATATTCCTGCCAAGGTTCATTGTCCTAGCTCATCTGGAAGTACCCTAACTCGAAAAAGTGTGACAAAATGCCCAAAATTTTCAAGTTTCGAGCGCCCCCACTCCCCCGCATATGGTCGGATCGGGAAACTGATTATTTCCAGGTTCCTTTGGTCGGGTCCCTGATATTCCTGCCAAGTTTCATTGTCCTAGCTCATCTAGAAGTACCCGAACTCAGAAAAAAGTGACAAAATGCCCTAAATTTGCAAGTTTCCAGCGCCCCGCACTCCCCCCCAGATGGTCGGATCGGGAAACTGATTATTTCCAGGTTAGTTTGGTCGAGTCCCTGATATGCCTGCCAAGTTTCATTGTCCTAGCACATCTGGAAGTACCCTAACTCGGATATGTGGGACAAAAAACTCGGACCGACCGACAGACCGACAGACGGAATTGTGATCGGTATATGGCACTTGAGCCAGAGGCTGCAAGTGCCATAAAAATGTTGTTACAAATTCAGTTATTAACAATTATTCGCATTTATGCAGCGGAATGCACAAAAAAATGCGAGGAGTCAAAAAATCACGTTTTTGTCAGCAATTGTGACACTTTTATGAGTCGAGCTCTTGGCAACGCTGTCGAGTGTCCTCCTTAGGACTACACCCTCTGGCGCTGACACGTCGGTTGTAGGCCCTACCTTAGTCCAGTCTACCACAAACCCCTGATTTTGGGAAAGCCTATGCCAAACGCTGGGTATTATCCTACACTGCAAAAAAAAAATCTTGCAGTATTTGCTACTGGGCTTAATCTTGTCTTCTGGGTTTAATGAGATTATCTCTAATTCGGGTCAGTCTTGTCCCAGTAGAGATAAGATTGATCCCAGTAGCAAATACTGCAGTTAACTTTAATCCTTACTCGGGGAAACTTTTTACAGTGTATGCCTAACGCTGGATACACTATGCCAAATGCTGGATACTGGGACCCAATAAAATATTGATGATTTGAGTGAAGCTCAGAAATCAACCAATCAAAATTGCGTTTCTGATCGTAGTTTGAAGTTACCTTCGAACTCAAAGGTCTCTATTTAAATACCGTTTTTGGTCGCCTGTCACAGTTTCTTCGTCCTTCAAAGTCTGACCGTTGAACTTCGTGAACTAGCAAGTTCGAAGTTTGCTTGAATCGTGGAAGAAACGTCGACCGGGCACGGATCGCCGGAGTCATAAAAACATTAATTAAGCAAACGTTGAACTTCGACGGCATTCGAAAACGGAAATTAAGCAACCGGCTAAGCGAACGGCGAACAAAACTTCGATCAAAAACGCAACTAAAGTTCATCTAAAGTGGTGGGTGGGTCAGGGTTAGGGAACCAACAGCTATCCAGCGTTTGGCATAGGGTGTCCAGCGTTAGGCATAGGTTATTAAAAAATCAGGGGTTTGTGGTTGACTGCCGTAGTCTCAAATGATCCGTTTAACGAAACGGGAGAATTACAGAAAGAATTATATTATATTCCTATAATAAAACACACTTACTAGCTACCCACCACCATCGGTCTGGCACCCCGACCTGAATTCTTCCATTAGAGGCCCTTGTTCCAATTTTTTGTTTTATTCTCTATAGCATATATACAATGCTACTGAATACAAAGATCAAATAAGGAAAACACTGATTTATGGAAAAATCAAAAATACATCATCCTTCAGCCTCAAAGTCATGTAAGGCTTTTCTTGGTTACAAAGGACACGCTGGATTACTGATGGAGAAGTTTACGCGGGGAGGGGGTAGGTACTCTTTTTGTGAAAATGTCTCACCGAGATCCAAAAATCCATTTCCTTTGCGAGGTTTCGAACATGGGTTCGCACAAAGCATTCCGTACATTTCTGTCTGAGACGGATCCAGCAAACGAATAGTCAGCGGCTTCTACAAGTCATCAATCCTAACTTTACCCTACGACTTGTTGTCGCTGAAACCCGAATGCCAGTCTTCACCCCTCCTGGGTCTGATGAAATTATTGAAAATAACTGCAAATTTCACCATTTTTAAAGGACACCTGAATGAACAGTACCAAGTAGCATGCCTATCTGTATGACTTCCGTTAACATTGCCTGCAGAAAACCCAATCCAAATACGAAATAGGGTTTCCAAGCTATGATTTTTGCTCCATTTTACATCTGTCCTTATTTCAGTACCGAACAATTTTAGAAATGAACAAATGTCTCCATTCCAATACAATACGATCCGGCCAGCGCTGTACAAAATTTGAATGAATTGCGCTTTTTGTCTTGGAGTCTGCATGTGCAAACCTCCAGAAACGAACATCCCTATTTTGTAAACGTCACGCTCAGGAGAAGAATGCTCTCCGTGGCCATGTCTGTAAATGCATTCTCCATTGTGTTCAAGTATGGTTTCATTGTTCAGGTGTCCTTTAAAGTCCGGTTTCACCTTCCGGAATTCCAGACATTCGTCGAGATGGATCCGGAAGGTAAAAGGCATTTTTCCGTGATCCGTGACAATCCAGATTGACGATTCACAATCCGGATTCTCCGAAAACCGTTTCCTATATAGGATTCTAGTCCAGGATAGTCGCAGAAAAAACCCTAAAGCCATGCCAACATGTCTGGGGTGTTGGACACCCAGATTACGGAATCTGGAAGGTGTCAAAGATTTGAAGAAAAAAAACATAAGCGAATGGGCCGGAAGAAAACGGGAGAGTGATTGACAGTCGTGAATCGTGATTGATTGAGAGGCAAAAGATATTCGAAGAGGACATTGATGAAATGTTGAAGAAAAGTTAGCTATCATCATTAGCATGAAATCCGGGTTGGCTGTGTGCGGATGTCCCAGACCTGGAAGTCCGGGAAATAAATCCTAGCTTTTATACAAACCGCAGTATGCTTAGGTTAGAGAAATGCAACTTTGCAATGTTGTAACCACGACGACACCCCTCTCATATCTGCAACTACACTGTTAGAAGTTTCATAAACATGGATGCGCGGTTCCAGTAGACAATATATAAAAAATTTTGATGTTTCCTCGTCGCTATCAAAAATCATGGACAAAAGGGCCCAACCAGCGCACGACGTTATTCACTGCTTCCTGGTCGAAGATTGAAAACTAAGTGTCTTTTCCTATGTCTTTATGTGTTTTACTTATTTTTTTACATTTATAAGTAATACTGATCTGTCGAGTTGATTGATAGTGCTTGAAGTGTCTTTATTTGTATTGACATATCCAAAGCTATTTTTATGTATTTAAAGATATTACGGATTAAATCATCATTTCATTTCATTTCATTCCGCTTTTTCAAAACGGCGGGCTTAGCGTAATTACTTACTTACTTACTTATTACTTGGGATGTGATTTGTTGTGATTTTGATAATGTTATGCACAACGAGCATTCCCAGGAAGAGCCGAAAAACCGCCGAAAAAGAATTTGCTGACTTTTCCGATATCATGACGACAAACAAAAAGGTCAGTGCTTTTCGGCTCTTACCGGCAACTCCTCGCTATGCATAAAATTTAATGCATGTGAAACTTCTGACAATGTATGACAATTCAAGGCTTCGAACGTTTTTTTCGGGATAAAACGCATTTTCAGAATGGGGAACTGAACTCCGGGTGCTGAGACTGGCATCAACATCGCAAAATATCGCAAATCGCAAAAAAATATTTTCAAATCCATAAATTTCAAAATAGTTCTGGAGGCAGAAAATATTTACGAACAATGTTAAAACATACACTTCAGAAACTCCAAGAAGCTTGTCAGATTATCAGATTTATTATTTCACTTCGGTCACGACCTCCCTCCCCCCAAAAGAAAAGTAATTTCCAGAAAAGACTTCCTTTCGTGTCAGTTTAGGCCTTCATCTTACAGAGATGACGCATTTGGAACATTTTCACTTCCCCAGAATCGAGTTTAACAACGCCATCTACGTGATCGATGGAAATGAGCTGTCCGAGAGCCTCGCGGTCTTCGCCGACGATTACCTAAAAGAAATGAAGATTTTCAACCCTTGAAACAAGTACTCTGCCCTGTCGACTGAACACACGAAAACACTTCGTAACAATATATTTCGATCACTGCATGAGGGCCGGGATGGATACGAGCTCGTTAGCTCGGCCCCATTAGTCATACACAAATCGTCAATTTTTGGGCACAGTGCTCGCTCATGCATCGGGGCACTATGCTCTGGGGCATGGGCACAATATATCCGATAAAAATCTGTTGAATTGAAAACCTGACATTTATTTTTACAGATTTCCATGGGGGGTATTGTTCCCATTGCTCCAAGGCATGGCTTTCCAAAGTATGAGCGCTGGTGTTCATACGTCGGGTCTTGCCTTAACTTTGCAGCACTGTGCCCTGAAACTGAGTAGTTGTGTATTCCTGCAATCCTGCCCACAACTACGATCTGAATTTTGTCACTATGGGGCTCGAGCAGGAGCGTCTCTATTCTTTCCTTAGAACCCGTTTCATCAACCAAGAACCAACGGCCGGTCAGAACCTCTCACACACTCCGAATGCCATTCCACGATCTCTGCCTCCCCCGTCTCGTGTCGTGAAGCAACTGATTTGTTTGGGTCTCCCCGCGCGTCAAAATAGTATATTATTCTGACCCGCGGTCAACCCAACCAAAACATGTTCATAATTATCTTCAATATCTGAATGGCCGAAGTGGGTAAACGAGGTTTTATCTCGTTTGTTAATTTTTTCTGGATTTGTGCTGGACCGTTGCATCAACTATCAATTAAATTCAGTTCTACTTTCAAATGGGGGGCGACTAGCCGAATATTCGTTTAGTCGTCAACACAAAATATGTTGATATGTACATTAACATAGAAGTATCTATATAAAATTTTAACTCTGTTCCTGTGTTTAACGTATTCGCTGTGAACTGGTTTCGCCCGCGCCTCTCGAGACTGGTAACAGGAAGAAGCAGTCAAACATAACTCCATCTTGTGTCTCATTTCGGGGATCCACTCGGGCTCCTTCCGCGAGACTTCGAATTAAGAAGGGTGACTACCGATCTCAGACCCTCTCCGAAAATCTTGGTTATCGACGGTGCAGTCGATTGCGACGGTGCTACGGCACTAGTCGCAAACGAGCCAGCTGTAAACTGGGTGCCTAAAGAAATCCAGGGGATAGCAACGGAATCGATTTGCCCCAAGCTCCGCATGGCAATCCCAGACAAACGCACCGGAACAAGGGATGGACTTACCGTGCTAGAGTTCCCGGTAGCAAATCACCAGAGCAAAATAACACTAGGGAGTACCGCAAATACCTATGCTTTCCATGGTTTGCAAACGGGCCAAACTTGTAGTGTCGCCAACTACGCTTGCCGCATTTAAAGCAAGACAAACTTGCATGTTTCGAAATTTCTGGTAAAGTAAAGGTGCGGTCTGCACACACCAAGGAAACAATGGAGACTGTATAATTTTTTGCTATGTTCAGGATATGAAGTTATCGGATCCAACGCGGCCAGAGTAAAATAACACTAGGGAGTAGCGCCAAGACCTATGGGTTCCATGCTTTGTAAACGGGCCATTCTCGTAGCGCCGCCCACTACGCTTGTGGCATTTAAAGCTAGACAAACTTTCGGGTTTATAAATTTCTAGTAAAGCAAAGGTGCGGTCTTCACACACCAAGGAAACAATGGAGGCTGTTTCATTTTTTGGCAATCGTTCAGGATATGAAATTACCGGAGCCATCGTTGGTGAACGACTGAATGAGTTCCATTAGGGACGTTTCTCTATCGCTAGTGGTGCTAGTATCGCTGCTATTCGAGTGCGTGTCAATTTTGTCAAGTCTTGGCGGTACTCCCTACTGTTCTTTTGCTCTGCAAATCGCGTACCAAGGTGTACAGTTCACGGAATAAGTGACTCTGTAGGACCTTACCTTGACTTTATTTCCACGGCTCGGTTGTACGGGGTCCAAATGTTCGGCGCTCACAGTCACTACGCGGTCTTCGGCCGGCAGGAAAACGGAGCAAGTTCCCCCCTAGAAAGAAGGGGGAAACTCAGAACGTATATTTCAATTTCTAACGTAGCATAAACGTAAAATAAATATATTTTTTTATTGCTGAGCAGCCAGGGGGGCGTGGAAAATAACTCGTAAAGCGGCGTCGCAGTATTAGGATAATCAGGTTCGTAAATTTTTCAGACGAAGCCTAGCAAGTGGTATGTATCTGTTGAACGTATGACGATGATAAGACGTCGGTATAAATGTCGCAAAAGTGTATATACTTGTAGATTGTTATGTTATGACGTTATGTTTTGACGCAAAAACAACCCATCGTCTTGTCCGTTATCTGTTTTTTAGATTATGTTGAACTGAATTGAATATAATCACACATAAATCTCTAACACAAAAAAAAAAAAATCCTACGTAATCTTTCTCTACTCTAATGACACATTTATGGTTTTTCCCTGTTCCAAAAATCTGCTCCTATGTTCCATCGCTTTCTCCAGGAAGCGCCTGCGTAGCCTATGTCCATTTTACATATAAATTCTGATTTGCATTATCTCTAGTGTGGGGTTCGTATTTTTTTTTACCTGTTAGGATGCGCTAGTGCAAAGAAAAAATAGACTTGAATCTAATTCTCGCGTTGCGGAGGTTTTCCGTAAGCAAGCTTATCTTGCGTCATCGCAATCGCAGCATAAGGTTTGGGTCGCGAAGTGTGAAAGACTTTCGCTTAGACACTGTCAGAAGTTTCATAGCAGATAACACAAGGATGCACAGTTTCAATAGATAACACTTTGGATGTTATCTGTTATGATTTTGCAAACGTTATGCATCAAACGTAATTACCGTTAACGCCGAAAAACGGCGAAAAATCATCTGCACACTTTTCCGACATCATGATGACAAACAAAAAGGTCAGCCGATATTTTTTCGGCGGTGTTCTTGTATGCATAATGTTTCTATGCGTACTGTTTGAAAAACATACCAGCTTGCATAATATCATAAGTGTTATCTGTTGAAACCGCGCATCCGTGTGTTATCTGTTATTAAACTTCTGACGGTGAATGTGACGCTAAGATTTACTAAGATTAAGTGATATTAATCATTGCAATTTTATTGACAAGTTATGTGATCTGCCAGACAAATGGCCATTTATGGGCCATAATGTGATATGTGATTTAGATTGAATTATATATATTCAGCTTGATATATTATAACTTTAGTGGATGTGTCCTGAACGTAAAATCAACTAGTCGGCGTACCCCGTTTAAAGACTTTTAATGAATAAACTAAACTGAGTAGAATTGAAAAAGAGACACAACGTAGAAGATGCAAACAAGAAGTATCACTCAGGTTGAATTCGACGAGTTCTACTTTTTTTTTCATCAATCAATCAAGTTTATTTTCCAAATAGCTTAAAGCTAGATTTACGCTGTAGGGACCAGCAAGTTGAACAGGTTGTTGAATTCCGATATCTCGGCAGTACAGTTGAAAATACTGGAGCTTGTACAAGGGAAGTTCGGCTAAGACTTGGCCAGGCCAGCGATGTCTTCAATCGGCTAAAGAAGATATGGAGGAGCAAGAAGTACTCCCTTAGACTCAAGCTGAGACTTTTCAACAGTAACGTCCTCTCCGTCCTTCTGTACGGGTCCGAGACGTGGCACCTCAGCTAACAGCAAGAGAAGCGTCTTCTAGCCTTTGAAAACACATGCCTTAGGCGGATCTTAAACATACACTGGACAGAAAGGGTCACAAACCTGGCGATTCGCCAGATGACAGTGCAACCCCTTATTACTGAAGTCATCAAGATCCGCCGCTGGAGGTATCTGGGCCATACAGTCAGGATGGGAAGCACCAGACTCCCCAACGCTATCCTCCAGTGGCATCCGGAGGGATCCAGACGAAGAGGGCGACCGAAGAACACTCTTCGCCGTACCTACCAGTCGGATCTTCACAATATCAACGCGTCTATCCAGCCCGAATGGGAAGATGTATGGGCAGCGGCCCTTATGAAACTATGTAAAACTTGGGCAAAAGAATTAGCAGGATAGGGAAAAAACTGATTGCCAGTGTTCCTCTCGGACCGACAAACGGAAGACGGAAGGGGAGGGACAACACATTATCAAATATTCTTTGAGCCCAAGCTGACTTTGAAACATTTATTCAAACAATGTTTACAACGGATTCGTAGCTGACATATCCGTTGTAAACATGGTTTGAATCAACACATTATCTTAGCTCCAAAATTTTTTGAAATAGTATTTCTGCGGTCAGTTAATTTAGGAAAGTCCAGTTTAATGAGAGCCTCTTCATATGAAATATTATGATCACCCAGAATGAATCTCCCTGTTCTGTTACTTAGAGAACAATGACTACTGCGAAAGCAAAGGAACTTACTGAAATTCCGCGGATCACGCCAGTTTGTCCGGAAAGGCCGCCGCTGCGTCCTTCTTTAATCTTCACCTCGATATCGGTCGTGTGCCAGTCGTTCATTGGGTGGAAGTCCAGACCTGCAACAAATAAAGGTTATGAGCCATTTCTTATAATGCAGACCGACAGACGTTGCTTAAAGCACAACTCTTACTAGAAATGATCTCTTGACGATAAAACGGCTTAGAAATACCGTTTTAAACAAGAGCTACGAGCTCATATGGCACTTGTTACGAGTAGGCGGTACAAGGAAGTAAATGGGAACGTCACAAAATACACCCGCCATCCAAAAATGCGGTTCGGAAATAGAAATAGGATATTTAGTTTAACCCAATTCTTAGCAGTTCCGGCATCGTCTCGGATTATCTGTAGCAAATGCGCATGACTGTTCAAACTTGCAAGTTTCAGCCCAATAAATCCACTCATTTGATCCCTAGACGTGCTACACGATTTCCGGTACTCCCTGCACCCCCCCCCCCTACCGTGGACGAATCTGGTTCGGACTCAAAAATGGATCATGTAAAGCATCTTCTTTTATACCATCTATCAAGTTTCGCCCGAATCTGAGCATTTTTGGAAAATTCCGGTACCCCCCCCCCCCCCCACGACCACCACCGTTGTCGGATCCGGTTCGGACCCTAAAATATGTCATGTAGGGTATATGCGCTCTCTACATTCCAAGTCTCGTTTATATTGATGCACTCGTTTGACCCCTATGCGAGCCTCAAAGTTTCCGGCAATCTCCCTCCAACTCCGCCCACTGTGGCCGAAGAGGACTTGGGAACATAAATGTCGAATCTCGTAATCCCCTCTTCCAGTCCACCAAGTTTTACTGAAATCAGAGCATAGCCTATCTGCAACTTTCCGGTACCCCCCCCCCCTTACCTTGGCCGAATCCGGCCAGGACGCCAAGTAACCCCGCATAAACTCGGCACTGTCGAACTTGCATCTCATTCGGTCCATCCGTTTGGTTTTTGTGCATGTGTTTTCGCCCCCCCAATACCCCCAACCATGGTCTCATATAGTTAAAACGCATGTTTTACATGTCTAGGTTATCGATTCTGATCACCCAATAAGTTTCACTCGAATCAGACCACTCGTTCGCAATTTGCATGATTCAATTTTCATATTTCCCTTCCCTCGCTCCCTCAAAAATGCTCGGATCTAGGAACGGAAGTTTCCGTGGGTATGTTGTGTTAGGTTCTTAAGTCAACAAGGTCGGGTCATTAATATGCCTGCAAAGTTTCATCGTCTTAGTACATCTGGAACTATTCTAACTCGCGACTACTGGAATTCCAGGAAACTCCCTCCAACTACCCCCACAGAGCCCCAAAACCATCTGGCTCCGTCAGTTTCGTATCTAGGCCTAATGCTTGTTCTCTCCATTAAGTTCCACCCCAATCCCTCTGCTTCTTGAGTTTTCCGCCTCCCCCATCCCCCCACAGGTATCAGACCCGACCCGAACTTGACACTGAACATCTGAGGCGATGGCTCTTTCCACCCAACAAGTTTCATTTAAATCCGATCAACTGTTCAAAAGTTATGCATACCACTAGATTCCGGACTCCCCATCCATCCACTCCCCCCATGATGGTCGGATCGGGGAAACGACTATTCTCAAGTCAATCTGTTCGGATCCCTGACATACCTGCCAAGGTTCATCGTCCTGGCACATGAGGAAGTATGCCGAACTCGCGGGATCGCTAGAAATCCGGACCCCCCCCCCCAACTCCCTCACAATGCCCGCTTCCGGTCCGGTTATGTCAATGACGTATCTAGGACTTGTGCTTGTTCTCCCCACCAAATTCCATCCCGATCCCTCCACTCTAAGGGTTTCTCAAGATTTCCGGTTCCCTCCTCCAACTCCCCCAGTGTCATCGGATCCGGTCCGGAGTCAAAGTGGGACGTCTGAGACACGAGGTCATCCTAAATATCAACTTTCATCAAGATCCGATCACCCGTTCGCAAGTTAAAAATACCTAAATTTTCGGCTTCCCCCTCCCTCCACCCACCCCCCCAGACGGTCGGATCGGGGAAGTAACTATTTCTTATTTAATCTGGTCGGGTCCCTGACATGCCTGCCAATTTTCGTCGTCCTAGCACATCAGGAAGCACCGAACTCGCGGGATCACTAGAAATTCGGATCCCCCTCCCCAACTCCCCCAAAATGAGCGAATCCGTTCCGGTTATGTCAGTCACGTATCTAGGACTTATGCTTGTTCTTTGCACCAAGTTTCACCCGGATCACTTAACTATAAGAGTGTTTTCTAGATTTCCGGTTTCCCCCTCCAACTCCCCCCAATGTCACCGGATCCGGTCTGGATTTAAAATGGATCTTCTGAGACACGAGGTCCTTCCACATATCAAGTTTCATTAAGATCCAATCACCCGTTCGTAAGCTAAAAATATCTAATTTTTCCGGATTCCCCCACCCTCCACTCTCCTCCAGATGGTCGGATCGGGGAAGCGACTATTTCTAATTTAATCTGGTCAGGTCCCTGATACACCTGCCAAGTTTCATCGTCCTAGCTTATCTGGAACTAACCGACAGACAGACTGACGGACATTACTTTCCATAAGAAATTGCGATCTTCTTGTTGGCGCTTTTCCACTCCATCCAGCCTTCCCTCTCTCCAACGCGTCGGCTGGACGAAAAATATTTGAAAACTGAACGACCTTGGTTGAAAAGTGGGAAAACCATGCAAAATAAAAAAGTCCCAGACAGAAGGTAGACCTGATGGTCTACCATGTCTTCCAAAATGAAATAATACTTTGAAGCTTCTGATGTCCTAATGTGTGAAAATGTCGGTGACGGACCATTAAGAGCGTGTTCCACCCGGCTGACCGTAGTTACTACACATGACGTCACAAATTCTGGCTTTTTGCCGTCAAGGCTGGAACGATTTTTCTATTTTCCAGCGGAATATCATGACACGGGCGAATCTGACCAATCACGTTACAGAGATGCATAGTTACCACGCCTACTGCGCTCCCGGGCATGGTAAGCAAATAGTTACTATTAGTTACTATTTCGAGGAGGTTGGAACGGTCAGCGTAGAAATTTTTTACGTGGTTGGAACGAAAACAGTAATAATAGTTACTATTGTTAGAAGAGTGGAACACGCTCTAAGCTTTCGGTTAAGTTTGGGTTGCGTGATTCAAAACTCGGCTAGGCCGAAAAAGCGCTAAAAAGTCGTATGTCCAAAACGAAACAATTGCGGAAGGCGGGGATTTCAGAATATTATAATCCCATAAGGGGGCTCGGGATAATACGAAAGGCAGAATAAACAAGACCGGTCCTTCAAAGCTTTACTAAAGGAACAGTATCCTCTTCTAAAAAATGTCTTAAAGGACCTCGTGCTTATCCTGCCTGTTATATAATCCCTACTTCCCTTGTGGAATTATGAGCTTTTGAAATTCCCGCCTTCGCATTGTTTCGTTCTGTACATACTACTTTTAGCGCTTTTACCGCCTAGCCAAGTTTCGTTAGTAACGCAACGCAAACTTCGCAGAAAGCTTCAACCAGATTCAAGGTCCCAGACAACTCTTTTACATATAAGGGCATGAGAAGCTTCAAAGTGTTAATAAGACATAGATGGCACATTACACAAGGGGACTTGTACCGTGACCAATAAACCAGAAACAATTCAGACAAAATAGAAATGGTTTATTGGTCACGGTACAAGTCCCTTGTGTAAAGTGCCATCTTCAAAGTGTTAATAGACATAGATGGCACGTTACGCAAGGGGACTTGCACCGTGACCAATAAATCAGAAACAATTCAGACAGAACAAAAATGGTTTATTGGTCCCGGTACAAGTCCACTGCGGTGTAAAGTGCCATCTGAAGAATCCTGCCATGCACGCTTGCATCTGTGCTCATTGCTATGTTGCGTTAAATGCTTGCTTTGCTTATGCTTGCCTTTTTGTTATAGGTGCTTGGGTTTCAATAAACCATTAAATTGAACTGAAGATTTTGCATGGTGTCAGAAGTAAACAGAAAACATGGATAGTACACCGCACCCATCCATCGATTGGTCATCACCCAACCTCAAATCAGCCTGGAAAAGGTTCAGACAACACTGTGAGCTGATGTTCTCAGGACCTCTGGAAGGGAAATCTCAAGCTGTCAAGTGCTCTTACTGGATGATATGGGTTGGAGAAAAAGGGAGAGATATCTTCAACACATGGGCCCTAACAGCAGAAGAGACAAACAAGACAGCCATCTACCTTGATAAATTCGGAGCCCATGTTGAACCCATCTCAAACCCGATAGTGACAAGATTTACCTTCCACAAGCGTGACCAAGGTGTGAATGAAAACATTGAACAGTATGTGACTGAACTAAAACTAATTGCTAAAGACTGTGAATTCGGCAGCAGCAGTGACAACATGATACGAGACAGACTGGTTTTTGGAGTCAAAAACAGCAGAACTCAAGAAAAATTGTTTAGTGAGGGCAGAACCTTAACTCTCGCCAGAGCAATAGAAATATGCCGTGCCATTGAATCAGTGCAGGAAACCCAAGCACAGATGACAGCAGCCAAACAACAACCATCACCGTTGGTGAAACAAGAAATAGACGCTCTGAAGCGAAATCAAAACAATCAAGATTGCTATTTCTGTGGAGCACCAAACTACTCAAGGAACCACAAGTGCCCAGCCAGGGGAAAAACTTGTTCAAAGTGCAACAAGTTGAATCACTTTGCCGAAGTATGCAAAAGCAAAGGAATAAACGAGATCAGCCAGCAGGAGGCAGGAACCACTGCAAGCGAATTCATGATAGACACTGTAAACAGTCTTCAAAAACAACATCTGGAGGGACCTGATGCCAGTATCAGAATTGTCGACCAGAATCTTAACTTGGTCTTCAAGATTGATACTGGGGCTGAAGCAAATGTGCTCCCTGCCAGTGAATACAGGTGCATGGTTCCAAAACCACAACTACAACCGACTAGAGATGTGCTTACAAGCTACACAGGAGAAAAACTGGAAGTCATGGGCATCATACAGTTGCGAATCAGCTACAAAGAACGTGAGAACCAAATACATCCATTCTATGTGGTGAACACTGACCGCAAACCCATCCTGAGCAGAAAAACAAGTCAAGACATGAAGCTGATCAAATTCATTCTCAACGTAACCCATGACAGCCCAACTCCCAGGATGAGAAATGAAACAGCCAAAATTTTGGACGAATACAAGGACGTTTTTGAAGGAGTAGGGAAACTTCCAGGGAAGTGCAAAATCCACCTGAAAGAAGGTGCAGTGCCCACAGTACAACCACCAAAAAAAGTTCCCTTTGCCCTTCAAGAGAAACTCAAAGAGGAACTGGACCGCCTGGAGTCAATGGGCATTATTGAGAAAACATCAAGACCCACTGAATGGGTAAACTCAATAGTAGTAGTTCAGAAGCCAAATGGATCCCTCAGAATTTGCTTAGATCCCGTTGATCTTAACAAGTGGGTACAGCGCCCACACCACCCAATCCCATCGTTCGACGATGTAGCATCCAAATGTTCAGCAGCCAACAGATTCTTCAAGCTAGACGCCAGAAATGGATATTGGTCCATGGAACTTGATGAGGAGTCATCACTCCTAACCACATTCAGCACGTCCTTTGGCAGGTACAGATGGAAACGTTACCCATTCGGAATCAAGTCAGCTCAGGACGAGTTCCAAAGAAAAATGGAGGAAGTTTTTGAAGGCTTGGATATAGGCCTTATTATTGATGACATCGCTGGAATAGCAAAGGATGAAGAAGACCATGATGCTAAGCTGAGAATGGTCTTGGAGCGAGCCAGAGAAAAAGGGGTCAGGTTCAACCGAGAAAAGTGTGTTTTCGATGCTGAAAGTATCCCCTACTTTGGACACTTACTCACCACCGAAGGAAACAAAGCAGACCCACAGAAAACGAAAGCGATTACAAACATGCCAGCACCAGAATCACACGAACAGCTACAGGTGTTACTCGGCATGTACAACTATTTAGCCAGATACATTCCGAACCTATCCACCCTCAATCATCCATTGCGCGAGTTATCGAAGTCCAAGAATTACGAATGGAATCAACGCCACGAAAATGCAAGGAAACAGATTCAGTCGTCCATCTGCGAGAACCTTGCGTACTTCGACCACACGAACAACAACGTAGAAGTCATAGTAGATGCGTCACAGCATGGGCTTGGAGCCCAGCTAGTTGTAGGCGAGAAGACAGTAGCATTTGGATCACGGTCTCTCAGCGAAGCAGAAAAGCGGTACTCACAGATAGAGAAGGAAATGCTGGCTGTAACATACGCCTGCAAACACTTCCACCAGTACGTCTATGGAAGGACAGTCACGATAACCAGTGACCACAAACCACTGGAATCGATACTGAGGAAACCCATATCCAAGGCCCCACCTAGACTTCAAAGGATGATGGTAGCAATCCAAAATTACGACATACAAGTCATATATCGCCCAGGATCAGAAATCCCAGTTGCAGATGCCCTGTCGAGATTGGACTTACCCGAAACAGATCCCGACACGCAACGCGACTCGGAATTTGCAGTACTCAGCTTCCTCAAGTCAGTCCCGATTCGTGACAGCAAAATCCAACAAATTGCAGAGCAAACAAGTAGCGACAGAGAACTACAGCTACTTATCGAAACCATCACAGCTGGTTGGCCAGATCACCGTCACGAATGCAGCACTGCAATCCTCAAGTACTGGAACCATCGCGACGAGCTAACTTACCTAGATGGCCTTATTCTGAAGGGTGATCGAATATTAATCCCTGCCACATTACGAAAGAACATACTGGAGCAACTACACGCTTCACATCTGGGCATGGTTAAAACCAAAGAACGAGCAAGGATGGTCGTATTCTGGCCCAACATCACCAAAGATATAGAGAGCATGATAGGGAGGTGCAACACGTGTGCTTCCATGGCACACAATCAAGCCAGAGAAAGCATGATCACCTCTCCTATTCCCTCATACCCATTCGAACACGTCGGAACTGACATCTTCGAATTCATGGGAACCGAATATCTGGTTACTGCTGACTACTATAGTAGATTCATAGAAGTGGACAAGCTCACTACCAGCACATCACAGCAAGTGATTACCAAACTCAAAGCTCATTTTGCCAGATACGGCATACCGAAGACCGTTACGTCAGACAACGGGCCTCAATTTTCATCGAAAGAATTCAAAGATTTCACGGAGAGATGGAACATCGAACACAAAACATCGAGCCCCAAGTATCCCCAGTCTAATGGGTTCAGCGAGAAGTCGGTACAGACAGTAAAACGGATAATGGCGAAAGCCGTAGAACACCAATCAGACCCATATCTGGCTATGTTGGAGTACCGGAACACGCCGGTCGATGGACTGGCTTCCCCAGCTCAGTTGCTGATGAGTCGACAGCTACGGTCAGTCCTTCCGATACTTCCCAAACGACTGGAATCAAAAGTCGTTCCACGGTCAACATTCCAGAAAAACAGAGAAAGACAACAGAAACAACAGGAGAAGTCGTACAACAAAAACGTGAAAGACCTGAAACCACTGCTCAATGGTCAAAATGTTTGGGTGAAGCTGGATGAAAACGCTAGGTGGCAAAAAGCAGTGGTCTTGCAAAAACACGAACATACCCCGCGGTCTTACATCATTCAAACAGAGAATGGTAAGACGTACAGACGCAATAGGCGACATATTAGAGAGACGAACCAGTCCTCTCCCACTTACCTTGATTTTGAGCACACGAACCAGCAAAGCGATATGCAGGCACAACAAGCGCTTTCACCAGCATCAATAGTCGGAGCAGGAACAGCGCATTACTCACATACGAGCCCAATGCTACCCCCAATGTCACCTCTTCCCGCAGCTACACCTGCAGAAAGATTTACCACTCCGCCAGATGATGACAGCGCTGCAATGCCTCCCGTGCGATCACCAGTCCGATCCAGCGTACCAACTGGAGCCCCGACCATACGCACCACACGTTCCGGCAGACAAGTGAAGGAACCGAAGAGGCTCAACCTCTAATTCCAACAAAGGAAAGAGGATGAAGAATCCTGCCATGCACGCTTGCATCTGTGCTCATTGCTATGTTGCGTTAAATGCTTGCTTTGCTTATGCTTGCCTTTTTGTTATAGGTGCTTGGGTTTCAATAAACCATTAAATTGAACTGAAGATTTTGCACCATCTATGTTTTGTTATTAATTTCCGTGACATGGGGATATGAACTTATTAGATGAATTTGCCTTGCTTCTACCAGACTGTTGTAGTGGTTTGCGAACTCTGTTCACAAGCCCCTTGATAGCTCAAATGGTAAGAGTGCCTGCCTTGTAAGCAGAGGGTCCTGGGTTCAAATCCCGGCTGAGGAGCATTTTTGTCCTTCAGTTCGCTACTGATAAAGTGCTTCAAAGTATAATTTTTTGTTTTTGAAGACATTGTAGGCCATCAGGTCCATTTTCTGTTTTGGGCTTTTGTTCTTTGCTTTTGCTTGGTTTCACACATTTTTACCACGGCGCGTTCAGTTTTCAAATATTTTGCGTCCAGCCTCCGCGTCGGAGAGCGGAAAGGCTGGATAGACTCGACAAGCGCTAGCGAGAAAATCGCTGATTCCACATTGCAAGGTAATTTAGTAATTCATCGTGAAAAGATTATTCCTGGTAAGAGTTGTGCTTTAACGATGCACTTAAGATTTACAAGTTTCTTCTTTGTCTTTCCCCTTGGCGCAGGAAGACGAAAAATGTTCTTAAAGTTTAACCGACAAGGGCTGGGAAATGACAATCTAGTTACCCATCACTTATTCACTAAAATTGGCTTGGAAAATGCGATACTTCGGTATTCCGCTATTCACGAATAATCGATTTTCAAATAGTGGAACTTCCGTATGATTTGTGGTACATCTATGCGCTTTTATTTTTGTTGTATGCCTTACGAGAAAGATTTATGATTTTTTATTTGTTCAGGCACTAAGCAATCTTTACCAATCTCACCACTGACCACTGAAAACCCGCGCTTGTGTTGAGATTAAAATTTCCCGCGTCACAGTAGAATTTTCGTTGTGGGGACGGCCGCAGATATTCTGACCGTCATAACAAGCGTAGATGGTGGAAAATAAAACAATCCCTTTGCAGTCCAAATAATTCGGTGTATCGTGTCCAAATAATTTGGCTTTTCAGTTAAACTTTTAGTTTGGTTTCAAGTGTATTACACAAATCTGCAGAATAATTCGCAGGTTCAAAAAGAAACAATGATGAAGAGCCTGGTTTTCTGAAACTCATAATTCTGTCAAGGAACAAGGTAGGTAAAAATGGCAAGGGTTTGGCCTCGACAGGCCAAACTGGCGGTTCTGGATCTCCGATCCTTTGCCCCAGCTATATAGGAAGCGCAAAAGACGGTTGGGGGCTAGCCATCCAGCTGCTTTCGCACACCCTTGAAATTGGGTGAACTTTGGCTTGTCTTGGGGGGTTACGCAACAAACTCCCGCCCCAAACCAATTTGTCGGCATGACCAAGAATCGAACCTACGCCCCAAGTAGACCAGGAGAATTTAGAATCCAGCGCGTTAACCACTCGGTAGAGGAGCTAGGGACAACGTAAAGTAAGTAAGTAAGTAAGTAATTTATTTCTAACCCGCCATTTCGAAAAAGCGGAGTAAATAAAAGAAAATAAATAAAAGACATAAATACACAGATAGACACTAAATTTCAATCATTGGTTAGGAAGCAGTGTAGAAGGTCGTTCACTGGTTGGGCTCTGTTGCCAATGATTTTTGATAACGACGAAGAAACATCCAAAAGGGTAATACTTGCATCTTGAACTCTGAACTTCTCCGTCAATGTATGGTTATGGCATAATTTCGACAAGTGGAGCAGTTTTGTACCCACATAAAAAGCAGAACAAGTACGTGGTGCCCTTCAAAACAAGGAAAATTTAAATTATCAGCTATTATTTGTTTATTTTTTTCGTCCCACATCGTTTGTTAATTTTGTCAAGTGATTTTATAGTAATAAATTAAATGACTGAAGAAATACGGGTTCCAAGCTTTTCAACCACCGTAATTAATAAAGCGAATTAAGAAATACATACCTGCTCCCGGGGTCTGCGGGTTGAACGGCGAGTTTATTCCCAAAGACGGTGTCATAGGGCTATACCCCATCGGTGACGGAGCATAGGTGGACGACGAACCCTGCGGAGACGGCTGATATGAAGCAGGACTCGGGGTAGCGACGTACGTTCCCGGGCTGGGGCTGGGTTGGAACGACCCGGCCGGGCTGGGTTGATAGGGCGAATAGTTGTGGTCGGAGGTGAAGCTTCCCGGTGTTTGCGGGGTGTAGGGTGTATCTGGTCCGCTGCGGCCAAAACCTGGAGTTGCTGAAAGATGAAACGAATTTTATAGGAAAGAGTGATTTTTTCAAATTCCTTAAAATTTTTTCGACGAGAAATCATGACATTTCATTTTACTCGAGAGCACGCTGTACTTTCGCTGTACTGTTTCACAGCTTGGTGTTGGAAACCTTCTGATCTGCGTGCACACGCTCCACACTTGGCAGAAACCTCGGGAAGGAAGCCAAGTCAGGTCGGACCACGATAACCGAACTGTGGAATGCTGCCCAAGATAGAGTCACCTGGAGGTCATAAGTTGTCGCCTTATGCCCCACCAGGCGCGGGAAGACCTAAGTAAGTAAGTACACTGTACTGTCGCGTCGCTATTTTATGTTTTCCAAAAATTCAAAATTTCTTCTCCTATAAATATTCCTTGAGCGCAAGCTGACTTTGAAACATATAGTCAAATAATGCATAAAACGGATACGCCAGCTACGATGCTTTAGCAGCGATATTTCAGCCCTTCTTGGCAAGGGACCTCGTCACGGTTTTCTGCATTATTTGAATACTTCTTCTCCTATTTCGACGGTGCCGCTCGTGAAGGGAGGGGGGGGGGGCACAGATTTTGCCTTCCCCCGGGTGCGGGAGAACCTAGCTGGCACATCACACACACGGGCTTGTTAGGAATGAAATAAAATACTGTACGACACCGCATGCTTCACTGACCAACTTATACCAAGGAGATATGATCAACTTTAGATATGTTAGTTGAAATGAAATGATGATTTAATCCGTAATATCTTTGAATACATAAAAATAGCTTTGGATATGTCAATACAAATAAAGACACTTCAAGCACTCTCAATCAACTCGACAGGTCAATATTTTTATTATTATTATTTTATTTCAAATAAGGCCAACATGGGCCACAATATAACAAAAACACACTCAACAAACAAACAAATGTAAGTACCAGGTCACTTACGTGACTCCCGTCAAAAGCCCCGCGTACAACTCACGAGTCCACGCAAGCCACACAGGCAGAGAAAGCCGCATCTGAGGCCCACAAAAGATCCTAAGAAGTGGGCTAGGGGATCGGAGGATCCTGGATTGAAGGGAAAGAATTGACCGCCTCCGAAGTTCACCAAAAGATGGAAGCCCTTCACCAACAAACATTCCCGATGCACTACAATTCCAAGGAAGACCGTGAAGCCACCGGAACGAATTATTATACATAACCCGAAAAGAATTCTCACATTTCACACTGACATTACACGCAAGAGGAAGGCAGTAAAGTGGCGTGCAGTAAGCCCTGAAAAGAAAACTCTTTACCGGGGCCTCGCAGCTACCAAACCTCCTTATCAGTATATTTGCTCTAATAGATAGAGACCTCATAAGCGAAGAAACATGCGCTTCAGCAGTCATCGAAGACGAAAAGGTGAAACCCAAGTATTTGAAATGCTGGACGACTTGAATCTTTGAACTAGATAGTACAACATCTGGGATAATCTTCAAATGAAGACCACGTGGAATGAGTGCCATACACAGCGTTTTCTTCGTGTTGAAGACGACATCATGCATCAAAGCAAATTCGTCATAAACAGCCAGTAGCTTATTCAGTGCTGCTACTGTTGGGGCAAGAACGGCTAGGTCGTCAGCATAACTAAGGTTGTTGAAACACAGCCCTTGTATGAAGCAACCAACTCCAGTTCTAGCCAACAACAAATTCAAATCATCAACATACAGGTTATACAATAACGGAGACAGCACACCTCCTTGGCGAACCCCATTCAACACTGCGAATGGCTGGCTAATTACACCACTCCACTTCACTCAGAACTGCTGTGTCTGGAACCAAGCAGCTAGGGTTCCAGTTACCCTAGGGTCAATAACCCTCGAGACCATCTTATTCAGAAGCTTCTCGTGGTTAACCCTGTCGAACGCGGCCTTGGCGTCAATAAAACACACAAACACCGGACTAGAAAACATCAAGAAGTACTGGATCACTGCCTGTAAAATAACAAGAGCTGTAAGCTCATATGGCACTTGCATGTGTCAAGATGATTTGATTGATCAAGAGTAAGTTTCGACTTTGCGGTTGAGATGCGCGCTATAAGGGAGCTGGAACTTCATTTGTAAGCAAAACCCTTGAGGCAAAACTGCTAATGGGCTGATGGGCATCACGAAAATGCATATATTGCTTAAAAGTATTTTTTTTACTTTGCGGTCAAGATTGGTACTTTAAGGAATAATCGGATTTGGGAAGTAGCAATTTCTAAGCAAATGTTGTTGAGTCTCCAATATTCCAGCGAAGTTTCATCGTCCTAGCACATCAGGAAGTACCTTAACGCGCGATCACCGGAATCCCAGACCCCCCTCCCCCTCCTCCAACTCCACCCACAATAACCGGAGCCAATCCTGTTCTGTAAATGATTAATCCAGAGCATCTGTTTGTCATTCCCACGAAGTTCGATCCAGATCACACCAGTCTAAGCGGGTCAAGTATTTTCCGCCCTCCCCCCGATAATTGCCGGATTCGGTCCGGAAATGAAAAAGGTCACAAGAGAAAAATGTCCTCTGTTTAATTATTAAATTTCACTCGAATCCGATCACCCGTTCCAAAGTTACGCATGACTCAATATTCCGGATTCCCCTCCCTCAACTCCCCTCCCCCCCCCCCCCAAGATTATCATATCGAGGATTTTTTTTTTATTCCAAGTCAGTTTGACCGGGTCCCTGATATGCCTTCCAAGTTTCGTCGTGAAAATCCCCCTAAAACGGAATTCCGGGAGACCCCTCCCCCCCCCCCCTCAAGTGTCCGGAGCCAGTCAAATTATGTAAAAGATTTATATGAACCAGATGTTTGTTCTTCCCAGCAAGTTTCACTCCGATACCATCATTCTAACCGTTTCTCGAGATTTCCGGTCCACCCCCCCCCCCACCCCACCCAGCTCCCCCGCGGTGCAGGTAGCCAATCCGATTCAGCAAATGACTTACCTAGAGCATCTGTTTGTTCTTCCCACAAAGTTCCATCCCGATCCCTCCATTCTAAACGGGGCACGTATTCCCCCCCCCCAATAGTTGCCGGATCCGGTCCGGATATGAAAAAAATCATCGGAGAAATGTCCTCTGTTGAATTCTTAAATTTCACTCGAATCCGATCAACCATTCCAAAATTACGCATGACTGAAAATTTCGGATTCCCCTCCCTCCACTCCCCCCACCATTATCTGATCGACAAAATTTTTATTTTGAAGTCAGTTTGATTGGGTCCCTGATATGCCTGCCAAGTTTCATCGTGAAAATCCCCAAAACCACCATCACCGGAATTCCGGGACCCCCCCCCCCCCCATAAGTGTCCGGATCAAGTACAATGGCCTAAAGGACTTATCTAGAGCAGATGCTTGTTCTTCCCAGCAAGTTTCACTCCGATCCCTCCATTCTAACCGTTTCTTGAAATTTCCGGTCTCCCCCCCCCAACTCCCCCCTGGCTACCGAATCCGGTCAAGACTTTAAACGGGACATTACAGATATATATTCTGTTCAGTTATGAAGTTTCATTACAATCCGATCATCCGTTCGAAAGTTACACACTTCTCAATTTCCCGGATTCCCCTGCGGATTCCCCTCCCTCCACTCCCCCACCATTATCTGATCGACAATATTTTTATTTTGAAGTCAGTTTGATTGGGTCCCTGATATGCCTGCCAAGTTTCATCGTGAAAATCCAAAAAACCACCATCACCGGAATTCCGCCCCCCCCCCCATAAGTGTCCGGATCCAGTACAATGGTCTAAAGGACTTATCTAGAGCAGATGCTTGTTCTTCCCAGCAAGTTTCACTCCGATCCCTCCATTCTAACCGTTTCTTGAAATTTCCGGTCTCCCCCCCCCCAACTCCCCCCTGGCTACCGAATCCGGTCAAGACTTTAAACGGGACATTACAGATATATATTCTCTTCAGTTATGAAGTTTCAGTACAATCCGATCATCCGTTCGAAAGTTACACACTTCTCAGTTTCCCGGATTCCCCTGCCCTCCACCCCCCCCCCCCAAAATGGTCGGATCAGAAAACTGATTATTCCTAATTTTGTTTGGTCGGGTCTCTGATATGCCTGCCAAGTTTCATGGTCCTAGCACAACTGGAAGTACCCTAACTCGAAAAAGTGTGACAAAATGCCCTAAATTTTCAAGTTTCCAGCGCCCCGCACTCCCCCCCATATGGTCGGATCGGGAAACTGATTATTTCCAGGTTAGTTTGGTCGGGTCCGTGATATTCCTGCCAAGTTTCATTGTCCTAGCTCATCTGGAAGTACCCTCACTCGAAAAAGTGTGACAAAATGCCCTAAATTTTCAAGTTTCCAGCGCCCCAGCTCCCCCGCATATGGTCGGATCGGGAAACTTATTATTTCCAGGTTACTTTGGTCAGGTCCCTGATATTCCTGCCAAGTTTCATTGTCCTAGCTCATCTGGAAGTACCCTAACTCGAAAAAGTGTGACAAAATGCCCTAAATTTTCAAGTTTCGAGCGCCTCCACTCCCCCGCATATGGTCGGATCGGGAAACTGATTATTTCCAGGTTCGTTTGGTCGGGTTCCTGATATTCCTGCCAAGTTTCATTGTCCTAGCTCATCTAGAAGTACCCTAACTCAGAAAAAAAGTGACAAAATGCCCTAAATTTGCAAGTTTCCAGCGCCCCGCACTCCCCCCCATATGGTCGGATCGGGAAACTGATTATTTCCAGGTTAGTTTGGTCGGGTCCCTGATATGCCTGCCAAGTTTCATTGTCCTAGCACATCTGGAAGTACCCTAACTCGGATATGTGGGACAAAAAAACTCGGACCGACCGACAGACCGACAGACCGACAGACCGACAGACGGAATTGTGATCGGTATATGGCACTTGAGCCAGAGGCTGCAAGTGCCATAAAAACACAAAAATCGGTTGACGATTTTTCTTTAAACCCAAACTGGTAATGTGAAGAACGAAGCTGGGGTTCAAGAATAGTATACAAACACTTCTCGAACACCTTTGACACAACTGCAGCCAGTGCAATTGGTCGGTTATTCGAAACTGCAGACATATCACCGGAGCTCGTCTTGGGTATGGGAACAAGACATACTTCAGTCAAAGCCTCCGGGACAAAATGATGATTCAGAAAACCATTAAATAGCACAGACAACATGCAAGTCACAGTCGGACCGGCAAATTTAATTTTTATGGCACTTGCAGCCTCTGGCTCAAGTGCCATATACCGATCACAATTCCGTCTGTCGGTCTGTCGGTCTGTCGGTCTGTCGGTCTGTCGGTCTGTCGGTCGGTCCGAGTTTTTTTGTCCCACATATCCGAGTTAGGGTACTTCCAGATGTGCTAGGACAATGAAACTTGGCAGGCATATCAGGGACCCGACCAAACTAACCTGGAAATAATCAGTTTCCCGATCCGACCATATGGGGGGGAGTGCGGGGCGCTGGAAACTTGCAAATTTAGGGCATTTTGTCACTTTTTTCTGAGTTAGGGTACTTCTAGATGAGCTAGGACAATGAAACTTGGCAGGAATATCAGGGACCCGACCAAACGAACCTGGAAATAATCAGTTTCCCGATCCGACCATATGCGGGGGAGTGGGGGCGCTCGAAACTTGAAAATTTAGGGCATTTTGTCACACTTTTTCGAGTTAGGGTACTTCCAGATGAGCTAGGACAATGAAACTTGGCAGGAATATCACGGACCCGACCAAACTAACCTGGAAATAATCAGTTTCCCGATCCGACCATATGGGGGGGAGTGCGGGGCGCTGGAAACTTGAAAATTTAGGGCATTTTGTCACACTTTTTCGAGTTAGGGTACTTCCAGTTGTGCTAGGACCATGAAACTTGGCAGGCATATCAGAGACCCGACCAAACAAAATTAGGAATAATCAGTTTTCTGATCCGACCATTTTGGGGGGGGGGAGGGCAGGGGAATCCGGGAAACTGAGAAGTGTGTAACTTTCGAACGGATGATCGGATTGTAATGAAACTTCATAACTGAAGAGAATATATATCTGTAATGTCCCGTTTAAAGTCTTGACCGGATTCGGTAGCCAGGGGGGAGTTGGGGGGGGGGGGGAGACCGGAAATTTCAAGAAACGGTTAGAATGGAGGGATCGGAGTGAAACTTGCTGGGAAGAACAAGCATCTGCTCTAGATAAGTCCTTTAGACCATTGTACTGGATCCGGACACTTATGGGGGGGGGGGGGGGGGGCGGAATTCCGGTGATGGTGGTTTTTTGGATTTTCACGATGAAACTTGGCAGGCATATCAGGGACCCAATCAAACTGACTTCAAAATAAAAATATTGTCGATCAGATAATGGTGGGGGAGTGGAGGGAGGGGAATCCGCAGGGGAATCCGGGAAATTGAGAAGTGTGTAACTTTCGAACGGATGATCGGATTGTAATGAAACTTCATAACTGAACAGAATATATATCTGTAATGTCCCGTTTAAAGTCTTGACCGGATTCGGTAGCCAGGGGGGGAGTTGGGGGGGGGGGGAGACCGGAAATTTCAAGAAACGGTTAGAATGGAGGGATCGGAGTGAAACTTGCTGGGAAGAACAAGCATCTGCTCTAGATAAGTCCTTTAGGCCATTGTACTTGATCCGGACACTTATGGGGGGGGGTCCCGGAATTCCGGTGATGGTGGTTTTGGGGATTTTCACGATGAAACTTGGCAGGCATATCAGGGACCCAATCAAACTGACTTCAAAATAAAAATTTTGTCGATTAGATAATGGTGGGGGGAGTGGAGGGAGGGGAATCCGAAATTTTCAGTCATGCGTAATTTTGGAATGGTTGATCGGATTCGAGTGAAATTTAAGAATTCAACAGAGGACATTTCTCCGATGATTTTTTTCATATCCGGACCGGATCCGGCAACTATTGGGGGGGGAATACGTGCCCCGTTTAGAATGGAGGGATCGGGATGGAACTTTGTGGGAAGAACAAACAGATGCTCTAGGTAAGTCATTTGCTGAATCGGATTGGCTACGTGCACCGCGGGGGAGCTGGGTGGGGTGGGGGGGGGGGGGGGGGTGGACCGGAAATCTTGAGAAACGGTTAGAATGATGGTATCGGAGTGAAACTTGCTGGGAAGAACGAACATCTGGTCCATATAAATCTTTTACATAATTTGACTGGATCCGGACACTTGAGGGGGGGGGAGGGGTCTCCCGGAATTCCGTTTTTGGGGGATTTTCACGACGAAACTTGGAAGGCATATCAGGGACCCGGTCAAACTGACTTGGAAGAAAAAAAAAAATCCTCGATATGATAATCTTGGGGGGGGGGAGTTGAGGGAGGGGAATCCGGAATATTGAGTCATGCGTAACTTTGGAACGGGTGATCGGATTCGAGTGAAATTTAATAATTAAACAGAGGACATTTTTCTCTTGTGACCTTTTTCATTTCCGGACCGAATCCGGCAATTATCGGGGGGAGGGCGGAAAATACTTGACCCGCTTAGACTGGTGTGATCTGGATCGAACTTCGTGGGAATGACAAACAGATGCTCTGGATTAATCATTTACAGAACAGGATTGGCTCCGGTTATTGTGGGTGGAGTTGGAGGAGGGGGAGGGGGGTCTGGGATTCCGGTGATCGCGCGTTAAGGTACTTCCTGATGTGCTAGGACGATGAAACTTCGCTGGAATATTGGAGACTCAACAACATTTGCTTAGAAATTGCTACTTCCCAAATCCGATTATTCCTTAAAGTACCAATCTTGACCGCAAAGTAAAAAAAATACTTTTAAGCAATATATGCATTTTCGTGATGCCCATCAGCCCATTAGCAGTTTTGCCTCAAGGGTTTTGCTTACAAATGAAGTTCCAGCTCCCTTATAGCGCGCATCTCAACCGCAAAGTCGAAACTTACTCTTGATCAATCAAATCATCTTGACACATGCAAGTGCCATATGAGCTTACAGCTCTTGTTACTTATCTGATAACATTAAAATTTCATAAATAAAATACATCAATAAACGAAAGACAAGTCAAAATTACATAGCGTATCTCGTATAAAATTTCTAATCAAGTTCGTAAATACAATCGTCTACATCAATAAACGAAAACAAGTCAAAAACGCATACCGCAGCTAGGAACAGTTAAACTGTTTAATAAAGTATGGTACGAAAGACTTTAGGTAACGCTCGGATGAGTGTATTGGAGGAGGAATTAGTTGCTTCTTCTGATTCATTGTGAGATTTTCGGTCATTCTTGTGTTTCGGCAACTTCTTTTTTCGGAGAACTCAGGCAAAATGTCACGATGTAATTCGGACGCTAGTATTTTTGTGCCAAATCTCATGGTAAGCATATGCCTCCTTTGTCTTAACGACGTGATCTTTAAGCTCTCCAAGCTTTTTTCATAATCCTCATATCCCATTCCCAATATTACTTTGCTTGCTCTCTTTTGGATCTGCTCAATTTTGTCATGTTGTTCTTCGGTGAGTGAGCTGTGCCAAACAGGACATGCGTACTCTGTTAGGGGTCTGATGTACATTTTGTAGCATGTCAACAATGTTTGCCTGTTGAGGCCAAATTTCCGCAGATTTGAAAAAGACTTGAGTTGGCCAGATGCTTTGGAGACCACTGACTTAACATGAGAATTCCATCTCAAGTAACTGTCAATATTTAGTCCGAGGATTTTGATGTTTTGGGTTGTCGTTAGTTCGTCCGATGTGGGCTCAGGTATGTCTCTTTTTAAGAAGTTGACTCGGAAGAGTGTTGTTTTTTCTTTGCTTATTTCGAGTTTTACTGCCTGAGCTTCTGATTTCAGTCCTTCCAACACCTGCATGACTGGGTCTTTTTGCGGAGCATCGGAAAGTAGTCGGAATACTGTCAGGGATAAATCATCAGCAAATTTATAACGGTTGGTAAGTTCTCGGACCACTCTGTTTCTGACTACGACAAAGGCAATAGGCCCTATCTTTGTACCCTGAGCTGCTCCACATGTGATGTCAAGGACGTCAGATATCTCCCCATCCTGAAGTTGGACGCATTGTTGTCGGTCTGAGAGAAAACTCCCAAGCATCCTCAAGACTATTTTTCTGGCTCCCATGGCTGATGCTTCGTCGATTACAGTGGTGTGATCGAGATGGTCAAATGCCTTCACAATATCAGCAATTAAGCTGTCGACAAAGGCTCCCTCGTTCTCCAGGTGCTTGAGGATGTCGTGAATAAAGCGAACCAGGTAGTGGACTGTGCTGCAGCCCGGTCGAAAACCATATTGCCGTGGGTCGATGTTATTACAGATGTCGCTGTAAAGCCATTGGAATATGAAGCTTTCAAACACCTTGGAGAACGCGGAGGTCTTCGATGTTGGTCGGAGGTCGTTTGCGGACTTCGGAGCCGTTTTCTTAGGGATTGGTGTGATGTATGCCTTTTTGAACCTCTTGGGGAAAACTCCTTGGACTAGACATTGACTAACAACCGAAGTGAAAGGCGTTGCCAGTTCCTTTGAGCAAAGTTTGATGAGTTCTGAATATAGAAGTTTGATAGTTCTGACTGTCGTAATGATGCATGAAGAGAGAAGAGCTATATGAGGTAGGACAGAGCTGTATGCGATGTGCATACACCGCATACACCATTTTCACAACCTATAAAGAGACAGGATAATGGAGAACATTGTTTAGGCTACTTGTGCTTGAAGTAGGCAACATTACCTAAGTACAAAATCGAAGTACTTGGGTTTTATTTAAGAACAGCTTTTCTGGGGTACTTAATAATTGTTATACCTAAGTAAAATAGCTAGGTACTTGAACCCTCAACTACCAACACATTTTATGGTCTCTTGTACATTGTGCTTGGATCACATCGATTTGCACACTGAAATGCTTCTTTGGCCGCATTTATCCAACAACGCCTTTGTTACGGTGGTGCCATCTGCACCCCTCACTGCTAACTTCTGCCGCCATTAGCCAGCGTTACTCCCTTTCCGTCCAGTATGTTAATCTTCTATACTGCCGTGATTCTGTATTATTTTATTACCTCATGTTCATGACTCATCCGCCGGGGATGAATAATCTTCTTCCGCAATTCTTTTCTGGGCCTCGACCGGGGACAACCCTTTTGACTTAAAGGTTGTCCATATTATATTGTAGGTACCAGACAATAAAACCTTTTGTTTATTTACGGACCTTAGGTCATTGTTATGGGTCTTGTTTGAAGCTCCCTAGAGTGGGCTGGCCTGTAAGGCCTAGTGTATGATGGGTGGTTTAAAGCCTATTGTGGTTCGGTACGCAAACCTTAGTGTGAATCGACCGGGGAATCCACAATGAACCCGTGAAGTCTGCACGTGTAGTAGGCCACCAGACGCCCTAGGCTGTCGTGACTCCGATGACTGTATCCCAGGACATTTACCATCTATGTCCGGCCTACTACATCCCTCGCCATAACATCAGTTTGAGAGTGCTCCTTCACATACAAATACAGTCGTCGTAATACCTTCGGAAAAAATGATCAACTCAGGCAGTCCGCGAACGACACAAGCATTATACTACTAGATAAAGGTAGCTCTATTCAAAGCTACAAAGACTATGTTCTATCAACGTGCAGTACAGTAGAGGTATGCTTATTTGAACGTTTTTTTAACTGTTCCACTACCTTGGCTTTCTTACTTGCATATAATAAAGTAAAATGGAAAAGAAAAATAACAAACTTGATATCAGCTAACAGCCAACTATTTCAGGGTTATCCCGGCACAAACTTGAAGTAGAAATTCAATTAACTTTCTTTGATTTCGAATTTATTAAAAAGGTCCTTCCTCTTTAGAAGGCATCTGCCGGTTCTGACCGCCATCTTCTCCACTGAAGGTGCGTTCCTCGTGGCAAACTTTTCAAATTATAATAAGCAAACGAGGTGTCAGCTGAGTCACTTTCTGCCGTGAATTAGCAAAATATTCAAAAAGTGACAAAAGCGTGAGTGATTGTTACTAGTATTTATAGGGGAAAATGTCTGGTTTGGGTTTTAGTTTTTTCTTCGGCGATAGTTCTCTGTTAGCAGACGTTCACATAAGCATACCTCTACTGTACTTAGAGTACTACTTGTACAAGTCAAGTACTTAAAACTCAAGTAATACACAAGTCCATTTGTTGTCATGATACTTAAGTACAAAATTTGGAAGTACACTTAATGCTTAAGTACAAATTTGAAGTACTTGTCCCAACACTGGTTGTACTGTGAATCCAAGGACAGCCCGAACCTTAAAGTTTAACTGAAAAGGCAGCTTATTTTTACATCTACTATCTGAATGCAGTAGAGGCATGCTTATTTAAAAAGTTACTTAAAGTTGAACAGTGAAGTTTTGGGCTAAACGGTAGAATGAAGATTCAAAATACCTTTTTAATTTTAATTTAATTTTGAAATAAATTTTGAATTTCATGCGCCAGCAAATTAACTGGCACTTGTCATTAACCTACAGCTAAAACATATATACAATTTTCATAGAATAAATACAGTAATTTAGGGGTTAATGTTTAGGGGTTTTAAGGGGCCCTTAATTAGCTACTTTGCCAAACTTGTAGATGGCTTTAGTCACAGCAAGTGCATGAAAATGGCTCTGTTCGAAGTCAACAAACGTTCAAATAAGTATATCTCTACTGTGCATTGAACTATTTTGACTCATCTAAGGGATTTTGCACAAAAAAATTCCACCGGGACTCTAGTAATAAGATTCAGAATGTGCTGCTGCTTGCACGACAACCCAAAATTCATTAAGACGTAGATAATCCGAATGTGAACAAAGGCCTGCATTTTAAGTATGGCATGTGCGACGCTCGTAAAAGGATTTTCAGATATTCCTTCAGCCCAAGCTGACTGCGAATCGTATTTGACGGTGCAAAACGGATAAGTCAGCTACATTTTATTAGAGCTATGTTTCGGCCCTTCTTGGCAAGGGTCCTCTTCAGGCTCGAGCCGGCCAAGCTGGAAAATCAACTTGTGGAAAAACGATTAAAGATTCTTCCTTAAATATCTGATTTTGTGAACTTCTTCTCTGAAAATTGGTTGGAGTAAAAGCTGGTGCTGTGATTTCATTTTGGGCACGGCTGCTGTTTTTGCTGTTCGATTGGGTCGTCGAAAGTGTAGAGATTCTTCTGCATTCTGAATTTGGAGTCACCTGTGTCTTCTTCTTCTTCTTCTATATAATATAGCTCTAATAAAATGTAGCTGACTTATCCGTTTTGCATCGTCAAATAGGATGTTCAGACCTTTGAAAAAAAAGGCCTTTGAAGTGTATGCTGATTTTTAACTAGACTGTCCGATGTCAGCCCTATTCGGTTAAACTGCATCAAAACTAGCCAGAGCTTGTACTACAGCCCGGACACCGCGCAAGAGCGTGAGGTCTGCTTACAACAAGACCAAAGGTTTCGATGGGATCCCAAAAATCTAATATTTGATACAGACAATTGGGTCTTGTCTTCGCCAGGCTAATCATCAGAGAAAACCACGTCCAGATATACCTCTATAAGTCATCTCTATTTTGACGATACTAACCGAAACTCCCGCTTTACTTCTGCCAAATTTGAAGTTTCGCCCGAATTCCGAGCGAACTACTAGTCCAGCAAAAAAAAAAAAAAAATCAGAAACGAATCAAGCGGATCTCTTTATCCCTTATAAAGAACATCTAATCAACTTAAAATAAAACTTTGACTAAAAAAAAAAAATCCGGTTAAAACAGGATTCCGGACTAATTATATGTCCGGGTAAAAAATGATTGTCATATGCAGACTCAGCGTCTCTTCTTACCCCTAAATCTGTCATCTAGTCAACTTCAGATAAAACTTTCGCTTTTAACAAACATTCTGGTTTTGGCCGGATTCCTGGCGAACTAGTTGTCCGGTGAGAAAATGGTTTTCACCATTGTGTTCAGCATGTCTTCTTAACCTTAAATCGAACATTTAATCAACTTCAAATGAAACTTTTACTTTTAACCAACTTCCCGGTTTTTGCCGGATTCCGGACGAACTATTTAATCAACTTCAAATGAAACTTTTACTTTTAACCAACTTTCCGGTTTTTGCCGGATTCCGGACGAACTACTTGTCCGGCAAGAAAATGGATTTCATCATCGTGTTCAGCATGTCTCCTTACCCCTAAACCGAACATTTAATCAACTTCAAATGAAACTTTTACTTTTGCCGAACTTTCCGGTTTGTGCCGGATTCCGGACGAACTACTTGTCCGACAAGAAAATGGTTTTCACCATCGTACTCAGCATGTCTTCTTAACCCATAACCGACTATCACATTAGCTGTTTAAAAATATTTTGTTTGTCCCTTAATTTGAACCCCTCCCCCACCCTCAAATATAGGGCTACAGAGCCCATCTTCGAACTTGACCTGTACTATGACCCAAAGGATCCTCCCACCAAGTTTCATCAAAATATCTCAATCCCCTCGAGAGTTATCGTGCGGACAGACGGACAACTTTTGCGATGTCATAGGTATGCCTCCACTTACGTTTTGGGATCCCAAAAACTGACCGGCGCTCGAGTGTTTACCTGGATTGTAAGCTGGAGAGGGAGAGCTCTCGTCGTACTGGAAGTCATCAAAGTCTGAAGGCCGCGCAGGCGTGTTCGTAATAGTTGGATCCCAGGCCTGACCGGGAGTGCGGGAGCCATCGTTGGAAGGCGTCATGCTGCCATAGTGAGGAGTACGGGAGCCTGAAAAAGAATGGATTTTTTACTTTAACTTATACTCATGGAATGGTTAAGGCGGTGACTTCACGTTAGCAAGAACCAAATAATCAGATAGAACTTATGTCTTTAGTCGCATCCAGCGACTATGAAAACCCCGACAAAATTGAGCAAACCTAGAGGTATTTACTCTAGCTTTGAGCTGATGTTGATACCCGTTTACTCCTCTTCGTTTTCACCGTTGCTTATGGCACAAGAAATATTGAGGGAGGCTAGCAGGAGGCGTACTCCGCGCGCCGACCGGCTCTGGAGCGCGTCCATAGAACCAATCAGCTTTGTCTGCTAGATTTCCTCCTCACAGCGATATAGCTATTTGTAGAGGTAACGAAAGTACGAAACGTGATGTGACGAGAAGCTAGTAACCTCCACTCGTTTGCGTCGGGAGTCGGCCGTATTTTACTCGACTCAGCATGTTTGTATGACCGAGATAGGGAGACAGCAGTTCTATCTCGTTATTTGTTCTTGATATTAGACTGATTGAACGTTTTTGCCCGTAATAGTTGCAAACACAGAATACGGAGTAATAAATAAATTAAACAAAAGAACAAACACAAAGTATACTAAGCTTAGAGCTTTTTTCTCATGCAACCTAGTTCCGTAATTGCATTCATTAACTGTTAAGCCCAGAGACCCAAGTTCCATATGTTACATTCTAAGATTCGCTAATCTTTGCAATTGCCACAATTCACTATTTTCCATGCACATTAGCTCGCGATGAGTATTCGCGGATCAGACTGTTGATGCGTAAAACCGGTTATCTGATTTTTGCCTAGTGCTATATAGAAGTCAATGGTCCTGGGAAAAGGCTTAAAACAACCAAAGCCGTTGATTCATCCTAGAAGAAAGGCCATAGAGGGTCGCAACCCGAACTTGACAGAATCCCCACAGATCTGCTGACTATGTTGGTAGCGTGGTCCAATAAGCCGAAGTCCTAAAGCCGAAGAATATCCGGTGGCAAAAAGGTTGCCGCAGTAGATATCTCGAGGAAAAGGAGCGGAAAACCCTTGACCCTGCTTACCGTTATTTCACATAGCGACTAAAGTAAATAAGGTTAGGTACAATCAATTCTATTGAAAATGGTAAAAAAAAAAAGCTCAACTGGCACAAAAGCGTCAGACATGTCAGTGGCATACAAAAATTACGCTTTGTGGATTAATTGACTGACTAATTTGTAGTAAAAAATAATAAAACCTTTTTTAAAACCAAATTGCCGACTAAATTACCAATTGCGCCCTACGGGTCGAAGAATACTATTAAGAAAGTCTACGGTTGGTACTCACCATCGTAAAGAGGGGTTTGTGATCCGTACATAGGTGTCCTCGAACCACCGTACATCGGTGTCTCACTACCAGCGTAGGCAGGAGTCTGGCTGTAGCTGGACAGGCTTCCTCCAGGCTAAAAGGAAAAATATATCAAATAACTAAAGGATCATTTACACGGCAGGTATTTTTCCCAGGAGACAAGAAGGGAAAGTGTTCACCCCGTACTCGGGTATTTTTCAAGGGAGAGTACTGTCATGTGGCAATAAATTCCAAGGTTGTAAGGCTCAGGATATCTCTCTACAATGGATACCAACATGTGTCCATTTGGACCAATTTTTTGCATGGGCATAATCAAAATTATTCCTGGCAAATCCAGTTTTATTGTTGCTGACGTCGAAGAATACCCTTCGACAAACAAATACCCGGGTAAAAAGTTCGCGAAACTGAAGGGTTTTTTCCGGGTTTTTGTTGCGGTTGCGGGGAAAAATACCCACGGAGTACGGGTAAATACCCTTCGTGTAAACGTAGTTTAACTGTAAAATACTAAATGAAAATTAAACTTATCGAAGGACAACTCAACAGTATTTCCTGGTCCAAAATCCGGTATTGCTCTACAACTTTTGCCCCCTCTTTTGTTTCCCTACATGATAAGAATTAGTAGCTTACTGTTTTACCCTCCTCGCGTTGTCTGTTACCTCAATCGTTAGCTTTGTGAATTTGGTTCTGTCTTCACTGTAACAAACTGTGATTCAAACAACGTTCTCTCTACCGCTTGCTATTCGACTGGTCCGTATTGGTGTTGAAATAAAAATGAATTAAATGGACTGGAAACGATTAAAATAAAAATCTGCCTACTCTCGAGCCACGATGGCGTCTATTCTGGCCGACTCTTCGAACTCTGGGATTGGCTCACGTGGCAATGTTACTGAACGAAAAGGATGGGTAAAAGGAAGATTGATCAGCTGGTGACGGCGGCGGTGATCATGGAACAAAATAATGAAATGGCGCAGGGCTTCGTTTCTGCTTTGAGCCTCACGTTCGCACGAACCGGTGCCGGAGGAGATTTCGAGGAGACCAACATTGCGACTCACACAAGAAACTATCACTGTCAGAGCTGGGGATGGGGGGGAAAGGGAGTTAAAGCCTCCCTCGAACTATTTACTCTTCGACATACAGAATTTTAAAATATTTGAATACTTTAAAACTAGGGTGTGCTTTCAACAAACAACTCACGGTTTTGTCCGTTTTAAGCCTTTTCCGAGAACGGTTGAGTTATAGCGAAAACAGGGAAAGAATTTTCGTAACCGGTTTTTCTGATGGAAAAACTTCTCGCAGACAACGGTCGACAGCGTGATACATATCGAAGGTAGCAAAACACGGCAAGTGAAAAAATCAGCGTGGTTTTGTTGGAGGGGTTAGAATGTACCGTACGGAATTGGGGTCTCCGGGTTTAGAAATATATTTGGAGTGACTAGGGAAGTAGGTTGCGTTACTATTCTAGGTAAGACAGGTCCTTTAACGAAATTCCTTACCTTTCCGGCAGTGCTAACCGTGGCCAGTCGCGTCCTGTCAACGGACACAGTTTGACACTTGGAGTGAAGTTCGACTCTGGCTGTTGTCTCAGTCGCGTCTTTGACGATACCGATGTGGCCCTTGTAAGGTCCTTGTGTGACTAAGGGAGACAAATACTTCAAATAACCAAATAAATAGGAGTATGTTTATTAATACGAAAAATGGTGATTGACAGTAAGTCAGAAAACATTGTTTGGTTAAGAGTTTTGATAGGGAAATTATGTATTGTAGTTTGTAGTGTGCATATTCCGCCACAAACAAGTTGTTATTCGAAAGAAGATGTTTGGGAGATTCCTACAGATGAAAAGATTAATTTGAGCCGTAAGTATCCCAATGTTTCTTTTATTTTTCTAGGAGACTTCAATGCTTCAACCCGTCAATACTGGACCGCCTACGTTTAAAGGACCCCATTTGCTTATTCTGCTTTTTATAATATACCTAGCTCCCATACAGAAATATAAGCTTCTAAAATCCCCACTTTTCTCCACTGTCTCGTTTTGTGCCTATGAATTTTTAGCGCTTTTTTGGCCTTGCCGAATTTTGCCGTCACACAACGAAACTTTTGCCGGAATCTTCAATGCCCGCTGACAACTCTTTCACACATAAGGATCTCAGAAGCATATGTTTATTCCTTTTTTTATTTGCTTAGTTTTCGCACTTTTTAACCACGGCACGTTCAGTTTTCAAATTTTTTGCGCCCAGCCGCCGCGTCGGAGAGCAGGAAGGCTGGAGGTAATCGACAAGCGCTAAGAAGAAAATCGCTAATTTCAGGTGGAAAGTAATGGTATATTCGAAAATCGATTTTCTGATCCATTTCATTGGGAAAAGATCATTTCTAGTAAGAGTTGTACTTTAAGATAATATTTCTGTTTATATTACAAAATTCTCATTACAGTCAACTCAGTTTCTTGGTGACCCTGAACTAGCCTTACTGAAATTGGGGGTGAGCGCCCACTTTGGCTAAATTTGTGTGGCCGGGCGCCCTGTGAGCGCCAAGCTTAGTTCGTTTTATTTTGACTGAGCGCTCTGCTTTTAGCCAAAGCAGACTTTAGCTCCCACTTTAGCTTTTTTCTTTCTTCGAGGGGAGGTGATACCCCCCCCCCCCCCCCCCATAGCGACGTCCCTGATTGTAATGCTTGGATTGTGCCCTCGACCCGTCAATGCTGTAACGGATGCTTTAAAAGAAATTACATTTCTCTTACTAAATTTCAGCAACAGGTGATCAGCGAAAGAAGGTATCCACATCTTATAACTGAGTATGAATGTGTACTCTTTTTTTTACAATTCGCTATAGCTTGTTACTTCGCTTGACAGGGTGGTTGGAACGGGGATGCGCGGCCAAAATGACGCATCATTGCTGTTACGATACACTTGAAAAGAACGACACGAAGAATGAGATACAACTCGCCTTTCACAGTCTTTCCAATCAGCTCCCTATCTCTCCCCGTTCTTCCACCACCTCTTCCTCCACCTCGACCACCACGTCCACCTCCACCACCGCCACCTCCTCCACCTCCACCACCAGTTGGGTGGGCGGGGGAGGAAATTCGGGGTGACATGAACCCGAGCGAAGGGGCTGACGTATTGGTGGAGGCTTTTGCTCCTCCTGCCAGAACTAGATGGCGGGTCTTGCAGACGAAGATTCCACCGTTATCGAGCATCATGCGGGAATGCAGAAAGGCGAAGTTTCTGTACAAATGGCGGATTTCGCCTTGTCGACCCTGAAAGTAGAAGGAAAGAGTAAATGGGTGTGGAGATGGGCGCAGTGGAAGATGGAAAAAGAGGGCTATAAAGGTTCTCTTATCATTCCAATTTCTCACCCCAGATGCATTCCAGTTCAAATTCCTCGGAAGAAAAACAGGCCAGTTACTATATATGAATCAACTCTCGCAATAAAGCAATAAGTATTCAAATCTTCATTGTCAAAGTTTTGCTCTTCGGTTGTTCAAGAAGTTTGTAAATCAATCCGTACCGCCTATGGGCGCTAACCAGGGGCGCTAGAATCGTAAAGCTTTGGGAAATTTGTACAGCACCTTCTGCGCTCCTTCTATACTATTTCGTTCTGGTGTCACTCAAGTTGTGCGAAAGAAGGATATTAAAAAGATGAGATCATGTTATTTCAAATATGCAAAGCACTTGCTCCACTTGTCGAAATTATGTCATAACCATACATTGACGGAGAAGTTCAAATTGAAGATGCAAGTGTTCCCCTTTTGAATGTTTCCTCGTCGCTATCAAAAATCATGGACAACAGGGCCCAACCAGCGCACGACGTTATCCACTGCTTTCTGGCCGAAGATTTCTATGTGTTTACGTGTTTTACTTATTTCTTTCATTTACTCCACTTTTCAAAATGGCGTGTTATAAATAAATTACTTAGCCTACTTATTGTCCAGCTCACTACTTCGGAAGAACGAAGAACAACTCTTCGCATTTGTTTTGGTACAAGAAAACCTTCAATCCTCCGAATGCGTAATATCCTCCCCGAAAAATGATCACCTGTACCTCTTTGACCAGAATGTCAACAGTCCCAAAATAACTCCAATTGCCCCAGAACATGAGAAAAGCTTTGTTTAGTCTATTGTCGAGCTGTACAATAAATTAACAACCATACCATAGTCACTTTTTTATCTTTTGCTTTAGTGCTTTATTTAAATTTGTATCTATACAAATTTTCGAAGACTTACGGTAAGTATTTTGTACGTAAGATAAGGTAAGAATTTATTTGCGCAAAGAGCCAACGCCCAAATTTATGGCTAGCGAGTACTTATGTTGACGAAAAGTCAAATTCGGCGTCCTCGCTATGACAATTACTTTATTTATAATTCTACTAACAAAACAACTACGTCTTTCCATTGTGAAAACATACTACCCATTGCGCGCAATCTTCACTAACATTGCCAACAAGCATTAGTTGCGTTTTTACAGATACCATGGTATATATTGCCACGGTAACTTCAAGCGGGCCACAAAAAATGGTCTTTCTACCACGCACACAATGCTAACCATCCCTACGGTCACTATGAATGTTCAAAACCACTAAAAACAGCGTAAAACAGTGAGCAATTAAAAAAAAAACACCAAATTTCCTAGGTTTGAAATAACTCTGTCTGGACTAAATCTCAGCCGATTATCACGGACAGCTGTTATGGCATGTAGGGAGCCAAGGGTCAAAATAATAATTTCCATCTAATCCTTCAACTGTTTATTACAAATACAAATAAATAATAAAACCAAGACCAGTGTGCGGTACCTCTAAAGACATACAAAAAATTTCAGTTAGGTCTTATAATTCTTTGCTAATCAATCCTGGAAAATTCCGCCATCTAGAAAAGAAGACGTTGTGCGTGGGTTTTTTCTCGAGCCAAAACAGCAACTCGGCAATCGAGTTCAAATCTAAAGAAACCCGTGGCATGCGATCACTAAGATAAGGTAAACAGAATGTTTGGATTAGGTCTTTAATCTGCAATTAAAGTCGTTTTTGCAGTTACCGTGGTGTCTGATACACGGTTGCTCTGCAAAAACGACTATTGCCCAAATTGCACTTTTTGAAGTCATCCCAAAAGAAAAACTGATATCCAATTACATCACTAAGTGCTAAGCTTCTTTCTCACCAATTTGACAAATTTGACGAAACTATGCTCTCCTGCCTCAAACATTGTCTTCCACAATTCATACTTCGATTGATTTATTTCTCCCTGGTCCATCCTTATCATTCATATTGTGCTTCTACTTTTTCGAAACATATTAATCGGATTCAAATCCTACAAAACAAATCAATTAGAGCAATTTATGGTCTTCCATTTTCTTCATCAGTTTCTCATATCCTGCCTCGTCTTTTTATTTTAAATGTCCGTCAGATTAGAGACTGGGATATTGCAACACTTGTTTACCGTTTTCTTCTAGAAGATTCACTACCTGCTGATTTAAAAATCTTTTTTGCCTGAACAGTCAATTTCATGACTATAACACAATACGGCGGTCCAATCTTTCTACCATTTGTTATCCTTCTACAAGGTCTAGCTTTTCTATTCGTCATACAGGTGTAAAAGTATGGAATTCATTGCCTGAAACTGTTAGAGTGTCCGAAGATAGGAAGGTTTTTAAAAGAGCTCTAAAAAGATTTATGTTATCTAGCAATTATTTTTCTTCTGTCAGATTTAATTGATTCATTTTTGTCTATGCTCGGAGGAAGATCAGACCCATGTCGCAAACCTTTTTTATTTTTCACTTTTTCTTTAGTGATATGTCTGTTGTCGTAAATTCTCGTGTTGTGCTTAAATTTTAGTGTTGATGTGTGATAGTTGTTCGTTTGTTTTTTCTCTACACTGCCTTAATCTAGAATTGTATTAATAATTTTTACAAACCCATTGAATTAGTGACGCGTTGTTTTTTATGCCACTGGCATGTCTGATGCTTTTGAGAAACACCAGGTTTATTTATATTTGCCATTAAAATTGCACCTTACCTTACCTTTAGATGACTTATCAGAGACCACGATGAGTTACCACGGTCGGACCGCGGTATCTGAATATCAGATACCACTATAACTGAAAAAACGCCTTTTGACCGTCGTAGCAGATACCACGATAACTTTAGACCGTTAGAAACACAACTAATAAAAGTAGTTTCAGGCAGGACTTACCGAGTGTGGTCCGTCAATGACCTTCACAATATCCTTCCTCTGAATCGAATTCTGCTCTGAATCCAATGCAACCGCCTGTCGGTTGTCCCGACGTTTGGATATCGCCTGCGGCCGAACCTGGACAACTTTGCCGTGCATGTTGAGAATCTGGAAGCTCTCACGCTCGAGGCGAACGATGACGCCGACAGTTTGGGGACTATAAATACAAAGAAAACATTGAGTATTATAAAAATTTCTTCTCTTACTTTACTAGCAAGGCAAGACATCCCCCCTCCCCTAAGCATAAGACTCTCGGATTCTTCTGCAAAACTAACTACAGTCTGAATAGAAACGGACTGGAAGTTCAAGGGTGGGAAAAGACCCAGCGGAGTAATTAAAAATGACTATCTACAAAACTTTCACAAAAAGGCCGACAATATTCTTGCACATCAGGGTAGCGCTAAGTACCCTGGTAATTTTATTTTTGTATTCTTATTTCTTTCGTTTTTGATTGTAGATTATAAGTAGGCTAATACGTTTGCAGGCTTGATCAGCTGCTTTATACCCATGCAATCGCCTGTGAATCGACTGACCCATCATAGTCTAAGATTTGTTATCCAATCTTCAGTTTTGAGGTAATTTAATAAATAATGATAAGGGTGATCTAATAGGGTCATGCCCATGCACGGAGTATTTGTTATATACTTTAGCATATTTCTATACACTAAAAGTGTCAAAAGCGCTAACAGTGTCACACTTGGCGACCTTGGTTTCTTATCTAATCTAATAGTACGAACACACGATCAGGATCGGTAGTTCTCGGACTGGAGCTCCTGTCCGGGTTTTCGGCACCATCATCACTTCCATATGGAAAAGTTGATCTTTTTTCAACTTGATGATGAAAGTGCAGGAAATTTGACCAGGAAATCCTGATCGTATGTTCCCACTATAAACCTCCTTTCTTGTTCTTAGGACTTGGCAGTAGGCAGTGAGCAGCGTTGCCACTCCACAAAAATAAAAACTCACACTACCCAAGCAGCAAAAAGTACTACCAAAGGAGAAGAAGTCTTACCAAACCTACTTACCTACCCCACCTCCTCCCCCCCTTAAAAAAAAAAAATCTACTTACTCCAGGGATATTAGATCTCCCCATTGGAATTGTCCCATCGCATCCACACCAGTAGCCCTATCCGCACAGAGTTGCAAGTCCCTCGGGAGCACTTTCATTTCGTGCATGGACAAATCAGAAAAGAGTACGACTAAGTTCTCTTCGACTCGGACAATCAGACCTGTATCGCCCTCATATCGGCCTGCGATAACCTTCACATGGTCGCCCATGTTGAAATATTTCCGGAGCTCGTGGGCTTGAAACTCGAGAGGGTCCTAGAAATAGAGAGGTCAGTAAACACGCTTTTGGGATCCCGAAAAGTTATTAACTCGACCGAACATCAGAATCAAGACAGCAATTGCAAGCAATTGCAAACTGTACGAAGCTTATCCGCCAAAACACAAATTGAACAGACAAATGCCTCAAGTCCTTCGTACACCCCTTCAATTCCTTGCTGTTATTAATAAAGTAAACTGTATGTATTAATTGTAAAATGTGCCGCTTTAAAATTATTATCAGAATGTGTACGCATTTGTATTATACGTGCTTGTTACCCTTATGGCAATCCAACGCTATAGCGAGTAATTCGCACGAGCTATTAACGAACTAAAGGTTATTTTCTATTATTATAAGTGACGGGATATCTATGACTTAGTGAAAAAATTTCAGTCCGTCCGTTTGTTAGCACGGCAACTCTTGAAAGAGGCAATATGTTCAAAAACGGTGTCAGTTGGATCCAGAGATGGGCGAATCCAAACCCGGATTCGGATTCGAATACGTCCTTTTGGCCGGAATCGAATCTTCTGCTTGTCAGGCTCGATTCGGATTCGGATTCCAGACCCGGAATCATACGAATCCGCTCCAATTTCAAATCTTTTCCCAATTTGTACACACTGGGCTTAAGATATTGTGCTTAACGTGCTCCAAATTCATTCCTGGTTGCGGATAGGAAACCCATTCTATAACAACCGCACATGAAAACCTAGACATTAAATCACCCAATTAACCGTATCATTTGCCTTGGGCATCAGTGCTTTTTTGTCACCTCCAATTTATTAAACTACAACCTAAGTACATGATTTGATTTTTGTTAAGATCAGATTCGGATCCGGATTCGATTCCGGATTCGAACCCTCAGCATGAAATGGTGGATTCAGAATCGGATTATAGTCACTAGATAATATTTGTTTCAGACTGTCCATTCATGGGTAAGAACGTGTCAATTCTATAGCTGAACCTTCTTTTTTCGCATGACAAGCAGGTCACTACACTATCACAAGTCTGATAACAGATAAGGTTTGCACATCCTTATTTATATATTTTTATTTTTATAACCCTCTGAAAAGACAGAGTAGCGGAGTACATACAATCAAAAGAAACCAAAAACAGAACAAAAGACTAAAAAAAAAATCACTAAAGAAGAAGGAACAGCCGTTATGTGCGGGGTAGCTGAGATGGGACATTGTGGAGACTCTTTTTACATAGGGCCGAAAGTTTCAGCGATATGGTAACATTATGAGAATATATCTGTTGCGAACCTTTAAAATTTTATCTTTTCGCGAAATCTAACACTTGAAAGGGTCATAACAGAAGTTTTGCCTCGAAACATAACGTTTTTTTCCACATAAAAAGTAAACACAAGGATGAGGAACAGTGTGTTATCTGTTTTCAAACTTCTGATAGAGTGAAGTGTAGTGAATCAAAGCAGTTCCTGAAGGTATAATAACAGCACATAACTGCCGTCTCGGGCATTGGGGGGATTCAAAAATGTCATTGACCTACGAGGCGATAGCAGAGATGGGCGAATCCGAATCCGGATTTGGGTTCTAATCCAGGGTTCGTCCTTTTAGCCAGATTTGAATCTATTGCTCGTCAGGCTGGATTCAGACTCGGATTCCAAATCTTCCGTTTTCCAATTTTTACACAGTGGGCTTAGGCAATCTAACTTCTTGATCTCCACCACCAACCATCCTCAGTAATTTATCAAGCTATCTCATTACATTAGATATCTATTGTTAAGGTCGGATTCGAATCCAGATTCGATTCTGGATTCAAATCCTCAGCATGAAATGGTGGATTCGGATTTGGAATCGGATTCGTACTTAGCCGTGGATTCAGATTCGAATCCTTTCATGATCGGATTCGCCCATCTCTGGGCGATAGCCGACGATACTAACCTTCAGGTCCTCATGCTTTGGCATCATTGTCACCTTGCTCCCATCAATGGCGATGACCTTACCCTGGAGGTGAATCAATTCACCCTCGCAGACCTCAACGTTGTCGCCTGTGAAGAGGCCAAGCGCCCCTCCATCATCCTTCCCAGGTCCGTCTTGGCCCAGCTCAAGATCGACACCTTCGGGCGCCTCCTCGAAGCGTTCAAGCTCGGTCAAAGACGGTTTGACACCTGAAGCAGTTTAATTTGATTTACTTACAGCCCAGTAAAATAAGAGCTACGAGCTCATATGGCACTTGTTATGAGTAGGTGGTGCAAGAAAGTAAAAATAGTATATCTAGCTTCACTCGGGTATGAGCATTGCCGACATCGCCTTGGATCATCTAGGGCATATGAAAGCTTCAACCCAACAGATCCACTCGTTTGATCACTAGACATGCCACTCGATTTTCGGTACCCCCCTCCAAATCCCCCTACCGCGGCCGAATCTGGTTTGGATATCTGGTTTGGATATCTGGTTAGGAGGCATTCGAAGTTTAATTCAATTCGCTACTCGTTTGACCTTAAGCGAGTAAGAAAAATTCTGGGACTCCCCCCACTGTGGCCAACTACAACTCGGAAACATAAACGTATCAAGTTTCACTCGAATTTGAGCATTGTTGGGGAAATCCAAGTCCCCACGAAATTCTTCGACCCCACCGTGGTCGGATCCGGTTCGGATGTCATCTACGGCATATGACCTCTATACATTAGAAGTTTCATTCAAATAGCTCCACTAGTTTGACCCCTAAGCGCGCCAGAAAATTTCTGGAACTCCCCCTACAACTCGGAAACATAGACGTCGCTTCTCTGACATCTCCTCTTCCCGTCAATCAAGTTTGACTGGAATCGAAGAATATCCTTTCTGCACATTTCCGAATCCAGGTACGGAAGTTTTCCTACGGCATTGTATTGGGTCCTTAAGACAATTTGGTCGGGTCAATAGCATGCCTGCGAAGTTTCATCCCCCTTAGCACATCTGAAACTATCCTAACTCGCGATCACCGGAATTCCGGAAAGCCCCCCTTCAACTCCCCTCACAGAGCCCCGACACCACCTGGTTCTGTCAATTACGTATCTAGGGCTAATGCTTGTCCTTCCCACCAAGCTCCATCCCAATCCCTCGACTCTAAGCTTCTCACGAGCTATTCCGTGCCCACCCCCCCCCCCACCCCCTCCTACAAGTATCGGATCCTGTCCGTATTTGCCATGGAACATCTTAGACGACAGCTATTTCCACTTGCCAAGTTTCATTAAAATCCGATCACCTGTTTAAAGTTATGCGTGTCACCAGATTCCGGATTCCCCATCCCTACACTCCCCCCACGATGATCGGATCGGTGAAAAGACTATTCTCAAGTCAGTCTGTTCGGATCCCTGACATGCCTTCCAAGTTCCATCGTCCTAGTACATCATGAAGTACCGAACTCGCGGGATCGCCGGAATTCCGGACCTCATTCCAACTCCCCCCACAGTGCCCGAATCCGTTTCTGGTTATGTCAGTAGTATATCTAGGACTTGTGTTTGTTCTTACCACCAAGTTTCATCCCGATCCCTCCATTCTATCTATTTGCCGAGATTTCCTGTTCCCCCCTCCAACTCCCCCCGAAGTCACCGGATCCGGTCCGGAATTTAACTGGGTCGCCTGAGACAAAAGGTCATTCCAAAAATCAAGTTTCATTCAGATCCTATCACCCATTCGAATATTATGCATACCTCAATTTCCCGGATTCCCCCTCCCTCCAATCCCCCCAGATGGTCGGACTGGGGAAGTGACTTTTCAAGTTAATCTGGTCGGGTCCCTTATACGTTTACCAAGTTTCATCGTCCTAGCTTATGTGGAAGTGCCCGAACTAGCAAAACCCGGACCAACCGACCAACGGACGGACAGAAATTGCGATTACTATATGGCAAAAGGGCGTGTAGCCCTTATGACGGAGTACAGCAAAAGAACAACAAAGAAAAAAGACAATGACCGTAGTAAAATTTTACACTAAACGCAGCAGAAAATTGTCAGTAGCTTCAGGGAACTGAAAGAAGAAAAAAACTCCTGTGGCAGGATTTGAACCTTCACTTTACAATTACAATGCGCTACCAACTCTTACGCAATTTTTGTTGCTTGCCACAAAGACACAGGAAGCTGAGGTACAAAAACTTGGACACCTTATCAAGAATAATCTTCCTCAAAATGACCAGGAATAGAGGTCCAGGATCTTTCATCTCTTTTCTTTCTTTTTGTACCTTTTTCTTTATCATCAGTATTTGTATATAGTAATTTTCAAGGCTGTTTGTTGCACTTCCGAACAAGTGTCAGCTTCTGTAGGGCGATGTGGTTATTTTTGTGTTTTTCCGAATATATAATCAAAATAAAAAAAAAATCATACCTTCGGCTAGGATGGCGCTCATTGCGAACGTCTTGTACAGGAAGCCTTTTCTCGAATAGCGATTTCCCTCGAAGGTCCAGAAGTCGCCATCGTTTCCCACCTCGCCACCGATTGCTTTGATAGCGTCCACGTCAAACAACTTCGTCGCAGGACGGCGGAACTTCTTCTTCCTAGCTTCACTTTCCTACAAGGTGAATCAATTTAGAAAACTTTTGTTCTTTTTCTTAGCAGCTCTTCATTTTCTTCTTTTTCGGAATACGGCTCCTCTACTCAGTGAAACTAACCACTATAATAATAATTATCATAATTTATTTATGACCCATCATACACTCACAAAGAGGAAGAATAAATACGAAAAAAAAGGAAAACGGACAGACATAACGCGTATTCTCGCCGTTTCCCGAGGACTCCTCGGGGAATCGAAGGGAACGACGAGAATAGAGGGAGTCACTCCAAGCGGACTCCGCGTACAGGAACAGCGAGAACACGAGGAATGCTTCCAAAATGGATTTTGTTTGAAAAAAATTTTCAGTTGATGAAATTAGTCTGGATCCACTTTATTTTTGGTTTTGTTTATTCTGGTTGTTTTTAATTAGTCTTATATTGCACCAACACCAGCAAAAATTGATTCCCCTCCGAGTCTGAAAGGGAGTCCTTTTCGATGATGGTGATGATAATCGGAGCCTTCCCCGTCCGTAAGGACTCACGAGAATACGGGGAGTGAGACCCCGGGACAAACAAAAACGCGGGGACTCCTCAAGTGGAATCCTCGGGAAACACCATAAAAAAACGAGAAACTCAACTTCTAACCAATTAAACCTAATTATGAACCAAAAAATAAAAGAAGGAACCACAACAAAGAACTAGAACAAAAAACCCTTCCAATGGGGGTTAGAAGGATTTTCTGAAAAAAAAAGTTTACCCGCAGCGTCAAGAGGATCCGGCAAGCTGTATCTCTACCACAGTCTTCCGTTCCATGTCCGAGGCGGTACGCGAATGACGAACTTTGCATATTTGAAATAAGCCCTTCTAAATTTTATTTTATCTGATTGAGTTAGTATGTCAAAGAAAGGAACCAAGTATAAAACATGCAGGAGAGAACAGCATTATACACTTTTGCAAAGTGGCGTTTACCAAGATTAAACTGTTCTCCGACTGCACCAGCATACGCATTACGTATCTTGCACTCAGTTCGAGCGATAAGTAATTTCCGAGTCGACTTCAGGGATGTGCCATTAGGTAATCCAAGATACACAAGTTCCTGCGGTGGTATGGCGTCAGTCACCCCGATTCCCTGTGTCTGGGGTTTCAGATCGGCGGGAATTAAATAGTGACACATTAAAGTTTAAATGAAAAGCAAGCTTAGACTATTTTTTTATCTTGTGTTTGAACATACTGAATTATTTTGTTTTCGATTTCCAAAGGTTTGTTTGCCGTTGGCTCAGCCGTTTGCTTGATTTCCGTCTTTGAACGCCGTCCAAGTTCACCTTTTGCTTTACGGTCTTCAGAATACTGTTTAAAGAGCGGGCAAGTAAGTAAGTAAGTAAGTAATAAGTAAATAATTTATTTATGACCCGCCGTTTTGAAAAGGCGGAGTAAATGAAGAAAATAAAGAAAATAAACAAAACACATAAACACAGAAAAGACACTTAATTAAAGTGCTTCCCGGCCTTTGAGATTTGGTGTTTTGCCCCGACTCCGGCGATCTTTGCCCGGTCGCCGTTTCATCAACGTTGCAGACAAACTTCTTTCGCTCACAAAGTTCCACGGTCAGAGTCTGAAGGACAAAGAAACTGTGAACGGCGACCAAAAAGTGCGCAGAAGCTCAGACGTGGAGTGTGAAAGTAAAATTTGTATCACATCTTATGAAGAAACAGCGTCAGAACCATCACATTTCACATCACCAATAACCAACAAATATTGAAATAACCTCATTTGAAATCATCCCAATTTAAAATCTTTTAATGTTAACAAACCGCATTTAGAAATCCAAAGAAGATCTTCAAGCTCTTGCAAGAACGGTCTATGTTTTAATACTGAATGTCTCGCTAGCCAGTCCGACACTTTAAACCACTTTCCCATTAGCAAAGTAATAACAAGATCAAAGGTTTCGATCGGATCCCAAAAATTTAATATTTGATCCAGACAATTGGGTCTTGTAGAGATCGAGTCTTCGCCAGACTCCTTGAGCACCTTATTAATAAGATTTAGAAACAGTTTAAGGCAAATGGTAATCATCTGAGAAGACCAAGTTCAAATATGGATTCAGCATGTGTGTTTACCCCTATAGGTTTCAAGTTAAGAACGGTTGTTCCAGTGTGTATTTAACGAAAAAACGACAGAAGGTTCAGCACAAAGATGAACATCTGCGAGTTAAATGTTACCATACCTCCGACAATGTACTGTGCAATCAGAGGCAGTCGATACCTTTAAGAAAGAAGTCGACTACTAGACGATTAAGACTGGCGACAGAAGTCATAAGGGCGAAACAAGGTCGTGCAACTCACCGTTTGTGGGGTCCTAAGGGCACCACGGGGCCGCGTGTAGTCAATCCGTGGCAACAATTTCAGATGGACCTGGTTCTGGGCGACGTCAACAAAGTCGACCTGAGCTATGTCGTCCTTGAAGATACCTCGCTTCAGACGAACCCATGATTTGGGTTTCATGGAGCTTTGTTCCTTCACTACGCGAACAACGTCAGTCATTTCCTTTATGGGGACCATCTAAAGAGGAGAAAAAAATGTCTCAGATTTGTTTTCCGAAGTGTCCAAATACAGCCAATCGCACCTCAGAAAGTGGCCCCCAAGATCCGGAAAATCGGATAACATTCTAAGATGATTTAAAAGTGCACACAAGAGTTAGGTGCTAACTTCAGATCCAAGGTTTATTCGTCGATACTAAAACAAGTTAAAAATACGTCAATATTCTGGATTCCCCTTCCCTCCACTCCCCCCCACGGTGGTCGAGCCAGGGACTTGAGTGTTTCCAAGTTAGTTTGGTAGGGTCCCTAATATGCCTGCCAAGTTTCATCGTTCTAGCACTTCTGGAAGTACCCTAACTCGAGGTGAGTGGCCTGACAAGACAGACCGAAAAGTGATCGTTATATTGGAAAATTTTGGAAAAATGTACAGAGATCAGTGAATGGACCGCCAAATGGTTTGATGATACCCGAGGCGGAGTCTTGGCCGGAATATTTTGAAAAGAAGGAGTCGAATATCAATGAAGAAATATTTTCAAGAAATTTTAAAGAGGAGACATGTAGCCAGGTTTGTTACCCATTAAAGGGAAATGATTATAAGTTAGTGGAGCCAGTGAAAGACCAAGAAGTGTGGGATGTGATTCGAAAAATGAAAGGTAGGTCGGCCCCGGGCTGCGACGGGATTCCAGCAATAGTTTGGCGATGGGGGAAAAGTACATTAGCACAAGTGATATCAATTATATTTTCTAGTATTATTATGACAGGTGTATGGCCTAGGCAATGGAAAACGTCGATAATTATACCGATTTATAAGAAAGGTGCTAGGACTATCCATGATTACTATCGTGCAATTCATCTCGGTAATGTGTTGGGTAAGATATTTTCAAAGGTGTTGGACCTTAGAATGAATGTTTGGTTGAATGAGAATGAGACAATTTCTTCGGTACAGGCTGGGTTCAGGGAGGGATATAGTACAATAGATCAGATATTTGTTCTAAATGTGTTGATAAAAAAACATACAAAAAGTAAAGGGGGTAAATTATATGTGGCATTTTTGGATTTAAAAGGGGCTTTCGATAATGTAAATAGGGAATTATTGATGAGAAAGTTGATTGAAATAGGTTTGCCACACCCGTTTATTGTAATTTTAATAGAAATATATAGTCTAACAAAATTAGTGGTAAAAGTGGCACGGAAAATAGTTCGTGTCAAAATTGGGGGTAAAGCAGGGATGTAGCCTGTCACCAAAATTGTTCTCATTGTACATAAACGATTTGGATGAATATTTGAAAGCAAGAATGGCGCCTATGGTATCGGTATATTGTTACGTTATGTGCATTGTTGTTTGCAGATGATGTGGCACTTCTTGCTGACTCTAAAGAATTTACAGGTTTTGATGGATAAGGTAAGTGAGTATTTAACAAGTAAAAAACTGACATTGAATGTTGAAAAAACGGCAGTCATGTGTTTTCGAAAAGGAGGGAAAGTAAATGAGGATAAAGTTAGTTTTGAGGGAAAAGAGATTGCGTATAAAGAGGAGTTTATTTATTTGTGGTTTAAACTGTCGGCAAAAGGAAAATACGGTAAGCATGTAGGATCAAGTCTAGCAAAAGGAAAACGGTGTGTAAATATATTGTTAAAGACTTAATTAAAGGCGATAATAAATTTAAGGATGCATAAACAAGTATTTTTTCGAAAGTAGTTTCAGCCATGCACTATGCAGCTGAAATTTGGGGATATAGCCAATGTCAAAAGTTTGAACAGGTACAGTTATGTTATTTTAAAAGAATACTAGGAATTAGTAGTAAGACTAGTACGTTGGTAGTAAAGGGTGACTTAGGACTTTATTCGTTAAGGAGTTACCGGTTAGTAAGTATGATTCATCTGTGGGAAAAAATCATAGCATTGCCAAGAGTGAGGCCTATGAAGGCGGCGTATTTGGAGTCGTTAAGAGATAAATCAAAGGAGTCATGGTCGCAGCAGGTTAAGGTAATTTTAGATAGTACGGGATTATCTTATATTTGGAATGAGGGAAAAGGGTGGGATAACATAGGAAGTATTGCGAAAAAAGCGGAGAGTAGGATAAGAGAATGTGCAAGATTGGCAGTGTAGGCTGGCTGCTTCGGATTCCATGAGGTTTTATGCTGCAGCCAAGGAGATATGGTGTGAAGAAATTTATTTTAAGGCGGGAATTCCTTTAGACCAAATTCAACTTATAATTAGCCTGAGGGCAGATTGTTTACCGGTAGGACCAAGAAGGAAATATTTGGGAAAGGTTAGAGTGCTGCGCGGTCCTTACTTCTGTCCGATGTGTGGTAAAATGAACGAATGTATTTTCCATTTAATGTGTGAGTGTCAGGAGTTAAAAGACCTGAGGAAAGAAATATTTGGGGAAATGATATGGGGGGAGGAAAGGTTTAAACAAATTTTGAAAAGTAGAAGTTTTAGAGATATTGGAAATTTGGGAAGATTCCTAAAGGTAGCCATGATTCACAGGGAAAGTTTTTTGTAAATAGTGGTTGAGGTTATGGTTTTGTTTTTGTGTTGTTTTGTTGTTTCCATGGCCCTTTGTGCTTTTCCGGAAATAAATCTTATCTTATCTTATCTTATCTATGGCAAAGTGCCATAAAAAGAGCATCTTTTTGGATTTGTATTGTTTGTCTGACCTCTCTTATATAGTTCATTTATTTTTACATATTTATCTACCTATTTATCATGGTTATTTTTTTTTAACATCTTCATCTTGACAAGAAAAACATTTTTTGTATATTTTCGTCTTTGTGCTGTTTTTAAAACAAGGTAATTCAACTTGAAGATGTTACTATTCGGACAAGATGGAGGTTTTGAATTTTTTTTTTTTTAAGCGAATATGCAGTGAGGAACGGTAGTAGCAACTGAAGAAGTATCGCGCTGAAATTGATAACAGCATAGTCGGGGAGCTCGGGTGATGATGATGACGAATACGTTTGTGAATATTATACAGTAGAGGTACGTTACTTAGGACGAATATTTAACTACGGACATGTATCATGGGCGCTACGGAAAAGATATCCTCGAGTCGAATCAGAGTAATGACCTCATAGGAGTCGTATTTATCAAAATAAACGTTGCTTGGAGCTCCGACAGGATTTTTTATGCATTATCGACTTTGCCGAAAACCAATCGCACTGCTATGTCACAACTTGTATTCAAACAGAAAATTCGCCCACATCCCCCCTCCCCCCCCAAAAAAAAATTAGAGCATACCTGTTGTTTATACGCTCCCATCCTTAAGCTCCCAATGCCATCTATTGCATGCTTCACATGGGTCTGTTTGAAGGCTTCAATGTAGATATAGCCCTTGACACCCTCGGCTACAGTAATCGACTTGATCTGAAGTGGTTCTTCTGTAAGCTGGAAAGCGATAAACTTGCGCATGAGCTGAAGGACCGTCTGCTTTTCTTCTCCAAGGCGACAGCGGACCATCCACAAATTTGGATCTCTGAAAACATGATGGCATCACTTTTGAGCGCAAACTTTAGACACATAATAGTTGCATTCTTGTAGATACAATGGTATCTGATACCACGGTAACTGGATCTGCTGTTCCTGGATCTGGTTGGTAGAGCGACTGCCTTGTAAGCACAGGGTCCTGGGTTCAAATCCCGGCTGAGGAGCATTTTTGTCTATCAGTTCACTACTTATAAAATGTTTCCATCTCAAGGGCGTCTTCCCCATTAAAATTATATATTTGGTTTTATTTGGTTTTCGCTATGAGACCCCATCTTGTGGGTCCTGGTTTGTCTACGTGGCTCCGACAATAGCTCCTAGACTTCTAAATTATATTCGAAAAACTGTTTATGGTTTATTGGTTACGGTACAATTCCCTTGTGTAAAGTGCCATATATTATGGATCTGCAGTTTGTTGTTTTTGCAGTTACCATGGTAGCTGATCCAACAGTTGCTTGCAAATAATCTGGAATGTATAATAACAAAGAATGGATGAGAAATACACTTATATTTGTCAAAGTTCGTAGATAGGAGTATGACAGGCATTACAAAAGCCGTTACAATACATTTGCAAAATAAATTGTGTAGGAATCGTCCGATTTCTAATGTAACATTAGCTATTGGGGAGAAAAGAAGGTTTATAGGAAAAATAGGTTAAAGCTTACTTTTGCCTGATGTGTGGAAAGATGTATGAGGATGTGTTCCACTTTATGTGTGAATGTGAAGGATTGAGTGATTTAAGGGTCGAAGTATTTGGGGTGGGAATTACTAGGGAGGAGTGGCTACTAGAAAAGATTGGAAGTACAAATATGGGGGATATCTGTAAGGTGGCTAGATTCCTCCGCGTTGGCTTGTCCCATAGAGAGCGATTTTTGTAGTTTGTTGTGTTTTCCTTTTGCTTTGTTGCCATGACCCCATGTTTTTTTTTGTGCAATAAATTCGTTCATTCATTGTATTCGAGGGGGTGATATTATGACATCATAAGATTGATCCGTCCTTAGAACTTCCTTAGAACAATCAAAATGCCCCTGACGCGAGGGGATATACTGTTATTTGTAAAGATATTTTATAAATATCTTTACATACTTTAAATATCTTTAATTAAATGTTGCCATGACCCTACCGACTGGAAGTACAAAACTGGAACGCAGATGGCAAGGCCCTTTTACGGTCACCAAAGTGTTTGATGGGAAGTTACATCGTCAAGCAAATACCATAAGGAGAGAGTTCATCTCTGCTACTCGAGAGACATGGAAAGAGCTAACGGAGTTATGCCAAGAAGATGCACATGTCGCCAAAGCAGTAGAGAAACAATTTAGAAGCGACAGGCCTGAAATTAAGTTTTACCAGCACGAAGGAGCTATCTTCCGAGTATTCAGAGAGCGGGAAGTACGATTATTGTTACCTAAGCACTATCACCCGACTATCATGAGCCAAATGCATTTAACAACTGGGGAACATGCCATGTGCCACATTACAGTTGAGAGAATTCGTAAATTGTATTACTGGCTCTCGATGGAAGAAGACGTCTGGAGCTATGTGTGTAACTGCCCAGTTTAAAGCAGATAAGAAGACATTAAGAAAATTCCGGGCTGAAGTTTCTTTTGGGAAGTTTGATTTTAGGGGGAGGGAATGTGAGAAAATAAACGAGCTACGCGTTTACAACCATTTTAGCCACTATTTAGTTATCCCTTTCCCGCCATTCTGAGTGGTCAAGGAGCGGAATGCTCCGCGCGCTCTGATTGGCCGTTCCATTTCATTCCGCTATAAAAAGCGCCAGCCTTCCGAGATTTAATTGATTCAAGTGCCGAAGCCCAAGCGATTAAGATAAGTTTGAACAAATGCGAGAAAAGGAATAAGCCGTTGATTCAGTAAGCTTTAGGTAAGCGTATTATTCGTATGACAAAGCAAAACCCGTTCTAAGCATAAACTAAGTTCAAAGCCTCCGAAGAGCCATCTGTCGCCGTGCTACCCAAGATTGTCGTAATATCAGTTATTTTTATGTTTCTTATAATGTAGACTTTCAGTGAATAAACACATCTTGTTATGTAATTCGTTTATCGCGTTACATAAATTGGTACAAATACAAATTTAAATTGATATATTTTGTGGTCATGTTTTTTATCTAATTATAATAAAAGTTGCAACATATGTGTGACTATGTGACCACATATGACTATTCAGCACTATTTTTGTAAAAAGATAACATGGACTTAAATGAATAATTATCAACTATTAAAGAATATTCTACTTACTTGACACCTGGCAACAGTGTCTGCTGGGTAATTTCGTCCGACATTTCATCACCGCCATCACCAAAGCGACGGGCGGCGGCGCTCTCGCTGTCGGCATATTTTTTCCGATAGTACTCTTCGATTTCTTCTTCTTTGGAGGCGCTAAAATAAACAGAAATCTTATTAATGCACAATAATTCGTACCGAAAGAAATAGAAAACCGTGATTTTCGGGGGGGGGGGGGTTCTTGATCAGCTATTTATCCCTCTAAGATGATGTCCGAGGGATAAATACAAATTCGGATACTTCAGTTGCACTTCCGGCAAACCGTCCTCAGCGAAAAAAAAAAACTAAATCATAAGATTCGACACTATACCAACAAAAAAACGATGCGGAACCAACAAAACATACAACGACATGTAACTAAAAACCAGAAGAACGATGCGGATTGAATAATGGATGAATAATTCATCCAAATTTTCTCCAAAAGGCTCTTGCGCTGTTGGGGCTGCACGCCAGGCTATCCTAGTTTTTAGCTTTCTCAATGTAACTCGTGAGTGTTTAAAAGAATACAATTTTTGCAAAGACAACCAAATTAGCTAGCTAGCAAGTTTCTGTCTTTTCTTACTTACTTACTCCTAATTTTCCCAGTCCTGCAAACTGATCAGACACTTATTCATGGAACCTCGAATTGTTGCCCGCCTTTATGCGCCCGAAATTATGACTAAGCGTCTATATGACTAAGTCCAAAACACTCCAGTGAGCCTCGGAAAGAACGAAAAAACGTAGCACTAACGACTCAAACTCAACAGCTCAATCCTGTGTTAACCAATCACGTCGATGTTTGGGAGCAGCTGTGATACCGCTTCCGGCTCTTCCGCTAGGTACAGGGCGATTTTGCAACGGCAAGAAGAGTTAGTCATCAAGAGTATAGCAAAGAAATCCCTCTGACGATGATGAGGAGCGTACGTCGTTTAGATGTACTAATACGCTGTCAACTTTCCGGACTTCAATCAATCATTTATTAATACCAAAATATCCACAGGATAGCATAGGCTGTCGACAAAGTAATCGTACACTAGACGAGAAAAGATACAATTAGAATATTTAAATTACAATTGGTTTGTCGAATTAATTAAAATACAACACTAGATATATGGTAAAACACTAAAATACATTGTCGAATTTTAATAATACATTTATAATACATTGCCGAATTTGGCCAAGCCTCTTTCCGGACACTTCCGCAACGCTTTTAAACCGTGTTCTTCATCGATATCAGTTTTCGTCACAGTTTCTTATTCCCTCTAATCCCCGTTATGTTTTTCGTTCGATAGTAAACCAACTCTCGCCCGTCCTAACGCTCCCGTAACATAAATATTCCTTGAGCCCAAGCTGACTTGGAAATATATATTCAAATAATGTATACAACGGATACGTCAGCTACGATGCTTCATCAGCGATTTTTCGGCCCTTTTTGGTAAGGGTCCTCGTCAGGCTGTCAATCTTCAGGGTCAACGTCGGGGAAGGAAACAAACCTGTCATCACTGTAATACTTACATTACAGTAATAATAATTTACATTATTACTATCAAACCTGTTATAATTACAGGACAGCCTGGCGAGGACCCTTGCCAAGAAGGGCCGAAATATCGCTGATGAAGCATCATAGCATACATATCCGTTGTAAACATTATTTGAATATATGCTCCTGTAACACCAGGTAGGGTAGCTTAGCAGAGGCAACGACAAAGAGCTTTTGTTGTTCAATTCAGGAACAAATAATCCATGGATACCCCGACAAAACTGAGCGGAGCTACAGGTACTTGCTGCGAGCTTTGAGTTGACAGAGGTCCTTCCGCTGGTGTGCCTAAATGATTCGCTTACAGTCAATACGCCAGTGACGGTCGTCGGCGATTTGAACCCAACAGCACACGGCTATAGGCGGCCAAGAGGAAGACCGCGTACCGGATGGAGAGACATCAAACACACACCTGCCCGAGAGAGGCATTGACCCCTCGGACGCTTCAACGCCGGCACAAGACCACTGCCGCTGAAGGCAGTTGAGGAAGCATGCATTGGTTCCCTCTACGTTTAAAGTTTTTCCAGGTAGGAGCCTTAGATAATTAGTGTGGTGGCTTTTTGAGGCCATAAACCGATACTACACTGAGCACCGAGTTTTCTTAAAGGATCCCTCTTGCTTATTCTGTCTTTAACATTATCCATAGCTCCCTTGTGGGATTATAAACTTCTGAAATCCCCGCCTTTCGCAATTTTTTCGTTTTATAATACCTATGACTTTTTGGCGCTTTTTCGGCCTAGCCGAATTTTGACGGTCACGCAATGCAGACTTCGCCAAAAGCTTCAAGGTCAGCCGAAAACTCTCTCGCACAGAAGGAGGTGAGAAGCTTCAAAGCATTGTTTTTCGTATTGGAAGACATGGTAGACCATCAGGTCTATTTTAGACTTGATTTGCTTGGTTTTCCCAATTTCTAACCACGGCGCGTTCAGTTTTCAAATATTTTGCGTCCATCCGCGCGTCGGATTGCAGGAAGGCTGGATAGATTCGAAGAGCTAATAAGAAAATCGCTAATTTGGCGTGGCAAATAATGGTATTTTCGAAAACCGATATTTCTGAGCAATTCATCGTGAAAAGGTTATTTCTAGTAAGAGTTGTGCTTTAAGCCTTCAAGTGAAAAAATTTTATAGATATTTGTATGCAAATAATTTGAAAATGTAGCCACGTGGAGCGATGCCCCGCCACGCTTGCTAACGCTTATTTAAACCGGAACGTTACCGTTTACATTACCTTGACACGATTTACTGGTTTACTTAAAGATGGTGTTGTCCCCAGATGAGCCGTCTGTTCTCCCCTTCCTTACCGTCATCCGTGCGTCGGTCCGAAAGAAACACTAAGAACCGTCTTTTGTTATATCCTGCCCATACGCCTGTTCGATTTTAAACAATTTATCCGCATTTGTTCCAGGTCATTTTCGCTAAAGTGTATTAGTTATTATTGTTGTTTTTTTCTGAAATATTTCGCATCTTAGACGACCTTCCGAACTTTAAGATATTTGATAATAAAGTTGTTCGATTCCAGGTTCAAGGCTTTTTATCTTAACACTAAAATAGTACAAAAACCATTTTAACAAAGTACTCTGCACTGAAAGGGGTTTGAACCGGAGAAAAACTAAATCAAATGTTTGATTGATTTACGGAGTGCATATACGCTCAGTCCGATGTAGACTTATGGAACCAAAAAGACGTGAATATCGGAATTCCACCTATTGCTCTGCGATTTTTGGGACACCAAAACGTAAGTGACGGGATACCAATGCCTTCGTAAAGTTGTCCGTCCGTCCGTCTTCGTCTGTCTGTTAGCAGGAGAACTCTCAAAGGGATTGAGATACTTTGTCCAAAATTGGTACACCGAGTCGATTCTGACGCGTCACTCTTGTAGTGAGAAATAGCATAAAATGATAATTAAGGCCTTTACACCTACTTTAAGGGTTCAATATGCAACGAGTACTTACTCCCAGAAGCCTGGACCTCTTCGTCTTTCTCCCTCAATTTCCTGCGCCGTCTTTCCGACCTCCTCCGCCTCATTGCCGAAAGGTTCATATTCCTCTGTCTCCCGATATTCGTCTTCTTCTTCGTCAGCTTCGTCGTCGACTTCGGCTTCTTCTAGAATAAATCCGCCAAAGCGATCTTTCTTTCGTCGCTTCTTCTTTCGTCGACGATCGTCATCAGAATCGTCTTCGTCTTCTTCAGAATCTTCCTCGTCATCCTAGAAAGACAGAAACCATGTCGATCGAACTAGTAGACTGCAGTGGTTATGAGTTTATTTTCTTATAATAAAAGAAATAACTGTTCCTTCTAATTTTCACAAACATTCCTTTCGAACCCCTCCGCAATTACGAAATGATGCTGATCTCCAGCTGCAGTTTGTGATACTGAGTAAGTAATTAATAAAAATCCTGAATATTTGTTTTCTTGTCAGACATGTACTACACACAATTACTGATAAAAATCAGTTCATAAAATTTGCACTGAAAACATTCTCGTACTGTGCATGTGAAATCTTTGGAATCCGCTGCACTCCTCAGCCTTTGTGGTCTTGTGCAGCCAATGTGGGGACAGGCAAGTATGTGACGGTGAATGGGATGCCCCCTGCTGGCCATTATGGGCAGAACTCTCTTCAGGGGAAGACTGTTACAGTGTATAAACTAAACTAAAGAACACATCTCACATAATGATTTTTATCGGGTACTGATTACAAAACAATGAATAAAGCCCAAAACTAATCTTGTTCACAAGCAGCCATATTAGAAATGCACAAAGAATTTAGCTCTATTATAAAGTCAAACTGCACATCCTAACTATCAACTACGATGATTAAGAGACGGATATCACATGTATGAACAAAAGAAATACCGGGAGTGTGGTTTATTCTTTCATTTACATAAAAATTACAATTTACCTAAGCAATTATTATGTCTCCAGCTCCTTACCTCGTCATCATATGATACTTTTTTCTTTTTTGCTTTGCCCTTCTGCTGTTTATCTTTCTTGCCTATTTGTTCTTCTTCTGATCCTGATCCACTTTCTTCACCCGTCTGCTCTTTAGCTTTCTTGCTTATTTGTTCTTCTTCTCCTTCTGATCCCGATCCTTTACCAGACCCATCTTCTTCAGGCTAGAAAAAAAGAAATATATCAGACAAAGGCTGAAGCAATAAGATAAGATTAGATAAGATTTAATTTACACTAAGAGCCAAAGGCCATGGCAAATACATGAAAAATAAACACAAACAAAATAATACCTTCTATAAGCACCTATCCCTATGGGCTAGGGCTGCCCTGAGGAACCTCACCAACTGTTTAATACTTATAAAACAACCATTCCCCATGACCCTGACCATCCACTGTTCATCCACCCCTCTTTCACTTACTCCAAAAATTTATAACATCTGTTCGCTCAAATTTTCGCATTCAAAAAACAAATGTTTCAACAAATGTAACGATATTTTGCCTCTTGTTGGCAAGGGTCCTCTCCAGGCTTAAGTTAGAAAACCGAATTTAGCTTGCGCCTGAGGAGAAACCCTTGCTAAGCTTGCTATTAGTTGCCTTTTTGTAGATACCATGGTATCTGATACCACGGTCTAAAGTCGTTTTTTCAGTTACTGTGGTGTCTGATACCATGGCTAAAAGGTGGTTTTGCAGTTATTGTGGTATCTGGCCAGATACCATGGTATCTGATATTCAGATACCACGGTCCGACCATGGTAACTGATCTTGGTATCTGAAAAAGCCATCTCACTTTCATCATCACCAACAATAGAGCCTAGGATTTTGTCAAATTGGTTGGAAAGAAGTTTGGCACTTAGGGGTGTGACTGGATATCAGTTTTTCTTTTGAGATGACTTTGAAAAGCGCAATTTCCTCAACTGTCGTCTTTCAGAGCAACCATGATAACAGATACCACAATAACTGCAAAAAAGAATAATTGCAGATCCAATTACCGTGGTAACAGATACCATGGTATCTGCAAAACCATGGTATCTGCAAAAACACAACTATTGTCCAGGAAAATCTTGGAAACAATGATAGAATTGCTTACTACTAATTTGGATGGAAGGGCATTCCAACAGCTTCTCTGCCAATGTTTTTTAGAATTTCCAGCTGGTTAGCTTGTCATACAGGCAGCACCTCAGTTGGGTTGTGTTCGGACCAGGTGCGTCCTGAGGGGGGAGGGGCACAGCCCCCCCCCCCCCTACGTTTTGGGCATTCTGTCAGATTATTGTCAAAGGCGAAAATTTCAGTCGAAATGGGCATCACGGCTATAAAATATTTCGTCCCCTTATTTCCAAACTGGGTGATTTAAGGTGTTTGTTGGTTGCCATTCCTTACCGAATTTGGTAATTCATCCAACCATGGATGGACGAATTACCGAATTTGGTAATTCATCCATTTTTTAGTTCATTCGCATCAGTTTCGATGCATTCAGTCCATCCCTTGGTAAATTTGGTAATTTAAAGCGTTTATTTGGTCTCATTTGTTACCGAATTCGGTAATTCACCAGGCTTTTCTCAAGTCTGTATCTGTTCTATCTCATTCGACCAGTCTGTTAACATAATTTGGTGATTAATCAGATCCATTTGGTTCTGATTTGTTAACAAATTCGCTAATTCACTAGATTTTTGTTAAGTCTGTATCTATTACCAGGCTAGCCACATTCGATTGTTTTAGGTGGTTCTATCTAGAGTTTTATTCCATTATGAAATTCGGTTGTTATACCGCTCCCGATGTGTTCCTTATTTTTTTTAGTTTTTCTGTAGTCTGAATTCATTAGTTGGTTCACCCCAGTTACTGAGTTTAGAAATTTAAGTGCCATTTAACGCTAGCTTCAGCTGGTTACCATTCATTACTTAACTTTTACTTCTAATGACGGCAGTACTTCAGGAAGAAGCACGTCTCTTGATGTCAAAACTAGCCTACTTTTGTTTGCTCTAAACCCAGAAGAATGTATTTTGTATCTACTTTATCATGGATGGCCCCTTTTTTTGGCAGACAGGGCTAGGTAGTTTTGTAATCGCAAAAAGGCAACTGAATCATCAGTGTTTCCACAAAATTTCCCATGCAGCACATTTCGCAGTCTATTTAGAAGACGGTTGCATGACTTAGTTGGCGTTTGAGGCTTGAAATATTGGGGGCTTGAACCACATTAAAAGCTACAATTTGCATGGAAAGTAGTTAAAAGCTGCCAGAAAAAACAGTGGATTCAAAAAATTTCGCCTGCGCTGCTTTAATTTGTCCTGGGTACAGCCGTCAGAGACGTTGTCTCTTTCCAGCAACGTCATTTATGTCTGAACATTTTAAAGTCCTGTTGGCAAAACTGGACGTCCCCCAAAGGTAAAAGGCTAATGACGCCTTGTCCCTGAAAAGAAATAGAAGCAGAAGAGCGTGAAAATGCTCCAAATTTTCTCTTTAGACTTGATTTTGAATATATGTGTAACAGCTTACATTGTAGCTTCTTGAAAGAACTCAATGTGTTTTTTAGAAGAAAAAAAAACAAATTCAGTAATTTGGATGCACCTTGAAGACATTGGAAAACCTCAAAGCCAAGGTGGGAGACTGCAACAGTGGTATAGACCTGGATATGGTGGTGGTTTCAGTGATGGTACAGTGTGATGGCCACCATCACCAATAATTTAAGAAAATGAGGCAATAGGTCTGATGTAACTACACATTTCAGCAGTACAGCATAGTTCTTACCTCACTGTCACCAGATTGTCCAGATTTCTTGTTTTCCTCACTTTCTGAAAAGTTGCTATCTTCTGAATCTGACATTTCCAACCAAGATAAGCCTGTGTTGGCCTAAACCAGTTTGAACCACAGCACTTTCTCAGTAAATACACCAAGCTTTTCCGTAAACTATAAGCCGTTATCCACTTCACTTCAGCAAGACCAAAACAGAACTAAGCTGTAGGCCTAACCTAACCTGTTTCGGCTCTGGGTAATTGCGGGTTGTGCGGGCGGGACCCACCCGCAGTTGTACCTTATTACTAGATTCATTTGCTGTGGCTACGAAGCTATCCATCTAAACAAGTGAAGGGCAGCAAGACCGTTAGTAGTTGGCACACGCTACTTGTCTTTGATTGTTGATCACTAGCAAATCAAAGGTTACCTGTTTATCCATATTAAGGCTGTGTTGCTTGGCTGTTTGTCGCTTCTGTTTGCCAACCGGCTGCAAGCAAACCCTATGGCTATATTTTGAAGAGGTGGGATAAGTACAAGGTATGGTTCTTTCCAGTTTGTGTGGTACTTTCTTTACTGTAGTGTTAAAAAAAAACTCACTGTCATGTCAATATCACCCCAATCAAGCAGCAAAAACAGCAGCCATGCAAAAAATGGAATCTCAGCAAATTAGTGTTTTTCGGTATAGTGATTTCCAGAAAGTAATTTTCCAAGTAGGATATTTGAAAGGGGCCCAAAATCCGTGGTTTTTTTTCTATATTCCTTGTTTTTGTGACATGCTGAAGTAAAGGCATTGACCAAATTGTGAATTTCACAATGCACCGCACAGTTAGTAATCTGGTGTTGAACCAAAATCTTTGTATTTTAGCAGAAAAACACTGATTTTTTAAAACGAACTTGCATGCAGTGCTCAGTTTGTTAGATGTTTTATAGTTTTAACCACATATCCGAACTCAAAACATTTCATGAATCCACACCTACTTCTTGAAATGGCGACAAATCTCGATAGGGTTTCGATCAAAAGCCTAAGAGGGTCTAAAGTCGCTTATCCTGTCACATGGGTAGGCCTGAAACTCTAGGTCACATTGTTTTATTTGTGAAGGGTCTTTGAACAGTGCGTGGTTCTTGCATATGCTCATTATGGTATATTTTAAAACTGCCATAGTTTTAGCCTAAACAAGCAATTAAACTTTGCGTTTGAGCAAAAAAAATCTAGGATGGGGGCCCAAAAAGGATGTTTGGCCCCCCCCCCCCCCCCCCGAGGTTTAATGAAATGGCGCTGCTGGGTAGGAGCTTCAGTTGGCTTCAGTACAGGAGGGGTCCAACCTCAGATGGCTCAGACAAGATTTCAAATTTCCAAAGAAGTCTTTCCTTCAGAATAATCTGTCAAGAGGAACCAACAAATATGACAAACATACCAGATTGAAGCTAATTGAATGGGTTATTGGATAAATAAATATTGCTTCAAAATTTCTAGTTAATCATATTTTTCTTTTCAAACAAGATCACCTCATTCTAACCTTAGTTTGAATTCCTCGCCGTGACTTACAAATAATTAAAAAAATAATTATCAAAGTTAATAGCCAGTTAATAGCAAAGTTAATAGCCTTTTCAAAGCAGCTTCAAAACAAAGAAAAGGCACAGAATTTGAATATTTTTGGACACAGGCAGTTGAAAAAAACTGTATTTCGCCTCTTGACTGTCAGGGCAGCATGTATATTTCATTTAACATTTTCCCGGCAACATTCCAGTTAAAAGTGTAAAAACGAGGAAAGGTATCCCTCCTGTATTTATTGCAGGTTGTCTTTTCTGTTCCCTAACATTATCCTGACGTCCAGCAGTGTGATGGAATCCTTGCCATGAAGGGTCGATATATCACTCCCCAAGCATATGTACTGTAGCTGACATTTCTGTTTTTGTCCATTGTATGAAAATCGATTATTTTGTGACTCAGTTTATGCTATGTACCCTGTCTTGTACCACTGTTGTAATCTCCTACCTGGAAGGTTTCCTCTGATCTGGCTGTCAAGTAATCTCCTGAAGCTGAGGTTTGTCCTAGTATCTACATAACCTGCTGTCTGTGGGATTCTGCCAATCTGGCTGGTCTAGTGATTTCCTGAGCAGGAGGTTTGCTTCAATCTGTTGTCACCTGATCCGTCTTACAATCCCTTAGAACTGCCAAACCTCGATCTGGGGAGGTTTGGCAGGCTTAGATGATCAGATGACAGCAAAATTGAGGCAAACCTCCTGCTCAAGAGATCACTGGAGCAGCCAGACTGGCACAAACCCCACAGATAGCAGATTATGTAGATACTAGGATAAACCTTAGCTTCAAGTGATTACTTGACAGTCAGATCAGGGGGAAACCTCATAGGTAGGAGATTGCAACAGTGGCAAGATCAGAAGAAACCTCCAAGGTAGGAGACTGCAACAGTAGTATAGAATGGGCATACCTCATGCCTCATTCTGGGTACCAATGCTAAACAGGTGCTAAATGCTGGGTACCCTAGCCTGCCTCAGTTATGTGGTTGCTACATGTGCATGGCTTGTATGTCTTGAAGTTATGGCATGATAACACCAGAAATAGTTTTCTGTTAGTTTCCTGAAAGTGGAAGCTGAATGAGACTGAAGATGTCTATAAATGATCTGTAACATTCTACCAGGCGCCTGTATGTGCTCTATTGGTAGGATGCCTTTTTGCAAGCTGATGATCTGAAGAAGTGAAGGTAACAATAAAAAGGTTTGGGAAAGTTTTAGACAGTGTGACTCGGTGTTTTGTTCTTGTACTAGGAATTTTCCTTTTGCCTTGTTTAACACAGTGAAAATTCACAGAAAAGAAACTTAAAAAAAAGGATCTCAGGCCCCTTGGCTGGCTTGATCCTCTCTCGACCCAGTGATTCATCCCCACTTGCTTCTCAAAAGAATAATTTAAATTAATTAACCAAACAACTTTTTCACCAATCATTCTTTTTATATAACGTATATCATTTTCATATTTACCAGCACAGTAGATAATAGAATGCCATTAAATGCCAGTGTGAATAAGTTTTAGACAAGACAATGTAATGAGTCAAACAAGTAAAAAAAAAACTTTTCTTGACTTTGGTAACTTCATTGCCTCAGATTTAATTTTTATTTGTTTGTTAATTATGTTGCTGCTGGCATTTACTGGTCCATATATTGTTATGTCTAGCCAAAGTCTTTCCTAAACTCCTAAGTCCTGGACCGAAGTTTTTCTATGGGTAGTATGACATAATTGCAGTCTCAGCAAACTAACAGGTTGAAAGGATTGAAAGTAAGCTACTGTTGGAATGGAAGGGCAGAAAAGGAAAACACTAAAAGTATTGGCAACAAAGCTGGGTTTTTTAAATTACCAGACTACTGGGCATCAGTTTACACACTACATGTGATCTTATTTTTCCAGCTTAAGCATCCTGATCCCAAAGAGCCTTCAAGTGGGCTGAAAGCTCACCAGCATAGCTGTGTCATGCAATTTAAGTTTGTGGAGCAAGTATGTCATTGGAAACTGATAAATTTAAGAAAGGTATCATATTCACATTCCTTTCTGGGATCCGAAAACCTTAGTACCCTATAGTTTGTCTTTCCGCCTGTTAGCACGATAACTCTTGGAGGGGTCGATATATTATATGTTAAAACATACATGTCAAGTTGCACTCGCCGCCTTCAGCTCAAGTGCCATGTGGCATCGCAGCTTCTGTCCGTCTGTCCGTCTTTCATCCTTTCCGTCTGCGCTATGCTAAATTGGGTACTTCCACACGATGAAACTTGGCACAGGTTTAAAGAACCCGACCAAATGATCTAGGAAGCTTTCCGTTCTCGGAGTCACCCACCTTTGGGGTGCTGAAGGAAAGGTAATCTGGAACCTTGTGACACAACGTGCAAGTTGCAAATTGATGATGTGAAAGGACTGAAACTTGGTGAGTGGCTGAGATAATGCCTTAAACCATTAATGCATCCGACCCGGATTCGGCCACTGTGTGCAGGGGCGTCACTATGGGGGGGGGGAGGGGGTCCCCCTTGTCGGGCGTCGGTTGAATCGTCGGCACATCGGGTTATTTTTGTACACAAGAAATGAAGCTCTGCAAAGATGTGTCGGGCAAAGCACTAGAGAAATCGTATTCTGCTTGCTTTTGTCGTGCCTCGGCATGCTCGTCGGCACATCGGGTTTTTTAGACGTAAGAAATCAAATTTTGCAAACTTTGTCGGGCGCACCCGGGAAGTTCAAGTCTCATCGGCAGAAGGGGTTATTTTTACACATATGAAATCAAGTTCTGTACAGTCTAGTCGAACAAATCAAATGCTCGATGGTTTTGTCGGGCATCGGTATTGTCGTCGGCACATCGGGTTCTTTTTACACGAAAAAAAAAAATCAAATTCTGCAAATTTTTCTATTTACACGTAAGAAATAAAGTTCTTTACAGTCTTGTCGGGCAAAACACAGAAGAAATCGAATTCTGTCGGGCGTCGATATTCTTGTCCGCACATCGGGTCTTTAGACGTAAGAAATCAAATTCTGCAAACATTCGTCGGGCGCAAATTTTTCCGAAAAAAATAGAGATTTAAAAAAATTCACTCAGTATAGATGGATGTATAGATGGAGATCTGCTATAGATGTATAGATGACACTAGTAAAGTACTTCGGAAAAGCCTCTGAAACTGAACGGGGGGGGGGGTACCGTATGTATACGGTAATACAGTTACCGTATGTGAGTTTACTAGTATTTGTTTTTAATTTTTAGTGTTGGTTGGAAGACGGGAAGGTCTGACGATGTGTTTTGCCGGACCTATCAGAGGAACCATGCAAACTAAATAGTCTTGGTGTAAACATCCTGAAAAGTCGCACTTCCTTTGATCAGGCTTCGGATGACATAACCATAACTTACGTCTGCAAGTGGAAGATCCGGTTGTACAGTTTAATTGAGGTAAGGTTTTTGTTTCTAAGGTATGCACGGACAGCAGTACTGACAAGCAAATGAATGTGGGAACACATATCGAATGGAAAGGTGTACCTACTTGACAGCTTCGACTGATGCCTTCAGGGTTCCAGCAACTACGTATTCAAGATATTTTCCAGTAGAGTGCATTTCTGTAGCAGGAACCAAGTTGCCCCCCCCCCCCTCCACTGAGTGCATCATAGCAGACCCCCCCCCCCCCTCCTTTAGTGGCTCTCGTAGCCCGTAACCTCCATTTCTTGCTGTATTCTGTTCCCTTCTTACTGATAAACTAAGTCAGTTGATCCCGAAACTTTGCTTTTCGTACAATCCGGTGCTTAATACCCACTCTGCGGTATTCGACTGGATTGCCACGGTTGTGTATTTTTGAGGCCCATCTCCTGAACCTTATCCCTATTTATCTACTGCATTTGCCGTCAAGTCTTGTCACAAAGCGTTTCAGACTTTGGCGCAGGTTCTGCATTCGGGAGTATGGAGAATAATTGAGATCGTTCAAAGTCTATATTGTCATCCACCGACTGACCTATGCCTGTAAATTTTCACATGAAAACGAGAATCTTTGTATTATGCGGATTCGACAGGAATGCAGGAAAGGTCAGACAGTGAGTTGTTGAAGTGAACCATCTCCACTCTCCCAGAAAGTAGGAGGGTTAGGCGCGAAGAAGTTGTGCTGCTTGTGCATCACATGCATTCTAAGGTCCCTCCTTCTTTTTAAGGTTGCCAACCTGATACCAGAATGAGACGGATGAACCAGCGTGGCGGAAAAGGCATGACAAACTCTGGATGCTTCCTGATCTGACAGAAAACTCAGTACTTAAGTCCTAAAGGAGTTGGTTTTCCGTTGAAATATGTTGGACCATTCGATAAATCAAGCCGTCATCGCTATGCTCAAGAGGTCGACCGATTGTGTTGGGCCCTGTGATTATTGACTAATCGTACGCATTTGCTACTAGCTACTAGCACATTCAAGTTCATTGATCTATATTTCCGGATGCATACATGCACCCCCTGCGCTTGCAGATTAAAAGTATACTAAACGGAGTATTAGGTGGCTCACATTGTGTAAAATAAAACGGTTTTAGTGCTAGTCTCAGTGTTCTTTAGTCTGGATTGCAACAGCGAGGAACTGCCTTTCCGTGAGTTTCCTTAACTGCGCATTCTGGCTTCCTGAGATCGCTGCACCCATCATGTGTTAAGGGGACATTTTCATTTGGATGGCTCCTTTGGATGTCAAGTCCCGTGATCACTATGAGTGATTTTGCGGCGGTGGCTCAATGGCCATTTTGCGTGAAAAGCTAGACGGGCGACGTCACCGTCCAGCTTGTCTCCCGCTCGGCAGAGGTCCTCGAGCCCTTGTTGAACAGGAAAAGGAAGATAGCTCCTCCGACCCATGACCGAGGCAGTACATTAGTTGCCATGGTATCTGTTACCATGGTAACTGGATCTGCAATTAGTCGTTTTTGCAGTTACCGTGGTATCTGATACACGGTTGCTCTGCAAAAACTGCAATTGCCGAAACTGCGCTTTTCGAAGTCATCCCGAAAGAAAAGCAGATATTCAGTCACATCACCAAGTGCTAAACTTCTTCCCCAGCAATTTGACAACAATTGATGAAAGTGAGATGACTTTTTCAGATACCACGACCAGTTACCACGGTCGGACCGTGGTATCTGGATATCTGTTACCACGATAGCTGCCCAGATACCACGATAACTGCAACAACGCCTTTTGACCGTGGTATCAGATACCACGATAACTGCAAAAACGACTTTAGACCGTGGTATCAGATACCATGGTAACTTTTACCACGGTAACTGAATCTGCAATTAGTAGTTTTTGCAGCTACCGTGGAATCTGATACACGGTTGCTCTACGACTATTGACGAAATTGTACTTTGCGAAGTCATCCCAAAAGAAAAACTGATGCCCAGTTACATCACTAAGTGCTAAACCTCTTTGTCACCAATTTCACAAAATTCTATGAAAGTGAGATGACTTTTCAGATAACACGACCAGTTACCACGGTCGGACCGTGGTATCGGAATATCAAATACCACGATAACTGCAAAATCGCCTTTTGATCGTGGTATCAGATACCACGGTAACTGCGAAAACGATTTTAGACCCTGGTATCACATACCATGGTATTGCAAAAAGCAACTATTATTGTGAAAAAAAAAACGAAGGGCTTACCGATATTAAACCCTTGTCAAGATTTTAAGTAAGTGTGAAACAGTAAGCTCAAACGAAAAGACTACGAATCCCATACATCTTCAAAGACCTGCGTATTTCCGAACCGCTAGACGCTACCAAGAATATATTGCCTAAGGGTTTGAAAAAGAAACAAACCTTCGTTTTGTCCTCTGTTTCATCACGTTGTCCTGTAGATCCAATGACATTTTCTCATGGATGTCAAAGTCCTCTCACTTTATCTGACGGAATTTGTGACATTTGGTGTGACAAACCAGGTCCCGGTTTTTTCCTTTTTTTTTTACCAGCTATCAAGGGAGTACACACACAACTAATTTACTGGTAAGCAACCGGTCACAGAATTCTGGCTTTGACGTAATCTTTGAAAAATCACAGAGTTCTGCGATCAGTGGAAACACTGCTTATGTCGATCTGGAAAACCAAAAGCGCCTGGACTGAGAACTTTTCTACTGCATGTCTCTCTAACAGAAAAATACATTATTTCATGCATTTCCATCTGTCCCTCTTTGATGAATAGGATGAAATCAGAGGTAAACCTACTCGAAAGGAGAACGGACTGGAACAGGATCCCATTTGTCTTATTCAGTCGGCTTCCGTCATCAGCAAGTACAGAAACAGCGTCATCTAGAGCAGTACCTTACTGTCAATTAGTTAATTTTAAAAAGTATGATAGATGTCGCCGTCGGATCAGCAAAAAAATAAAAATCTGTTTAGCAAGAGAGTGGCCGTAAAATTGGCTACTATCTACCTTAACAGACAAAAGTACGTTGAGTCCTTAACTTTTAAAGGATTGTGGTATGGCCCTTGCTGCTTCAGCCTGCTGGTGCCATCTAGATTGTGAGATGCCGAACCTATAAAACGTGGTCTTAAGGATGATCGGGGGGGGGGGGGGGCATCCGGCCCGGCATACAAATTCATACAAACAAGTGACTTACTTAAGGATCAACGATAGCCAACGTGGTAAAAAACACAAAAAATGATGGTTTCTTGAGCTTTCAGATTAACGGATTTCATCGCAAAGGTAAATTTATGAAACCGTTCAGGAGAGAACCCGATTTTGTCATAAGTTACCCACGAAAATTTAATCAGATCGTGAGCAGAAAGATAGCAAAGCGAAGGAGAAAGACTAAAGGAAATTCAGACCTCACCTTAAATTGATGAATTCCCCCCCCCCTTCCCCATTCCGTTTCAGAGGCTTTTCCGAAATACTTTATACGAGTGCCATCTAGTATGGCCATACTTAAGCGCGTAGCGCTGCGTCTCTTACAACTTCAGATCTAGTATTGTTCAGGACTTCATCATATCATCTTGCGGGTGACCCGCGTTTACCTTTACCCACCTGTTTCTTTTACTGGATTTTTTTTTATAGAGTTGCCGGTGTAGTTGCAACATCTTCAGCCGTTTTCTCCGATTCTACATTGTCTGTTCCTGTCAGGTTCCTGTCACCTATGGAAACTATTTGTTAGTAACGTAACTAGACACTAGATGGCGAAAAAAAGATACCAAAGTTGTTGGACCGACCAAGGGCCCACGACAAGTTGTCCATGACACAGTAACTCACATAGGCCTTTGATGGCCAAAAGAGCGATCTGCCTTCTCTACTCAGGGTCAGTTTACCACCCCCGGTTTGAAATAGCTAATGCTAAACGCCGCTTAGACGTATATCCAAACAAGAGCTACGAGCTCATATGGCACTTGTTACGAGTCGATGGTACAAGAAAGCAGATGCGAACGTCACAAAATACCCCCTTCAACCCCCTTAGGATCGGACCTAGAAATAGGATATCTACTTTCACACGAGTCTGAGCATTTCTGGCATCGTCTCGGATCAAATAGGGCAAATGTTTCATCACACTAGTTTGATCCCTACGAGTGCCATACTACTTCCAGTACCCATCCCCCTCAAATTGATATTTTCAAACTTTGATATTTTTAAATGGTCGTCGAGGTTGTTATTCTGATATGAACTGACATGGAGGTATGTTAACTATTATAACTTTTTCGAACAGAATATTTTTGTAGGTCGGAGTTATTCTTCTTTTGTTGTACTTGTTTGCTACTTTAGTAGGGAATTTTTGTTTAGTGAAATGGAAACTCTAGCCTACTACAGAAATGTGAAAATTACTAATGTTGTGACCCTTGCATTTCAGTTTATGACAATACAACTCTTATACAACACCATCTTTTTCATTTGCATTTGTGGCGGAATCAGATTCCATTAGTTGTTACGGGCGTTTGGTCCCAAATAGAGGAAAGTATTCACGCAAGGCGCTCGGAAGGTTGTATAGTGCTTTTTGCGGCCCTTATATTCAAAATTGTTCCGGAGCTTACCATATCCTAAGGAAAAAAGATGTAAAAAATTTGAAAAGTTGTTTCTTCAAATACTGTAAATTTCTAATACATCTTCCAAAATCTTTTCGTAATCGTAAATTGGTTTCGAATTTTAACCTTCAGGATAGTATCAATACACTCTTTCGTTCGCATTCAAATCTATTTACCCTCCACAAACATCCTGCCCTCTCAGCACATGAAATTATTAGCCAGTTTTTCATTCCCGAACCCCTTTAATATGCTTGTCACTGTGTAACTATTTTAAGTCTATTTAGTGTGTTGTTAAACTATATGAAAAGAATGTAGTCATGTTTATTGCTTTGTTTAGTGTTTTAATCTGGTTTTAATATGTGCATTTTACTTTGTGTATTTAACTCAGACTCCGCTGTTGTGCAAAAAGAGGGTCACAAATAAATAAATAAAACTCCCCCTACCACGGCCGAATCTGGTTCAGCCACATAAACATATTATCAAAACCATCTTCTTACTGGCTATCAAGTTTCACTCGAGTCTTCGGGAAATTCTTGGACCCCCCCCCCCCCCCTCCCACCGTGCTTGGATCCGGCCCACACCCTAAAATACGTCATCTATGCCACATGGTCTCTCTACTCAGAGGCGTCACTAGCCAAAATGTTTGGAGGGGGGACGAGGAATTTACCGACTGGCTGGTAACTTTTACCGACTGTTTCTGCAGAAAAAACGACTGTTTTCAACAACAAAAAATGACAGTTTTAAAAAAAATCCACTGATTTTCAGAAAAACCGACTATTTTGACAAAAAATCGACCATTTTTCAAAAAAAACGACTGTTTTCATGAAAAAAATCAACTGTTTTGACGAAATATCGGGGCGCTTCGCGCCGAATCGGTCATTTTCTTACCGACTGACCGACAGGATTCCCCCCCCCCCCCAGTCGTGACGTCCCTGTCTCTGCTTTCCAAGTTTCATTCGAATCACTCGACTCGTTTGACCCCTCCAACTCCTGCCACTGTGCCCGAGTACGACTAGGACACATAAACCTTCGTATCTCTGACATCTTCTCTTCTCGTCCTTGAAGTTTGACTCGAATCGGAGCATATCTGGAAATTTCCGGTTTCCGCTTCATCCTCCTACCGTGCCGCATCCGGTCCGGACGCCAAATAACGAACTAGGCCGCATAAACTCGGTACTGCCCAACTTGCATCCCATTAGGCCATTTCGTTTGATTTTTGTGCATGTCAGACTAATTTCCGACCCCCCCCCCCCCCCCCGCTCTCCAAATCCCCCAGCTGTTGCCGCTTGTGGTTCGGAGACTGGTTTTGAATATCCAATTAGTTCTAATCACCCACAACGTTTCACTCGAATCGAACCAACCGTTCGCAAACTACGGAAGTCAGTATTTCCGGATTCCCCTTCCCTTAACTCCCCCAGAAATGGTCGGATCCAGGAACAGAAGCTTTCCTAGAGCATTGTGTCAGGTCCTTAATCCTATTTGGTTGGGCTACTAATGCCTGCCAAGTTTCATGGTCCTTAGCACATCTGGAAGTATCGTAACTCGCGATCACTGGAATTCCGGGAAACCCCCTCCGACTCCCCCCAAAGAGCCCCGATATGATCTGGTTCAGTCAAGAACGTATCTAGGGCTTATGCTTGTTCTCCCACCAAATTCCATCCCGATCCCTCGACGCTAAGTGTTTCACAAAAATTCAGGTGCCCCCCTTCAAATCCCCGCCCCAAAGTTTTGGATCCGGTCCGGACTTGACATTGAACATCTGAGACGACGCCTTTTTCTACTTGCCAAGTTTCATTCAAATCCGATCGTCCGTTCAAAAGTTATGAATGCCACAAGATTCCGGGTTCCCGATCCCTCCACTCCCCTCACGACAGTCGGATCAGGCAAACGACTATTCTCAAGTCAGTTTATTGGAGTCCCTGATACGCCAGCTCAGTTTCATCGTCCCAGTACATCAGGAAGAACCGAACTCGCGGGATCATCAGAATTCCGGACCTCCCCCCCCCCCTCCCCGCACTCCCCACATGGTGCCCGAATCCGGTTCATTTGTGTCTATGATGTACCTAGGACTTGTGCTTGCTCTTTCCACCAAGCCTCATCACGATCTCTCCACTCTAAGCGTTTCCTAAGATTTCCGGTCCCCCCCTTCAACTCCCCCCCCCCCGAAGTCACCAGATCCGGTCCGGATTTTACGTGGGTCGTCTGAGACACGAGGTCTTTCCAACTATCAAGTTTCATTAAGATCCGACCACCCGTTCAAAAATTAAAAATACCACAAGATTCCGGATCCTCCCTCCCTCCAATCCCCCCACGATGCTCGAATCGGGTCCCTGACATGCCTGCCATGTTTTGTCGTCCTACACAGTAAACAGAAATCTTGCAGTATTTGTTACTGGGATTAATCTTGTCTCTAAAAAGATAATCTTATCTCTAATTCGGAGTAATATCGTCTCAGTAGAGATAAGATTAATCCCAGTAACAAATACTGCAGTTAACTAAAATCCTTACTCGGAGAAACTTTTGACAGTCTAGCTCATGTGGAAGTGCCCGAACTAGCAAAACCAGGACCGACAGACCGACGGACGGACAGAAATTGCGAGAATTTTATTAGTAGAATTTTAGTAGTATGTTTTAACTTTTTTATTTTAATTTAATTTCAAAATAAATGCGGCACAACATTTCATGCGCGAGCAAATTAATTGGCACTTGTCATTAACCTACAAAGATTCACAGTTTTGTGTTCTCAGTTTGTCAGAATCACAGTCGTATGGAACTTGCCAGAATGACATCAACCGCGATTTTTTCTTTAAAATGACCCGTTTCTTGTTGCATTTTACGAAGAGATTTTCAAGTCGTTTATTAGAGACAGTCGTAAGTTTTGAGCTTGCCATATGAGGCAGTTAGGTGAATTTCGACAGCAAATGACCTATTTCTGGTCGTATGGTTGTAAAGAAATTTTCTATAAGTCATTACGTTACGAAATATCGTGTGTTTTGAGCTTGTTAGAATGACATTCGTATGTTTCGAGCTTGTCAGAGTGACATAAATGTCGTTACCAAATCGTGATTTTCACTCTGTGGCGCTGTAAACCGGCTGATTTTCGAAAAGTTAGCCTGCGGCGCAACGTTTCAACATTACCCTATCTTGTTTGGTGCAAAAAACTCCTTATTTTAAAAAGAAACAGGTTTACTTTTTTTTTAAATGGCTTGTGCAGTAAGGTTTGCACATAGACCGACTTTGTAAGCACTGTATGACGGGCCTGATAATTGCACTATTTTTTTGTGGTCTAAATTCAAAGTGAAAGCACTACCGCGTACCAACTTCCGGAAAAATATCTCACTCCGTTTGCGAGTTATCGGGGCACGGACAGATATGCGATATCAAAGGCAGCCTTCAGGCAGCCTTTAAAGTGTTTCGCAAAGCTTTACCTGTGCGGTCTTTCATAGTAGCCTACTCGCTTTCTGGTTGAATGGCCCATAATTTAGGTGGGGTGTTAGGCATAAGATTTCAGCCACCTTAAAAGCTAGAAATGCGAGAAAAAGGTCGGATTACAAAAAAATCTCCTGCGGCGCTGAGTTTAAATTTGTCTTGGGTACAAATGGTAAAAGCTAGCTGCTGCTTGGGATCTGAGCCACGTCAAAAGCAAGAGTTAGTGTGGGAAGTAGTCGAATATTGCCGAATAAAGGCCGATTTAACAAATTTTTGCCTGTGGCTCGTTCGTAGTCCTACCCTATTTCTATTTAGTTGAAGTGTGCATCATTTATATGCGGTGTTAAGCTTGAGATCTGCGGTCTGAGCTACATTAAAAGATAAAAGCTGTAAAGGAGTAGTTGAATTTTGCTCGGGTTGAAAAAATCTCGCCTGAAGCGCTCACTTTAGTATGTCTTGAGTCGATATGTCAGAAGCTGGTACCGAGGCTTGTCATCTCTCCAGGGAAGTTTGACATGAAGGGCATCGTCTAATTCCTGTTACTTATTTGTTTATTACTTTATACTACAATGGCATTTTCAGTAACGTTTTATAATAAATTAATGATGATTTAAACCGTACGGTAATATCTTTAATGCATAAAAATAGCTTTGGGTATGTCTATCCAGAATAAAGATACTTCACGCACTATCAATCAACTCTTAGAACTTAATAACGTCAATCAAAGTCCCCCCCCCCCCCCCATGCCCAAGCCCTTCGAACAGCCCCTGGGTGTTCGACACCCCAGATTCCGGGATCTGGAAGATAATCGTAAAGGAGATTTGAGAGAAGCATACAAAAGAATGGGGTAGGACGAACAGGAGTAGTGATTGACAGTTCCGAGCGGGAGGATTCTAGGCAAATGTTGAAGAAGAGTAAAATACGCTATCATCATTATCATGAAAATCCAGAAGGGTTTGCTTTAATGTGCAGCAACAGGTATCACTAAGAACAAATAAGCCCCAGAACCTCCGTCTCCCTATCTCTGTAATCCGACCATGCGGAGTCGAATAGATTCTATACCCTGCCCAATGCAAACGAGCCGAGGATAGGAGCTACGCGGAACAGCACAACTCGTTACCTCTACAAACAGCTATATCGCAGTAAAGGCCCCAATTTCCAAAGTAAAAGCTGATTGGTTGTCTGGACACGCTGCAGAGCCGGTCAGCCTCCTGTCCTTTTTCATCTGATATGTGCAGTGGCGAAGAAGGAAGTAGACGGGCATCAACTCGAAGCTCAGCAAATACCTGCAGCTCAGCTCAGTTTTGTCGGGGTAACCATAGTCGCTGCATGGGACCAAAGACGAAGGTTCTATTGGCTTATTTGTTCTCGGTATCACTCAGTGGCAGGCCTGTGCAGATTTTGGGAACTTCCGGGGTGCTCTCCCCTTCGTCGAATTAAAATCAAAGGATTCCAAAGATGGTCTGATAATAATAATAATAACGCTTGTTTGTTGAGCCAAAAGGTTAGACAAGATTTAATACACGTTACACTTCACAAATAACCTGTTACACCTCTGGAACTACTATGCTACATAAACTAAGCTAAACTTTCATTCCTGACTACGGTAGAGGTATGCTTATGTGAACGTTTGTTGACAGTGGACTTTGCCATTTTCATGCACTTGCTGTGGCTAAAGTTAACTAACAGTTAGCCAAAGTAGGTAATTAAGAGCATCTGAAAACACCTGTATAGGTATTTTGGATCTTCATTCAACCATTTAGCCCGAAACTGCACTGTTCACATTAAAGTAACTGTTCACATAAGCATACCTCTACTGTATCCTTTAGTCACATATTTGCAAACATCTACGATAAATTTGGGGTTCGTAGATTTCTCTTGGTAATGGACAGGGTAGCGAAAAGGGATCAGAACACCGTATAGCGACCTGGCCAAATCGACTCTGGAATTGTCACTTCCGGATCCGATCTTACGGGTAGGATTGGAGGGAGGGGAATCCCGAGTTTTTTGGCATGCATAAATCTTGAACGAGCTTGATGAAACTGGGCGTTCTCGAGGGAATCTCGAGGCACGCTTAGGGTGGCGGGGTCGGGACGGAACTTATGGGAGATAGGACAGCTATAAGTTATAGGATGTAACGTTCATAGTTCCGGACCGGATCCGGCCACTCTGGGAGGAGTTGGAGGGGGCATCCGCGGGCAACTACTGTGGAATATGCATCACTCTTGAACGAGTGATCCGAATCTGATCGAACCAGAGATGGGCGAATCCGAGTCCGGATTTGAATCCATGATTCGTGCTTTTGACCGGATTCAAATCTTCTGTTTTTCAGGCCGGATTCGGATTCGGACTCGGATTCCAAACCCTTAATCTTACAAATCCGCTCAAATTTCTAGACTACATCTTTCCGGTTACCGTTTTCCCAATTTTTACACAGTGGGCTTAGGCTATCCAACTTTTTGGTCTCCCCCACTAATCCTCCTCAGTAATCTATCACGTTATCTGATTATCTTAGATATCAGTGCTTTCTGTCACCTCTGATTTTTAAACTATGCCCATGTACATGATTGAGTTTTGCTAAGGTCGGATTCGAATCCGGATTCGATTCTGGATTCGAATTCTCAGCATGAACTGGTGGATTTGGATTCGGAATTGCATTCGTACCTAGCCCTGGATTCGGATTCGGATTCGAATCCTTTCATGATCGGATTCGCCCATCTCTGGATCGAAAATATTTGCAAGAGATCTGTCCTTTATGTTCTATTTAAACAGGTTCGGGCTAGATCCGACCACTGCGGGAGGATTTGGGGCGGGGATAGTGCTGGTACCGGACGGAACTCTATGGGCAGGACAGTCACAAGCCTTGTACACTGTTAATAAAACCGGAGCGGATCTTGGCACCATTCTGGTGGGAACTAATTTGAACCTATAGGGGGATCCCAGAAATCTTTTGACATGCAGAACTCTCGAAGGACTGAACCAATCCTTCGCAACAGCACCTGTCCTGGATGTCCCACTTTCAAGTCCTTGCCAGATTAGGCCACTGTGTGCGGGATTTGGGAATGAGGAAGGGGGTACCGTATCTTACTCGCTTAGATTGAAGGGACCAGCGATCATATCATCCGAAACTCTTACGTATCACAAAGGCATCGTATTTTTGAAATAAGCGAAAAAATGAATGAGCTAAACAATCGTTTCATCAATCGAAATAGAAAACTGCACGATTTTCCACTGGCTAGCCTGGTGTAATCATGTGACTAAATTTTGCTCTTGTTTTGGTTATTTTTAGTTATCGCAGCCTAATTTTGTCTCGTAGTGTTGTGTGATTTCTTTTCTTTTTTCTTTTCCTTTTGTTTCTTTACCAACTCCTCCGACCATTTACCTTCTATTTGTATGGAGGGTTTAAATAAAGTTATTATACACCCACCCTTGACAACACGACCCTCACATTTTAGATGATAACTGCCCTTGCAAGTGCCATATAGGCTTTTAGCTTTTGTTGTTATAATCAGTGCAATGGCCTCCAGGATTTTCGTGCTAATGAATTATTCTGTACTCAAAATCGCAAGTTTTTAGAAATTGGCTTAACGATTCGGCGTGTTTTTAGCATTTTCTAGATTTTGTTTTTGAGGTTTTCTGTCGGTAAGGAATGACAGTGGCGCCAAAGGGTCAGCCGAGATCGTTCTAGCGATATTTCGGACCTTCTTCGCTAGAGGACTGGCCAGGCGCTAGCAGAAATGAGCCTGCAATAAAAGCGCCAATAAACATTCCTTCAGCCCAAGCTGACTGCGAATCATATTTGACAGCGCAAAACCAATGCAAAACTTATTTGACATTCAAAAACCAAAATGCGGAGGAATTTCTACCCTCTCAACGACCCAATCGAGCATCAAAAAAGCAGCCGTCTCCGAAACGAAATTGCAGCACCAGCTTTAACTCCAACCAATTTTCAGGGAGAAATTCAGAAAACTAGATATTTGAGGAAGAACCATTAGTTGTTTATCCACAAGTTCATTTTCAGAGCAAAATAACACTAGGCAGTAGCGACAAGACTTGAAAAAAAGTGACACACACTCGAATAGCAGCGGCACTAGCACCACTAGCGATAGCGAACGTCCCTACTGATACTCAATCCTTCGTGCACCAGCGCTGGCTCGAATAACTTCATATCGTGAACATCGCAAAAAAAACATACGGCTTACCGACGAAACGTCCACATGACAAAATGTCCCCTGGCGGAACTTCCGTGGCAAAACGTCCCCGTGACAAAACGCCCCTACGGCAAAATGTCCCCGTGGCGCAACGTCCCCAAGCAAAAATGTTTAAGTTCGCCTCGATCTTCAGGTGCATGATCGAGGTAAAACAAGACCAAAGGTTTCGATGGGATTCCAAAAACCTAACATTTGATCTCAAATAAAAATAGAAAAACGAGATTTTCGGGGTTTTTCTTGGTCAGCTAGTTACCCCTCCAAGATGATGTGCGAGGGATAAATACAATTTTTGATATTTAGGTTGCACTTCCGGCAAAACCGTCCTCAGTGAAACGTCCGTCAGAGTCGCCCTCAACGTCCTCAGCGAAAAACCGTCCTCAGCGAATCGTCTTTCGCTGAGGACGGTTTTGCCGGGAGTGCAAGTGTAACTAGCTGATCAAGAAAAACCCCTAAAATCTCGTTTTTCTATTTTTATTTGAAATGAATGGTCAGCTTCGCTTCAAACCTTCTATTCTAATATTTGATCCAGACAATGGGGTCTTGTCTTCGCCAGATCCCGTCTCTGCCAGGCTGATCATCAGAGAAAACCAAGTTCTTATCTACTTCTAATAGCCATATCTTTTTTGACGACACTGACCGAAACTTCCTGCTTTACTTCTGCCAAAATTTCCTGTTTCGGCCTAATTCCGAGCGAAAAAATTATCAGCGTATAACTTTTCTCGAACAGATTTGCAATGTATAACTTCCTATATCCCACAGGAAGTAATTTTATGACAATTTCTTTTGTGGAGGATGTTACGACTTCGTATCATCCTCCAGAGAGGCTGATACGAAGCCGTAACAGCCTCCGCAGAAGTTCACTGAGCACTTTTCCTCAAATACTGAATTCATCGAGCATTTTTTCCTCAAATAGTGAAAAGCAGAAGCTGACAACCACAAGCTAAATTAAGAACAATACTTTCAGTAAAAAACACAAAACAATACTTAAAAAATAAAAATAAAATAAAATAAGAAGTAATATATATGTTGAAAAATGACAGAACATCATCAGAACAACCAGCCTATGACCTAGGTCATACCTTGTCACAATCAAACAATTGATTGTCATATACAGACTCAGCGTCTATTCTTACCCCTAAATCTGTCACCTAATCAACTTCAAATAAAATTTTTGCTTTTAACAAATTTTCCGGTTTTGGCGGGATTCCGGGCGAACTAGTTGTATGGGTAAGAAATGCTTTTCACATAAGTGTTGAGCATGTCTTCTTATCCTTAAATCAAACATTTAATCAACTTCAAATGAAACTTTTACTTTTAACCATTTTTCCTGCTTTTGCCGGTTTCCGGACGACTTCTCCGGCGAGAAAATGTTTTCACCATCGTTTTCAGCATGTCTTTTTACCCCATAATAGACTATGACATTATCTATTTACAAATATGTTGTTTGCCCCTAAATTTGAACCCCCTCCCCCACCCCTAAATGTATGGCTACAAAGTCCATCTACGAACTTGACCTTACCCGTGACCCAAAGAACCTATACACCAAGTTTCATCAAAATATCTTATTCCCTTCGAGAGTTATCGTGCTTACAGACGGACGGACGGACAACTTTTTCGATGTCATAGGTATCCCTCCACCTACGTTTTGGGATCCCAACAACTTCAGAGTGTGCATTACAGACGTGGGAACATTCCTTATAAGCAGGAAAGATCGGACAATTGTCTCGTAACACATTAGTTCTAGGTCGTTTGAAGCAACATGCACACTCTGAGGAGCACCAATATGCTCCTCAGAGAAAAGGGAAGCCCGCTGTGGCTCAAAGAGAGTCAGACAAGGAAAATGCAAAAATAAGCGTAGTGCCGTTATACTGAACAAAAATGACATAGGAAGCGAGGAAACGAAAGTGGATGGAACAATTAGTTAGGTAGAGAGACATAGTAAATCTAGGTTAGAAGGGTCTGATCCTTTAATAAAATCCTCTTGTAGTAAATATCACCAATTAAATATCGAACAAAAGCGAGATCAATGAGTTATATCGCAGCGTAAACTAACACACAAAGAAACCAATTGATTAAAAGATAAAACAAAAGCTGACTACTAAATCCTTACACTTTCTTTAAGAAATGGCTATACCCGGGAGCAACATTTTGGATTGTTTCTTGACTATTGGTTAAATGCTGAAGTAGTCAACCCATCGTGGTTTCCAAAAGATTATATTCCAAGAACATTTTTTTTCTGAACTGATGACGCAGTCAGTAATCTCATAGGCCTAGCGATCCCTCAGCGATGAAAAAAATATCTATAATCGGGAACGTTTCGCCAGGGGACGTTTTGTCACGGGGACGTTTCGCCAGGGGACGATTTGATCGGGCACGTTTTGCCACGGGGACGTTTTGTTGTGGGGACGTTTCGGCATGGGGACGTTTTGTCGTGGGAACGTTCTGTGATGTTTCGCCAGGGGACGTTTCGAATGGGACGTTTTGCCGACAACCCGGCTCGAATAGCTTCATATTCTAAACATTGCCAAAAAAGATAGAACCTCCCGGTCCCTCGATGTGTGCAGACCGCATCTTAGCTTTATTGGAAATTTATAAATCCGCAAGTTTGTCTCGCTTTAAATGCCGCGAACGTTAGCGGGCGGCGCTATGAGCATGGCCCGTCTGCGAACCAAGGAAAGTATAGGTTTTGACGCTACTCCCTAGTATTATTTTGCTCCGTTCATTTTCTAGATTGAGCCTGAAGAGGACTCTTGCCAAGAAGGGCCGAAATATAGCTCTAATAAAATGTAGCTGACCGTATCCGTTTTGCACTGTCGAAAAAAGCGTCCACATTGAGCGTGTTCCACCCTCGTACCAATAGCAACTATTAGCTACTAAATCCGTTCCAACCTCACGAAAAGTTACTACGCTGACCGTTCCAGCCTTCTCGAAATACTGACTAATAGTAACTATTTGCTTACCACGCTCGGGAGCGTGGTAAGCTTAGTAACCACGAATCTCTGTCACGAGATTGTTCGGATGCACCCGGGGCATGATATTCCGTGGTGGTAACTACGGTAAGTAGGATGGAACACGCTCATTACCTGCTGACAGTGCTGCCAAGTACAACAACAATTATTCGCACCACATTTTCAACTTTGCCAAGCAACACTATTCAGAGCCACTTTTGAATTTCAAAGATCAATTTTCAATTTCCTAGCGGAAGAAGGTCATCATTGATTTTGTTGCAGGTTATATTCTTCTAGCTGTAATCTGACGAGGACCCTTGCCAAGAAGGGACGAAATATATATATTTCGGCTGACTGACTGGTTTAGCGCCATCAAACATGACGACTATTTAAATTCAAATTAAGATTTATTTTCTAGAGATACCGGAAAGATCTGTTGTGTGGAAGGCTGGAGAAGACTAGAGGCGTATTCTCGCCGTTCCCCGAGGACTCCTCGGGGAATCAAGGGGAACGGCGAGAATAGAGGGAGTCACTCCACGCGGACGCCGGAAAACAGCGAGAGCACGGGGAATGTTTCCAAAATGGATTTTGTTCGAAATAAAATGTGCAGTTGATGAAATTAGTCTGGATCCACTTTATTTTTGGTTTTCTTTATTCGAATTGTTTTTAATTAAGTATCGCGGCCGAAAAGCTGATTCCCCCGCCGAATCTGAAAGGGAGGCCTTTTTGATGATCGTGATGATAATCGAGCGTTCCCCTTCCGCTGGGACTCGCGAAATACGGCGAGTGAGTCCCAGGGACAAACAAAAACGCAGGGACTCCTCAAAAGGACTCCTTGGGGAACGGCGAGAATACGCCTTAGAGCCTGAAACTGAACAGAATTCGACTTAACTGATCAACCTATGTGCAGACATTGGACACCGGACAGTCTCATAAGTAAATCATAGAGGGGAGGGGGAGGGGGTAAGGATGAGCCCGATCGGGGGTATTGCCAGGTTGATATTCAATTTAATTCACATCTGAAGGGTTGTCGGCGACGTCCCCATGACAAAACGTCCCCCATGACAAAATGTCCCCGTGACTAAACATGGCAAAACTTCCTCGGCTGAACTGGAACAATAACCAAAATACGATAATATTTTTTTTTTTTTTGGGGGGGGGGAGGGGGGATTTCAAGATTTACATCAGACCCGACATTCTTTCAAAGCGGATTAATTCAAGACGAGAGCATGGGAATAGGAAATTAAAATTGCCTAGGTAATTGCCTAGTTCATTTCTCAGGAATTTTGTTTGGAATAGAATCCCAAAGAAAGTCCGTGAAGCCCCGCACCTTGCTGCATTCAAGACCACAGTGAAACGGTACTTCCTCGCAAAAGAGTAAGCACGAGTCAGTCGTTCTTTTCTTTCTTTCTTTTTTCTTTTTCTTTACTATTCTATTTAGTAATTAGAAACGTAGTGTTAGTATAGTAGTATTTATTTTTCACTAGTAGTAGTATTTATTCAAATACAACGGATACGTCAGCTACGATGCAGGTCGAACGTCGGGGAAGGAAACAGACCTGTAATAAATAGCTGAAACTTTTACCGACTATAAACATCTTATTCGGACAAATTACTTTCAAATACCACTGCTTGGAAAAAACTAGTCCTGAGATCTAATTTCTGGACAGGTTTAACAGGTTTGTTTCCTTCCCCGACGTTGGACGTGAAGAATGACAGCCTGACGAGGACCCTTGCCAAGAACGGCCGAAATATCGCTGATGAAGCATCGTAGCTGACGTATGAATCCGTTGTATACATCATTTGAATAAATGTTTCAAAGCCAGCTTGGGCTCAAAGAATATTTATTGATAAATAGATGTGAATTTTGTTTTTCGCCTGTTATTTAACAAGTCCCCCGGGACTTTCCCTGCAGGTGATGCAGATTATGTGGTATGTATTTGTTTGTAATAAACGTAATCTAATCTAATCTAAATACAAATATTATCCGGAGCATTCGAGGTTCACGAAACAATCCACCATAAAGGAACTTCGCCAATTTTTTGCATTCTCCTTGTTTGACCTTATTTTTAGCCAATAAGGCATCCGATTGTTTCCTTCGTGTAGCTAATTGGTAAAATATACGGTTAACCTTGCTGAGAATATGATTGAAGAGCAATCACAACGATCCCACTGAAATGTGATGTTCGGGAGGGGGGGGGATACATAAAACATAAGGGGGGCTGTCATGTGCAGGCTCCCTCGAGGGCTGTTCATAACCAGACATGTTGTCTTCCAGGGTGTTGTCTAATCTGTGTCTAATACAGTTTCAACCCTTTTTAATCCTCTCATAGGATCTTATTTTTTTACCTGTCTGGCCGGAATTTCAATACCTTCATTACCAACTTATTACACCACCTTCAACTCCCACGGGTCTGCAAGGCTAATCTTTAACGTATTTAGCACAAGCGCAGGGACTTCTCTCCTCGCGTCGCTTTCCCCTCAGAAAATTCCGATCCGCCACTGTTTGGATCTGCGTTCTTTGGTCGGTGACGTAGGCGCTTTCCTCCTTAGGAGATTCAATGGGAATTCGGTGAACATTTAGACAGCGAAAGTCGTCAATAGCATTAGATATTTCGCCTAAAAATTTACTTATTCCTCTTATGAGTGCAGTGGAACCGTTAGATGATAGATATCAGGAACAGATCAGGAATGACCGACAGTGTATTGGAGTCCTCCCCCCAGCTTGATTGTAGAGTTAGCGCTGGAGATCCTAAAAGGTTAAGTATGCCCTGATTTTCAAAACCGGGTTCTTTTGACTAATTTTCTTTCATTTCTGATAAACATTGCTAATTTTTCTCGATGTTTCTACCGCTTGTTTCAGCTATTTCGAAATTTTGGATCGATGCGGTCGGACAGTTTTCGGACAAATTTTGATCGATGCATAAGCGGTCGGACAGTTTTCAGACGATTTTTCGATTTGCCCCTTGTCAACATCGCGTCTTACTTGAAAAATAAACAAATGTTTCTTCCACCTTAAAATATTATATATTTGTGGAAAAAGTTAAAACAAGCAAAATATTGGGTTTATAGGGAAATACAGTGGTGAATTTGTCCACCGACGTTTTCTTACGTCTGCCTATATAATTGGGGACATAAAATGGACGTACCTCTTATTTATTTTTATCTAGATTCCTCCCGGTTTGCCTAACTTCGCAAAAGCATTTTTTCTAAACCTTTACGGAAAACATAAAATAGATAATTTTAACTTGAAAAATAGAGTTGGCATTTGTTCCAGCTGTTTCCCGTCTTGCCTGCCCTGAGGCGTATCGATGGGAGGGAAAGGGAGGTTCCCGCTATTATTGATCCGGTTTCCTCCCGGTCTTTGGCCTTTGAGAGAATCCAGTCCAAGAGTCGAGCAGTTCGTCGCTGGCAAAATATGAGATTGAAGCAAGAATTTTGGATAGTGAAAAGATAGAGTTGAGAACAGACAACGCAGACAAGGGACTTGGAAACGCATAGACAAACTATATACAGGGTACTGAATACGAGATTGGTGTCTAAATAGCGGGAATTATTATTTTTGCGCCCAAAAAGTGAAAATGGTTGAAAATCAGTCGCAATGAATGGCGAATCCGATTGAAATAATTCATCTAATATCTCGTCAATAAGAGCGAAACTTTAATGTAATATTTAATCGAGGCTACATTTGATCTAATTATGAATTGACTCATGACTTATAATGGTTTGAACAAATTTATCGATCTTGATCCAAAATATAATATTTACTCAGGCTAATCACAGCTTGTAACTTGTAAGATACCGGCTTTTGTTTTATTTGACAACCCGAGAGGAGTCAAGTTGATCGTATTTTTTAATAATAATAACAATAATGCAAATATAGTGAACAGGCTTTCGTCTTCTTGTTGGAAAATAATATCAGTTAAGCTAAGAATTTAGTATTTGTGTAAGAGTAGACTAAAATAGATGCATAGTAATATGAATAACAAGATTAAAGCTTAGCCTACATTTTTTGTAAGAGTACATATGTAACATCATTTAATGGGGGCAGCATCGATTTTTTTTCACGAGGAAGAAAATTCCTAAGAGTTAATGGAACGGAAACAATATTTTTTTATGGTTGGGAATTAGATTCACGCCTTGGCCTTGGGCCAGCTGTGATTGGTCAGGTTTAGGACGAAATGTGCGAGGGGCGAGCGACTCCGCCGAGGGTGTGCTGTAAAATGGGAATAGAGGATATCTGTTTGTTTGAGAGCAGATGGGGAGGAGGCAATGGAAGTTAGGGACTAGCATTTTCGATGGGGTAGCTTGATGATTAGAGTAAGTACTCCTTCAGCCCAATGTGCCACCAAAGATATTTAGAGTATTGGGATAGCTAATGATTGATACAATTGCCATTTTCTTCGTCAGACGGATTTGGCAGTCGTGAACGAAATCTTGACGTTTCGTAAAGCTTGTGACTGGGGGGGGGGGGGGGGTACACGTTAATAGTGGTTCTCCACTGGGAATTGTCAGTCCACTTTTACATGTTAGGTGAAAAATAAGGAGAGATAGACTGGGTGTAAAAAAAAAAATGTGTGATAGGTTTCTCCGCCAAAGCCAATGAATTTTCTGTAAGGAGTTGCAGGTTATTTTACATCAGAATCAAATAAAATAAGCTCAGTTTCAATCGTGCGGAAAGGCACTGCATGCCATCTAGCGCGCTTTCCTTTTCAGTCTTTCGTCCTTTGCAAACCGTAAGATGGCGCAGGTGAGCGTTTAGAAATATAAGACCCGAGTGTCCATGTAGAAAATTCAGGGCGCTATGGCATCATGCAGACAGCCAGAGACTTAATTTGAAGAGGAAGGGGAAAAAAACATTTAGTTACCTCACGACAGTTAAGGCCCTCATGGGTTCAAATCCCGGCGGAGGAGCATTGGGGTAGCTTTTAGGAAATATGAGTAGGAGGTTCGAATGAACACACCCAGGAGTTACTTATTTCCCTCGTCTGGTGTTGCGGCGTACTGCTGTTTGGGTAGTTGACAAATCGGTCAGCAGGAAGTACAGGAACTCGGTGTACGATTCCCTCACATTCACATGATGATGATGAACTTTATTGCCAAGTTTATTGCATACTGAGGTTGCGTTCCACAAACTTAACAATTGTTAACTTTACTTCGGGGCGGAGCTAACTGCAGCTTTAACGATCGTTAACTTTTCCCAGTTCTACAGTTGTTAAATATTTAGTAACGACGCTCAGCAACCATCGTTACAAAATGGTTTACAATCGTTAAGCTCTGGAACGGAAATTGTAGGTGGGCGGAGCTTAAATTTCGAAATCAGAAACGTGGAACGCAAAAAGTTAACAACTGTTAACAATTTGTTAACGATCGTTAAGTTCCGGAACGCAACCTGAAACAACGAAAGGAAGTAGTACAGTAAGGAAAAAAAAATAGTCTACGCTGAGTTTCGATAACGTGATGAAATTGCGCTAGATAAAAAAGACATAAGAGAAAAAGACAAATCGGGCCATAAAAATTGTTCTCCCTAAATGAGTGGAAAATTTACTGATAAAAACTTATTGTCGATCTCATTTTCCAGAGAGAAAAAGAATTCTAGGTATTTATTATCTTCCAGGATTTCTAAATTAGTCCATATCAGAAGGTGATTTTTTTGCCTTCCCTTTGTGTGCCATTCCTTTCTGTCTGTTCTTCAAGGAAACACGATTGTTTGCTACACAGCCGAGCCACAAGTTGAAACTCGCGATAATGTCGTTTTGTCTGTTTTTTTTTTTCTGCGGTAATGTGGTGTCAAATGTCTGAAAATAAAATAAAATCGGTATAAAACCTCAAGAAAGAATAGGTGCAGGTTTATGTCCTTACCATTCTGCGCACGAAGCATCCCAGTTTTATATTTGATTTTATATCTAAAGCCGCTAATTTTATTGACTGTAGGCTTTAATTTGCTGCTAAATATGTATTTCCCGCCAGATCTATGTTTCCCTGCCAGAAGTTCTATTTATTGACATTTTATGTGAATTTTGCCGCAACTTTGTTCGCACGTTTGAAATCTCCGCCAGCAAAATCAGAAAAAAACAAAGCTTCCGCGAGTCGTGACTAATGCGCTGAGTGTGTCGCACACGATTGTGTTTCCCACTCAGAAATATGTGGCACACAATCCGCCGTGGAAACGGCATGAACATAAGTTGCGTTTTTGATCGAAGTTTAAGTTACCTTCCACCTCAAAGGTCTTTGTTTGATTACCGTTTTTGCCAGTCACAGTTTCTTCGTCCTTCAAGCTCTGACTGTCGAACTTCGTGAGCTAGCAAGTTCGAAGTTTGCTTGAATCGTCGAAGAAACCCTATTATTCGAATGAAAACGCTGATTAAATCTCATAATAAAAATTATTCAGCATCTTCTTTTTTTCTACTTTTCAGTCTGGTATTTTTTTTCACACAGTTTAAAAGTTTATTTCTTCTATATCCGAGGGGTTGCCCACTCCCTGGCACCGACCGTAACCAGCGATGCCGGCTACAAATTAGGCGATTCACGCTTCTAAACATGCTGATTTTAAGGTTCTAACACCTGGTAATCGGTTCCGGCACCGACCGGGCACTTGCTGTACACTAAAATCGAGAGTGGGCAACCCCTCGTCTATATTGAAAGCGAGAAAACCTGGACCAATTGACAAATGCACTCGACAATCCCCGTAGCTACGATAGAGGCTTGTTATCGACATGGGCGTAACTACCATCCTAGGATGGGGGGGGGGTGGGGGCAAACGAAATGTGCTGACACGTTTGAATGTTTTCCGGAGACGTATTGGAATAGTAAGGAACACAGGATTTTTCGCTTGAAGTCAGATATAGTACTTTGTTGCTACATTTTACCATAGGTATACAGTAAATGAACAACCATACCCTCGTCCCTTTTTGTCTTTTATTTTAGTACTTTATTTTAATTTTTGTTTTTGATACATTTTTTCATGATTTACGACAAGTATTTGGGAGTATTTTTATGTGACGACAAAGTCAAATTTCGTGCCATCGGTGTGATAGTTTCCTTAGGCGTATTCTTGCCGTTCCCCGAGGACTCCTTGGGGAATCGAAGGGGACGGCGAGAATAGAGGGAGTCACTCCACGCGGACTTCGCGTACAGAAACAGCGAGAATACGGGGAATGCTTATAAAATGGATTTTGTTCGAAAAATAAATATGCAGCTGAAAAAATTAGTCTAGATCCACTTTATTTTTGGTTTTTGTTTATTCTGATTCGTTTTAATTAATTTTACATAACACCTACAACAGCAAAAATTTATTCCCCTCCGAATTTGAAAGGGAGTCCTTTTTGATGATGGTGATGATAATCGGAGCATTCCCCGTCCGTGGGGACTCGCGAGAATACGGGGAGTGAGTCCCCGGGACAAACAAAAACGCGGGGACTCCTCAAGTGGAGTCCTCGGGGAACGGCGAGAATACGCCTCTTATCAATAAATTCTACTCTACATTTAGCTTAGGACTTATCACTTCAGTTATACCGATTAGAATCAATGGCGAAAAATATCACCTCATGAGAGAAATTTTACTAATTTCAATAAACAACAGGAACGGTTATGTCGGCTTTTGCTGGAGAGCGAAGTCAGGACCAGAGCAAAATAACACTAAAGAGTAGCGCCAAGACTTGAAAAAAGTGACACGCACTTGAATAGCAGTTCCATTAGCGCCACTAGCGATAGTGACCGTCCCTACTGAAAATCAATCGGTCGTGCACTAGCGCTGGCACCAATAACTTCATATTCTGATCGCAGCAAAAAAAAAAGATACAACCTCCCCTGTTTCCTCGATGTGTGCAGACCCCACCTTAGCTTTACTAGAAATTTCTAAACCCGCTAATATGTTTCGCTTTAAATATCGCAAGCTTAGTGGGCGGCGCTATGAGTATAGCCCGTTTGCGAAGCAAGGAAAGCATAGGTCTTGACGCTACTCCCTAGTGTTACTTTGCTCTGGCGAGGACGGCAGTTACTAACCACAGTAGCCACAAGAAAATTAACCTGAGCACCGCGGGCGAAACTCGCAAAACTCAATCACTTGACAAAGAAACTTTAACATTTTGTGTTTAAAATCCCAAACCCAAAGCCCCAAATAAATGACGCGCCCACAGAATATTGCGATAGGAAAGTGCCGCAGGCGAAAATGTCTGGAATCGTCTATGATCAGTTCGTCTTTTTGGGGTCCCAGATGAAAGTAAGGGCTAGCTTAGCTATCATGAATATGCCCGTCAGTCTTTGACCACGAACACTTTTTAACGGGATGAAATGTTTTGACGCGAATTGGTACATGACCCTTGGGGTATGAATGGGGTCGGGTTCTTAAATGGGCTGGTGCCTCAGCCTCTAGCTTGTGGACAGGGGCTTAAATTGCGGACGGTAAGGCATTTCTGAGCTTTTGTCGGCACTTTGTGTCGGACAGGAAGAAAGACTTTACCTATCTATACCCGATGAAAAAAAAATATCAAAGTAGTCGTATAAAGTTGTACGAAAAAGTAGCATGCAGTACGAACTGATGCTACTACATGCTTCTATGTCAAGGCTACCGTGCAATACACTGCATGCTACTATTAGCAAGACTGATGCTATTATAGCAAGACAGAATGCACTGAAAAAAGTTTCTCCGAGAAAGGATTAAAATTAACTGCAGTATTTGCTACTGGGATTAGTCTTATCTCTACTGGGATAAGATTAATCCGAATCAGATAATCTTATCTAAGTAGAGACAATATTCATCCCAGTAGCAAATACTGCAAGATTTTTTTTTACAGTGTGCTACTGGATACTACTGCTTAAGATTGGCCCAGTCTGAGGCACATTTGATGATAGTAATACATGTCAATACATGCAACTTTTTCGTACAACTATCATACGACTACACAGGCTAGAAACTTTTCATCGAGTATATCTACCCTGTTGTAAAACTGTTTTCCATTGATGATTAACCTTATTGTTAAATCTTTGTATAATATGGCGCTGTAGGGCCGAACATTTGTGCATATGCTAATATAATGCAACACTAAAATAATTAACAATAATAACCATCATCCACCCAGATCCAAACTAACCAACTGAACAGGTTTTAACCGCTGCAATGAACAAAACGGAAAGCAAGGCGAGCATGTAACTCTTTCCTAACTTCTAATTTTAAAGCGAAGAATCCTTTGGAAACTTTAAATAGTAAAACTTTCATAAAAAGGCTGACAACATTCTTCTTCATCAAACCTTTTTCCTTTTTTTCACAAAAAAGCACCCTGATTAGTTTGTATATTTTGAACTTTGTTTTTTTCCACTGTAGTTCGTTGTAGATTTAGTATGCTAATTTATTTTTAACGGTCAGCAGTTTATTAGTATGTAAGTGTGCGTGAGTTGATTGACATGTTGTTGTTCCTTTTTATACACTACTCTTCAGTTTTTAAGGATTCAAATAAATAATAATAATACAAAAAAGCTTTCTTTACCAGGGTTGAGCCATCTCTTCGAAAGCCTTTCCATTTTTTTTAACCCTTTTTTTTATCTCTGTATAGCCGCTTTGTCAGTCGTTTGGTTCTACGTTATTTTTCACCTTTCAGCCCTCCTCCAAAGATGGACGATTCCCTAAACGGAAGCGTCGCCGCCGACGACCCCGATTTGGAAGAAGGCGAAATCTCAGATGAAGAAGAAGGGGCTGAAGCCCCCCCGGAAGGGGAAACCCTCGCCGCCGATGAAGCCACAAAGGCAGATGAGCCCGCCACCACCCCCACACCCGAAGGGAAAGACACCCACAAATCCCGACCAGATCGAGACAGAAGGGATGGAAAAAGGGAAAGAGGAGACCGAAAGAATAGAGATGAGAGGAGAGAAGAAAGGAGAGAGAAAAGAAGGAGAGAGGATGACGGGAGAGACAGATCTGTAAGTATAAGAAAAAAATTATTTAGAACTAAAAAAAAAGGTAGTAACGACTAAGGATATGTCATACGGATCCCTGAGAAAGTAGTAGCAGTGACAACCCACTTTTAAGCTTGCAAGTTGACACTAAATTTACTCGTTAACTGGCTACTCCCTTGCTCCTCATACTGTGCTTTGAATATTCCATGTTATTTTTGTTTTATTTCTTTTAACAACTTTTTCAGAGAAAACGACGCCGTGACTCACGCGATGATAAAGCAGACAAAAAAGTCGATCACACCAATGGCGAAGTTCAAGAAGAAGACGAAGAAATGTTATTCGTCCGAGGCGCTTCCCCTTCACGACCACACTCTCAGAGCGGAGGAGACAACCGTAAGTTTTTTTCTTATCCTTATGTTCTCATAGGTGTAACGGTCGCCCCCCTCCCACCCCCTCCTGGCACTAAAGTTGAGAAGTCGAAGTTCTGTTATGTCCTTTCGTTCTGTTTTATATCATCCCATCCCAAAAGTTATGGTTATGCGGGGGCTTTTATGCGACCAAACGTACAACGTCTCATTCGCAAGTATATTCGTTTGTTCGATGTAGTCAAATAAACCTTGAAGCTTTTATCTGAGAACCCATTTCTGTCGAATAAAAGCTTGACCTCATCCTCTCTAGTTCCGCTACTGAGTTTTCCCCCTTTCGATATATCAATCAACCAGTTTTATTTTCAACCCTAATAGCACTAGGCTAACACGGGCGGGAATTGGAAAAATAAACACTCGCTAACAATTCAAACAAAACACAAACTAACAAACAATAAATAAGAGACGAACATGAATCATGAACAGTTAAAATGTTTAGTAAAATACGGAAAGAATGAATTTAGGTATCTTTCGGAAGATTTTGTAGGTGGGGGAACAAGCTTGGGTTTTGGGTCGTCCTTGCTTCCCGTGTTAGGTCCATGAGAGGGTGTAACGAAGTCCGGAAGGGTGGTCCTGTGGTGTTGAGAAATCAAAATTTGGTGGCCAAAACGCATGAGAAGATTATGTCTTCTTTCAGACAGTTTTTCGATATCGAGTATTTGAAGGCTTTCGTTGTAAGATGTGTAATTGTGACCAAGTATCATTCTGCAGGCTCTCTTCTGCAGTCGTTCGATTTCGGCATCCTGAGCTTTACTAAGCCAGGATGCCAAATTTGGCAACCGTACTCTGAAATGGCCCTTACATAATTTTTATGAAGTGTCACTAGTTCATGGCGTGGAACCCCAAACCGCTTCAGGTATGAAAATGAAAGAAGGGTAGCACAGCTATTTTTCACTATTTTTCCCACTTCACTTTTCCATTGGAGGTTATCATCCAGAATGATGCCAAGAATTTTTACAGAATTTATATATTTCCAGTTGGTCTTCGTATTCGGAACTATGCTTTAGTTACCCTCTCAGGTATATAGTACAGTAGGGAGTTACAGTAGTTACTAGCTTATACGGATGTATATCCCAGAATTTAGACTTTACGGGCACACTACGTGACTGGCAAGTATGCATTCATTCCGTCAATCCCTCAGGTTACTCAGATCGTCATAATACTTGTAATTACATATACATAACTTCTCGGATTGGAAACAGGGGGAGACGCGCGGTAATGCGGAAAGTGTCCGGCACAGACGGTATAAGAGACCGCGGAGAAAAAACAAGACCAAAGGTTTCGATGGGATCCCAAAAATCTAATATTTGATCCAGACAATTGGGTCATGTCTTCGCCAGATCCAGCCTTCGCCAGGCTAATCATCAGAGAAAACCAAGTTCAGATATATCTCTATAAGCCATATCTATTTTGACGATACTGACCGAAACTTCCTGCTTTACTTCTGCCAAATTCCGGTTTCGCAGAAAATTCAGAAACGGATCCAGTGGATCTCTTTATCCCTATAAAAAACATCTAATCAACTTTAAATAAAACTTTGACTTAAAAAATATTCCGGTTAAAACCGGATTCCTGACTAATTATATGTCCGGGTTAAAAAATGATTGTCATATACAGACTCAGCGTCTCTTCTTACCCCTAAATCTGTCATTTAATCAACTTCAGATAAAACTTTCGCTTTTAACAAACTTTCCGGTTTTGGCCAGATTCCTGGCGAACTAGTTGTCCGATGAGAAAATGGTTTTCACCATCATGTTCAGCATGTCTTCTTACCCTTACATCGAACATTTAATCAACTTCAAATGAAACCTTTACTTTTAACCAACTTTCCGGTTTTCGCCGGATTCTGGACGAACTACTTGTCCGGCAAGAAAATATTTTTTCACCATCGTCTTCAGCATGTCTCCTTACCCCTCAGTCGAGCATTTAATAAACTTGAAATGAAACTTTTACTTTTACCCAACTTTCCGGGTTTTGCCAGATTCCGGACGAACTACTTGTCCGACAAGAAAATGGTTTTCACCACCGTACTCAGCATGTCATCTTACCCCATAATCGACTATCACATTAGCTGTTTAAAAATATTTTGTTTGTCCCTTAATTTGAAACCCCTCCCCCACCCTCAAATATAGGGCTACGAAGCCCATGTTCGAACTTGACTGTACTTTGACCCAAAGGATCCTCCCACTAAGTTTCATCAAAATATCTCAATCAATTATCGTGCGGACAGACGGACAGACAGACGGACAACTTTTGTGATGTCATAGGTATCCATCCACTTACGTTTTGGGATCCCAAAAACCGCGAACGGTAATTCTTCATATATCCCTTGTTTCTCTTACAGACGAATCCAACCCCTCAGGAGCCGATGACCAAAACGCCTCCCCCAACTCACGTGGAGGCCGAAAACGGGACGAACGGCCGCGCCGACGCTCTCGCTCGCGCTCCAAAACGCGACGGGAAGAACGGCCAAGGGACAGACGGGATCGTGACAGAGAGCGAGCCGATCGAGGACGGGACATGGCCCCTAATAGGGAAAGGGACAATAGGGAAAGGAAGCCAGAGATTAGGAACAAGTCGACGGAGCTCTGCATGCAGTTCATGGAAGGACGCTGTAAAAAGGTAGCTACCCTGAGTCTTTGCGTCGCTTTGTGGCGGCTTTTTGTGGCCATAATCGATACTCATGTACTTTTATTGATGCTAGCATGCTCGTGGAAGGCAGGGTGAGAGATTTAATCGTCATATTCTAGCCCTGTTGTATGTATTTTATTTTTCGGTACTGTCGGATACTTTAAAACTAGGCTCTGATTGGAACACGTTGCCGAGCTAGTGTACTTGAGCTCTTGAGAAAACATCTTGTCGAGTCGTGAGATTTTTTTTTCTTCGTCGTTTCCGATACATGAGATTGTTGTAGCGTCTGACGCGGAACGGTTACAAGAAGTTATTTTTTCCTTCATTTTTCTTCTTTAGAGTTCAGTTTATTTTTTTACTACCAAAATACATTTAACTAGTATGCCAGTACCCGCCCCAAGAAAGGTACACAAAAGTACTTGCAATTGGGCGGGTACATAAAACTCATTTCCTAACTAATAATTAACTAAAAAACATAACAGAAAAGAGCACTAAAATAAGAAATGAAGAAAACTTACTTAGCTTCAACTCCTTGGTGTGAAAGGCCTAAGTACAGTGTGACTAAGTACTGCTACTTAACTTTAGTTCTTTAGTGGCAATGTGAAGCCGCCTTTATTTGAGCGTTATATTTTTTTATTTATAGTTTATACGCTTTTTTAGGGAGACGATTGCCGCTATGTCCACAGCGGACCGGGCGGAAACTTTACCATCCCAATGCGGAAAATGGAACTCTGCAAATTCTACATGGTAGACTGCTGCGCCAAAAAGGACAAGTGTCTGTACATGCACAAAGATTTCCCCTGCAAGTACTACCATACTGGAGCCAAGAGGTGCAAGGCAGGTGAAAAGCAGTGCAAGTTCAGCCATGCGGCCCTTACTGACGTCACAAGGGTCATTTTGAGAAGGGTGAGTGTTAAAGCACCAACGACACAATAAATCAAATATTTTTCCTTTCGCAAACTGTTGAAACCGTCCTACAGTACTCGCAGTAAACGGCAATGCGCGGTGCAGAATTAAACCTTCCAAAGGCCCCAACGCAGTTGAAATCCCGGGCTGACTACTTTTTGAATTTTACCAACCCATAATTATAATAAATTGATTTTATTATTTACAGTCGAAGGCTTACTATTTATTGTGCACAAAAAATTTGATTGTGTTAAACCATACACATTCAAGTTTCCCGTTTCGACGTTGTTAACGTTTGCGGGACTCTGTATAACGTAGTCACTCCACTGGGCGGGTTTCTGGTGCGCGTCGGTAACGTTTTGTTCAATCTATGTATAGCCACACTTTGAATGAAATAAAAAAAATCCTTCGTTAGAGATAATAGAGTACTAGTGGCTATTTGGGTAACAGTATTAAAGTTTAACCGAAAAGGACTGGGATAGGACAATCTAGTTACCCATCACTTATTCACTTAAATTGGGTTGAAGACCCGCTGAAAATGCGTTATTTCGTTGTTCTGCTATTCACGAATAATCGATTTTCAAATAGCGGAATTTCCGTGTGATTTGTGGTACCTCTATGCGTTGTATTTTTGTTGTATGCCTGATGAGAAAGATTTATTACTTTTTTTTGTTCAGGCACTAAGCAATCTTCACCATGTCATCACTGCCCACTGAAAAGCCGCGTTCGTGTTGAGGTCAAAATCTCCCGCATCATCGTAGAAATTCCGTTATGGGGACGGCTGCAGAAATTCTGAATGTCATAACTAGAGTAGATAGTGTAGAAAAATATCCCTTTGCAGAATCCAAATAATTCAGTGAATTCATTTCAATCAATCAATCAATTTATTTAATTCGTGATATTACACATCACATAATAAAATTACACTAAAACATGAATTTTCTTACTAAATATATACAATCATTTTATCCATTCGGTTGCTCGGGGCAATAGCACAGTCGACGGAAAAGTCGGTAGAAATGTCCAGAACGGCATTCTGCATTCTCACGAATTGCCTTTAAAAGTGGATAATCGGAAACTTCTAACCTTGCAACAAAACTAACTATCGCTTTCCGTCTCATAACATCAAAAGATCCAGTTTCATTTTCTAAAAACATTTGACTAGCAGAGTAACGTCGATTGTATGAAAGGAGATGACGGAATGCATTGTTAAAAAAACTTTTAGTTTACGCATCGTCGTCTCAAGATAGTTATCAAAAAGTGGGAGACAGTATAGTTGTGTGCAACTTTATGAATTAAATGACACAAAAATAAGTTGTCTTTTCAGTGAAACTTAAAGAGTCGTGGACCGTTTAAAGATCCTTCGATGTTACTGCTTCATTCTACGTTTCAGATCGTCCCACCCGTTCTCATTTCCGAGGCTTCGAAATGCACATGTTATCCATCCTAACGGAACGACGCTTATTTTTGCGTTTGCCGCGTCTGTCTCCTTTCGAGGTGGATCAGGCCCCTGCTTGTTAATTCAGAAGAGTTCATTGGTCAGAAATCTGGTCATGCAGATTTTTCCGTGATTCTCCTCAGAACGAGGGGAGGGGAGAGGTTTGCGAGGCTGAAAACAGCCAGGACGTGCTCTCAAAGTTTAACTGAAAAGACAGCCTATTTCTGTCTGATCTTCGAATACACTGAATTCGCAACAGCCTAGTAATCTGGATAGCGGACAAACGAAGTAACGCATTTTTATCGGGTTTTCGGGCCTATTTAAGTAAATAAGTAAAGTGTTTCTATATTGGATCTCAGCCCTGTTCGGTTGAACTTTAAGCTTTCAAACTCAGTTGTTACAAAGGAGTCTTGTATTTAAGGATGTTGGAGTATAAACTGTATCTTCTGCGAACTGTGCTTTAAGGGTCACTGTAAAGCAACCTGTTGTTTCTAGTGGTAGTATAGGGATAGAGGTCCACAGCAAAATAACACTAGGACCTATGCTTTCCTTGCTTTGCAAACGGGCTATACTCATAGCGCTGCCCACTGCGCTTGCGGCATTTAAAGCCAGACAAAATTGCAGGTTTAGAGATTTCTAGTAAAGCTAAGGTGCGGTCTACACACATCGAGGAAACAGGGGATGTTCTATCTTTTTTTTGCTGTTTTTAGAATATGAAGTTATTGGAGCCAGTGCTGGTGCACGACCGATTTTCAGTAGGGACCTTCACTATCGCTAGTGGTGGTAGTGTCGCTGCTATTCGAGTGTGTGTCACTTTTTCAAGTCTTGGCGCTACTCACTGGCGCAGAGCAAATGACATTAGGGAGTAGCGCCAAGACTTGAAAAAATTGAGACACACTCGAATAGCATGGACACTAGCACCACAAGCGATATAAAACGTCCCTACTGAAACTCAATCAGTCTTTCACCAGCGCTGGCTCCGATGACTTCATATTCTGAACACAGCAAGAAAATTATACAGCCTCCATTGTTCCCTTGGTGTCACCTTTCCTTTACTAGAAATTTCTGAACGCAAAAGTTTGTCTCGCTTTAAATGCTGCAATCGTAGTGGGTGGCGCTATGAGTATGGCCCGCTTGCAAAGCATGGAAAGCATAGGTATCGGCGCAACTCTTTTTTACGTCCTTGTATAATAGTGTATAATAACATGTTTTATAGTAAAACATAAAATTAACCACTGAGCTACGACTGTTGTGTAAGTAAACCTTTCTCTCTCTCTCTTTCTACTCCCTAGTGTTATTTTGCTCTGCACTGGTGTTATTTTGCTGTGTAGAGGTCTTACTTCTTATATTATTTTTTATGTGCTTTTCATTTTCAGCATCTTGAAACCGCGCCAAAAGATATCCTCGGAGACTTCAACCGGTCAAAACGGGACGAGGCTCTCCACAACTTGGAAGACGTGCCTCATCCCCACTCACACCCTTCCAAGAAAGGTCACATTCCCTCTATATTTGAGCTAAACGTTCGGGCGCCGCCGGGCTTAGAACATGTCACTTTCCGCGATATGGAAGAACTGGATGAGCAGGAAGAAGAAGATGGCGCTGATAGAGGTTTGTTTTATGGATATTAGTTGCGTTTTTTATCTGAATTCTGTGTTCTCGCTTCTCAGTTTTCTGACATATTACGTTTTTGTTGATACGGTACTCGCTTTTGACAAAACACTAATTTAGCCATCCGTTACAGGGGCGTAATTTGCTATGGGGCAGGGGGGGGGGGGGGGCAACTGCCCCCCAGACCCCAGCTTGATATTTGCCCCCCCCCCCCCCCCCCAACTGAAATTTAGCGTCTTCGAAACTATGATAGGCCTACAGAATTCAATCATCCAAAGAAATAGATCGGTTTTCTTTAGTATACCTTTGTCTTTATGGTAAGATTGGAACACGGAAGCCTTGAAACTTTTATAGCGATATGCATGGAGGAAGCACTCCGTTCGGTCCTTGAGGCGTTTGACTTAATTTTGTCGCTTCCTTTGTCGACTGCATTGAACGAACGATTCTTTTCGTGTATGAAACGCGTAAAAACGTATCTTCAAACGTCTGAGCCAGACGACCGGACTAAAGTGATCTTTTGGTCGTTGGTACCCAACCTGAAAAGCGAAGAAGCTTGACGTCAATCTTGCAGTGGACAGTTTCGCGAATTTGAAGAAGCGTCGTTTCGCCTTGGTCGATTAGTAAAATATATCTTTGTTTCTTTGTTGTTATTACGTTTTTCTTCTTAAAATAAAACTGCTCATTTTCACTTGACTTGGGAAAATCGGCTTCAACTTTGCCCCCCCCCCCCCCCCCCCTCAGGATTTTGACAAGATTACGCCCCTGATCCGTTAGTTCCTGTCAATATGTTCTGCACATCTGGCCTTTGTTGGCCAATGGCAAAGGGCTACACTATAAAAAAAAATCTTGCAGTATTTGCTACTGGGATTAATCTTGTCTCTAAAAGGATAATCTTGTCTCTAACTCGGGTTAATTTTGTCTCAGTGGAGATAAGATTAATCCCAGTAGCAAATACTGCAGTTAACTTTAATCCTTACTCGGAGAAACTTTTTACAGTGTACGGAGACCGAGAATCGAAAAGTGAGTATCGAAGCAACTTCTCGATTCTGGAGAGTCCCGAAGCTCTCCCCGTTCTCGTTTTTTATAATAACGTAAGCAAAGGGGAACTGAATATTCCTTGAGCCCAAGCTGACTTTGAAACATATATTCAAATAATGTATACAACGGATACGTCATCTAGGATGCTTCATCAGCGATATTTCGGCCCTTCTTGGCAAGGGTCCTCGCCAGGCTGTCGATATTCAGGGTCAACGTCGGAGAAATCATAGGTTTGTTTCCTTCCCGACCTTGACCCTGAAGATTGCCAGCCTGACGAGGACCCTTGCCAAGAAGGACCGAAACATCGCTGATGAACCATCGTAGCTGACGTATTCGTCGTATACATTATTTGAATAAAGGGGAATTGGCTTTATCTCGATGGTATAATACTAGATTTCTTGTATAACTAGGTTTAACTAAAACAGTAACAAAACATTACGTAACATAGCTAAGAATAACTGAAAAACAATTAAAATATGAATAAGATAAAATTGACTGTAAGAATAATTATGGTACTGAAAGGACCCCTCTTGCTTATTCTGCCTTTTATAATATACTTAGCTCACATATGGAATTATACGCTTCTGAAATCCCCACCTTTCTCCATTGTTTCGTTTCGGAACTACGAATTTTTAGTGCTTACTCAGCCTTGCCGAGTTTTCCGTCACCCAACGAAAAGTTTGCCGGAATCTTCATTGTCCGCTAACAACTCTTTCACACATAAGGATGTGATAATCTTCTGTTTATTACTTCTTTTATTTGCTTAGTTTTACCACTTTTTATGGCACTTGTAGCCTCTGGCTCAAGTGCCATATACCGATCACAATTCCGTCTGTCGGTCTGTCGGTCGGTCGGTCGGTCCGAGTTTTTTGTCCCACATATCCGAGTTAGGGTACTTCCAGATGAGCTAGGACAATGAAACTTGGCAGGAATATCAGGGACCCGACCAAACTAACCTGGAAATAATCAGTTTCCCGATCCGACCATATGCGGGGAAGTGGGGGCGCTGGAAACTTGAAAATTTAGGGCATTTTGTCACAATTTTTTGAGTTAGGGTACTTCCAGTTGTGCTAGGACCATCAAACTTGGCAGGCATATCAGATACCCGACCAAACAAACTTATAAATAATCAGTTTTCTGATCCGACCATTTGGGGGGGGGGGGGTGGAGGGCAGGGGAATCCGGGAAATTGAGAAGTGTGTAACTTTCGAATGGATGATCGGATTGTAATGAAACTTCATAACTGAATAGAATATATATTTGTTATGTCCCGTTTAAAGTCTTGACCGGATTCGGTAGCCAGGGGGGAGTTGGGGGGGGGGGAGACCGGAAATTTCAAGAAACGGTTAGAATGGAGGGATCGGAGTGAAACTTGCTGGGAAGAACAAGCATCTGCTCTAGATAAGTCCTTTAGACCATTGCACTGGATCCGGACAATTATGGGGGGGGGGGGGGGGGGTCCCGGAATTCCGGTGATGGTGGTTTTGGGGATTTTCACGATGAAACTTGGCAGGCATATCAGGGACCCAATCAATCTGACTTCAAAATAAAAATTTTGTCGATCAGATAATGGTGGGGGGAGTGGAGGGAGGGGAATCCGAAATTTTCAGTCATGCGTAATTTTGGAATGGGTGATCGGATTCGAGTGAAATTTAAGAATTGAACAGAGGACATTTCTCCGATGATTTTTTTCATATCCGGACCGGATCCGGCAACTATTGGGGGGGGGGGAATACGTGACCCGTTTAGAATGGAGGGACCGGGATGGAACTGTGTGGGAAGAACAAACAGGTGCTCTAGGTAAGTCATTTGCAGAATCGGATTGGCTACGTGCACCGCGGGGGAGCTGGGGGGGGGGGGGGGGGGGGGGTGGACCGGAAATCTCGGGAAACGGTTAGAATGATGGTGTCGGAGTGAAACTTGCTGGAAAGAACAAACATCTGGTCCATGTAAATCTTTTACATAATTTGACTGGATCCGGAAACTTGAGGGGGGGGGGAGGAGGGGGGTTCCCGGAATTCCGTTTTTTTGGGGATTTTCACGACGAAACTTGGAAGGCATATCAGGGACCCGGTCAAACTGACTTGGAATAAAAAAAAATCCTCGATATGATAATCTTGGGGGGGGGGGGGGAGTTGAGGGAGGGGAATCCGGAATATTGAGTCATGCGTAGCTTTGGAACGGGTGATCGGATTCGAGTAAAATTTAATAATTAAACAGAGGACATTTTTCTCTTGTGACCTTTTTCATTTCCGGACCGAATCCGGCAATAATTGGGGGGAGGGCGGAAAATACTTGACCCGCTTAGACTGGTGTGATCTGGATCGAACTTCGTGGGAATGACAAACAGATGCTCTGGATTAATCATTTACAGAACCGGATTGGCTCCGGTTATTGTGGGTGGAGTTGGAGGAGGGGGGGGGGGGGGGGGTCTGGGATTCCGGTGATCGCGCGTTAAGGTACTTCCAGATGTGCTAGGTAAAAAAAATACTTTTAAGCAATATATGCATTTTCGTGATGCCCATCAGCCCATTAGCAGTTTTGCTTCAAGGGTTTTGCTTACAAATGAAGTTCCAGCTCCCTTAGAGCGCGCATCTCAACCGCAAAGTCGAAACTTACTTTTGATCAATCAAATCATCTTGACCCATGCAAGTGCCATATGAGCTTACAGCTCTTGTTAATCAAAGTATGTCCAATTTTCAAATATTTTGCGCCCAGCCGCCGCGTCGGAGAGTAGGAAGGCTGGATATAATCGACAAGCGCTAACAAGAGGATCGCTAGTTCAGGTGGAAAGTAATGGTATTTTCGAAAAGTTTTTTTTTATCCATTTTATAGGGAAAAGATCATTTCTAGTAAGAGTTGTGCTTGAAAGATTTTTTCGTTCTAGATCACTCCTTCTCTTACACCCACGCCCCAGATGATGATGATGACGAAGTTGGGCTCCAAATTGATTTGGGCGACGCTACCAAAGTAGAAGAAGAAAATCCTCCAAAGCTAGTGGCCCCCAGTGAGAACCCTCACCCACAGACTGAAGCGGGAGATGCCGGGAGCAGCACCCCCGTCCCAGATAATGAATACTCAAGCGAAGATGATGGGCCAAAGTCCATCGCTGATGTGGTGAAGAAAATCAGCGAGACGCCAGAAACGGTTAGTTAATAATACCATGGACCCATAAATTTCCTGTAATGACTCGCCATTCAGGGGGCTTGTCATTAAGAGATTTCTGATGCGATCTTGACCGAGCGTCAGATAGTTCGAGAAATACCCACGGGGATAAAATCTCGGATAAAATACCTGACTAGATAGACACAATTTTTCGCAGCTGTTTTGCTGAACTAGGAATATTTCTCGTAATGGAAGAGTATCCTGGATCTTTTGACCAAGCTTAGGTACCTGGTGGTATGCTGAATAGTCCTGACTGAATATAGAATAGAATAGAATATAATATATTTACACGAAAGCCCGAAGGCCATGGCAAAAACATATAAGGTTTACATTAGCTTGAATAAACATACACTGCTAACAACACACAAATAAAAATGTTTTAATCTATTGGATAAACAAGTCGCGGTGGCGCAAACCAATCCGGAGGAATTTCCCCAACAACTTCAAATCACTGAATTGTTTACTTTTTAATATTTTAGACATCCACTCTTTACCAAACACTCTTTCACCAAATACCTCAGATCTTAAATCATCTAGATCTCTACACTCACGCATAAAATGGCTCAAATCATCGTTCTCCATCCCACACATTGGACAGAAGAAAGGGGGACCAGTTATTATCTGTCTGAGCAAGAACGCCGATTCGACCCAAGCGGAATTTTTGGAAACTAGGTGAGGCTCGGGCAACATAGCAACATAGAAGCATTCGAAATGACAAGCCCCCTGAATGGCGAGTCATTACAGGAAATTTATGGGTCCCTGATAATACTTTATTAATAATAATGTTACGATACTAACATAATAATATCGTGTTATATAAGAGAGAGAGAGAGGTTTATTTGAACAACATCGTAGCTGACAGCTAATTTGCGTTGCTTCACTATACTAAATAACAAATTAACACACAAAAAAAGGAAAATATCACTCGGCTTTGTTTAGCAAATCCGTAAAAAAAGGTACAAACTAATTTTACTTTATTCCCTCAATGGTGCCTTCGATACGCAGGCTTGAACAGCTTACGGTTTATTGATTAGTCATAAACGGTGACTTTTAATTAGTATTAATTAGTCATAATTATGGCGACAAGCTAAAAGCTTAACGCCAAATGCAATAATAAATAAATAAACAAAACACGTTATACTAGGGATGTCTTGGCCAGACTCAGTAGCGCTTATACAATCCCTCATATTCTAGCCTTAGATTCTTTCTGGAAGCTATTTAGTTTGACGGATTTAAAGCACAAACTCTTACTAAAAATGATCTTTCTACTGTGAAATGTCTCATAAACAAATTTTTGAAAATACCATTACCTTCCACGTTAAATCATACCGTTTTTTATGATGGAAAAACTTCTCGCAGACAACCGTCGACAGCGTGATACACATCGAAGGTTACAAAACACGGCAAGTGAGAAAATCTGCCTGGTTTTGTTAGAGGGGTTAGAATGTACCGTACGAAATTGGTGTCTCCGGGTATAGAAATATATGGAGGGACTATGAAAGTAAGTTGCGTAAGTATTATAGGTAAGACAGGCCCTTTAAATGTACGACCCTAGGCCTACATGTTTTAAAAGACTATGAAGAGGCTTTGTAGCCTTATTGTATGTTGTACACTGTAAAAGGTCCCTCCGTATAAAGATTAAAGTTAACTGCAGTATTTGCTACTCAGATTCATCTTATCTCTATTTGGCATTAATCTTATCTGCGTAGAGATAAGAGTAATCCGAGTAGCAAATACTGCACTGTCAGAAGTTTCATAACAGATTGCGTATAACACTTTCAAGAATAACACCTTTTCCCTTAGAAAAAAAGTGTTATGACCATTTAAGTTTATACTATTTCGTGCCCAGATCTCCAACAACACCTTCAATAGGTAAAAATACTACACTGTCAGAAGTTACATAACGACAACAGCAGGATGCGCGGTTTCAACAGATAACACTTTGGGATGTTATATGTTATGTTTCTTTCGTTCCCGTTAGTATTTTTACCAGTTGAAGGTGTTGTTGGAGATCTAGGCACGAAATAGTGTAAACTTAATTTGTCATAACACTTTATTGCTAAGTGAAAAGGTGTTATTCTTGAAAGTGTTATGCGCAATCTGTTATGAAACTTCTGACAGTGTGCAGTTAACTTTAATCTTTATACGGAAAAACTTTTTACAGTGTAATATAGCCAGTCACGTGATATTTTAACTTATTTTCTCATCCATTAATTCCCTTTTAGCCCTCATCTCTACCCAGCATTCCACTTCCCAATCAGCTCTCTCAGACACCGGACAAAGTCAACCTGGCAGCCGCTCTGCAAAGCCTTTCTGCGGAACAACTAACAGAGATGCTAGAAATGGTGAAGAACAAGGGAAAACCCCAGGAAATTAAGAAGCAGCAAGGTCCTCTGCCCGCCCCAGTTCATCCGGCAGACCCGAGGAAAAGGGTCCAGCCGGGACAGGAACCGTAAGTTGTTATTTCTTTTTTGCATTTCATTTTGTGTTGGGGGATATTCGGTATCGATATAATAATATTATATTGATATCGATATAAAAATCAAGCTGACTTATCCGTTTCGTGCAATCAAACTTGATTCGCAGTCGGTCTGAAGGAATACTTATTTTAATATTAACGTTATTTATTCAATTTATTTTATGTTTGAAACTATAAATGAGACATTTGAAACTCACGACTTGAAAATACATTTCCAGTTGTTTTGGTATTGTATATATAATTCCTTTTCTATTGTTTTATTGTTGTTTTCTGATTTTTACTCACAAGCTCTGAATTGTTGTTAAATTGTAATATCATTCCCCCATTATTGTACACGATTTTTGTTTTGCTATAGTTGTTAACGCTGTCTGAAAACGACGAAGTTTTCTGGATATTGTTCCTTTCAATGGTTCAGTTATGAAATATATTTTGAGAATGTGGTATGTTTTTAATGAACAATTTATTGTTCGGCTTCGAAAATAAATTGAACTGAAACTCCAGATTCTAGTTTCCAGACGTAACATGTGAATTTTCTTACCGATTTTTCTCTAATTGTTTATCTTTTTATAGGGCTGGCGGTCTATCTCCTGGGCTAACCCCATCGCTACCCGCTCGTGACCCTCGCTTAACCCGTGATCCACGAGCAAGGGCTGACCCACGTCTCAAGGCCACCGCCCCAGCGATACCAGCGTCTTTACTGGCTCCACCCCCAGTCAAAACTAATCCATTCGGAACGCTTACCATTCCGGCGAAGCCTGAAGCCAAGCCGGTTGATGTTGATCTGCGCGCCCCCTTTGTGCTTCCACCTCTTGCTCCCCTCACCCTCTCTGATAAGGACTATAGACAGAGTGACGTGGATATGCGCTCAATGCTGGGAAAAGCCCCAGTGAACCCGTTTAGTAATGATGTTGACCTGAGGCAACTACCCGACCCTCTCAGTATGTTCCCCTTTAAGCCCGCGCCAATGCACCCGCCGGCTCGGGAAATAGACGCTTCGTTGACGTCACATCCGCCAATAGAGTGGAAGGTAGTGGCGTTTATTCCGCCTAAACCGGACTATTCCCACGTGAAATTCAACCCGGCGGATTCCTCCGCAAGGCTCGATCCGCGGTTACAGAGATATTTCCGGAAAGAGATCGAAGAGTCGGTGCCCTTACCTGGCATTGCGTCACCCCCTGTGTATAACCCCGCGTTAGAGAACGCACAAGTTCCAGTGTACGACCCGCGAGCGGATTTGAAGGGCCCGGAGGGGTACAGCCCGCGGTCCGACCCGCGATCTAGACGCTAGTTTCGGTTTGGCTTGGCGGTTCGCGGCAGCATCAGTGAACAATGACTCTCTTATCTGTGATCACATTGATTTCTTCCATTGATTGTGTATTTTGTTTATTAATCATGAGTATAATAAACTTTGTTGTATCCAATCCCACTATAAGCGAGCTGCCGTTTGGGCTTCAGTTCAGTTCAATTCAGTTTTATTTCAACACCAATTACGGACTAGCCGAATAGCAGGTGGTAAAGTCAACATACATTAAAAACTAACCAAAATTGTCAACATGTACGAGAAAGTGGTCGAATTTCATATAAAATACTGATAACAAACAATATAAAAAGTATCGATTGGGAAAATAGACAACGAGGGGTAAAATGATAACCTACTAATTTCTGTTACGTAGGGAAACAAAGGAGGGGATAAAGCTATTCTTGTATCTCACGTGTCGGCAAAACACTGGTTGAATGGTAGGGACTGGTTGGGAAGCTTGTCTTTGAGGCCTCTCCCTTTCTGTTGTAAAGTTGGGGGGCAGGATGTCGCGAAGGACTGGGTTCAGTAGAGTCTGCCCTCCAAACTTTAAGCACAAATTTTGACTTGGTACCTTTGTCTTCTTGATACCTTTGACCGTCCGTTTTTCGATGTTTTTGGCTTGCCAGCAATCTTACGCATTCCTTCAGCCTACGCTCACTGCGATCTGCGATAATGGCGCTCGACTGATACGTCAGCCTCGATTTACTCCGTGGATGGTTCAAGGTTTTAATTTACACTTCTGTCAAAATTATAATATTTAGAGGGTCAAACTGGAGACGCAAGGTCGATTGACAAAAAAACGGTGTTTTGGCCCTTCTTGGTAAAGGTCCTCTTCAGGCTATAGCTATAAGAATCGATTGCTGGTTCGTTGCCAAGAAGTGCCGAAATATCACTGGGACAAATCTCAGCTGAGTTGTCCTTTATCGCCTCAATCTGGTCAACAATAACTCCAGTCAGGCTTCATTAAGTTTTCGATGTTATGTCGAGGCTACAACCGTTTTAACACTGTACTGATAAATCAATTCAAGCACAAATTTCAGAATCATTTCGTTTTCTTTTCCGGTTTTTATGGCACTTGCAGCTTCGCTCAAGTGCCATACACCGATCACTTTTCGGTCTGTCGGTCCACCCTTGACGCTGAAACTTGGCAGGCGTATTAGGGACCCGACCAAACTACTTTGGAAATAGTCACTTGCCCGAACCGACAATCGTGGGTGGAGGGGGAAGTGGCGGAATCCGGAAAATAGGGTCATGCATAACTTTCGAATGGGTGATCGGATCTTAATGAAACTTGATATCTGGAAAGACCTCGTGTCTCAGATGTCTCCATTTCAAATCCGGACCGGATCCGATGAATCTGGGGGGGGGGGGGAACCGGAATTCCGGCGATCCGTAGTTAATGTACTTCCAGGTGGGCTAGGACGATACAAATTGGCAGGCATATCAGGGACCCGATCGGATTAACTTGGAAAGAGTCACTCGCCCGATCCGACCATCATGGGGGAAGGGGGAGACGGCGGAATACGGAGATTAGTGGTATTCATAATTTCCGAACGGGCTATCGGATCTTAATGAAACTTGATATCTTGAAAGACCTCATGTCTCAGATGTCCCATTTCAAGTTCGGACCTCGGATGCGATGAACTGGGGGGGGGGGGGGTCGGAGGGGAGAACCGGAAGTCTTGTGACACTCATAGAGTGGAGCGATGAGGATGAAACTTGGTGGAAAGTACAGGCACAAGTCCTAGGCGCGTCAGTTTCAGAATCGGACCGGGTTCGGGTACCGAGAGGGGGGGGGGTGTCCGGAATTCCGGTGATCGTGAGTTAAGGTACTTCCATATGTGCTTGGACGATAAAACTTTGCTGGAGGATTAAAAACTTGACATCACTGGGTTAGACATCGTCACTTTTCCGATCCGACCATCCTTTAAAGAACTCATCTTAACCGCAAAATACAAAAAAAAACTTCTAATCATGAGAAATTAATCTTTAGCAAAACTGTTATTGTTATATACTGTTGACCATCACTTCCATCTGACTCAGCCTTGCAAGTGGCATATGAGCTTCCAGCTTTTGTAAAATTCTGTACAACCATCCGGAAAATCACAGATAATACTATTCTTTTCATATGCAGTAAGGCCTCCTGTAACCCATTCAATTTCGGTAATTTTGGGCGTGCTGGAGTGCGTTTCTAGTCTTGATTGCTCATTGTTCCATACACTTTATTTTCGTACAATGTATAAAATATGTATACTGTGACGAAGAACTGGGTATACTCACGTTCGTTCTAGCTTTTACTTTGAACTCTATGGTGCGTTTCTTCCTCCCTCCCGCGGATAGATTTAAATTAAATCCATGTGCCTGGTCCTGTGGGAATCAGTGTGCTTGAATGACAGGTTGTTGCTTGCCTGTAGTTGCGGGTAATGTCTAGATCAAGAAGAGGGGGAAGAGGCGATGCAGGGAATGGTTTTGATGAGTGGGTAAGTTAAGCATATGTAATGCAAATTAAGTTTCATAGCATTCCCAGAATTTGAATTTTAAATTGGACCCAGGCAGAATATAAAAATCTGGGTCTCCCATGGTTTATTTGGCATAATCATCTTAGCTAGGTTTGATCAGGGGTGGCCCAAAAGCAGCCCAAAGGGGGGTGATTTACCCAGGGGCATCCCGAACCTTTCTTCGTTGGGGGGGGGGGCGAACCTGGTAAAACTGACCGAATCGGTACCTTATTTTTACTGATTTTATTGAAAAAAGTTCTAAAAACACAGCGAGTTGCCTCCAGGAAGCTACAACGTAAAAAGGTGCAGAGTAAAGTTGCAAACAAGTCAAAAGAGAAAAATTGGTGCGTTTTTACGCTTTTATGCTTCTGTTTTTTTTCATGGATATGCCATCACTACCCTTATGCCTTTGGAGGACCTTTCTAGTTTTGCCAACAGGCCTTGGAATTATCGCAAAAAACACCTTTGCTGCATACCGACAGCGCCGCTAAGGGCAAGCTAAGGGCTGTACCCAGGATAAATGAAGGTGCAGCAGGCGAGATTTTTTTTATCCGCCTTTTTTTTCTGGCAACATTTAACTACTTTCCATGCAAATTCTAGCTTTTAGTATGGGCCAAGCCCCCCGATGAACAACACAGACGATAGCGAAGGCATATTATATATTTTGTTGGATTTGTATTATTTTGGCAGTGATGTTTTGGAGTTTGTATTGTTGTTTCACTTCTTCTCGGGTTTTCTTTCCAAATTTTGGTGCTTATGGTTCTGTCCCAAAAATGAATGTTGAAGGAGGCTCTTCACCTTGGTTATTGGAGTTTATTTTTGAAAGGGTTATTCCGGATGATAGACTGGTTGTCAACCAAGCTCTAATCTTCAAGTCTGTGTTGAAGACTCGTGCTGCCCTAAATTGTGGGAAGTCTGAGTTAAGTTTGCTGAGAGTAGGGACTCGGTTTGTTCTAGAGTGCACATCCCGGAAGATTTTTGAAGGTGTCCTGGCACTCCAGTCTTTCAGCGTTGGTTCTGGTACCCTTTGCTCATTTGTTAAACATGTACCTGCCCAGGATGAGAATTTGGCAGATCAGATGGAAGGTGAGACAAAATTCTTACCAGATGGAATTGTATTCTTTGAAAGAGACACATTCACAGTCAGTGACTTAAAAGCTGAGCTATCAGACAAAGGTATGAAGGAGGTTAGGTCCTTCTTTAGTGATCGTCAGTCGAACAGAACGTCGGATGGTTTTGTTCTATCTTTTGTTGGAGCTCACCCAGAGTTTCATTGAGGTTTTCGGAATATCTAAGAAGGTAAAAACATTTATTCCCCCCCCCCCCCCCCCACTGATTTGTGATCACTGCCAGAGGCATGGCCATTCAGCTAAAAATTGTAGGAGCAATCTAGCTGTGGAAGGTGTGGTGGAACTCACATAAGTGCTAGCTGCAATCTCATGCCTGGTGATAGGAGCAGGTTCCAGTGTGTTAACTGCAAAGGACAGCATCATGCCAAGGACAAGAACTGCCCAGTCACAAAGAAAGTTTCCTTGGTAATTGAGAAGGCAGTAGAGGAAAAGATCACCATCGGCGAGGCCAGGAAAAAATACAGTGATATATTAAAGCGAACTCCTGAGTCACCCCAGTTGAACTCTTCTGACTCTCCTCCCCTCGCTCCACCAGCTCAAGTTGTGCAGACCAATGGGGCACAACCAGATCTTCCGAAAAATACTCTGTCCAAGGAAGATATTGAGCAGATAGTTGGAACTGAGAAATCTCGTCTTGATGTCAAATGAGTTTCTTGCAGACAAACAATATCTGGGTCCTCTTTTCCCAAAAACAACTTGCATAGTGCATAGTGTCAGACAGAATGTCCTCAAAGGAATTAAGAGGAACACAGCTGAAGCATTAGTCTCTCCACGAACTAACGTTTCAACAAAGCGAAAAAAGGAAAAGAAGCCATCAAAAGTTAAAGAATCAGAAATATGAAGATTGTCCAATTTAACTCCACTGGTCTTCCACATGATAGGGTTGTTGAACTGAAGTTGTTTTTGGGAAAAGAGGACCCAGATATTGTTTGTCTGCAAGAAACTCATTTGACATCAAGACGAGATTCCTCAGTTCCAAGTCACAAAGTTTTTCGGAAAGATAGAAGTACAGGAAATAGGATTAAGCAAAAAGGAGGAGGTCTAGTTATTTTGGTAAAGAATAGTTTGGTTTGTTCACTGCTTGATTTCCCGAATACTTCAGAAATGGAGACACTGATTGTAAAAATTCATATGAGTGATAAAACTCAACTTCAAGTTTCTAATATTTATGTTAACAAACCAGAGAATTTCCATCAGGATACATTTAGAGCTCTACTGTCTTCATCGAAAGATCAGGTTGTTGTTGGAGATTTTAATCTTCACCATCCCTTATGGGATACTTCTCATAGGAAAGAACCAGAAGCATGTAAATTGGTGGATTGTCTGGCTCAATCTTCATTTCGTTTTGTTCTTAGTACCCCAAAAAATATCGGAACTTACCATCATGTCCAGTCAGGGAAGGATTCTACGAATGATCTTACAGTTGTAAGCAGCCACATGGCATTGGATGTTTCTGTCAGAAAACATAGTTGTTGTCTTGGAAGCCAGCACTTTCCTATGGTTTTGGATCTGAAAAGAGAGGGTGTTGATGGTTAGTCAGGACAGTCTCCAAAATGGCATTTCAGGGATAAACAGTGGAAGGAATGACAAATAGAAATAAATCAAACTCTGCCTGAAGATAAAGAAAACATAGATGAGTGGAATGATGATATCACGAAGATTATGATCAAGACTTCGCATAAGTTCTTTAAACTTGAAACAGTGTTCAGAAGGAAGAGTAAAAGAATGGTACCTTTCTGGAATGAGCTACTGAATGATTGTAAGAAAAAGAAAGAGTTAGCCAAGAAAAGATGGCGAGCAGACCGCCTTAACACTGAAAAAAAACTGGAGATGAGAAAATCAGAAGCAATATTTGAAAAGACAATACTCGAAGAACGATCAATGGCCTGGGCCAAACTTTGTGAAGAAAAATTTTCCCCTCAGACTTCGACAAAGGAACTTTGGCAGCGTTTCAGAAGATTCTCAGGATACAAACCAAGGGAAGAAGGACCAGAATCACTCAAAAGCAATAGTGGTATCATTACTGGGAAGTGTGATATTGCTGAAATGATGGCAAACCATTTCCAGTCACAGTTTTTGTGTAAAGGATTATCAGATAATTCAGCACAAGCAGAATCACTGTCACCGCCTGATCGTATTAACAGTTTTGATAAAGAATTATCAAGCAAGGAATTGGATACTGCCATTAGGTCATTAAATGATTCAGCAATGGGTGAGGACCTAGTACATAACAAAATGTTAAAGCATTTGCCAGAGGTCTGGAGGTCAAGTATTCTCAGGTTTTTTAACAAATGTTGGACAACTGGGACTGTCCCACAAGCTTGGAAATCCGCAGTTATCACACCAGTTTATAAAGGGAAAGGTGATAAAAATGACCCTTCATCCTATCGACCCATTTCATTGTTATCATGTTTTGGTAAACTATTCGAAAGACTGTTGAAAGAAAGGTTTTCAGCACGGATAGACCTATTGTTGATCCCAGAGCAGTCAGGTTTTCGGTCAAAAAGGTCAACAAAAGACAATCTGGCACGATTGGAAATGGCTGTAAGGAAGGCGTTTTCGAGAGAGAGGGTTGTAGGGGCTGTTTTGTTTGACATTGAAAAAGCCTATCATGGACTAGACCCTAATGAAGTTCTGAAGAAAGTCCATTTGTTTCAGCTCGGAGAAAATTTTCGGAAATGGTGTAAAACAAATCTTTTTGGTAGGTCTGTTAAGGTGCGGGTTGGAGACACTGTTTCAGCAGAGAAGCGAATTAGCGCTGGAGTCCCGCAGGGAGGCGTACTCAGTCCTCTGCTATTCAACATGGTCATCAACGATATTGTATTATCTGATATTCCAAATAAATAGTTTGCAGTTTATGCAGATGATATAGTTATCTGGTGTGAGGCAGCTTCATCAGCTGAGTGCCAGGTGAAACTACAGAAAGCTGCTGATTGTTTGTCGTGTTGGGGTTGGAAGAAAAATATTGTTTTCTCCCAACAGAAAACAAAAGGAATCATATTTTCTGGAAGGAAAAGAAGGCACCTAACGTGATTGTGACGCTATATGGACGAAGGATTGAATTCTGCCCGACGGTTAAATTGCTAGGAGTCCATCTCGATTATAAATTAAATTGGTTGGTTCAGATCAACTCTCTTATTGAGTGTGTCCAGAAATGACTTAATTTTATGAGGGCTGTTGCAGGAAAGACTTGGGGTGCAAGCAGAGATTGTCTACAAAGGATTTTTCATGCGGTGATTTTAAGCAAAGTTGATTACAGTTTGTCTCTTACCTTTCAGCAAGTAAGGCACTTATTGCGAAACTGAAATCATCTCTCCATGAAGGTTTAAGAATTATCACTGGAGCATGCAAAAGTACCCCTGTACCAGCTTTACTGAAAGAAACAGGAGTGCAGTGTTTGGAGGACAGATTCATCTCGGCCACAACCAGATATTTTGTCAGAATCCAAGGAGTTACGGACCACCCTCGTAAAGGAGATATTGATGAGACAAGAGAGTTAGCTTCCACTAATTGGAACTCTGCAGGCCAACCTTCGGTTGTAAACCTATGTTCGATGCTGGGGAAAATTGGGATTAATTGGCAAGAAATTATTGTTAAACACCCATCTGAACTGGGACATCGACAAGGAAGTCTGAAAGAGATCGTTGAAATATCTCTGGAAGGGTTACTTTCATCCAAGAGTGAAACAAACCCCTTGGTACTACGACTACTGGCATTGTATAAAATTAATTTATTTTCTGGATGGAAACTCACATATACGGATGGATCAGTCTCAGAAAGCGGGAAGGCCGCAGCAGGAATATTCTCCCATTTTAGTCAAATTCGGACAGGCATCAGAGTTTCAGACGGCATTTCAATATTCCACGGAGAAGCCTTGGCTCTAAGAAAGGCTGTTGAATTTGCCAAGAGGCACGGGAAAGGAAGGTATGTTTTTTTCTCAGATTCACAGTCAGTTTTGGAGTCACTGAGAAGCAACTCTACCTCATCAAGTATTCACATTCGACAGCTCAAATCAGATATCCTGGAACTTATGAGTCTCGGTTTCACTATTAGATTTCAGTGGATACCATCCCACGTTGGTATCGCCGGGAATGATGAAGCAGACCGAATCGCCAAAGAAGCCCTAAATCACCCTATGACTTGGATTGTTGATCTGTCCGAAGAGGAAATTGTAAGAAAAATTACCAGAAAATCGAACCTGTACTATTTTAACCTGCAAGCACAGGCTTCCTCAAATCAGTATGTACTGGCATACTCAGGAGATCGGATCCCACAATTTCTGGTACCAAAAAATCGCAGGATGGCAAATTGTATTTTTCGAATAAGGACCAACCATTGTATGTCGGGTGAAAGGAGGCACACTTATGGTTTAAACCAGACTCCAAACTGTGCTCATCCAGTGTGTATTAGCATCGTCGAGACAATGGAACATTTGCTGTCAGAATGTCCTAGGTTTGCGAGTCAGAGAGCGATTTTGATGAGAAAGGTTTCTTCACTGTCTGTTCAGGTTAATACCAGGAATATTTTGGGTTTTGGACGGTTAAAAGAAGAAGTAGAACGGCAGATCCTCTCTGCCCTTTGTGATTTTGTGTCCCGAACAGGACTGTTGTCTTACATGTGATTTCAGAATCACTCTTCTGATGATTGTTTGTGGTTATCTGCCAAAATATTTACAAATCCGTTTAGTTTGGTGGCGCAGAGGGCTAACGCCGCGCGTCTTTACCCTGCCAAGCCAAGCCTCAAACACCAACTAAATGACGCACCCTTCTTCTAACTAGTGAAGACTGCGAAATGTGCCGCAGGCGAAATTTTGTGGAAACACTGATGATAAAAGTGATTACAACGGATACGTCAGCTACGATTCTTCATCAGCAATATTTCGGCCCTTCTTGGCAAGGGTCCTCGTCAGGCTGTCAATCCTCTGGGTCAACGTCGGGGAAGGAAACAAAAATTACAGATAAAAGTGCCTTTTTGCGATCCCAAGATTACCTATGAAACCCGAGCTGTCTGGTGAAACAAAAGGGGCGATCCAGGGCTAAAGTAGATGCAAAGTAGGCTACATTTGTTCGGAATTTACAGCAAACAAAAGTAGGCTAGTTTTCACATTAAGAGACGTGCTTATTCCTGAAGTACCTACTGCAATCCTAAGAAGTAAAAAATGAATGGCAACAAGCTGAAGCTACCGTAAATGGCAGAGAACAAGAGCTAAAGAAATGCAACCTAAATGACCGAACTCAGTAACTGGGTTCAAGCAAATAATGAATTTGTATTATACCGAAAAAAAAAAAAAAAAAAATAAGGAACAGATCGAGAGTGGTATAACAACCGAATTTCGTAATGAAATAATACTATTGTTAGAGCCACCTAAAACAACCAAAGTCTAGTAATAGAAACGAACTAAAGAAAAATCGGGTGAACTACCGAATTCGGTAACGAATCAGAACCAAATGAGTCTAACCGAATTTAATTATGAAATGGACTGACCGAATTACCGAATTCGGTAAAGAATGAGACCAAATAAATAGGTTAAATCGCCGAATTTGCGCAGGGACGGACCGAATGCAGCGAAATCGATGCGAACTGAGCAAAAGTTGGATGAATTATCGAATTTGGTCACGAATCAGAACCAAATGAATCTGATTAATGACCGAATTATGAAATGGATTGACCAAATCCGATAGAACAGATACGGACTTGAGAAAAGTCTGGTGAATTACCGAATTCGCTGATGAATGAGACCAAATAAACAGGTTAAATCACCGAATTTACGAAGGGACGGACCGAATGCGTTGAAATCGATGCGGGCTGAACAAAAGTTGGATGAATGAGAAAATTCGGTAAAGAAAGGGGCACCATAAACACGTTAAATCACTTAATTTAGAAATGCGGGGACAAACGATTTTATGAAAAGGCCTGTTTTGACCGAATTTGAACGAATGACCAAAACGTAGGGAGGGGGGCGCCGTGCCCCCCCCCCCGCCTCCCCTTCGGGACGCCCCTGGATTTAGCCCCCCTGTCTTTTGCTAAGTCATATCAGTCGTTTATTTTGGCCTCGCCGAGGTCCTGGGCAATCATTTTAGTCAAAGAGAATTCGAGTCGTTTAAGAAAATAATAATTTTGGCGTTGCCCAGCTTCAGTCGTAAACCAGTCCCTGTCCAAGTCGTAAATCAGGTTTTGTAACCCAGTTAGGTCAGATACATGATTCATGGTGGCAGCAATTTGCCTACTTCTTTCACTCCCATGAGATTTCTGTCTGTCTCACTTAGGTCTTTCAGACTTAAGCCTTTCAAAATTACAATAGATTTGTTGTTAAAGTGAAGTTCGACTGGATAACATGAATAAACCTTATAAACCAAAAGTGAGAGACAAGGTTATGTGCATGGATTGTGGGTCAAACTTTAACTACAAGTGGAAAAGAAGGCATGGAACTTTTAAACATAATATAAAGGTCATCAGAATTCAAATGAAAGGACACCCGCGGAACAAGTGCACCCAGAACAGCGGACAAATTTTGAATTCAAAGCGAGGTTGAGGTGGGTAGCCTACAACGCTTGAAAAGGACAAAGAAGATTTTATATGTATACCTGAAATTCATTTCTCAGGACAGGAGGGGTTCTGCAGACGCTGGAATAGCTCACACATCTGAAAAGCTTTGTAAAATTCCACAGTCTATCATACGAAAATATCAGGACACTCCTAAAACTCGAAAATGATCTCTTTTTTATATTATGTTATCATGAAACCGAACTTCTCGTGCTTCAGTTGCTGTCTATAGCATCTTCTGTTGCATTCTGAGACTTGGACTTAATTTGGTGGTAAGGTCGCAGATGAAGATTGAGGCACATAGAAACCTTTCAGATGTGATTTAATATGCTGCATTGGGGAAAGATATAGTGTTTCTAGTAAGTAAGTAAGTAAGTAATTTATTTGTGACCCGCCATTTTGAAATGACGGAGTAAATGACGAAAATAAAGAAAATAAACAAAACACATATATACACACAGAAAAAGACACTTAATTTTTAATCTTCGGTCAGGAAGCAGTGGACGACATCGTGTGCTGGTTGGGCCTTGTTGTCCATGAGTCTTGAAAGTGATGACGAAACATCCAAAAGGGTAACACTTGCGTCTTGAATTTTGAATTTCTCCGTCAATGTATGGTTATGACATAATTTCGACAAGTGGAGCAGGTGCTTTGCATATTTAAAATAACATGATCTCATCTTTTTAATCTCCTTCTTTCGCAGAACATGAGTGACGCCAGAACGAAATAGTATAGAAGGAGCGCAGAAGGTGCTGTACAAATTTCCCAAAGCTTTACGATTATAGCGCCCCCGGTTGGGGACGATGCGCCCATAGGCGCTACGGATCGACTTATAAACTTCTTGAACAACCGAAGAGCAAAATTTTGACAATGAAGATTTGAATGTTATGCCGAGCCACGTAGAGAGTCTGTTGATTTGACGATGACCGATCCAAGAGATATAGAGATATTCTATGAGGCGAAAGCTGATAGTTTGTTTTGTCAATGAATCAGGTTTTGTTTTTACACAAAAGGAATCAAATTCCGCAAACCAGTTTTAATTTTCAGTTTTTTGGATCTGGTTTCACTGTAGTCTGACGTACTTTTGTGTACGTTTGTAAAACGGTACACTGTACTTTCATAGTTAAACAAAAGTACGTCAAAACTACAGTCTAACTACACCCGAAAAAAAAAACGCAACTTAGTCTCGTCGGCGAACCGGTCTTTTTAAATATCAAAAGTCAAGTCCGAATCTGTAAACTCCTGTCTGTCGAAGACCAAAAGTTTGTTACATCCGTAAATCTGGATTTTAATTTTTTTAAATGCACCGGCAATCTAGCAAGCCTGTTTTCCTTGTTTTGTTTCTGAGTAAGTGTGTCTTTAACTTGAAAATCATCTTTTTTTCGGAACAGATCTACTTTGTGTCTACTTTATTTTCGATGGGCATAGTTTTTTCATTTTTTTCAACGGAGAGATGTGTTATTTCATAGCTATTCTTTACTTTTCACTGGGATCGCAAAGAGACGCTCGGCTCCTCGGCATTACACACATTTTGCATGTGGAGCATATCGTAGTATTCTCTCTCTATTTAGAAGAACGGTAGGCTATCTCATTTATTTGGTACTAGGCCTGGAATTTTTGAAACTTGAAACACATGAAAGGCTAGAATTTGTATGGTAAGTAGTTGAGTCCTGCCAGACAAAGGCAGATAAAAAAAATTCTCAAAAAGGTCTCACCCCCCCTGGCCTGAGGGCTTCGGGCCACCCCTGGGTTTGATTTGAACTGTATCTTTTGGTACTATCCACAGTTTCGGTTGTCTAAAGGAACTTGCCTCTACTGTATAAGGAGACACACACTCAGGCTGCAATGAGGTGGGGGGTGCTTGGGTGCTGGGTGCTTGCTTGTCAACCACCAGTCATACAGTACACAAATCCTCAATTTTTGGGCATGGTGCCCCCCTGATATTTGGTTGAAGAGAGACTGTTTACATACCTAAATCCGTCCTAGATCAAAAGATACCTGATATTATTTTCGATCCAGCCTCGTTTAAAAAAAAATTAGAGCATTCCCAAGATACATAGAGTTTTATGGAAGCCACTTCATTCCTGTTGGGTTTATTCTATCGTTTTCCAGAAGCTTATTCATTTTTCGGGGTTACCAAGAAACTGGGTGGACATCCAGCTTGGACATTGCCGGTACTGGGTTCTCGAGCATTTGAGACTTAAGGAATTGCATTCTCAGTCGCATGTTTCAAGCTTGCCAGATTGACATAAAGAGACGGGCTATTTATTGTCGTTCGGATACGGAGAGATTCTTTAATAATATTTTGTCAGAATGAGAAGCATGATTGTCAGATTTGAGCTTCCAAGATCCAAGTTTTAACAATATCTATTGTGTATCCTACCAATATCTCTCGATTCAAGTAAAAATTGAGGCTGATTTTGCTTGTGGCGTACATTATGTGGAGTATCATAAAATGGGACATGTGAGGCATATGTTCTTTCCACATATCAAGTTTCATCTAGATCAGATCACCCGTTCGAAAGTTACGCATGCCTCAATATTCCGGATTCCTCCTCCCTCCACTCCCCCCACGATGGTCGAATCGGGAAAGTGACTATTTCCAAGTCACTTTGGTCAGGTCCCTGATACGCCTGCCAAGTGTCGTCATCCTAGCACATCTGGAAGTACCCTAACTCGCGATCGCCGGACCGGCCGACCGACCGACAGACAGACGGAAAAGTGATCGGTATATGGCACTTGGCCGGAAGGCAAGTGCCATAAAAATAGGCCGATCCCAATTTTGAAACATGTAGGGACTTTTAAGTAACAGTGTCTGTTAAGCTATAATATGTAGGGACTTGTAAAGTAACAACGACTGTTAAGCTATAATTATCTTCGGCGACGAGAGGTTTGCAACTTTTACAAGCTGGTGTGCCTAGTATTTGTTTCGAGTATATTTGAAATGTCTATCACCGGGAGAGGGGCTTGTAAGCACGAATCGGTTGCTAGAGGGGGCTAGAAATTTCTAAAGCTTCGATAGATTGACAACTTCAGAATATTAACCGATAGTGAAGAAACAAAACCAAAGTGTTGCTTTCGCAACATTTTAGTCGGCGAAGCCGAACAAAGGTTGCCGCAACATTTCACGTTGCCCAGGCAACGTAGATCTATTGTTTCCTTAAATTCGTACCATTTCCGGCATGCTGTGCTGTGTTTCTTTGCTATAGTTTCTAACTGGTATGACTCTTGAGCGTTTGCCGGACATCCGCCAGTGGTATATTTTGAGGTAGTTACCTCCCATACCCAAACCCTTCAAACCTCCCGTGAGTTCGGAGATACGACTACTTGACAGCTTAATCATCTAGGACCTCTTAATCATCCAGATATGGACTACTTCAACGCTTGCAGCTATCACGAATTTTACGAAAAGCTGAAATAGGCGCACTGCCAACCCCCTGGAGTTTTGACTAGCAACGCCCCTGCACACAGGCTCCTTCCTTCTATCAGCTCCACCTTCTTGAAGCTGGAGATGGTGGAGACAAAGGATTTGTGATAATAACTTTGAGACAATCCTTCTAGTGATAAGCCTGGAAAAAGTGACGGTGGATTGGCGTTGATAGACACTCGCACTACAGGCAGGGGCGTCACATGTGGCCCCCCCTAATGTTGTTAGCCAGTCGGTACACAATAACCAAGTCGCGAGGCACCGCGGTTGTTCGTAAAAACGGTTGATTGCTTCATGAAAACAGTCGTTTTTTTGAAAATCAGTCGATTTTTCATCAAAACAATAGGTTTTTATGGCACTTGCAGCTTCGCTCAAGTGCCATATACCGATCACTTTTCGGTCTGTCGGTCCACTCTTCTCGAGTTAGGGTACTTCCAGAAGTGCTAGGACGATGAAACTTGGTACGCGTATCAGGGACCCGACCAAACTAACTTGGAAATAGTCACTTCCCCGATCCGACCACCGTGGGGGGAGCTGAGGGATGGGGAATCCGAATCTTGAGGAATGTATAACTTTCGAACGGGTGATCGGATCTTAATGAAACCTTATATTTGGAAAGACCTCGTGTCTCAGATGTCCGATTTCAAGTCCAGACCGGATCCGATGAATGGGGGGGGGGGGGGGAAATCTTGTGATGCGCTTAGAGTGGAGCGATTGGGATGAAACTTGGTGGAAAGAACAAGCACCTAGATACACCAGTGACAGAACCGGACCGGATTCGGGCACTTGGAGGGAAGTGGGGGGGGGGAGGTGGAACTCCGGTGATCGCGTTAAAGATACTTCCCGATGTGCTAGGACTATGAAAATTGGCTTGAACATTAGAGACTTGACAAGATTGGCTTAGAAATAGTCAGTTCCCCGATTACCCGGCATTAGAGACTTGACAAGATTGACCTAACGTTAGTCAGTTTCCCGATACGACCATCGTGGGGGGAATGGAGGGATGGGGAATCCGGAATCTTGGGGCAAGTATAAATTTCGAACGGGTGAAAGGGAACGGGAAACTTAATATTTGGAAAGACGTCGTGTCTCAGATGTCCCATTTCAAGTCCGGACCGGATCTGATGAATGTGCGTGGGGGTGGGGGGGTGGGGAGCCAGAAATCTTGTGACACGCTTAGAGTGGTGCGATCGGGATGAAATTTCGTGGGAAGAACAAGCACAAGTCGTGGAAACATCTGTGATAGAACTGGACCGGATTCGGACAATGTGGGTGGAGTTGTAGGGTGGGGGGGGGGCGAATTCCGGTGATCGCGAGTTAAGAACCATCCCTTAAAGTGCTCATCTTAACCGCAAAGTATTTTAAGCAAAAGATACATTTTCACGATTCCCATGAGCCCATGATCACTTTTGTCTCAAGGGTTTTGCTTAGAAATGAATTTCTAGCTCCCTTAAAGTGCGTATCTTAGCAAAGTAAAAAAAAAAACTTTTGACCAAACGACACATTTCATAATCCTCGAGGGTCTGCGGTCTTTGTTCCACAGGGGTTTTGCTTAAAAATTAATTTCTAGCACCCTTAAAGTGCGCCGCTTAACCAAAAGTCCATAAGATATTCTGACCGAACGATATATATTCATGATTCTAAAAGGCCCACGATCATTTTTGCCTCAAGGGTTTTGATTACAGATCAATTTCTAGCGCCCTTAAAGTCTCTATCATAACAGCCAAGTGCAAAAGTAAAAATACTTTTTATCAAACTATGCCTTCTCGTGATTTCCAAGGACACATGATCATTCTTATTTCAAGGTTCTTGCTTACAAATGACCACAACAAACCCACAAATTGGCAAATTCCTACTCTCATCCCCTGCTCCAGCCTTGCAAGTGCCATATGAGCTTCTAGTTTCTTAAAGGAACTGTCTTACCTATAATACTAATGTAACCTACTTCCAATAATCACTCCATATATTTCTAAACACGGTGACCCCAATTTCGTACGGTACATTCCAACCCCTCTAACAAAACCACGCTGATTTTCTCACTTGCCTTGTTTTGCTAGCTTCGATGTGTATCACGCTGTCGAGGTTGTCTGCGGGAAGTTTTCCATCAGAAGAACCTGTTATGTAAATTGTTCCCCTGTTTTCGCTACAAGTCAACGGGTCTCGGAAAAGGCATAAAACAGCCAAAACCGTGGGTTATTTGTTCAAAGCACAGTCTAGTTTTAAATTATTCAAATATTTTTAAAATACTATAAGTTGAAGAGTAAATAGTGCGAGGGGTACTTTAAAACAGTCCGTTTTTCTGAAAATTGGTCAGTTTTTCGTCAAAACTGTAATTTTCTCTTGAAAACCCTAGTTTTCTCTGCAAAAACAGTCGGCAAAAATTACCAGCCAGTCAGTAAATTACCTTGCCCCCCTCCCAAACATTTTGGCTAGTAACGCCTCTGACTATAGGCATGTCTCAGAAGCTTCTCACAAACATCTTGTAATTGCAGCAGATCTCTGTCGCTGGTATCAACCTGTCAGGTTTAGCTTAAATTGAAAGTGAGACAAACAATCTTACCACAGTTGTAATGCTCAATCAACTTTTGTGGTTGCAAGGCTTTTCAGCGAAAGATATCTATCACAGTTGATAGGGGAAATCAAGCTCATGGGTGGATTTAAAGAGATAAGGGGCTTATGAAACCTACTAGATGTGCCCTTTTTGGGGGGAGGCAGGGGACCTCAGGAACAGAGAGGCTGACTATTCAAGATTGCATTTTTTTTTTAGATTTGTGTAGGAATTTCAAACAGTCCCAGGTTAGATAAATCATTGTTGTAAAATAAGAGGATAGTTCAATACTGCAGGCCTAGTTTGCGTCGCCTTTGATCTCAGAATACCCTGTCTTTGTTATAAACTAATTTTTTTTTTAGGGAGGCTATATGGGAGCAAAGAAAGCCAAGTTGGAACAACAGTTTGAGGCAGATACAGTTGCAGCACATACTGCTGGAGGCATATTTAAAGGGATATCCATTTTCGTAAATGGGTATACAGGTATGTTTTTTCTTCTTCTTAAACTTCTCCAGCTCTGTCCAGATGACAAATTGAGAGCATTAGGGTACTCCTAATGACCTATAAACCCATCTACAGATATTTTGTACAACAACATATTTTTTTTTCTAGTCCTCTAGTGTCATAATTTGTTTGTGACGCGGGTTGCAAATAAAGTAAAAAACGTAATAGACTACCAACCGCTCATGTAGTTGGTGACAAGGGGTATGAATTAGTGAATCCTACACGACGGACTTGAGGATGCGCTGGTTTGAGTGTGCTTGTATGTCTGGTAAATATATGGGTTTCAGATCTTAAAGGGTCTCTTGTGCTTATTCTGCTTTTTATGTCATCCCTAGCCCCCTTGTGGAATTATAAGGTTCTGCCCCCCCCCCCTTTTGCCATTGTTACCCAGATTGCCCAGTGAATAATGTTCATAACTTGACCAGAGCTGGACATCGGACGATGAAATTCCTTGTACTATTCCTCCTACGGCTGTGAAATTGCTTTTAAAGTTGCACTTCCCAACCCACCCTGTTCACGGGCAATTGGGCATAGAGTGCCAAGAGTAAAGTCCGTGACACGTGACGTGACAGGAATCTACATGTATCAAGCTGAAACTTGGTAGGCTTGTGAGCATTGGGGTCTCTTTTTGCTTTTTGGGGTCCCTAATCCCACTCCCACTTGGTTCAGGGGTGATTGGGCCCAGATTGTCCATTTTCTATGTTTTTAACTTGACAGTAGCCGGAGATCGGACGATGAAATTCCCATTGCTTTTAGATCTTAGGGTCTTAGATCTTAGGTCTTACCACCCTCCACGTTCATTGGCAAGTGGGCCCAAATTGCCCATGAGTTAAGTTTTGAACCCTGAGTGGAATCAAACTTTAGGCTGGTATACTTAAGGATATATAGGTCTGGATCCACATTTTGATGGGTCCCGCCCCCCGCCCCCCACGGCCCCCACCGTCCCGTTCATGGGCAGCTGGTCCCAGATTTCCCATGAGTTGAGTTCGTCTATGACAGATCTCAAGTTCAACTCTTATATACTTGTGGATATATATGTATAGATGTGGGTTTTGGTGTAACAACAACAAAAAAGACCACGCAACGTATTCAATACTTAATGAAAATTTGGAAACTGGACGGTTTTGTCATTTGATTGATGATACGCCGTTCTTAATGAAGTTGTGGCGAAGGGGGTATTAGGTTTCTACGATTTGGTATATTGCACTTGTTATTACCTTGCTAATTGAAAAGGGGTTTAAAGGGTCGGGCTGGCTGGCAAGATATTCAGCATTGAAATTCAAACCGTTCTTGCAAGATCTCTTTGGATTTCTACATGCGGTTTGTTTATGATTTCAAATTAGATTATTTAGATATTTTTTTGATTATTAGGGATGCGAAATGTCTTGGTTCTAGCGCTGTTTGTGTATAGCCTAAGGTGTGAAAAAGATTTTACTTTCACACTCCACGTTTGAGCGCTTGCGCACTTGTTAACTACGAAATTTCAGCGCATTTTTGGCGGGGCCGTGTTGCAGGTAACGCAATCAAACTTTGCCAAGCTTCAAGGTCCGCCGATAGGCCATCAGATCTATCTTCTGTTTAGGACTTTATTGCTTGGTTTTCCCACTTTTAACCACAGTGCGTTCCGTTTTCAAATGCTTCACGTTCAGCCGCCTCGCCGGAGAGCGGGAAGGTTGGATAGAGTTGACAAGTGCTAACAAGAAAATCGCTAATTTCGCGTGTCAAGCAATGGTGTTGTCGAAAAAGGTATTTCTGAGCCATTTCACCATGATAAGATCATTTCTAGGAAGAGTTGTGCTTTAAGCCAAGAAAACAGGTGCAGGTTTGAATGGTAACAAGTGTCTTTGTTATCTGCAGATCCACCCGCTGAGGAGTTGAAACGCATCATGATGACCCACGGTGGCACATTTCACCATTACCACAAACCCAACGTCACCAATTTCATCGTTGCTAGCAACCTACCTGATGTTAAGATAAAGCAGCTGAAAAGTTCAGAAATTTACATTAAACCAGATTGGGTAACCGACAGCGTTGCAGCAGGTCGAATGCTCTCCTATAAGAATTATTTGCTCGTAACCGCGGCTGCGCAAAAAGGACAGGGAAAATTGAACTTCAAGAGTGTGCAGAAAACGGTGCAGGCAACCGATCCACTACCTCTAAAAGTACCCATCATTATCAGTTCAGAACGTCACGATGGGGACGTTGTGAGAGCGTCGCACGCACCGCACTCCCATCACCTGGAGAAGTCCACCAACGTCAGTTCAGAGTGCCACGATCAGTGCGTTGTAATGGCGTCGCAGACTTCGGATTTTTCAGCTCTGGAAACGTTCATAAACGTCAGTTCAGAACGTCATAATCAGGACGTTGTTGGAACGTCCAGTACTTTAGAAGCCCTAACGGAACTAGTAACATTTGACGATAATGGTCGTACATTAGAGCCCATGGAGACCAGCCCATTGACTCCTGGAACACTGTCCCGTTGTGGAACATCCTTGGACGTCGCAACGTCAGAATGTGGAAGGCAACGGGTGACTGAGGCGGGAACGTTGAAAACAGGGGACGAACCAGGAACTTCGTATACAACGTCAAGTGTTCTGAGTCACTCCCAAGTGTTAGAGGATCCTTACATCGAAACGTTTCATCGCACGCCGTCTGAAACTTGTGGGTTGAAAATGACCGAGGCTTTAACTTTGCAAACGGGCGACAAACCAGGAACGTCAAGTGGAGTGTTTGGAGTCCCCTGTTTTTCAAGTGTATTTGAATACTGTTCAGTTCTTCCCCCTTCTAAGGTATTGCCCCAGATCTCTGAATCAGAAAAAGAGGGGCGAGGGGGAATGCTAGAAGCGTCATCCAGTTCTTCCGTAATCGACAAGGAAGGAGCCAATAATACTCTGCGAATCTCAAAGTCCTTTGAAGCTCCACCGGATCCATCTACAAACAGACTCTCTATCCCGGATCCGGAAAACTCGGGTATCCGAACGGACGGTGATGGTTTTCAGCGGCATCTAAGAGCAGGCGAAGAAAACTTTCTTTCCGAGTTTTATAACCGCTCGCGTCTCCACCATATTTCCACCATGGGTTCCACGTTCAAGAAGTATGTACAGGAGCTTCGAGAAAATTCGAAAGGCGACTTTCCAGGATTAAAAGAGCTTGACGACTGGCATAAAGCCTCAGTTATGGATGAACCTTCACTGGGTGCAGACCTGACGCGGTTTGACGCGAATAAGGAGAAGGTGATCATGCACATTGACATGGACTGCTTCTTTGTCTCTGTCGGGCTTCGGAATCGTCCTGAGTTGATTGGTCAGCCCGTCGTTGTTACTCACGCGCGCGCAGATTCAAAATCGGTGAAGCATGGCGATCAAAATCGCAGTTTAGAGTTTGAACATTACAGGAAGAAGAAAGTGGAACGAATGAGGGACGGAGTGGGTGCGGTTGGCGAGGAAGAGAAGGAGAAACTTTTTGAGAGGATAGCAGACATTGACGAGACAGCAAGCATGTCCGAGATAGCATCGTGTAGCTACGAGGCAAGAGCCAAAGGGATCAAGAATGGGATGTTCCTAGGTAAGTTGTCAACCTGTCTTGATTTTCCCTTTAGAACAATACGTTAGTTGTGGTTGAGTTTTATCTGGGAGGTTTGCTCCGTTTCGTCCCTTACACTATCCATTAGCGGAAAGTGCTCATGGTACCTACTTACTGTCATCTCATGCTCATCGATGATCTTCAGTAATCCTCATGGCTAGCTGCCTCGCTGCTTCAGTTCTTTTCTTCCCAGTTTTGTTGAGGCAATGAGTTTTGTGTAACGGTGCGTCACCAAAGAAGTACCCATACAAAATCCGTCCACTCTCTTACACCATTGCACCATGCTTGATAAGGATAAGCAGAGGATAAGTAATATATGATGTACTTTATTTCCTTAAAGTTTAACTGAAAGGCCAACTTATTCTTTGCATCATTTAGTTGAATATACTGAATTATTTAAATTGTGTTAGGGGATTTTTTTTTTTAATTTTTTTTAATTCACTATATGCTCTAGCATGATGTTCAGATATCTGCGGCCGTTCTCATAATGCAAAGTTCTACTATGACGCGGAAAATTTGACTCTCAAAACAAACGCGGCTTTTCAGTGGCCAGTGGTGAGTTTGGCGATTACTGCTCACTGCGTGAACACTTATTTTCGTAAATCCCTTTCTTCAAGCATAAAAAACAGGTAAAAGCGCATAGAGGTACCCAGGGGCGTCACAATGGGGGGGGGGGCCCTCGAAGCTAATCTGGGCGCTCTGCCTAGCGCCCTACCAAATAAATTAAGGTAATCTGGGCTCTCGGTCCGAGCGCCCGACCAAAAATCGGTTAGCTTAACTGGGCGCAGATTACGAAAATTCAGCGAAACTGGGCGCTCACTCAGGAAAGCTAAATGAGGGGTTGGCACTACGCCCAGAAAAGTCAGTAAGGCTAGTTTAAAGTTAGCAAGAAACTGAGTTGACATCCAGCTTGGACATGGGTGGTTCTGGGTTCTCGAGCAATTGAGGTTTAAGGAATTGCATTCTCAGTCGTATGTTTTGAGCCTCTCAGATCGCCGCATAGAGGCTATTTCTGATCGTGGGATATGAAGAGATTTATAATCATATTTTGTCAGAATGAGAAGTATAATTGTACGATTTGAGCTTCCAAGATCGGCAAAAGACAGTTTTCGAATCACGAATTTCATCTTGCAGCGCACGGTTTTAATACATTTTAATGCTGATTTTGATAGAGGCGTACATTTTCAAGAATTTGTTGATTTCAACCAAAGATTCTTCAGGACAAGTCTACTCTGTTTCAAGTTTTTTTTTCTAGATGATCAGTACATCTTTTTCAGAAAGGGTCGAACTGAAGCACGTTACCGACTTCCAACTAAATGTCTCACATTTTCCAGATTCCCCCCCATTCGTCGTGAGCAAAGACAGACGGGCAGATCCGTGCTAAGTGGCCCTTACTTTCATTTGGGATCCGAAAATACGTTCTGATCATACAGGACTTCGTAGTAGGCTCTATTTACTGGAAAGGTCGCATCATTGCATTCGGGTTTCAGGCTTGGAATTTCAGGGCTTAGGTCACATTAAAAGCTAATTTTTGTTGGGGGGAAGTAGTGTCGAGCCCGAAAAAGTCGTAGCCTACTTAAACGATTTCGCCTGCGGCGCTCATTTTCATTCTGGCTGATACACAGTCATTAGAAACTGCTGCGGGTAGGGCTATGGCGGAAGCGAACACCTGTTATTATGAATGACCTTCACCTTGAGTTTCTTTAAAGTCGGAACAGTTTTTCGCATGTGGTGCTGAGTTTTTTGGCTATGTTTCGAACTGGTATGACTGAGCCTTGCCGGACGTCTGCCAGTCGTATATTTTGAGTTAGTCACCTCCCACGAACAAGCCCTTCCAACCGCCCCTGAGCTCGGAGGTACGACTTCAACGCTTGCAGGTATCACGAGTTTTATTCTCTGCCCCCCCCCCCCCCTCGAGTTTTGGCTAGCGAGATGGTGAAACCGATAGATGGCGTCCGTGCGACCGACAGACAGACAGGTCGGGGGGGGGGGGGGGTGCTATTAGAAGGTAGCGGCAGGGATTGCCACGTGTGGGGTTATAATTATTGTAATTACCAAAATCATAGAAATTTCTGCCGAGCTATTATGGAAAGGAAGAATATATATATTTAAGATACGCAAAACTTATAGATAGATATTTGTATTGATCCAACTCGTAGCGCCGACATGGCACTAAATACGTCGACCATTACATTTCATGTGTTAAAATACTTGAATATATACAATTGTTACATAAAAGAAAATAAATCACTTGGAATTCACTGTTTTTTCTCAGTAAAATATGGTACAAAGGAATTCGAGTACCGGTTAGTGCGACATTTAACTGGCACCAGGAGATTTTGGTGCCCCGTCCGTCCTGTCGCCGGTGCTAGACCGGGCAGAATATCTGTATGTTTTTCACTGGTAAGGATTGATCGACCAAAACGTAAAATTAAGTTTTATCATTTAAATTCTAGGATTCAAGTATTTGGTAAAATAGGGTAAATATTTCAGGTAACTAGCAGTCGAGTCTAGGTGGTCTTAGTATAGTATGTGGGAAGCAGCGTCCTGCTGTCTTGCTCTCCTTTAGGATTGCTACTTGTTACGAATTTCAAAATGGGGTAAAATGGCACGATTCGCACATGATGACAGACATTTCTTCCCAAGCGCGATTGTCAGGTCAGCTGATGTCCGTCTTTCGGAAAGGGTTGGCAAATAACTAAAAAAAATATAACTAGCAAGTCGAAACTCTCAGCTTACTCTTCGTTATATAAGGTCAGAAAAGAATGGACAACTCTGGTTGATGCCGTTTCTCAGCAAAGGCTGGCAGATCAGGTATTAAAGTTCAACTGAGATAGGACAATCTAGTTAGTTACCCATCACTTATTCACTTAAAGAGGCTCGAAGACTCAATATGCAATACTTAGTTGCTCCGCTATTCACTAGTAATTAATTTTCATATAGCGGAACTTCCGCGTGGATTTTTGGTACCTCTGCGCTTTTACCTGGGTTGTATGCTTGACGAAAACGATTTGCGAAAAATAATTGTTCACGGAGTAAGCCACCTTGCGCGAGCTGATGACTGGCCACAGAAAAGCCGCGTTTGCATTGAGATTCAGATTTTCCACGTCATTGTAGAATTTTGCGTTTTGAGGGTGGTCATGGATATTCTGAATGTCGTACTAAAGCAAATAGCGAAAAGTAAAAAAAAAACTTAACACAATCCAAATAATGCAGTGTAAGCTACTCAGTTAAATGACAGAAAAATAAACTGGCTTTTCAGTTAAACTTTAAACATAGCCGGAACCAAACATTATCTTTTACAGCTCTTCTCTGAATCGCCCCCTTCAAGCTTCTTGGCCCCCCACCAGGCACTTGGAAATCCTCGCTCTAAGCTTGTTTTCTTTCTATTTTCTGTTATCTTTCCTCGTCTACTGTCTAGCTCCTCATCTGTTTCTTCCTCATTTTTCTGTTCTATTTCTTCATCTATTATATCGTTCCTTTTTTGTTCATCAGATTTTCTGTTCTATCTCATCATCTGTTATCTTTTTATCATCTGATTCCTGTTCTATTTCCTCAGGTCAGGCGATCAAGCTATGCCCTGAGCTCAAAACGATATCCTATGACTTCGAAGGATACCAGGAGGTAGCCCTATGTCTCTACAACACTGTTGCCAGTTACACACTCGAAATTGAAGCAGTAAGCTGTGATGAGATGTATGTTGACATAAAGGATGTACTCAAGAAGACAGATGTTCAACCCCTTCAGTTCACTGCGCATCTGAGGGAAGTCATAAAGGTAAGTGGTGCTGGGGTACTATCGATACTCTTGATCAGAGGTGTTACTAGCCAAAATATTTGGGGGGGGGGGGGGGGGGGGGCAAGGAATTTACCGACTGCTTAGTAATTTTTACCGACTGTTTTTGCAGAAACAACTTTTTTTTCAAGAAAAAAACGACAGTTTCGAAAAAATCAACTGTTTTCATGAAAAAAATTAACTGTTTTAACGAAAAATTGCGGCGCTTCGCGCTTACTCGGTTATTTTTTACCGACTGGCCGACAACATTGCCCCCCCCCCCCCCCCGTTCGTGACGCCCCTGCTCTATAAAATTAGGTTCTTTATCAAGCGTGTAGACAAAGACTGAGATTCCTTCTTTTACAGGGTGGTAAGGCCGTAAGCCTGAATCTATATTTATTGAAATGTGTATGTGTTTTGTTTTTGTTTTCACACAATTGAAATTTTTTTTTATAGTAGTGAACTGAAAGACAAAAATGCTCCTCAGCCGGGATTTGAACCCAGGACCCTCTACTTACAAGGCAGGCGATCTAACCATTTGAGCTACCGAGGGGCTTTTGAGCAGAGACTACAATAGTCTAACCAGTTCACATCCCAGTATCACGGAAATTAATAATAAGACGTATATGGCACTTTACATAAGGTACTTGTACCGTGACCAATAAACCAGAAACAGTGTTTTCGAATTCTTATTATTCTTATTTCTTATTACAATTGTAAGTACCGCAAAGAAATGACAAAATGGAGTTTTCGGGAATTTCAACTCGTGCGTCGAATGTGTGTCACATGAAGCTGTTTTTGCGACAAATTACTCTGGATTGCGTGGCACACAATTATGCCACGAAAAAATGCGTCTTTTCGCCCAAATTGAGACGAAATCCTATCGTTTTGCTTGCAGAAGAAAACAAGCTGCACTGCATCTACTGGTCTGGGCCCTAATATGCTTTTGGCACGCATGGCTACGAAGAAAGCCAAGCCGAATGGCCAGTACCATCTCGTGGCAAAGGAAGCATTGACGTATATGGCATCTCAACCTGTCGATAGCTTGCCAGGTTAGTTCTACGGTACGGACAGACTGTCAGGTATTTCCGCGCGTTCATCATTCCAGCCGGAAAATTCTCAGTTTCTCCGTGCGGAAGGAGTCATGGAGATGAAACCCTGGGAGAGGTTCCAGTCCTAACGCCGAATCCGAAGGATCTATCCACTCCATTACGTTGCATTCCGCCAAACTTTGATCTGGCCGAATTGTCGTGTGTTTTCAAGCTTGAAAAATCTCAGCAGAATTCATCGGGAGAAATTCCAGGCCGCGAGCGCCCAACCCTGATCTTTCCTACCCCGATCGCCTTACCCTACCCTGGCCCGAACCATACTAGGTTTTACAGGATTTGAAATGATAGGTACACGGATACATTTTTGTATTCACAAAAAGCTCGTTGTGGCCTAAGCCGAATTTGTTTGGTAACGTCAAATAACTTGAAAACACAACTAACAGGTGAAAACTCTCAGCCTACGCTTCGTTACATAGTGTAACAGAAGAAGGGACACAGTTTTTCGCAAGTGAAAGCCTACGACACATTAGATTGGTTGCATTTTTTCGACCTTGCGAGGAAGCCTCCGCTTTTTCGAAAGAAAGGTACTCCTTGGATCGGATGATTTAAAGGACCCCTCGCACTATTTACATTGTAAAAAGTTTCTCCGAATAAGGATGCAGTATTTGCTACTGGGATTAATCTTATCTCTATTGAGATAATATTAATCCGAATTAGGGGTAATCTTATCTCATATACAGATAAGATAATCCCAGTAGCAAATACTGCAAGATTTTTTTTACAGTGTATTCTTCAAGTTACAGGATTTTAAAATCTTAGAACACTTTTAAACTATGTTGTGCTTTCAACAAATAACCCACGGTTTTGGCTGTTTTGAAGGAACAGAAAACTTGACTCAAACTAATAAAATAGAAAAACGAGATTTTCGGGGTTTTTCTTGATCAGCTAGTTACCCCTCCAAGATGATGCGCGAGGGATAAATACAATTTCGGAAATTTCGGTTGCACTTCCGGCAAACCGTCCTCAGCGAAAGAAACAAAACTAAATTATAAAATCCACCACGATAACAACAGGAAAACGAAACAACAGGACAACTTTTGGTTCGGCGAGAAAGTGATTTACATAATTGGATTCAGTGCCTTCCTACCACTATGTTTTGTTGTTTGCTTGTGGAGTTGTGGGTTGGAAATAAAATGTTATTTTTTTTTTTATTATAATAGGTGTCGGTCGAGCTACCGCCTACCGTCTGAAATTGCGAGGCATTGAAACATGTGGTGACCTGCAACAGGCGTCTCTACTGTCGCTACAGCATGAGTTTGGAGCCAAAACCGGAGAAACGCTCTATCAGCATTGTAGAGGGGTGGATAACAGAAAACTGGATACGGAGCATGTGCGGAAGTCAATCTCAGTAGCTGTCAATTATGGAATAAGGTATTTGTCTATCTTTAGGTAAATTTAACACTCCATGTGCAAGTTACCATTTTCGTCCCAACCTCGTGAAAAGTTACTACGCTGACCGTTTCAACCTTCTCGAAATAGTAACTATTTGCTTATCACGCTCGAGAGCGTAGTAAGCGTGGTAACTACGAATCTCTGTGACGTGATTGGCCGTGTTAGCCCGTGGCACGATATTTTGCCGACAAAAGAAAAATGCGTTCCAGCCTTGACGACAAGAAGCCAGAATTCGTGACGTCATGCGTAGTAACTACGGTAAGTAGGGTGGAACACGCTAATGATTCAGAGATGGACGAATCCAATCGTGAAAGGATTCGAATCCGAATCCAGGGCTAGGTACGAATCCGATTCCGTATCCACCATTTCATGCTGAGGATTCGAATCCGATCCTAACAAATATCAAATTATGTACATAGGCACTGATGCCTAAGATGATGCCTCTAATGAGACGGTTAATTGGAAGATATAAACCATATTTCTAGGTTTTCGTGTGTGCTTGTTATTGTATGGGTTTCTTTTCGTCAACCAGGAATGACTTGCGGGTGTGTAAAAATTGGTAAGATTAGAAAGGGGAGCGGATTCGTAAGATTCACGGTTTGGAATCCGAGCCAGAATCCGAATCCCACCGACAAGCAGAAGATTCTATAAATATTCTTTGAGCCCAAGCTGACTTTGAAACATTTATTCAAACAATGTTTACAACGGATACGCAAGCTACGATTCTTCATCAGCTAATGAAGAATCGTATGCTGATGAGGAATCATAGCTGACGTATCCGTTGTAAACATTGTTTGAATAGAAGATTCGATTTCGACCAAAAGGACGAATCCTGGATTCGAATCCGAATCCGGATTCGGATTCGCCCATCTCTGTCATGATGTTTCATGTCTGTGTGAAAGATCACTCAAAAAGGTCAGGAAAGGTAGGATGTTCTTCGGCAATATTCGGACCTTCTTGGCAAGGGTCCTCTTCAGGCTGTAGCTTTGGAAGAAACAACTTGCATTTGTCCGGCTTGGTAAAGTTCAGTTGTACAGAGGTATTGCACCCTACCCGACGAAAACGGAAAAATCACAATACACAAATATATCATTGCGCAGTATATAATTTTCAACTGTGAGGCTAAATCGTGGGCGTTTGGTTGAGATTCTAAGCTTGTAAGTAGGCTACTTGAAATCTTTTCCCCGATTCTTTGATTCTATTGATTGATTACATATAGAGGAAAATATTTAATCGAAAATGAGTTTTAGAATGCTTCAACCTTTAACGACAACATTTTACCACATTTGAAATCTCGCGTCCTATTGGTCGGTTTTGGATCTTTGTGTCATAGCCGACCAATAGAATGCGAGACTAATGTTTTCTTGCAAAACAGTGAATCACCTAAAACATTATGGCAGTTGCCCTTCGGCCAAGTGCCATATAGCGATTGCAATTTCTGTCCGTCCGTCGGTCTGTCGGTCCGGGTTTTGCTAGTTCGGGCATGTCCACATAAGCTAGGACAATGAAACTTGGCAGGTATATCGGGGCCGACCAGATTCAATTAGAAATAGTCCCCGATCCGAAAATCTGGGAGGGGGGATGGAGGGAGGGGGAATCTGGAAAATTGAGGTATTTTTAACTTACGTACGGGTGATCGGATCTTAATGAAACTTGATATATAGAAAGACGTTGTGTCTCAGACGTCTCATTTTAAATCCGAATTGAATCCGGTGACATTGGGGAGAGTTGGAGGGGGGAACTGGAAATCTTGGGAAAACGCTTTGAGTTGAAGAATCGCGATGAAACTTGGTGGGAAGGACAAGCGCAAGTCCTAGATACGTAATTGAAATAACCGTACCGGATCTGGGCACTGTGGGGGATTTGAGGGGCGGGGGGGCGTCCGGATTTCTAGTGATCCCGCGAGTTCGGTACTTCTTGATTTGCTAGGACGATGAAACTTGGCAGGCTTGTCAGGGACCCGAACAGATTGACTTGAGAATAGTCGCTTCCCCGATCCAACCATCGTGGGGCGAGTGGAGGGATGGGGAATCCGGAATCTAGTGGCATGCAGATCTTTTGAACGGGTGATCGGGTTTAAATGGAACTTAGTGTTTTGAAAGATCTCGTGTCTCAGACATCCCATTTAAACCCGGCCCGGATCCGGTGATATTGGGGGGACTTGCAGGGGGGAACCTGAAATTGTGGGGAAACGCTTAGAGTCGAGGGATCGGGATGAAACTTGGTGGGAAGAACAAGCACAAGTCCTAGATAAGTCGCTGACATAATCAGACTGGATTCGGGCACTGTGGGGGAGTTGGGGGGTGGTCCGGATTTCTAGTGATAGCGCGAGTTCGGTACTTCCTGATGTGCTAGGAGGATGAAGCTTGGTAGGCGTGTCAGGGACCCGAACAGATTGACTTGAGAATAGTATTTTTACTCGACCCAACCATCGTGTGGGGGAGTGGAAGGATGGAGAATCGGGAATCTAGTTGCATAGACAACCTTTGAACGGACGATCGGATTTGAATGAAACTTGGCAATCGGAAAGAGCTATCGTCTCAGAAGTTCTATGTCAAGTTCGGATCGGATTCGATACCTGTGTGTTTGGGGGGAGCGGGTGGAGGGGGGAAATGGAAAACTTGTGAAACGCTTAGAGTCGAGGGATTGGGATGGAACTTGGTGGGGAGAACCAGCATTATGCCTAGATACTTGATTGACGGAGCCAGATCGTATCGGAGCTCTGTGGAGGGAGTTGGAGGGGGTTTCCCGGAATTCCGGTGATCGTGAGGTAGAATAGTTCCGGATATGCTAAGACGTTGAAACTTTGCATGCATATTAGTGACCCGACCTAATTGATTTGAGAACCCGACGCAATATATATATATATATATATATCGTTTATTCACCAAAATAGCAAAGATAGCTAGCAAAGGTAAGTCAATATAACACTTTCAACGGGATATAAAAATGGCCAATGGCAAATGACAAATAATACAAGATAAATACGCCTAAGAACTATTAAACGAACGAACAAAGTACGGCACAAACGAGTTAACATATCTTTCAGTTGCATCCGCTGGATAATTTGTTAATTTAGTTTTGTTTGAGTGGGTTTGAGTACGCGTGTTGGGCCTGTTTTTATTTTGTTCTACATACTCAGGCAACATTGATCTGTGAAGTTCAGAATTGAGACATTTGTGGCCAAAACTTATTGTTAAATGGTGCCGACGTTGCTCAAGGGAAGGGAGACCGAGACTTGACAGGCTCTCTTCATAACTAACGTACACTGGGCCCAGGATAATCTTAATTGCTCTTTTCTGGATTAGCTCCAGTCTACTGGATTGCTCCTTAGTCAAACCGGGATGCCATACCTGGCAGCAATATTCAAGACAAGGTCTGACATAACAACAATAAATTAAGACTAATTGTTGCACGGGAATCTTAAATCTCTTCAGGACCGAGAAAGATTTCAGCAGATGCGACCCATTTCTAACAAGAGCGTCAATGTGAGTATTCCATTTGAGGTCACTCTGGATATACACACCAAGTAGTTTAACACAGTTTTGTGTACTCAAACCAACATCTTCAATAACCGGAACATCTTTCTTGAGGAATGAAAATCTCATAACAACACTCTTCACGCTGCTTACCGTTAATCTAACTCGGCTTAGTTCGGGCTGGAGATTTTCATAAATATCACTGAGCGTGGTTGTATGATCAGAATGATTTGAAAGGTTTCTCAATGAAAGCACAGATAGGTCATCAGCAAATTTAAAACGGTCACGAATTGAAGTTAAAATACGATTAAAAACAATCAAAAAAGACAATGGTCCTAGCTTAGTCCCCTGCGGCGATCCACAGTATATGTCCAAGAATTCGGAAACATCGCCGTTTGGTAGCTGCACACACTGTTCTCTATCAGATAAAAAACTAGCTAACATACGTAAGACAAATTTACTAGCCCCCATATCACCAGCCTCATGAATAGCCACCTCGTGGTCTAAACTGTCAAATGCCTTTACAAATGCCCTAGGAAAACTTCCGTTCCTGGATCCGACCATTTTTGGGGGAGTGAAGGAAGGGGAATACGGAAATTAACTTCCGTAATTTGGGAACGGGTGGTCCGATTCCAGTGAAACTTAATGGGTGATATAAAATTGATGACCTAGACATGCAAAACATGCGTCCGAACCACATGCGGTCATGAGTTGGAGGGGGGGGGGGGAGGTCCGGAAACTTCTGACATGCACAAAACCAAACGGATGGACCGAATGGGATGCAAGTTGGACAGTACCGAGTTTATGAGGCCTAGATTTGTTATTTGGCGTCCGGACCGAATCCGGCCACGGTAGCAGAGGGTTAGGGAGGGGGGGGGGGGGGGGGGGCTAGAACCGGAAATCTGCAATTCCGGCAAACTTGGTGGACGGGAAGAGGAGATGTCAGAGATGCGACTTTCATGTTTTCAAGTCGTATTCGGCCACAATAGGGGGAGTTGGAGGGTTATTCCTGGAAATTTTGTGGCAGGCATAAAGGTCAAACGAGTGCAGCTATTTAAATGAAACTTGGAATGTAGAGAGCCTAGATGACATATTTTAGGGTCCTAACCGGATCCTACCTCGGTTGGGGGGAGTTTTCCAAAAAATGCTCAGATTCGAGTGAAACTTTATAGGTGGTAAGAGAAGATGCTTTATATTATTCAGTTTTGAGTCGGAACCAGATTCGGTCGCGTTAGGGGGTTTGAGGGAGGTACCGAAAATTGTGTGTCACGTTTAGGGATCAAACGAGTGGATTTATTGGGCTGAAATTTGGAAGTTAGAATAGACATTTGCTATAGATGATTGGAGGCGATGCCGGAAATGCTCAGACTTGAGTGAAACTAAATATCCTGTTTCTAGAACCGCATTTCCGGATGGCAGGTGTATTTTGTAACGTTCTCCTTGTACCGCCTACTCGTAACAAGTGCCATATGAGCTCGTAGCTCTAATTCTAAAACTGTGTTTAATCAATCAAGAAAGGGTGAGAAAAAATATATGCAGACATTCACTAGCTAACCATATTTACCAAACGCCCATTTCAGTCTCAAATTTGAAAGTCATATACCTCGCAATGTTACGTTCTTCATTTTACCTTTGTGATGATGGTGAGAAGTATCCGTTTTGGTCGGGTGGGGTGCAATCTCTTTATTGCGTCATGGGCCCTTGATGGGAGAAAAGAACTGCAAAGTCAGCCAATCTTTCTGTAAGAATATTAGGTCCCTAACTTGAGATCGTTCTCAGGTCGATGAATGTAGATAAATATTCCTTGAGCCCAAGCTGACTTTGAAACATTTATTCAAATAGTGTATACAACGGATACGTCAGCTACGATGCTTCATCAGCGATATTTCGGCCCTTCTTGGCAAGGGTCCTCGTCAGGCTGTCAATCTTCAGGTCCAGCGTCGGGGAAGGAAACAAACCTGTAATTGATTGAAGCATCGTAACTGACATATTCGTTGTATACACTATTTGAATAGATGAATGTAGATTTTATCGTTCTAGGTTTGTCGATGATAGTGAATCATTTAAATTTGTTCGAGAACTTTCGGATGAGGTTGCAAAGCGAATGACTGAAGCCCACGTTGCTGGGAGGAAGATAACGCTGCAGATAATGGTAAGCTAATAATACATAGATGGCACTTTACACAAGGGACTTGTACCGTGACCAATATACCAGAAACAGTTTTTTCGAATTTAATTTAGAAGTCTAGGACTCCATTTTCGGAGCCACGTAGACATACCAGGACCCACAAGGTGGGGTCTTATGGTGAAAACCAAATAAATAATTTTAATGGGGAAGACGCCCTTGAGATGGAACATATTATAATTAGTGAACTGAAAGCCAACAATGCTCCACAGCCGGGATTTGAACCCAGGACCCTCTGCTTACAAGGCACTTATAAAATGGTAAGCTTCTTCGTGTACAGAAAACGCCCGATTTCGTCTTTATAATAATAAAATTAATATCTTTACGACCCACTATAGAAGTTAGATATACAACGAGACGCTCATTGAAAATAACCTATCCGAGCCGAAGGCGAGGTAGGTTATGAAAAATCTCTACCGAGCCGATGGCGAAGTTGATATTTTTAAATGGCCATCGAGGCTGTTATGACGATATCAACCGAGATGGAGGTGTGTTAACTGTTATAAATTTATCGAAAAGAAATCATCTCTGAAGGCTGATATGGCTTATATCGTCCTCTCTTGAGGCTTATATGACTTATATCATCCTCTCTGGAGGCTGATATGACTTATATAATCCTCTCTGGAGGCTGATATGACTTACATCATCCTCTCATATCCACCGTTAACTTTCTGTGTGAAGAATATCGTAATATAACCGACCGTGGGTCATAGGAGGATTAGTGGAGTAACTAGTGAAAAAATAAAGAAAATACAAACGACATGTGAAAACATTCAAATGAAAGTCGGTTGATTTGCTGTTAAATTTGTGTTTCCTAGTTTCCGCTCACAGAATGGAAACGATTAAAATCTAACAGTAGACATTCATATTGATGTAAGTGTGTGTGAGTTTGACTGATATGTTGTTGAAAAATATTCGTTCAGCCCAAGCTGACTGCGAATTGTTTAAAAGTCTATACATCACTCTTTAGTTTTGAAGGAATCAAATAAATAAAAATCATTCCAACTGTTGAAATAAATGTGTGTCTTTTTGTTTCAGTCTCGGGCCAAAGATGCACCAGTTGAAGCGGCGAAATTTATGGGACATGGTGTTTGTGATGCTTTCTCGAAGTCCGTCAACTTAGCTACTGCGACAGCCAGTGCTGGAGTTATCGAAAAGTAAGAGATTAGATTAGATTAGATTACGTTTATTACAAACAAATACATACCTCATGATCTGCATTACCTGCAGGGAAAGTCCCGAGGGACTTGTTAAATAACAGGCGAAAAAACAAAATTCACATCTATTTTGTTTCATATCTGTACATCGTGATACCAACAACTTTTTCCCTCCACGAGGAGAGTGTTCCATCCTATTCACCGTAGTTACTAAGCATGACGTCACAGAGCGTGTTCCGCCCTTCTAACAATAGTAACTATTTCCGTTCCAACCTCACGAAAAGTTACCACGCTGACAGTTCCAGACTTCTCGAAATAGTAACTAACAGTAACTATTTGCTTACCATGCTCGGGGTTACCAATGAAAAATAAATACTACTACTAGTGAAAAATAAATACTACTGAATGAATGAATGAATGAATGAAGGGTTTATTAAAAAAAAACTGGAATCTTCAATGCCCAGAGGCGAACCTGTAAGGGACTAATTACCCTCGAAACAAAACATTAACAACAACAGAAACTTCGACACAAATAAAGGAAAAAAAGGGAAAGAAAGAATGAAAGGAGCTTGACTTACCCGGTCTGGGACGCCCAACCAGAAAAACAAAAAAAAACACATTTTCAACCAGAATCACTACTAACTATCCAAAAAAACTTATTGAAAAAACACAACTTAAACGGCTGAGAATAACGCATCAAATTCATATACAGCAAAACAATGAACCTTTAACATGCCACGAAAATCTAGTAAAACAGTACATGACCTTAACTCTGTCGATAAACCTTCCCATACTAAAGGCCCAACATGTCTAATGCTAAATCTCGATCTACTAGTTACTACAACCGGCCTACGGATCAGCTTTGAACTGCGAGTTCCATGTTCGTGAAAAGATGACGCACGGGAAAAATACTGAGAAAAGCACTGGGGTAAAACTTCATTGTAATGCTACTACTAACTACTAACACTACATTTCTAATTACTAAAGCAAACACTAAAGAAAAAGAAAAAAGAAAGGAAAGAAAACGACTGACTCTTGCTTACTCTTTTGCGAGGAAGAACCTTTTCACTGTGTTGTTGAATGCAGCAAGGTGCGGGGCTTCACAGACTTTCCTTGGGATTATATTCCAAACACTCGTAGCAAAATTCCTGATAATGAACGATGCACGAGTTGTTTGTCGGATTTCATTAACTATAGTTGCGTTTTTGCTGATACCATGGTATCTGTTGCCACTAGATCTGCAATTAGTCGTTTATGCAGTTATCGTGGTATCTGAAACACGGTGCTCTGCAAAAACGACTATTGCCGAAAATGCACTTTTCGAAGTCATCCCAAAAGAAACACAGATATCCAGTTACATCACTAAGTGCTAAACTTCTTTCTCACCAATCTGGCAAAATTTGATGAAAGTGAGATGACTTTTCAGATACCACGGCCAGTTACCACGGTCGGACCGTAGTATCTGAATATCTGATACCACGATAACTGGCCAGATACCACGATAACTGCAAAAACGCCTTTTGACCGTGGTATCAGATACCACGATAACTGCAAAAACAACTTTAGACCGTGGTAACAGATACCATGGTATCAGCAAAAACGCAACTTATATCTCCACACCCCCTTGTTTCATAATTGTGGTAATCACTATTCGTAGAAAAAAAATTGAAGAAGAAAAAAGAGAGTAAAGTAAAGAGAGTAAAAAACACTTTAAAGTAGAAAGTAAGTGAATTAGATCTAAAGGAATTTGGGTCCCAATCCACACTGTAAAAAGTTTTTCCGTATGAAGATTAAAGTTAACTGCAGTATTTGCTACTCGGATTACTCTTATCTCTGCGCAGATAAGATTAATACCAAATAGAGATAAGATGAATCTGAGTAGCAAATACTTCAGTCAACTTTAATCTTTATACGGAGGGACTTTTTACAGTGCAGGGCTACACTGTCAGAAGTTTGGTAACATTTTTTTTTTCAGACATTCTCATCTAATCTAAGGTAGTTTAATTATTTACTTTTATTCTCTAAGGGTACTACCCCATACCCTGCACGAAACCTTTCTTATCATACCGACTATTAAATTTTTTAGGATACTCAAGCAGCCAGATCTATAGGTTCCAAACAGGATCTATAAGTCCAAAACAAAGTTTGGTAACATTTGAAGCAGAACTCTTACTAGAAATGATCTTTTCAATATGAAATGGATCAGAAACAATGTTTTTCGAAAATACCATTAGTTGCGTTTTTGCAGACACCATGGTATCTGATACCGCGGTCAAAAGATGTTTTTGCAGACTCATTTCCCTTGGCAACAGATACCATGGTATCTGGAAAAACGCAACTCTTGCTTACCACCTGCATATAGCGATTTTCTTGTTAGCGCTTGTCGATTCTATCCAGCCTTCCTGCTCTCCGACGCGGCGGCGTGTCGCAAAGCATTTGAAAACTGAACGTGCCGTGGCTAGAAAGTAGGAAAGCTAAGCAAATCAGGATCAAAAACAGGATCTCATATCCTTGTGTGAGAAAGAGTTGTCAACTTCGAGTTGTGTAACGGGCAAAACTCGGCACGGCCGAAAAAGCGCTAAAAGTTCATAGGCACAAAAAGAAACAATGGAGAAAGGTGGGGATTTTAGAAGCTTGTAATTCCATAAGGAAGCTAGGTATATTATAAAAGGCAGAATAAGCAAGATCCTTTAAGAAATGTTTCCGTTAAACGTGCTTATGTTAAACGTTATGAACCTTCGCTTTTCAGTGAAAGTTGAAACGAAAAGCCGAATATGTGAATTTGAATATACGAATTACATTAAAGGAATAATCTCAACTGACGCATTACAGTTAGTTTTACAAAAAAATTTGCCTACAGTGCATTTCGTAGTATTCTATACTTGCAAGTGTTTCATTTAGTTGGCATTTTAGGAATTAAAATCCTCGGGGGTTTGAAACATATTACAAGTTAGAACTTGTATGATAGGTATAGTAAAATTTTTCCGGAAACAAGGCAGATTTAAATTATTTCGCCTTCTGCGCGTAATTTAACTTTTTGTGGGTACAGTCGTTGGAAGCTTCACTTTTTTTGCGAAAGCTGAAATGAAAAGCCGGATATGTGAATTTAAGTACACGAATTTACATTAAGGGAATACTCAACTGGTGCATTACAATCACACCGGTTCTATTATCTGCTGGCGGGAAATGTACGCCGTTGCCGTGAATTGTCGGCACAGTTTTTAGTCCGTCGGCACAAACTTGACGTCCCCCCTCCCAAAGATAAAAGGCTAGTGACGCCCCTGCCCAAGGCAGATGAGACGGGTGATTGCCATGCCAGTAAACCATCTCACTTCATAATAGAGGAGCTTACACCATAGTGCGGATCGGATTGCCTAAACACTATTTAGTAAGTAAGTAAGTAATTGGAAAATTCACATGGAATTAGGACGGAGTATGGAATGAAAAACTGAATGAAATTGTAAAATAATTGGAAAACGGAAACTGGAAGGATGAAGCTTAAAACTTCAAAGGGGGTTCGTGATATTGAGGGATCCCGTGTTCTCTTTCCCTCCCGGTTATTTTGGGCGATACTTCGAAGTCGAAATCCCGTAGTCAAATATTTAACGCTAAGCTTGAATCTTTAGTTTGTTTTCCCACAAGTTCGTTTCCAACTTGAGCGGCTTTGAGCCTGAAGAGGACCCTTGCCAAGAAGGGTCGAAATATAAACAGCTATATATAATATAACAGCTGACGTATCCGTTTTGCACTATCAAATATGATTCGCAGTCAGCTTGGGCTGAAGGAATATTTATTGATACTTCGGCCCTTCTTGTCAAGGGTATTCTGTAGGTCGCATGCGCAGAATACAGCTTGCGATAGAAAAGAGATGTTGGGCAGACTATAGATAAAAGAATCGTAATTATCAATATCCTGGTTTTCTCTTGTAGAGAGTGTCTTCATCTACTCAAGCAACTCAAACTCCCCGCTTCCGAATTACGTGGAATCGGGATTCATATCTCCCGCCTAGACGTATCTTCTAAGAGGACCACTCAGACGGCTGGCAACTCCGTCCGCCATTTCTTCTCAAAAGGCCCAGCGATTCAGAAATCCTCCACCAGCGAGCCATCTAGCTTGCAAAACGCAAACTATTCGAAATCTCCAGTTCCTCATTCTCATCACGAACAAATAGCAGATCAGCAACCATCTGAGGTGGGCTTGAGTGAAGGAGAAGGGGTCCAGGAGGAGGCAGAGGGGGAGATCAGTTTAGAGTTCTTAAATGCCCTGCCTGAAGAAATCAAACGGGAGATTGAGGAGGATTTGAAGGCCCAGCGCACACGGAAAAGAGCTGCAAGTATGTTTTATTTTTTGAAGGGGTTCGGGGACGATCTTTGACACTCCTTCCTTTCAGTACGAGCGTGTTCCACCCTACTTACCGTAGTTACTACGTACGGTGTCACGAATTCTGGCTTTTTGCCGTCAAGGCTGGAACGATTTTTCTATTTTCCAGCAGAATATCACGACACGGGCGAATCCGACCAATCACGTTACAGAGACATTTATTCAAACAATGTTTACAACGGATACGTCAGCTACGATTCTTCATCAGCGATATTTCGGCCCTTCTTGGCAAGGGTCCTCGTCAGGCTGTCTAATAAGATATTTATAGTCGGTAGAAGCTTCAGTTATTTATTACAGGTTTTTTCCTTCCCCGACGTTGACCCAGAGGATTGACAGCCTGACGAGGACCCTTGCCAAGAAGGGCCGAAATATCGCTGATGAAGAATCGTAGCTGACGCATCCGTTGTAAACATTGTTTGAATAAATGTTTCATCAAAGTCAGCTTGGGCTCAAAGAATATTTACGTTACAGAGATGCGTAGTTACCACGCTTACTACGCTCAGGTACACATCCGGCACAGGCACAGGTACAAACCCGGAAGAATAAGTTCATCGATAAAACCGATTATTTGTGGGTAGCAGACAAGCGGAGTAACGCATTTTTATCGGTTTTTCAGGCCTGCTGAAGTGAAAAAGTGATGTATAACTAAACTATCGGATCTAAGTAAGAAATTAATTTATTTATTTCTGACCCGCCATTTTCTAAAGCGGAGTATGTAAAACAAAATAAAGAAATTAAATAAGACACAACTAAAACGCATTTGGCCTCTTAATTCGTTTTTGTGGGCGATACAGGAAAGACATCCTCGGGTAATTTTTCACTGCCGTTGCTTTACCTCATTTGCGACATATCTGCTGCTAAAATATCATATTTCAAATTTTCTAAATTTCTCCTTGGGTTCCCCATTTCTTTCAGTAATTCGCAGTTGTTTGTAATTTTAAAGTAAAAGACCCAGTTTTGGGTCTCTGCTCTGATGTGGCGCATGTTCTACGGAAGAATGAGTTGCAAACGATGAGAAAGTGTTATTTTAAGCATGAAAAGCACCTGCTTTATTTGCCAAAGTTATGCCATAGCCACATGCTAACGGAGCAGTTCCAAGTTCGTCGGCTCTGCCAAAATCCATTGACAACTGGGCCCAACCAGGGCATTACATTCCACATTCTTTTCTGACCGAAGAATAAAAAATTGTATACTGTATCTGTTTTTATTTATTTATATTTATTATTTATTTTTTTATCTCCCTCAGAAATGTGGAGTACAAAATAATGTATAAAACAGAACTATGAACAGAACTAACAATTGCTTACGTTCTGTATTATTCACTTGTTAAAAAATGGGTACAGGTTGTGGGTTTGGAGGGCTAATAAAAAAGCTTCGGTTAGCACACTTTCTCATCTTTTGCAACTCCTTCTTCCGTAGAACATGCGCGACATCAGAGCGAAGTAAAATGGATGGAGCGCAAAAAGAAATGGATGGAGCGCAAAAAGAGCTGTATAAATTCCCTAAAGCTTTCCGATTGTAGCGCCCATGGTTTGGGACGATGCGTCCATAAGCGGTACTGACAGATTTACATACATCTTGAACAACCGAATAGTAAGTTTTTGAAAGTGTAGATTTGAAGGTAGTGCCGAGCGTCGTAGGAAGTCGGTCGAGCTGATGATCTCACCCTTATTCGGTTAAACTTCAAGGGAGTGGACGAGGTTGACTGACTTATTGCTACAAATGGCGAATTCGATTTTCTATTTTAGTGAAGAATATTGACTAGTGCTAGGATTTTGCAGACAGAAAAGGTGCAGTATAACAACCTCTCCTGCTGATTTGTTATGGCTTCACCCATTTTCGGCTTATTCGATCACCTTGTTCAATTTTTTATCATTCGCTAGGTGTTGTCCATGAACCTCAAGAGAAAAAAAATGTTGCCGCTGTTGGTGGGAAGGACTGGCAGGTGACATCTTTTGGACAGGTGAGATACTGCTAAAATCAGTCCGGTGGTCCATGTTCGTTTCTTGTAGCTTGAATAGAACCCTTGCCAAGAAGGGACGAAATGTATAGGGGCCGAAAAATAACCGCAACTAAAATATCACTGACCCATTTACAGCGGTTGGACAACTTATTTCTACAATAATGTTAAAGGACCCCTCTTGCTACCTTTTATATTATCCTTACTTCTTTCTGGAATTACAAGCTTCTGAAATCCCCACCTTGTGCCATTGTTTCATTTTGCACCTACCAGTTTTTAGCGCTTTTTCGGACGTATATTTTCTCATGTTGGAAGACAGACCATCAGGTCTATTTTCTGTTTTGGACTTCTTTTATCTCCTAATTTTTTTACCAAATAGTTTGCGTCCAGCCGCCGTGTCCGAGAACGGGCAGGCTGGATAGAGTCGACATGCGCTAACAAGAAATCGCTAATTTTTGTATGAGGAATAGTGATATTATCGAGCCATTTCGTCGGGAAAGGTTTTTATGGCACTTGCAGCCTCTGGCTCAAGTGCCATATACCGATCACAATTCCGTCTGTCGGTCTGTCGGTCTGTCGGTCTGTCGGTCGGTCCGAGTTTTTTTGTCCCACATATCCGAGTTAGGGTACTTCCAGATGTGCTAGGACAATGAAACTTGGCAGGCATATCAGGGACCCGACCAAACTAACCTGGAAATAATCAGTTTCCCGATCCGACCATATGGGGGGGAGTGCGGGGCGCTGGAAACTTGCAAATTTAGGGCATTTTGTCACTTTTTTTCTGAGTTAGGGTACTTCTAGATGAGCTAGGACAATGAAACTTGGCAGGAATATCAGGGACCTGACCAAAGTAACCTGGAAATAATAAGTTTCCCGATCCGACCATATGCGGGGGAGTTGGGGCGCTGGAAACTTGAAAATTTAGGGCATTTTGTCACACTTTTTCGAGTGAGGGTACTTCCAGATGAGCTAGGACAATGAAACTTGGCAGGAATATCACGGACCCGACCAAACTAACCTGGAAATAATCAGTTTCCCGATCCGACCATATGGGGGGGAGTGCGGGGCGCTGGAAACTTGAAAATTTAGGGCATTTTGTCACACTTTTTCGAGTTAGGGTACTTCCAGTTGTGCTAGGACCATGAAACTTGGCAGGCATATCAGAGACCCGACCAAACAAAATTAGGAATAATCAGTTTTCTGATCCGACCATTTTGGGGGGGGGGGGGTGGAGGGCAGGGGAATCCGGGAAACTGAGAAGTGTGTAACTTTCGAACGGATGATCGGATTGTAATGAAACTTCATAACTGAAGAGAATATATATCTGTAATGTCCCGTTTAAAGTCTTGACCGGATTCGGTAGCCAGGGGGGAGTTGGGGGGGGGGAGACCGGAAATTTCAAGAAACGGTTAGAATGGAGGGATCGGAGTGAAACTTGCTGGGAAGAACAAGCATCTGCTCTAGATAAGTCCTTTAGACCATTGTACTGGATCCGGACACTTATGGGGGGGGGGGGGGGGGGCCGGAATTCCGGTGATGGTGGTTTTTTGGATTTTCACGATGAAACTTGGCAGGCATATCAGGGACCCAATCAAACTGACTTCAAAATAAAAATATTGTTGATCAGATAATGGTGGGGGAGTGGAGGGAGGGGAATCCGCATGGGAATCCGGGAAATTGAGAAGTGTGTAACTTTCGAACGGATGATCGGATTGTAATGAAACTTCATAACTGAACAGAATATATATCTGTAATGTCCCGTTTAAAGTCTTGACCGGATTCGGTAGCCAGGGGGGAGTTGGGGGGGGGAGACCGGAAATTTCAAGAAACGGTTAGAATGGAGGGATCGGAGTGAAACTTGCTGGGAAGAACAAGCATCTGCTCTAGATAAGTCCTTTAGGCCATTGTACTTGATCCGGACACTTATGGGGGGGGGGGGGGGTCCCGAAATTCCGGTGATGGTGGTTTTGGGGACTTTCACGATGAAACTTGGCAGGCATATCAGGGACCCAATCAAACTGACTTCAAAATAAAAATTTTGTCGATCAGATAATGGTGGGGGAGTGGAGGGAGGGGAATCCGAAATTTTCAGTCATGCGTAATTTTAGAATGGTTGATCGGATTCGAGTGAAATTTAAGAATTCAACAGAGGACATTTCTCCGATGATTTTTTTCATATCCGGACCGGATCCGGCAACTATTGGGGGGGGGGGGGAGAAATACGTGCCCCGTTTAGAATGGAGGGATCGGGATGGAACTTTGTGGGAAGAACAAACAGATGCTCTAGGTAAGTCATTTGCTGAATCGGATTGGCTACGTGCACCGTGGGGGAGCTGGGTGGGGTGGGGGGGGGGTGGACCGGAAATCTGGAGAAACGGTTAGAATGATGGTATCGGAGTGAAACTTGCTGGGAAGAACAAACATCTGGTCCATATAAATCTTTTACATAATTTGACTGGATCCGGACACTTTAGGGGGGGGGGAGGGGTATCCCGGAATTCCGTTTTTGGGGGATTTTCACGACGAAACTTGGAAGGCATATCAGGGACCCGGTCAAACTGACTTGGAATAAAAAAAAAATCCTCGATATGAAAATCTTGGGGGGGGGGGGGAGTTGAGGGAGGGGAATCCGGAATATTGAGTCATGCGTAACTTTGGAACGGATGATCGGATTCGAGTGAAATTTAATAATTAAACAGAGGACATTTTTCTCTTGTGACCTTTTTCATTTCCGGACCGAATCCGGCAATTATCGGGGGGAGGGCGGAAAATACTTGACCCGCTTAGACTGGTGTGATCTGGATCGAACTTCGTGGGAATGACAAACAGATGCTCTGGATTAATCATTTACAGAACAGGATTGGCTCCGGTTATTGTGGGTGGTGTTGGAGGAGGGGGAGGGGGGTCTGGGATTCCGGTGATCGCGCGTTAAGGTACTTCCAGATGTGCTAGGACGATGAAACTTCGCTGGAATATTGGAGACTCAACAACATTTGCTTAGAAATTGCTACTTCCCAAATCCGATTATTCCTTAAAGTACCAATCTTGACCGCAAAGTAAAAAAAATACTTTTAAGCAATACATGCATTTTCGTGATGCCCATCAGCCCATTAGCAGTTTTGCCTCAAGGGTTTTGCTTACAAATGAAGTTCCAGCTCCCTTATAGCGCACATCTCAACCGCAAAGTCGAAACTTACTCTTGATCAATCAAATCATCTTGACACATGCAAGTGCCATATGAGCTTACAGCTCTTGTTTCTAGTAAGTTGTGTTTTAAAGGACCCATCGTACCCCTGGTCGTACCGATATTACTGATGCATCCTTCTTCTGTAAGTAAGTAAGTAAGTAATTTACGACTCGCCATTTTTCTGTGGTTGCTCCATCCCTTCTTAAACCCGGAGAGCCGAATCTAATACAGCGTATTTTAATTCTCCTAACGGTATTTCGCTAATTTTTATGGCACTTGCAGCCTCTGGCTCAAGTGCCATATACCGATCACAATTCCGTCTGTCGATCTGTCGGTCGGTCCGAGTTTTTTGTCACACTTTTTCGAGTTAGGGTACTTCCAGACGTGCTAGGACAATGAAACTTGGCAGGCGTATCAGGGACCCGACCAAACTAACCTGGAAATAATCAGTTTCCCGATCCGACCATATGCGGGGTAGTGGGGGCGCTATAAACTTGAAAATTTAGGGCATTTTGCCACACTTTTTCGAGTTAGGGTACTTCCAGATGAGCTAGGACAATGAAACTTGGCAGGAATATCAGGGACCTGACCAAAGTAACCTGGAAATAATAAGTTTCCCGATCCGACCATATGCGGGGGAGTGGGGGCGCTGGAAACTTGAAAATTTAGGGCATTTTGTCACACTTTTTCGAGTTAGGGTACTTCCAGATGAGCTAGGACAATGAAACTTGGCAGAAATATCAGGGACCCGACCAAACTAACCTAGAAATAATCAGTTTCCCGAACCGACCATATGCGGGGGAGTGGGGGCGCTGGAAACTTGAAAATTTAGGGCATTTTGTCACAGTTTTTCGAGTTAGGGTACTTCCAGTTGTGCTAGGACCATGAAACTTGGCAGGCATATCAGAGACCCGACCAAACAAACTTAGAAATAGTCAGTTTCCTGATCTGACCATTTTGGGGGGGAGTGGAGGGCAGGGGAATCCGGGAAATTGAGAAGTTTGTAACTTCCGAACGGGTGATCGGATTGTAATGAAACTTCATAACTGAATAGAATATGTATCTGTAATGTTTAAAGTCTTGACCGGATTCGGTAGCCAGGGGGGATTTGGGGGGGGGGAGACCGGAAATTTCAAGAAACGGTTAGAATGGAGGGGTCGGAGTGAAACTTGCTGGGAAGAACAAGCATCTGCTCTAGATAAGTCTTTTAGACCATTGTACTGGATCCGGACACTTATGGGGGGGGGGGGGAGGGGGGTTCCCGGAATTCCGGTGATGGTGGTTTTGGGGATTTTCACGATGAAACTTGGCAGGCATATCAGGGACCCGATCAAACTGACTTCAAAATAAAAATTTTTTCGATCTGATAACGGTGGGGGGAGTGGAGGGAGGGGAATCCGAAATTTTCAGTCATGCGTAATTTTGGAATGGGTGATCGGATTCGAGTGAAATTTAAGAATTGAACAGAGGACATTTCTCCGATGATCTTTTTAATATCCGGACCAGATCCGGCAACTATTGGGGGGGGGGGGGGGATACGCGACCCGTTTAGAATAGAGGGATCGGGATGGAACTTTGTGGGAAGAACAGACAGATGCTCTAGGTAAGTCATTTACTGAATCGGATTGGCTACGGGTTACCGTGGGGAAGCTGGGGGGGGGGGGAGTGGACCGGAAATCTCGAGAAACGGTTAGAATGATGGTATCGGAGTGAAACTTGCTGGGAAGAACAAACATCTGATCCATGTAAATCTTTTACATAATTTGACTGGATCCGGACACTTGAGGGTGGGGGAGGGGGTTTCCCGGAGTTCCTTTTTGGGGGGGATTTTCACGACGAAACTTGGAAGGCATATCAGGGACCCGGTCAAACTGACTTGGAATAAAAAAAAATCCTCGATATGATAATCTTGGGGGGGGGGGGAGTTGAGGGAGGGGAATCCGGAATATTGAGTCATGCGTAACTTTGGAACGGGTGATCGGATTCGAGTGAAATTTAATAATTAAACAAAGGACATTTTTCTCTGGTGATCTTTTTCATTTCCGGACCGAATCCGGCAATTATTGGGGGGAGGGCGGAAAATACATGACCCGCTTAGACTGGTGTGATCTGGATCGAACTTCGTGGGAATGACAAACAGATGCTCTGGATTAAACATTTACAGAACCGGATTGGCTCCGGGTATTGTGGGTGGAGTTGGAGGAGGCGGGGGGGGGGGGGGGGGGGGTCTGGGATTCCGGTGATCGCGCGTTAAGTTACTTCCAGATGTGCTAGGACGATGAAACTTCGCTGGAATATTGGAGACTCAACAACATTTGCTTAAAAATTGCTACTTCCCAAATCCGATTATTCCTTATAAGTACCAATCTTGACCGCAAAGTAAAAAAAATGCTTTTAAGCAATATATGCATTTTCATGATGCCCATCAGCCCATTAGCATTTTTGCCTCAAAGGTTTTGCTTACAAATGAAGTTCCAGCTCCCTTAGAGTGCGCATCTCAACCGCAAAGTCGAAACTTTCTTTTGATCAATCAAATCATCTTAACCCATGCAAGTGCCATATGAGCTTACAGCTCTTGTTAGGCATGCGATTCGCAGCATGCGTTGTGATTCGTAGCATGCTCCCACTCCCGATTCCCGACGATGTTTACGAGAAGGTAGATCGTGAGAAAGAAGACCAAAGGTTTCGATGGTACCCCGAAAATTTAATATTTGACCTAGACAATTTTGGTCTTGTAGATATCGGTCTTCGCCAGACTCCTTGAACATTTTACTATTAAGACTGAGAAACAGAAGAACGGTCAATGGCTAATCATCTGAGAAAACCAAGTACAGATTTGGATTCACCATGTGTGTATTTACCCCTAGGCTATACGTCCCATCTACTTTGACGACTCTCGGCCTTACTTTTGCCAAATCTCCGGTTTAGACCGGATTCCGGGCGAACTACTTGTCCGGCAAAAACTAAAGCTCAAAAACGAATTCAGCTTATCACCTTACCCCTCATCGCCCTATATCGAACATCTAATCAACTTCAGATAAAACTTTCACTTTTAACAAATTTTCCGGTTTCAGCCAGATTCCGAGCGAACTATATCTCCGGGTGGAAAATGATGGTGAAAAGCCGATTCAGCATGTCTTCTTACCCCTAAATCGAACATCTAATCAACTTCAGATAAAACTTTTACTTTTTACAAATTTTCCGGTCTCGACGGATTCTGGGCGAACTACTTGTCCGACAAGAAAATGATTTTCATATAAATGTTCATCATGTCTGCTTACCCCTAAATCGACTATCTCATTAGCTGTTTAAAAAAAAATTGTTCGTCCCTTAATTTGAAACCCCTCCCCCATCCCTAAATGTTGAGCTACAGAGCCCATCTACGAACTCGATCTCTCCTTGACCCAAAGAGTTCTCACACCAAGTTTCATCAAAATATCTCGTTCCCTTCGAGAGTTATCGTGCTTACAAACGGACAGACGGGCAACTTTTGCGATGTCATAGGTATCCCTCCACTTACGTTTTGGGATCCCAAAAAACGGTTATGTAACTTTTCCCCTGTTTTTGTTAGAATTCAAAGGACCTGAAGATCGGCTTAAAACAGCCAAACCCCTGCAGAACTGAGAACATACATAGTAAAGAGTCCGATGTGTTCTTTAGGCATGAATGGAAGGGCGTTCTTTTACAATAGGTTAGCTTTCTAGATAGGTATTTAGTCTCTTTTTTTCCTCTATTAGCCTACTATGTTTTCTTATTCATTTCTTTCTTTGCCCTTATTCCGTCTATGCCTTGTGCTTTTATAAAATAAATTGTGATTATTATTATCGACGGACCGAACTAGTTTCAGTTAGCCGTTTAGCTCGATCAAATATGAGACTTTGTGTTCTTTCAGCCAATCGATAAAGCTCTAGGTTAAAGTAATAATGTACAAAATAACCTTAAAAAAACACACTAAATTATTGCACTTGTGATTAATAAGGATGTAGAATCCAGATAGTATCTTGAATTACAGAATATCATGTCCGTTCAGTCCATCAGTCTATCCATTTGGACGAGTCATTTTATTAGAATAAGCTTGAAACGTTGTTCGTTTTAATTGACGGGAATAGAATAAGTTTGTCCGTTTCCATTGCATAATAAACTTGCCCCGTTTTAACTTACGGAATCAAATCTTTCCGTTCCTCTACAAAAATGGAACAGAGCAAAAGTTTGGAGATGCGGGGTATCGATCCCCGTGCCTCTCACATGCTAAGCGAGCGCTCTACCATTTGAGCTACACCCCCATGCTTATTTCGCATCCCCAAATATATGGACCAAAAACAAGACTAAGAGAAAATAAAACAGCAACTCGTCGCAGCAAAATAACAGATAATTGCACAAAAAGCCGGAGGTCTTGACAAAAATGGTAACAATAAGAAAGTACTAAAAATACTTCTATTTGTAATGCAGCACTACAGTTATTGTGTCTTTCCCACTAGAATACGAATGTTTACTCATTTTTAATGGAAAAAAAACATACTATTAATCGTATTTTTCAACATTTAATATTGCACTTTCCTCATTTTCCTCAAAGCCGGTTTTGGCAACTCACGGTCAGGTAAGTCACGTGACATAGCACGTGCCGAGTTTGACTCTTCTTTAGACACGTGCCATCCATATTATAGTGCGTTTGTATAGTTATTTCGTTTAGTTTAGTCGGATCTTTTCTTTTTCTTTCCATTATTGTTTTCATACTCCGCATGGGCATGTTCTGTGCCATTTTTATATGGGTTAATAATATTATTGATTGATTGATAGGAGACCAGCGAGGGGTTGCCCACTCGATTTGAGTGCACAGCAAGTGCCCGGTGAGGGGTTTCCACTCTCGATATGAGTGCACAGGGAGTGCCCGGCTGAAACCAGTCGGCATCGGTTGCCACCTGTTAGAAGATTCAATCATTATGTTTAGAAGGAGACTCGTGCCGGGAAAGGGTGTACAGCAGCTGCAGGGGGATTAGGCAACCCTTCGAACCAAAGGCTCTCGAAAAGAGTCGATTATGTTGCAAGTAGAAGCGAAATCAGATCGTATGAATAGAAAGATCGTGCGAAATTTGAAGTTTCCGGTACAAAAATAGATAGAGCAGCTATGAGGGACGAAGAACGAACAAGTACTCTGAGCATAGTCGTTAAAGAACAAGTGATAGGGAACAATCCTTTTGTATGTTTCGAGGGGTTGCTCACTCCCAAAATGGTTGTACAGTGGTGCCCAGCCAGTGCCCAGCGGTGCCAGCGGTACTGGTGCCCAGGGAGGGTGTACAGTGGTGCCCAGCGAGTGAGCAACCCCTCGGTATGTTTTTGACCCCTACAGAAGCGTTACAACCAATTCCGATCAAACGAAATTACTGTACCGTCCATATAAATTTGGGCGTGGCTTTAAAGCACAGCTCTTACTAGAAATAGATTTTTCGCGATAAAATGGCCTGGAATGGGTTATGGGGCCGAGCTAACGAGCTCGTATCCCTGCTGGCCCCCATTGATCGACATACATTGTTATGAAGTGTTTTTTAAATTAAAGAACCTGAACCTGGAAGTAGTGTTTTTTCAAACATACCTATACTTGGCTCATCAAATTAGGAATTCCCATTTTAAAGACCCCTCGCACTATTTACTCTTCGACTTATAGTATTTTAACATATTTGAATACTTTAAAACTATTTGAACAAATAATGCACGTGGTTTTGGCTGTTATTAGCCTTTTCCGAGACCCGTTGACTTGTAGCGAAAACAGGGAAAGAATTTACATAGCCGGTTTTTCTGATGGGAAAACTTCTCGCAGACAACCGTCGACAGCGTGATACGCATCGAAGGTAGCAAAACACGGCAAGTGAGAAAGTCAGCATGGTTTGTTACAGGGGTTAGAATGTACCGTGCAAACTTGGGGTCTCCGGGTTTAGAAATATATGGAGTGATTATGGAAGTAGGTTGCATTAGTATTATTGGTAAGACAAGTCCTTTAAAGCTTGTCCACTCTGGCCGGGCTTCGCACACTTACAACTCATCTTGTAATCATTTTGTAAAACTCAAAATTGTAATAATTTGCTGAACAATCATAGCGAACCGCGGCCCGGCCTCGGTGGCCAACCCACCGTAAACGATTCAAAATAAAGTTAGTGTCTGGCAACCCAGGAAAACCTTGGCTATAGCGTTGAAAGGCGAAAAATTCATACCAAAGGATTAGCAAGGATTTTGTAAAGAATGGGGTTTCATGGTAGATCACTTACATCGTCACGGGGGGTGGGAAAACAGTAAAAATCATGACGGGTTCTTTAAAGTTTAACTGAGTGTCATTTGAGTGAATACACTGAATAATTTGGATTCTGCTAAGGGATTTGTTTTATTTTCCACTATCTGGAAAAACTTTGACGTTCAGAATAGCTGCGGCCGTCCCGACAACGTAAATCCTACCATGACGCGGGAAATTTTAATCTCAACACAAACGCGGCTTTTCAGTGGACAATGGTGAGTTTGGTGAAGACTGCTTAGTGCCTAAAAAAAAAAAACATAAATCTTTTTCCTAAGGGATACAACTCAGATACAAGCGCACAGGGGTACCAAAAATCTCACGGAAATCGCACTATTTGAAAATCGATTGTTCGTAGATAGCGGTAGGCTACAATGAAGTAACGCATTTTCAGTGGGTCTTCAAGCCAATTTAAAGTTTAACCGAAAAGGGCTGGGATAGGACAATCTCGTTACCTATCACTTATTCACTTAAATTGGCTTGAAGACCCGCTGAAAATGCGTTACTTTGTTGTTCAGCTATTCACGAATAATCGATTTTCAAATAGTGGAATTTCCGTATGATTTGTGGTGCCTCTATGCGATTGAATTTTTGTTGTATGAGAGAAAGATTTGTGATTTTTTTATTGTTTAGGCACTAAGCAATCTTCACCAATCTCACCACTGTCCACTGAAAAGCAGCGTTTGTGTTGAGATTAAAAATTTCCCGCGTCATAGTAGAATTTACGCTGTGGGGACAGCCGCAGATATTCTGAACGTCATAATTAGATCAGATAGTGGAAAATAAAAAATTCCTTTGCAGAATCCAAATAATTCAGCGTATTCAGTTAAATGACACAAAAATATGTTGGCTTTTCAGTTAAGCTTAAGTGAATAAGTGATGGGTAGCTAGACTGTCCTATCCCAGCCTTTTTCGGACCCGTGCCTCGCATTGAAAATCGCGGGAAGTAGAATTAATTTGCTTGGCAAAACCCGATAGATCAATGACACAAGTTTGATGCAGATTGTCCGTTCGAACATACGGTGACTGGAGAGTACATGGACTAGATCGTACGCTTATGAAATATACGTTGTAGATATTAGAACATAGGACCCTTGGTCCTATAATAATGATCAGGGTTCTAAGGAGGGTTTAGTGTGCCTTAGGACCAGGAGCGTCACGACTAGGGGGGGGGGGGGGACGCCCCCCCCCCCCTCCGTCCGAATGTTGTCGACTAGTCGGTAAAAAAAAAATTAGCTGAGTAGGCGCGAAACGCCGCGATTTTTCGTCAAAAAAGTCGTTTTTTCTTGGAAACAGAAGATTTTTTTTTAAAACAGTCGGTTTCTCTTAAAATTAGTCCAATTTTTTGTTGAAAATAGTAGTTTTTCTTACAATCAGCCGATTTTTCGTCAACACAGTAGTTTTTTCTCAAGAATAGTCGTTTTTATCTGCAAAAACAGTCGGTATAAATGACCAGCCAGTCGGTAAATACCTTGCCCCCCCCCCCCCCCCCCCAAACATTTTGGCTAGTAACGCCTCTGCGTAGGACCCCGTGTTCTAAAGTGTGTACTGCATTTTTTTTTACTTTCCAGGGCGGGACTGGAGCTGGAGATGATGGAGATTTAGGCTTTTTTAGGGCATTTTTGTGTTCGTTTTATGTATAGATATTTTCTTATTTTAGGTCGACCCAGAGGTCTTAAAGGAGCTTCCAGAAGATCTGCAGCGTGAAATTCGAAATCAGTTAAACCCGCCAGGGCCATCCAATCAAGCTGGGTCTAAAACTGGAATTGGTAGAAGTCCTAGAAAACCACCAGCGAAGAAAAAAGCGACTCCTAAAAAAGGGAAGGGAAAGAAGAAGACCCCCTTCCCCCCCATGGGAAAGCTGAAGGTAAGTTATAGCAGAAATTAAGTATTCATCTTTCTCACGTGTCCCGTAGGGAAATGTCGCTCCTCGAAACAGGCTTCGTTGGTTGCAATGCGCAAGGGCCATCTTCCGTCAATTTCTTTATATTCTATTTAGTCTTATTATCCATAGATGGCTCTGGAAAGGTGGGAACGAATTAACTATAGTAATAATAGTTGCGTTTTGCAGATACCATTGTGTCTGTTACCGCGGTAACTGAATCTGCAAGTAGTCGTTTTTGCAATTACCGTGATATCTGATGCACGGTTGCTCTGCAAAAACGACTATTGCCGAAGTTGCACTTGTTGAAGTCATCCCAAAAGAAAAACTGATATCCAGTCACATCACTAAGTGCCAAACTTCTTTCTCACAAATTTGATGAAAGTGAGATGACTTTTCAGATACGACGATCAGTTACTACGGTCGGACCATGGTATCTGTATATCAGATAACACGATAACTGCGTTATCCATTATTACCATCACTGCGATAACAGACCGTGGTATCAGATACCATAATATCTGCAAAAACGAAACTAATGTGTTGAGAAAGAAACAGTACTAAACTTCAAATAATGTTGTGAAGGCAAGTTCAAGTTCTCTTTATTGTTACGTACGTCGCACAACATGATTGTATAATTAACACTAACGAAAACAAAATCTGCTTATTTAAACAAAATCCCAAGAGCTCATTGACGAGGAAGATTGTATATTTCCTCCGACAAAAATGGCAAATTGCACACAGACGGAGTAGACATGAATAAAAGAAAAAACATGAATCAAGAAAATAATTGACAACTTCTAAAGCAACGTACACACACAGTAGCCTACGGTTTTATTTGATCAGTTTAACCTCAGAACACGAAATTTTCTAATCGGTGAACTATATTTTAATATATATATAATATAGAGCCGAGCCGGTCGCGTTTACGTTTATAAACCGCCGTAGGGACAATCAAATCCTATGTTAAGTCAACTATTATATGACGTCACGACTGTGTGGTACGCTATTCGGTAAAGTTGTCAATTATTAAATTATTTTTTTTAATTGACAGAGCACATTCTAGTGTAAAGGAACGTACACACACCGTAGCTTACAGTTTTCTGATTCCACGGTCTAAAGTCGTTTTCGCAGTTACCGTGGTATCTGATACCAAGGTCAAAAGGCGTTTTTGCAGTTGTCCTGGTATCTGACCATTCGTCGTGGTAACTGATATTCAGATACCACGGTCGCACTGTGGTACCTGAAAAATTCATCTCACGTTCATCATCATTAATATAAGAGTCTATAGTTTTCTGTCAAATTGGCGGGAAAGAAGTTATGTCACTCCCATAAAAACCCGTTTTCCCACAAGTTCGTATTTCCAACTTGAGCGGTTTTGAGCCTGAAGAGGACCCTTGCCAAGAAGGGCCGAAATATAGCTCTAATAAAATTCAGCTGACGTATCCGTTTCACTATCAAACATGATTCACAGTCAGCTTGGGCTGAAGGCATATTTATTAGTGTTCAGAGTTAAAACCCAACTAGAGTTGAAAAAGAGATACTTAAGTGTAGGAAGTATCTTGGCCTTTATGCAAGTGAGGATGGAAAAGTGTTGTCCCTTGGCTGTGAATAATGTCAATTATCTATTCTAGCACATGTTTCAAGATCTCAAAAAGCAACAAGAAGCCCCTGTCGTTTCGGAGGAAAACAACAATTCTACCCCCTCCACCAACCCAGAACCAGTACAACCCAACCTGGCGGGTGCGGTCTCTCTTATGGATGTGAAAGCGTTTTTGAAAGAGTGGCTCGAAAGTGGAGAATACCCGGAAAGCGATGACGTCACAACCGTTACGCAATACTTCTGTGACCTGATCTATCATAAGAACTTATATTTGCTGGACTTGCTCATCAAGTATTTATTGAGACTGCTAAAAAGTGGAGAATTTGAAAGTTGGCGGGCTTGTGTGCGTGGAATGGTCGAAAGTGTTCAAGCTGTGATGATCGAGCAACATAATCATAAATTGAAAGTTGATGTCTTTTAGTTCCTAATTTTGTACGTTTTTTTATGAGAAGTTTTTAGATGAACTTGTGTTAAGAAACTGTGTGTGTGTGTGGGGGGGGGGGGGGGCAAAAGTGTTTTTCGATGTCATTTATGAAGGGGTATTTTGGCTCACATCAACGGACAAACCAGCAAACCATGTCAAATTCGCCAGATCTAATGTTTGTTTCCCAAACACAAATGTTAACTTTCGCAAACAAATGTTTCTTTCCCAGACCAAATATTTATTTCCAAAATCATCTGTTCGTTCGCCAGATTATATATTCGTTTTTTCAAGCCATCGTTCCTCTTGCAACCCATCTATTTATTTCTCAGATTCGGTGTTTCGTTTCCCACGTAGCAGGAGCAGAGCTCGACTCATAAAAGTGTCAAAAATTCCAGACAAAAAGGTGTATTTCGACGCCTCAACATATTTTTGCGGGTACCTCTGCACAAAATGCGAAAAAATTGGCAATTATTCTGAATTTCTAAGAATGTTTTTCAAAAGTTTTTAATTGTTAGATCACAGTATTGTAACAAAGTAGAATAGGAAATGAGCTTTACAAGGCTTCAGACTGTTTTAGTGTACTAATCAAAGTAAAGTATACATGTTTTGGGGCGATTATCCGTAACTTTAGTAAAGTAAATTAAAAAGGTGATTTTTTTATGTCACCCGAGGCCAAAAGGGTCATACATGGCAACGCTGTCTCCGAGGAACATTTTGCATCTCGTAGATTCTACGTTTGGGAAACTTCGAAAACAGCTGACCTCGGACCGGGCGACGGTGCCTGTGTTTTCGCCAATATTGACGTATCGATAACATTGGTCCAACGCGTTGAAGAAGGTTTAAGTTGAAGAAATAGATGGAAAGTCAAGAAGTGCCTGGCAGTTGATTTGAGCGATGTTAGCTATGGATTTACATGCAAGGCAAGTTGTATTGTTCGGCTATTGCCTTTCCTTTTTCAGCTTAGCTTTTCCGTTGTAAGCGATATTTCGGCCCTTCTCGGCAAGGGTCCTCGTCAGGCTGTCAATCCTCTGTGTCAACGTCGGGGAAGGAAACAACCCTGTAATAAATCATGATTTATTACCCGAAATATCGCTGATGAAGAATCGTAGCTGACGTATCCGTTGTAAACATTGTTTGAATAATGTTTCAAAGTCAACTTGGGCTCAAAGAGTATTTAGCTTAGCTTTTATCCTTTATCATGCCTTTTTGTGCATTCTCGCGTTTATGCAGCTCCATAAACCACTAAGGAGTTTCCGCTTTTCTTGGATAAAAACCGCAATTTTGATTAATGCCATTTTATTAGTACTTTACTTGTGCTGCAAATTTTTCATTTTTAAATCCGATGGTCTTCAGTCTTCACATACGGATTATCATCAAATCCATCTTTTATTGCACTTGGGGGCTAAAGGACAATAGTCGCGGGGCAAAAAGCCAAAAGGAGAGCGCAACTTCGTCAGTTACCATGTTCCCTTTTTGCAAAAAGGCGAAGTCGGCGTTTGCCTTTTTGACAAGGAATTTACCGACTGGCTGGTAATTTTTACCGACTGTTCTTGTAGAAAAAAAAAGACTGTTTTCGAGAAAAAAAAACGACAGTTTCGAAAAAATCGACTGATTTTCAGGAAAAAACGACTATTTTAACGAAAAATCGACTTATTTTCGGAAAAATCGACTGTTATAATGAAAAAATCAACTGTTTTGGCGAAAAATCGTGGCGCTTCGCGCCGACTCGGTTATATTTTACTGACTGGCCGACAGCATTAGGGGGGGGGGGGGGTGCCCCCCCCCCCGGTCATGACGCGCCTGGTATCAGTAAGTATATGTGCAGTATATCCTTGTCAGTACACCTTATTTCAAGGCCTCTACGTACCAAGTTAAATTCCCACAGAGAAGGTGTACAGTACTGCAGAATTACCCTTATCAGCAAACTGTTTGAGGTTGCATAGGCCTCCTGTATACTAGGTCTATGTCAAAGAAATCACCAGAATTGGCCTAGAAAATGATTGACAAAAAGCAGATATTTGCAAAAACACGGGCACTATCAGCCGATACGAAATCAGCTGTTCTTTCCTAAACGTGATGTTCAATCTGCGAGACGTAATGTTCGGAGCGAAAACTTGCAGATCCCGATTTCAATATCCCGAGTCCAATGTCTCCGGGGTTAACATTACGTGGGAAACGAACAGCGAATTTGAGAAACAAATATATAATCTGGCAAAGATAACTTGTACCATAAGCAAAATCCTGGAATACGTCCTTCTTCCAGAGTTGGTTAAAAAATGTCGTTTTTGGTTCAATGCAGCTTGGATTCCGTTCGAGCGCCAGTTGTGCGCACGCTCATCACATATTAACAAAAATGATGAAGCAGGCTACCCGCGAGAAGTCTGCTATTCATGTATGTTCTATAGATATAGCTGGTGCTTTTGACAATATAACGCATTCTCAGGCCCTATTTTCTCTCATTAGTTCTGGCTGTCTGTTGTCATTCTGTTAAAATTTTGGTATGGTCGTTCCTCAGAAGATTCAAATGGCAAGGTAGCTGGTCGGAGATTATTCCTGTCCGGACTGGTGTTCGCCAAGGGGAATCTTATCTCCCTACATCTTCAAATCGGCCATATCTTCTTGTCTCGATTCTTTACACCCTGCTTACTTTTATAAAGACCATGCCTTCAGCTACATAGCCTATGCCGAAGACTTGTTCTTAGTAAGCCGTACCCGATCCACACTGACCAAAAATGTTTGTAAGCTGTCGTCGGAACTTCTCAAAATCGGTCTTGAAGTTAACCTTTCAAAATGCGAGTACCTGCATTTCAACCCTTCGTCAAATGGTTTGAATGCATCCAAAGCTTCTATGTCTCTTGGATCGTTCGTCGTCAAATCAAGAGACCCTCTCCGATGGCTTGGCATAACATTCAAATCTTCGTTGTCAAAGTTTTGCTCTTCGGTTGTTCAAGAAGTTTGTAGATCAATCCGTACCGCTATAATCGTAAAGCTTTGGGAAATTGTACAGCACCTTCTGCGCTCCTTCAATACTATTTGGTTCTGGTGTCACTCATGTTCTGCGAAAGAAGGAGATTAAAAAGGTGAGATCATATTATTTTAAATACGCAAAACACCTGCTCCACATGTCGAAATTATGCCATAACCACACATTGACGGAGAAGTTCAAAATTCAAGATGCAAGTGTTACCCTTTTGGATGTTTCCTCGTCGCTTTCAAGATCTTCGACAACAGAGCCCAACCAGCGAACGACGTTATCCACTCCTTCCTGGCCGACGATCGAAAATTCAGTGTCTTCTTTGTGTGTTTAATTTATTTTCTTCATTTACTCCGCTTTTGGAAAATGGCGGGTCATTAGTAAATTACCTACTTACTTACTTACTTGAATGATGCACACCATCGTCCGATCGAAGTAACGAGGTGTACGGAGGTCGGGGAGTAATGAGGGTCAAGCGTCAAAAATTCGTAAAGGTTTTATCACCCCCATTCCAAAGAAAGGAGCACCGAATGATTTCTCTGGTGTACGGCCGATCACAGTTACATCAATTTTCAGCAGAATTTACGAAAGTTTTGTTGCCACATGGCTTAAAGAATATCTTTTAAAAGTAACTGATCGAAAGCAGTTTGGTAACATTCCTAAGTGTTCGACAGTCCATTACCTAGTTAATTTGATTGATTTTGTTTTAAAACATCTCGATGAACCTGGCAAATGGATAAATTTAATTGCAATTGATTTTAAAAAGGCATTTGACCTTGTTGACCATGAAATTCTTTTAGAAAAAATGGCGGAAAAAAATATACCCGATTTTATCGTCAAAATCATCAAGAGCTTCTTGACAAATAGAGAGCAAACTGTAAAGTATAAAGGCCACTTTTCTACTTCTTTACCAGTTTTTTGTGGAGTTCCACAAGGAACTGTGATCGGTCCGCTATGCTTCCTCCTCATGATAAATGAAATTGCTGCTGGGTTGGAGGACAGATGGAAATACGTTGACGATTTGTCCTTAGCGGAAGTCGTATCTGAGGATCTGAAAAGTAACGCTGCCGGTTTCATCGACCAGGTTACCGCAGAGGCGACTGAAATGAATATGGTCGTGAATAAAGATAAGTGCTCGGTTACGACCTTTTCTTTTCTTAGAAAAACTCGGCCGTCTTTCGAGCCTCCTATCGACCCTGGGCTCATCAGTGATAAAATAACGCTATTAGGTGTAGTGATCTCTTCTGACCTTTCGTGGCATGAAAATACAAAGACAGTTGTAAAGAAAGCTAATAGCGCAATTCAAATGCTAAAAACACTGAAAAAGTTTCGGGTTCCTAAGGACAAGCTAAAGCTAATGTTTTGCTCTTTCATTCGACCCTTAGTCGAATATGCTTGTCCAGTTTGGCACTTTGCTCTTACCCAAGGTGAAACTGATAAAATAGAGCGAGTTCAGAAGAGATCGCTGCAAATTATCTATGGCGGTTCCTCCCTACCATACTCTTTTTACCTCAAAGAATTTAAAATTGAATCCCTTTCTTCCCGCCGCGAAAAACTATGCCGAAACTTTGGCTCCTCCCTTCTCCAGCACCCCATATACCGTTCATTCCTTCCCCCACCCTTTGTTCCTGTAAGATCTCGTCCCCCCCCGAGAAGTGGCTGAAAAGGTTCCCAAACTGACCCCAATCTACTGTAACACTATGCGCTACAGTAGAAGCTTTGTGCCGAGCTTCGTAAAGCAGTACAATGCTCTTTAGCACTTTTCTGCCTTGTTCCTTTTTTTTTAAATTATCTGTTGACAAGTTATTTTATCTTTACTTATGACTACAAAAACATCGTATTTGGGCTCTGCCCACGAGAGATATGTTTTGCTTTATTATTAAATAAATTGAAATTGAAAAATTGAGTATTCTCTTAAAGGACCACTTGTTTATTCCGCCTTGTATATTATCCCTAGATCCCTTATGGAATATGAGCTTCTGTAATCCCAGCTTTCGCCGTTGTTCCGTCTTGTATCGACGACTTTTTAGCGCTTGTTCGGCTTAGCCGTGTTTTGCCAGTCACGCAACATAAACTTCGCCGTAAGCTTCAAGGTCCGCCGACAATTCTTTCAAGGACCCCTCTTGCTTATTCTGCTTTTTATAATATACGTAGTTCCCATACAGAATTGTAAGCTTCTACAATACCCACCTTTCTCCGCTGTCTCGTTTTGTGCCAATGAATTTTTTGCGCTTTTTTGGCCTTGCCGAGTTTATCCCGTCACATTTCGAAACTTTTGCCGGAATCTTCAATGTCCGCTGACAACTCTTTCACACATAAGGATCTCAGAAGCATCTGTTTATTACTTCGTTTGTTTGCTTAGTTTTCCCACGTTTTAACCACGGCGCGTTCAATTTTCAAATGTTTTGCGCCCAGGCGCCGCGTCGGAGATCAGGAAGGCTGGAGATAATCGACAAGCGCTAACAAGAAAATCGCTAGTTTCAGGTGGAAAATAATGGTATATTCAAAAACGTTTTTTCTGATCCATTTTATTAGGAAAAGATCATTTCTAGTAAGAGTGTGCTTTCACAAATAAGGACAAGAGAAGCTTCAATGTGTTGTTTTTGTTTCTGGAAGAGATGGTAGGCCATCAAGAGCGTGTTCCATCCTACTTACCTTAGTTACTACGCATGATGTCACAAATTCTGCCTTTCCGTCGTCAAGGCTGGAACGATTTTTCTATTTTCCAGCAGAATATCATGCCGCAGGCGAATCCGACCAATCACATGACAGAGATAGTAACCTGCCAATAGTAACCAGTTTTAGGATTGAGATTTCGAAACATTAAATGCTAGGATTTGGATGGAATTTAAATTTGGCAGGAAAAAGCAAAAAAAAAATCGCGCCCGCGGCGCTCACTTTGTTATTATGGGTAGTATATTGACTGTACTACAGTTGCTGCTGCTGCCGGAACGTCGCTCCATCCGGTTCCTGGAACTTTTTAGGGTCTCGGTATTTAATCCGCGGTAAATGATAGAATTTGTAAGAGAAGCGGTTAAATTTTAGCCTACAAAAAAAAATGGATTTCGAAAACTTTCGCCTGCGGCGCTCGATTATTTTCTATTGGCTATTAAACAGAAGCTGTTACTGCAATCATACCCGGCAATATATTCTCCACGTGGGTTTCACCAAAACGCCGCCTAATAATAGGCTTATCGCCTTTAATGCTGCCCTTTATTGTTACTCTTCCTACGTTATCCTTTTTGTTCCATAATATAAAGCTCGAATTGTCGTTTCTAGGATTCGGTAAAATTTTGGCTCTGCACCCCCCCCCCCTCCACCGAAAATGCACTTACGACGCCCCTGACTACCGGTAGGAGGGTGGAACACGCTTAAAGTCTATATTCCGTTTTTCTCGCTTTTTAACCACTAATATTTTGCGTCCAACCGCCGTGTTTCATTAGCTGGTCCGGATGCTTGTGATTCAACACGTAGTCCGAGAATCAATGTTGACCTTGCAAGTTGTTGGGGAGAAAACGAACGGTTTTCTTCCCGACTGTCTCGGCAAATTCAATTCTTCTGCTAGGGCTTCGAACTCGTCCCAGTCAACCGTGGTTGGGGTAACGCAAGGAGGGGTTTGATACTCACATCTGCTAGGGCTTCGAATTAATCCTAGTCGACCATGGTTGGGCTAAGCAAGGAGGGGTCTGACACTTGCGTTCTGCTGGGGTTTCGAATTGACAACAGTCGACTGTAGTTGGGGTAACGTAAGAAGGGGTCCATTCTCTAACGAAGTAAAACCCTTAGTTTGGTCTACTTGAAAAGCTCTCGAGTGTGTGTGTGTGTGTGTGGGGGGGGGGGGGGGGCTTTCCCGAGTAAATGGGAAACTGTCGCGGTTAAGATGGTCCTCCGGTCAGTCGTTCAAGTTTCATGAGCACAAAATTGCTTAAATATTTATTTGGCATATAATAGAAACAGGATAGCAGGACCCATCCACTTTTTCGATTTACGCCCCCAGCGAAAATTGGTTCTAGCATTTTGCACAAAACCAATAATGCTCGTCTCCGGGTGACACTACAGTGACTTGCAGACCTTCCTCGAGGGAATGTTCGGCATCGATGGCCCCTTCGTCCTCAACGTCTGCAAGGTGGACCCAGGCCCCGCACACGTCGGCCGCCATGCCGGGAGTTCGTTGGTAGGCGACTACCACTTCGTTCGGGGCGTTTACCAGCTTCACGATGGCGAGGTCCTCATTAACCTCTAGTTTTGGCGGCCATTCTACAAATAGATTTTATTTGTTAGTATTTGGTTCATAGATGGGCGAATCCGACCATGAAAGGATTCGAATCCAGGGCTAGGCCCGAATCCGATTCCGAATCCACTATTTCATGCTGGATTCGAATCCGGGATCGAATCCGACCTTAACAAAAACTAAATCGTGTACATAGGTCATAGTTTTAAAAATCAGAGGTGACACAAAAGTAATCAAGGCAAATGAGACGGTATTTCTGGGTACGCATTTGTGGTTATCGTAGTAAGTAAGTAAGTAATTTATTTATGACCCGCCATTTTGAAAAGGCGGAGTAAATGACAAAAGTAAAGAAAATAAACAAAACACATATATACACACAGAAAAAGACACTTAATTTTTAATCTTCGGTCAGGAAGCAGTGGACGACATAGTGTGCTGGTTGGGCCTTGTTGTCCATGAGTTTTGAAAGTGATGACGAAACATCCAAAAGGGTAACACTTGCGTCTTGAATTTCTCCGTCAATGTATGGTTATGACATAATTTCGACAAGTGGAGCAGGTGCTTTGCATATTTAAAATAACATGATCTCATCTTTTTAATCTCCTTCTTTCGCAGAACATGAGTGACGCCAGAACGAAATAGTATAGAAGGAGCGCAGAAGGTGCTGTACAAATTTCCCAAAGCTTTACGATTATAGCGCCCCCGGTTGGGGACGATGCGCCCATAGGCGTTACGGATCGACTTATAAACTTCTTGAACAACCGATGAGCAAAATTTTGACAATGAAGATTTGAATGTTATGCCGAGCCACCGTAGAGAGTCTGTTGATTTGACGATGAACGATCCAAGAGATATAGAAGCTTTAGATGCACTCGAACAATTTGACGAAGGGTTGAAATGCAGGTACTCACATTTTGAAAGGTTAACTTCAAGGCCAATTTTCAGAAGTTCTGACGACAGCTTACTTACATTTTTTGCGAGTGTGGATCGGCTACGGCTTACTAAGAGCAAGTCGTCCGCATAGGCTATGTAGCTGAAGGCATAGTCTTTATAGAAGTAAGCAGGAAGCAAAGAATAGGGAGATAAGACTCCCCCTTGGCGAACACCAGTTCGGACAGAAATAATCTCTGACAAGCTACCTTGCCATTTGAACCTTACTGAAGAATGACCATACCAAAATTTTAACAGATAGACGACAAACAGATTCACGCCAGAAGTAATGAGAGAAAATAGGGCCTGAGAATGCGTTATATTGTCAAAAGCACCAGCTATATCTATAGAACATATATGTATAGAAGACTTGTCGCGGGTAGCCTGTTTCATCATTTTTGTCAATATGTGATGAGCATGCGCACAACTGGCGCTCGAACGGAATCCAAACTGCATTGAACCAAAGCTACATTTTTCAACTAGTTCTGGAAGAAGGACGTATTCCAGGATTTTGCTTATGGTACAAGAAACTGTAATTGGCCGATAGCTTTTGCAAAGGTCCGCGTCTTTCCCTCGCTTAATCACCGATGTTATAGTACCCAGGAGGAAACTATTCGGAACCAAACCCTGGCATAAACAAATTTGAAATAGCAGCTGAAGGTGTTGTGTTAAAGCTGGACACTCAATTTTGAAAAAATCGGCACTAAGGCCATCAGAATCTGTAGAACCAGTTCTTCTTAATTTTCGGAAAGCAATTTCGATGGAAGAACAAGTAACGGGAAGAACAGAAGGTTGAAATATTTTCCTTGGTAGGTATTTAAGAAGTAAATTTTCAAAGTGCTGCTGAATCTGGTTTTTGCAACCACTGAATAGACCACGGTAGTGGTTGGTCCAGTCAGCCATAGTTAGCGCGGAAGGAGGTACAGCTGAACCTTTATCTGTATGAAGGACCATTTGCCACGCTTTTTTGTCACTGGGAGCATCTCAGCCATTCAAACGAGCATTTTTAAGTGAAGATTTGTATTCACGCTTTGTTTTAGCTTTTAGATTAAAAACAGTACCATTCCCTGGGCGTCCACAAGCAATCCAAATTTTCAGCCAAAATTTTGCCGTGTTTTTTGCCTTCTTAACTTCAGGACTGACTTTCCAAATAGGTTTCCTTGTACCAACTCGAATTCTCTCAGTCGGTACAGCAATATCGGCTGCCAATTTCAAGCAATGGACAAGCTCGCTATAATAACAATAAATATCAACGGATGAAGTAGTAGCTGCTATACCAGTCTGAAGAAGGTGAAAAGGAACTTTTAAAAGCGAGAGAAGATTAGTTAATGTAGAAATGTAGAGCACAGTATCTATACAATTCCAGTTACGCTTTTGGATCCAAGCCTTCTTGGGATTTGGACGACTGATTAGAGCAACAGGGACAACCAAACAGAAAGACAGAGGCAGATGGTCGTCCTCAATTTTCTCCTCATCAACCTCAACAATACCGTCAATGAGACTTGTTTCAGAAACAATCAAATGATCAAGGTTGGAAACATTAGCGCCACGATTATGTATATATGAAAAGGGTAGAGACTTCTCAATGAGACTGTGAGCTACCGGTAAAGAATCGAAAAATAAATCAGTCCGTACAGAAGAAGTTAGAAGATCAGTGTTGATATCACCAACAAGAGCCCATTTCATTCCTTTCCTTGAAATGTCTGATAGAAGTGTTCTGATTTTCTGACAAGCCTTGGCAAATGAACTATGTGATGCAATATTCCGCCGGTTGCAAGGTAAATATACATTAACAAGAACAATATTGTCCAACTGAACGGCAAGAGCATAACGCCCAGACTGGAACAGTTTTGGTGGTGCTGAACACTCGCTGGCTCGAAGAAAAATGGCTAACCCACCGGAAGGACGACCTCTAGTTTTCATTGCCGGCTGAATGAACACTAAGTGCTCAGGAGATCGGCGCAAACTTTCGCTACTAGGGGCGGATAGCCGATGCTCTTGAAGACAAAGAATGTCCGAGCTGCCTAGCAAATCATCAAGTAGAAGATCTTTGTCCTTAGAGCCATTTACATTTAATGACACACAGCGCAGTTTCTTTTCCTGAAAAAACATTATTTGCCAAGTCCCACGGCCTTCCTCATAACGCTGCATCTGAGGCTAAAAGAGACATGACAGCCGTCGCAATTGGCACACTTTGGAGGCAGTGAGCAAGGGGAATCTTTGCTATAACTGTGGCAACCAGCAAAACGAGCGCATTTTGGAGAATCAGACGGATGCGGGCATTTGGCTATACCGTGGTTTGGGGATTGACAGCGATAGCAGCGCTTGGGCATTCGGTGGAATTCATGAACACGAAAAACTTCATACGCGATTTTTACCCCGATTTTCATAGCTGTAAGGAGACCAACTTGACTTTTGAACCCGATTTTGAAAGAACGAGAGCCCGAAATAGGCACGACTTCACAAGAATCAGGAATCAGGGTCTTCAAGGCGTCGGCCGTAATGGTGGCTGGAACACTTCTGACGACACCCAAAAATTTAGGAGAGATAACTTTTGTAGTATGGGTTTCCTCTCGGCAACCAGGAATAACTTTGGGATCGTTTCGGGGAAGTCAGGAAAATAGAAGCTGGAAGGAAGAAGATTAGAAACTGGAGCGGATTCGTAAGATCCGGGGTTTCTAATCCGAGTCCGAATCCAGCCTGAAAAGCCGAAGATTCGAATCCGACCAAAAGGACGAATCCTGTATTCGAATCCGAATCCGGATTCACCCATCTCTGATTTGGTTACATACCAATGTACTCTGGTTACCATCTAACAATTTACGAACGTATCGAGTAGTTTCCTTATGAGAGTTTGGTAACAAACCAGCGTCCTAAAAAAGGGGCTTTAATTGTTACTTTCCGACAATATGTTATGGTGTTGGGTAGAGAGGGATTATTTTCAGGTACCCGTCGGGTAATCAAAGTATGAATGCACCCGTGATGCGTCCAAGTTGGCTATTATAGAATGGCAAATTGCCACAATTCAACAGAGCACAAGAGCCCTCCCAAATGAAGGTATGAAGCTTATCAGCTTATGATGTGGTAAGGTACTTACCACCATCTAGTGATCTCGTTTGCAACTATGCAACTGTAACGGTTGGAAAATTTGCTGTGAGGCAAGGAAGGGAAGCTTCAAATTTTGTTTACCCCTTGACAGACTCGACAGGACAGCATGTCTATCTTACTGTCATATAATACACGGCTTGGCAAATCTGGGCGACTGCTTTTCTTTTGCTCGGCCTTTCCCCACTTTATAACCACGGCACCGCTTTGGAAAGCGGGAAGTCTGGACAGAGTCGACAAACACTAACAAAAAATTGCTAACTTTAAGGATTAGTATTTTAAAAACAACATTTCTAAACCATTTGACTGCGAAAACCTCATTTTTAGTAAGAGCTGGGCTAAAAAACGACATTTCTAACTTGTCCGGGACCTATACCCCAGCTTCCTCTAAACCAGTGTCCCGGTCAAAGGACTTGGAGAAAAGTGAGACTATAATCTATACTTACGGGTCCACCGCTACCGCCTCTGATTCCACCTCGTCCTTAGCACTCGAAACCGCTAAGTTCTTCTCTCCATGCGGCGTTCACCATACTCCGCGTCCTAAGATAAAGATATAGCTGTTACTTTCCGACACTACGTTCACGGTTAGTATAGAGAGAGTAATTCGTTTCAGACAGGTGTTATGTAATCAAAGTACGAATGTACTCGTGAGGTGTCCTAAGATGGTCATCACATAATGGCGATTCCACTCACATTCGAGCAGATTACAAGACCCTTCCCAATTGAAGGTATTAAGTTTTTCAACTTAATGAGCTATTTAGATACTTCACTGAATGAAGATTTGTTGTGTAGCACGAGAGGGCTGTACCAGGTTTCCTCAAGTTGCAAATGATTGAGGGTAAAGTAGTGAGAAAGGTAAGCAACAAGTAAGTAAGTAATTTATCTCTGACCCGCCATTTTTCATCAACCAGAAAATAATGTAGAGACATATGCTCGCTGGACCCTGTTGTCCATGCAGTATTAGCTAAGAATGGTATCTTAAGATTGTGGGATTCATTTACCGAGACGCTTGCCACCATTGAGGGCACTAAACGTCGGGCCCCGCCCCTTTTCTAGTACAGATGAACTTTAGAATTCACAACATCAGCGTTCGAATTTGTCTGAAACAATTTTTTCCATTCCACCATTCCATGCCAAGACAAGAGACCCCCCCCCCCAAAAAAAAACCCACACAAAACTTACCTCTCAAAGCCTTGTATTTTGCTTAGGGTTTCAGGCGTATTATTCCCGAGGACGACTGAAGCTTTTGACCATCTCCAGGCCAACGGCAGAACAACATCGAGGAACTGAAATCAGCCTCGTCGTCAACTAGTAGAGCCGAAACAAGGCCCCGTTAACACGCTGAAAGAAGACGAAATGAAAATACAAGAAATGACACTAAGAGGTTAGAACTGGAGAGGGGGGAAGTTTCAGTTAAGTTTTGAGTAATCACGTGGGGAATCAACGTAATCCTGAGATGGACATCATATGTAGCAGTCCGCCAGTCCAGACGTGGCTTATCTTCTTATGTCGCCGAAAGATATGATAAAACCTTACCTGGCAAATTTTTATGCCGGATATTGGGGACTAGATCCGTATCCAGTAATTTCTTCTTCTTTTTTTTTTTTGGGGGGGGGGGGGGGGGAGGGGGTTGACCCTTGGACCTAATCCATATGCCAAAAAGCAGAGCCTATGGAATCGTCTCGAGACGCCTTTATCAAGGACTCCGGATTTGCTGGACTCGCAGTAGCTCTGCCAAAAAAGTAAAAAAGGGATGCAGACCAGAGGTTAGTCTATACAAAAAACAGTTATTTGTGTTGCATGTTTTAGTGGGGGGGGGGGGGGGGGGGGGGAAAGAACCCCCTCATACGGTCCTGCTGGGGTCCATCCAATTTACGCTGTTTTTCTATAAACTGGTATCCTCGTGAAGGGGCTTAGAAAAGCGAGATTACAATATATACTCACGGGTCCACCACGACCGCCTCTGAATCCACCTCGTCCTTAGCAGTCGAAACCGCTAAGTCCTTCTCTCCATGCGATGTTCACTCGAAGCGTTTTGCCATACTCGGGTCCTAAGATAAATATACAACTGTTAATATCCGGCACTACATTCTGATTCGGTATACGGAGGTTAATTAGTTTCAGATACATGTTGTGTAATCAAAGTACAAATGCACTCGTGAGGTGTCCTAAGATGGTCATCACAGAATGGTGATTCCGACGTAACTCGCAACAGATCACAAGTGCCTTACCAATTGAAGGTATTATGTTTTTTGAGCTTTTGATGTAGCAAGCTATTTAAATATCAAAACTATCGAAACGTAATCGAACGAAAATTGTAATGCAGTGCGGAAGGGCCGCACAAGGTTTCCGCAAGTTGTAAAACCTAATAATAGGGATACTTCAGGATATTGCGGGGAGAGATGGTTAAAAATAGTCTTTTAGATGGGATTCACTTGCCAGAGACTATGGCCCTAAACGTCGAGTCTCACTCCCTTACAATATATTTTATAAACCTTCAAAACCTTCGTGTAAGTACTTGAACCAGTTGAACCCAAACAAATTTTGTTTTCTATGATTTGTTGCCCAGTCAAGGGACATTGGACCCCCCCCCCCCCAAAATAAACACAAGAGTTACCTCCAAAAGTCTAGTATTTGCCTAGGGTTTCTGTCGGGATATTGCAGAGGACGATTGACGCTTACTTGTTGTCACAGCACAGGGCCCTCCACCTCAAGGCCAATGACCGGCTTCATCGTAAACTCGTGGACCCGAAACACAGTTAACGCACTGAAAGAAGAAGAAAAGTAAGTACCGTACACAAGAAATAACAATACGAGTGGGAAGTGGAGAGGGGAAAGTTTCAGTTTAGTGTTGTGTAATCACGTGGGAAATCAACGTAATCCTGAGATTGACATCATATGTAATACAGTTACGTCTCTCCAGTGGAGTATCTTGGAATATCGCAGAAATTCGGTTTTAATTACCCCGTCTTTTTGTACGTTCAAATGTTAATGCCGGATACTAGGGACAAATATTAAATAAAGTTGGTTCGTCCGAGACTATCTACCTCGGTTTCGTCTAAACTGGTGTCAAAGTAATTTTTATGCCTTGCTCTCTGCAGGGAGTATTAGACCTAAAAAAGATGTACCTCGGTGAAAGGACTATTTAATATATACTTACGGGTCCATCGCGATCACCTCGTCTTTCGCCGCGGAAACCGCTAGGTCCTTCTTCCTATGCGTTGTCTGCTCGCCCTAAAATAAAGATATAACTGTTACTTTCCGACACTACGTTAAGAGGTGGGGTGTAGAGAGGAATTAGTTTCAGATAGGTGTTGTGTAATCAAAGTACGAACGTACTCGTGAGGTGTCCTAAGATGGTCATCACAGAACGGCGATTCGACCCAAACTACAAAAGAGCCACGGTTTTGTTGCACGCTGCAGGTCCACTTGTCGGCCGCTTCTGTCTACATTCGTTTTCGTACTGCAGTGCTTCCAGGGAAGACGTCAGCACCTCGTGATCGTGGACTTGCTTACCGACCAAGTCCGTGCTAACCTGCAAGGTGCTGCTTCAACTAAGAAGAAATCGTCCAGGCAGGTGAATTCAGAAGCAAAGAAGTGCTGCAGCACTATTCAACAAAAACGAGGCTCAGACCGCAAGAGCCTCTCCGATTGCAGCTTTTCAAATGTCGCGACGGTTTTTTTTTTGCCGTTTCCTGCCAAGACAAGGGACACATCTTCCTTCTCCCCAAGCTGACTGCGAATCCATATTTGACATTGCAAAAAGGATAGATCAATTGATTTTTTTTTATTCACGACGTATGGAACTTTCATAGCCAAGACATAAGTAAATACCGAAGTATCCATCTTAGCTGGAAAGAAAGACGGGCTAATCCAAGATGCGAAAAAATCTCAACCCTCTCAACGACCCAAACGAGCAGCAAAAACTGAAGCCGTGTCCAAAATGGCACCAGCTTTAACTCCAAGTAACTTTCACGAACAAATTCACAAAATCAGATACTTCAACTAGAATCTTTAGTTGTTTTTCACAAGGTCATTTTGCAGCTTTAGCCCGAACAGGACCCTTGGCAAGAAGGGCCAAGATATAGCTTTAATAAAAGTCAGCTGAAGTTTCCGTTCTGCACTGCAAACAAGACCCCCCCCCCCCTCCCCAACATACACACAGAGAACTTACCTCATCAAGCCTTGTATTCGTGAAGAGGACGTCAGGCACTTAGTTTTTTTGGTTGCACAGCGCCACCAGTTCGATGGCAGAACTAAATCAAGGCAGGCAAATCGGATTTGTCGTCTACCCGTGGCGCCAAAACGCTAATACACTGAAAGAATAGGTAGATTAAGTACACATGGAATAAGAATAGGGGATGGGATGTGGAGGGAGGGGGAGTCAGTCATCTGTTGTGTAATCACGTGGGGAATCAACGTAATCCTGAGTGGTCATCATATTAAGTACAGTTAGGTCACTGTATACGTGGCTGATCTGTGAACGTGGCCGAAATACTAGATACAACTACACCTGTCAAAATTCATACCAGTTACCAAAATGTGTGCCTAGTACCAGGCTCTTACGCTACAAGTAAACAGCCTCCCAAACGAAAGATTATGAACTGTGGGCGTTGTACTGCAGGATCTTTTCATGCATCCGTTTTAGGGAACGGTTAAGACCATTGCATAGCTTTGTCAAATGGGTTTATCTAACGTACGTTCTTTCACTTACTGGCAAAAAAACTGTACAGAACGCGGAAGGTCATGAACACCTACCTTTAAGTTACTCCTCTCATATCGTGACCCCGTACCACGATCTCTGCTGCCAAGCCGAATAAGTTTTCTAGGAAAGAACGAAACTATCATGAGACGAGCTATTTCTAGAAACATGCACAACTGACTACAGTTGTCCTGGAAAGACAAATGCAGAACATCGAACTTCCTTTTCGTCTGCGCATTTTTCTACTTGACTATGTTTAAACTTCCGAAAACCAAACTTAAGGGCGGAAAACAGAATAATCCGCTTGAAACTGACTGGTGTAAACTCGAATAAAGATAAGCATAAACTTCTTCCTGTCAAAATTAGTGCTCACACACTGCCATCGAAGCCAAGCGCCCTCTCGAAAAACACTTGGATGGACCAGGAATCGTGAGAGTGGGATCCTTTGTAGACAACAACACGCGGCTTTTGCCAGCGATAATCCGTGACTTTTCCACCATGGCTAACCTATCACTGCGACAATACATTGCATCCATAAGCGACACATTACCGACGTCGCAAGGAGCAACATGCACTTCAAATCACAAGCGATGATAGCGGTACGGAGTCAAACTACTCGGAACACATGATTCGAGGAGCGCCTGAGTGGCCGATTGATTTTATTATTTTTCAACATCGCTGTAAAGTAACTTCAATCTTTTACAAAACACTGATCGTTTCCTTACTGTTTATAAGAAAAAAAACTAGACACGATTGAGGAGTTGCTGCGCTCTGAGCAAGCGAGCGCAAAAACGCACGCCACTCCCACACCGCGCCGCGCACTTCTTGAGTCTCACAGTGGGCTTGTAATACTGCAGGTTTAAAAAACAAGTAAAAGTATTTCAGTCGATCACTGGACAGTCCGCAGCTCCGTTGAGACCACTGGACTAGTTGCTCCATAAGTTAGCGGACACAGACTCGAGGAAGGTTCCTTATTCTCACAGGTTTACAATGAAGTCTACATTTGAATATTTCATCGGGCAAGCGCGATATTTCACTAGAGGACGCCTGGCGCTTATTTTTGTCACTGCACAGCGCCCACCATCTCGAGGCCAGTGGCAGAACTACATCAAGGCAGGGAAATCGGCCTCGTCGTCGACTCGTGGAGCCGAAACGCCGTTAACGCGCTGAAAGAAGAAGAATAATAAATACAAACTAAATAACAATAGTCGTGGGGAGTAGAGAGGGGTAAAATTTCAGTGATGTGTTGTGTAATCATGTGGAGAATCAACGTAATCCTGAGTGGTCATCATTATTTTAGTACATTTAGGTTACTCAAGACGTAGCCTATCTTCGAATTTCGCAGATTTGATAAATTGAAAATCTGACAAATATTTAAGCCAGGTACCAGGTAGCGGGAACAAGTATTGGCAAGTCTAAAATCAAAGCAAAACTGTTAATCCAATATAACTTTCTACTCTTAAGAAGTTTTTCCGAGCTCCCACAGACGGTTTGTGGTTCGATTGTGGCTCGAAAAGAACGTTTCCCTGGTCTTTTGTGCGGCCCACAAGTCTATTTTCGCGACCAACAGGATTTGTGTGGCTCGAATTCGACAAACATCTACCGAGGAAATCGTCGATTTTGTGGTTCATTTCTGTCGGGAAATTCAAATTTACCAGCAAAATGATGTCAAAACAATAAAATACAAACTTTCTTAAGCATGTAGACATGAATCATTTTTGCAAGGAATGGTAACGATGAAAATGGTTCACAAAAAACAAAACTGATCAACCCCTTCATCGTCAAAACTTTCCGGCAGAGATTGTGCTCAAAACGAAATTCCTAACCTGGCAGAGAACTTGTACCTCGGTTTCTAATAAACCCATCTTCTCGTCACAAGAATACGATATATACTTACGGGTCCACCGCGTCCACCTCTGAAGCCACCGCGACCTTCGCCTCTGAAGCCACCACGGCCTTCTCCACGGAAACCACCACGGCCTTCCCCACGTGGTGGTCGCTCGGCGCGTTCCGTATCATACTCGCGTTCCTCGCGTCCTAAAAGAAAGAGATAACGTTACTTCCCGAGAATACGTTAAAGGGCGTGGTAGGGTGAATGTGTCAGTTTCAGATAGGTGTTGTGTAATCAAAGTACGAATGTACTCGTGAGGTGTCCTAAGATGGTCATCATAACTTGACAAATACAAGTCTTCCGGGTTGAGGCTTGTGATTTACTGACAAATTTAGGGACTTTTACGCTCAGACTCCAAAGGCTGAAGCCAGGGGCAAGGACCATATTTGACAGTGCTAAACGGATGCGTCGGCTAAATTTCATTAGAGCTATGTTGGCTAAGGTCCTCTACTCCTTGATGCTCACTTCCACCGACTTCCTTGCAATCTTGCTCATCAAAAGACCAACAAAACGACTTTGCCGAAGTCCCTAAATACGATTGCTAGTACCCCCTATTTGGGTCTCAACAATAATTGAAATAATTTAACAATAATTTAAACAATAATTTAAATTGCAATCGTGCCGCAGTCGATCCGCTCTTCGCCCTGCCATGTCATTTTTCTTTTAACAAGTTGTCAGTTAAGTAGAAATTTTGTATTGAGAGGCGTGAGGAATAAATTATTATTATTATTATTATAAAAACGAGACTTTCGAGATTTTAATTCACCAGCCAATTACCCCTGTAAGATGTTGAGGGAGGGATATTTATAATTCCAAATGTTTCACTTTCGTCGACCGTCTTCAATCACTAACCAACTAACTTACATGCTCTAAACCTAATACAACATAAAGAGCGATGCGTACTCATACTCGGATTAATCTTGTCTCAAAAAAGATAATCGTATCTCTAATTCGGATTAATCTGATCTCTGTTAAAATAAGACTAAACTGCAGTTGACTTTAAATCCCTACTCGGAGAAACTTTTTACAGTGTATACTTCACCTTTTTAAAGGCGACACCCCCCCCCCCCCAATATTAATCCGTTTCTTTCGTTGTCGATGATCAGCTTGGCTTCAACACAAACAATATCACTGTGTGCGCTTGGAATGGACATTGTACAATAATGTAACCAAAGATTACTTACTTTCGCCATCGCCACGTGGTGGTCCACCACGTCCACGGCCTCTTGGCCCACCGCGTCCACCTGTTCCACCTCGTCGGGAGTCAGCAAAACGGATATCGATGTCAATGTGCTTCTGGCGTCCGGCCCGTTGCAAGAATTCGGCAGAGAAGTCCTAAACGAAGTACATTAATTAAAGTCTATATTTACGTTGGTCCCAATTACTTTCTGAGAACAGATGTGACATCCCCTAGTATTCTAGCTTTCAACTCGAAAGACTTTCTGCTCTGATTCCAAACAAATTCGATCAAACTGACAAAATTCATGCACAGCTTCACGAACTCTACCTGTTGCCGATCGTCATTCGATCACACGGAATTTCCGGTATTGCGATTTTACCGGTTCACGAATTATTTACTGTATTTGAATAGCCTTGGTAACAAAACAGAAGGACAAAAAGTCGCGTCAACGTATGTGCTATACTGCCAGCTGCACTTGGGAACAATAGTACCGCACCTGCACATTGAAAATATCCTTGCTGAATAATTAAGGGCACAGACAGAAAAAAACAATACAAAAAATTGCACGCTGTGTGCGGATAAACAACTCGCGGTCTTTACTAGATGATGGAAATTTTATTTACGCACTTCAAGACACAGAAAACTTGACTACGCAACTTTCGGCAATCAAACCGACCTGGGGGGCTTAGATAAAGATAAAGGGACTTATTGTCGACAGGACCCCCTTTCTTTGTGAAAAAATGCCAATATATGTTATTTTCGCGTACTGGATCAGTCAGTTCAGATAGCTTCTCTCTTTTGTTAAATGGTCTTGAATTAAAAAGGGTTGATCCGTTTAAATACCTTGGTGTAATTTTAGATGAAAATTTGTCGTTTCATAAACATGTGAAAACACTATCGTTAAAAATTTCCCGAAATATTGGTATGCTATCACGTCTTCGTTATTTTTTCCCTAAAAATATTCTAAAATCAATTTATTATTCTTTTGTCCACCCATATTTTCTTTATTGTATTTCTGTTTGGGCTTCTACCTTTTCATCTGTATTTAAACCTCTCCAAATACTCCAGAATAAAGCAATGAGGACTCTTTTTAATGTTGAATATAGATCTTCAGTTAGACACCTATATGGGACTTCAGGAATATATTCCTTGGATCAACTTCATACAATTTCTATTTCTAATATTTGCCATGATTATCTATACAATAGTTTACCTTCAAATTTCTCTGGTATTTTTCCAACTAATTCCCAATTTCATAATTATCCAACCACTCATCGTTCAGATTTTTCGTGCGAATTTCGCCCTACGTCAAGAGCGAGTTTCAGCATCCGTCACACTGGGCCAAAAATCTGGAACTCAATTCCAGTATCAGTGCGAGAATGTAGCAATAAGCGACAGTTTCTAAAATTACTGAAAAAAAAATTTACGACGCGTAGTTGAGCAATTTCTTTTGTTTTTGTTCTCTTTTTGTTGATGTCAAAATGTAGTTAGAAGACGGCTTTTTATTTTATTTTCGTTGTGCAACATTGTCAGTGCTAAAGTATGCCACCAGGCATGTGCACTGGTCCGTGATTTTTATCTATGTTTGTTGTAATTAAATACTACTATAAACTATAAACTATATTTGTTATCTCGAACCCCCTCCTTACTGTTCCCAAAGCTAGCTGGCAGGCCCTTGTCCCTTATGCACTGTAAAAGTTCGCCTTTGGCCGTGTTGGCTAACATATCGGGGTAGTAGTCAAGAGGTCGTGCGTTAGATTCCTACTCCCGGCACACAAACCTTTTGCTTTTTTTCTACTAACTCAAAAGTCGAATTCTCGGAAATTGCAATGGTCGTAACGAGAATTTTTCTTACTCTCAATATCGACTCAGGGTACATTTTTGATATGTCAGCTAGCTCCCCAAGTCAAGTTTGAATCAAGTTTTCTGTTCCTTTAAGAAGAGGAAAATTGCGCAGTACAAACAAAGAAAAGGAAAAATACACTGAACTTTCAATAATGTAGTAAATAAAAGAGCGGAGAAATGGCTAAGGGCAGAAACGTGACTGCTGAATTTGTCAACACTCAAACAGAATCTTTCTAAGCGACACCTAGAGAAGGAAGTGGTTGGTTGAACCTTACCTCTTCTTCCTCCTCCTCTTCGGCCAGCTCCTTTTTCTTTAGTTCGACAGCCTTTTTCCATTGTCCACCATCTTCGCCCTCACCAGGTTTCCTCAAGTTGTACTCGGGCTTCTTTCGCTGTCCTACGAACAGAAACTCAGACTTCAGAACCATGAGGATGGTCAGGTGGAGGGGTGGGGAGAAAGAGGGGCAGTGTCAGTGAAGGATAGTCTTTTAGAATCATGGGATTCATTGGCCCAGACACTTGTCATCATTTAGGACCCTAAAACCTAGGGGCCCACTCCTCCTACAGCGAAGATGAGCGTCAAAATTCATAGATCATCCAATACTAAAAATAGCTTGTCTGAAACAAATTTCAGCCGTGAAAGGCAACAAAACTCGCTTCTGACCCCCTCTTCCCAAGGTCGATTTTACACCAATGCTGCCAGTCGTGCGTTTGGTCGCTTTGAGCCATCGATTGGTGTTGTACTGAGCGTATCAAGATAAATATAAACTAAAACGTCCCCTTTAAAGAAGCGTTAGGAATCAAGCACTTCTCCCCCCTCCTTCGATCCGCTGCCAAAATAACGCAAAGGCCTATCGTTCCGCTTTAATAAGCGTTACGAAAGTTTAAACCCACCATTATCACAAGCAGTGTTGTAAAAAGGACTTCCAAATTTGTACTTTTCTAGCTCAGTCATTTTCAGTCGTATAATGGAAAATAAAAGAAAGTCACTTAAATATAAAAAGGCATATAAAGGCATTTGGCAGTTTAAACAAAGGATGAAATACCACGAAAGACATTAGAGCTACGCTTCTTTGAGCGTTAGTTAGTTTTGAACAGTGCAACTTGTATGCACTTGACGAATGTCATCTACCAGTCTACCAAAGTAACTAATTACGGGCTTCTAGGAATTCCTCAACGGGTGTTTTCTCTTTTCCCGTTTATTCCGAACTGCACTGCTCTAGGTCAAGAAACATTCAAAGAAGTGTGCCATGATTGGTCTTCTGGTGGAGATACTGGTACTGATAATCTGCTTTTAGCATTTTTTGCCAATCCTGAAATCGAACTACTTTGAGTCTTGATATTCCCTATTCTTAAAAATACTTTTACGTTAAAAAAAATCATTCGATCGAAGCGGAATGTACTTGGGAGAGTACTTGAAAGTACTTAAGAATCTATTGGTACTTCAGAGCTTCAAGTACCTATTTATTTTACTTAAGTATTAAGTACTCCAGAAAAAATGTACTTAAGTAAAATTCAAGTACCTTGAGAAACCCGAATATGTTAGTATATTTATGTATTAAGTTAGAATTCGAATACTGGTTTAAGTGATTAACTGACAGAGGTATAAATATTACGTCTGTGTTTCTCTTTCAGGACTCTTTCATGTTCGGATTCGAAGATTAAACGTCGCTCTACGTACCTGGTTACCCAAGACACCTAACAACAGGCTCTTAATCCTAACACCCATGCAAGCTTACCTCTCAAAGCTTTGTATTCGTCAAGGGTAAGTTCCTTTGGTTCTTCAGGGGCAGCGGGTTCATCAGAGGTCTCTTCGTTTTCAGCGCCGGCTTCTCCTTCGACAACAGCAGGGACAGCCTGATCGCCTTCGGTAGCTTCTCCCCAGACATTTTCCGCGGGTGGGTTCTCTAGCTGGCCTCTGAAAGGGGGGCACAAGGTTAAACCCTTGCCAGACAGTATGTACACGGTCGGCGCGGACGAGTGTGAGTCAGTGAAGGAAGGAGTCTTTTTAGAATCATGGGATTCATTGGCCCAGACACTTGTCATCATTCAAAATACCACCGATAACTCTCGCAGGGGTATTTTGTTCAAACTTGATGTGTGTAACCAAGGTATACACTAAGGAGCCGGCTACACCTTGGTTCTTTCAGTTAATCCGCCAGGTAATTTTCAGGTTCCTGGAGATGACCAGTTTCAGTCATTCGAGTTTGAGGTCGAGAATTGGGAGAAATTTAATTCAGTATGTTTTGAGTCAGACCTGTGGAAGGTCGTTGCAGGAGGATATAAAAGTAACGTGCTGCTGTATATATATATATATTTTGGTTCTCAAGTGTAAATACGCATTTATATTTTCTAGAACTGGTAGACACTAGCTTCGAGTCTAAGAAAGAGTCTGTTAGCATGCACCTTACTTTGTACAATGAAGTATGGTTCACACAGCTCGGGAACCATGTACAGAGTAGCGTTGCATAAGAATAATGAAGATGAACGTTACATAATAGCGGGGTTTAACACTTCCTAACAGTCGGTAACATGTGAGGATTCAGCGGGGGAGCCAAAATAAATGAACACAATTCAGAAACCACGAGTACAAGCAATCATAGTGCTGAGAAGGCCCTTGGTGATAAGAAAGGAAAATCGAGCAGCTGCCCTAAGTGGGTTTTCGCCTCTCCCTAGTCAGATGGTAGATGCAATCTCTAGCACCCGATCCTCGCGATCGTCGACGATTCGCAACTCGAATTCTGACCAAAGCATGAAAACCACCGTGTTAGATTAAGTGGAACTCCGGGACTTTCAGTTCGCTTTCTGAAACCGAAAATTCAGACTAATATTTGGCTTTTAACAGTTCTACAATAAGAACAAAGGCCTTTATTTCACCAAAATAACATGATATACCCATGTTATATGGGTACAAAATACCATCTTGCCGACCCTGTGACTGCGTTTGAGGCACGCATAAAGAAGTTTGAAAGCTCATTGAACAGATCCAACGGTTTATACGACTCATTTATTCTCTTACATTGTTGTTGTGTTGTAATGTTGTATTGCGTGTTGTTGTTTTTTTCTCTCTTCTTTTCTATTTTTTTTAATCCGTCTAGGTCATCTCGGGTAAATTTTAATGAGAAATAATTTTTTTCATTCATTCAAATACAAACAGATACGGTCCAGGTTCAGGTTCTTTTTATTAGAAATGTTTAGCTTACTTGGCGATAGTATAGAGGGTCCTCTAGGACACCACTAGGGTACTTTGGACCGCCTTAGGGGCCCCTTGGATCGCTCTAGGGGCCCCTGGGATCGCTCTAGGGGCCCCTGGGATCGCTCTAGGGGCCCCTGGGATCGCTCTAGGGGCTCCTGGGGGACGGCCAAACGGTTAACCGGCTGACGAAACCAAGCTCAGATTCGACGTGTATTTCTATCCCTATTTATTTTTGTTTTATTTGAATCTAATACCGGCCAACTAGGGCCTTATACATAACAAAAGAACACTTTACAATCTTACACTTTATACAGTTGGGTCAAACCCACAATATCCCAAATTTCCCATTTCAGCGAAATGAAACGAGGTCGCCGCATGTGCGGCCAGAGAGAACAGCCAACGGAGTGTACAGCAGCAAACTGTCTACTGCTATATGGTGGCAATTCGTGGAATTCTAGGAACAGCCCGAATGGAGTACACTGTAAAAAGTTCCTCAGAGTACTGCTGAAACTGCAGTATTTGCTACTGGGATTAATCGTAACTCTACTGAGGTAAAATTAATCCCAGTAGTAAATACTGTAGATTTTTTACTTAACATTTTTTTTTTACAGTGTACGTATTTGTCATGTTAATGGGGATGGTCTGGATCATGTAAAATTTTCAAACAGATCCCACGGTTTATACAACTCATTTACGTGCTAATGTTCGTATCCTCTTAGATTGTTGTTATGTTAAAATGTTGTATTGCGTGTTGTTGTTGTTTAGTCTCTTCTTTTCTATTTTGTTTACTCCGTCTAGGTCCCCTCGGGCCAATTTTGATGGGAAATAAATTTTTTCATTCATTCATTCAATAAGCTTATTACACCTTTTACTTCATAGGAAACCGAGTCCAGACAACTTAACTTTTCCGAGTTATTCAAAACATAACAGATAAACATATATATAGGTAGGTCCTAATCGAATTTTCACATTCCTTTACGGGGTTGTTTTGCTCAGGTTAGTACAACCTTGTCGGCCATTTTATAGTTTTATAAATAAATGAATTAACTTACTCGATCTCATCTTTCACGGATCCCCAGTTGTGCTGTCCGGAGCCTTCTTTCTTTTCCATGGGCTTGACGCCTGTCCTGTCAGAGCCAGACTGGCGCTCATGTTCTCTCCTTGGTCGGTTGTCCTGGGCACGTCCGCGACCACCGCGGGGGGCGCCACGTCCACCATATCCACCGGAACCCCCACGGCCGCGGCCTCGGGAACCTTCACCGGATCCATAGACGGCTTCAGCTTCTTGGCCACCAGCAGGTCGCTCACGGTACTCCCTTGGGGGCCTGAAAAAGAGGGGTTGATCAGTCAACTCAAAGAAAAGCTGGCCTGCCAGAAAAGCTGAACTTTTCGTACGGTTAGGTTTCAGATACGTGTTGTATAATCAAAGTACGAATGTACTCGTGAGGTGTCCTAAGATGGTCATCATAGAGTAGCAATTCAAACCCAACTCCAGGGCAGGATTAATCATCTCCAACCACAACGGTCTCACAGATGGAAGCTGGGTGGTGACAAATTTCGAATATACAATGGAAAGTGGAGCTTCAGGAAACAGATAGTTCAATACTGGAACCATAAAGCAGGTATCGGCCATCACCTGAATGACATTCAGTTTAGTATGCAGTGTCGTGAGAAATTTATAGGGGCGAAAGCCTTTAGGTGCATTTATAATAAGTTACCAAACTAAGGAAGCCAAGAAGGGGACAAAACTATCCTGGTATCTTACATTTCGGCAAAAAAATGGCTGAAGGGCTGCGAAAGGGTAAGAACTGATTTGGTTGCTTGCTTTTGAGACCTCGCCCTTGCTGTAGCAAAGTCAAGGGGCAGGACATTTGCAATTTCGCTTTCAGCTTGTGATCACCTATGTATTTACAGAGGTTTACTATCTGCGGTCTGCCAAGGTTTTATACTTAAACAATTTTTCAGTATTTTAAGACTACAGGCTAACACTATCAGAACTTTTACAACATCCAAGACAAAAGATGCGTAATTCCAACAAACAAAATATTCCTTCATAACACAATTTTCCTGAGACGAAATTGTGTTACAAACCATTAAGTGTTAACGTTTTTTTAAAACAACAATAGTCAAAGGCCCACGAATCAATGCCGTGATACGCGAACGGTCGTCGGGAGTATTATGCGCATGGAAGATAGTGAATCATCCCAGTTCAATTTTTAAGTGTGGCTTCGATAGCGGGCTAAGACAATTACAAGAAATTTCGATCTCTGGGTTTAAAAATTACTGAACGCAATTACGGAAGTAGTTAGCATTGGCATTATAGACGCGACGGATCCTTTAAGCTACCTGGAGCTACTAACACTTACAACATAAGCAATACGTACTATGCTATGATAAAGCTTTTCTCTCCTGCAACTGATGGGGAGACTAGACAATTTACCATTTGTTGCTTGAGTTTGACCAGTGTTGGGTCTACCCCACAGCATAATAATACAAATACTGTAAGAAAGGGTTAGCGAGCTTGCTTTCTAGCATAGGTTAATCACTTTTTGGCAAACACACACTATTCGAACACGAATCTTGGATCACCGAATCCCATCCGGGCAGAGAATCTGGACGAGAGTCGCAAACAATTACCTGTCTTCACGTCCTTCTTCGTTCCGTCGGTTATTCCTCTCCTCTCGGTCTCCGAATCGTGGTCCTGTTCCTCGTCCTCGTCCACCACGCGGGGGTCTGTTTTCTAGAAAAGAATGAAACTATCATGGGACTAGCTATTTTTAGAAATAAGCAATTGGCGACTTGACAAAAAATTAACTGGAAAAAAATTCACAGAATTTCAAATTCACCTTGGACAAACATCCGAAACAGCAAAACACTGAGAACCTTACAGCACAGCGCTATTTCCAAACAAATTGACATCACTTGTGGTACCTAGCATTGTCAACGGTAAAATTGGTCACGGTGAAGTTGGGTACCCGATGAAAAATATATCTCAAAATAGTACTATGAAGTAGTACGAAAAAGTTGCATGCAGTACTAACGATGCTACTACATGCTTCTACTTCAAGGCTACCGTGTTACTGCATACTACTATATGGTACTATTAGCAAGACTGGATGTTACTATGGCAAGACAGGATGCTACTGGATACTACTACATAAGATTGGACCAGTCTGAGGCACATTAAAAGAAAGTGTTCTTTGCTATTACATAGTATTACATGCAACGTTTTCGTACTACTACGCAGGCTACACATTTTTCATCGGGTAGTATGCCAAAATTTTACAGAACCTTGTAAAATCAGAATTTTACATATTTTACCAATTTGACGTAATTTACCGTTTTTTACAATATCTTTACACTTCTCGCCAGGCAAAAACACCGGGGCACTCCAGAGAGAACTTTTTATATTTTTTCACCATCTCACAAATATTAAAAAAAATTTACCTTATTTTGCTGACTTCTTTACCATTGGTGCCGCGCATAACCACCCGGGGATGAGGTGAGGAGGCATTAGAAAGAGGTTTGGACCTGAGTCTGACATCTGATTTTTAAAGGGCCAACACCATGAATAAAAGGGGGGAATTTGAAAGAAAGTGACTGTCAGGCTACTGATTGGTCAGGTCAGGTGTTTTTGACACATGTCATTGCCTATGAAGGCATGGCCGTAAAGCCAATGTAAAGAGATAATGAATGAATGCAAACAAATTAGACAAAATAAAACTTAGTCTACCTTTTGTTAGGCTTGTACCTTTGCAAGGAAGGAACACAGCAGTATGAGAGCAACTGGTCAAAGTGGTTACCAACTCCATCCTCCATGGCGGTTAGTTTTTAAGCTGGATATCAGACCCATGTCGCAAACCTTTTTTATTTTTCCTTTTTTTCTTTAGTCATATGTCTGTTGTCTTAAATTCTCGTGTTGTCCTTAAATTTTGGTGTTGATTTGTGATAATTGTTTGTTTGTTTTTTCTTTACAATGACTTAGGCTAGAACTGTATTAATATTTTTTACAAACCCATCAGAATTAGTGAAGCGTCGATTTTTATGCCACTGGCATGTCTCATGCTTTTGAGAAACTCCAGGTTTATTTATATTTGCCATTAAAATTGTACCTTACCTAACCTTATAGAAGGTGACGAGAAGAAGAGGGAACTTATGGGCTTCTTTGAGTTACTGTTCCAAGTCAACATTACTTACTCCAAAATTTTCCTATTAATTTTCCTATTTGTATTCGGTACTTCTTAGATGTATATCAACTTATGTGAATTTTTTTCTTGAAACCTAGTAAGACCAACTGCACCAGCTGTAAATAAAAATTTCTGATTTTTATAAAGTTTACTTAACAAGTTTTTTTCTGTTAATTTTCAAAAACCAGCAGTACCAGCAAGAAAAGGCACCACTTGTCTGTGAGACAACAGCAGTGCTGTCCATAATTAACAGCAGAATAATAACATAGTCAATTAGCTAAAGGAAGGGCTCAAAGATTATCAAAGGTTTACCTGAATTTCCAACTGCTCAACTTTACAAAGTAAAAAAATCAACACTGAAGAGTTTTGAGTATTTGGTGTCAACTTGCAAGATACAACACAAGAAACTAAGACAGCCAAAGAAACCAAGGAGACTCAACAATACGATGCAAATCAAACACCAAAATTTTATCCTTTTCCCCTTTAATCTTATGATTTGCCAAGTTGAAAAAGGAATATTGACTAGCTTGAAACTTTGCCTTAAGATTAAGATACCATTGCACCATATAACTGAAAAATTATGATGTCAAAACTCCCCAACACAAAAGAAACACACTAAAGAAAATTATTCCAATTTCATTATTTTCTGTTTAGTTTCACCATGAGAAAATTAACTTGACCCTCTTACCCTCTTATGATTTTTGGTCCAGAAAAGGTGCAATTACTAAAATTGACTTGTTGACTGGGAGCATTACAAGTGATCATAATTACAGGCTCCATCCTAACAACAAAATTTCAAATTCCAGGAAAGTCTTTATAAAAGTATATCTGGCTTAAAAAGGAACTAAAAAACATCACAAAATACTAGACTGAAGCTAATACACTGGTGTATATTTTTCTACTCAAAACATATTTTGTTTACATTCTGAGTCACCTCATACTCATCTGAACTCAAATTCCTTGGTGTAAATTACAGCAAGTGATGAAAAAAAGAAACAATTTGAACATACTGGGACTCTCTGATAACTTAACTAACAATAACTTAAGCTCTTGATAACTTAGAAATTCTGCGCCTTTGGTCATTCAAATATGATTCTTCTAAGCTTTGGCTTTAGTTTGAGTAAAATTTTAATACATCAACTTGCGTTTAAGTATCAGAATTCTTGATTAAAAAACTTTTATTCCTATGGGACCACACTGTCATGACATGTGTTGAAATCACATGCCAATTGATAATTTCCAGCTAATAATATTATGAGAATTGTCTGTTATATTGATAATTTTGATTGAAGCTGGATGTTAGTTTAAGCACATATTGCCACTGCAATGGATATTAGGAGAAAGTGTGAATACAATCTTCAAGTGGCACGACTGGTATGCAAACATAGCCATTCAGTACTTGGTGTCAACAGATTATTCTAAGCTAGGGTAGCCACAAAAACACCTAGTGGCAAAAGTTGACGATTTTTTTGTAATGAATGCATGAATTGCTGTGAATTTTCCTTTTCAGTTTTACCTATCTAAAACATCTTCAAAAAAATATTTAAAAAATACCATTGCATTCAGGACAAAATTGTCTGTTTTGTAAGGCCATCACTAAGATGTCCTAGCTATTTAATATTATTTCTTAATATTCAATGTAAATTTAGATGTAAAAAAAAGTAGCTGAACTTGCCTACAAAAATTTGTTGATACTAAGGAGGAAAAGTCAGCAGCCTATAGCAGCAATAGGTCTATTGGACTATAACCTTGATAACATAATTCATTTTTTCTCATCTAACTCACTTGTTGGGGCTCCCCATGCACTCAAAACCAGCTCAAAATCACCTAGTTTCATAGAATTTCACTGAAGCACATAGTTCCAAGCTGGCCACTAGATGGACAAAACCCTAAAGTCAATGGATGAACATAGTCATTTTCTTATGTAAAATACTGTTTTCTAAAGAAGATTTAAGATGCTTAGAGGCAAGACAGAGAGGTGATTTTTGCCTCAAATCAAAGCTAAAAGATAGGAGAATCAAATTCTGATCTTCAAAAGCTCAGGTTTGTTTGTTTTTTTTTCTACCCTATCTAAGCTAGTCTAGTTTACTTTTTCATGGCTTGATCTACATGTCATTTAAAGTATAAGAATAAAATCACAGAAATTACCCTGATTGCATTTCAAAAGTCAGCAATGCGCAATGATGCAGAGGGACCTTTATACGAGTTTTTTGGGGGTTCATCTGTAAATCCCTGAACGACAAACTACTGCTGAACGACGGAACATCCCTGTTGATCAACAGAGGTGAATCTTTGCCAGCTGTTTGAAAAATCTGGCTGATTACTCCACAATTTGCAACAAGCTTGATGAACTAACACTTTCAGTTATTGATGGTGTTGACCAAAGAGATGGTCGCTAGAATACACTGTTGATCAACATCGGTTATGTTGAACCGCTAAAAAATGCCTTATGTGGACACTAAGCCTCCCATATCATAATAAAAAACTGGAAATTTTTAGAGTATAATGAGAAATCACATCTTTCATGTATGAAACATATTATTTGCTAGTCTGAATGTTAGCCGAGACTTCACAAGGGAAATGGACAACCAATTCTTACCTTGACCAGCAGGTCCTTGTCTTTCTGGTTTGTCAGCCAACTTGTTTTCAGGTCGCCTATTCTGAACTTCGGTGATGGTCTTGCCGGCAGCTTGTGGTTTGGCCTGTGTCTTAACGTCAGCAGGCTTCTTCACATCTTTCTTGTCAACTTTTTTCACCTCAGCCTTCTCAGGTACAGGGGCGTTTAGAAGATCAAAAGGATCAATGTCTTCCTCACCAATAAACAGAGCGTATCTGTTGGTTATACCAACACCATATGAGGCGTCCATGGCCTCGATTTAGTCTCCTTGAAAAGGATGTACTTAGATAATTTTGGCTTCTTCAAGCCTGTCCACAATATGCTCATTCAAAAATGGCCGATTGAAGTGTTTTTGTTGACAGCCTTTCGATCGCCGGCGAAAATTAAATTAGGATTTCTTCCAGTCGGTGTTCAAAATTTATCTCTAAATCAGTAAATCATTTATCATTCTTTTAAATATTTTTTAACTTTTTTTTGTCTAATAAAAAAATATTTGTTGGTTCTGGAAGCACTAAGAACTTTTGCTCAAAAAAGCTTTATTTTACGATCAGCGGCGGGCTTTTACTTAAATTTCAAATTTCGCGGTGGCGTTGGCGGGATTTAAAGTTCATAGTTCATTGTTGTCATATTGGTCATACTTCCAAACCAGTTTTGGCGGTTTAAGGACAAGGCAGAGCAAGAGTGGTTTTAAATTCCAGGAAGGCGGCAGGGCTTTGTGTCTGGATTAGATAATGCCAGTGATTTTAGGCAACCTGGAAGAGTGAGCTAAATATTCAGGAGAGGCTTATAAAGTTATAGCCTACAGTTGTGTTGTCTAGTGGATGCTATAAAAGAGGATTAAATTAAATAGAGTGCAAGAACAAAGTGTGAGAAAATTTCAGTTGAAATCAGTGAATTAGAAAACTTCAGAATTAAAAGACTTCAAAAATGGAGATTAACAGGAACAAGCTTTCAAACACTTCTACCTTTGCCCCACTGCAAAATGTGCCAGCAAGTCTTTGCACGTCTCCAAACTCAAGTTACTCAAGAAGAACTGCATTGCCAAACATTAGGAGTTTGTTTTCAAGGTCTGAAAACCATCGACCTCATATTCTCCAACGATCTCTATCAAATGGGTTCCCTAGCATCAATAGTATGCCATCTAATGTTGGATCACCAGTCAGTAACATGTATTTTCTTTCAAATAGCGGATTAGTTCTTTCAGAAAGTTCTGATCAAGTCTTTCCTGCTGGACCGATGACGGGTTATGAGGAGAAATCAAAATTCTCTGAGACTGAAGTCTATCAACACGAAGAGTTGTCAAGACAGTGGTTGTTAAACGGTAATCAGCACTTCTCTGATATAGAAGCAACATGCAGTTCTGACAGCACAGACGCGAGATACTTCACGAAAGAAAATACTGATCCTCTGTCTCTGAGAGCTGGACAAAGTGTTTACATTAAGGAAGAAGAAATGTCAAACTTGTACTTCAAGGAAGAAGAAATGCCAAACTCGTCCCAGCGAAAAGTATGGAAGACACCTGCAATGAAGAAATTTGCTGATGATAACGCTTCAAAGTTGGAGGTCAAAAGAGGAAGACCGAGAGCGGATGTTATCAACATTTTAATGCAGTCAGGGTCAGCCCAGGCTAATACAGATGCTATCAAATGCACAGTCTGCAATAGAGTTTTTCCAAGAGAGAAGTCATTGCAAGCCCATAAAAGAACCCATACTGGTGAGTCGAAGAAACCTACAACATTTTTTATTTTTATATTTTCAAGTGTTGAGTACTAGCCCATCATTTGAGTTTGTCATCCTTGAAATTGGAGGATATAAAAGAGAATGCAAAAATAGAAAATATTTATGAGTAGTGAACTGAAAGACAGAAGTGCTTCTGAGCAGGAGAAGGACACAGGAAAGGCTTAAAAGTTCGTTAAGCCAAGACCTTGGGTCCAAGTTCCAGCCGAGGATGCTCTAGTGCTCTTGGGCTGGGATTTGAACCCAGGGCTTTTGGCTTAAAAGTTCTTTAAGCCAAAGGCCCTGGGTTCAAATCCCAGCTGAGGAGCATGTATTTCTTTCAGTTTACTGCTTATAAGTTTTCTACCTCAATGGCTGAGGGCTACTGCTCAATGGCATCTTCCCCATCAGTTTGTACCACATACATTGTGGGTCCTGGTTTGGCTAGGAGGCTCACACATTGGAGTCCTAGTCTTCTAGGTTTTAAATCTAAACCAAAAAAGTTGACGTCTAGTTTACTGGTCCAAGTCCCTTGTATAGGACTTAATCTACCTAAAATAAGTTAAATATAGATAAATCATCTCAAAGATCAATTGAAATGTTGGATCTTTTAACTTTTGGGGTTGGAGTTGCTATATCAGTAGCATGGAAAGCTATGAGTTATGATGAATGTTCATTGCTCAACCGAGTAAATGTATGACTGGAGCACTGTGCTATTGCCCCGAGCCACCAAATGGATGAAATGATTGTATTTATTTATTAAAGAATAGTCCTGTTTTAGTGTGATCTTAGTATGTGATGTGTAATCTCACAAATTAAATATCATTTGATTACTTTTATTGTTTCCTTCACAAAGCCCAAATAAAGGTAGTTAATTACTGTGATGTGTGTTTCTGCTCATTCAGTACTTTTTGCTCTGCTGGCTGCTGGATTTGTGCAAATATTTACTTTCTGGATTTAGTCATGATAATAAACAAATGAGTTTGTTGGTTTTATTGCATATTTCTTTCTAGGTGAAAAGCCTTATTTCTGTGACTACCCAAAGTGTGGCAGATCGTTTAAACAAAGTGGTCAGCTCAAGACTCACCAGAGACTGCATACTGGTGAGAAGCCATTTGTCTGCACTGTTGATGGGTAAGTCAAACTTACCTCCTAGCGCATTATAGGCTAAGGCTTGGTCTAGTCACCAACTTTTCAGAAAAAGTAAAGAAGTGTTACGGTACCCTAGTTTCCTGTAAGTGCGTGTATAACTGACATATTCTGGCACGTCTCTACAATGCTGTGGCTCTGCCACACGTTATAGCTTTTGCACCACTTTGGCATATAATGCTACAATCCCAACGTCAGAATATTAGATCTTATTATTATCGGTATGCCAAGTATCTGTTGAGTCTCCCCCCATGGGCAAAGAATACAAAAATCAGTACAAAATACCATCTTGCCGATCCTGTGACTGCGATTGAGGCAAGAATAAAGAAGTTTGAAAGTTCATTAAACAGATCCCACGGTTTATACAACTCATTTACGTGCTAATGTTCGTATCCTCTTAGATTGTTGTTGTAAAATGTTGTATTGCGTGTTGTTGTTGTTTTTTCTCTTCTTTTCTATTTTGTTTACTCCGTCTAGGTCCCCTCGGGCCAATTTTGATGGGAAATAAATTTTTTCATTCATTCATTATCTGAATCTCTGTGTAACTTAATTAATTGAACATATCCAGCTTGTGACGTCAAAGTCAGGCACATCATTGTTGCTTGCAAATGTGTTTTAAGGTAAATAAACATTGATATTTGCATCACTGTATGCCTTCCAGTTGGGATCCAGCAAATTTTGAACTGTCATCAGTTTATCTCAGACATTTAAGCATTTTTAATGCATTGCTTGCTACAAAGTAGCATTTTTCCATTTGAAGAGAGCAATTATAGGAGTAACATTGTGTAGGTGTGGGTGTTTTTGGTCGATTCTTCCACTGGAATCTTGAAGAATAAATCTCTTAAGATCGTTTGGATAATTTCGTTTTCTTGAATCTCTAAAAGGGTTTGACAATTTGAATAATGAAGAATAGAACAAATATAAACAAATAGAACTAATCCAAAAACAGTCAAGAGAGGGAAAGACTGATACAAGATGGTCCGCTGATGTTCCAGTGGGAATATATATCATAATGTTAAATGACACATCATACTTATCAGAATTCATTGTACTTCAGTAGTATTCCCGTCCATTGCCGTTCCCCGAGATTCTACACATCATAAGTGTATCCTATCTCCTCTATTAGCAATACACTAATTTTTCCACTTGCCACGTCTGTTCTCTTTCCGTGACGTAGCACTTATCATTGTTTTTGAGAAGCTTATTCGTTCGAAGACCAGATATGCAAATTTTGCCTAGATCGTCATCCAACGTAAGGGACATAGAAAAGGGCTAAAACCAATTGAAGCCTTGTATAATTTTCTGCAAGCATAGCAAAATTTTGAAGTGGTCTGTGTCTGTCATTCCAGAACATCTAAGTAGAAACACTATCTAGTGCGAGGTACCCTTAAACTATCACTTTTGGAGACAGTATTTCAATACCCATACTAACGAGAACTATATTGTCCAAGGATGTTGTTGTCACATCATGTGGAGAGTTTGATATGGCATGTGTAAGTATACGGAATGGAACGAGTCTTTCTTTCTTTTGTGTGCGTTTTACAGTGGAACGACTCATTTATATTATCTACATATAGTCAGTGCTTAAAATGGGGCCGAGCTAACGAGCTCGTATCCCTGCCGGCCCCCGGTGATCGAAATATGTTGTTACGAAGTGTTTTTGAAATTAAAGAACCTGAAGCATTCATTTACCTTAAATCGCACTTTCAGCAAGATAAGATGCTGTGATCTCCTGTGAAGTCTCTCTTTTGGCAGCTTGATTGGTAGATTGTTGTTGTTCATCGGCTCACTGGCACTCTAGTCTACGCCGACATTCAGCATTTTCCAATCTGCGTCAACGCCTTTTTTGAAGCTGTCCAGGGTAGCAGCATTGACAGTTTTTTCTGAAAGGCTAAACTATTTGGTTGGTAACCCCTGAAAGTGCTGGTGTGGGTTCATTTTCCTGATTTTTGTCTGGTTCTAGGTGTGGCGTAAGGTTTACCCACGCTAACCGCCACTGTCCCAACCATATCTACGCAGGAGTGAAAAGGTGTGAAGAGACGATGACAGTTTCCATCAGACCAGAAAGTGTGGACGTTGCTGAGTGGTTGGAACGGTGAGTTGTCCCTCCCCCGTTCATTTTCCAAATTTCTCCGTGGGTTCCCCATTTCTTTCAGTAGTTTGCAGTTGGTTTCTAATTTTAAAGACCCATTTTTAATTTTAAAGAAAAAGATGACCAACTTTTATAAAAAAAAAAAGCTTCGGTAGCCCTCAAAACCCACAACCTGTACCAATTTTTCAACAAGTGAATAATATAGTACGTAAACAATTGTAGTTGTCGAAATCGTGTGTATTTTCTATAGTATTTATGTGTCATTGAATGGACCAGATGGTTTAGGCATAGTTCTGTTTTGTACATTATTTTGTACTCCTCAGCTCTGAGGGAAATACATAAATAAATTGTTGTTCACCACTGGGCCGTGTGGGAATTTCCTTGGACCCACCCGCTGTAAAGGAGACCACGGCAGAAATATTGTGATCTTGCCAATATCCTCTGTATTTTCGCTTTTGAACCAAAACAGCTTTTTGTCGATTGTTCTTTATGTCGATGTTAGGGCTAACAGCATTCGCCAAACATCCTGCCTCCTGGTACTGGAACTGGCACACCAGTTCCTCTCGTTGGCTGCTTACAAAACGACGGGTAACAGGTACTTGCAAAATGTCGCTGGAAACGTGACGCTTTCACCATTTGTTAAAGTTTAACTGAAAAGGCAGCTTATTTTGACATCTGATATTTGAATACACTGAAATTTTTTGACTCATCGAAGGGATTTTGCATTTTTTTTCACCCGGGGCTCTAGTAATGACATTCAGAGTGTGCGCTGCTTGCGCGACAACCCAAAATTCATCCAGACGTGGAGATTTTGAATCTTCATTTGCAGCACATTTGCAGCTTCTTTACGCTAAGAGCGATAAGGTCACGGCGGAAGAATGTTACAGAATGCCATTTTTATTTTTATTTTTCGGCAAGGCTTACCTTTGTAGTTCGCAAATATGTCATGCATATAGGGGACAGGCACATAGAGAGGTATCAGAAAATAAATATTCCTTGAGCCCAAGCTGACTTTGAACATTATAATGCATAAGACGGATATGTCAGCTACGATGCTTTGTCAGTGATATTTCGGCCCTTCTTGGCAAGGGTCCTCGTCAGGCGTATAACCTTTAATCCAAGGGGGTGCCTCTATTTGTTAAAGGACGTATCGTACCTATAGTGCCAATGCAACCTACTTCCGTAATTGCATTCATGAATTCTTGATCCGGAGACTCATATTTCAGATGTTACATGACATTCTATACCCGCTAACGACACCTCACTAATCTTGGCACGTCCCACCATTGACTATTTTACATGCGCGAGTTTGCTCCCGACGGGTGATGCTATTAATGCATAAAACCGGTTATCTCAATTTTGCCGAGTTTTTGCTTGAAATCAATAAGCCTGTAAAAAGGCTAAAATAGCCAAACTCATGGACAATTTGTCAAAACTAGAGCCCAGTTTGAGAGAGAGAGAGATAGGCTTATTTAGACAACATCATAGCTGACAGCTAATTTGCGTTGCTTCACTATACTATTTTATCAGTACTCATTGTATATTATTTTATCAGTGCCGGTACTCAAACAGTTTTGAATCTTGGAACATAAATATAGTGCGAGGTGTGCTTTAAGTGTTACGAAACTTCTAACAGTGTAGTCACCTCTCGAGTCTGCAAATATTAGAGACCTGCAGTGGAGTCAACAGAGTGTCTCTTCATTACATGTGGGAGAGAAAAACAAACTGCTTTTAGAAGCGGCTCCTTAAAGCTTCGCGACACCCGGTGCCATCTATACAAGATTAAGTTTTAAAAGTAGTTTTGGTCATGGTAAAATTTGATATTTTACATTCATTTTCGCCGACGGACCCCCGTAAAATTGGTATTTTACCAAGTTTACTTTTACGTAATTCATTTTTTTACGCTTTTAATTGACCACTTAATTAACAATTTTACCGATTTTGCTTACCGAGTTTTTATTTTATGTTAGGCTAATTTTATAACCCTATTTACAAACTGTTAATTGGTCTTGTGCTCTCTTCAGCTATTGTTTCGGATTTTTTGTTGCCAGTCAGGGGAGTTAAGAGAACCGAATTCGGTTAATGGACCGACGAAAAAATACTCATTGGAAGGAGTCAATTTGATTCACGATGACCATTTTTCATTTCTGCCCCTCGTTATTTATTTGTTTGCTTAATGTTAGAAGTGTAATTGCAATTGTGACGAACTATTTTTGTAATTATTGTCTTTTCAACCTTTGTCGTTTTAATACTCATGACTAAGTCCAAAGCACGCCAGTGATCCTCGGGTCCACTAACGACTCAAACTTGGTTGAATACCGGTAACTCTAATTGTAATGACAAATCTAGCATCTGTAGTTGACGGCGCTAAACCTAACCCACTCTACATCTGTGAAATGCGAGAATACCTTTCGGGTTCTTTATAACAATTCATTCCGGTGGCTACAAGGTCTACCTTGGAACTGTAGTGCTTCCGGGATGTTTGTTGGTGAGGGTCTTCCTTCTTTTGGGGAACTCAGGCGTTGGTCTATCTTCTCTCTTCAGACCCGGATCCTTCGGTCTAGCAATCCACTCCTTGTGATTCTCTCGGGCCCAAACATGCGGCTATCGTTACCTGTGTGGATGGCATGGAACCGTGAGCTATATTCAGCATTTGATGTTGTGTAGATTATTGTTTTTATATTTTTGCCCACCCCCATTGTTAGTTGTTAATACTTATTGTTAGTTGTTTAGTATGGCCCAAGCTGGCCGTTTTGATAGAAATAAATAAATAAAAAAAACCGATCGTCAGCTGCTTTTGTTCGAGCAATATTTCGGCCTTCTTGACGAGAGTCCTCTTCAGGTTCAAAGCTAAGAAAGTGAAACTGTGATCTGTGATATGTGTGAACCTGTGATGTGTCAATTCAGTTCAGATTTGTTCACCATAATATAAATGCATAGCAATTATAACATTGGTACGCTGACACCACAATACAAAACGAAGAAGAAATTGTGAAGGGCTTGACGTTATATTTTAAAAATTCGTTCATACGAATAGGTATGAGGCTCGTCAGGTTGTGCACATAATTATATTTACAAGTACATCTGGTCTTAAAGCACAATGGACACTTCTAATGCTTTATTTTGTATTAAATGCTCCACAAAAAAATATTTCCGACTCCCTTTAGAAGGCGCTACGAAAATCGGCCGTTTTCTTGTTATCCCTTGTCTTTACCTCTCTGGTATTTCGGCGATCCAAATCTTAGGAGCCGGGATATCGTGGCAGGAAATTCAAAAACTCCCAGCAATGCTTGATAGAAAATGATATATTTGAGATGTCACCAATAAGTCAAGCCGCAGATGCAGTTTAACTGATTGTTCTAGTGTTTCATCAGAAGTTCCATGTTTTAAGTGCCTATTAAAAGTTTTTCTTTGTGGAATAGTGCTGTGAAGCATAATTAACTTGCTTTATAAAATGTACCAGAATGTGCAATAAGTTTATAAAAAATAACGTAGCTACAAAAATCATTAAAAAACAAATAGCCTATTCAAATCTGAATTAGACAAGCTGATTTGTGCACGAAATAAAGATCTACTAAGTGTTTTAAGAAACATCACTTTTATCTTTGTCCAAGCTAGTAACTTGAGCATGTACTGGCCCAAAAAATTACGCTTTGAAATATCACAGAGAGGAAACTGTTGAAAAAGCTGCTGAGCTAGGGGGTAAGCATTGTTCCTAGGTTGTTACAGAGTGGGATTGGGGTAGTTTGATGTGCCCATTGAACTTTAACTTTATATGTACAATTCGGTTTAAAAGTTGGTAGAATGTTACGGTGTTGCTCAGATTCAAGGCACTGGAGACAAATTTTATAGTTACTACATGTCTTCTATCGGCCAGGGATGTTAAGTTTAGCTTCATCAGTGCCGATTCATAGTAATCACAGGTTCACTTTTTGAACTTTGAGCCTGAAGAGACCCCTTGCCAAGAAAGGCCGAAATATTGCTCGCTGATTGCTTGGGCCGAGGAATATTTTATCATATCTGTATGGTGTAACGTAGCCAAAAGGCTAGCGCGACAGTCTGTGCCGAGAATATGCTGCGACTTCTACCTTTGTTTGTTTCAGGTACAAGATGAAGCAGTTAGAACGTCTACCTGTCCGTCCTCCTCAGGAAGAAAAGAAGCGAAAATCGCGCACCAAGCGCACCCTATCCAGCGACATGGATCAGGAGAACATTGATAGTCGACCGCCTGAAAAGCGCTTATACTCAGACATCGACCACCGGCTTATGAGCCCTCTTGCCTCCCGAACGAACGACATTCACCTCACCCCCCTATACAACCACCTTGCTGAATCAGTCGACCAGCTGAAACGGGGGGAGCGAAACACCTTCGACTCGGGCTTCGTGTCGCAGAATTTCGACTTCGAACAAGATATGCTCGATACTTCCCAACTATCCATTGGGTCGCTCGATATCACACCTCTCAATATTACCTTAAATGAGTCCCTGTTTGACGATAAGAATCTCCTTTCGCCCGTCGGTCAGTCGGTGAGTGACTGCGTGACGTCAACGCCGATTGCGTTGAAGAAAAGGTGGCTGAGGGAAGCGAATAACGATCAGGATACGGCCATGGATTTGTCGAACCATAAGAATGACTCCAGGTTAGTAGCCTATCAGTATTTAGCTAGTTAACCCGCAAAGCTTCTTTTCTGACTTTTCCGTATTTATTACTTTTTGGGCAACGAGTCTTCCACTCGGTGGCTTTTTTTTTTTTTTTCAGTAAACTCTTTAAAGTCACCTGCTCTTACCAAAACAAATAAAATAATTTTCGGCATATATTTATCATAAACATTAAATCTCTATTCCAATCCAAGTGATATATTTTTAAATCTTGCTCCAATGGTCAAAATTATGCCATAAACACACCCAGCGGAGAAGTTCCAATTTGAAGATGCAAGCCTTACCCTTTTGGAAGTTTTCTCATCCCTACCAAAAACCATAGACAACTGGGCCCAACCAGCACCTGACGTTCTCTACTGCGCCTGGCTGAAGATTGAAAATTATTTTTTTCGTCGAATTTCTTTATTTTTATATACTCCGCTTTTCAAATGGTGGGGCAGAAATAGATCACTGACTGTCTTCCATTTACCACTTCAAAAATTTTCATTATTTTACTTATAATTTAATTTGTATACATTATTTTTGTTTTTGTGTAGGTAAGCATCCCTTTTGATCCAGACCGTGATACTTCCATCCGTCCCTATCAAAACTTGGTCTTCTTTTTATGTTCTTTTTTTTTCTCCTCCTCCACTCAGTGACATAAGTGTGGTCTTTCCATTTTTATTTACTCTTTCCATTTTTATTTTAGAATTGTATTCTCTTTACTGTTCTATTGTTAATTTTACATTTTCCTTAAAGGACACCTGAATGAAGAGTACCGAGTATCATCCCTATCTGTATGACTTCCGTTAACATTGCCTGCAGAAAACCCAATCCAAATACGAAATAGTGTTTCCAAGCTATGATTTTTGCCCCATTTTGCATCTGTCCTTATTTCAGTCCCTAACAGTTTTGAAATGAACAAATGTCTCCAATCAACCCTTCTTCTGGAATATTTTTAACCAGTTTAGCCCAAACGTGTATCTAGAAGAAATTCCAATACGATCCGGCCAGCGCTGCCCAGCGCTATACAGATTTGAATGAATTGCGCTTTTTGTCTTCGAGTCTGCATGTGCAAACCTCCAGAAACGAACATCCCTATTTTGAAAACGTCACGCTAAGGTGAAGAATGCTCTCCGTGGCCATGTCTGTAAATGCATTCGCCATGGTGTGTTCAAGTATGGTTTCATTATTCAGGTGTCCTTTAAAGGACCCCTCGCACTATTCACTCTTCAACTTACGGTGTTATAAAATATTTGAATACTTTAAAACTAGGCTTTGCTTTCAACAAATAACCCACGGTTTTTGGCTGTTTTAAGCCTTTCCCGAGACCCGTTGATTTCTAGCGAAAACGGGGAAACAATTTACATAACCGGTTTTTCTGATGGAAAAATTTCTCGCAGGCAACCGTCGACAGCGTGATACACATCGAAGGTAGCAAAGCACGGCAAGTGAGAAAATCAGCATGGTTTTGTTAGAGGGGTTAGAATGTACCGTACGAAACTGGTGCCTCCGGGTTTAGAAATATATGGAGCGACTATGAAAGTAGGTTGCGTTAGTATAATAGGTAAGACAGGCCCTTTAATATCTTTATATTTACTTTTTACATAAACTTAAACTATTACAATTCAAAGATAAGCATTCTCAATCCTAGCATTACCTTTAGTTGTTGTTTTGTACAAACTCGCCCTCTGTTGTTGTCCATTTAAGTCCAGCTAATTTCGTTTAAGAAAGATAATAGAAACGGAAGAAAACATTCATAATATTCGTAAGGATGAGTACAAGCAAGTAATTTATTCATGACCCGCCATTTTGAAAAAGCGGAGTAAATGAAGAAAATAAATAAAACACATAAACACACAGAAAAGGAAATTTAATTTTCAATCTTCGGCCAGGATGCAGTGGACAACGTCGTGCGCTGGTTGGGCCCTGCACTTGCATATTGAATTTTGACTTCTCCGTCAATGTATGGTTATGACATAATTTTCGCCAAGTGGAGCAGGTGCTTTGCATATTTGAAATAACGTTATCCCATCTTTTTATGGTGTCTAGTGGTAAGCAAAGGGGCTAGAGACCCGGCTAGGGGGGGGGGGGGGGGGTGGGTCATTATTTGCGACACTTTGGTCGAGAGAAAAGTGGCACGAAATATAGACTTGTTTTTTAAGCAGCAATGCGTGTTTTGAGGCCTTGATTAATTTGGAAAACATGTCACGAAGGGTCTTCATAGCTTGTCATTAGCAAATTTAGAGTTCTCATCTGGTTTTCCTTTTAAATTTTAAGTCAAATTTTAAAAGAATATCGTTTCCGAATTAGAACCGAATTCAAATTCAACTCCCACTGTGTAACGCTTTACAAGACCAAGAGAGATTATTGCGGTTTGAGAGCGGGAGGTCAGCGAGAGGAGAGCAAGGCGGGATTGACGTCAAAGACGATGACTTTAAAGCACCCCTCTTACTTATTCTGCCTTTTATATTATCCCTAGCTCGCTTGTGGTATTATGTGCTTCTGAAATCCCCGCCTTTCGCCATTGTTTTGTTCTTGTTTTGTCTGTGTGTTTTTTTTGTTTGTTTTTTTAGCACTTTTTCGGTCGTGCCGAGTTTTGCAAGTCACGCAACGCAAACCTGACCGAAAGCTTCAAGGTTCGCCGATACTCGTTCACACATAAAGACTTGAGAAGCTTCACAGTCTTGTTTTTCGTTATGCAAGACATGGTAGACCATCAGGTCCATCTCCTATTTAAATTTTAAGACTTATTTTGTTTTGCTTGGTTTCCCACTTTTGAACCACGGTGCGTTCAATTTTCAAATGTTTTGTGTCCACCTGCCACGTTGGAGAAAGGGCTCGATATAGAGCATGTTCCAATCTTCTAACAATAGTAACTATTAGTTACTATTCTCGTTCCAACCTCGTATAAAGTTACTACGCTGACCGTTCCAACCTTCTCGAAATAGCAACTAAGACTTTAGAGTAACTATTTGCTTACCATGGTCGGGAGCTTAGTAAGCGTGGTAACTACGCATCTCTGGAACGTGATTGGTCGGATTCGGCCGTGTCAAGTCATTCTGCTGCAAAATAGAAAAATCGTTCCAGCCTTGACGCCAAAAAGCCATAATTCGTAACGTCATGCGTAGTAACTACTGTAAGTAGGGTGGAACACGCACATAGTCGACAAGTGCTAAAACGAAAATAGCTAATTTCACGTGGCAAGTACCGTAACTGTATTTTCGAATACGATATTTCTGAACCATTTAATCCTGAAAAGATCATTTCTAGTGAGAGGTGTGCTTTAAAAAGGCTTTCTAGTAATTTTTTCTAGAAATGTAGAACAAAGGAGCCTGGGATCTGCTCCAACATCCTGGATTCTTTTGGTTTTAAATGTCCTGTTGCGACAGGGAAATGATGTGTGGTTTAGAGATAGGACTACTATGACGCTGATGTCTCCGGAAGGGTGTTTTTCGTTTAAAAGGTGAAATGATATGGCGTAAAATAAATTTATAATTAATTATAATTAAATTTATTTGTAGTTTAATAAACCATAACCAGTCGAGAGTAAATACTACTGTATCCTTCTTCTTCTTGAAATACCAGCCAATATTATCCGCAGCCAACGAACAAAATATTCAACACTTTATAACAATGGTTGCGTTTTTCTGAATTTCAGTTCTCAGTCCTCGATTCTCGTACAAATTACTGTTTTTGCTCTTCTCGCTTCTCCATTCCAGCTTTTGACAAGAACACTAATTTAGCTAATTTCGGAACCCACCCTCCGCTCCCTTAAGGTGCCCGGATCCGGTCCGGTCTTGTCAACTATGTATTTCTGTCAACTCTTGTCAATTTTTGTTTCTTGTCAACTGTAGTTGCGTTTTTGCTGATACCATGGTATCTGTTACCACGGTGTAAAGTCGTTTTTGCAGTTGTCGTGGTATCTGATACCACGGTCAAAAGGTTTTTTGCAGTTATCGTGGTATCTGGCCAGTGATCGTGGTATCAGATATTCAGATACTACGGCCCAACCGTGGTAACTGGCCGTGGTATCTGAGAAGTCATCTCATTTTCATCATATTTTGTCGAATTGGTGAGAAAGAAGTTTAGCACTTAGTGATGTAACTGGATATCTGTTTTTCTTTTGGGATGACTTAAAAAAGTGCAATTTCGGCAATAGTCGTCTTTGCAGAGCACCGTGTATCAGATACCACGATGACTGCAAAAACGACTTATTGCAGATCCAGTTACCGTGGTAACAGATACCATGGTGTTAGCGAAAACGCAACTTATGTATTTCTTCGGTCGAGAGAAAAGTGGCACGAAGTACAAACTTGTTTTTTTAAGCAGCAATACGTATTTTGAGGCCTTGTTTAATTGGGAAAGCAAATTTAGAGTTTTCGTCTGGTTTACCTTTTAAACATGTTCCAAAATTCCGGTGATCCAGAGTTAAGGTGCTTCCAGATGTGCTAGGACGATGGAACTTGGCAGGCATACCAGGGGCTCGACCATTTTAACCTAAGAACAGTCGTTTCTCCGATTCGACCATCGGGGAGGGAGGGGAAATCCGGAATCTTGAGGTATGTTCAACTTTTAATGGGTGATCGGATCTTAATGAAACTGGATATTTGGAAAGAACTCATGACTGAGATGTCCCATTTCAAGTGCGGACCGGATCTCATCAATGTGGGGGGGGGGGGTCGGGGGGAACCGGAAATTTGTTAGACGCTTAGAGCAGAGCCGATTGGGATGAAACTCGGTGGGAAGAACAAGCATAAGCCCTAGATGCATCAGTGACAGCCGGACCGGATTCGGGCACTCTGGGAGGAGTTGGAGGGGGGAGGTGCGGAATTCTGGTAATCGCGATTTAAGCTACTTCCAGATATGCTAGGACGATGAAATGAACATTAGAGACTTGACAAGATTGGCTTAGAAATTGTACTACCCACATCCTTTAATTACATTTTCATGATCCCCATGAGCCCATCCCCAAGGATTTTGCTTAGAAATTAATTTCTAGCTCCCTTAAAGTGCGCATCTTAAAAGCCAAGTGAAAAAAAGACTTTTGACTAAACGATACATTTCATGACCTCAGGGCCCATGGTCTTTGTGGCACAAAAGCTTTTTTTGACGGTGCAAAACGGATAAAAGAGGATAATTTCGTAAACCAGCTACATTTTATTCGAGCTATATTTCGGCCCTTCTTGGCAAGGTTCCTCTTCAGGCTCAAGCCTTCAGGTTCAGGCTCAAGCTCGTCTTCCCCATTAAAATTATATATTTGGTTTTATCTGGTTTTCACCACGAGACCCCGTCTTGTGGGTCCTGGTATGTCTACGTGGCTCCGACAGTGGAGTCCTAGACTACTAAATTATATTCGAAAAATGTTTATGGTTTATTGGTCACGGTACAAGTCCCTTGTGTAAAGTGCCATCTATGTATTATTATAAAAACATAACTCCAACCAACTTTCAGAGAATAAGTTCACAAAAGCAGATATTTAAGGAAGAATCTTTAATTGTTTTTAAACAAGTTTATTTTCCAGCTTGAGCGGCTTGAGCCTGAAGAGGACCCTTGCCAAGAAGGGCCGAAATATAGCTCGAATAAAATTTAGTTGACTTATCCGTTTTGCACCGTCAAATATGATTCGCAGTCAGCTTTGGCTGAAGGAACATCTATACAAAGGCTTTTAAAAATTAATTTCTAGCACCATTTTCTTAACCGAAAAGTCAAAAAATACTTTTGACCAAACCATATACATTCCTGATCCTAAAGGGCCCATGATCATTTTGCCCCAAGGGTTTTGATTACAGATGAACTTCTAGCGTCCTTAAAGTGGGCATCATCACAGCCAAGTGCAAAAATAAAATACTTTGTACCAAACGATACATTCTCGTGATTTCCAAGGGTCTATGATCATTATTATTTTAGCGTTTTGCTTACAAATCGTCACAACAAACCCACGAATTGGCAAATTCCTACTTTCATCGTCTTGCCCAGCCTTACAAGTGCCATATGAGGTTCTAGCTCTTGTTGGATTTTCGGAAATAAAAGCTTGCGTTCATTGTAATCATTCCAATTAGTTATGCTTTCCCTCCCATTACCTTACCCTCCATATTAACTCAATTATTTTGGGTTTTAATTAATATACTAAAATTTCTTCCAGCTTACGACCGTCCGTGCTTATGGTTGCGAAGAAGGGTCTAGTCACTTCGGTGGATGAGAATGTTTCCGAAAACGAAGTCGACGGCGCTTTGGCTTTGATCCAGCTGGCATCCTCTCCGGAACGATACGGAATCCGCCGACCATCCCTCACATTTGAATGAAGTGTCAGAGAACCGAACTGAAATGTATAAGCTGGGGGGTGGGGGTATGTTAGATAGTATCGGGTAGGTTGATAATAAAGAATTTGCTACACTTTTGGAAATTTGATAACAGATAACACATGTTTGCGTATCCTTGCCTTTACGAGAATACACCTGTCCTGACCCTTTTAAAGGAACAGAAAACTTGACTCAAACTTGACTCGGGGAGCTAGCTGACATATCAAGAATGTGCCTTGAGTCGATATTAAGAGTAAGAAAAATTCTAGTTACGACCATTGCAGTTTCCGAGAATTCGACTTTTGAGTTAGTAGAAAAAAGCAAAAGGTTTGTGTGCCGGGAGTATGAACCGAACGCACGACCTCTTGACTACTATCCCGATGTGTTAGTCAACACGGCCAAAGGCGAACTTTTACAGTGCATAAGGGGCAAGGGCCTGCCAGCTAGCTTTGGGAACACTAAGGAGGGGGTTCGAGATAACAAAGAAGGGGGGTCCTGTCGACAGTAAGTCCTTGTATCTTTATCTAAGCCCCCCCCCCCCCGGTCGGTTCGATGGCCGAAAGTTGCGTAGTCAAGTTTTCTGTGCCTTTAAGTTTCTAGACAAAACTTCTGCTGTGATCCTTTTAGGTGGTATATTTCGCGAAAAATAACATTCAAAAGATTTGGAACATTTATATTCTCATAAGGATTAACACAGAGATGTCCAAACGTGTGTTATCTGTTATCAAACTTCTGACAGTGTACATTTCCTAGCATGGAAACTAGCTGTATACACGAAAAAAAAAATCTTGCAGTATTTGCTACTGGGATGAATCTTGTCTCTAAAAAGATAATCATATCTCTAATTCGGATTAATCTCATTTCAGTAGAGAAAAAATTAATCCCCAGCAAGAAATACTGCAGTTAACTTTAATCCTTACTCGGAGGAACCTTTTACAGTGTAGCACACGGCAGATCTCTTGGTCGATTCGTGCTGAGACTTCATTTGGTGAATTAACTCCTTTCCCCGTTGGGACAGATACCTCCTAACTCAACTTAGGAAACCAGGACTTCTAACACTATTTTACTCCTTTGGATTAGGACTTCCGTCTCTCTTCTTGACCTGAAGGAGCGAAACGAAACTTCTTTATTCGCTTGTCTGCAAAATTCGTCCCATCAAGAACAAATAACGAGATAGAACTGCTGTCTCCCTATCTAGGTCATGCAAATATGCTGAGTCGAGTAAAATACGGCCGACTCCCGACGCAAACGAGCGGAGGCTACTAGCTTCGCGCCACATCATGTTTCTTTACCTCTATAGATAGCTATATCGCTAATAGTCGCTGAAGAGGAAATCAAGCAGTCAAAGCTGATCGATTCTATGGACGCGCTCCAGATCGGGTCGGCGCGCGGAGTACGCCTCCTGCTAGCCTCCGTCAATATTTCTTGTGCGATAAGCAACGGTGAAGACCCAAGAGGAGTAAACGGGTATCAACATCAACTCAAAGCTAGAGTAAATACCTCTGGGTCCGCTCAGTTTCGTCGGGGTTTTCATAGTCGCTGCATGCGACTAAAGACATAAGTTCTATCTGATTATTTGTTCTTGGTCCCATGGTGCCATGCAGTTGCGGTGCTCAGATATTTTCTTGACGCACTGGCCGAGAGACAGAAGTTCTGTTTGATTATCTATCCGTGGCCAACTTATCTATTCTCTTCTGAAACATCCAAGAATACAAGCTTTCCAGGCCCCTTGCAGTACAGGGTAGTGCATGCTAACAGCAACGAGCATCTTGCTACCAGAGCTTGTCGTGAAAACAGAAATACTAACTTCGGGCAAGCATTATGATGGCCTCGAGAATTTCTAACCAGCAAGGTGTGAGCAGAGATGGGCAAATCCGATCATGAAAAGATCCGAATCCAGGGCTATAGCCCTATAATAGGCTATAGTACCTATAGGTATATAGTACCCCATGGCTATAGAACCTATAGGTACGAACCCGATTCCGAATCCACCCTTTCATGCTGAGGATTGGAATCCAGATTTATTCGACCTTAACAAAAAACAAATCATGTGCATAGGTTACACTTTAAAAATCAAAGCTGACAAAAAAATCGCTGATGCCTAAGGCAAATGTGACGGTTAGTTGGACAACGTAAACCATATTCTAAGCTTTCACGTGTGCTTGTTATTATGGGTTTCCCCCAGCAATCAGGAATAAATTTGGGTACACTGTAAAAAGTTCCTCCGAGTAAGGATTAAAGTTTCCTGCAGCATTTGCTACTGGGATTAATCTGAATTAGAGAAAATCTTATCTCGTTAGAGACGCGATTAACCCCAGTAGCAAATATTGCAAGATTTTTGTTTACAGTGTATCTTTGAGCATAACACCTTGAGCACGGCGTGGAAAGATTAGAAATTGGAGCGGGTTCGTAAGATTCAAGGTTTGGAATCCGAATCCAGCCTGACAAGCAGAAGATTAAAATCCGGAAAAAGTAAGAATCCTCGGTTCGGATTTGGATTCGCCCATTTCTGGGTGTGAGTAGTGGCTCAGCGTGAGAAATTTTGCACTGCGATATCGTTGCGCGGAAAGTAAAATTGCTGAAGCTTGTGAGAATACCTCCTTGGGTTGTATTTTACATCAAGACTGTACCTTCACTAAGGGCGTCTTCCAATCCCCTACCTACCGTCGTCTTTTCCCACATGTATGAAGGGTATACAGATCGGAACGATACTGATAGTGTTTAGTAAGGAGACTGGAACACACCCTAAATATTCTATCCTTATAACCGGGTTGTAGTTGAGTATTGTCAGGTTGAAGTTGAAGCTACGTTTACACGGAGGGTATTTACCCGTACTCTGCGGGTATTTTTCCCCGCAACAGCAACAAATACCCAGGTATTTTGGACTTCAATTTCGCGAACTTTTTACCCGGGGATTTGTTTGTCGACGGGTATTCTTCGACGTCAGCAACAACAAAATCGGATTTTCGAGGAACAATTTTGATTATGTCCATATAGAAGTGATCCAAAATGTAGCTTGATTGTAGAGAGATATCCTGAGAGCTTTACAGCCTTGGAATCGATTGTTACTGAGTACTCTCCCTTGAAAAATACCCGGGTACCGTGTGAACACTTTCCCCTCTCGTCTCGGGGTAAAAATACCCGCCGTGTAAATGATCCTTGAGTGTTGTGAGTGTTGGAGGTTTTTTGCGGCCTGATTAAGGCAAGAATGAGCTTTAATATCCTAGATCGATAGAGTAGGTTGATTTTGATAGATCTTAGGTCATGTGTAACGAAATTGGGGCATGAAAAGGAAATGGCTTTTTGGAAACTGAGAGCAATCGGAAACAGGTTCAAAGCTAGAGATACGCTGATCTGGTAACGGTGGTGCCGACAGTGTACTAATGGTTCGGACAGATGATCATGATTTCCGGCCGAATTTTCTCCCCTTTTCATCAGAAAGCAGAAACTGTTCATCGTTTCCGTATGAAGTTGATGACGCTGTTAATTTCTGCTTCCGCCGGATCCTGTCATCTGTCCGCACCATAAATATTGCTTGGTTCGATTTCGGTTTTTGCGGGACTTTAGTTGAAAGAGAGTTTATATAGTTACCATTAGTGGCGATTTTTATTCGTACGTGCTCGTTGTCCGTTTTGTGTAAAAAGAAGTATTGTGGGTGCCCCGGTCTTTTAAACTGTCGCGCTAGGGATGTTACTTTTAAAAAAATCAGGGATTTCGCCCTGGTTCTATCACCGAACTACAAAACTTAAAATCTCGGAATTTTCTAAACTCCAAGCGTCTAGTCTACGTTCGCTTGGACTTCGCGTGAGAATAGGATCGAGTTCGGTTGCCCTTAGCTCGAACACCTTGTAATTCGAAAACGCCAATTTCTTCAAAACATAAAATGGTGTAGATCTGTCAAAAATACTCTTTCAGCCCAAGCTGACTGCGTTAAAAATTACGCTTAACGGATAAGTTGGCTGAGATTGCTCCCGCTGAATTTCGGCCCTTTTTCAACCAGGACCCGTGCCAAGAAGGGCCGAAATATCACTAGAGCAAATCTTAGTGACTCGTCCGTTTAGTAATTTTGTATATCGGGTCTAGGCGGAAAAAAAATCCCCCCTCCCCTCCCGAAGGCAAGTAAATATGAAATTAGAAAATCTTACTACAAACTGCAGTTTTGACTGCAAGCACTTCAGGATTCTCCCTAGACCCGAAAGTTAAATATAAACGCGTGGCAGGGGCTCGCTGGCCGCTCGTCTTTTCATAGCCTATACTTTTAATGAAAAATATATTCATATTTCCAAAATTTTATCAGCACGTCTAGACATGTCCGAAAGGGGGGGGGGGGGGGGGGCTGGGGTGTCGCAAGGGAAATTTTGCTAATAGAGGGGGGGATTTAGCCGGAAACCCAGTGTAATAACCCGTCGTTACAATTAATGGCCGATACGCGGACACTTTGTCATCCTATAATTGCAGTTACTAACATAGAATTCCTGTTTTGCCGGAAGAATATTGACAGTCTCGGCCGGGAGAAGTTGAAATAATCTCAGTTTTTCCGTATCGAAGTTTCGATGGGGTCCAGAAATCCGATCAGGAATTCTAGCCTGCGACCGTTATGACCTGATCGATTGCGCGCACCATTGAGAAATCAAAAAGTCAAAGTTTACTGCATAGAATGTGCAGTATACTACTGATTTTATCTCTTTAGATTTTTCCATGCTATTTCTTCATAAGCTTTCGTGTCTATTGTATAGTATTGTGCGCATGTTACTGGGGGTATACATCACCGCAGTGTGCAAAAAATATGTTTCGAAGTGTTTCTATTTTTGCCAAATATTTCGTTGTTGTCTAACTGGGTCTCGAATGTGAATATGTATTCCTTCAGCCCAAGCTGACTGCGAATCATTTCTGTTGGTGCTAAATGAATTAGTCGGCTGTTTTTGTGGTATTTCGGCCCTTCTTGGCAAGGGTTCTCTTCGGGCCAAAATTAGAAATTACAGATTTTTGCTTCGTCAATTTCCAAGAAGGCCGGCGAAACCAAATTTCAGCTGTTGATGCATTTGTGGCATGTTAAATGTTAGGCCAACATTAAAGTCACAGAATATTGTCATAGTTGAACCAAATATTTTTGATCGTGTGCACAGATTTTTTGCATATTTATTAGGCTATGTACCTGAATATTCCTCTTATTTTTCTACCTGATGTATCTTTTGTACAGTCTTAAAATAAAAGAATTTATTCCGCAAATAAACAAAATCTTAAAGGTGGTCGTCCATGCTATACTGCTCTGACAGAAGTCGGAAGATGTAGGATGGAGGGTGGTCGCCGCTGAAACGAAACAATAGATTTGAAGGACCCCTCTTGCTTTTCACGCCCCCCCCCCCCCTCTCCGTGACCACGCACGTGTTCTACTAGTCTCTGGACTAATTACAAATCCTTGCGATTCACTTTATATGATTTTTCGCTAGCCTAAATTTGTCAGGATTGCCATTAACTTTTCATTTTCTTGAAAAGTCACTAGAAGGCGTTGTCAAACTTGATTCCTCTGCTCTTGCCCCAAGCATTTAACCACGGCAGCATTTGTTTTAAAGGACCTGTCTCACCTATAATACTAATGCCACCTACTTCCATAATCACTCTATATATTTCTAAACCCGGAGACCCCAATTTTGTACGGTACATCCTAACCCTCTAACAAAACCACGCTGATTTTCTCACTTGCCGTGTTTTGCGTGATGTGTATCACGCTGTCGACGGTTGTCTGCGAGAAGTTTTTCCATCAGAAAAACGGTTATGTAAAGTGTTTCCGTGTTTTCGCTACAAGTCAACGGCTCTCGGAAAAGGCTTAAAACAGCCAAAACCGTGGGTTATTGGTTGAAAGCAGAGCATAGTTTTAAAGTATTCAAATATTTTAAAATACTGTAAGTTGAAGAGTAAATAGTGCTTGAGGTTCTTTAAAATTTTCGCCAGAAAAAAACAAGTATTTTTGCGCGAAGCCTGTCCATTCGTCGCCACGCGCTAACAGGAGAAACCATTATTTCACGAGAAAAGTGCGATTTTTTTCTTTTTTTTACAATATTTCCCGTTCATTTTATAGCGGAAGAGCCATGTCTGAAGCTGGGCTTTAAGGATAACCCGTGCTTATCCGCGTGACAGATTATTTCCGAAGAGGACGCGATTCCATGGCCCAGATTCGGGGAAGAAAACCTTGAGGAATACTTACGTTTCAGTGATAAACAAGGTCACTAGCTCTGGTGGAACATAATCAAACATCGGGTTCAGAACTCGTACTTTCCCGATCAGGTCACCATCGCGACGGTCTAACACCGAGTCAATTGGTCCCAGTTTGTTGAACCCTTTGTCATGAGCAGAAGACACGTACTTTGGACAAAACTTGAAGATAGGTGCGCAGGCCAAAAACTAGAAAAAGAAAAAAAGCATTATTTGACCAGAAAAAATAAAGTGAGCAGGCCAGAAAGTGAAGAAAGTTGTATTCGAGGAAAATAATGAAAACAACTAGTAGGCACAACTCGAGGATAAGTTCCCAGGCCAGAAACTTATTATAGTTCTTATTTCAGGAGAAAAAAATGGGCCGAGTCGAAAAGGACGGAAATAGTATACAGGAAAAGATTAAAAAAATAGGTGTACGGGACTTGAAGATATGTGCACAGACATACACTGAACAAGTGCGCAAGTGCTCAGCCGTGGAGCGTGAAAGTAAAATCTTCATCACATCTTATAAACCAAAGACAGTAAAGACCGGAAACTCCCGTAAGCCCCATGAGTTACAACAATCAGCGCAGTTTAGCGGATGTTCTTTCGTTAAAAAGTCGCTCTGTTGACATTTTCTTCCACCGCTCTCCGCAGAATCATCATCTAAGCACGTTTTGTCGATTTTTTTCGTTTCGTTTATGATGAGCATCCTGTCACCATCGAGGGGTTGCTCACTCGCTGGGCACCACTGTACACCCTCCCCGGGCACCGGCTGGGCACCACTGTACAACCATTTTGTGAGTGAGCAACCCCTCGGTCTCCATTGAGATTCCTCTTTCACTGGAATAAGAAACAAGTAGGAAAAGATCGTTTTTTTCTGGAAAAAAATGTTGAATTCACGATTTCGAATCGATTAATGTTGACAGACATCGCCTACTCACGCCCTCTTGCTTTGATTATATTAATCATCTACCGCTCGAAACTGGACTAAGTCCAAACGCTGGGTGTCGTTCCGATCGATTTTCAGAGACCCGATTTTAGCGAAGTCACCGGTCTTTCCCACTATTATTGTCTTTGTTATAAACAAACAGCGTTAGAACCAAGACATTTCACATCCCCAATAACCAACAAATACTGAAATAACATATTTTCAAATGATCACAGTTTAAGAGCTTTTAATGTAAACAAACCGCATTTACAAATCCAAAGATCTTCAAGATCTTGCAAGAACGGTTTCAGCAGAATGTATTGCTAGGCAGTCCGACCCTTTAAACCTCTTTTCCATTAGCAAGGTAATAACAAGTGCAATAAACCAAATCGTAGCAGCCTAATACCCCCTTTGTCACAACTTCATTAAGAACGGCATTTCATCGATCATGTGACAAAACCGTCCAGTTTCCAACTGATCAGTAAGGAGTAAGGTACGCCGCTTGGTCTTATTTGTTGCTGTTACACCAAAATCCACATCTATATACACATATCCACAAGTAAACAAGAGCTGAACTCGAGACATGTCATAGACGAATGTACCTCATGGGAAATCTGGGCCCAGTTACCCATGAACGGGAGGGTGCGGGGGGGGGGGGGGGGAGGGACCCACCAAATTGCAGATCTAGACCCTTACATCCTCGACTATACCATTCCAGTCACGGGCCAAAAACTTTATTCATGGGCAAATTGGTCCCACTTGCGCGTGAACGGGGAGGGTGGGGCGGTCTTTTTTCAGTTTTCAGTAAAAAAAAATGTTGATTCTGAAGTTTCAATTTGCTCTTATAAAAGGAGCTACTATTCGTAAATTAAATAAACACTTTTTCCAGAAAAGAGTTGCCTTGAAACTGGCCAAAATGCTTTGAAATCGCAGAATATGCGATATTCTTCTCGATTCTTGCCGCAAGTGCCATTTGGTGAGATGGTGAGAAGTCGAAGACCTGTGAGAAATCGCAGAACTCCGTGACCAGTGGCAACACTAGCAAGTGCACAAGCGCTCAAACGTGAAGTGTCGATCAGTTCTGGTAACGAAGATGTACCATGGAAAAGCTATCATTTGATGACCTTTTCACGAGTCTAAACTTCAAGAAAGACATCAGCAGGTGGATATTTGGAAACCGCACTATGGAGACACGGAGCTAAGGTTGCGTTCCCCCAATTTAATAATTGTTAACAATCGTTAACTTTACTTCGGGCGGAGCTAACTGCAGTTTTAACGATCGTTAACTTTTCCCAGTTCTACAATTATTATGGTAACTATTCTGTAACGATGCTCACCGACCATCGTTACAAAATAGTTAACAATCGTTAAGTTCTGGAACGGAAATCGTAGGAAGGCGGAGCTTAAATTTAACAATCAAGAGTCTTGGAACGGGAAATGTTAACGATTGTTAACGATTTGTTAACAATCGTTCCGTGGCGGAACGCAACCTAAATTCCGTCTTACGTCGTTGCCAGCCCATCGGTCGAAGCATTGAAAGAGGCACTTGACGACAATTTTTGAAATTACATATAATGTACTGATAATTTGTGTAAGATTTTGTACAGACTTGCTTTTTTTGCAATTATTAACAAATAATAATATGATGTGTTAAATATCGTACCGTTTTCGAATAATGCTTAGCCGCCATTGCCACCACATGCATCCCCGCCATAGCTTTGCAGCCACCGTTGGCGTAGACAGAGTGGGGCTCGATGATGACCTTATTTACGCGGGGCATTACAGCAAACACTGTTGAGTGTGGAATTACGGTTACTTGCATGCCGCTGGACAGCTCTCGGGCCATTTCTTTTGCCTGCAAGCAGAAATAATGAAATTAATAATAAAAATAAATTGGTGTTGTGCCCATTGTTGGGACGCGTCCGATTCCGTTTCTCACCCTATTTGAATATTCCGTGCTTTTCCCATTTATAACGCCATCTAGCAGTGTTCAGTAAAGTAAAGTATCTTCATAGAAGCGCTACCAGTTCAGTTGGTAGACAGCCTTCAGCTAGATTAATGGCTTCTAATTTTTAAAGTGGATTTGTTGTAATTTTAAGGTAAACCTTTTTCGGATTATTATATTAGTATATTATTAAGATATAATTTATAATTCTGAATTCAAGTATTAATTTTTATAGTAAAATCATAAAGTAAAAGATTCATTATCTTTAAGGACGGCGTTCGTAAAGTGCCTAAAGTCGTTTACAAAGTTCGTAAAGTTGCTCCACTAACCCGCGTAAAGTACTTTACGGAAGCAGACAAGAAGTTGAACTTCAGTTAACTTTTTTCGTAAAGTTCGGAAGGTTGACCAATAGGAGAAGAGATGGAAAATAAGATATGCAAATAAATATGAACATGGGGAATAGGAGACTGAAAAATGATGAGATGATGATTCTTGTGGTTTATATGATAATAATAATAATAAGGTCGAGTAACTTGAAATGTTTTTTGCAAGGATATCATAAACAATTTTTTTTTTTTTAGAATTGTGTTGTTCCTGTTGTTTTTTTGTCAGGTGAGTTGGGAAGAAAGAATTACTTATTGGATTAAATTGTTCGGGGTTAAATTGTTCATAGGTTATTATTTTACCCCTCGTTGTCTATTTCCCCAATCGTTACTTTTTATATTGTTTGTTCTCAGTATTTTATATGAAATTCGACCACTTTCTAGTATATGTTGACAATTTTGGTTAGTTTTTAATGTATGTTGACTTTACCACCTGCTATTCGGCTAGTCCGTAATTGGTGTTGAAATAAAACTGAATTGAATTGAAATTGTTTTTAAGTGATTTATTGATTTAATTATTTTTATTAGCTTATTCTGATTTATTAATTGGAGGTTCCTTTCCTGTATCTGGATTTAGTGTCAACAAATACCAATGGTTCATATATGACAATAATAATATCTAGTAATTACATTTTTTTTTTCTAGAAAAATTGCCACAAACAATTCTCGTAATGTTACCTAGGTCAAATTCCCGTCTGAGCGGCGACAAAATTTACGGAGCATACTTTGCGAAAAACTTTACGAACTTTACGAACGCCGTCTGAGTCGTCCTTTAGGGTTCCTGACTTACCTGACTTCACGTATACCTGGCTTGTAAATTTGTAACTACTCACTGTTACAATAAACGTTATTTAACGTTGGACTGGAGGAATTGGCGTGCCAGATAGATTTTCCCAACACCCATACACAACATTTGTTTTCACGTCATCGACACAAGCCATAAACAACTCGCCGCAGTGACTCACTGTCTTCCTAAAGTTTAAAGACCTAATCCAAACATTCTGTTTACCTTCTCTTAGTTATCGCATGCCGCGGGTTTGTTTAGATTTGAACTCGATTGTCAAGTTGCTGTTTTGGCTCGAGAAAAAACCCCACGCGCAACGTCTTCTTTTCTAGATGGCGGAATTTTCCAGGATTGATTAGCAAAGAATTATAAGACCTAACTGATAATTTTTGTATGTCTTCAGAGGTACTACACTGGTCTTGGTTTTACAATTTATTTGTATTTGTAATAAACAGTTGGAGCATTAGATGGAAATTATTATTTTGACCCTTGGCTCCCTACGTCACCTACGTGCCATAACAGCTGTCCGGGATAATCGGCTGAGATTTAGTCCAGACAGAGTTATTTCAAACCTAGGAAATTTGGTGTTTTTTTTTTAATTTGTTCACTGTTTTACAGTGTTTTAAGTGGTTTTGAACACTAATAGTGACAGTAGGGATGGTTAGCATTGTGTGTGTGGTAGAAAGACCATTTTTTGTGGCCCGCTTTAAACAAAAGTTGGAAGAAGAAGAAGAATTCGTGACGTACTCTGCACGATACAAGGTATCAGAATCAGAATCATTTAATTACACAAGCTATCATAGTCCAAAAGGAAAAACTCAACTAAATGGCGCTTGGGCTTACAAACTAAAAGACGACAAAACAAAAACTTCAGCACTTGTTAAACACAGATGTGTAGATGTTCCTACGGCCCAAGCTGACTGCGAATCATATTTGACGGTGCAAAACGGATAAGTCAGCTACATTTTATTCGAGCAATATTTCGGCCCTTCTTGGCAAGGGTCCTCTTCAGGCTCAAACCGCTCAAGCTGGAAAATAAACTTGTGGAAAAACAATTTAAGATTCTTCCTTAAATATCTGCTTTTGAGAACTTCTTCTCTGAAAGTTGGTTGGGGTTAAAGCTGGTGCTGTGATTTTATTCTGGACTCGGCGACTGTTTTTGTTGTTCGATTGGGTCGTCGAAAGGGTAGAGATTCTTCTGCATTTTGGTTTTAGAGTCACCTGTCTCTTCTTCTTCTTTCCAGCTAAGATGGATACTTGTTGGCGGCATGTATGGGCGATTAGGAACTATCACCGAAGTACGGAACTAATCGCCCATACATGCCGCCAACAAGTATCCATCTTAGCTGGAAAGAAGAAGAAGAGACAGGCGACTCTAAAACCAAAATGCAGAAGAATCTCTACCCTTTCGACGACCCAATCGAACAACAAAAACAGTCGCCGAGTCCAGAATAAAATCACAGCACCAGCTTTAACCCCAACCAACTTTCAGAGAAGAAGTTCTCAAAAGCAGATATTTAAGGAAGAATCTTAAATTGTTTTTCCACAAGTTTATTTTCCAGCTTGAGCGGTTTGAGCCTGAAGAGGACCCTTGCCAAGAAGGGCCGAAATATTGCTCGAATAAAATGTAGCTGACTTATCCGTTTTGCACCGTCAAACAGATGTGTAATACGGAACGAACGTGTTTAAACACGATTTGTTCGTGTGGTAGGCGGTACCAGTTTTCTTTGTTTTTAGACTAGTGTCTACTCGATTCGACATGACTGGTGGTAGTATGGCCCTATGTTTGTCACTTCTTAGAAGGAATTGGCCAAATTTGCATAGCAAATTGAAACGACGCTCGTAAGGGACGGTAGTTGTAAGGTTGATAATGATCCATAATCAGTAAATGCTTCACACAATATTACTTTAACGGCTCTTTGCTGTATTGACTCAAGTTGATCACTTAAGTATCCTGTGTTATTGACCTGAAGTATTGGACCGGAAGACCCGGCGAAAATGTGTCACTCCGTTGATACGCTATCCACATAAGCGATTTTCATTGAAGAATGAACTTTTTCTTTCGGATTTGTGGTACCTCCATGTGCTTGTACCTCTATGCTTAAAATAGTTAGCAATTACAAAGGTAAAAGATTGCCTAAAATAAATCTTAAAGAGCCTTCTAATAACCGAACTTCAAGTAACCGAACCGAAGTCTAGCAGTTGACGAAGAGAGAGGTGTCTTGCCCAGAAAGAAGATTTCTGAAGTTCTCCAGAAGTGACCTTACAATCTTAACTGAACATTAGTAGCGTTTTCGCAGATACCATGGTATCTGATACCACTGTCTGAACTAATTTTCGCATACCGTGGTATACGATACCAAGGTCAACAGGCGTTTTTGCAGTTACCCTGGCATCTGGTCAGTTACCGTCGTAACTGATATCCAGACATCACGGTCCCGACAGCGGCAACTGGTCGTGGTTTCTGGACAATTCATCTCAATTTCATCATCACCAATAAGAAGCTTGAACTTTTGTCAAATTGGCGGGAGAGAAGTTTGGCACTTGTGATGTCACTGGATACTAGTATTTATTTTTGGGATGTCTTCTAAAAGGGCATATTCGGCAATTGTCTATTTTGCTAAGAAACCGCTGCATCGGATACCACGATAACTGCAAACACGACAAAATGCAAATCCAGTAACCGTGGTATCAGATACAATGGATACTTGCCTAACTGCAAACACGACAAAATGCAAATCCAGTCACCGTGGTATCAGATACAATGGTATCCAGGGGCGTCACGACTGGGGGGGGGGGAGGGGGACGCCCCCCCCCCCAATGATGTCGGTAAAAAAAATAACCGAGTCGGCGCGAAGCTCCGCGATTTTTCGTCACAACAGTTGATTTTTTTCATGAATACAGCCGGTTTTTCTGAAAATTGGTCAATTTTTCGTCAAACTAGTCTTTTTTCTGAAAATCAGTGGGTTTTTCTGAAAATCAGTCGTTTTTTTTCAAAACCGTCATTTTTTGTTGTTGAAAACAGTCTTTTTTTCTCTAGAAACAGTCGGTGAAAATTACCAGCCAGTCGGTAAACGGATCGTCCCCCCCCCCCCCCCCAACAATTTGGCTAGTGACGCCTCTGATGGTATCTGCAAAACGCAATTACTACCTGAGCTTCGCAACCAGCCACTGAAACTCACGTTTTTTAATCCAAATATCCCGCGTCGGGATGAATTCTGCCTTAGACGGGCCAGTAATGCACACTGTAAACGTCACTATTTGAGCTCAAGGTAAAAAAAAAACTAAAAAACTTTGCACATTGCACAGTCAAAATAATACAGTTTGTTCAAATCCAAGATTTAAAAATAAGCTAGCTTTTCAGTTAAACTTTAATCCTTGCAAATATTTTGAATGTCTTCTTTCGTTAATACTTTCTTTCTTGGTTGAGCTGTGTTGCTTTACAACACACAAATGTTTGATGTCTCATCTTGAGAATGCTATACAGTAGAGGGCGGGTTTGTATGAAGCAGAAGCGGAGCTTATGCTTGCGATTAACAAGTCCAGGTTTAGATATTTGGAGATTTCTAGAGATTTTTGGTCCGTGAATAAACTTGAATGCTTTTTTATCACAACTAGAGCTCTAGCTGAAAAACAAATAAGCACAGTCAAAATAATTCACTATTTTAAAATCCAAGGTATAAAAATAGGTATAAAAAATGGATTTAACAAGTGTCTCACTGACCCGGGGTACTCTGTAAATATATATTTCGCGACTCAACATTTTTGATCACTGTATAAACTTGAATATTTTTTATCACTATAGCCTTAAAGCTCTAGGAAAAAAAAAACTAGGCAAAGTCAAACTATTTCAGTGTATTAAAATCCAAGATATAACAAGAGCTACGAGCTCATATGGCACTTGTTACGAACGTGCACATGCGTGAACGTTCAAATTTGTGAACACAATGAGCAGGGTTTTGCAGCTCTTTCGTATTTCGTTGGAACCTATACTTAAGCTACGTGCACACACAGTTCGGTAATATTTCGCATGCGTTAAAAATTCGCTCCGTAAAAAGACAAATATTTTCTACTCATATCGGAACGAAATTATCGGATGGAATCCGCATGCGATGCGTCAAAATTCCGGAGACGCACCAGACTGCGAATTCGGACTATGTGTGCACGCATCGGGGAAGTGACTATTTCTAAAAAATTAATCTGGTCCGGTCCATCTCGAACACTCGACTATAAGCCTTCCCAAGATTTCCGGTTCCCCCCTTCAACTCCTCGCACTGCCACCGGATCCGGTCCGGATTTAAAATGGGGAATCTGAGACACGAAATCTTTCTATATATGTTTCATTAAAATCCGATCACCCGTTTGTAAGTTAAAAATATCTCACTTTTCCGGACTCCCCCTCCCTCCACCCCCCTCCGAGATGATAGGATCGAGAAACGACTATTCTCAAGTCATACTGTTTGGGTCCCTGACACGTCTGACAAGTTTCATCGTCCTAGCACATCAGGAAGTACAAAACTCAGGGGATCACTAGAAATCCGACCCCCCCCCCCCCCCAAATCCCAGATAGTGACCGGATGCGGTCCGGTTAAGTCAATGACTTATCTAGGACTCATGCTCATTCTCCCCACCAAGTTTCATCCCAATCCCTCCACTCCAAGCGTTTCCCAAGATTTCCGCCCCCCCCCCTCCACCTCCCCCCAGAGTCACCGGATCCGGTTCAGATTTTAATCGGACCGTCTGGGGCACGAGCTCTTTCCAAATATCAAATTTCATTAAGATCCGATCACCCGTTGGAAAATTATAAATTCCAAAATATTCCGCATTCCCCATCCCTCCGCTCCCCCCACGATATTCGGATCGGGAAAGTGACTATTTCCAACTTAATCATTTGGCTTCCCTGATATGCATGCCAAGTTTCATCGTCCTAGCTTATGTGGAAGTACCCGAACTAGCAAAACCAGGACCGACAGACCGACGGACGGACAGAAATTGCGATCGCTATATGGCACTTGGCCGAAGGGCAAGTGCCATAAAAATAGCTGGCTTTTGTCGAGAAGTGCCGCGAACTAGTCACAGACCGATCGCTGACGCCTTTATTTCGCGACTCAACATTTTTTGTTTCATGAGTAAGCTTGAATGTTTTTATAGCCTTTCCGATTGGCTAAGAGGCTTGATTGCCACTATTGCTGGAGGCTTCGGGCCTTCCACCGTCGTTGTTTACGGCGGTAAAACTGAACCTTATTTAGGGTTAAGTTGGACAAGCGTGGTAGTAAAAAAAAAACGCGTTTGATACAGATAATGGGAATCACTTACATTTGGGTCATCTGGTGTATCTACCACTATCACATGGAATTTCCTATTTTTGGCTGCCTTTCGCGTTTTTATAGCCTTTCCGATTGGCTAAGAGGCTTGATTGCCACTATTTCTGGAGGCTTCGGGCCTTCCACCGTCGTTGTTTACGGCGGTAAAACTGAACCTTATTTAGGGTTAAGTTGGACAAGCGTGGTAGTAAAAAAAAAACGCGTTTGATACAGATAATGGGAATCACTTACATTTGGGTCATCTGGTGTATCTACCACTATCACATGGAATTTCCTATTTTTGGCTGCCTTTCGCAGAAAAGCCGCAACGTACTTTGAGCTTCCAAATGTTAGAATCAACTCTTCAGACTGAATATGCTGAACAGATTTCTTAGCAATGGTTGCTTCACTGTAAATAGAAAATAATCAGTTATACACAGTTTGGTAGGTTATTCTCAAAAGAAAAAAAAAACATTTTTGGTTTGCCTAAGAAGCTGCCCAAGGAGGTGAACTATATCTGAAAACAACACCCTGAAACTGAGATCAGACGTCTACACATTACTCAGGCTGCGTTCGATTTGAGTCCTCCTTGTGTCGGTCTTGTTTTCTTGTTACTGCCTTGTCCCGGTTTAAAAGTTTAAAGTCGTTTTATTTAGCCTTGTCAGGTGAATGACTCCAGAGGCGTTACTAGCCAAAATGTTCGGGGAGGGGGGGGGGGGGGGGGGCAAGGAATTTACCGACTGGCTGGTAATTTTTACCGACTGTTTTTGCAGAAAAAACGACTGTTCTCAAGAAAAAAATGACAGTTTAGAAAAAAAGTCGACTGATTTTCAGAAAAACCGACTGTTTTCATGAAAACAATCAACTGACGAAAAATCGCGGACTCGGGTTATTTTTTACCGACTGGCCGACAAGATTGGGGGGGGGGGCATCCCCCCCCCAGTCGTGAGGCCCCTGAATGACTCAACGGACAAGCATCACAAATAAAACGCAGTCGAGAAATCTACCCGAGACAGGACCGAAACTTGCTCCAAGGTCATGTCATCATTCATGGCGTCCTTCCTGACAGGGCACTGACAATTGTCAGCTGACAGAAGAAATAAAACGGCATTAACCGGACAAGGCAGTTATATAAAACGGCATTTGGATGACAGGACCGAGACAAGGCTAAATCAAAACGCGGCTTCAGATTAGCTGCGTTTTTTTGCCGTCATCCAGTTAACCGACCTACAATATTTCCCACCATAGGCGTATTCTCGCCGTTCCCCGAGGACTCCTCGGAGAATCGAAGGGAACGGCGAGAATAGAGTGAGTCACTCCACGCGGACTCCGCGTACAGAAACAGCGAGAACAGGGGGAATGCTTCCAAAATGGATTTTTTTTGAAAAAAATTATGCAGTTGACGAAATTAGTCTGGATCCACTTTACTTTTTGTTTTGTTTATTCTGATTGTCTTTAATTAATGTTACATTGTACCAACACCAGCAAAAATTGATTCCCCTCCAAATCTGAAAGGGAGTCCTTTTTGATGATGGTGATGATAATCGGAGCATTCCCCGTCCGTGGTGACTCGCGAGAATACGGGGAGTGAGTACCCGGGACAAACAAAAACGCGGGGAGTTCTCAAGTGGAGTCCTCGGGGAACGGCGAGAAATTGCCTCATAAGTCGTTTTCTTCCTTCGGTTAACCGACCTAACTTTTTATAAGCTGTTTTTTTTTGCTCCGTTTGCCGGTCGGTTAACCGACCTGTGAACTGAGGCGGGAGCTCCGTCCAACCAACCTACGCTCTTGGTACGGCGCGAAATTTAAAAATTCTCATTGGAGAGATATGCGCCGGCGACGGGAAGACGCCATTTTTCTTATAGGCCGTTTTTTAGAGCTCAGTCGAACCGACCGGCGAGACGAAAAAACGGTCAATAGTGGCAAATAGGTAGGTTAACCGACCTATGGAGAAAAGGCAAAGAACCCAGCTGTTGCTAGTGGCGGGGCCAATACTTTATACGACTAAGTCCAAAACATGCCAATGAACCTTGGGAAGAATGAGAATTGTCGCCAGAACGATGTGTCGAACTCTGTGCCAACCAATCAACGGCGTTCGTTAGGGACAGCTGTGGTGACACTTCCTGCTCTTCCGCTAGGTACACGGCGGTCCTTCGTCGGCACGAAGAGTTAGTCATCAAGAGTATTATTGTGAGGGATGAGACCAGGTTTACAGCAGCCTACCGCGAAGAAATTCGGCAAAAATTCGAGCAGCAGCTTGACATTAAAGATGTAGAATAAAATAGAATTTTATCTTTCAAAAGCAGCTGTCACAACTTTACCACCGAATTGACCTTTTCGTCATAGAAAATAAATAAAATAACACTGTCAGTCTAATACAATTTTGTCATAGAAAAAAAACACTAAAAAGGACTAACTTATCGGTCACAACTCAACAAATGCTGGAACAAAACTCCTTCTATATCTTTCATGGAGAGGGGCCACGGGTGTTAGTTTGGGGATTCTCTGGGATTTCTCTCGCTGGGATCAACACGTATAGGAGGGAGGGAGAATAAAATATGAATTCTCTCCTATTTTTTTTTTTTTCTATAACACAATTTGTATTAAAGTTTAACTGAAAGCCATCTTATTTTTGTGTCATTTAATTAAATACACTGAATAATTTGGATTCTGCTAAGGGATTTTTTAATTTCCACTATCTGCTCTAGTTATGACGTTTAGAATATCTCCGGCCGTCCCCACAACCTAAATTCTACTATGAAGCGGGAAATTTTAATCTCAACACAAACGCGGCTTTTCAGTGGGCAGTGGTGAGCTTGGTGAAGACGGCTTAGTGCCTGAACAAAACGAAAATTACAAATCTTTCTGGTAAGGCATACAACAAAGATACAAGCGCATAGAGGTACAACAAATCACACGGAAATTCCACTATTTGAAAATCGATCATTCGTGAATAGCAGAACAACGAAGTAACGCATTTTCAGCGGGTCTTCAAGCCAATTTGAGTGAATAAGTGATGGGTAACTAAATTGTCCTATCCCAGCCCTTTTCAGTTAAACTTTAATAAATAATGTGCAAAAACTCAAAATTATCAAAATTATTTTGTGTATTCTAATGTGTAGGTGGTCAGTCAAGCAAAGAAATACTTCTTAAAAAACCTGGAACTTACAGCATTTATTAATTTTCATGTAATTCTATAGAATAGCTTAAGCTGTTGTTCAAATTTCGTTCTCAGACTTTTGAAGATACCAGTTTTGCCACCAGGGGCGTCGCAAGTGCATTTTCGTTGGGGGGGGGGGAGGGATGCAGAGCCAAAATTTTACCGAATCTCTCAAAAACTTTACCGAATCCTAGAAACTGAAAATTCGAGCTTTGAATTCTGGAACAGAAAGGATTACATAGTGTCAGGGTCGTCGTGTTCTACTCGCAGAAGTAGAACACCGCTCTCGCGTACGCATCGCCTTGACGCTGACATATATATATATCACCGCCGGAGCCCTGCATCTTCAGACTAGATCAGATTCGCGTATGCTATACATCTATTTGTAAACACTAGTGCAATACAATATTTTATTCATTTGTACCGCCGTCAGTTACTGCATAGACAGCCTTACCACTCTACGTCTTCCCTTACCACTCCCAACTTGACACATGGTGTTATGGAGACATCCCATAGCACTTTGCTCTACAATAGTCCTCCTAGTTATTCCCTCCCTCAATCGCCCACTTTTCTATATATCTCTTCGGTTTTCATCACCATCATTAATTTCCCGACATCGTGACAATAGGTCACTCGGTCTTTATCCGCTAGCTCCAGTTAGCTGCTGGCTAATCCGAGGTCAGGCTTTGATCCATTTCATTCTAAGTATTCTGGTTACGGAATGAGTCCGCAGCCAGAACAGTTCTCTTTGATTCTTGGTCCAAGCAGGACCTCTCTGTATTATAATTTATGGTCAGGACCAGTTTATATATTTAGTTAGGGACCCATTAGTGCTGTATTATTTATGTCTACTCTTGTACATGATTTGCCGTACGAGTAAACTGATATCCGTTATGGTCCATCTCGGCTAGTAGGCCTCGGGCTTGACTGGATATGTGAATTCCAGCTTCGCTAGGATGTGTGAACCAGCTTGATTAGGGATTTCTGGATTGACTGCGGCTGAGCTATAGAATTCCCTGAGACTTTCCCTTGTCTCTTTTGTCCGGTTTCCTGACTGGTCCTGGGGCTAGTGGGCACCTACGGTGTCAGAATGTCTTCAGCCCGCACCCCAGGAACCATTAACTTCATTAAACCTCGCCTCCACTCGTCCATCCTCACAACAATGGTATCTAACCATCTCCACAACAATGGTATCATAAGTGGGATATTGGAGTTTTTCCCCACTCCATCCTTCACAACAATGGGAAGAGATAGGAAGATTAAAGGGCGGAATGAAGGACGATAAGCCAACTATTAGGCGGCGTTTTGGCTAAGCCCACTTGAAGAATATGTTGTCGGGGACGATTGCAGTAGCAGCTTCTATTTATTATACCCAATGGAAAATTAAACTGAGCGCCGCCGAAAATTTACGAAATCCATTTTTTTTCCTGTAGGCTAAGCTAAAATTTAACTGCTTCTCATACAAATTCTATCATTTACCGTTGATTAAATACCGAGGCTCTAAGAAGTTCCAGAAACCGGATGGAGAGACGTTCCGGCAGCAGCAGCAGCGACTGTGGTCTAGTCAATACTACCCATGATCACACAAAGTGAGGACCGCAGGCGAGCATTATTTTAAGTTACCTTTTTACTGCCAAATTCAACTACTTCCATCCAGATTCTAGCTTTTAATATTTCGCAAATCCCTATCCTAAAACTGGCTTAAAACCCCAGTCAAGTGATGCGCCCTTCCATAAAACATAAAATATTACGAAACGCACCAAAGGCGGAATTTTCGAAACATTTATGATTACATCTTCTTTTTAGGATTCAAAATAAAAGTATTATTATCGATGAAATCATAGATTAGTCCCTTTGTCTGCGACCAGTGCTTCACTCGACCTCTTCTGAGTTTCCAGGTTCGTGGTAACTCCTGAATCCTGGCAACTACAACGGATAAATTACCGAATCCCAATCATGATACCGAATACTTTTGGACCGATAGCTTATTCGGGATTCTGTGTATCTACCGAATCTCTACAAAATATACCGAATAGTTCTGGCATCTAAAAATTACCAATAATTTCAGTAAATTCTCTGACCAAACTCTCGATAACTACCGATACTGGCAATTATACCGAATCCCGATCGTTATACCGAATAGATTTGTACCGTTAGCCTATTTGGGATTATGTATAGCTACCGAATCCCCGTAAACCTACCGAATAGTTCTTCTGTCGAAAAAATACCTAAAATTTTACCGAATCTCAATAAGTTGTGGAGGGGTGCTGCACCCTCCCCCCACACCCGCCCCTGGCTACCACTAGCTAATATGTGTCGGAGCACAGTAGGTAAAAACTTAAATAGTGGTTATACTTAAAACGGTTCAAATGATCTCTGTAGGAATAACGTTGTACGTAGAAAGTGTTGGAACATTATACAAAAACTCCTGATTCTGCATATCCTACGCCAAATATTGGGTCTATCTGACATCTTGAGAATCCCATGTCAAATGCTGGCATGACCAAGTAAAATGATTTGAGTGAAGCTCAGAAATTAACCAAATCAGAATTCCTTTGTAGTGAAGTAGGTCAGGGTTAGGGTACCTACATGTATCCAGCATTTGACATAGGATATCAATGACAGATATACCGAATGACAGGAATACCTAGTGTTTGGTATAGGGTATAAAAAAAATCAGGGTTTTGGGTTACAGTGGGTTGGAACACACCCAATATATGAACGACCTAAGTTCGATACCTATGAATAATATCATCTTTCAGGCTCTGTACTGCTTCCAATAGTCGATCCTTCAACTCAGGGATCTCAGTGTTGTAGTCCCCATCTCTCCCACCTGTGAGCATCACAAAGCTATGAAGGCTTCTTGGCTCATTGGGCTTTTTACAACAGTCTCTGTACTCATCTTTGACAATCTTGATAACTCTCCGCAGAATGTTATCTTTCCATGGGTCTTCAGGGGATGAAAACTTGTCACGATGGGCTTGAAGCTGCTGGATTAGGTCTCTGAAAAAGTAGGTCAACATGGTATAGTCACAGTGGTTCCCAACCTTTTCCGTATCGCTTACCCCGAATTAAGGTTCAAAATGGTTGCGTACCCCTTTCTGAAGAATCATTGTTCTATTATTTTACTAAGAGCTGTCCAGATCGGAAGAGCAAAAAGACGTCATTTATTGTCATAAATGGTAAGCAATTAGTGTGTAAAAATATATATAAATAAAAGGGATACTTGAGGCTGCAAGGCTGTCAATTTCATTCTCGTCCATAAACTGGTCAAGGATCAAAAAGACAGTTGCGCTGTTTATTTGGAACTTCGTATGACCAAAACTCTAATTTCTTGACGAAAGCACACATTTTCGAATTCAGAGATTTGGGACTTTCGCGTACCCATTACGAGGGTCTCACGTACCCCTTTGGGTACGCGTACCCCCAGTTGGAAACCACTGGTATAGTCAACACTAGTTTCAAATTTACACACTTGTTCCAAATTTACATTTCATTTATCCGACCAAATTTAGAATATGGAGCCCCTGTTTGGCATTTTGGCCTCACGGTCGAACAGACCGCCAGAATTGAAAAGATTAAAAAAAGAGCTCTTATCATAGCGTCAAAGGTGGCCGAGAGGTCCTATGAAGAGTTACTACGTAAATTCGAAATTACCTCCTTACATGAACGAAGGCTGAAACTCTGCATGGAGTTTGGTGTCAAATCTCTGAATCACCCGATCCACAAAAATATTTTCCCTTCTGAAAAGCTGTCAAAAAGGCTCCCTCGCAAGGCAGCTACTACGGTTGAAAAGTTGCAGCCGATTAAATGTGCCCACCAGAGGTTTGCAAAGAGTTTTGTCCCTTCTTTTTTAAAGTTGTATAACGAAGCATAAGCTGAGCTGCTAGTTTAAATTTATCATGTTATTTATGACCGTTTTAGCCGTATATGCGTAGGCCTATTATGTGTGTGTTCATTTATGTACATGACTATACCGAACAAATTTGGCGTGAGCCATGATCAGTTTTTGGCGAATAAAAAGATTTATCTATCTATCTATCTATCTATCTTTTGTGAGCAGTGCGTGTTGTTGAGTGTGTAGTGCCTTCTGCTTGTTGCCCAATCCTGCATTTTGCATTAGTTTATGATGTTAGCTCTATGAATCCCTCTAAATCCTGACACGCTATCCAAGGGTTGCCACGTCTGTCTCGCGTCAGTTTTATCAAATTATGTACAAGTATTTATCTCAAATTTTCCCCATGAATTACACTGCTCAATTTATGGCTGGACTTGGACTTACTACAGTAGAGTCTTCAGACTCCGGCATTGCATAGTGCCATATCCGAACTTCCACTACTAATGAAAACTGGAATATGACATAAACGTTGTATGTCATCCGTGTTAATCACAACAGAGCCTGCAAAGTATGGAAATACACAAATGACGAAATCTTAGAAGTAAATAACCAAGAATGACAGGGGAATGACAATAAGGGCAGTGTATATCGTTTCCCGGATATGGAACTGATAAATCAAGTACTAAAAGTATTCGACCGGGCGAGTATGCTGCCACACAGGAGCTAATAGTACTCGACCAGTCGAGTAGAAAGGGTTATGGGAGCTTGTCAGGGGTGGCCCGAAGCACTCAGGCCAGGGGGGATGAGACCCCTCATTTCAACGACTCCTGGATCGCAATATACGACTCTCACGTACCGACATAAATGAACTATTGCCACTTCGCGGCAACGGCGCACATTCCCCGTCAACAAATAATACAGCCGGTGTAAAACTAGCTGCAGTGCATCAGCTGAAATTATCCTTGTAAACAAAATTTGTTAATACATACTTTCGCTAAAGAGTAAAGCTTCCAACGCCTGTATCCTGGGCAAATTAAAGCAAGCGCCGCAGGCGAAAAGTTTTTTAATCTGCCTTTGTCTGGCAAGATTTAACTACTTTCCGTAGGGTACTCTAGCCTTTAATGTGTTTCAAATCTAAAAAATTCCTAGCCTAATCGTCAAGTAAATGACACACAGTTCTTCTAAATAGAAAATACTACGCAATGCGCCACAGGCAAAACTTTGTGAAACGCCGATGAGCAGAGCGTCTTTTTGCGATCCCATTGAAAAGGAAAGAATAACTATGAAATCACAAATCTTTCCGTCGAAAACAGTGACAAAATAGTGGCCATGGAAAACAAAATAGATACTAAGTAGATTTGTTCCGAATTGATAACAGAAAAGGTGATTTTCACGTTAGATACACGCTACTCGAAACAAACGAGGAAAAAGTTGGCCATTGCATATAAAAAAAAAAAAAATCCGGATTTACGGACGTTAACGCCGAAAGTAAAGGCCGAGGAGCAGAGCGTCTTTTTGCGAACCCAATGAAAAGTAAACAATAGCTATAAAATAACAAATCTGTTCGTCGAAAAAAGTGACAAAATATTGGCCGTCGAAAACAAAGTAGATTTGTTCCGAATTTATAGCAAAAAGAGTAATTTTCACGTTAAAAACACGCTTACTCAGAAACAAAACGAGGTAAGCAGGTTTGCCAGTGCATTTAAAAAAAAAATCAGATTTACGAACGTAACAAACTTTTGGTCTTTACCCGACAGGAGTTTACAGATTCGGACATGACTTTTTATATTTAAGAAGACGACAAGACTTAAGTTGAGATTTTTTCGGGTATAGTTTAACTGTAGTTTTGATGTACTTTTGTTTCATTATGAAAGTACAGTTTACCGTTTTATTTGTCCATTCGACACACTATACTTTCATGACGAAAACAAAGTACGTCAAACTACAGTGAATCCAAAAAACTGCAACTTTAAAGTGGTTTGCAGAATCTGATTGCTTCTGTGTAAAACAAACCCCGATTCGTTGACGAAACAAATTTCGTCTTTCGCCAAATAGGAACAGTATATCTTTCCAAAATGCGCAAATTCAAGCAAATCTGAAAGGTTTCTATCTGCCTCAATCTTCATCTGCGACCACGCCACCCAATTAGGTCCGAGTCTCAGTACGCGACAGAAGATGCCATACACAGCCACTGAAGAACGATAAGTTCGCTTCACAATAACTTAAAATAAAAGATATCATTTTCGAGTTGTATGAGTGTCCTGATATTTTCATATGGTAGGCTGTGGAATTCTACGAAGGCTTTCCAGAGGTGCTTTAACACTAGCATAGATGCCAACAATTTACCTCCCGACTAGAATGAGGTATTCCAACGTCTGCAGAACCTGGGAAAGGAATTTCATATGTATATAAAAATCTTCCTTGTCCTTTTCAAGAATTGTAGCCACCTCAACCTCGCTTTGTAATCGAAATTTGTCTACTGCTCTGGGCATACCTGGTTCGCGGGTCTCCTGTCATTTGAATTCTGATTCATTCTGACCATCAATCTATGCACATAGCCTTTTCTCTCGCTTTTGGTCTATAAAGTATATTAATGTTATCCAGTCAGACTTCACTTTAAAAACTAACCCTATTTTCATTTTGACCTTTGACAGGCTAAAATCTGAAAGACCTAAGTGAGGCACATACAAATCACATGGGAGTAGAACAGGTAGCCGAATTGCCCCCACCACGAATCATGTCTTCGACCTATCCGGGTTGTGAAACCTGGTTTAAACGACTCGGCTAAAGACGAGTCTACGACTGTAGCTGGGCAGAGCAAAAACTAACAATTTTTTTTTAAACGACTCGAGTTTTTTTTTATTAAAATGAATGTCTGGGACCTCGGCGAGGTCAAAATAAACGACTGGTGCGACTTAGCAAAAGGCAGGGGGGGGGGGGGGGGGTGAATCACCCCCCTTTACTCCCCCCCTTCGGGCCACCCCTGGAGCTACGAGTACTCGACCAGTCAAGGCATCGAACCTCCAGTCGCTGGTCGAGTACTCGTGTCTTGGGAAGCTAGAGTACTCGACTATTTGGAACTTGGAGTCAGAAAGTAACAGGTCAAGTAATTACTACCATAGGAGCTCTTTCCTCGACCATACAAATGAAATCCATAAAGTTGTAAGGTCGAGTTACCAGCCCCCCATGGACTAATAGTACTCGTACTCGAGTATTTGACGTCCCACCCCACCATCTATTTGTACTCGAGCAAAACGAGAATCCACCAAGCACAAGAACATTACAATTTCTCGCCGAGATCACTTTCCACTTGTAGGGTGAATGCACTTTCCACACCACGATTTATTAGGTTGAGTACTAATAGCTAGCACATCCATCAGCAATCTACCTCCAATTTTTATACTAGGTTGAGTACGTATAACTGCTGAAACGTGAAAAGACGCTGAGACTGAGATACTTGACCTATTAATGTCCCATTTATTAGGCCAAGTACTAACAGCCGTCACCGCCCTGAATACTTGGCCTCCTATTAGTAATATTAGGTTGAAACAGCGGCTAGGGCGTCCAGTACTAGATCTACCAATCCTCCTTCGTCGAACATTTTTAGCCGTCACCATCCTGAATATCTGACCTCCTATTAGTAATATTAGGTCGAGTAAGGACAGCTGCTAGGCTATCAAGTACTCGACCAACCAATCCTCCTTTCATAGGTCTAGTATTTTTAGCAGTAATCACCCTGAATACTTGATCTCCTATTAGTAATATTAGGTCGAGTAGGAACAGGGGCTAGGGCGTCAAGTACTCGACCTACCAATTATCTTTCAACAGGTTGAGTCCTTTTAGTCGTCATCACCCTGAATACTTGAACTCTTATTCGTAATACTAGGTAGAGTAGGATTAGATCCTGGCACGTCAAATACTCAACCCATCTATCCTCTTTTTTAGATCGAGTAGCCTACTAATAGCTGCCATTGCTGTGGACACTTGACCTACTTAACCATTTATATGGTCAAGTACTATCCATCCCTGGGAGGTTGGTTACTCGACCTTACAACTTTACGGATTTCATATGTATGGTCGAGGAAAGATAGCTCCTATGGTAGTAATTACTCAGCCTGTTCCTTTCTGACTCCAAGTTCCATATAGTCAGGTACTTATAGCTTCCCAAGACACAAGTACGCGACCAGTCTAGTGATAAGAGCACCTGGTGGTTATATTCCTTGACTGGTCAAGTACTAATATCTCCAATAACCCTTGTTACTCGAATGGTTGAGTACTTTTAGCATTTGCGGTATCATTTCCAGGTCCAGAAATGATAGAAACTGCCGACAATAAGAGCAAACACTGATGGCACTAATCTACAAGACACCTTGCTATTTTTGCCATCCACATATTTGCACCACCCCTAGTAATCTTGTGTAACTAGAGACTAACCCCTGGTTCACACTGCTACAATTTCGCGAATTGCGTCATGCAAAATACAACACAAATCACAAACAACACAGAACTTTGCGTTTTGTCGCAGTGTCAGATGCATTGAAATATTTCAACTGATCCGACGCAACACATGCGGTTCTTGAGGGAAAGAAAAGAAAAAAACAAAGACTAGTTAATTTTCAAGACTAAAAATTGCTCTACCTTGATCTGACTGTAATTCTAGGGTGGCTGAATGAAAAATATCTTCTGAATAAACTTGTATAAACCTGTTTTGAACAAGATGACATATGGGGTTTGACTGAAAATTTCCTTATGATGGGTTGTATTCAGATGGGTTCAAGGGGGGTTTCTTTGTCATTCTGCAGATAATCTCTATGAAAGATTTCGTTTTCCATTTGCACCTGCGTGGTACTGGGAAGGTTCATGCAATTCTGTCGCACGTCGGAACATCAAAGAAAAAATTGTGTTGCATACGAAGCAGCAGTGTGAACCAAGGGTAAATCATAATGATCGAGTGTGGTGCATCAAAATACATCCATCCTGACCAAGTTAATTAATATCAAATGATATCAATTAACTAGATATCACAGGTGCAAATACATGGGACAAAAAAGAATTTGGCAACGCTGCAACTTTGTTCAACAAAAACAGATAAAATGTTAAGATGCAGAGGATAATTAGAAATTTCAATCAAAGCCCAGTTTCACACATTTGTTAAATTTAGGGGTTGGAAAGAAATGGTGGAATTGCATGCATATATTTATTCACGGAAGATTAAAGGGGACCGGTGCAATCTGGGTGCAATTAGCAAGGTGTCCTGTACCCTGAAGAAAAAAAAAGATAACTGCTGATCAGTCAAAACCCGGTAAAATTCCTTTGAGGTTTCTTAAGCAGTTTTCAAGTAGGTCAGAGTGTTTTAAATTTCAGGTATGGTAGGCTACCATTTAGCTGAAACATATACCATTTGAAGTTAAAAAAAAGTTCGCACATATTCGCATGTAAAAGAGGGTGCATACAAGTTTTATTCAATTACCCTGCAGTTATCCAGCCAGAGCTAGCCACTACATTCGCCATCAGATCATCAACTAAAAGACATGCGCCGTCCATTTCCAAGTTTTTGCCAATCGGAAAAATACAGCCATAGAGATCATGGAGAATTTCGTCATCCGCTTCCAAAGTAGGGTTTTCGCGCGCTGGAAAGCAAAGTCGGAATCACTTTCCAATGGTTTTCGCTTGTTTTCGCGCTACTTCGGAAACTTGCCGGACTTTCCAACCCAGTTTTCGCGCTGCGGATTCCACGAGGTTAGTGGAAAGCTCCGCGTTGGCTCCCCGGAACGTTGAATGTTTCGGCGGAAATTTCAAAGGTGTGGAGAAAAAATAGTGCAAAGGCGTGTTCTCGCCGTTCCCCGAGGACTCCGCTTGAGGAGTCCCCGCGTTTTTGTTTGTCCAGGCTACTCACTCCCCGTATTTTCACGAGTCCCTACGGACGGGGAATGCTCCGATCATCATCACCATCGTCAAAAAGGACTTCCTTTCAGATTCGGAGGGGAATTAATTTTTGCTGTTTTAGGCAGGGGCGTCCCGAGGGGGGGTGTGGGGAAGGTGCTGCACCCCCCCCCCCCCCAGAAAGACTTTTGGAAAAAAATCCGGTAAATTTTGACTGGTGCGGCGAAGCCGCGCCAGTCAAAATTTGTCAAATTCACCTGAACTTGATAATTTTTAGGGAATCTACCGGATTATTGCTTCGGGAACCTACCGGATTTTGCTCAAGGAATCTACGTTAAATCTTTCACAAGGAATCTACCGGAACTTGTCTCAGGGAATCAACCGGAATTTACTCCTCGGAATCTATAAAATTCGGCTCAGGGAATTTACCGGAATTTGTGCGAAATCTTTCACAAGGAATCTACCGGAACTTATCTCAGGGGATCTACCGGATTTTGCTCATGGAATGTACGCTGAATCTTTCACAAGGAATCTACCAGAATTTGCCTCAGGGAATCTACCGGATTTCACCCCACGGATTCTTCGACAATTTGGCTCAGTGAATATACCGGAATTTGTTCGATATCTTTCACAAGGAATCTAACGGAACTTGTCTCAGGGAATCTACCGGAATTTACTCCTCGGAATCTACGAAATTCGGCTCAGGGAATCTACCGGAGTTTGTGCGAAATCTTTGACAAGGAATCTACCGGAACTTGTCTCAGGGATCTGCCGGAATTCACCCACGAAATCTACCAGAATTCGGCTCAGGGAGCCTACCGGATTTTGTTCATGGAATCTACACTAAATCTTTCACAAGGACTCTACCGGAACTTGTCCTAGGGAATTTACCGGAATCAACTCCTCGGAATCTATGAGATTCGGCTCAGGGAATCTACTCAGGGAATAAAGTCTTTCACAAAGAATCTACCGGAACTGTGTCTCAGGGAATCTACCGGAATTTACCCCACAGAATCTACCGGAATTCGGCTGAATCTGAATCCAAAAAGCGTCGACAGCTTTCTCGACTCCTTTCCGGTGATACCGGTGAACCAAGAAGATTTCAACAAGAGCTGTAAGCTCATATGGCACTTGCAACTGTAAGTAGTAGGTAAGGGCTCTGTCAGATTGAACGGATACCTGATATGCCTCCCAAGTTTCGTCGCGAAAATCCCCAAAACTGACATCACAGGAATTCCGGAAAACTCCTCTCCACCCCCAAGGGTCCGGATCCAGTGAAATTGTGTAAACGATTTATCTGGGGCAGATGCTTGTTCTTCCCAGCAAGTTTCACTCCGATCTCTCCATTCTAACCGTTTCTCGAGATTTCCGGTCTCCCCCCCCCCCGACGCCCCCATAGCTACCGAACCCGATTCGGACTTCAAATGGGACATCAGAAATACGTCCTTTATTCAGTTATCAAGTTTCATTCCAATCCGATCACCCGTTCAAAAGTTACACGCTGCTCAATTTTCCAGATTCCCTCGCCTTCACCCCCCCCCCCCGGATGATCGGATCAGGAAACTGATTATTTTTTAGTTAGTTTGGTCGGGTCCCTGGTATGCCTGGTATCGTCCTAGCACATCTGGAAGTACCCTTACTCAAAAAAGTGTGACAAACTGCCCCAAATTTCCCAGATTCCCCCGCCCTCCACTTCCCCGTCGATGGTCGGATCGGGAAACTGATTATTTCCAGGTTAGTTTGCTCCGGTCCCTGATAAGCCTGCAAAGTTTCATCGTCCTACCACATCTGGAAGTACCTTAACTCGAAAAAGTGTGACAAAAAAACCAGACATAAAGACAGACGGAATTGCGATCGATATATGGCACTTTAGCCAGAAGCTGCAAGTGCAATAAAAACGAACTAGCCTTGTTTCGACATGATGTAGAAAGTCGCCAGGAGAGCCTCGAAACAAACACAAAGTTTGAAGATATATTCGAGGTCTCTCGTCAACTGAAATACGTGTGACATAACAGTATTCTAGACTTTCTGCAGAGATTGTCCCTACGGAGAAATTCCGGTAAAACCTCGAAAAATTCCGGTAAAACCTCGAAAAATCCCGGTAAAATTCTGAAGCTGGTTGTAGGTGCAATGTAAAATTAATTAAAAACAATCAGAATAAACAAAACCAAAAATAAAGTGGATCCAGACTGATTTCGTCAACTGCATATTTTTTTTCGAACAAAATCCATTTCGGAAGCATTCTCCGTGTTCTCGCCGTTCCTGTACGCGGAGTCTGCGTGGAGTGACTCCCTCTATTCTCGCCGTCCCCTTCGATTCCCCGAGGACTCCTCGGGAACGGCGATAATACGCCTCAAGTGTCACTAATAACTGACTAACAAATAAAAAAAAATAGCAATCGTAAATAAGATGACTTTGATGGAATATATGAGAATCAAAGAACCGTTTAAGTGAACCCTATTTCTTCGAAAAAGATTCTACAGAGTTTTCTCGGCGATATCAGCTTTTCATGCGTTGTCGCGATCAGTCCAGCAGGAAAGTGGAAAGTTATTTCTGGAATCGCTTTGCGATGCGTTTCGCTCGTCGGAAAGCGATTCCGAGATCTCGCGGAAACCCTCCTCAAGTCCTGCCCACTTCCGTTTCTAGTTCAAGTCCTTGAACAAATAAAATATCCAGAACTGATCCAGCAAAAATCTTAACTTTTCCAGAAATTGCCTAACAAGCGAGGGGTTGCCACTTCCTAGCTCATGCCGTACACCCTTTTCCGGCACCAGCGGTGCCGGCCATAAATCAGAAGATTCATCTTTCAGACGCTTCTAAATATGCTTATAATGTTCTAACACTTGGCAACCGGTGATTGCTGGTGTCAGCCAGTGCCGGCACCGGCTGAGAACCGCGGCGCTGGACACTTGCTGTACAATGAAAGTGAGAGTGGGCAGCCCGTCGCTAACAAGAGCTGGTGTCGATATTCTCCAGTTCGAGTTTAAGACGAGTCCGAGACCAAAGAAACGGAACCATGGAAACAAGAACAAAGGTTTCGATGGGATCCCAAAAATGTCATATTTTATCCAGAGAATTGGGTCTTATAGATACTCGGTCTTCGACCTTCCTGATGTCCTTCAACAGACTGAAAAAAAGATTGTAGTCATCCATGGAGCTCCAGTATTTTTTTGAATTATTTTTTGAATTATTGTTGCTTTGAATTATTTTGGTTATCGTTGTTGTGTTCCTGTCTTTTTATTTTTTGCCATACTCCGTCTCAATCTAGACGGGTTACAAATAAAATTCAATTCAATTCTATTTAGAAATTCACTTGCCAGCAAAACCCTTAAGGCGAAAATGATCATGGGCCCTTGGGAATCATGAATATATGTCGTATGGTTACAGTAATTTTTTTTTTACTTTTCGGTTAAGAAACGCGCTGTAAGGGTGCTAACAAATAGGTTTTGAGCAAAACCTTTGCGTTAAAATGTATACTTTGCTTAAAAGTATTTTCTGTACTTTGTTGTTAGGTTTAGTACTTTGAGGTTAGGATTAGTACTTTCAGGGACGGTCGGATCCGAGAAGTGACAATTTCTAAGCCTATTTTGTCAAGTTTCAAATGTGCAAGCCAAGTTTCATCGCCCTAGCACATCTGGAAGTACCTTAATCTGCGATCACAGGAATCCCCCCCCCCCCCCCAATTCCCATCATAGTGCCCGAACCCGGTCCGATTTTGTCACTGATGTCTCTAGTTCTTCTCCTTGTTCTTCCCACCAAGTTTCATCCTAATCGCTCCACTCTAAGCGTGTGTCACAAGATTTCTGCCCCCCCCCCCCACATTCATCGGATCCGGTCCGAACCTAAAATGGGACATTCGAGACACGAGATCTTTCCAAATATCAAGTTTTAAGATCTGACCACTCGTTCAAAAGTTACCCATACCTCAAGATTCCCGATTCCAACTCCCGCCACTCCCCCATGATGGTTGGGTTGGGGAACTGACTATATCTAAGCCAATCATGACAAGTCTCCAATGTTCAAGCCAAGTGTCATCGTTCTAGCACATCGGAAATTCCTTAACTCGCGATAACCGGAATTCCGGACTCCCCCCTCTAACTCCCCCGACATTGCCCAAATCCGATCCGGTTCTCACTGACATATCTAGTTCTTGTGCTTGTCCCCCCCCCCCATTCATCGGATCCGGTCCGACTTTAAATGGGTCATCCGAGACACGAGGTCTTTCCAAGTATCAAGTTTCGTTAAGATCCCACCACCCGTTCCAAAGTTATACATTCCTCAAGATTCCGGATTCCCCCCTCCCTCCACTCCCCCACGGTGGTCGGATCGGGAATTTGACTATTTCCAGGTTATTCTGGTCGGGCCCCTGACTTGCCTGCCAAGTTTCATTGTCTTAGCCCACCTGGAAGTAATTTAACTCCGTATCACCGGAACTCGGGACCACCCCTCCTACTCCCCCCAAAGTACAAGAATCCGGTCCGGTTCTGTCAATGATGTACCTAGGGCTCGTGCTTGCTCCTCTCACCAAGTTGCATTCCGGTTCCCCCCTCCGACCCCCCCCCCCCCCACTCTCATCGGATTCGGTCTGGACTTGGCCATCTTTCCAATTATCAAGTTTCATTAAGATCCGATTACCCGTTCGAAAGTTATACATGTCACTGAATTTCGGATTCCGGCTCCCCTCTCTCCCCCCCACGATGGTCGGATCGGGCAAGTGACTATTTCCAAGTTAGTTTGGTCGGGTCCCTAATTTGACTGCCAAGTTTCATCGTCCTAGCACATCTGGTACCCTAACTCGCAAATACCAGACGGACTGACCAACCGACGGAAAATGGATCGGTATACGGCACTTGGCCGGAAAGCAAGTGTCATAAAAAGTGGAACGCAAGTACAAGAATCAGAAGTTTGAATAAAATGTCTCAACCCATTCTTAAGTAATCATGCTAACGGACCGACAAACTGATGGGCGGCTAGAATAACTTTGCTAAATTGTGGCATCTCGTCACTCCTGTTTTGGGATCCCTAGACGCAGTTAGGACATGCCAGCTGTCATCTAGGACTTAAAACGTCCAAGTTTTTCAAAAAACTGCTTGAGCATATAGCCGCTAGAGCGCTCGAGAGCATACGACTGCGACGCTTGCCTCCCACGCGGTCGTCACTTGAATTTCGTGCCATTCGTCAAACATTGTTCAGATAATTCAGATTTCTCGTTTCAGTTGCATTTTGACAGTTGATGAGGAAAGAAAGTGATATTTGGGGGTTTGAATAGGCGAGGATAACGAACGTGCTGAGTTAAAACTCGATTTGTGGGGTGGAAGCTTAATTTGTACAGTAGACAGCTTGTTTTAGGGGTTTCTTCGAAAGTCGGAACAGAAATGTGCTGGAATACGCGCGTTAAGAAAAGCTGAAAGTGAAGACAGGGCAAGTGCTGGTGCCGGAACTAGGTTGACTGAATTAGAATTTGTGGTGGATCACCTAATTATCCGTAAGTTACTTAAACCTAGGATATCTTGTGTAGCAATTAGATTGCAGATGCAGATTGCAGGGGTGATGCAGATGTGTTGTAGATCTGTTTTTTTGATGAGTTGTTTTTTAGATTGAGAGCTCGCGGGCGTCAATCTTATCGTATCTGCACGTCAGTACCCGTGAAAATTCTACAAAGTAGGGGCAACGCTTTTTCTTAGCTTCTTCTAGTATTTCCCTCTATGGTCGTACAGTAGAGGTATGCTTATGTGAACGTTTGTTGACAGTGGACTTAGCCATTTTCAGGCACTTGCTGTGTCAAAAGCTAACTACCAGTTAGCCAAAGTAGGTAATTAGGGGCATCTGAAAACACCTGTATAGGTATTTTGGATCTTCATTTTACCATTTAGCCCAAAACTGCACTGTTAGCATTAAAGGACCTGTCTTACCTAGAATACTAACGCAACCTACTACCATAATCACTCCTTCTGTTTCTAAACCCGGAGACCCCAATTTCGTACGGTACATTCTAACCCTCTAACAAAACCACGCTGATTTTCTCACTTGCCGTGTTTTGCTACCTTCGATGTGTATCACGCTGTCGACGGTTGTCTGCGAGAAGTTTTTCCATCAGAAAAACCGGTTACGGCATGTAAATTGTTTCCCTGTTTTCCCGATAAGTCAACGGGTCTCGGAGCCAAAACCGTGGGTTATTTGTTGAAACCAAAGCCTAGTTTTAAAGTATTCAAGTATTTTAAGATACTGTAAGCGACTGTAAGTTGAAGACTAAATAGTACGAGGGGTCCTTTAAAGTAACTGTTCACATAAGCATACCTCTAATGTAGCAGATTAGTGTTTGTGACTTTGTGTTACAACTGTAGAGGGGTCTTGCAACGCAGCATATGAAGATAGCCTACTTTGTTTTAGTTTTTAATGCTTTATTCATTTAATTTTTTTTTCTCGGAAGACATAAGCAGGGTTTTCGCGTAAGGAGGGTTTTTGCCTCTATGGTCGTAGCAGATTAGTGTTTGTGACAAATATTCTTTGAGCCCAAGCTGACTTGGAAACATTTATTCAAACAATGTTTACAACAGATACGTCAGCTACGATTCTTGATCAGCGATATTTCGGCCCTTCTTGGCAAGAGTCCTCGTCAGGCTGTGAATCCTCTGGGTCAACGTCGGGGAAGGAAACAAACCTGTAAACTCTTCTTGCCAAGAAGGGCCGAAATATCGCTGATGAAGAATCGTAGCTGACGTATCCGTTGTAAACATTGTTTGAATAAGTGTTTGTGACTTTGTGTTACAACTGTATGGGGGTCTTTCAATGCAGCATATGATGATACTTTGTTTTAATTTTTAATGCTTCATTCATTTATAGTTTTTTTTCTCGGAAGACGTAAGGAGGGTTTTCCCGAGCTGGAAAGCAAAGTTGGAATCACTTTCCAACGGTTTTCGGGCTGCTTTGGAAATTTGCTGGACTTTCCGGACCGGTAAAATATTTGCAGGCCAAAAAAAAAAAAAAATTTAAATATTCAGCCACATTTGACAGTGCAAATGGATACATCAGCTGAATTTTATTTGAGCTATATTTTAGCCCTTCTTGGCAAGGGTCCTCTTCAGGCTCAGGCAGCTCAAGCTGGAAAATGTGGAAAAACCGAAATGAATTCAACACCATTTTTCGCGCTTTCGCAAGCAACTTTCTCGCAAAGCGATCCCAGAAAGTTAGTAAGAAAGCTCCGGGGAAAGGTGAATACTTCGTCGGGAATTCGAAGGTGTGTAAAAAACAGGCGTAATAAATGAATTATTATTATTGTTATACCTCTACTGTATGGTCGCGGATGCTCATACCTTTTCCGTTTTCTATGGACCTGATAAGGTCTAAAGCCGGTACGTCTGGCAAATTCGAAACAAATTAATCTTCGTTCTAATGACGGGTCCCACGTTTCTAGAAACACCTGCAGCTCGTGACAAAAACTTAGAGAAACTTATCTCTAACCATGAACTGGAAATTAAAGGGATCATGACACCATCCAGTAACTCTCATACTTAGGCCTCGATGTCACAGTTCCGGTGGATCGTCTATACTGTCAGAAGCTTGGTCACATTTAACGCAAGGATGTGCAGTTTCAACATATAACACTTAGGATGTTATCTGTTAATGTTAGTTATATTCTGTGGTATGTTCCTTTTATGCTCTTTCGACTTAGAAAATCTTAAGTCAATTTTTCTTTGTAATAAACCAAATATCCGGGAGCCGCCGTCATTCTTCATGCGTGACAAAGTCAAGGATGACTTCGCTGATTCAAATCGGTCGCAAATAAAGCGGAGTTATACTGCATGGAACGCTCTACTCTACGCACTGAAAAGTCGTAACTAGTATACCAAAACCAAATTTCAGAAATTTCTCTTCGTTATATTATTTTATTTCAGATTTAAAAGATTACATATGCAAGTGTCAGGTGCCATTACGTACTTTAAGTATTGAATGTCAAGTACGGTACTTATAAATGTTGTACTTAAGTCTTAAGTACTTTTAAATTTGGTGCTTATGTATCAAGTGTTAGTTAGTTGCCAACAAATGTACGTAGTACTGAACGTTGTGAGTAAACTGCATGTTGGGGGAACAATATATTTCCAGCATTGATTGGAGCTCACGCCGTCTAGTAGTCCGCTTACCAAGGGTGCACTGTCCTTCACAGACTGCCCGAGTTTCATCAGGTTTGGGGATGCCAAAACGTAAGTGGAGGGATACCTATGACATCGCAAAAGTTGTCCGTCTGTCCGTCCGTCTGTCAGCACGGTAACTCTCGAAGGGAATGAGATATTTTGATGAAACTTGGCGTGAGGATTCTTCGAGTCAAGTGAAAGGTTGAGTTCGTAGATGGGACCGATAGTTGCATGTTTAGGGGAGGGGGAGGGGTTTCAAATTAAGGGGCGAAACAAATATTTCTTAAAAGCTAATGAGATAGTCGATTAAGGGGTAAGACGACATGCTGAACACGAATATGAAAACCATTTTCTTGCCGGACAAGTAGTTCCCCCGGAATCCGGCCTAAACCAGAAAGTTTGTTAAAAGTAAAAGTTTTATCTGAAGTTGATAAGATGACCAATTTAGGGGTAACGACATGCTGAATCCGAATCTGAAAATGATTTTCTCGTCGGACAAGTAGACCGCCCGGAATCCGGCCAAATCCGGAAAATTTGCCAAAAATAAAAGTTTAATATGAAGTTGATTACAGTTTCGATTTTAGAACAGGGAAACATGCTGAATCCGAATATGAAAATAATTTTCCCGCCGAACAAGTAGATCGCCCGGATTCCGGCCAAAACCGGAAAGTTTGTTAAAAGTAGAAGTTTTATATGAATTTCATTAGGTGTTCGATTCGCGGGTAAGAAGACATACTGAATTCGTGTATGACAGTCATTTTCTACATGGACATATAGTTCTCCACGAATCCGGCTGAAATTGGAAAATTTGTTAAAGGTTTAAGTTTTTTTTTATCTGAAGTTGATTAGAGGTTCGCCATAGAGATAAGGAGATACGCTGAATCCGTAATTGAACTTCAGTTTTTTGCAAGGCAAGTAGTTCGCCCGGAATCCGGCTGAAACCAGAAATTTGCCAGAAGTAGGCTAAGGCAGAAATTTTCGTCAAAGTAGATATGACGCAGGCTATAGGGGTAAACACACGGTGAATCCATTTTGAACTTGGTCTTCTCGGACTATTACCATTTGCCTTAATCTGTTTCTAACTGGACCTCTATAAGAACCGATTGTCTGGATCAAAAATTAAATTTTTGGGATCCCATCGAAACCTTTGGTCCTGTGTTTTCAGAATGCTGCCAAACGCAGTTCAGTGTGCAAATTGATGTGAAACAAGCACAATGTACTTGAGGCAGTTCTTGAAATTTATCGGTTCTCGGCGCTTGAAGTACTAAGTTATCTTGCTTACGGAATAAAAATTAGTACTCCAGGAAAGTTGTACTGAAGTAAAATCGAAGTACTTCACTCTTGCACTTAAGTAGTACATGAAGCACAAGTACTGAAGTAATTCCCGACACTGCTGTCGACATCTCTTTCTTGTCTGAGGATCTAGCGTTACAGTGACTGTGGAAAGTACTGTAGTGTGACATGGCACAAGTTTTGCACGTGCTTGTCAGCATCTTCTGCGATTCTCATTAGCCTACCTCTCTCTCATTAGTGGTAGATGTGTCCGGCGCGAGCCATTTCTTTTTTGAGAATACCGCTTAATAATTATGAATAGAATCTTTCCGATCGTGTAGTGGCGGGATACCTGTGACATCGCAAAAGTTGTCCGTCTGTCCGTCCGTCTGTCCGTCCGTCTGTCAGCACGATAACTCTCGAAGGGAATGAGATATTTTGATGAAACTTGGTGTGAGGATTCTTTGGGTCAAGGGTAAGGTCAAGTTCGTAGATGGGCTCCGTAGCCCCACATTTAGGGGTGGGGAGGGGGTTCAAATTGAGGGGCAAACAATAATTTGTTAAAAGCGAAAGTTTTATGTGAAGTAGATTGGATGACAGATTTAGGGATAAGTAGAGACGCTGAGTCTGTATATGACAATCATTTTGTACCCGGACATATAATTCGTCCGGAATCCGGTTGAAACCGGAAATTGTTTATAAGTTAAAGTTTTGTTTGAATTTGATTAGTTGTCATATAAGGAGATAACTTGTGGGACAAACACAAGTTCCCACAAGTTTTTCCCACAAGTCTGTATTCTAACTTGAGCGGTTTTGAGCCTGAAGAGGACCCTTGCCAAGAACGGCCGAAATATAGCTCTATTAATATTAAGCTGACGTATCCGTTTTGCACTATCAAACATGATTCGCAGTCAGCTTGGGCTGAAGGAATATTTGATGTTAATGATCGAGAATGGATGAAAAAAGAAAGAAAAATGTAGCAAAAGCAAGTTTAACGAAAGAATCATAAATACTGTTGCTTAATGGCTGGTAAACTGTTGAGAGGGTCAAGGTATTCCAGCATGACACTTGAAAACAGTTTCGCTTGTGTCTTTAGTTGCGTTTTTTGTCTCTGTTCTGTTCGCTGTTTTGTCTCTGTTTTATATTTTCCCGTTTTTATCAAAACAGGGAACACGCTGTTTCTCATTTTCCCGTTTTTGTACGCTGTTCTGTGTTCTGTGTTCTCTGTTCCGCTGTCTGTTTTGCAAAACACGGAACTTGCTCTCCTAGCATGTTTTATCACTGTTCAGATAGAAAATTGCAGAGAGATTCACAGATAGAAAAGAAAGAATTGCGGAAGTTTGGAGCATAAAGCTGGGTCCTAAAGTATGGTCGTTTTGGAATATAATTCGCAGTTTAACAGATTTTTCCACTTAAGACATGCTCAGGATCCTAAATTTGCGTTTTCGTCAGAACAGCGACAAAACACGAAACTAAAGCAAAACGGAACAGGAACCAGAGACAAAAAACGCAACTTTTAATTCCTCGTCTGAATGTAACGCGGCGATCCGAACACCATGATGGGAAACCCGTGCAATAATTTAGCATAATTATAGTAAATACTTGTAATAACTCTGATATCAGAGTATGCGGTGACTCAGTCCCCAGCATTGATTAGTTTCCCCACTCGGTGTAAGGAGTTGATTCGGAAGCAGTCAACCAAGAACAAATAAGAATCCCTTATTTATTCCTGGTTCAAGCCAGGACTCAATATGACCGTGCGATGATTTTCTCACTCGGTTCGGAAATACACGGCTGATTTATGTCAAAGTAGTTCCCAGCAGACACATCATTACAAATACTTAGCTAAAAGTTAAAACAAGAGCTGAAAGCTCATCCCGATGAAAAATTTGTAGCCTGCGTAGTTGTATGGTAGTTGTACGAAAAAGTTGCATGTAATACTAGGTAATAGCAAAGAATACTATCATTTAATGGTCCTCAGACTGGTCCAATCTTATGTAGTAGTATCCAGTAGCATCCTGTCTTGCCATAGTAGCATCCAGTCTTGCTAATAGTAGCATGCAGTAGTATGCAGTAACACGGTATCCTTGAAGTAGAAGCACTTAGTAGCATCAGTCAGTACTGCATGCTACTTTTTCGTACAACAACAAATCGGGATATGGCACTTGTAAAAGCAGCTAGCATGTCTCTCAGATTGGTTTGGAGTTTCCAAGGCTGGATCTCTCTTCCGATATTTCTTTCATCAGAAGACGGGCGGGATCTAGTAAATCTGAAATGGTTATCCCACTCATTGACAACTGTTTTATAATAAAAGTTGTGTCGCACTCTGAGTCCGATTCGCGTATAACTCAATCGATGGTAGAAGCAAATACTCTAGCTGTGATAATTCTGTGCCCGAAGTAAAGCTGTTACCAGTTTCAGACATTCATTCATTCATTCGTTTAATCGTACTACATAAACTACATAACATAAATAAAAACGCAAGACACAAGACCCCCTGAAGCTATCTTGTTGGGGACACAATTTCTAACACAAGACACAATTTCTAATTGGGTGAATTCGTGAAAAACATCATGTATGCGATACGCTGGGTGACGTGATGTGCGTAGTAGAGACGCTGACGTTTTCTCTAGCGATCAAATGACACCTTCGACGTCGAAATGTATCAATCAAACAACTTCAACCTGGGCGTCTTGGTGTCTCCAGTAACCTCAGTGATTGTTACCCAACTCATGAATAATTACTGCTAGGTCGCTGGACTCGTCGCGTTAAAGGGATAGGCTGATGTTAGGATTTTGCAAACTGAAAAAGTACAGTTGTGTTCACAGTATTCATTCATATCGACTGCTAATGGCTTCTTATTTTCGGTCATATTAGTCTTTTCCTTAACTTCGTCACCTTCTTCCAGATGGGAATGCCCTTCTGAATCTCCCGCGTTGTCTCGACTTGCTTACGAAACATGATACCGATTCTGTTGGCCATTCTACTTCTTACGCAGTCCAGCTTGGGTAAGAACACATTTTTTGGCGTACTGCCATGCTTTTCTGCTAGGTATGCTAAACTGTCGATATTCAGGTCGAGATTCAGGTCATGACCCTTTTCTTTCGGGTCATGAACACCGTTTGAAAGAGTTGCCGACCGCAGGAGGTAGATAGCAAGTTTGTGAAATGATGTAATTTGTCCAGGCACCGTCTTGCACTCAAGATAGCCCCCCCCCCCCCCCCGCCTAACTGCGCCCCCGGTATCCGGTTTTTATATCTATGCCAGGGCGTAACCAGTAGAAGCGCGTAACCTAATCGCGTGCTTAGCTCGACGTTGAAGGTACGAAGAAAGGTAGGTTCAAGGTTTCAAGGTTTTCTTATTATCTGACAAAATTATCACAAACTTCATATACAGAGGCGCCCATGGGGGGGGGGGGGGGGGGGTATCACAGAATCTTCCATCTTGTTACTACTTTTTGGCCCCTAAACAGGTTTTAGAAAGCAAAATGCGAAGCACTGAAGTTACTTTAGGATATATTCGAAAACTATTATAGATTTACCGCAATAATAGTGATTAATTTGCGTCCGAGTAAAAAAAACAAAAAAAAAAACAGGGGTGATACCCGATATTCATCCTCCTCTCCCTCGTAGAGGTATCGAGGACCCATGATGCGTGTGCCCATGGTTGACAAGGTAAAGTTGATGGCGTTGCCGTGGCGTGTATGCCATCTTTTTCTGCTAGTTGACACGACAGCTAGTAAAGTACATAGGACTCGGCGCCCTTTAACTATTTTCACATAGAAAATCCTTCGCTTTGATTTAGACATTTCCAGAACGTTAGTGACGGGATACCTATGATTTCGTAAAGTTTGTCCGTCTGTCTGTTAGCACGATAACTCTTCATGGGTTTGAGATATTTTTTTCAAATCCTTCAAACCAGGTCCTACAGGTAAAGTTTGTAGATGGGCCACGTAGTCCTGTATTTACGGGTGGGGCAGGGGTTTTGAATTAAGGGCGAAGCAAATATTTTTTTTGAAGCTACCGAGATTGTCGATTTCTGGTTTAAGTAGATATGCTGAATCCATATCTGAAACTTATTTCTCGCTGGACAAATAGTTTGCCCGGAATCTGGCTAAACTAGAAAGTTTGGTAGAAGTAAAATTTTTACCTGAAGTTACTTATAGGTTCGATGAAGGGCTAAGGAGACATGCTGAATCTGTTTTTAACTTCATTTCTTGTCAAACAAGCACTGTTTGGAGTTTGGACCCAGTGATAAGAAGACATCGATTTGCCTCCTTCGTTTTCCTACGAAGTTTTAGGTAGTCCTTATTCCCCGGAATCCGGCGAAAATAGATAAATGAAAATCAGCTGTTGGTTAATGTATAGAAAATAGAGATAAGGAGGCTGCTTTGTAATATACCGTATAAATGGCACGATCGCGTCATGATGTGGACCGTAAATATCAGAAAGAACAAAATCCTCCGATAAAACTAGTTTGGATGAAGAATGTCCTTTTTGGGATCCCATCAACCCTTTGGTCATGTTTGTTGTTGAGGATACAATCAAAGTCGATGTTTTCGCTGTGAACCTACTTATGTAATTAAATGCTGCTCTAATCTGCTCTTCCAACACATAGAATTCGAACATAAGGGATGGTAAGAAATAAGGACATTCTTCTGCCAAAATGATAATTTACGAGGTGTAGCCGAACCTTCTAATCACAGAGATTAGATAGATACCCCTAAATCACTGTGCAGCTGTAGAATAAATAATCAAAGAGTGAGTCAGAAGGAATCCTTCTCTTGTCCTCCCACGTTTGTCCGGTTGGAATTACACAGTTTAGAAATTGAAAGAAAAATCTTTTTGACTCGTAAGCAAAGTTAATGAACTGCTGACCAAGTAGGAACGGTCGCTTGCGTGTCACATAAAAATGTGGGTTTTCGTGCAGACAGTACTGACCTTAAATTTGGGAAACCTTGACAGTAGTAGCACGCGTATGCATTTCAGTCGAACGCAACTCTGGTCATTGACTCGCTTCCAGTCACTCTTTTATTATCGTTTTCAGCAGGTTTACGAAACAATGCATTATAGCACACTGTCAGAGGGTCCATAAAAGATAACACAAGGATGCGCAGTTTCAACAAATAACACTTGGACATTATCTGTTACGATTTTGTAAACGTCATGCAGAACGGGCATTACCAAGAAGTGCCGAAAAAGCATCTGCTAACGTTTCCGATATCATGGTGGCAAAGCAGAAAAGTCTGCCGAGGTTTTTTCGGTGGTGTTCTGTCTCTTCTTGCGTGCATAAGGTTTTAATGCCTAACGGTTGAAAAACGGCTAAAATCCTAAGTGTTATCTGTCGAAATCTCGCAACCTTGTGTTATCTGTTGTGAAGCCTCTGAAGGTGGTCTAGGATGCTTCTTTTCACTTTGCTGTACATTTTCACCATTTTGGTTTTATTTTTTTCTGAATACCGAGTACTGAGTATTTTTTTTCTGACTACTGAGGACGGTTTGCCGGAAGTGCAACCGAAATATCCGAAATTATGTTTATCCCTCGCACATCATCTTAGAGGGATAACTAGCTGATCAGAAAAAAACCCCCGAAAATCACGATTTTCTAATTTCTTTTATTTTTTTCCCCGACCAGTTGTCTGAAAAGAACAGATTAAGAACTTTATATCATGTTGTGCTTCTGTTGTGGAAGAAGATAAGTGGGAATCCTACTCCTTTGATTTTGTTTCGGTTATTTTTTGCTTTCTGTTGGGATCCTTGATCGGACTGGAAACCTAGAAAAGTTGAGAAAACTTAGTGACAGTTAGTTCGTGGGATGGTGTGACGGCATAGTTAAAAGAGAGTTTTAGTTCAAGAGAGATTTAAAAATAAGACTTGTTTTTTTTAAAGAAAGTCAATATTAGTGGGACCCCAAAACGTAAGTGGAGGGATACCTATGACTTCGTAAAAGTAGTCTGTCTGTCTGTCTGTCTGTCTGTCCGTCCGTCTGTCTGTTCGTCTGTCAGCACGATAACTCACGAAGGGAATGAGTATTTTGATGAAACTTGGTGAAGGACTTTTTAGGTCAAGGGAGAGGTTGAGTTCGTAGATGGGTTCTGCAGCTCAACATTTAGGTGTGGGGCAGGGGGTTCAGATTAAGGGACGAACACTTTTTTTTAACAGATAACGATGTTTGTCAAAAGTCAAAGTTTTATTTAAAGTTGTTTAGATGCTCGATTTAGGGGTAAGTAGTCATGCTGAACATTAGATGAAAATCAGTTTCTCGTCGGACAAGTAGTTCGCGCGGACCGGAAAATTTGTTAAAAGTAAAAGTTTTACCTGAAGTTGATTAGATGTCCGATTTAGGGGTAACAGGACACACTGAATCCGCTTTCGACAATCATTTTCTACCCGGACATATAGTTCGCCCGGAATACGGCTGAAACCGGAAAATTTGTTAAAACTTAAAGTTTTATCTGAAGTTGATTAGATGTTGGATATGATTGTAATGAGATACGCTGGATTCGTTTTTAAGCTTTAGTTTTTGCAAGACAAGTAGTTCGCCCGGAATCTAATCGAAACCGGAGATTTTCCAGAAGTAAGGCAGGAAGATTTGATCAGTTTCGTCAAAGTAGATATGACGTATAGCCTAAGGGTAAGTATACACATGTTGAATCAATATATGAACTTGGTTTTCTCAGGTTAACCATTGGCCTTCTTCTGTTTCTAAGTCTTAATAGTAAAAATGTTCAAGGAGTCTAGCGAAGACCGGATATCTATAACACCCAGTTGTCTGGATCAGATATTAAATTTTTGGGATCCCATCGAAACCTTTGGTCTTGTTTAATTTTGGTGTGTGTTTTGAAAATTATTCTCTTAGCAATGTTTGTTATAAAGTGGTGCGGTGAGTTTGTATTTGTTGTGAAGAAATTCGAGTCTTGTGTTTGGTGTTGACCTCTCGGTGTGGGTTTTCCTCTTTTGTTTACTTTATTATTGTTTTTTTTTTACTTTTGTTCGAGACCGTTTAGTTGGATGTGCTTAAGGGGAATTTGCGAGTCCCTGTTTGTGGGTGTTGTCTTACAACTAGCCTTCTTTCCGGCACGCAAAGTTGTTGAATATCGTGGCCTCTGATAATTTACAGATCACTTTATTACAGTCTTAGTGGCTGCCCTAATCACGCGTTTGCGTATTCCGGCTGTACGAAAAATGCAATTTAATTGCGGACCTGCGGTTTGGCGGGAAACCGCATTGCATGCTGCGAAGGATTGGCCCGGGATTTTACTGAATGCAACGTTGAATGCTGGGAAGCGTGTCGTTCATGCGGATCTGGGAGAGTGACGGGTTGAGAAGATCCGATGAAATGAAATGCGGTTCTGTCGATGTAGGCCTCATGCCATCGTCGTGCCTCGTGCTTTCCCACACTGTCAGTAGTCTGATAACATTTAACACTAGGTTGCGCATCCTTTGTTAAAGCTGAACCGAATAAGGCGTAGATACGACAGTGTAGTTAGCCTACACTGTAGCCTACAAAGTTTTTCCGTATAAAGATTAAAGTTAACAGCAGCATTTGCTACTCGGATTACTCTTATCCTCCCAGCAGATAAGATTAATACCAAATAGAGATAAGATGAATCTGAGTAGCAAATACTGCAGATAACTTTAATCTTTATACGGAGGGACTTTTTACAGTGTATCCATCACTTATTCATTTATTAATTGTATCTTATGTGTTGTTCATTGTTCCACTTTCTTTATTTCTTTTTTTATAATCCATCAGTGACATTTTTATGTAAAGATGGGTAATAAACATATTCATTCACGATTCAGAGGATGAAGGTATAAGTTATCATTTCTTTTTTTATTACCTTTATTTATTTATTTATTTTTCCTTTTCTTCTTCTTTTTGTTTTTTTCTTTTTTCTTCTCTGTGGTATATGGAAAAAAATGATTAATTACTGTTTAAATGAAAGTAAGTTATTGTTTAAGTTAAGTTAAAGTAGTTTGTGGTAACCGCCCAGTGCCAGTGCATTTATGTCTTCTCATGGGCGGTTACCTATCAGATGGGTTATTATGCAATTTAGAAAAAAAAATAATCCAAAATCCATTCATTCATTCATTAAAAAAGTTTGAAGACCCGATGAAAATGCGTTACTTTGTTGCTCGGCTATCAGTCCTTACCCAAAAATTCTGTCTGTTTTAATGGAAAAGGCGTTAGACAAGGTGGAATTTTATCACCATATATTTGTAATGCTTGTTTGGCAGATTGTCTTCGGTCGCTTAAGACTTCTTTATTACATTTTGCACGTGATGTAACGTTTTTAGCATATGCCGATGATTTATTATTTTGAGTCGGTCAAAGGAAAAAATAATTTAGAATTTTAACATACTAGTGTCTAAATTGGGGCAGATAATAATTAGTTCTGACAAATGTAATTAGTTTGTGATTAGTAGTTTGCCGACACTGAATTCGCCTCTGGACTGTGGTGGGGGGATTGTTTTCAGCCCTGTTGAGAAAGTTATGGATCTTGGAATCCCTTATTCTTCTAGTACCAGGGATTAGAAACTTATCCTTATTCAACATGTGCAAGATAAAATAAGAAGAGCATTTTGTGCTGTTATTCGTTTACCGGGGATGTATCGCAGAGATGTTGTTGGAGATGTTCTTCCAGAGAACTTCAACACATTCTTTTTCCGTCTACTTTATTTTCTTCTTTCCGTCCTTCTGAACTTTCTGCGTTAAAAGTTACTTATTATAAAATTCTCAAATACCTTCTTGGTTTCCCTATTTCTGCAATTAATTCTTTTCTAACTTATAATTTTAAAGTGAAGAATCCTTTGGAAACTTTGAATAGTAAAATCCAAAACTTTTATAAAAAGGCTGACAACATTCTTCTTTATCACAACCTTTTTTCTTTTTCACAAAAAAGCGCCCTGATTAGTTTGTTTATTTTGATCTTTGTTTTTTCCCTTGTATTTCATTCTAGATTTAGTAGGCTAATTCGTTTTTAACGGTCAGCTCTTTATTTATATGTAAGTGTCTGTTTGATTGACATGTTGTTGTTTCTTTTTATACACTGCTCTTCAGTTTTGAAGGATTCAGATAAATTTTAATAATAGTAAATATAATCGTTTTTGATCGAATTACTTTCTCTTTCGGATTTGTGGCACCTCTGTGTGCTTGTACCTCTATGCTTGAAAATATTTAGCAACTACAAAGATTTCCAAAAAATTCATCGCCTTCAGAAGTGACCTTGCAATCTGGAATTGAACATTTCGGAGCTTCGCTTAGTTAATCATTGAAATGCACGCTTTTGTTGAAATTCAATTTCTTCGCGTCGGGATGAACTTTGTCTTGTCCGACAGCAGCGCATATTCTGAACATCACTACAAGGTGAAAAATCAACGATCCAAATCGAGTCAGAATAATTCGGTGTATTCAGATCTAGTATACAAAAATAAGCTGGCTTTTCATTTAAACTTTATATTCTATAAAACATGAGCAGAAAAGCTTAAAGGACCCTTCGCACTATTTACTCTTCAACTTCCAGTATTTTAAAATATTTGAATACTTTAAAACTAAGCTGTGCTTTCAACAAATAACCCGTGGTTTTTGCTGTTACCGGTTTTTCTGATGGAACACTTCTCGCAGACAACCTCGACAGCGGGGCTACATATCGAAGGGAGCAAAACACGGCAAGTGAGAAAATCAGCGTGGTTTTGTTAAAGGGGTTAGAACGTACCGTACGAAATTGTGATCTCTGGGTTTAGAAATAAATGAATTGATTATGGAAGTAGGTTGCGTTAGTATTATAGGTAAAACAGGTCCTTTAAGGCCCGAGGGGCCATCACACGTAGAACAAACAGATAAACAAACAAATAACTATTCCAACAAAGCCTAGCTACAAAAACACTTCGCTACAAGCCCATCCTGTCCACAGGAACCTTCCGAGTTGCCTAACCCCAAACAAACTTTTTCCCTTGATCTTTTGAACCCAACTATCCATCCCCAAAAATGTCCTTAAAGCACAACTCTTACTAGAAATGATCTTATCACCATGAAACTGATCAGATTTTTTTTTTCGAAAACACCATTATCTTCCGCCTGAATTTAGCGATTTTCTTGTTAGCGCTTGTCCATTCTCTCCATCGGTTCCTGCTCTCCGACGCGACGGCTGGGCGCAAAACATTTGAAAACTGAACGCACCGTTGTCAAAAAGTGGGAAAACCAAGCAAATAAAAGAAGCCACAAACAGAAGATTCCCATATCCTTGTGTGTGAAAGAGTTGTCAGCGGACGTTGAAGAGTCTGGCAAACTTTGTGTTGTGTAACGGGCAATACTCGGCTCTATCGAAAAAGTGCTAAAATTTCGTAGGAACAAGACGAGACAATGGAGAAAAGCGGGTATTTTAGAAGCTTAGGGAGCTAGGTATAGTACAGAAGGCAGAATAAGCAAGAGGGGTCCTTTAAAGATTTCGAGTCTCTATCCACTCAAATCCACACATTTGTTATGAACGTTTCTAGTGTTATGTTCTCGGAAAATATAGCACTAAGGGATATTATTCGTTATTCTTTTTTACGAATTAGAACAAAAGTTTGACAACCTCTAACAAAAAATTATTATTGATCTTCAAACAGTACAGGGTGCCCTTTTGCCATCTCATAACACAGGCGAGAATGCTGAGATAACTCAGCCCAAGTTTTCAGCTGTTACTTTTGAAACCGGCAATATTTTTTTATTTCTTATCATCATTTTATCGTATGTAACCGAGCTCAGTTTTTTCCTCTTCAGTATAATTCGTAATTCAAAGAATACGACACTCGATATAATAGTGTTTTCCACATTCAGACTTGATGATAAAAAGCGAGGCAGCTCGCAAAACTGTTTTTTACGACCGCTGAATAACGAAACGCGTGCCTTAGGAGGCGGAAGGGTCCAAAAGTGTAGGTCGTTGTGGACGTAGAAACATACAGAACGTCTTACGCTATACAGAATATATACGTATATAAAGTTTAATGTACGGAATTCGAAGTTTCGTTTATAAGAACTTGTAGAACGATTATGGTGGGTTTACACACTGCGTAAAATCCGATCATATTTTACGCACGTAATTGAGCTTGAGAAGATTTCTAGCAATACCAACGTATTTAGATACAAAACGGACCGATTTCTCAAATACGTCCGTAGCCTACTGCTATAGCCTTACTGCTATAGCGTACTGCTATAGCCTTACTGCTATAGCGTACTGCTATAGCCTTAGGAGGCGGAAGGGTCCAAAACTGTAGGTCGTTGTTGACGTAGAAACATACAGAACGTCTTACGCTATACAGAATATATACGTATATAAAGTTTAGTGTACGGAATTCGAAGTTTATAAGAACTTGTAGAACGATTATGGTGGGTTTACACACTGCGTAAAATCCGAGCGTATTTTACGCACGTAATTGAGCTTGAAAAGATTTCTAGCAAAACCAAGGTATTTAGATACAAAACGGACCGATTTCTCAAATACGTCCGTACTTCTATACGCGTGCCTTAGGAGTCGGAAGTGTCCAAAAGTGTAGGTCGTTGTGGACGTAGAAACATACAGAACGTCTTACGCTATACAGAATATATACGTATATAAAGTTTAATGTACGGAATTCGAAGTTTCGTTTATAAGAACTTGTAGAACGATTATGGTGGGTTTACACACTGCGTAAAATCCGAGCATATTTTACGCACGTAATTGAGCTTGAGAAGATTTCTAGCAATACCAACGTATTTAGATACAAAACGGACCGATTTCTCAAATACGTCCGTAGCCTACTGCTATAGCCTTACTGCTATAGCGTACTGCTATAGCCTTACTGCTATAGCGTACTGCTATAGCCTTACTGCTATAGCGTACTGCTATAGCCTTAGGAGGCGGAAGGGTCCAAAACTGTAGGTCGTTGTTGACGTAGAAACATACAGAAGGTCTTACGCTATACAGAATATATACGTATATAAAGTTTAGTGTACGGAATTCGAAGTTTATAAGAACTTGTAGAACGATTATGGTGGGTTTACACACTGCGTAAAATCCGAGCGTATTTTACGCACGTAATTGAGCTTGAAAATATTTCTAGCAAAACCAAGGTATTTAGATACAAAGCGGACCGATTTCTCAAATACGTCCGTACTGCTATACGCGTGCCTTAGGAGTCGGAAGTGTCCAAAAGTGTAGGTCGCTGTGGACGTAGAAACATACAGAACGTCTTACGCTATACAGAATATATACATATATAAAGTTTATTGTACGGAATTCGAAGTTTCGTTTATAAGAACTTGTAGAACGATTATGGTGGGTTTACACACTGCGTAAAATCCGAGCGTATTTTGCTAAAGATCTTTTCAAGCTCAAATACGTGCGTAAAATGCGCTCGAATTTCAAATATGCTCGGATTTTATGTAGTGTGTAAATGCACCATTACGGGCAAAGCCTGTGGATCGTTATTACTGCATATACAGTACTATGGTATCCCCCTACTTACACAGTGTGAAGCGTGAATTTCGTACTGTAGTGGGGTAGGATTTTTGGATAGGCTGTAATGGTATTTTATATCGGGCATTGTCCAGGCTACGCCAAACCTCAGGGTACATGTTCTGTTAGCTCCGCGTCGCATTTCGTATCAACCTGACTCAATCTGCTGAAATATTATTACCGTGATTTATGAAACCTATAAAGGGCTATGAAACCCTTTGTCCCCTCCCCACAAAAAAACGACTGCGTCTCTGCTTATCCTTATTTTAATCAAATTTTGGGTGTGGTCCCCGTCACCGGATCGTTAACGAAATGGTCCTTGTTTTTCCGCCATTAACCAGAAAATCAGATTGACATGAGGACCGTTAGCTAAGGATATTTCTAAGTGAAATGACGCAGTTCCCCCGAGGGTCGTTGTTATTTCATCAAGAAGGGTAGCAAAAACATTCCGGTTTATCTACAGGAAAACGAACACAGATTACTACAGGAATACATCAAAGTCGCGGTTAAATATATTTACAAACTGTACAAACATACACTCTGTAGTGTTGGGTGCTAGTTTAGTCTTCAGATCCCAAAACGTAAGTGACGGGATACCTATGATTTCGTAAAAGTTTTCAGTCTGTTAGCACGAAAACTCGAAGGGGTTGATATATTTTATTCAGACTTGACATGAGCACTCTTTGGGTCAAAGTACGGACAAGTTCGAAGATGGGCTCTGTAGCCCTACATTTAGAGGAGGTGGAGAGGTTTCAAGTTCAGGGGCGAATTTTTTTTAAAGCTAAAGAGATAGTCGATTTAGGGGTAAGGAGACATGCTGAAGCCGAATAGGCATTATTTGCTCGCCGGACAAGTAATTCACTCGGAATCCGGCAAAAAAACGGAAAATTTATGAAGAATATAAGTTTCATCTGAAGCTGATTAGAGGTTTGATTTTGGGGTAAGGAGACATGCTGAATCCGAATATGAAAATTATTTTCTTACCGGAAAAGTAGTTCGCCCGGAATCTGACCACAGCCGGAAATGTGGCATGAAGTTTTAAAAACATGTTGTTGCTGCTTTCGAACATATTAAAGATAAACAAAACGTGCATGTGATCAGAAGTTGAACAATTCAGTAAAATTTGACCGATCTTTGGAAAAAACAGAAAGCGAGGTTGATATTTTTAAATGGCCGTCGAGATTGTTATTCCGAACGGGGAGTGAAGAAAGTTAACTGTTTTAAGTGAACTGACTTCTGAGAAGTTGTATCCTCCCAACAAAAGTCATCCGTCTTCCAACACCATATCTCCTTGTGCTAGAAAATTCCTCCCTTTTACGCTGCTAAAGATTGTCATGGTATGACTATCTGAGTTACAAGGGATGTTATGCATTGCTGACTTCTTCTTCTATTCATTAATGGCATTGGGAGAGCTGGGGAGCGCGACCCTTTCTGCCTTCCGGTTGATCTTCTTCTAAGATGTTGATGGGTCGGTCTATGGCACCTCGATTGGGATCGAAGCCCAGGAGGAATTACCCTCTTCTTACTGATGGTGGGGCTGATGATGTAACCTCGACTGGGATCAGAGCTCAGGAGGAATTATCCTCTTCTTGAAGGAAGGAAGGAAGGAAGGAATTTATTTCTTCAGCATTTCTACAACATATTGAACATATTCTTAAACCAATAGCCCGTCTCAATATGTGACAACAGGTCACCTGTGCAAGACGGACATCAAATTATCAAGATCTATTGATCAATTTTTTTTATTTTTTTTTAATACACTTAGTGAGACTTTAACTCACTCCAAATCAGCTTTCTTCACTCAAACACCCCTAGCCTACCAAATTCCCGTTCCCAACCCCTCTTGTGGTTGACCTGCTCGAGAAATTTTTTTTTGAAACTCAACGCATCGCTGTGAAGAAGCTTTTACGTTCGTTCATGCGTCGTTTGAAAGTATCTGTCGACGCCGCAGCTGTTGTTTCGTCTGTGATATCGTTCTGGAGGTTAGTCTCACTGCTTGAGAAGGAGTTGCTTCTGACTGGCTCCTGTCTTGGAATGAAACTTCTGGACTCATCTTGGGTGTCCGCGGGTCCTTTTTGGGAGGTTCTTAGTCGACCCTATCAGCTTTCAATTCAAGAGCTATCAGCTTTCAATTCAAGGGCTATGACTTCTTCGTATCCCAAATATGACACGACATTTTTTCTCATGTGATGGAAGATCTTTCGCTTTTCTGTTTCTTTTCATTATTAATTTTGTGGTTTCTATTTTCTTTTCTTTTTCGATCTTTCGAACCAAAGATTGTGTTATATAGGATCAAGGGTTCAGAAAACCTTTTAGTTTTTGGATCACAAAACGTAAGCGGAGGGATACCTATGAGTTGTCCGTCTGTCGGCTAAAAATGGAAACTCAGGTACTGTGTTCGTCAGCGATATTTAGTCCTTTCTTGGCAAGGGCGCTGTGCTTGGGCCCAAGGAGGCTACTAGCCTTAGCATGGCCGACACTGTATTAATTTTTTTTTTTGCATAATCAGGCTTTAGAAGCTAACGTTCTGTGGCGACCTTTCCTATTCCCATAGGACGTGGAAAACGGTTGTTTTTCTTCTGCATTTATCATGTTATGGCCTTATGGGACATAATTCATTGCCGATGGCAAAATTAGAATGTTCTTGGAGATTAGAATGTAAATGAAAGGGAAATACGTAATGGAATTGAAAAAAGACAATGTTTGCAGCGAAAATGCTCCGAATACTACTTTCAGAAGAAAATCCATTTTTGTATAGCCTTTTGTGCTGATCTTTCTTACTGCGACAAAACATGGAAAACGCTTCTTTTTCACCTGCATTTAAATTTGTTATGAGAAATCATTCATCGCGCCGAAGGCAGGATTAGACTGTATTTAATAATGCGAATTTAAATGAAAGGGAAATATGTTATGGAACTGTAAAAATGAATATAAGTTGCGTTTTTGCAGATACCATGGTATCTGATACCACGGTCTAAAGTCGTTTTTGCAGTTGTCGTGGTATCTGATACCACGGTCGAAAGGCGTTTTTGCAGTTATCGTGGTATCTGGCCAGTTATCGTGGTATCAGATATTCAGATACTACGGTCCGACCGTGGTAACTGGTCGTGGTATCTGAAAAGTCATCTCACTTTCATCAAATTCTGTCAGATTGGTGAGAAAGAAGTTTAGCACTTAGTGATGTAACTGGATATCTGTTTTTCTTTTGGGATGACTTCGAAAAGTGCAATTTCGGCAATAATCGTTTTTTGCAGAGCACCGTGTATCAGATACCACGATAACTGCAAAAACGACTAATTGCAGATCCAGTTACCGTGGTAACAGATACCATGGTATCAGCAAAAACGCAACTATATCGGAAATACTGCGAAAATACTACTACAGAAGAAAATTCATTTCTGAATTATAGCGTTGTATTTTGAAAGTTCATGTTCCAACAGACCATGGAAAACGCTTCTTGTTCCACTGCATTTGAGGTATTCTTGGGAATGATTCATTGCGACGATGACGGGATTAAAACGTATTTGAAAATGAGAATGTAAATGAGAGGTAAATACGTTCATGGAAGTGGAAATGGACGTGTAATGTAAATGCGAGGGAAATACAAGCTATGAAAGTTAAAATTCACAAAAATAGTTAGGTAGTGTATAGGTAGTGTTACCACTGCAGCATGATAGACCAGCAATACTTTCCAAAATTTGGATTTGGATTTAACGGTTTGGTTTGTCACTGGCTAAGGGTATTTCCAACATATTTCGAGTAGGGTGACCCCCTCGTTCATACATTGATAATTGAAAAAGGTGACGTTTGCTGAACTGCGAACTTGAACCTGTTGACTCCCTACTCGAAAATGACATATTACTAGTGCGGTTAAAATGTATTTCGAAATGAAAATGTAAATGAGAAGTAAGTACGTGAATGGAACCTAAATGACTGGGAAATACAAGCTTTGAAAGTTAAAACACACAAAAATTGTTAGGGAGCGTATAGGTAAGTGTTTCCAATGCAGCGTGGCAGACCATCAATATTTTCTAAATTTTTAGTTTGGATTAAAAGGTATTTGCCACTGGCTAACAGTCGAGGGGTCGACGACTCTCCCGGAATGGTGTGCACGTCCCGAAGGAATAATCCGGAATGGTCAGGAATAATCCGGAATGATTAGGAATAATCCGGAATGGTTAGGAATAATCCGGAATGGCCAGGAATAATCCGGAATGGTCAGGATTATTCCAATTATTCCAGAATGGTGTACATAAAAAATGAGAGTCGTTGACCCCTCGCTAACAGTATTTCAAACATATTCCGAGTAGGGTGACCCCCTCGTTTGCACCTTGATAATTGAAGAATGGTGACGTTTGGTGAACTGCGAGCTTGAACTTGTTCGAAAGGTGAATCCTGCCGACAGGATCTCCTACCTCTCAAAGGAATCAAATCGGGACCATTCTAGCATTTGCAACGTTTAGATCGCCCCTGTCCAAGTCGTTCGACAAGTCGAATTCGTTGATTCGAACAAAAAAAACAGAGAAATGAAAAACATGTAGCTTTGTTTTACCAACATAATTGAAAATACAGCTAAATATTTGTTATTATTTCTTTCTTTCAATAAGTTATTTTGAGTTTCTTCTGTCATTTCTGCTTAAAAATCAGCCAATTTTTCAAGAAGAATGGTGTATCCGCTAATTTATCACACATTGTTTGACTTGGGGTTGTGAAATTGGAAATGTTGAAAATTAGAACTCCCTCGAATGTATCACGAAAATTTTTAATAGAACTGAGATTGGATGACAGTGCTAAACGGATACGTCAGTCGAATTTTTTAGAGCGATAAATCGGCCCTTCTTGGCAAGGGTCTTCATCAGGCTCAAGCTGGAAGATGAACTGAAAATGAATATGTTTCATTTTCCAGCTTGAGCGGTTCATATTCTATACCAAAAATATATCTCAAAACGCTTAGTTATCTCAGAATTAATTTGATACAAGAGAAATAGGCAATAAACACCAAAGAACGGGTGAAACAGCAATTATTTAAGAAAAAACATGCTAATTTTCTTTCTAAAATTCCTCGAATCCATCACAACCTCACTGAGGCTGTAGCTGATGGTTGAGATGCATACGTTTTACTTTTTATTTTTTTTACATTGTTTGATATTTGCGTGTTGATTTGTTTTATGCGATACGGCCTTGTTATGTCATAGTTGTCGTTTTATATTTTTGGCCAGTTATGTAGGTGTTTAATATGTTTTTTACTCTCCGATTTCTGGAGGAAATAAATTATTTGAATTGAATTGAATTGAATTGAACTAAGAGTTTAAACAGGGACCCATACATTTCCTGTAATGACTCGCCATTCAGGGGGCTTGTCAATAAGAGATTTCTGATGCGCTCTTGACCGAGCGTCAGATAGTTCGAGAAACACTCACGGGGATAAAATACCCGACTATCCAGATAGACAAAATTTTTCGCATCTGTTGTGCTGAACTAGGAATATTTCTCTGTAATGGAAGAGTATCCTGGATCTTTTGACCAAGCTTAGGTACCTGGTGGTATGCTGAATAGTCCTGACTGAATATATCTGTCTGAGCAAGAACGCCGATTCGACCCAAGCGGAATTTTTGGAAACTAGGTGAGGCTCGGGCAACATAGCAACATAGAAGCATAGGAAATGACAAGCCCCCTGAATGGCGAGTCATTACAGGAAATTTTGGGTCTCTGGTTTAAACAATGATTACTGTGGTACAAGAAAATTCAGTCAAATTTTAGCGGAGGTGCGAAATTGTGCAAATATCATAGTTTCTTGAGAAAAATTTAGGCCGATGAGCGGAGCAATAAGTACTACAAAGAATGCATTTACTTTGTTCATTATGGGCAAAACTTTTACCATAAGTAATTGAGCATTTCAGCTTGTCTTTTTTTGGGATCCCAAAACGTAAGTGGCGGGATACCTGTGATATCGCCAAAGTTGTCCGTCTGTCTGTCTGTCCGTCTGTGCGCACTATAACTCTCGAAGGGAATGAAATATTTTGATGAAACTTGGTGTGAGGATTCTTTGGGCCAAGAGTAAGGTCGAGTTCGTAGATGGGCTCTGTAGCCCTACATTTAGGGGTGGGGGTTTAAATTAAAGGGCAAATGAAATATTTTAAACAGATCTTGTGATAGTCGATTATGGGGTAAGAAGACATGTGAAAACGATGGTGAAAATCATTTTATCGCCGGCTGAATCCATATCTGAACTTGGTTTTCTTAGATGATTAGTAATTTGGTCTTACTCTATTTCTAAATTTTAAGAGTTAAAATGTCCAAAAACGTGAACACTGGACCCGGCGAAAACAAAATCTAGTTGTCTGCATAAAACATTCAATTTTTGGGATCCCATCGGAACCTGTGGTCTTGTTTACCAGTGATTTTTAGAGACCCTACCGTTGTATGTCTTAGTTTATTTATGACGACACATATTTATCAGTTTGGCGCTTCGCAACTTACACATAAAATTCTATTCGTTTCTTCAAAATTACAGAACAACAAATGTTTTTAGTTAGGTGCTTCACAACTTGTACCTAAAAAGATACTCAAAAACGGAAATTGATTACAGGTTTGTTCCTTCCAGATACTTCCTGGAAGAGAGCCTTTGTCAAGAAGGGACGGAATATCGCTTCCCAGTCGGTTTGGGCTGGAGGAATATTTATGCAACTTGTAAATTTTTTAGATTGAGAAAATAATATTGAATTGGGTGAACAGTCGGTCGGTCTTGATAGACTTAATAGATTTTTCGCTGGAAAAACAGTCAACCACCAAAGAGTTTCATGTTTGGTGGTGCTTAACAGTCAGATGTGTCTGCGATATCTCGGCTCTTCTTGGCAAGTGCCCTCTTCAGGTTCTAGCTAGATATCAATTGATAGAAAGTTCATATCGTCATACCAGAATTCCAAGTGACTAACCCGTTTAGCATAAACATAATTTCGTAAACCACATTGGCATGGCATAGACATTTCTACATATACTGCTAATTCTTCTGCCCAGTTTTGAATCTTAAGAAAAACATACGAAAATGGTGTTTTCAAAGGCCAACGAAAAGACTAAAAAACGAAGCGAATATTTCGGGAGGAAAACCTCCTTCTTTCTTCAGTGCACATGACAAATTTCGAAAAAAAATGCCAAAAAGTGGATGAAGATCATCAAACAACACAAATCAAAACTAAGTTAAGAACCAACAAACAACCGAAAATGAAAGACCAAAATTGGAAGAATTAAAAAAAAACTAAATTAAACAGGAGACATTCACCAATATTATAACTCATACAATGTATTTTCGTTGACTTTTTAAAACCCAATTTTCGTCGGTTTTTCTTGGTATTTCTTGTGCCCATTCGCAGTCAACCTGGGAATGCTTAATTTGATTTTCTTAGATATTAATTGTGTTCTCTACAGGTATCCAAGTTCACCGCCCCCCTGGCGATGCAGTTGTGCATAAGGGGGCGCCCCCGGGGACCCCTGTCGTCCAGCTTTCCGCCGTCGACCCGAAGAAGAATAAAAAAGTCTCCTTTCGGCTTCATAAAGGCCTAGACTACCAGTTCTTTGATATAGATGAGCATTCCGGACAGGTTGTCACAAAATTGTAAGTTTTTGTGCTTTTGTTTTTTTGTTTCACAACTCTCTTAGTGCAGGTGGTAAAGCCGGTTCAGTGGGGTGCAGACACATACTAAATAGCCTGAGACCCCCCCGACCCCGAGGGCACCCTTGGTCATGGGGTTCCATCTTAACTAAACAAATATGATATTTCAGATGTTCCTTCAGTCCAAGCTGACTGCGAATCATATTTGACGGTGCAAAACGGATAAGTCAGCTATATTTTATTTGAGCTCGATGCTACATGATATACGAATAAAACTTTATAGTTCAAAAATATGGCTTATCATAGCAAACTGCCAAATTCGTCATAAGTCAGCTATATTTTATTCGAGCTCGAATAAAATGTAGCTGACTTATCCGTTGTGCACCGTCAAATATGATATTTCAGTTTAAATTCTATCTTTACGTATAGAAGTTTTCAATCCTATGACATGGGAAGTAGAATAGAATATAATAAATAGAATAGAATAAAACTTTAATTCAAAAATATGGCTTATCATAGCAAACTGCCAAATTCGATATTTTTGCGTCAGTTACATACTTTGTTAGGAAATATACACATTACACAATCAGCAAAAAGAAAACACACTATAAGTCAAGTTGAGTTGACAAGGGCCACAAAACTAGGCACAAAGCTCTTGTATAGCGGTCTGTTTTAGCAAAAACAGGTGTCAACTTGGAACCTTCACAGCCAGCCAGCCAGTGAACTGTTTAGACCAACTTGCCTCGATTACCGTTCCTGTAGCTCGCTTCCATCTGGCGGATTGGAGTGGTTTGCGAATGTATTAAATAGATTTTCTGTGGCTGCAGGCTAGCCTATTGCGCAACGACAGGTCAAGCCGAAGGTCGCAGGTTCAAGTCCCGCCGGAGATACATTTTTGTCTTTCCGTTCACAGTTTATAATGTTCTATCAAAATTAACTAGTCGGCAACCAGTGATATGTACTTATAAAGCAATGAATCGATCCGGATCACCCGCTGATTCGTCTGTTTAAAAAAAAAATACCCCTACCCTAACTTCTAGATTCCTCTGGCTAGGAAACTGAAAAATCTAGACATCGAGTCTTTTCCACGCTCTGCTCTCATGCATGTCCGAATTGGAACCGGAAATCCGGCCCGGAAAAGCTTGTTCCCAAATGTTGTTTTCTCGGGGTCCGACGTTTGAAAAATCGCATGCCATAGCCTGTGATATTTTTTTCTATATATTAAAAACGTGGTACTCTGTAAGAAAATCTCACAGTTTTATTTGACGGTGCAAAACGGATAAGTCAGCTACATTTTATTCGAGCAATATTTCGGCCCTTCTTGGCAAGGGTCCTCTTCAGGCTCAAGCCGCTCAAGCTGGAAAATAAACTTGTGGAAAAATAATTCAAGATTCTTCCTTAAATATCTGCTTCTGAGAACTTCTTCTCTGAAAGTTGGTTGGGGTTAAAGCTGGTGCTGTGATTTTATTCTGGACTCGGCGACTGTTTTTGTTGTTCGATTGGGTCGTCGAAAGGGTAGAGATTCTTCTGCATTTTGGTTTTAGAGTCACCTGTCTCTTCTTCTTCTTTCCAGCTAAGATGGATACTTGTTGGCGGCATGTATGGGCGATTAGTTTCGTACTTCGGTGATAGATGTTCCTACGGCCCAAGCTGACTGCGAATCATATTTGACGGTGCAAAACGGATAAGTCAGCTACATTTAATTCAAGTTTATTTTCCAGCTTGAGCGGCTTGAGCCTGAAGAGGACCCTTGCCAAGAAGGGCCGAAATATTGCTCGAATAAAATGTAGCTGACTTATCCGTTTTGCACCGTCAAATATGATTCGCAGTCAGCTTGGGCCGTAGGAACATCTATCACCGAAGTACGGAACTAATCGCCCATACATGCCGCCAACAAGTATCCATCTTAGCTGGAAAGAAGAAGAAGAGACAGGTGACTCTAAAACCAAAATGCAGAAGAATCTCTACCCTTTCGACGACCCAATCGAACAACAAAAACAGTCGCCGAGTCCAGAATAAAATCACAGCACCAGCTTTAACCCCAACCAACTTTCAGAGAAGAAGTTCTCAGAAGCAGATATTTAAGGAAGAATCTTGAATTATTTTTCCACAAGTTTATTTTCCAGCTTGAGCGGCTTGAGCCTGAAGAGGACCCTTGCCAAGAAGGGCCGAAATATTGCTCGAATAAAATGTAGCTGACTTATCCGTTTTGCACTCACAGTTTTAGCGTCTATTAATTCCTTCCGATCGTCCGTGCGTACGTCTGTGGTAATACTGGCAGTTGGTTTGTGTGAAGGAACCTTTTCATATTTGACGGATACGTCAGCTACATTTTATTAGAGCTATATTTCGGCCCTTCTTGGCAAGGGTCCTCTTCAGGCTCAAGCGAATACCTATGAACCTTCTGTTCTTTGTACTAATGTCAGTCGTACATATTTCATGCGACATTGACTTCTTGTCTAGCATGTAAGCTATTTGTTTAAATAAACTGATTGATTGATTGAAAAGAATTATCCGCGTTCATGATTAACCCAAATTTTCTTGTCCCCTTCTCCCAGTACCATAGGCCTATACGCTCAGTTGAAGCTAATTGTAGGTTTCTGATTGTTAACTTAGGAAATTGTTTAATCATAGGTGTAGTGGCGATTGTCGCTAGGCCTCGATCCACTGGAGCATAGGGTGGCACAGCTGGCCACTCGGGCTCGGCCGTAGAAATTAGGAGCGATTTATGAGGAAGGCCTGGTAATCTTCTCGTGTTACGCAATAAGTGATAAGAGAAAAAAGCCGGATAAACGTTAGAATTTGCGAGCTTTTAGGGCTAATAACTGTCAAGCTGGATCTGATAAGGACAATATCAAGTTTTTGAGGCTATGATTTGTCGTTGCGTGGTGGTGGGGATTTGATAGTCCGCAGGAGGCTACGATGGATACTAAAGTTCATTTGCTTGACTCCACTGACATTTACTGTAGTTTATTAGTGGGAAACCCACTCCACAAAATCATAGGTTTCTAACAGTTGTCATACACAGTTTTATTCTTGGTTTGCCTCTCAATGTCACCAGCTCGTTTGCCCTGTATGCAATTCGCCCGGAATACAGCTAAAACGAGGAATTTGGTCGAAGTAAAAGCGAGAGTAAAAGACTTTTCTAAATTCAGTTAGAGATGAGGTATAGGGGTAAACATGCATGCTGAACCCATATCTGAACTCGGTTTTCTCATCTGATTAATTGTTTGGCCGTCATTTGTCAAAAAACACCAAACGGCATAATTTTGTGTACTTTTTCAAGCGACTGATTATGGATAAGTAGTAATATGTTAAAGGGGCCCCGGAATAGACTGGAAATCTACAAGACCTGACTGTCTGGATCAAGAAGTCCAATAAATATTCAGCTTTTGGGATCCCATCGAAACCTTTGGTCTTGTTTTTCTAGTGAAACTCGGACAAGCTAGAATAGGAGGGTGCCCCTTGTCAGTAAGGTAAAGCCACCTTCACACGGATGTTTAGCTAATGCCTAGACCCGTGCCTAGCATCACCGTTCACACCAATGCCTACACTGTAAAAAAAAATCTTGTCTCTAAAAAGGTAATCTTATCTCTAATTCGGATTAATCTTACCTCAATAGAGATAAGATTGATCCAAGAAGCAAATACTGCAGTTAACTTTAATCCCTCCTCGGAGTAACTTTTTACAGTGTAGTCACAGATTTTGGGCCAGGCACGGAGTTCCAGGCTCTAGAACTCGGTGCCTGGCTACGCCTGAGCACGTGCCTAGGCATCTGTGCTTGGCTAGGCGTGCTTGTGAACCCGGCTTAACGTAACAGAAAAAAATTGCACAAAGGTATCGAGAGACAAATTGTTCTTTTTTTTATTTTATTGTAATAGTTAAATCGGGCGACAAAAAATGGTCTTTCTACCACACACACAATGCTAACCATCCCTACTGTCACTATGAATGTTCAAAACCACTAAAAACATCGTAAAACAGTGAGCAAATTAAAAAAAACCACCAAATTTCCTAGGTTTGAAATAACTCTGGCTGGACTAAATCTCAGCCGATTATCCCGGACAGCTGTTATGGCACGTAGGGAGCCAAGGGTCAAAATAATAATTTCCATCTAATGCTCCAACTGTTTATTACAAATACAAATAAATTACAAAACCAAGGCCAGTGTGGTACCTCTGGAGACATGCAAAAATAATCAGTTAGGTCTTAAAATTCTTTGCTAATCACTCCTGGAAAATTACGCCATCTCGAAAAGAAGACGTTGTGAGTGGGTTTTTTCTCGAGCCAAAACAGCAACTCGGCAATCGTGTTCAAATCTAAACAAACCCGTGGCATGCGATCACTAAGAGAAGGTAAACAGAATGTTTGGATTAGGTCTTTAAGAGACTCGTTCTTTTGTTGATTATTTTTGTATTAACCCCTATGTAACGGGCCATGGAGCTTCTAGAACTCGGTCCCTGGCTACGCCTGAGCACGTGCCTAGGCATCTGTGCTTGGCTAGGCGTGCTTGTGAACCCGGCTTAACGGAACAGAAAAAAATTGCACAAAAGTATCGAGAGTCAAATTGTTCTTTCTTTCTTTTATTGTAATAGTTAAGAGACTCGTTCTTTTGTTGATTATTTTTGTATTAACCCCTATGTAATGGGCCATGGAGCTTTGTAGGGGTCGAAACTTATTTTGTTCATTTATTTTGAATTTAATACAACTGAACTGAAGTCCCGGTTTGGATTTATCAGTGGAATACTAGTGACCCAGACATTGCAAATGCTATAATGTTTCCGATTCAACTCCTTTATTAGCTATGTGATTTAGGAATGTTTGGTGCATGAGATCCTGTGTCATATCATTTGAAAGAAAAGCTGAAAGCACGGGTCCGGGTACGGTTTTCAGTACTTGTATTTTTCCAGACCCATTCAGAAAGGCGTCAACGATACCTATCGTCTCATTGCTGTTGCGTATATCGAAGGCGAAAGCATGTTCGAAAGAGTCAACGTTCTGGTCATACCCATAAACCAACATGAACCCGTTTTCGCCAAGGACTCGTACACGTAAGTCTCTTTGTCTTATTTGGTGCTTGCCTGGTTTGGAGCTCTGTCGGAGATAGAAACTATATATTTCTGTATATAATTAATCCTTTTTAACCCTTCATCTACCACAACCGTAAAGGCTCAGATCGACGCGAACGGTTCTTCAGTTATTAGTGAGGTTATTAGTATGGTCTGCAGATCTTCGCATGCACTGGCTGGTAGTAGAAGCAAGAACAAATAAGCCATTAGAAACTCCGTCTTTTGTCCCATGCAGCGACTATGGATACCTCGACAAATTAAGCTGGGATAGAGGTACCAACTGAGCTTTGAGTTGATCCCCGTCTACTTCCCTCTTCGCCGCTGCGCATATCAGAGGAAAAAGTGCAGCAGGCGTCCTGACCCGCTCTGCAACACACGTCACAATGGTAGACAAGCAATCGGCTTTTAATCTCGAAATTTATTCTCCAGGGCTTTACTGCGATGTAGCTGTTTGTAGAGGTAACGAATTGTGATGTTTCGCGTAGCTCCTACCATCCGCTAGTTTGCATCGTGAAGGGTATCGGGAATCTATTCTGGTGCTTATTTGTTCTTGGTATAAGGAGTCTCTGTCAGTGCATCCATACGCCAGTTCACCCACACGTCAGTTCGCCCATACCAAAGATTCGACAGTTCCTCCATACGTCGGTTCACGCATACGTCAAAATGTTAATTGCTTACTGTGATCCAGTTGAGATGATCCTAATGGGTGGGTGAATCCAGAATAGATTCTGGTGCTTATTTGTTCTTGGTATAAGGAGTCTGTGTCAGTGCATCCATACGCCAGTTCACCCATACGTCAGTTCGCCCACACTAAAGATTCGACAGTTCCTCCATACGTCGGTTCACGCATACGTCAAAATTTTCATTGCTTATTGTGTTGAGATGATTGAGTTGAGATGATCTTAATGGGTGGGTGAATACAGAATGGATTCTGGTGGTTATTTGTTCTTGGTATAAGGAGTCGCTATCAGTGCATCCATACGCCAGTTCACCCACACGTCAGTTCGCCCACACCAAAGATTCGACAGTTCTTCCATACTTCGGTTTATGCATACGTCAAAATGTTACTTGCTCATTGTGATCCAGTTGAGATGATCTTAATGGGTGGGTGAATCCAGAATGGAGTCTGGTCCTTATTTGTTCTTGCACTGTCAGAAGTTTCATAACAGATTGCGCATAACACTTTCAGGAAAAACACCTTTTCACTTAGAAATAGAGTGTTATGACCAATTAACTTTTCACTATTTGATTTTCACTTTTGACAGTGTAGTATTTTTACCTATTGAAGGTGTTGTTGGAGATCTGGGCACGAAATAGTATAAACTTAATTGGTCATAACACTTTTTTATGGCACTTGCAGCCTCTGGCTCAAGTGCCATATACCGATCACAATTCCGTCTGTCGGTCTGTCGGTCGGTCCGAGTTTTTTGTCCCACTTATCCGAATTAGGGTACTTCCAGATGTGCTAGGACAATGAAACTTGGCAGGCATATCAGGGACCCGACCAAACTAACCTGGAAATAATCAGTTTCCCGATCCGACCATATGCGGGGGAGTGCGGGGCGCTGGAAACTTGAAAATTTAGGGCATTTTGTCACTTTTTTTCCTAGTTAGGGTACTTCTGGATGAGCTAGGACAATGAAACTTGGCAGGAATATCAGGGACCCGACCAAACGAACCTGGAAATAATCAGTTTCCCAATCCGACCATATGCGGGGGAGTAGGGGCGCTCGAAACTTGAAAATTTAGGGCATTTTGTCACACTTTTTCGAGTTAGGGTACTTCCAGATGAGCTAGGACAATGAAACTTGGCAGGAATATCAGGGACCTGACTAAAGTAACCTGGAAATAATAAGTTTCCCGATCCGACCATATGCGGGGGAGTTGGGGCGCTGGAAACTTGAACATTTAGGGCATTTTGTCACACTTTTTCGAGTGAGGGTACTTCCAGATGAGCTAGGACAATGGAACTTGGCAGGAATATCAGGGACCCGACCAAACGAACCTGGAAATAATCAGTTTCCTGATCCGACCATATGCGGGGGAGTGGGGGCGCTCGAAACTTGAAAATTTAGGGCATTTTGTCACACTTTTTCGAGTTAGGGTACTTCCAGTTGTGCTAGGACCATGAAACTTGGCAGGCATATCAGAGACCCGACCAAACATCAGTTTTCTGATCCGACCATGTTGGGTGGGGGGTGGAGGGCAGGGGAATCCGGGAAATTGAGAAGTGTGTAACTTTCGAACGGATGATCGGATTGTAATGAAACTTCATAACTGAATAGAATATATATCTGTAATGTCCCGTTTAAAGTCTTGACCGGATTCGGTAGCCAGGGGGGAGTTGGGGGGGGGAGACGGGAAATTTCAAGAAACGGTTAGAATGGAGGGATCGGAGTGAAACTTGCTGGGAAGAACAAGCATCTGTTCTAGATTAGTCCTTTAGACCATTGTACTGGATCCGGACACTTATGGGGGGGGGGAGGGTCTCGGAATTCTGGTGATGGTGGTTTTGGGGATTTTCACGATGAAACTTGGCAGGCATATCAGGGACCCAATCAAACTTACTTCAAAATAAAAATTTTGTTGATCAGATAATGGTGGGGGGAGTGGAGGGAGGGGAATCCGAAATTTTCAGTCATGCGTAATTTTGGAATGGGTGATCAGGTTCGAATGAAATTTAAGAATCGGACAGAGGACATTTCTCCGATGATTTTTTTTCATATCCGGACCGGATCCGGCAACTATTGGGGTGGGGGGGTGGAAAATACGTGACCCGTTTAGAATGGAGGGATCGGGATGGAACTTTGTGGGAAGAACAAACAGATGCTCTAGGTAAGTCATTTGCTGAATCGGAATGGCTACGTGCACCGCGGGGGAGCTGGGGGGGGGGGAGGTGGACCGGAAATCTCGAGAAACGGTTAGAATGATGGTATCGGAGTGAAACTTGCTGGGAAGAACAAACATCTGGTCCATGTAAATCTTTTACATAATTTGACTGGATCCGGACACTTGAGGGGGGGGGGAGGAGGGGGTTTCCCGGAATTCCGTTTTTTGGGGGATTTTCACGACGAAACTTGGAAGGGATATCAGGGACCCGGTCAAACTGACTTGGAATAAAAAAAAAATCCTCGATGTGATAATCTTGGGGGGGGGGGGAGTTAAGGGAGGGGAATCCGGAATATTGAATCATGCGTAACTTTGGAACGGGTGATCGGATTCGAGTGAAATTTAATAATTAAACAGAGGACATTTTTCTCTGGTGACCTTTTTCATTTCCGGACCGAATCCGGCAATTATTGGGGGGAGGGCGGAAAATACTTGACCCGCTTAGACTGGTGTGATCTGGATCGAACTTCGTGGGAATGACAAACAGATGCTCTGGATTAATCATTTACAGAACAGGATTGGCTCCGGTTATTGTGGGTGGAGTTGGAGGAGGGGGGGGGGGGGTCTGGGATTCCGGTGATCGCGCGTTAAGGTACTTCCAGATGTGCTAGGACGATGACACTTCGCTGGAATATTGGAGACTCAACAACATTTGCTTAGAAATTGCTACTTCCCAAATCCGATTATTCCTTAAAGTACCAATCTTGACCGCAAAGTAAAAAAATACTTTTAAGCAATATATGCATTTTCGTGATGCCTATCAGCCCATTAGCAGTTTTTCCTCAAGGTTTTTGCTTACAAATGAAGTTCCAGCTCCCTTAGAGTGCGCATCTCAACCGCAAAGTCGAAACTTACTTTTGATCAATCAAATCATCTTGACCCATGCAAGTGCCATATGAGCTTACAGCTCTTGTTTCTAAGTGAAAAGGTGTTATTCTTGAAAGTGTTATGCGCAATCTGTTATGAAACTTCTGACAGTGTGGTATAAGGAGTCTCTATCAGTGCATCCATACGCCAGTTCACCCACACGTCAGTTCACCTACGTCGGTTCACGCATACGTCAAAATGTTAATTGCTTATTGTGATCCAGTTGAGATGATCTTAATGGGTCGGTAAATCTAGAAGGATTCTGGTGCTTATTTGTTCTTGGTATAAGGCGTCGCTATCAGTGCATCCATACGCCAGTTCATCCACACGCCAGTTCGCGCACACCAAAGATTCGACAGATCCTCCATACGTCGGTTCACGCATACGTCAAAATGTTAATTGCTTATTGCGACTCAGTTGAGATGATCTGAAACGATGGGTCAAGAATGTGGAGAATTGTCGGTAAATTTGGGCCGTGACGTGTGAGTCCTGTCGTAAAAAGTGGGTTTAGTGACGTGTGCACGAACTGACGGATTTTAAGAGTGGATGAACTGACGTGTGGGCAAACTGACCTTTCTGATTTGTACTACCCCAGTTGTTGGTAGAAACATTTGGCAAATATTAAACCAGTGGCTGAAAACGGAAAGTCAGCTACAATGTTTGACAGCTATATTTCGGCCCTTCTTGGTAAGGGCCCTCGTCAGACTATTTTGAAACCATTATTTTCTTTCTCTGGCTTAATTTCTTTTAGCCCTGGCTCTTCCTCCGCCCAACAGTGATTCTCTCTTTTTCTTTTCAACTCTTCTCACTATTAAACTTTGGGATCCATTTTCTGTAATTTGAAAACCGTCGCTTATCTGTCATTAATTTTTTATTTTACCTAATTTTTAATCCCAACCCATTTCTTAAATTCTTATTTGCAGTTCTTTCATTATTAATACACTGTGTCAGCAAAAAAAGTACTAGTTTATTGCGGCTTTCATACCGAGAACGCAAGACGCTTGCGTTGCGCTTGCGTAGAGTCAGCATTGCGTCTGTCTTGCGTCGGACCTTTCACACCGTGAAGGCTTGTGCGTTGCGTTTTCAGAAAATGGCTAGTTCTGATGAAGACTTAAAATGATGCCTGGACTGAACATGGAGCCTGTAGGCAAATTCAGACAGTTTGTAGAATGTTTATAGGTAATTTTGTATTATTACTTTTTGCTACTTGAACGAGACAAGGTACAAAGTAGGGTCAACTTACCAGTCATGCTCTTGCTAAACTCTTTGTTGATGATTTCACAAATTGATAACCTTGTATTATTAATGAAAGTCTTGCTGTGATAGTCAGGGACCCTTTTATCATATAGTCCAGGTCTCTTTTGAACTAGTTTTACTAGTTTTTCTTCAAAAACTTCCATTTCAGTGAAAAACAAATTGAAAAATCTGATGCGTACGCGTCGGACGCAGCGTAAAAGTAGAGCTCAGTTCTATTCTTGCGTTGTGTCAATTTTTTAAGCGCAAGCTCCGCGTCGCGTCGTCGCAAGCGCAACGCAAGGCTTGCTTAGCTCAGTGTGAAAGGCAAACGCGTCAATGTGAAAGCAGCTTATGTCGGAAATAAAGTATCCCCTAAAGCCGCTTTCACATTGACGCGTAGAGCCTTTCACACTCAACTCAACCTCTGCGTCACGATTGCGGCGACGCAACGCATAGCTTACGCAGCCAAATAAAACGCAACGCAAGAACGAGAAACTGGAGAATAACCTACTAATGAGGAAGAAAAACCTACTAATGACGATTAAAAAACTTACTAATTGATGAAAGAAATGGAAATTGGCAGAAGAAACCGAAAAAGGAAAACGTAAGTACGCATCCAGTGTGACATGGTTTTGCGCAGGTGTGAAAGATGCGCTACGCAACCTGTACGCGACGCAAGATAAACGCATACGCGACGCATCGCAACGACGCGTCAATGTGAAAGCGGCTTAACTTCTACCGGTGTTACGTGCAAATTTCCAACTGATCACGAAGAGATGGAAGCCTGTTTTGTTTTGCCAGCTTTCTATCATAGCCGACCGACCTGCGATCTTGCTAAGAAGGTCCGACATAAAAAGAAAAGAAGAGCTTTTCAGTTGCACAAAAGCTCATCAAACGTTCTTCTCAACTTTCAGCCAGAATTTTTCTACTGAAGTAGACGGTCCCAGTTTCTTCGATATAATACTACCTCATTCTTTCAACTTAGATCTGAAACTCACATTAAATCTGACCTTGCCAGTTGCTATTTAGCCAAACCAAGAAATAGTTCTGTTTCGTTCAAACGAGCGTTCAAGGAACCGTCGTGACTCCTAGACTATCCTATCAGTTGTCGATCAAGTAACGACCAAAAAACTAGATTGCTCATAATTCATCCCTAAGTAAATATCCTGCTGGTTGTTAACCACAGTAATTACTTGCGGTGGTAACTTTGTAATTCAGTAGGATAATCGTTGAAATTCACACGCTTCGTCGATGAATGTAAATTTTCGTGTGATAACAGTCGATTTTTTTATGGTTTTTTGGTTTTTTTATGGTTTTTTTTTATGATTTTTTTATTCTGCTCACGAGTTGTTGGTTGCTATGCAAGCGTTACATAACTCCATTTTTTCCCTTTTTGTTTTTATTTTTAATTGTTCTGTTTTCAATATTTGGTGTGTCTAATATATAAAGAAAAACAAAATAAAAAACATTCTCCTTCAGTTATTTTTGTGATTGTTATATTTTTGCTTATAACAAATAAGCAAGCCTCCTTTGGCACTCACTTGCTTACTCGTGCACTCACTTGATCATGAAGCATAATGTAGGAAGTGAGTGCATGCGACTGTGAAAATCGTAGCCTAGCTATGAAAAAAATACTTTCAAAGAACCAAAGACAATTAGAGTTCGTGTAGCCAGGGACCCATAATTTCCTGTAATGACTCGCCATTCAGGGGGCTTGTCAATAAGAGATTTCTGATGCGCTCTTGACCGAGCGTCAGATAGTTCGAGAAATACCCACGGGGATAAACTACCGGACTATCCAGATAGACAAAATTTTTCGCAGCTGTTGTGCTGAACTAGGAATATTTCTCTGTAATGGAAGAGTATCCTGGATCTTGTGTCCTAGCTTAGGTACCTGGTGGCATGCTGAATAGTCCTGACGGAAGATGGCTATGTATATCCATCTGAGCAAGAACGCCGATTCGACCGAATTTTTGGAAACTAGGTGAGGCTCGGGCAACATAGCACCATAGAAGCATAGGAAATGACAAGCCCCCTGAATGGCGAGTCATTACAGGAAATTTATGGGTCCCTGGTGTAGCCGACATGTTCTTTGCACACAACTATGTTCACAATCCCCTTGGTACAGAAGTAGGTTACAGTAGCGGCGTACAAGATGGGAAACAAACCAACAAAGGGTTTCACGTTAGTTGCGTTTTTGTAGATATCATGGTATCCGATACCACGGTCTAAAGTCGTTTTCGCATTTACGGTGGCATCTGATACCACGGTTAAAAGGCGTTTTTGCGGTTACCGTGGTAAGTGGTCGTGTATCTGAAAAATTTATCTCACTGTCATCAATAACACAAGAGTCTAGTATTTTTTCAAATTCGTGGGAAAGAAGTTGTCATTCGCGATGTCAGTGGATATCAGTATTTCCTTTTGGATGATTTCTAAAAGACGGAAATCCGGAAATTGTCGTTTTTGTCGAGCAACCAAAGTATCAGATACGACGGTAACTTAAAAAACGGCTAATTGTAGATCGAATTACCGTGGTAACAAATACCATGGTATCTGCAAAAACGCAACTGTTCGTTCTTCTAGATACAGTGACAACTTTTGTCAAGAGGCAAGTCGTGTGAATACGTTGTAGAGAAAACTGTTGGTCTGGTACAGCACTGCGGATATTCCGTCAATGATGGTTTATATAGCCTCGCGTGAACCGAGTTATAAATCACTTTAATTGCACGGGGGCTGATGCTTAGTTCACGTGAGGCTGACACGTGGTAAATATAGTGCAAACCAAAAGATATATAAAGACATCACAGATACAGCCTGACGAGGTGGACCTCCCTCGTCAGAATTTTAGTTCGTTGCTGTAATCCCGAGATGAGTTTTGACCTTTCGTAATCAACTATTTTATCGACAAACCAAGCGGCACCCCTCTGATGAGGTATAGCTATGCCTATGATGTTACTGATTGCGTCATCAGTTCAGACAAAAACATTTCTTGGAATGAATGAATGAATGAATGACTGTATTTAAAGCCATTTTTCAGGCCGTATACATACATATACAACAACAAACAACTACCAAACAAAATCATGTAACGCTCAACCTTCGAATAATAAGACCTTTCCGGACAAAATTTCCAACTGCTACTATCTTTACTTTCGACGTCGACTTCAAAATTCCAAGAAGGGGCTCACAACCACCATCCCCAAGAAAACTCCCTCTTACCTCGCTTAGCCCCTGACACCTAAAAAGAAAATGGTTTTGAAAAATTTTGAAAACCACGATGGGTTGGCTAGTTCAGCATTTAACCGATAGTGAAGAAACAAACCAAAGTGTTGCTCCCGGCCATAGCCATTTTCAAAAAAAAAAAGCGCGAAGATTTAGTAGTTTGTCAGTTTCGTTTTATCTGTTATTTAATTGGTTTATTATGTGTTAGTTTATGCTGCAATATAACTCATTGATCTCGCTTTTGTTCGATATTTAGTTTGGTGATACTTGTTATTAAAGGATTCGTTCCGTCAGCTTTCGTTTCCTCGCTTCCCAGGTAATTTTTATCCACCATAATGGCACTATCAAATTTTTGCATTCTCCTAGTTTGACACTTTTTTTGCCACATCGGACTTCCTCTTTCTCTGAGGAGCATATTGGTACTCCTCAGAGTGTGCATGTTGCTTCAAACGACCTAGAACTAGAACTGATCAGCTACGAGTCCATTGCAAGGCATATTAAACAATACATTTATGAAGCAACCGGTCCCATGTTCGATCTTTCGATCTTTCCTGCTTATAAGGAATTTTTCCTCATCCGTAATGCATACTCTGAAGTTGATCGAGGTACTTAAAAATCTATGCTTGGGGACGTTTCACAACGGGGACGTCTTGCCGTAGAATAGAATAGAAGAGAATAGAAATTTAATTTTTTCAAGAGCAGCTGTCACAGCGTAACCGCCGAATTTGACCTTTTCGTCATACAGAATGATGAATAACATAACACTCTATAGTTTGTCACGAAGGAAAAAAAAACATTAAAAGGACTAACTTATCGGTTATTGTACAACTCAACAAATGCTGGAACAAAACTCCTTCTATATCTTTCATGAAGAGGGGCCACAGGGGCTAGTTTCGAGTTTTTCTGGGATTTCTTTCGCTGGGGTCTAATACGTATAGGAGTATAGGGGTGTGGGAGAATATTACGTAATCGGGGTCTCGGGGAACAGATAGGGTTTTAATACCGAAATCGATGCCAAGGCGGGTTCGTCTCTCTTCCAGGGTAGCCAGCTTGAACCTTTGTCGTGGGGAGGTTTTGCCATGGGTTTTGTCACGGGGACGTTTCGCCAGGGACGTTTTGTCATGGGGACGTTTCGTCGGTAAGCCGCTTTCTATTTGCGTAACCGTATGAGAATCGGACTGATGTGTTGTCTAAATTGTTAAATCTAATCCTAGTCAGTTTCGAAGTATTCAAATAAATAATAATCATATTCATCATCATCATCATCATTTTATTTATAGCTCGTCACTGAACAAAACTGGGCGAGGCCCAGAAAAGACGGAGTAAAAAACAAGAAAAACGAAAGAGAAACAACGGAAAGGAAAAACATACTTCGATAACTACGAACTCGGAACAAACAGAAATGACCAAAGATGGAATGACTCCTGACATTCAGTAGAAAAATCACTAATACGCTTCTCAGTAACTCCCACTGGGTTTACCAATCGATACTTTCTCTGCAGAAAAAAATTACTTGTCGACGCTGGCAGTCCCATCAAATACTTTTCAAATTTAAAATAAAGGTGGTGAACTTGCTTCCACAATTAAAAAAAGACCAAACAGGAGCAAGAGCGAGTAGGTGAGGAACTGTTTGGCTATTATATAACGTGAGATCGGTGTGCTCTAAACTCAGATACGAAAGGTTTGAAGCCAGGGATCTAATGCGGCCCGGATCTTTCGAGCTTAATTTTTCAGTGCTAGGTTTGCAGGTTCTTTCAGATTCGCTCCAATAGGCATACCCAGGTAAGTAAGACTGCTAGCGAAAGGAACTTCAGGGCCCGATAAACTTATTGAACGTCTGTTTCCTTTGTAATTAAACGGTAGAACAGGTGTCTTATCAGTGTTAAAGCTCAAACCGATATGCTTATACTGTTCTTGGAGACGCTTAAAAGTCGAAGAACATCCTTGGAAGGCGCAAGAGAGGTTCAGTAAATCATCCGCAAATGTAACTAGCGATAGATATATTTGCCAAGGCCGCTGGCTGCTAGAGCAAAATAGATGTTACCCATAGCCCTTTCTTTCAGCTTTTTTCTCAACTCTTCCGCGCCCGAGGGTGGCGTTCTTGGCGACATAAGCGCCACCGACGCCGACGTCGACCCTCACAATTCCAACATTGTCTACTCACTGAAGACGGACGGGTTGGATAGCGAAATCGCCTCAAGTATTGCCATAAACGAGACAACCGGCGAGATTTATGCGAGGAAGAAACTGCCGCTAAAGGCCCGCGGCAGTTACAACTTTACGGCACTGGCGGTAGATTCTGGATCACCGAGGAAGACGGCACTAGTGCCGGTTAACTTCAGGGCGATTCTCCGTAAGTATTCAATTCAGTTTATGTATTATCCATAGGGTATAAAAAAATGAAGGGCGAGACGCCGTTAAAGGACTCCTCGCACTATTTACTCTTCAAATTACAGTATTTAAATATTTGAAAACTTTAAAACTAGGCTGTGCTTTCAAAAAATAACCGACGGTTTTGACTGTTTTAAGCCTTTTCCGAGACCCGTTGACTTGTAGCGGAAACCGGAAAACAATTTACATAACCGGTTTTTCTGGTGTAAAAACTTCTCGCAGACAACCGTCGACAGCGTGATACACATCGAAGGTAGCAAAATACAGCATGGTTTTGTTAGAGGGGTTAGAATGTACCGTACCAAATTGGGGTCTTTGGGTTTAGAAATATATGGTGTGGTTATGGAAGTGGGTTGCCTTAGTATTATTGGTAAGACAGGTCCTTTAATTCGGAGTGCCTTTAAGTCGGGACGTTGGTGACGAGATACCTGTGACGTCGTAAAGCTCGTCCGTCTGTTGGCACGCAACTACTATAAAGGATCTTTTCACTGTGAAATGGTTCAGAAATATAGTTTCCGAATTTACCAGTACTTGCCCCGAGAAATGAGCGATTTTCTTGTTGACTCTTGCCGACTCTGTCCAGTTTTCTCGCTTTTCGAAGCGTAACTTAGACCAGTTGAGAAACTTTTTATAAGTAGTGAACTGAAAGACAAAATTGCTCCTCAGCCGGGATTTGAACCCAGGACCCTCTGCTTACAAGGCAGGCGCTCTACCATTTGAGCTACCTTTTGCCTTTCAGTTCACTACTTATAAAATGTTTCTATCTCAAGGGCGTCTTCCCCTTAAATTTATATATTTGATTTTATTTGGTTCACCATGAGACCCCGCCTTATGGGTTCTGGTATGTCTACGTGGCTCTGACAATGGAGTCCTAGACTTCTAAATTAAATTCGAAAAAAAAAAACTGTTTCTGGTTTATTGGTCACGGTACAAGTCCCTTGTGTAAAGCGCCATCTATGTATTATAGTTGAGAAACTGTGCAGCACCGTGGTTAAAAAATCGGAAAAGCCAAGCAAACAAAAGGAGTCTGAAACAAAAGATAATCCTATTAGCCTAGCAAGTGTCCCCGAATGAAAAACGACATTTGGAAGCATCTAATGGCCTTATTGTTTTACGCGTTGTCGACTCTGTCCAGTCTTCCCGCTTTTCGAAGCGTATGTTAGATCATTGCAGTTCAGAAACTGTGCGCACCGTGGTTAAAAAATTGGAAAAGCCAAGGAAACAAAAGGAGTCTGAAACACAAGATAGTCCTATTAGCCTAGTAAGTCTCCCCGAATGAAAAACGAAATTTGGAAGCATATAATGCCCTTAGTGTGGTACGGGTTGTCGGCGTACTTGATGCTTTTGGCAAAATTTGCGCTGCTTGTCTGAAAAACTCGGCTCAGCCGAGTGAGCGCTAAAAAGTTGATTTTCAAAACCAAACAGTGGCGAAGTTTGGCGATGTCTGAAGTTTACATTTCCCTGGGAGAGCTAGGAATAATATTAAACGCAGAATAAGTACGAGGTGTACTTTAAGAAGAAATAACACTGACTAGGTCGACACAGGCGAAAGAAAATCTTATAACCCCTTACCAGTTTCAGAACTAGGAGATCAAGCGGGATCTGCTAATCAGATAACTATTCCTTGTTCAAGGGGGGTTGGGAGGTTCTAAGTAGACAGTTTGCAAAATTTAGGCGGTACGAGCAGTGCTTTCACTTTTTGGGAGATTACCCTATTTTAGGGTAAAATGGACTTTTTCAGGGATACTTATTTTCAATCTAGGGATTCATGGTAACCTAGGGGAAAACAACAATTTTCAGGGTATTTTAGGTTATTTTAAAAATAGGCGATTATCCTATTGTCAAAGTTCGCTTTCTTGTATTTTTCTTCTCCCCAGTTCACAAATGATTGCGGAAGAACAATTGCTACTCCTAGGCTATCCTAGCATAGCTCACAGTACCACGTAACAGGAGGGGTATCCGCCCTTGAGCTATAACCTTAAATGTGGCCTAAAAATGTTCAAAGGAAACTTTTGTGCAGTTCTAAGTATGATTATTTCGTGGGAAATATACGGCACAACAACCCCTTTTCGCCCCTTTTCTAGGGTAAAATCTAGGGGGACATGAACACAGAAAAAGGGAGTTTTAGGGGAAAAATTGTGATTTAGGGAAACGAAAATAAATAAGTGGAAGCACTGGGTACGAGCCCAGACCTTGGTTCATTATGCATGAGCTGCGGTCATCCGGAAAGGTTGTTTCGAATGGGCCGCCGTCCTTACTGCTCTCGTTCAGGTCCGATGATGCTTGGACACTAGGAGCCCATAACTAAGTTGTTCTTAACTTTGTTTACAACACAAGTGCTATCTACCACCTATCCTTTAATAGATAATTTTAATAATAACTCCGGTACGTGTTTCGAAATCACGAATTTCCAACCTTTGAATTTTCGAACCTTATACTTGTAAACCAATATACAAGTCTTGCTTCACCTCATACAATCTATATTAAGTTTCTTGAAATTCGTACCAGTGTTCGCCCGTAACATCGTGTTCCTTGACCGTTTTTGGGATCCCAAAACGTAAGTGGAGGGATACCTACGACATCGCAAAAATGTCCGTCTGTCTGTAAGCACGATAACTCTCGAAGTGAATGATATATTTTGATGAAACTTGGTGTGAGGATTCTTTGGGTCAAGGGTAAGGTCAAGTTCGTAGATGGGCTCTGTAGCTCTACATTTTGGGGTGGGGGAGGGGGTTTCAGATTAAGGGGAAAAAAAAATCATTTTTTAAAAGCTATTGAGATATTTCATTTAGGGGTAAGGAGACATGCTGGATCCGAATATTTTGTTGCCGGACAAGTAGTTCACCGGGATCCGGTGAAAACCGGACACAAAGCTTGTCGACCAGTTTTCGGCTATAGCGGTCCTACCCCTTTATTCTCAAACGATTATAACTCTGCGCACGTGGCGTCAATCATGTGTTGATTCAGTGACGTAATCGAAGGTCGAAGGGGGCGAGGCGAAAGAGACATGGGGTGAATGTGTTTATTTTATAGCGGGTTTCGATAGGGGGGAATTGAAATTATTTATTAGTATGCGTGCTGATATTTTACCGCTGGGAGATAGGAGGAGGTACACGGGTAGGCCTATTGGGAGAATTGGTCCTTACTTCTGCCCGATGTGTGGAGAGCGAGAGTGTTTGCGACATCTAATGTGTGATTGTAGGAAATGTAGTAGGAATTGTAGTAATAAGTGAGGGGTTGCTCACTGAAAAAGGTGTACTTGTTAAGGGAGGGGTTGCTCACTGGAAAAAGATGTACTGGATAAGTAAGGGGTTGCTCAGTGGGTGTACTAAAGTTGTTTGGGGAGGGGATGGGGTCAGTCGGCCCCAGGTACTCGTGAACCAATCCAGGTGCACGCGAGGGGTTAGGAATCGGGTGTACCCGTTAAAGGATTACTCGTTGGGTTAGACACTTGGGTGAGCCAAGCGACGGGGTTGATTCATGGTGTACCAAAGAGGGAACTGCTAGGGTACGCCGAGGGGTACGCGAGGGGTTACTCACTGAAAAAAGGATGAACTGGGTAAGTGAGGGGTTGCTCACTGAAAAAAGGTGTACTTGGTAAGGGAGGGGTTACTCACTGGAAAAAAGATGTACTGGATAAGTGAGGGGTTACTCAGTGGGTTTACTAAAGTTGCCCGTAAGCAAAAAACTTCAGAATGGTAACATTTTTGTTGTAAGCTACATATTCAAGCGGTTGATTATGGATAAATAGCAAAAATGTTAAAGAGGTCTAGCGAAGACTTGGAAATGTACAAGATTCGGTTGTCTGGATCAAGAAGTCTGATAAACATTAAAATTTTTGGGATCCCATCGAAACCTTTGGTCTTGTTTCTAACTGGCATACGTCGCCTTGCCGATTTGACACTTCAAAACGGGTGCGTCAGCTACATTTTATTGCAGCTATATATATATGTTATATATTTTATTTATCCCCAGACACAAGGTGATGACGGCGTAAAGAGAACAACGAAAAACAACACAAGATAAAACAGTATAAACGCACAAAATTTAGACATAATTTCTAACTGGGCCTGAAAAATTCATGAAAATCATCCTGTACTCGATGACCAGGATGACGAGATGTATATAGTAGTGACGTTTCCTCTAGTGAACGGATGACATCTTGGACGTCGAACTTCTGAACTATAGTTTGACCCTTTTTGGCAAGAGTCCTCTTCAGGCTCAAGCTGGAAAATGAACTGAGTGTCAAATATGATTCGTAGTCAGCTTGGGATGAAGGAATATTTGTATGTTTTAGTGTCGCCCCCTCCCCCAAAGACTTGGGACCGCTCCTGTACTGCTCTGAAGATTCCTTTCCTAGTGTCCGGACCGTTTGTAATTTCTGATGCTAACTGCTTCGGGTCATTTCGGAAATTCGATAGCAGTCGGACGAGGGTAGTAAATTCCTCCATTTCGTATGATTAATCCCTGCTTGCTTTGCGAAATTTGTTTAGACTGGCAATGCATTGAGGCCGTAATTAAGACTGATTTCCAAACCCAGAAGATACTGTAAACATTTTTCTAATCCTTGATCTTATGTCCCGTTGCTACGGAGTCGGGCGTAAGCGTGGGAAGTGTGATGAAGACATTTTGAAAAGGAAAACCGGATAATTACTGGGAGAACCGGACGACCGGATGTTTTTGCGTTAATTTAGTAATAGTCATAAGCATGCTAGGTTTCCGGACCCAAAGTTTCCTTTTTCCGAGGTTTCAGAGCTCTTTGAAACCACGCCTGAACTCCGAAAGCAGTATGAGTGTGTCCGAATCCAGATTTTGAAAATACTACATTAAGAGCGTGTTCCACCCTCCTAACAATAGTTACTATTAGTTACAATTTCCGTTCCATCCTCACGAAAAGTTACTACGCTGAACGTTCCAACCTTCTCGAAATAGTAGCCTAACTAATAGTCACTATTTGCTTACCATGCTCGGGAGCGTGGTAAGCGTAGTAACTTCGCATCTCTGCAACGTGATCGGCCGGATTCGCCCGTGGCATGATACCCTGCTGGAAAATAGAAAAATCGTTCCAGCCTTGACGGAAAAAAAGCCAGAATTCGTGACGTCATGCGTAGTAACTACGGTAAGTAGGATGGAACACGCTCTAACTATGCAACATTTTTTTTTTTGCACTCGAATTTTCGTGCCCTTTTGCGCGCAGTCAATGTTGCGAAAAATGCTACGAGAAAAGTTGCAACGATGCAGCTTTTGTGCGGAATTTTCTAGCAGAGGGAAGGAGAATGGAAAGTATGATAACAAGGGCAGAGTAGGAGTTTTCAAGAGGGAAACAAATGTAAATTGTAACGGGGTAATAAGCAATAATAGATTATAATATTCCTTCAGCCCAAGCTGAATGCGAATCATGTTTGATAGTGCAAAACATAATAGTGGATTCTTCTCATCAAACTCTATCTTATCACTGTCGCAGCCAACAAATGTGATGAATTCTGGTCTGAAAAAATACGAGCCGATGTCAACTGCTTCTTTACTTGACTTCCAATCCAGTCGCCTGCTGGATTTGACATAATAGGAAAGTCAGGTCCTGTTCGTGCATGCTGAGGAATTGCTGTGAATTGTTGCTCTTTTGCTGCTGAAAACGCAAAGTCTCCAGTTTTGGTAGAAGAAATTGGGCTACGCAATCCCCTCCCAGCGAAAACCTCCCCAGGTATATACCCCGCCAAAGGAAACGGTTAAGCCCCCCTCCCCCCGGCCGAGCCCCTCCTCGATACCACCCTCCTGAAAACCCTACCGGTTTCCCCCGCCCCGCCCCCTCCCCCGAATGCACATATATAGGAAATTAGAATATCTTATCAGAGACTGATGTATTGACCGTGATCCCTTTAGGATTTTCCCTAGAAACGCGAGTTAAACGTAAACGCATACCGGCGGCGCGCTCGCGGGGGGGGGGGGGGGTAGCCTGGTCCGAAGAAATGGCTCTAATTCGGACACTTTCCCGACATTAATTGCACAATTTTGTGCTGAATTTTCGTGGGGTGTTTGGATTCGGACACGTTTATACCTATTTACTCTCGTCGTGCCTCTAGAAAATTAAGAGCATCCTAGCTTCTTTGGTGTTCTGCATAGGGTCTCTTTTTATTCGAATATCACGCATCTCGAATGTACATCCCTGGTTGCACATTTATAGCTCCGACCGAAATCGAATACTTGAACGAATTCGCCAGGAAAATTGGCCATTTCGACTTCCAGCAGGTGAACTGAGATGCGACGCGAAACAATTTGACTTACGAGTTGAAACGTCGCGTGCGAAATTTCGGCGGGCAAAGTTATTTTTTTAGCTGCTGGTCGCTGCAGAGGAAAGATTTAATGGGTTTTTAATGAACAAATAATTTTTTTTTTTTTTTAAATTGGTGCTTTCTAGGAATTTTAGGTTTTGGCATTTTAGATCAGAAAATTATTGGTGATACAAACATAAAAAATCACCAAATTTAGTGACAAATCACCAACCGGGACTAGACTGTGAACGGCCGTCGGCTAACGCTACGCCGGATTTTTTTTTTGGCATTTTCGATGTGCAACTCAGCTTGGAGATGTATACAAAAATCCCAATATTCCGATATAAACCACCAACCGTGGGAATGCTGCGGAACGTCTTTGGCTAATGGTCCATTTACACACTGCGTAAAATCCGAGCGTATTTTCCCACGTTTTGAGCTTGAAGAGATTTCTAGCAATGCGGACGTATTTAGATACTAAACGGACCGATTTCTCAAAAAAGTCCGTATTGCTAAAAATGTTTTCAAGCTCAAAACGTGCGTAAAATACGCTCGGATTTTACGCAGTGTGTAAACCCACCATAAGCGAAAAATTTCCGCCAGGCCGTGCCGGAACCCATTCCGCGAATGCGCAGAAAAACGCCAATATTTACGTTATCCGGCCACAAGGCTTAAACTTAAATCGCTCGCATTTCATGTTGCGGAAGTAATTCATTCCTAAAACCGGAGAAATACTTCTGGCAATGTACTCAACCACTAGATGAGTAGGCTAATTAAGAGCTCAGTTGAAGCAATTAGTCATTGCTTAGTTTGACGAGTGTCTGGCACCGAAGGTGTGTCGCCTTGTCTCATTTCGTGTAATTGAAGTCGGGTGGCGATCTGGGGGATGAGTCTGCGTCTGGAAACCTTTAGAAGAATATAAGTAAGTAATCCATTTTTGAACCGCCATTTTGGAAAGAAAAGAAAAAAAAAACAGAAAAAATACGAATACTAAGTCTTTGGCCAAGACAGTGGGGGAGGAAGTTTATTTAAAGCTGGATTGAAAAGGGAGGAAATAAGGGATTTGTAGGGCAGACAGTCTGCCTCCTGAGGAGAGAAGGGTGAATGTGTTTATTTCAAAGCGGGTTTAAATAAGGAGGAACTGAAATTATTAATTAGTATGCGTGCTGATATTTTACCCCTGGGAGATAGGAGGAGGTACACGGGTAGGTTGATTGGGAGAATTGGTCCTTACTTCTGCCCGATGTGTGGAGATATGAATGAGTGTGTGCGACATCTTTTGTGTGATTGTAGGGAATTGAATGACTTGAGAAGTGAAATATTTGGAGTAAATGAGTGTGATCAGGAATGGATGGAGCAAATGTTTAAGAGTGGGTGTTATGCTACTATAAAGAAAGTGGGTAGATTCCTCAAGCTGTCAATGATGCACAGAGAACATTTTTTGTAGTTTTAGTAGTGGCTAGAAATAAGTTCGTCAATTTTGTTTGTTTTTTCTGATTGTATTGCCATGGCCCTTGGGCTTTTAGTGTAATAAAAATCATATCATATCATATTGGGAGGGCAAAGGGTCGGTCCGGTCATTACTCATGTCCGATCTGTGGTAGTATGGATGAGAATTTGAAACATTTGTTGTGTGAATGCAAAAATTTGAATGAACTTAGGTTAGAAATTTTTGGAGTAAGGAAAGAGGGGTAGATGAAGAATGGATGTGTAGGATCATGGGAAATAGTTGTTTTATGAGTATTAAACAGGTGGCGAGGTTCGTCAAGGTAGCCCTAGCCCATAGGGATAGGTGCTTATAGAAGGTATTATTTTTGTTTGTTCGAGTTTATTTTTCATGTATTTGCCATGGCCTTTGGCTCGTAGTGTAAATAAATCTTATCTTATCTTATCATGTGTGGGTTGGGCCCAATAGTGGATAATACTGTCATACTTAAATCCTCAACTTTAGGGCACAGTACAGCAACGTTACGGCACCATGCTCTTGAGCAAGGGTCAAAATCTGTTTGAAAATAAAATTTTCATTTCAGATGCTTTCTAGGCTATTATTGTATTTAATCGCATATTCTTGTGTTTTTCTCTTTGTGCTGTACTCGCGGATTACGGAGGATAGAAATACAGTAATAAATGAAATGAATTCAAAATATACAATAAATGAATTAATTTTTTCTTTTTTTTTAGCTCCCACAGACATAGTTGCTACCAACATGACGTCATCGTCGCTAATGGTTTGCTGGACGATTCCTCGAAATGGCATTCTAGCCGGCTACACAGTTGAACTCAAAACGAGTGAAGAAACGAAGAAATCGAAGTATTTTCTCAGCGAATTGTTCATGCCGGATGGGACTCCAAATGTGAGTAATCAAAAGAAGCTTTTTTTTAAGTCAAAAGGCATGATCTTCCACTAGAGCTCTAAGCTCTCCAATTTGTCTCCTTCATTTAAATTCGATCCAGTGGTCGGATATTACACTTAGTGTTAGCGATATTTTGATCTTTCGATATTTGATGATCGATATTTATATTTTGGGACTCTCAGATTGCCTACGTCTCGTTTCGCTAAAGTTTTGGAACAAAAATTGTAGTTAAAAAAATTCATATTTTGTTAAGACTTTGAATAATATTATAATTGAACTAACGACCAAGCACATTTACTCCAAATTAGGATATTTAAGAGCTAGTTATATTAGATCACTTATAATAATTTGAAAATAAATGATAATATCCCAAATATTGTTTTCGATACGGTACTGATTTTTTCGTTTCTGTAGATGATTGGTTGCTCTAAGATTTTTGCTAATACAACCGTATTGCCCTTGGTAAGCTTTGAGCTAGTCTACTTTTTCCGATCATCGTATTCTTCATCTTTTCCTGCCTTTACCGTACATTTAACTATTGTTTAGCGCATATATTCAAATGATGCACACAACGAAGACGTCAGCTACTATGCTTTTGGCAGCGATGTTTCGGTCCTTCTTGGCAAGGGTCCTCGTCAGACTGTCGAGCTTCAGGGATTACAGATTACAGGTTCGTTCCTTCCCCAGCATTCGCCCTGAAGTTCGCCAAAGCATAGTAGCTGACGTAGTCGTTTTATGCATTATTTGAATATATGTTTCCCAGTCAGCTTGGGCTCAAGGAGTATTTATTGTTTAGGGATGTTATATGTTCTAATTTTCGTTTCTGTAAATTTCTCTTTAAAATCGGAATCGAAAAAAAGAAAGTAAAAAAGTTGAGTATGCCGAGTATTCGAGTATCATCAGGGACCCATAAATTTCCTGTAATGACTCGCCATTCAGGGGGCTTGTCATTTCCTATGCTTCTGTGTTGCTATGTTGCCCGAGCCTCACCTAGTTTCCAAAAATTCCGCTTGGGTCGAATCGGCGTTCTTGCTCAGATAGACAAAATTTGTTGGGACTATTCAGCATGCCACCAGGTACCTAAGCTAGGACAAAAGATCCAGGATACTTTTCCATTACAGAGAAATATTCCTAGTTCAGCACAACAGCTGCGAAAATTTTGTCTATGTGGATAGTCGCGTATTTTGTCCCCGTGGGTATTTCTCGAACTATCTGACGCTCGGTCAAGAGCGCATCAGAAATCTCTTATTGACAAGCCCCCTGAATGGCGAGTCATTACAGGAAATTTATGGGTCCCTGGTATCATGGAGAAGCCGACTGATCTGCACAAAAAGCTTAAAGCCGTCCGTGTTTTTTATTTATTGATGTTTTTGTATGATGTTCTTGTCTTTTTGTTTTCTTATCTTGTTCATGTTCTTTCTTCTACTGGCTATAATTGGGGGACCCAATGACTGACACTATTTATCTTCTTGATGGAAGTGGGTTATAAATAAAAGATATATTCAATTCAATGAAACAAAAGCTGTAATATGGTACTTGTTACGGGAAAGTGGAACGCGCTCCTTCCATCTCCCCCACCGTCCCTGTAGCCTAAATGGGACATCTAGGGTATCTGCTTGTACCGCCTATAAAGTTTCGCTCGAGCCGAATCTGTTTTTAACGATTTAGTTTGATGTATTGGCAAAAATAAAATCTTCTCGCTTCCTTCATTCTTTAACCTGTCTGTTTTTAGACACCCACAAAGCAGTCACACATAAAAGTTCTTACTTTAACTGATGTACCTACAGTAATAAAAAAGAAAATGAGAGCTACGAGTTTTCACGAATGTTTTCACTATAACCTTTTTGACCCATCTATGATGAATGAATGAATGAAATATTTTATTGCCCATCAAATAAGACGGGGGATGTGAAAAAAGTAATTTTTTAGAGAGAAGAAAAAACAACGACTACAAAAACGAAACGACATTAACCTAGATACAAAAACAAACAAATTTTATCAAAGAAGAATACCCATCCAGGGGTGTACACCCGATGAAGAATTTATCTCAAAATAGTACTATGAAGTAGTACGAAAAAGTTGCATGCAGTACTAACGATGCTACTACATGCTTCTACTTCAAGGCTACCTTGTTACTGCATACTACTATATGGTACTATTAGCGAGACTGGATGTTACTATGGCAAGACAGGATGCTACTGGATACTACTACATAAGATTGGACCGGTTTGAGGCTCATTAAATGATGGTATTCTTTGCTATTCCTTAGTATTACATGCAACGTTTTCGTACTACTACCATACTACTACGCAGGCTACAAATTTTTCATCAGGCACCATCCTTATTACTAAGGTTCGCGACCAGATTACCTTCACTTAGTATAAGGCCTGCGACAGAGAAACTGTATAACGAAGTAAAAATTCGATGACTCATATAGTGCAGACCACCATCTTTGGATTCCTTTGTCATCTGGACGTGTCTTTAGATTAGGTGAATACCGGAAGGATCTTTTGTCGAACCAAGACCTCCCTTCGAAACAAGAGAAAAACCTGTCGTATCCACTATATATCTGCTTCCTTCATTCAAGTTTTTTGTTTTTCGGTGACTTCTCCGCTCTTTCGGCCGTCACTTCTGACTGCCTCCCGATCCGACGCCTTTCCATCTCAAAACCATTGAAAAACTTCCGCTAATTTCCCCACCGCACATTCATCAAAAGCCTTAATTGATGGCTGATCTTGTCCTGTCATAATATCGGACACTAAACAGAGCTCGATGGATGAATTCATCCTAGCTGCAAGGCGTCAATTTTACGAGGCGCGTGTTCGTCGGAGCTTCGTGCGAATTGTGGAAGTGTACTGGCGCCGAAGGAGTTTGTGGTCTTCAAATTTGATCTAAGCTACGAAATAAATAAAGAATGTACTGTATTTCCTTAAAGCACAACTCTTACTAGAAATGATCTTTTGCCTATGAAAGGGATCAGAAAAAAAGTTTTTCCCGAAATACCATTAATTTCCACCCGAAATTGGCGATTATCTTGTTAGCGCTTGTCGACTATATCCAGCCTTCCTGCTCTCCGACGCAGCGGCTGGGCGCAAAACATTTGAAAACTGAACACGCGTTGGATAAAAAAACAAAAGTTTTCGATGGGATCCCAAAAATTCAATATCTGATCCAGACAACTGGGTCTTGTCTTAGCCAAATCCAGTCATCGCCAGAATCCTTGAACATTCTTACAATTGAAATTCAGAAACAGATTAAGGCCAAATAGCTAATCATCTCAGAAAACCAAGTTCAGATATGGATTCAGCATGTGTGTTTACCCGTATAAGTCACATCTGTTTTGACGAAAAGTTCCTGCCACTTCTGCCAATTTCCCGGTTTCGGCCGAACTCTAGAACTACTTGTCCGGCGAAAAAAGAAAGCTCAAAAACGAACTCAGGGTATCTTCTTTCCCCAATAATGAACATCTAATCAACTTCAAATAAAAATTTACCTTATAACAAATTTTCCGACTTCAGCCGGATTCCGGTCGAACTATATGTCCGGGTAAAATATGAAAACTCGGCAAGGCTGAAAAAGCGCTAAAATTTCTTAGTTACGAGACGAAACAATGGAGAAAGGTGGGGATTTTAGAAGCTTATAATTCCATATGAAAGCTAAGTATATTATAAAAGGAGAATAAGCAAGAAAATCCTTTAATAGCTTGTATTCTATATGCTAGCATTGGATCGCCATTCACACATAAAACACTTGATACAGTTATATAAATAAACCTTTCGTATTCAGTATACGTACAACTTACCAAGAACAAATAATCCATTAGAACCTCCTTCTTTGGTCCTATACAGCGACTACGGATACCCCGATAAAACTGAGCGGAGCTACAAGTACTTGCTGTGAGGTTTGAGTTGATACCAATCTACTTCCCTCTTCGCTGCTGCGCATGCCAGATGAAAAACGGTAGGATGCCTGCAGGGGTGGAGAACTCGGTCTGCAGCGAGTTCGACATGACGTCACGATGGTAGGCAACCAATCAGCTGTAGGCTAAAGGACGACTCAGACGGGGTTCGTATTCCTCCTCGGGATTCTACTCTGCTGCGATATAGCTGTTTGTAGAAGTAACAAATTATGATGTTCCGTGTAGTTCCTCGGCTCGTTTGCATCGGGTAGGGCAGTGGTTCCCAACCGGTGGTACGCGTACCCTAAGGGGTACGCGAGACCCTTGCAAGGGGTAGGCGAAGGTACCAAAATCTGTTTAGTCTCTAGTTTTAAAATCCTCACTATTTTTTTATTGGCAAAAGTCTAATATTACCAGCAGAGGCATCACTATAGTGATTTTAACTATAGCTAAAATGTTTTTTGGGGGGCAAGGTATTTTTATTGACTGGTCAGTCATTTTTACCGACTGTTTTACAAAAAAATACTGTTTTTACGAAAAATAGCGGCGCGATCTGGCCGACCACTTTGAGGGGGAGGGGTGGTGCCAACCCCTGCGTGACACGTCTGATTATAAGCCCAATGAAAATCAAGCTAGCCCACTGCAGTAAAATCTGTTCCTGTGTCAAACTATATTGTTTAAAAACAATCGAAGACATTGCAAGTGAGATTCTCATGCAGGTCGCGAATCCTGCTAACAAAAATGTTTACGATGCAGCTTGATGAAAGTGTCGATTTTGTGTATATTTCTACACACATGCTTTATCATTTATGATAATAGATATCGTCTTTTCACGGTCTGAAAAAGGGGGTACGCAACCTTTTCGAACCTTTGATTAGGGGTACTCGGTACGGAAAAGGTTGGGAACCACTGGGGTAGGGTATCAGAATATATTCAACTCCGCATGGTCGTATTACAGAGGTAGGGAGACGAAGATTCTTGAACTTATCAATATCATTTAACTTAACTACAATTAAAATGTTGGGTGAAGTTAGGATGAAACAGATTTCAGATAACGATCAGTCCCAGTTTAACTCGACTCCGCTAATGCAGAGGGCTCAGTCCAGACTGCTAACTCCCTCCCCTGCGCCATACAAACACATAGTAAAGATTAATATATATTAGACATTCCTTCAGCCCAAGCTGACTGCGAATCATATTTAACAGTGGACACAGCTTGTCACAAGTTCATTTTCCAGCTTGAGCAGCTTGAGCCTGAACAGGACCCTTGCCAAGAAGGGCCAAAATATAGCTCTAATAAAATTAGCTGACTTATCCGTTTTGCACCGTCAAATAATTGATATTGAACAGACGATCAGGGGACGGCTTCTCGTGGGCTGGGATACATGCCAAGTTTGTCCGCGCCATCATCAGTTCCACACGGGAAAGTTGAGATTTTTTCAACTTGGTGATAAAAAGCAGAAATTCTGTCCAGGAAACTCTTTGTCGGTCTATCTTTCCGTTTTAGTCCCTTTTGCTAGTTCGGAACACTTCCACCTAAGCTAGGACCAGGAAACTTGGCAGGCAAATAAAGTGCCCAATCAAATGCTCAACGAAATTTGTATTTCGTTGCTGCATTTATTGCAGTATCTGAGCGAATTGTAGGCTTTATTCGTTCGCTTGATGCTAGCCACACTTTTTATAGGGCTATGTTGCCCCTTGTGTAAACAAGAGTATCAAAATCTAGGTGTTTCATGTTGTGTGTTCTTGTCTTTTTTCTTTCTTTTCTCTCATACTCCCTTTGTGACTTTTTTCTTAAAAATGGCAAAATTTCATTTCCCTGGTCCAATCATCCATGAGGGAGGGTGAATCTGGTCCTTCGTAATGGTGGGTTTACACACTGCGTAAAATCCGAGCGTATTTTGAAATCCGAGCGAATTTTACGCACGTATTTGAGCTTGAAAAGATTTCTATCAGTACGGGCTTATTTAGATACAAAACGGACCGATTTCTGGTATGAACGGGCATGAAGAGTGAAGCAAGACGGCTTCGGAACAGGATTGTGAGTGCAACCCGCAAAGCTCGCAAAGAGTACGGAGAAAGGTGCGTAGCTAAGCTCATGTCGTCGGATCCGCCCAAGTTCCACAAAAGAGTCCAAGAAATAATGGGACGTGAGCAGAAGCCGCTGACAATTTATGATGAGTCGGGTAATTTATTGTCAGCTGATCAAATAAACGATCATTTTGCTGCGATTTGCCGGTTGCACCCACCTCTTGATTCGTTGCCTGATTTGCCTGAAGTGTCTGAAATCCCAATCATTCAGCCCCAAGCAGTGCTGGAAAAGCTAAAAAAGCTTGATACACGAAAAAGTGGTTACCCCGAAGAAATTCCAGTTTCCCTTATTGTAGAGTGTGCTGTGGATATCAGCCCTGTGCTTACTGCCTGCTTTAATCAGTGTTGTGTCGACGGGGTATTTCCAGATTGTTTCAAGAACGCATACATTACACCCATACCTAAACAGAAGAAAGCACAATCTGTGTCTGATCTACGTCCGATTTCCAAGACACCGGTTTTATCTAAAGTCTTTGAAAGCTTTGTTTTTAAACTTTTATTGGACGATATTGAGGAAAAAATTGACCCTCAACAATTCGGTTTTAGGCCCGGTTTCAGCACAAGTCATTATTTAATTCGTTTGATTGATACAATTTTAAAGCACCTTGAGTTACCGGATTCATATGCTGAAATTTTATTGAGTGATATAATTAAAGCGTTTGACAGTTTAGATCATAAAGTTGCGATTCGTGAAGCAAAAGAGATGGGGGCCAGTACATTTATTCTCCGGATGATTGCAAGCTTTCTGTCGGGTCGAAAACAAAGTGTTATGCTCATAAAAGATAAAATTTCCGAGTTTGTTCGAATTTTTTGTGGTGCACCACAGGGAACGAAACTCGGGCCGATTCTGTTTATTATTGTTTTTAATCGAGTTTTAATTGAAATTTTGAACCGTTATAAGTTCGCTGACGATTTGAGTGTTGTTGCTTTGAGGAATTTGAACCCATATTCTGTTGATTTATCTATTTCACAAATTTTCAGTATTTTAGCACATGACCTCAATGAGGTTAAATTAGCTTTCAGCCGCCCAAAGAGTTTTATTATGCGAATGTCGTTTCTGAAGAGGAAATTGCCAGACCTTGAAGATGTTGGTCTTTGTGAACGGAACGTAGCGAAAATACTCGGCGTTACGATCGATGATAACCTAAGATGGCACTCTCATGTTGACCACATCATTTACAAGTGTTCTTTACTCCTTCATTCGTTTTCAGTTCTCCGCCGGTTTGCGTTGCCTAAAAAAATAATGAGGTCTATTTATTGTACTTATATCAGACCTAGTGCAGAATACGCATGTCCAGTTTGGCACCCCGGACTATCAGCATCGCAATCTGATAAGTTGGAAGTGATCCAGAAAAGGGCTATTCGAATTATCCTTGGGAATTGCCATACGTCTTATGAAGAAGGCCTAAGGACTTCATCTCTGACGACCCTGAAGGAGCGAAGGCATAAGCTGACCATGGATTTTGGTTTGAAATGCCTCTGCTCAGAAAAACATCGGGATATTTTACCAGAGTTCGAAAATGGGAAGTGTGTGCGACCCGGTACAAGAGGGCAGACAAAGTCCTTGGGCCTTCAAAAACTTAAGCCCCCGCCAACGAAATCATCCGAGAGGTACCTGAATTCATTTGTCCCTTATTTTATTAAGCATTTTAACTCGACAAATCTTTGAATGTATTGGATTATGATTGTAATCCGCTGTAATGTTGACAATCCGAGGCTAGCTGTATGCTATTGTGGAGAATTAAAACGATTCTGAAATACGTCCGTACTGCTAGAGATCTTTTCAAGCCCAAATGCTTGCGTAAAATACGCTCGGATTTCAAATGCGCTCGGATTTTACGCAGTGTGTAAATGCACCATAAGTTGCGAACGAGTGACCCGTTTCGAATGAAACTTTGTGAGTGTTAGGAGCAGATATCCGAGATTTCCCGGGTATGTGTCCGAACTGCATTTAACCACGGTGGGAGGGGAGTTGAAAGGGGGCCCCAGAAATTTTCTGACATGCTTAGGGACAAATGGAAGGATAGTGATGAGGCTTGGAAGCGTGGGCCCTAGATGTGCCGTTTGTGACTAGACCGTATACGACCTCTGTGGGGGGATCGCAAGGGACCCCGGAAAATTTTCCGAAATTCGTTTCTGTGTACGATTCGGATCCAACCTCGATGGGGGGCTTTTAGGGAAGTGCTCAGATTCGAATTAAACCTGATGAGTGGTAGGTAGGAGCTAATGCTCTAGATGTGAATGTTATTTTTCCGAACCTAATCCGGCCTCGGTGGGGGAGGGAGAGAAGTCACCAGACGTTTCCCGGGTTCCGCGATAAAGGAGTTGTAGAGGGAGGGATCAAAACATGGCGAGCGGGAGATGCAATACAACTTTGACCTGTCATTGATCTGGATCTTAACCGGTCTCTGTGAAGGATGTACGAGTGTCTCGGAAGAGCCATCCCATCCTAGCGCGAACCTTGCAAGTGTCACATGAGCTTTCAGCGATCTTATTACTGTTTACTGCTTCTTCCGAAGGGAAATAACCATCCAAGTAGTATGCCTCTTCTATACCACTAGTATAACTCCAGCCCATAGCCTGTTCATGAACTTCGTGCATCACATTCCTTCAGTACGGGATTCTTAGCATATTTTCTGCGGACATGTGAAGATCGTTTTGACGTTTTTCGATTGTAAATAACATCAATTATGGCAGTAACGGATGCGGATTTCCGAGCTTGAATTGTGAAAGAATTCAGATTTTTGAGCGGTCAACCTGTTCGCATGAGTGATTTTTGTTGTGATAGCAAGGTCAGGGAATGGCATTCAGCCTTCCGAAAAGAGTATCACGCGAGCGCATATTATCGATCTTTTTTAAACTGTCGATTTTTTTCAGTAAATGCCGGAAAACAGCCGGTCGTCACGCAACAGCTACCGTTTTTCTTCAAAAATTCGGGTTAGAACAGTAGCCTTGTGTTTGAACCGCATCCGATTACGATTAAAATGCAAAAACGAGGCAGGAACCCTGTTCTGATCTTCTTCGTCTGCTTCCTTATGAAAGGAGCCCTGTTCTGGCGCATATATTCTTTTTCTTCCTTGACAAATTTTCGATTTTCGCAGCCTTATTTTGAAACGTTCAACTCATCCAGAGTAAAATAACACTAGGGAGTAGCGCCAAGACCTATGCTTTCAATGCTTTGCAAACGGGTCATACTCGTAGCGCCACCCACTACGCTTGTGGCATTTAAAGCGAGAAAAACTTGCGGGTTAGATATTTATAGGAAAGCATAGGGGCTTTCCTATAAATTGGTGTCTGCAAACACCAAGGAAACAATGGAGGCTGTATAATTTTTTTGCAATGTTCAGACTGTGAAGTTATCGGAGCCAACGTTGGTGAACGGCTGAATGAGTTTCGGTAGGGACGTTCTTTATTGCTATTGGTGCTAGTTTCGCTGCCATTCGAGTGTGAGTCAATTTTGCAAAGTGTTGGCGCTACTCCCTAGTGTTATTTTGTCTGAACTCATTGACGAACATCGGACTGGTTGAGTTGGAACGATTGCCAAAAAACAAATCTCTTTTGGGGTCACACGCAATAGCGGGGTTTCTACAGAAGTGACCTTATATTCTGGAACTGAATATTTTTCTGAGCTTCTTTAATCAGCCATTGAAATGCACGTTCTTGTCGAAATTCAGATTCTCCGCGTCGGTGAACTTTGCCAATTTGGTGTAAAACCGAAAAATGATTATTACATTTTTTCCGTCACGATTAACTGTTAAACTTGACGAGCTGCATAGGGATCGGTCGGTCGCGCCGTTTTCTCCGCATCACGGTCTTGTCCGTTCGTTTGAAGTGTAATCTGTTGGAAGTATAAATTTGTATCCCAATCCAAGTTGTGTCCTATCTTTTCTGTATATACTCCACTATATCTATTTTATAGAAGTGGGTTTGTAAAAGAATTCATTCATTCGTTCAGTTGCCCTGTGGGGACAGCAGTGCATATTCTGAGCAACAGTTTTAGAGCCCAAGGTGAATAAATCAAAAATCGCTTGCATTGTCAGCATAATCTAGTGTTTAAGAGAAAGAAATGAGAAGGTTAAGACGAGAAATGTGCGTCATCGTTTGTAATAGGTGAGTAAAAGTTGTGCACTCCCGCACAGGACACGGTTGTGCCCTTCTTGGGAGCGTTATCTTTATTGTTTCATTTAAAGAATGTTGAAAATTAAAATGAATTGAATTGAATTTCAGATCCAAGATATAAAAATAAGCTGGCTTTTCAATTAAACTTTATTTTTTTCCTCCAGAAACCAGTGGAGAACAGCAAGTTTGCCAGTGATCAGCAGCGCCTCTGTGCGAAAATTAACAACGTCGCCAGCAACACGTACCACGTCAGTGTGGAGGCCTGGAGCAATACGGGGGATGACGGGATGAAGAGCCATAGTATAGAAGTCAGCATGAATGGTAGGTCTTATGCTCTCTTATACTATTTCATGGCGCTGATCCTACTACGATCTTCTGACGAGAATACAATTTCAATTCAGTTCATTTCAGTTTTATTTCAACACCAGTTACAGACGACTCGATGAAAAATTTATCTCAAAATAGTAGTATGAAGTTGTACGAAAAAGTAGCATGCAGTATGAACTAGTGCTACTACATGCTTTTATGTCAAGGTGACCGTGTTACTGGATTCTACTGCACGCTTCTATTAGCAAGACTGGATGCTACTATATCAAGACAGGATGCTACTGGATATCACTGCTTATGATTGGCCCAGTCTGAGGTACATTAAATGATCGTATTCTTTAATATTACATATAAATACATGCAACTTTTTCGTACAACTATCATACAACTACGCAGGCTACAAATTTTTCATCGGGATAGCCGAATAGCAGGTGGTAACGTCAAACATACATTAAAAACTAACCAAATTATCAACAAATACTAGAAAGTGGTCGAATTAAATATAAAATACCGAGAACAGACAATACAAAAAATAACGATTGGGGCAATAGAGAACGGGGGGTAAAATAGTAACGTACTAATTTCTGTTACGTAGGGAAACAAAGGAGGGGACAAAACTATTCTTATATCTCACGTGTCGGCAGAACACTGGTTGAAGGATACCGAGGTCCGACAAAAGCATAGAGAGTTCGATTTCTTCTGCGTTTTGCCCGAGAAATGTTTGCAGAGTTTTATTTCTTGTGTATAAAAAGGACCCGATGTGCGAAGAGTCGACCGACGCCCAATAAAAGTATACACAATTTTATTTCTTCTGTGTTTGGGCCCAGCCCCAAAAGGGACCAGCTAGCACATGACACACTTCGTTCTTTATTGGCCGATGAATGAAAAAGTGTTGTGTTTTATTTAATTTTTTATTTTATTTGACACACTCCGCTGTTCAAATTGCGGGTCAGAAACAAATTATTTACTTACTTACTTACTTACTAATCGCGCGTTCACATTACTGACTCGAGTCTGAAGAAGACCCTTTCCAAGAAAGGCCGAAGTATTGCTAAAATAAATCTCAGCTAAGTTTTTTCCATCTAGCGCCTTTGCAGTCAGCTTTGGCTGGATCAATATTCATGAATTCTTATTTTTCAGCTTAAAGCCGCTTTCACATTGGCGCGTCGTTGCGTATGAGTTTATCTTGCGTTGCGTACAGGTTGCGTAGCGTATCTTTCACACCTGCGCGAGAACATGTCAGGCTGGATGCGTATTTACGTTTTCCTTTTTCGGTTTCTTCTTCCAAATTTTCATTTCTTTCATCAATTAGTAAAATTTTAATCATCATTAATAGGTTTTTCTTCATCATTAGTAGCTTCTCTCTTCAAAAACTTCCATTTTTAACTTAAAAATCGGATGCGTAACGCATTGACGCAACGCAAGAACCGCCGCAACCGTGACGCAGAGGTTGCGTAGCTTATTGTGAAAGGCTGTACGCGTCAGTGTGAAAGCGGCTTAAACCTGTGTGGACAAAAACACCCATTCCTCTTTTAAAAGTGAAGAAAAAACACCTGAACTAGTATAAAAATTTAAAAATAAACTATTACTAATATATATTGTATTACATAAAATCTAGACTAGACAACTCTCTTTACCAACCATTTTTCCCGGATGCAGCCGAACCTTTGTTCTGGGGCAGGCTATTGCTCAGACCGGACAAGCTTTCAGGCGTCAAACAAACCCAGACATACTCCATAGTGAGGAAGGCTTTGAGCAAGGAAGAAAATAAAAACAAAAAGGATGCATTCAGAAAATGCTTAGGATAAATATTCCTGTCAAGGACCCAATCGAGCAGCAAAACAGCAGCCGTGTCCAAAATGAAATCACGGCACCAAATTTAACTCCAAGCAACTATCACAAAGAATTCACCAAAACAGATATTTCAGATTTTACGGTGCAAAACGGATAAGTCAGCTACATTTTATTCGAGCTATATTTCGGCCCTTCTTGGCAAGGGTCCTCTTCAGGCTCAAGCCGCTCAAGCTGGAAAATAAACTTGTGGAAAAATAATTAAGATTCTTCCTTAAATATCTGCTTTTGAGAACTTCTTCTCTGAAAGTTGGTTGGAGTTAAAGCTGGTGCTGTGATTTCTTCTGAACTCGGCTACTGTTTTTGTTGTTCGAACCGCACCGAAAGTAAACCAAAAGTTGCACCGAAGTACGGAACTAATCGCCCATACATTCCGCCAACAAGTATCCATCTTAGCTGGAAAGAAGAAGAAGAGACAGGTGACTCTAAAACCAAAATGCAGAAGAATCTCTACCCTTTCGACGACCCAATCAAACAACAAAAACAGTCGCCGAGTTCAGAATGAAATCACAGCACCAGCTTTAACTCCAACCAACTTTCAGAGAAGAAGTTCTCAAAAGCAGATATTTAAGGAAGAATCTTAATTATTTTTCCACAAGTTTATTTTCCAGCTTGAGCGGCTTGAGCCTGAAGAGGACCCTTGCCAAGAAGGGCCGAAATATAGCTCGAATAAAATGTAGCTGACTTATCCGTTTTGCACCGTCAAATATGATCCGCACTCAGCTTGGGCCGTAGGAACAGATATTTCAGGCTAAACTAGAATCTTTAGTTATTTTTCCAGCAGCGCAAAATAACACTAGGAAATTTCACCCATGCTTTGCAAACGGGTCATACTCAAGCGCCGCCCACTACGTTTGCGGCGTTCAAAGCGAGACAAACTTGCTGGTTTAAAATTTCTGATAAAGCTAATATGCGGTCTGCACACATCGAGGAAACAGGGGAAGGTGTATCTTTTTTGGCTGTGTTCAGAATACGAAGTTATTGGAGTCAGCGCTGGTGCACGACAGATTGAGCTTTAGTTGGAACGTTTTCTATCGCCAGTGGTGCTAGTTTCGTTGCTATTCGACTGTGTGCCACCTTTTTTCAAATCTTGACACTACTCTCTAGTATCATTTTGCTCTGTCTTCCACGCGTTCGTTTTCCAGCTTGAGCCTGAAGAGGACCCTTGCCAAGCAGGGCAAAATATAGCTCTATTAAAATTCATCTGACGTATGCGTTTTGCACTGTCAAATATAACTCATAAGATGAACAAAATACAAGGTAAAACTCTTATACAAAGAGTTTCTCCGTGCGTCCGATATTACAAATTCTCCCGGTGCCACCAACTGTGTATGATTACCATGTATTTCGAATGTGAAAACGAAATAATTTAATTGTTTTTTTTTGTTATTTGTTTCGTTGCTATTTATTTAGTCGACTCGAAAGTTTTGTTTAATTTGTTACTATTTGTTGAAGGAAACTTTTACTATGACAAGTAAACCAGAAACCAATTTTGGATTTAGGAGCTTAGGACAAATATAATTATTATTTACATAGTTTTTTTTTAAGAATTTCTGCGTAGTTCTGTTTACATGATTTTAGTGTTTTCTGTCTATTTTTTGTAATGAATAATACTTACAGATATGCTATTGCTGTTATTATTTTATTATCAACTTTCCGAAGCAAAACCGGAGTCGTGGAACCATAAAAGGAGCTGAAGCAGAAGATTTCTGCTTGAAAATCCACCACATTTTCAGGAGGAAAAGACGTGGTCAGTGAATAGACTACTAGCAGACTTTATAAAACAAGACAAGGTTTCGAAGGGATCCCAAAAATTTAATATCTCATCCAGACGATTTGGTCCTGTCTTCTCTAGACTCCTTAAGCATTTTTACTACAAACATTCAGAAACAGATTAAGGCCAAATAGCTAATCATCTGAGAAAACCAAGTTCAGATATGGATTCAGTATGTGTGTTTACACCTAGAAGTCACATTTGTTTTGACGAAACTGATCGAAACTTTCGAAACTACTTATCCGACAAAATAACAAAGCTCAAAAACGAATTCAGCGTATCTCCTTACCCCTATATCGAACATATAATCAACTTCAAATAAAGCTTTAACTCATGACAAATTTTCCGGTTTCAGCCGGATTCCGGGCGAAATATGCGTCTGGGTACAAAAACGATTGTCATGTACGGATTCATCATCTTTTCTTACCCCTAAATCGGAATCTAATCAACCACAAATCAGACTTTTGCTTTTAACAAATTTTCCGGATTTGGCCGGATTCCGGGTGAACTACTTGTCCGGCGAGAAAAGGGTTTTAATAATCGTGTTCAGCATGTCTTTTTATCCATAAATCAAACATCTAATCATCTTTAACTAAAACTTTTACTTTTAACAAACTTTCTGGTTTTGGTCGGATTCCGGTCGAACTACTTGTCCGGCGAAAAAATGGTTTTCACTATCGTGTTCAACGTGTCTTCTTACCCCATAATCGACTATCACATTAGCTGTTTAAAAATATTTTGCTTGCCCCTTAATTTAAACCCCCTCCCCCACCCCTAACTGTAGGGCTACAAAACCCATCTACGAACTTGACCTTACTCTTGACCCAAAGAATACTCGCACCAAGTTTAATCAAAATATCTCATTCTCTTCGAGAGTTATCGTGCTTACAGACGGACGGACGGACAACTTTTGCGATGTCATAGGTATCCCTCCACTTACGTTTTGGGATCCCAAAAACTGTCCGCTTTCAGATAACTTAAAGCGGGCCACAAAAAATGGTCTTTCTACCCTACTGTCACTATGAATGTTCAAAACCACTAAAAACACCGTGAAACAACGAGCAAATTAAAAAAACAAGAGCTGTAAGCTCATATGGCACTTGCATGTGTCAAGATGATTTGATTGATCAAGAGTAAGTTTCGACTTTGCGGTTGAGATGCGCGCTATAAGGGAGCTGGAACTTCATTTGTAAGCAAAACCCTTGAGGCAAAACTGCTAATGGGCTGATGGGCATCACGAAAATGCATATATTGCTTAAAAGTTTTTTTTTTACTTTGCGGTCAAGATTGGTACTTTAAGGAATAATCGGATTTGGGAAGTAGCAATTTCTAAGCAAATGTTGTTGAGTCTCCAATATTCCAGCGAAGTTTCATCGTCCTAGCACATCTGGAAGTACCTTAACGCGCGATCACCGGAATCCCAGACCCCCCTCCCCCTCCTCCAACTCCACCCACAATAACCGGAGCCAATCCTGTTCTGTAAATGATTAATCCAGAGCATCTGTTTGTCATTCCCACGAAGTTCGATCCAGATCACACCAGTCTAAGCGGGTCAAGTATTTTCCGCCCTCCCCCCGATAATTGCCGGATTCGGTCCGGAAATGAAAAAGGTCACAAGAGAAAAATGTCCTCTGTTTAATTATTAAATTTCACTCGAATCCGATCACCCGTTCCAAAGTTACGCATGACTCAATATTCCGGATTCCCCTCCCTCAACTCCCCCCCCCCAAGATTATCATATCGAGGATTTTTTTTTTTATTCCAAGTCAGTTTGACCGGGTCCCTGATATGCCTTCCAAGTTTCGTCGTGAAAATCCCCCAAAAACGGAATTCCGGGATACCCCTCCTCCCCCCCCCCCCTCAAGTGTCCGGATCCAGTCAAATTATGTAAAAGATTTATATGGACCAGATGTTTGTTCTTCCCAGCAAGTTTCACTCCGATACCATCATTCTAACCGTTTCTCGAGATTTCCGGTCCACCCCCCCACCCCACCCCACCCAGCTCCCCCGCGGTGCACGTAGCCAATCCGATTCAGCAAATGACTTACCTAGAGCATCTGTTTGTTCTTCCCACAAAGTTCCATCCCGATCCCTCCATTCTAAACGGGGCACGTATTTCCCCCCCCCCCCCAATAGTTGCCGGATCCGGTCCGGATATGAAAAAAATCATCGGAGAAATGTCCTCTGTTGAATTCTTAAATTTCACTCGAATCCGATCAACCATTCTAAAATTACGCATGACTGAAAATTTCGGATTCTCCTCCCTCCACTCCCCCCACCATAAAATTTTTATTTTGAAGTCAGTTTGATTGGGTCTCTGATATGCCTGCCAAGTTTCATCGTGAAAGTCCCCAAAACCACCATCACCGGAATTCCGGGACCCCCCCCCCCATAAGTGTCCGGATCAGGTACAATGGCCTAAAGGACTTATCTAGAGCAGATGCTTGTTCTTCCCAGCAAGTTTCACTCCGATCCCTCCATTCTAACCGTTTCTTGAAATTTCCGGTCTCCCCCCCCCCAACTCCCCCCTGGCTACCGAATCCGGTCAAGACTTTAAAGGGGACATTACAGATATATATTCTGTTCAGTTATGAAGTTTCATTACAATCCGATCATCCGTTCGAAAGTTACACACTTCTCAGTTTCCCGGTTTCCCCTGCCCTCCACCCCCCCCCCAAAATGGTCGGATCAGAAAACTGATTATTCCTAATTTTGTTTGGTCGGGTCTCTGATATGCCTGCCAAGTTTCATGGTCCTAGCACAACTGGAAGTACCCTCACTCGAAAAAGTGTGACAAAATGCCCTAAATTTTCAAGTTTCCAGCGCCCCAACTCCCCCGCATATGGTCGGATCGGGAAACTTATTATTTCCAGGTTACTTTGGTCAGGTCCCTGATATTCCTGCCAAGTTTCATTGTCCTAGCTCATTTGGAAGTACCCTAACTCAGAAAAAAGTGACAAAATGCCCTAAATTTGCAAGTTTCCAGCGCCCCGCACTCCCCCCCATATGGTCGGATCGGGAAACTGATTATTTCCAGGTTAGTTTGGTCGGGTCCCTGATATTCCTGCCAAGTTTCATTGTCCTAGCACATCTGGAAGTACCCTAACTCGGATATGTGGGACAAAAAAACTCGGACCGACCGACAGACCGACAGACGGAATTGTGATCGGTATATGGCACTTGAGCCAGAGGCTGCAAGTGCCATAAAAACCCACCAAATTTCCTAGGTTTGAAATAACTCTGTCTGGACTAAATCTCAGCCGATTATCCCGTACAGCTGTTATGGCACGTAGGAAGCCAAGGGTCAAAATAATAATTTCCATCTAGTGGTCGAACTGTTTATTACAAATACGAATAAATTATAAAACCAAGACCAGTGTGGTACCTCTGAAGACATACAAAAATTATCAGTTAGGCCTTATAATTCTTTGCTAATCAATCCTGGAAAATTCCGCCATCTAGAAAAGAAGGTCTTGTGCGTCGGTTTTTTCTCGAGCCAAAACAGCAACTCGGCAATCGAGTTCAAATCTAAACAAACCCGTGGCATGCGATCACTAAGAGAAGGTAAACAGGATGTTTGGATTAGGTCTTTAATCTGAAGTATTTGGCATTCCGGCGTTTTTTTTATTCTGCATCGGATTTTAACTCTCCGAATTTGGATTTTAATTTTCGAATTCGGAATAAAAAGTGTCCGAATTCGGTGGGTGTTGCACAACTACTAAAGTGCGATGTAGGAGAGACTTTTTCCAGTGTAGTGCGATGTGTCCTTTAAACAAAAAAAATGTTGGTAGGAGCGGTGCTTCGCGGATTTGTGATTTGACCCAGAAGTGAACCACTCCCGATGAGAAATTTGTAGCCTGCGTAGTTGTATGGTAGTTGTACGAAAAAATTGCATGTAATTCTATGTAGTAGCAGATAATACTATCATTTAATGTGCCTCCGACTAGTCCAATCTTATGTAGTAGTATCCAGTAGCATCCTGTCTTGCCATAGTAGCATCCAGTCTTGCTAATAGTAGCATGCAGTAGTATGCAGTAACACGGTATCCTTGAAGTAGAAGCATGCAATAGCATCAGTTAGTACTGCATTCTACTTTTTTGTACAACTTCGTACTACTATTTTGAGATAAATTTTTCATCGGACTCCTTCTGGGAGAATAATTAGTGGTTATAGATCCTCTCGTGAGGCACACTCCGTGTGTCACATGAGCAACCATCAGGCCGTAGCGGCAGAATCGTTAATTGTCGCAACAATCGTAAACTTGATGATCCGTTTCGCCACTTTTACTTTTAAAGCACAGGTTGCAGTAGAGACAGTATTCTTTCCAGTATTCTAACACAGTGATTCCCAACCGGGGGTACGCGAGACCCTCGTAATGGTGTATTTACACACTGCGTAAATCCGAGCCGATTGTAAAAACCAAGCGGATTTTCCGACCGTTTTTTTGCTTGAAAATTTTTCTAGCTTTCCGCTCGGATTTGCTTGATCTGGTCGGCTTTTGAGCATCGTTTTCAAGAAAATGAGTGATGATCAGGAAGTTTTAGATCTGTTCATTCTGGTCCAAGGGCATCCCAGCTTATATGACCCTGCTGATCCTGGCTTCAAAAAAACAAAGAAGAAAGACCTAATATGGGATTCTATTGCAAAACAGCTCTCTGTTAACTCGCCATAAATGCTGCGTTTGATCGATTATAATTTGCAGACCATTCGAAAAGGACCGAGCGGAATTCCACTCGGATTTACGCAGTGTGTAAATCCACCATAAGGGTCTCGCTGTTTGTCAAGAAATTAGTCTTGGCTTACGAAGTTTCAAAGCAACAGCGCAAGTGTCCATCTGACCCTTGACCAGTTCACGGACGAGAATGAAATTGACAACCTTGCAGCCTCAAGTATCCCGTTTATTTGTATATGTTTTTACACATTAATCCCTTACTACTTATGACAATAAATGCCGTAATTTGGAGTTCTGATCTTGACAGATCTTATTACAACCGTAGAATGAAGGTTCTACAAAAAGGGGTGCCAACCTTTTTGAACCTTAATTAGGGGTACGCGACACGGAAAAGGTTGGGAACCACTGTTCTAACATCACTCGGCCGCTTCTGCTCTGATAGGAAGCACGGACAAACTTGGAACTTTTTAGTAAAAATCGAATAGTGAACTATTTCCTGAAAGTTTCGCATACAGGAATTATCAGTCAATTTAAAGCAGGTGTGGACGTCACCAGGTTGGTGTTCAGCTCAGTTGTTTCGCCCTCAGTCAAACCCCCTCCCAATCCCTAAATACTCAGGTATGAAGCCCGTTTATGAACTTGACCTGTACTTTGACCTAGTGAGCTTGAACAAAATATCTCAACCCCTTCGAAAGTTATCGTGCTAACAGACGGTCGGACAGATGAATAAACTTTATAAAGTCATACGCATCCCATCACGTACGTTTTGGGATGCCCAAAACACGGCTTGGGTCATGGAAGCTTTAAAGGACCCCTCTTGGTTTTTCTGCATTTTATAATAAAACTAGTTGCCTTATGGGAGTATAAACTTCTAAAATCCCCACCTTGTTCCATTGGTCCGTTTTGTGCCTACGAATTTTTAGGGCTTTTTCATCCGTGCCGAGTTCTGCCCGTTACGCAACGCAACGTTTGCCAGAATCTTCGACGTCCGCTGACAACTCTTTCACACACAAGGATATGAGAAATCTATCATATCCTAATTTGTAACCACGGTGCGTTCAGTTTTCAAACGTTTTGCGCCCAGCAGCCGCGTCGGAGAGCAGGAAGGGTGGATAGAATGGACAAGCGCTAACAAGACAAGCGCTAAATTCAGATGGAAAGTAATGGTATTCTCGCGAAACGTTTTTCTGATCCGTTCCATAGTGAAAAGATAGTTTCTAGTAAGAGTTGTGCTTTAAGAATTCTTTTTTACTTTTATTCCTTTTTTTACTTCTGTCTTCTTCTTTAGAATAACGTCAGTTACCACTGACCCTTCATGCTACACTTGGTTTGTTGACATGCGCGAGTGGAACTCTTCGCGTTTCTTCCTCCACCTGTTTATTTGACCGGAACTAGGTATGACTGAGAGGCTACGGTCTAATTGTTTTCAGCTTATTAAGTTCTAATCAGTCCGCAACTTAAAGTCTGGATGACGGAATGTTTAGGCCCCAAGCACATTGATCTTGAAGATTATATTCCAGTATTCAGTTCTATCTGAAAAGTGCAAAACTAAGCTCTGCTCTGAACAAATTATCTACGGCCAAGGCTGTTTTAAAGGACCCTTCTTGCTTGTTCTGCCCTTTATAATACACCTAGCTCCCTTATGGAATTGTAAGCTTCTGAAATCCCGACCTTTCTCCGTTGTTTCGTTTTGTTCCTACGAATTTTTAGCGCTTTGGTAGTGCCGAGTTTTGCTTGTCATACAACGCAATGTTTGCCGGAATCTTCAGCTTTCGCTGTCAACTCTTTCACGCATAAGGATATGAGAATGTAGCCAGGGGCGGTTGAGGGGCCTGGGCATGGGGTGGGGGGGGGGTGAGGACTTCAAAATATACGACTGGCTAAAAACACAGCACCTGCAGGCTCAAGAAATATGTAAATTATTAAGTTCTGCAAGGTTACGGAAAATGCCATTGTAGTAATAAAATAATAAACAAATAAGTAACAGGAATTAGACGATGCCGTTCATACCAAATTTTCTCTGGAGAGAAGACAATCCTGGGAACTAGCTTCTGACATATCTACTCAAGACAAACTAAAGTGAGCGCTCAGTCGAAATTTTTTCAATCCAGGGAAAATTCAACTACTCCTTTACAACTTCTACCTTTTAATGTAGCTTAGACCCCAGATCCCAAGCTTAAAGCCGCACATACATGATGCACACTTCAACTAAATAGAATTAGGGTAGGACCACGAAAGAGCCGCAGGCTAAAAATTTGTTAAATCGGCCTTTATTCGGCAATCTTCGACTACTTCCCACACAAACTTTTGCTTTTAACATGCCTAAATCCCAAGCAGCAGCTTCTACCGCATGTACCCAAGACAAATTTAAACTCAGCGCTGCAGGCGATTTTTTGTAATCCGACCTTTTCTTTGCATTTCTAGCTTTTAAGGTGGCTGAAATCTTAGGCCTAACACCTCACCTAAATCATGGGCCATTCAACCAGATAGCGGGTAGGCCACTATGAAAGACGGGACAATTAAAGTTTTGCGAAACATTTTAAAGGCTGCCTGCGATATCACATATCTGTCCGTGCCCCGATAACTCGCAAACGGAGTGGGATATTTTCCCGGAAGTTGGTACGTGGTAGTGCTTCCACTTTGAATTTAGACTACAAAAAAACAGTACAATTATCAGGCCCCCCATACAGTGCTTACAAAGCCGGTTTATGTGCAAACCTACATCCGCAAGCCATTTAAAAAAAGTAAACCTTTTTATTTTTTAAATAAGAAGATTTTTTGCACAAAACCAGATAAGATAATGTTGACACGTCGCGCCGCAGGCGAAATTTTAGAAAATCAGCCTGTTTTCAGCACCACAGAGTGAAAATCACGATTTGATAACGGCATTTAAAAAGTTCAAAACATGCGATTGTCATTCTAACAAGCTCAAAACACACGATATTTCGTAACGTAATGACTTATAGAAAATCTCTCTACAACCATACGACCAGAAATAGGTCATTTGCTGTCAAAATTCACCTAAACATTTTACTTTTAACACTCCACGTTTGAGCGCTTGCGCACTTTTTTCTGTTTTACTTCGCCTAGCGTATGACCATGTGCTTTTAATGGATATAAGTATAGTTATTATTTTAAAGTTCCCGAACCCTCCATGAGCTAAACATATGCTATCTATATCCCAATAATGAGGTAGACAAAAGTAAATCAAGATCTTGTTTTACTTTCAACACATCAATTATACAAATTGTTGGTATCGGAAAGCGGGACTCCAGAGCTCCCCTGCTCTGTTGCTATATGCAGAGAAGAGTTCGAAACTCCTCAACCAGTAGAACCGTATACGCGGCCAATTTGAAATAGTTAGTGCGGTATAAAGTTGTTTTGCAGAATTCCTGAGGTGCACAGACAAATAAACTTCCTTCGTCGTGCGTTTCTCAGACAAATAAACTTGTGACGCAACTGGAAAAATCAACAAGCAGTGAAGGATTAGATCCGGATGAAATATATGACTAGCACGGTAACCTGTAGCCGGGGGCGTTACTAAGGACAGAGAACAAATACTTTTAAGCCCCAAGCATGCACAGATGCCTAGGCACATGCCTCATCATCACTGTTCATACCCATGCCTAGACACAGATTTTGGGCCAGGCTCGGAGTTCTAGGCTCTAGAACTCGGTGCCTGGCAACTCGGTGCCTGGCTAAGCCTAGGCATGTGCCTATGCTTCTGTGCTTGGCTAGGCATGCTTGTGTACGAAAGAAATAGAAAACCATGATTTTCATGGTTTATTCTTGATCAGCTAGCTATCCCTCTAAGATGATGTGCGAGGGATGAATATAATTTCGGATATTTCGGTTGCACTTCCGGCAAACCGCCTCAGCGAAAAAAAAACAAAATTAAATAATAAGATCGAACATCAGCTTAGCTTCAAATCTTATATTTGTGTACGTGGTTTTACACAATCTAGACAATTTAACTAATAGCAACAGAAAGTATGCAAGAATTACGATGCGTTTTGCGGCCCTTTGCTGATGTTTATATCTGGCATGACTCGCATTTTTCGCAAACAACTCGACAGACTCGGCGGGTGTCACATTTCAAATATTGCAAACTGCATATATTAAAGAATGACTCAAAAGGGAGAAGTCTGCTACGTCGTTCTTCAGGGATATTGCGGCCCTTTGGTCCTCATCAAGCTGTTGCTGGAAGAAGTGACCAGAAGTTCCTCCCCCCCCCCCAAACATTTTGGCTAGTAACGCCTCTGCCTAGGAAAAGAGTTACAAATAAGGTTCATGAGTTCTGTGGGTTATATTAGAGGACGGGGTTGTGCGAAGCACAAGGTCGATTTGTTGGCTATTTTTTGGTCGGGTTTTTACGATAATTATTTTGTTACAAAAGAGAAGTCGTCAATCTGAGTTTGTATGGTACTTGCCCTTCAGCCAAGTGCCATATAGTGATCGGAACTTCTGTCCGTCCGTCGGTCTGTCGGTCGGTCGGTCCGGGTTTTGCTAGTCCGGGCACTTTCGCGTAAGCTAGAAAGATGAAAATTGGCAGGATGTCAGGGACCCCAAATGATTAAGTTGGAAATAATCACTTTCCCCATCCGAGCATCCTGGGAGGAGTGGAGGAAGGGGGAATTCGGAATTTTGAGTTATTTATAACTTTTGAACGGGTGGTCAGATCTTGATGAAATTCGATACTTGGAAAGATCTCGTGCCTCAGACGAACCACTTCAAATCCAAACCGGATCCGGTAACTTTAGGGGGAGCTGGAGGGGGGAACCGGAAATCTTGGGAAACGCTTGGAGTGGAAGGATCAGTACGAAACGTGGTGGTAAGAACAAGCACAAGTCCTAGATACATCGTTGACATTACCGGACCGGATTTGGGCACTGTGGGGGGGGGGGGGTGCATTTTGGTGATCCCGCGAGTTCGGTACTAGGACGATGAAATTTGGTAGGCATATCAGGGACCCAAACATGTCTTGAGAATAGTCGTTTCCCCGATCCGATCATCGTGGGGGCGAGTGGAGGGATGGGGAATCTGGAATCTAGTGGCATGCGTAACTTTTGATCGGATTGGATTTGGATGAAACTTGGCAAGTGGAAAGAGCTATCGTCTCAGATGTTCCACGTGAAGTCCGGACCGGATCCGATACTTGTGGGGGTGGAGTTGGAGTTGCGCATCGGAAAACTCTTGAAACGCTTAGAGTCGAGGGATTGGGATAGAATTTGGTAGCAAAAACAAACACCTTGTCCAAAACAAGCACCTTGTCCGGGCTCCTTGGGGGGAGTTAGAGGAGGTTTCCCGGAATTCCGGTAATCAAAAGTTATGACACTTCCAGGTTTGCCAAGGATGATAAACTTGGCGGGCATATTACTGACCCGACGAAGTAGACTTAAGAACCCGACACAATGGCCTATGAAAACTTCCGTTCCTGGATCTGACCATTCTTGAGGGAGCTAAAGGAAGGGGGATCCGGAAATTACTAACTTCCGTAGGTTGCGAACAGGTCAGATTCGAGTGAAACTTGATAAGCGGTAAGAGAAGATGCTTTAGATGATTCATTCATGTGTCCGAACCAGGTTCGGCCACGGCAGGGGGAGTTGGAGGGGGGGTCCGGAAATATTGTGGTACGTTCGGGGATCAAACGAATGGATCTAAACTTAAAGGTGGAAAAGTAATAAACCCTAGATGATCCGACGCAATGCCGGAAATACTCAGACTCCAGTGAAACTAGATATCCTATTTCTAGGTCCGAACCTAGGGGGTGAAGGGGTATTTTGTGACATTCTCATCTACTTTGTTGCACCACCTACTCGTAACAAGTGCTATATGAGTTCGTAGATCTTGTTCTTGTTTTTTGTACATATTTAGGCTATAGCAAGTATTTTTATGTTGACGACAGTCAAATTCGGCATCTTCGATGTCATTGTTAATGAATAAAGATGTATTATGCCTATGCTTGTTATCTTTATGATGTAACCTATCGTCTGAAATAACTGTAGTGAAAACACATTATTGTGCAATTGAATTGAGAAAGCGTTCTACTTTCGATAAGAATCGTGAAAGGGATCTGTTTTTGTATTCTTTTCTTAAATTCTTATCAGTAACATATTCACACGACATTCTTTTCCCGGAAATTGTTCATTTATCACGATATTTATGACTTCGTAAATACTGTCCTCTTTTGAGCCAACAAGTAATTGTGTTTTCTTATGTGTAAAAATCCCAATTTACCGACGAGAATGATCTCTTTTATTAGTTGTTTGGGAATTTAAACTTCCGGGTTTCGCCCGACAAAAAATTGCAGAATTTGATTGATGCTAGCAGTTAATGTATTAACTACTCGATTTATGTTTATTGATTTGTTTTTAATTTTATTATTTTCCACGTTTTTCATGAATAAGGTTAGATATATTCAAATAATGCATAAAACGGATGTCTCACTCAACTACGATGTGTCAGCTGACACATCTGTTTTATGCATTATTTGAATATATGTTTCAAAGTCAGCTTGGGCTCAAGGAATATTTAAGATTAGATGCCTGTGAAAGGGAAGTTTCTTATAAGGGAAAGGATCCTTAGAACAGTGTGATGAGATTTGGATTTGTTTTTTTTCATTGGAGTTTGTCATGAACATGTTGGAAACAAATGGGGGCAAAAAACAATGGTACTAATTTAAGATAAAAGTATAAAAACAGGTTCTGTTGAAATTTTAGGATTTAGAATTTTAAATAGGAAAATATAGATTTCCCTAGTATAGGGGAGGTCAATTGTTTCGGTGCATTGATATTAGGGTATTACCTTTTTGTTCCGTATTTTAAAGGGGGAGGTGCCGTAGGCATCATTTTGCAATCGATAGGAAATAAAGAGGGGAAAAGATAGCCACAGCGGCTTTAAAAACAGAAAAAAACATTACTAATGTGTGTCAGTTCTAGGTGAAAAAATACCGCCCCCTCCCCCTGCCCCCTCTACCAAAACCCACCTGCCCCCCCCCCCCCCCCCCGTGGGAATATATTGGAAGTTAGAACACCTTATTAAAAACTGCAGTTTTGAGTGTTTGATGTTTATTTACATTGTTTTGTTTAGTGTTTTAATATGTGTATTTTACTCATACTCCACTTTTATCCAAAAAGCGGGTCACAAAAAAAAAAAAAAATTGGATCTTGGTTCAACCTTTTAGTGCTTATGTGAGTGTTTTGGGGTTGTTGTGGACGTTGGTGGATGTTTGTGAGCTTTAGAGGCTGGTGTTTGATCTTTAATTGTTGGTTACGACGCAGTAAACAAGTCAGTTGATGTGAATTTGGAAGCAGACAACCGCTTCTTGTACTTAAAGTTTAACTGAAAAGGCAGCTTATTTTACATCTGATATTTGAATACATGAAACATTTTGACTCGTCTAAGAGATTTTGCATTTTGCCCACTCCAGGCCAGGCTCTAGTAATGACGTTCATAATATGCGCTGGGGGTATAGGGGGTATAAGGGTACCACAATTCCGAAAGATAGACATTTGATGCAATCCATTAGGCTATGTGTGGACAGCGGGCACACGGAGTAACGCATGTTTTTCTGTTTTTCAGGCCTATTTAAGTGAATTCGTGATCTGTAATTTTTTTGTTTAGGAAGATATAGGCTATAATGTTGTTTCCCGATTTTAGATAAAGTATGTGAAAGAAAGACTACCATCCCTGTCTTGCCACATCAGAAAAATTTAGAGAGTGACTTTTGGCTGAGACAGAGAGTGAATTGGGAGTGAAATTCTATTTTCATGAAAAAACGTGAAATTGTCATTTTTGGTCGGAATCACTGCTGCAAAAATGCTTTTTGGCGGAATCTCAATCGGTTCAGAATCCTCCGAGCATGACGAGCACGAAAAAAATCCCAAAAATCCCCCCTCTTCACTCCCACCGAAAGTAAAAACTAACTCTTTATGTAGCACAGACAGAGTGGAATGCTTTAAAATTACTTGCATTGAGTTGAATTCCGCGTTTATTTTTGTATTTTCTGGAATTGTCACACTGTTGTACGACAAATCTGGACATTTTCATAAATAGAGTGAATTTTATGTCCCATGTAGGACAAGAGTGACAAAAAAAAATAGAGTGACAATTCACACTATTGTGCGACATGTGGCAACCCTGATCCCTGTACGCTTTCGGAGGGTTGAGTACTTCCCCACCGCTCGACGCCACCAAGATCTGTCAGCCTAAGGGCTTCGGATTAGAACATCAAGCGAGGCAAATAACCCACACGGTTTATACGTTTTTGTCTCTTCATTTTCCGCAATAGATGCAAGTTGGAGACATACAGGTTTTTCCTGTGTTTGAATTATGTTTTTCTAATTTTCTGGATGATTCCCCGGATTTCACCTTTTTGCATGGCGACTAAACTTCGTATTAGCAGGAACAAATAAGAGCTCTTATTTGTTCTTTTTTATTAGTGCCTCATTACGGGTGGGTATTAAACTTCGCATGGCTCGACAATCTACCCGTTTGCTCAACCGTTTTCATAGGGCCATGGTATAATGCTTTAAAGGACACCTCGCACTACACTGCGTTTCTGCTCAGATGTTCTGGAAAAGCTGACCAGTTTACTACTAAACTATGCTTACAGAAAATTCTACACGGCTTCAGCTGTTTCTAGCCTCTTTCCATGTCCCTAGCCTTGGTTGGATGATAATGTTGGCAAAATTTGCATTTTGTTGCATTTGTCTCCTGATCAATAAGCTTTTGGAAACAATGATCGGGCGCATGATACGTCACGTTACGAGAACAAATGCGGCAAGCGTGATAATCAGTGTCTTTCTGATCGAGGAGATAAGGTACGCTTAGGAAGTGAAGAATATTGAAACGAGAATGGACGGAAATTCTACTAAAGTAAGGATGCTACGACGTGTCCTTTAACACTATTTATCGGAAGTTATTTAGCTCGTTTTCTTTGTTTCAGCCTGTTTTCAGACGTCAGTCTGCAACGCTGGCCGCTGTCTTCTTTCCAAAGAGTCGGAAATAGGTATCATGTGCCAATGCGAGGATGGGTTTTACGGTGATTTTTGCGAATTTGTCAACCCCTGCGAAAACAACCCCTGCTTGAACTTTGGTAAGTCATAACCAAAGAACGCGACATGACGGAATGAAGTGTCAGCAGAGGAATGAATTGTAGTAAAGCTTAGTGTAATCAAGGGTATGTTTAGTTTATGCAGCGTTTACAAGTACAGGAAAACTGGAGCAGAATCCGATGTTGGTGACAAGATTATGTTCACACGCAGAGGGAAAAAAACAATTCTTCAAACGAGAAATTCAGACAAAAATATTCACCAGACAACAACAAAAAAAGGTTTTGATGGCATTTATGACATCAGTACTGAAGACTGCTGCTCTAAAAAGCTAACTAGACTTTTTTTAGTCTTTTTACCAGCGCTGCCGACGAGATTCCTTTCAAGTAGACAGGAATTCCTTCCATCATGAAAGGATTCTCGTCCCGCTAGACTTTTTTCCAGTGGTCTTCATGAACGGAATCCTTTCAAGTCGACCGGAATTCCTTTCTACTCGACGGGATTTCTTGTCCGTGTAAACGCTCCGTTAGTTAAACTTATAAAGTTTAGTTGATCACCTTAGACCTTAGCTCCTCTTGTACCTCCAGAGGCACTTAGGGCATCAGAGAAGTCGTGTCTCATAATTTATTTATTTATTACTTCAGCCATAGCTATAGACATAGGGAAAAACACACATAATATCACGATCATGCGTTTGTGCAGATACCATGGTATCTGTTACCACGGTAACTGGATCTGCAATTAGCCGTTTTTACAGTTATCGTGGTATCTGATACACGGTGCTCTGCAAAAACGACTATTGCCGAAATTGCACTTTTCGAAGTCATCCGAAAAGAAAAACAGATATCCAGTTACATCACTAAGTGCTAAACTTCTTTCTGACCAATCTGACAAAATTTGATGAAAGTGAGAAGACTTTTCAGATACCACGACCAGTTACCACGGTCGGACCGTAGTATCTGAATATCTGATACCACGATAGCTGGCCAGATACCACGGTAACTGGAAAAACGCCTTTTGACCGTGGTATCAGATACCACAATAACTGCAAAAACGACTTTCGACCGTGGTATCAGATACCATGGTATCTGCAAAAACGCATCTATAGGGTCGCTGCCTATACATCTTCCCGTTTGGGCTGGATAGACGCGTTGATATCGTGGAGATCCTACTGGTAGGTACGGCGAAGTAGTTAATAGTGTTGGGCGATATTTGGAATTTTCGATACATCAAAATTTTCACTTTTGATATTCGATAAACGATATGTCGACATCGATATTTCGGTACCATGTTTCGCTATTACATATCGTCTCGCCAAAATTTAAGACCAAGATTGTCGTAAGAAAGCACCTTGCATGAACTCAAACTTCAAATTAATAAAAACTGAATCAGGAAGGACATATTGATCAGTTTCGGATAAATAAATGTAACTTATTTTGGATTATGCACAGAAATCATAAATGAACAAATATCGATTTCGATATCGATATTTACGTTTCGATATCCGATATCGATATTCGATATCGATATTTGGTCCGATATATCGTTATTGATATCGAATATCGCCCAACAAAAAATCAAGTTAACCAAAATTTAGTAAATGGATAATTGGTCGTGACTTGCCTAACCGGTATTTCACCAGTGAAATGGACCAGTGAGCTCCACAAGCATTGTGCGTGATTTCACATGCTAAATTTCTGTTAAAAGTGGATTAAAAAGAGTAAGTAGTGTTTGTAATTTCAAAATGTCGGAAATTCGGACGGATGGAAAGATAACGAAGAATTAGCAGGATACGGAGAAAACTGATTGCCAGTGCTCCTGTTGGACCGACGCACGGACGACGCAGAGCAAAATCACACTAGGGAGTAGCGCCAAGCCTTTACAAAATTAACACACACTCGAGTAGTAGCGATACAAGCACCACTAGCGATACAGAACGTTCCTACTGAAACTCACGCAGTCGTTAACCAGCGCTGGCTCCGATAACTTCATATTCTAATCATAGCAGAACAATGATACAGCCTTCATTGTTTCCTTGGTGTGTGCAGACCGCACCTTTGTTTTACTAGAAATTTCTAAACCCGCAAGTTTATCTCGCTTTAAATGGCGTAAGTGTAGTGGGCGGCACTACCACTACAGCCGGTTTGCAAAGCATGGAAAGCATAGGTCTTGGCGCTACTCCCTAATGTTATTTTCCACTGGGACGACGGGAGGGGGGAATAGACTCAGTAATGTAGGTATCACTGTCATTGACTTCATTATAACTAGGGGTTACGTAGATGGAATGTTGTTTGTACTGTGACAAATCAACCAGAACTAAATTTGAATTGAGTTTGGATGTCTAGGACTCCAAAGTTGGAGGGTCTCAGGGTGAAAACCAAATAAAACCAAAGATAATTTCATCGGGAAGACGCCATTGAAATGGAAACTTATATAAGTTATGAAAGAAATAGAAAACCGTGATTTTAGGTTTTTTTTTCTTGATAAGCTAGTTATCCTTCTAAGATGATGTGCGAGGGATAAATATAATCGGATATTTCGGTTGCACTTCCGGCAACCATCTTCAGAGAAAAAAACAAATCTAAATCATACGATCAAACACAATACCAACAGTAAAACAATGCGGAACCAAAAAACCATAAAATCACGGTTTTCTATTTCTTTCGTAATGAATGGTCAGCCTGGCTTCAAACCTTATATTATATAAGTTATAGTGAACTGAAAGACAAATAGGCTACTCAGCCGAGATTTGAACCCAGGACCTTCGGCTATCCAGCCACTGCTCTACCGCTTGAGCTACAGAAGACTTTTCTGTAGCCCTCTGTAAGCCCTTCTATCATTCTCTATCATTCACTCCAACCTTCCTGTCATTCCAGCGTCCTGCGAAGATCTTGGTTCAGGGGCATTTGAGTGTTTATGTCCGGAGGGATTTCGAGGAGAGTTGTGCGAAACTGCTGACCCCTGTATGACAATTGAAGAAACCTGTTTCAATGGAGGAACATGCCTCAGGTAAATTTCCTTTTTACCCCCCCCCCCCCCCCCACATATACAGTTTCACCAGAAAGAATAAAAGAGTGTACCCGGAGAGCCTCCAGCAGGGTTAACAGTAGACCTTTTCCAAATCGACTGGATTTATGAGGAAAAGAATACGAGAGTAGTTAAAAAATTACAATAGCGTTTTTGCAGATACCTACCATGGTATCTGATACCACGGTCTAAAGTCGTTTTTGCAGTTATCGTGGTATCTGATACCACGGTCAAAAGGTCTTTTTGCAGTTATCGTGGTATGTGGTCAGTTATCATAATATCTGGCCAGTTATCTTGTATATGATACTCAGATACCACAGTCCGGTCGTGGTATCTGAAAAGTCATGTCACTTTCATCAATTTTTGTCAAATTGGTGGGAAAGAAGTTTGGCACTTAGGGTTGTGACTGAATATCAGTTTTTCTTTGGGATGACTTCGAAAAGCGCAATTTCGGCGATTGTCGTTTTTGCAGAGCAACCGTATATCAGATACCACGGTAAATGTAGAAACGACTAATTGCAGATCCAGTTACCGTGGTAACAGATACCATGGTATCTGCAAAAACGCAACTACAGTTTCACCGGAAAGAAAAAAAGAGTGTACCCGCAGGGTTGCCACCAGACCTTTTCCAAATCGACTGGATTTCTGAGGGAAAGAATACGAGACCAGTTAAAAAATTACAAGGCAATTTTAGAAATTTGCAAGAACCTCGCTAACGTGTGCCTGCTGACTCAATAAGCCCTTCATAAAATCCAATGACAAGTTGCCGCCAGATGCTCTAGAGAAATAATCACAATCACACGTGAGATCTTATACCTGAAGCGGGAATAAGCGATTAGGCTTTCGGTTGTTAATGAGTCGTACATCAGTCTCGCGGGAATGTCAAGTCGTAAGCTAGATTTGTTTGATATTTGATAGTCCAAAACGGATACGTCAGCTGAATTTCTTAGAGCTATATTTCGGCCCTTCTTGACAAGGGTCCTCTTCAGGCTCAAAGCCGCTCAAGTTTGTTTTCAAGGTTTTCCTACAAGTTCGTATTTCCGGTTGGCTAGAGCACACATAGAGGCAAAGGCCTTTTAAACAGTTTCAAACAGGGGCAGGCCTAAGCGGCAAACTGGACATAGCCAACCAAACCTGGTTAAACGTACACCAAGGAGTAACGTGTCTTTGTTTACTTTGCATTAGCGTATCTAGCGGGAAAAAGTAACCTATCCGGAATGAAGGGTGAAGTCCCAATCCCAACGTCAACAAAACTGGTCTGCGGACATTATTTCAAAGCATTGTCGAAATAGTTGTTGTAAGGAGTATATCGGCGTATAAGGCTTATTACAGATTCCTCTTTTCCTCGGGGCGCGCTGTAATAAGGCGAATAAGGAGAATAGAGCCAGGCTCTATTTTCCGTTATGCAGAGCCAATCAGATCGCTTGGTTGGTTCCGCCAGCAGGCCGCGGAGAGGAGCAGCGTCGCCAGGGTTGCCACTGGAAGCACTAAAGTTCTACTTTGTTGGAAGCTGAAGAAACAACCATTCTTCAAAAGAACACCTTTTGTTGTGTTACGACTGCTTATTATTAGTTCGAGGACCAATGCCTGTCCGTCCGTTAATTTAATAGCTTTTTACTACATAAAGGGCGTCAAATTAAATTCGTGTACTTAAAGAACCCCTCTTACTTATTCTGCCTTTTATAATATATCTAGCTCCCTTGGGGAATTAAAACCTTCTAAATTCCCACCTTTCTCCATTGTTTCGTTTTGTGCCTATGAATTTTAGCGCTTTTTCGGCCATGCCGAGTTTTGCCGGGCACACAAAGCAAAGTTTGCCGGAGTCTTCAATGGCCGCTGACAGTTCTTTCAAACATAAGGATACGAGAATCTTTTGTTTTATACTTCTTTTATTTGCTCAGTTTCCGAACTTTTTAACCCCGGCGCGTTCTGTTTTCAAATGTTTTGCTCCCACCCGCCGCGTCGGAGAGCAGGAAGGCTGGATAGTGTCGACAAGCTCTAACAAGAAAATCGCTAATTTCAGGTGGAAAGTAATGGTATTTTTGGAAGAAAAAAAATTCTGATCCCTTTCATAGGCAAAAGAACATTTCTAGTAAGAGTTGTGCTTTAAGAACAGGCATGATTTTGAACAGGCGTGTGTATTAAGACGTAAACATCGCGTTTAGCGCTATTCAGCTTATTACGCCTATTTGGACAATGCAGAAGCCACGTGGGCATGGCATGCGATTCTCAAATCACGTTGGCAGACGGACTTTTCGCAAGAGAGTGATGGCCTATTTTTAGAGCGTGTTCCATCCTTTTAACAATACTTAACTATTAGTTACTATTTTCGCTCCAACCTCGTGAAAAGTTACTACGCTGACCGTTCCAACCTTATCGAAATAGTAACTAATAGTATCTATTTGCATACCATGCTCGGGAGCGTAGTAAGCGTGATAACTACGCATCTCTGTAACGTGATTGGTCGGATTCGCCCGTGGCATGATATTCTGCTGGAAAATAGAAAAATTGTTCCAGCCTAGATGGCTAAAAGACAGAATTCGTGACGTCATGCATGGTAACGACGGTGAGTAGGGTGGAACACGCTCTTAATGTCTTCCCGTCTGAAGCAGAGCAGTAATGGGCGATTCCGTCAATAGTTCGTTTTTGCAGATACCATGATATCTGATACCACGGGAACTGGATCTGCAATTAGTTGTTTTTGCAGTTACCGTGGTATCTGATAAACGGCTGCTCTGCAATAACGGCTATTGCCGAAATTGCACTTATCGAAGTCATCCCATCACTAAGTGCCAAACTTCTTTCCCACCAATTTGATAACATGTGATGAAAGTGAGGTCGTTACCACAATCGGACTGTGGTATCTGAATATCAGATACCACGATAACTGGCCAGATACCGCGATAACTACAAAAACGCCTTTTGACCGTGGTATCAGGTACCACGGTAACTGCGGAAACGACTTTAGACCGTGGTATCAGATACCATGGTATCTGCAAAAACGCAACTAATGCTACCAAGAATTCCTTGGATAAACTGTACGCCGATAGAATCTACAACAAACAGCGTTTTACAATGAACTTTCTAGCGGCAAACGGCCTATTTTTTTTTTTTTCAAATAGTCAGTATTATTATCAAAACGGTTAAAAAGCGTTCGCGTTTGTAAATACTTCATAGATTCCTTTCTTTTCGTGTAAGTACGTTATTTTATTTGGTATCTTGTTCCTGTTACAAAGGTTTATTCCCTGTCGAGAAGTAGACCAAACCCTGTTTGGGACTTAGGATTTCTCTTTGAATATTCTGCCATCTAGTGTTTTTGAAATTAATTACCGAGTGCTCTTTAATTAGTCTAGGAGGATTGAAGATGGGATTGGATATGAAAATTATTTTCTTGCCGGACAAGTAGATCGCCCGGAATCCGGTCGAAACCGGAAATTCGGCAGAAGTAAGGCAGGAACTTTCGTCAAAGTAGATATGACGCATTCTATAGGGGCAAACACACATGCTGAATCCATATTTGAACTTGGTCTTCTCAGATGATTACCATTTGCCTTAACTGTTTCTAAATTTTACTAGTAAAGTGCTCAAGGAGTCGGATCTCTACAAGACCCGATTGTCTGGATCAAATATTAAATTTGTGGGTTCCCGTCGAAACCTTTGGTCTTGTTTTCTACGTTTCTTGCGTTTTCTCCATTATTGTTCTTGCCAGTAATGTTCTTTTATTTCCTTTCTTTCTTTGTTCTTTTTCTTCTTCAGTATATAATCACTCCGTCTTTTTGTACGTTGGTGCACTATGATGTGCAATAAAATCTATTTTTATTATTATAATGTTATATTACTACTTACTACTCCAGGTGGAAGAGCGTTCCGACACTCCATCACTGTGTTTTAAAAGGCCATCTGCCGATTTTGATTGAAAATGGTGTCATCAGTTTAAACGTCGTGGGTTTTGCAGTCGTGTTTTTTTTGTTTTCGCGTATTGATATGTGCCCCTTTAATCCAGTGCTTTATTTTTCTTACAGTTCATCCGGTGTTGCAACGTGCATCTGCGCATCCGGCTACTATGGCGACAAGTGCGAAACACCCGACCCTTGCTTCCAGAATCCATGCCTCGATGGTGGCACTTGCGTACGCAACGGCGCCAAAAGCACGTGCCTCTGCAAACCTGGTTACGTGGGCGCGTTCTGCGAGCAAGTCGACCTTTGTTGGAACATAACGTGCCAGAACGGGGGTCAGTGCAGCTCCGTGACGGGACGTGCATTGTGCGCGTGCAAGGACGGATATTCGGGTGAGGACTGTAGTGATTTTGACCCATGCACAACTAAACCATGCCTAAACCATGGCGCTTGCACACGATTGAGTAACATTGACTTTTCATGTACGTGCGCTCCTGGGTTTCTTGGGAACACGTGCAAGGCACGTGATCCCTGCTTTCTGTTTCCGTGCATGAACGGTGGCACGTGCATAGCACGTGGACACGTTCCCTTTTGTGTCTGTGAACGTGGCTTTATTGGTGGTGGTTGCGAAACTAAAGACTTTTGCTTTAATAACCCCTGCAGAAATGGCGCTACCTGTTTGACGCAGAGTGCAACATGCACGTGCACACCGGGGTTCTTAGGGAGAACGTGCGAAGTTGAAGACCATTGTCACAACTTTTTTTGTCAAAACGAGGGCACGTGCGTTGTGGAAGGAAATGAGCCAAAATGTGCTTGTAAGGCCGGATTTGTTGGTCAAGCATGTGAGAAAAAGGACTTTTGCTATGATGATCCTTGCAAGAACGGTGCTACGTGTTCAACAGAATCTGAATCCTGCACGTGCGCTCCTGGTTTTCGTGGAGCTCTGTGCAAAAGGAAAGACCCGTGCTACGGAATCACATGCAGTAACGTAGGCACGTGCTTGGGATCGAACGGTGAGGCAAAGTGCTTATGCCAAGAAGGATACATAGGCAAAGGATGTGAATTAAGAGATCCGTGTATCCCCAGCCCTTGCAGGAATAATGGCACGTGCCAGCTCAGAAACGACACCTTCCAGTGCGAGTGCCCTCGGGGGTATATGGGCGACATTTGCGACAGTATCGATCTCTGTTTCGACGAGCCTTGTGGTGTGCATGGTATTTGCGAGCAAAATGGTGAGACTTTTGCATGCACGTGCCATGATGGCTGGCATGGACGATTTTGTGAGGAAGTAAATCCCTGCCACGGGAATCCGTGCGCTAATGGCGGTACGTGCGCACACACTAAAAGTATCCCTGGTTTCATTTGTGAGTGCCCCAATGGTTTTCTGGGAATCAGATGCGAGTCCGTAAATCATTGCTTTAAAAACCCATGCAACAATGGTGGCACGTGTGCGATTGAAGGCGACACATTTTCCTGCACTTGTGTCAGTGGGTTTGAAGGAGACACGTGCGGATCCTGGAATGCCTGCCATGATAGTCCTTGTGTCAATGGGGGAACATGCGAGACAACAAACGGCACGTTTCTCTGCACATGCCCGGAGGGATTAGAAGGGACCACGTGCGAAATAATGAACCCCTGCCACCGAAACCCGTGTAAAAATGATGGACACTGCCAGCGACTAAAAGTAGAGCCGAGATGGCTGTGTGAGTGTCTAGACCGTTTTGAAGGACCCGCGTGTGATGTGGTGAAACCATGCCATGAAAACCCCTGTGCAAACGGAGGGACCTGCTCGGCTAAGAACGGCACGTTTTTGTGTTCCTGCACTGATGGCTTTGAAGGAATCACTTGCGAAGTGGCGAATCCGTGCCATAATAACCCATGTGCCAATGGAGGGACCTGCCTGGCTGGAAATGGCACGTTTCTATGCTCCTGTGCCCATGGATTCGAAGGAAATACTTGCGAAGTTGAGAACCCATGCCACGAAAGCCCTTGTGCCAACGGAGGGAGCTGCTTGGCTAAGAACGGCACGTTTTTGTGTTCCTGCACTGATGGCTTTGAAGGAACCACTTGCGAAGTGGTAAATCCGTGCCATAATAACCCATGTGCCAATGAGGGGACTTGCTTGGCTGAGAATGGCACGTTCTTCTGTTTCTGCGCCGATGAGTTTGAGGGGACCACTTGCGAAATGACCAATCCTTGCCACTCTGACCCGTGCCAAAATGGTGGATTTTGCCAGCGCATTGAAGAAGAACCGACCTTTTTATGCGAATGCTTAGAGGGATTCGAAGGTCCCACGTGTCAAGTGCTGAATCCGTGTCAGCGCAATCCATGTGCTAACAATGGAACGTGCGAGTCTGATGATAATAAGTTCAGTTGCACATGTTCAGATGGGTTCGAAGGCTCTACTTGCGAAGAAGTCGATCCGTGCCACACGAACCTGTGCCAAAATGGTGGGTTTTGCCAGCGCATTGAAGAAGAACCAACCTTTTTATGCGAATGCTTAGAGGGATTCCAAGGTCCCACGTGTCAAGTGCTGAATCCGTGTCAGCGCAATCCATGTGCTAACAATGGTACTTGCGAGTCATTTGATAATAAGTTCCGTTGCACATGTTCAGATGGATTCGAAGGCTCTACTTGCGAAGAAATCGATCCGTGCCACAAGAACTCGTGCCAAAATGGTGGATTATGTCAACGCACAGAAGTACAGCCAAGATACTTCTGTGAGTGCCTAGGTGGGTTTGAAGGTGACTTGTGTTAAGTCGTGAACCAGTGTTATTCCAGTCCTTGCAGAAACAATGGAACTTGCGAATCCAAAAGCGGCACGTTCCAATGCGCATGTGCTGATGGGTTCGAAGGCTCTACTTGCGAAGAAGTCGATCCGTGCCACAAGAACCCGTGCCAAAATGGTGGATTATGTCAACGCACAGAAGTACAGCCAAGATACTTCTGTGAGTGCCTAGGTGGGTTTGAAGGTGACTTGTGTCAAGTCGTGAACCAGTGTTATTCCAGTCCTTGCAGAAACAATGGAACTTGCGAATCCAAAAGCGGCAAGTTCCAATGCGCATGTGCTGATGGGTTCCAAGGAGCCACGTGCGATGAAGTCGATCCCTGCTACGTGAACCCGTGCCAAAACGGTGGATTGTGCCAAAGGGTTGAGGAAGAGTCCGGATGGCTGTGCGAGTGCTTAGATAAATACCAAGGCAGAACGTGCGTCATCGAAGACCTCTGCTATATCGATCCATGTTCGAATGGAGGCACGTGCATATCAGAAAATGGGGCATTGACATGTAGCTGCCAAAACGGGTTCACAGGTGCCAAGTGCGAAGAGGTCGATCTCTGCCATGAACACAGGTGCGCCAACAATAGTACGTGTTCTTCGGACGGCGTCACTTTCATGTGCACGTGTCACGAAGATTATTATGGAGATTTATGCGACACGTATAATTACTGCAGCCAAAAAGAATGCCAGAACGGGGGCACGTGTAAGAACATGGAGACTGGCTTTCTTTGCACTTGTCCAGATGGTTTTTACGGCGAGCTTTGTGAAGTAAGGGACCCCTGCTTTATCCACTTGTGCTTAAACGGGATATCTAGTGTGAAGGACAATAGCACATGCACTTGCGAGTGCCAGGAGGGATACATCGGTGACTTTTGTGAGTTGCAGGATCTTTGTGCACAAAATCCATGCATGAACTTGGCCACTTGTGCAGGAACTCTTGAGGGATACACATGCCTGTGCACTGATGACTACGCGGGGAAAAACTGTGATATTAAAGTTAATCTTTGTGATTCGGATCCTTGTTTGAATGGAGGGACTTGCGAGTCGTTTACAGTCGGTGAAATTACCTGCTTATGTACAGAGTATCACACTGGATCACTGTGTGAGACACAAGTAATCCACATTTGTGAGTCAGAACCGTGCGGGAACGAAGGTTTGTGCACTGTGATTTCCCCCAGTGAACGGATCTGTGATTGCCGAGATGGATACGAAGGAGTAAACTGTGAAACGAAAACGAACTTTTGTGATTCGAACCCTTGTGAACGCGGTAACTGCGAAACTCTTGAAAATGGCTATAGGTGTGATTGTGATGAAGGTTTCACAGGAGTCAGGTGTGAGTCTGTGATCGACTTTTGTGAGTCACAGCCCTGTCGGAGTGGTGGATCCTGTAATAGTGAACCCTCTGGATTTCACTGTGAATGTACGGAGGGATTTAAAGGTAAGGCTTCGTCGTGGTTAGTTAAAGTTTAACCGAAGTGGCAGCTTAATTTTAAATCTGATATTTGACTCATATAAGGAATTTTGTATTTGTTCACCCGGGGCTCTACACTGTAAAAAAAAAATCTTGCAGCAATTGGGATTAATCTTGTCTCTACTGAGATAAGATTATCTCTAATTCAGTCAGTCAATCAATCAATCAAGTTTAATCCAAATATCTAAGAGCTAGAAGAGGAGTACAAATTTACGAAATACACAGACACGAAACAAATTAACTAATACACGAATACACTTACAAGATATGGCCAGAAATTAATGTTGGGATGAAACTACGTAAAAATTGGGCAGAAGATTTGGCAGGATATGGAGAAAACTAATTCGGATTAATAATCAGGGGATTGAGACAGTGGACCATTTGTGCTCTGAGTTTTAGCAAGAAATTTGACCTACCCCGCAGCATAATAAAAAAATATAGAGAGGAAGAATAAGCAAGAGCACTCCTATTTCTTATCTTAGGTACTACCCCATTATGTGACATTTAATGTAGGCCTATATTTGACTGGAAATATTGGTTCAGAAGAAACAATTCCTTGCTTCATCGTCTAAATCTTTTTCCTAGTCTCCATCTCATCTCAGTAGAGATAAGGTTAATCCCAGTAGCAAGTACTGCAGTTAACTTCAATCCTTACTCGAAGAAACTTTTTACAATGTAGTAATAACGTTCAGAGCGCGCGCTGCTTGCACGACAACCCAGAATTCATCGAGATGCTGAGAAATCGAATTTTAACAAAGGCCTGCATTTCCAGGGCTAAAGATACTAAGCTCGGAAGGTTACGCCTCTAGAAAGCAGGCAAATAATGTTAAGATATATCTTGCAAGGAATCTGACATTTTTATTTTATTTTTACGTTTGCAGTTGGTAAATATTTCAAGCGTAGAGGGACAAGCGCACAGAGCTACCACAAATCCCAAAGAATAATTTCATTCGTTAAAATGGATTGTCTGTGGAAAGCGGACAAACAATGTAACGCGTTTTTATCCAGTTTTCAGGCCCACTTATGTGAATAAGTGATGTGTAACGAGACTGTCGGATCTCAGCGTATTCGGTTAAACTTTAACCTCCGAGCAACACGGGGCAAAGGAAAAATAAATTTTAATCGATAAACATAAAGTAAGACATAACTGTTTCGCGCAACGTCTCGATGACCACTATATGCAGTTAAATAATCTTCACCTGGTTCTCAGGCATTCATTTGCTAAGAGTGCGGACACATGAACAGGATTTCCGGCCGGATTTCCTACACTTTCGTCATCAAGTTGAATAATTTCAACTTTTCCATTTGGAAGTGATGATGGTGTCGAAAATCCGGGCAGGAATTCTAGTCCGAGAGCTTTCGATCCTGATCATGTGTTCGCACGTGACGCACCGGAAAGCCGGGAAAGCGAAACTTAGCGGCGATTACAACGATTTTCGCAAGTTTTTTTTGCAATAGTCTAAAGTAAATTCACTAACCCGGATGCGAATCCGCCTCTCTTTCGAAGAAACCGGATCCGGATATCACGCCCCCCATCTATCTAGCCACTTTTCGGGAAGAAAAGAGGCAATAAGTTCGAGCGGATTCCTGAATGTTGACTCCAAGCTCCAAGCGAAGTTTTCGAATCCGGCTAAAATTTGATTGTTCGTTGTTTTATTTGTTTATTCCCTCAGTTTGAAAAGTGAAACTGAACAAAACTGGCACACCTCGACCAGCGCCTATTCTCTAAAACTCAAAACATACACTGACATACACATACACATACTACAAAATGAGGTCCAGTTGCCATCGAGGAATGAAGAAAAAGGGTCTTCATTTCAGTAAAGGAAATTCCAACGGTGTCGTGATTGAAACAATAGGTCGAGTCCACGCTTGAATCCGAGTGAAATACTTTATTTGCATTCCAATTTGTTTATTTCTCTAAAATTTGATGAGTGAAATGTAAGAAAAAAAGGTACATAAAGACGAACATCTGTCATCAAAGTTGAAAACTTCGCCTACCAACCAATTCGGATCCGGGTTTCGGTTCGCCGTTTGCGGGTTGGCCAGTAATTTGATCGGTTTTGAATTGACCTTTTTACTAACAGTCTTGCAGGCTAGTTTAAAAGTAGTACTTCGTGCATAGTAATGTTAGAACTGAGAGCGAATTTCGACCCGAGTCCGCCTTTTATGAAGAAACGTATCCGAATCCTAAACTGTGTATTTAAAGTTCATTAATGGAATATGAAGCTTTAGAAACCGAATAGTAGAAGATTGGAATAATCTCCCAGAAAGCGTTGTAACTGCCGAAAATATAAACCAATTCAAAGTAGGTGTCGACTGCCGCCTGGCTGAAATTCAATTTAGTTTGTAAAGTGTCCCGAGAAATTTATAGAGGCGAAAGCCTCATTATTGCAATTATACATTATTATTAGTTTTTAAATTATTGCACGCTACTCTGCACAGTATGACTTCCGACATGTTTAATTCGCAAATGTACATACATATGTTTTTCGTATTTATGCCTATAGAAAGACGAAAATCCAACTATCGGCTATGTCCGGCTACGGTTTTTAGAAATAAATATGTAATCAATTGATTTAAACCGCCTCTCACGACGAAGCGGATCCGCATTCCGGTTTCCGTGTCTACCTTTTTCGTGACCACTGTTCGGATCCAGATTCGGGTTCTGATTCGCCCATTGCTGATTGAGCTTGCGATATAGGTTAAATGGGTGATTTCATTCCGGTTGAATTCCATGCTAAAAGCTAGGGTGATTGATGGTCTTTTCTCTTGCCCGGTGTGTGGGCAAGCGCTAGAAAATACTGAACATTTTTATAAATGATTGCGAAGAACTAAAAGATTTAAGGATGGAGGTTTTTGGGGTGGAGTACGGGGGAAAGAATGGTTGGTACAGAGGTTGGGAGAATAATATTTTTTTTGAATTAAAAATCTTGGAAGGTTCGCCTGTATGAGGATGTCGCACATGGAGCTCTTTCTATAGTTTAGTACGATTTAAGGTTTGGATACGTAGTGTATAATAATAATAACAGCGTTTATTTCCTGAATAGCTCATATAATTACTCGCTAGCGTCGGATCGTCACACAATTATTAACACGGCTAAAACTTAATAATCCCTTCTCAATAATTACCTTAAAATATTTATATGTATACACAATTAATAACGAATATATCACAGTTCAGAATTAAAATAATTTACGAAATACGGGTTGAAGCGCGAAGCCTTGTTTAAAGTGTATGTAACATATGTAAATTTCGTTCAATTGTTTTGTGATTTCCATGGCCGTAAGGATTTAGTGTAATCGACTATTACTGCTACTACATACTATAGTAATTTGGGGGATATTTCCAGGAAAGCACTGTGAAGTCGTGACGAACCCCTGCATTGAAATTAGCCCGTCGCCCTGCGAGAACGGGGGCACATGCGTGCCCTCTATCCATTCCTTCGCCTGTGAGTGCCCAGCTGGATTCAGTGGAAAGTCCTGCGAGTTGCTTGGTAAGCTATTGAGAGGACCTAGTTCGGGTTTGGTAAGGAAAGGTCCGAAATTCTAGTAATTTTCAGTTTATTTTACGACCCAAATACATTTAACTATGATGCCAGTCTCCTCCCCAAGGAAGGTACAAAAAAGCACTTGTATCTGGGCGGGTACGTAAAACTCATTTCCTAACTAATTATTAACTAGAAACAATACATAACAAAAAGCACTAAAATAAAAAATAATAACCAATCTCTCATCAACTACCAATCTCTCATCAACAAGGAAAAAAAAACTATGAACCTTGGTAATAACAATATAAAGCAGCAGAGAAGGCTTTTGCCCCTAAGTAACTCTAAAGCTTGGAGTAATCGTACTGAAAGAGTTAAAAATACCATCTATGAGCGTATTCCACCCTTCTAACAATACTAACTGTTTGGGCTTTTACGCTTTTGCTTTTAACTATTAGTTACTATTTCCGTTCCATCCTCTAGAAAAGTTACTACGCTGACCGTTCTAACCTTCTCGAAATAAATACTAATAGTAACTATTTGCTTACCATGCTCGGGAGCATAGTAAGCGAGGTAACTCGCATCTCATAACGTGATTGATCCGATTCGCCCGTAGGATGATATTCGGCTGGGAAATAGAAAATCGTTCCATCCTGGCGGCAAAAAGCCAGAATTCGTGACGTCATGCGTAGTAACAACGTTAAGTAGGGTGGAGCACGCTCTATAATGCACTTGGAACCATTGATTGATTCAGTTTTAACCGCATCTTTGGTAAGGCTGTTCCAAAGATCAACAGCTCTTTTACCAAAGCTCCACTTACACACGTCCTTGTTGAATCGTGCGTAGTGCTGGAAGTAATTTCTAGCCGACTCAGTAAATGAAGTGTTATAAATAAAGTAAGACCAGATACTTTTTCATCAGGGTGAAAGAGAAAAAGAGAGAAGAAAGAAATAAGAAGGAAACACAAACTTCACCGAGATTTTTAGCAGGATAATTAACGATTGGGACTAACACAAATACTAGCAAGATACTTTTTAACAATAAGGAAGCAATTAGGACGTAGTATCCCGATGAATAGCTTGCCTTCTTTGCATTTTCTTTTTCTTTAAATCAGGAAACATGTACTGGAGTAACAATTTTAAACAAAAGCAACCAAAAACAAACATTATCAAGATACTTTTAGGACAAAAGTAAACCACTCATCGTCCCCAACCGGTGGCGCTATAATCGCAAAGCTTTGGGAAAAGTGTACAGCACCTTCTATACTATTTCGTTCTGGTGTTTCGTTCTCATGTTCTGCGAAAGAAGGATTAAAAAGATGAGATAATGTTATTTTGAATACGCAAAGCACCTGCTAACCATAAATTGACGGAGAAGTTCAAAACTCAAGATGCAAGTGTTACCCTTTTGGATGTTTCTTCGTTGCTATTAAAAATCATTGAGTGTCTTTTTCTGTGTCTTCATGTATTTTATTTATTTTCTTTCATTTGCTCCGCTTTTTCGAAATGGTGGCTTACAAATAAATTACTTACTTACTCAATTCCACAGTTCACCTCACTGGGAACGTGTAGACTGACAGAAGATGTTGCCACAGTGGAAGACTGTGATGGATATGATTACTTCCAGTAACAGATTAAAGGATACATTTTCCCTTTCTTTGAATCTAGAAACATGTCCTGGAGATGTGGCGGATCTTGCCACCGGGTACTTCCAGTGGTCGTCTGTTGATTTCGGGGAAACGTCTAGAATCCTGTGCCCCAACGGCCCAATCGCGCTTCAGGAATTGCGTCTGCCAACAAACATCACATCATGGAATGCATTACAGGCCATGAGGTCAACTAGGATGGTCTTCCCCGCTACAAGTAAGTAAAGTACTTAGATCCACCCTGGAATCCGTAGCACTCGTTTGACATTTTTCAAATCGTAGGAATAAAGGGATGACTTAGAAAAACACAGAAGTGGGCTCGTCTCGTTATTCACGGTGGACCAGGACTTCCATACTCCTTCCTTTTATACCATTTCAACCTCGAAGTACTGCAGAAATGCAGAAAGGATCTAACCACCGACTTCGGATCAGTCACAGTATCTCCCAAACCCTCCGTCTCCCGACCAAAACGTCAGAAATCGATCAGAACGAACGGCAAGTTCCAGGGTACCCAAACTCTGTCCGGTACCTACAAAGCACGTGAGATCAGGTGCCACTAAATGTTTTATTCCAGAATCGTCAAACTTCTTAACGAAATATGAATATACAGATGTTTTATTGTAATAATTTTGTTAAAGGACCCCTCGCACTATTTACTCTTCAACTTACAGTATTTTAAAATATTTGAATATTTTAAAACTATGCTGTGCTTTCAACAAATAACCCATGGTTTGGCTGTTTTAAGCCTTTTCCAAGACCCCTTGACTTGTAGCGAAGACAGGGAAACAATTTGCATAACCGGTTTTTCTGATGGAAAAACTTCTCGCAGACAACCGTCGACAGCGTGATACAAAAGTAAAACACGGCAAGTGAGAAAATCAGCGTGGTTTTGTTAGAGGGGTTAATTACCGTACGAAACTGGGGTCTCTGGGTTTAGACATATATGGAGTGATTATGGAAGTAAGTTGCATTAGTATTATAGGTAAGACAGGTCCTTTAAAAGAAATCACAAATTTTGTTTCTTTAACCACGAAAGTCGATTTGAAAAATAATTTATCAGTCTCATTGTCAGAAGTTTCATAAGAGATAACATAAGGATGCGACGGGCAATACTTGGGATGTATTCTGTTATGATTTTGGAAACGTAATCTACTAAATGTTGTGCATAACAAGCATTGCCAGGAAGAGCCGAAAACCCGCCGAAAAATGACTTTTTTTTGTCGTCATGATATCGGGAAAGTCAGCTGATACTTTTCGGTATTTTTTATGGCACTTGCAGCCTCTGGCTCAAGTGCCATATACCGATCACAATTCCGTCTGTCGGTCTGTCGGTCGGTCCGAGTTTTTTGTCCCACTTATCCGAGTTAGGGTACTTCCAGATGTGCTAGGACAATGAAACTTGGCAGGAATATCAGGGACCCGACCAAACGAACCTGGAAATAATCAGTTTCCCAATCCGACCATATGCGGGGGAGTGCGGGGCGCTGGAAACTTGAAAATTTAGGGCATTTTGTCACTTTTTTTCCGAGTTAGGGTACTTCCAGATGAGCTAGGACAATGAAACTTGGCAGGAATATCAGGGACCTGACCAAAGTAACCTGGAAATAATAAGTTTCCCGATCCGACCATATGCGGGGGAGTTGGGGCGCTGGAAACTTGAAAATTTAGGGCATTTTGTCACACTTTTTCGAGTGAGGGTACTTCCAGGTGAGCTAGGACAATGAAACTTGGCAGGAATATCAGGGACCCGACCAAACTAACCTGGAAATAATCAGTTTCCCGATCCGACCATATGCGGGGAAGTGGGGGCGCTGGAAACTTGAAAATTTAGGGCATTTTGTCACACTTTTTCGAGTTAGGGTACTTCCAGTTGTGCTAGGACCATTAAACTTGGCAGGAATATCAGAGACCCGACCAAACAAACTTAGAAATAATCAGTTTTCTGATCCGACCATTTTGGGGGTGGGGGTGGAGGGCAGGGGAATCCGGGAAATTGAGAAGTGTGTAACTTTCGAACGGATGATCGGATTGTAATCAAACTTCATAACTGAATAGAATATATATCTGTAATGTCCCGTTTAAAGTCTTGACCGGATTCGGTAGCCAGGGGGGAGTTGGGGGGGGGGGGAGACCGGAAATTTCAAGAAACGGTTAGAATGGAGGGATCGGAGTGAAACTTGCTGGGAAGAACAAGCATCTGCTCTAGATAAGTCCTTTAGACCATTGCACTGGATCCGGACACTTTGGGGGGGGGGGGGGTCCCGGAATTCCGGTCATGGTGGTTTTGGGGATTTTCACGATGAAACTTGGCAGGCATATCAGGGACCCAATCAAACTGACTTCAAAATAAAAATTTTGTCGATCAGATAATGGTGGGGGGAGTGGAGGGAGGGGAATCCGAACGTTTCAGTCATGTGTAATTTTGGAATGGGTGATCGGATTCGAGTGAAATTTAGGAATTGAACAGAGGACATTTCACCGATGATTTTTTTCATATCCGGACCGGATTCGGCAACTATTGGGGGGGGGGGCGGAAAATACGTGACACGTTTAGAATGGAGGGATCGGGATGGAACTTTCTGGGAAGAACAAACAGATGCTCTAGGTAAGTCATTTGCTGAATCGGATTGGCTACGTGCACCGCGGGGGAGCTGGGGGGGGGGGGGGGGGGGCTGGACCGGAAATCTCGAGAAACGGTTAGAATGATGGTATCGGAGTGAAACTTACTGGGAAGAACAAACATCTGGTCCATTTAAATCTTTTTCATGGTGGAGGAGGGGGTTTCCCGGAATTCCTTTTTTTGGGGGATTTTCACGACGAAACTTGGAAGGCATATCAGGGACCCGGTCAAACTGACTTGGAATAAAAAAAAATCCTCGATATGATTATCTTGGGGGGGGAGTTGAGGGAGGGGAATCCGGAATATTGAGTCATGCGTAACTTTGGAACGGGTGATCGGGTTCGAGTGAAATTTAATAATTAAACAGAGGACATTTTTCTCTGGTGACCTTTTTCATTTCCGGACCGAATCCGGCAATTATTGGGGGGAGGGCGGAAAATACTTGACCCGCTTAGACTGGTGTGATCTGGATCGAACTTCGTGGGAATGACAAACAGATGCTCTGGATTAATCATTTACAGAACTGGATTGGCTCCGGTTATTGTGGGTGGAGTTGGAGGAGGGGGGGGGGGGGCAGTGTTGCCACTGGTCGCACAATTCTGCGATTTGTCACAGGTTTTCGAGTTCTCCCCAGATTCACAGCTGTGACAACATTTGTCACAGAAAATCGCACTTTTGCCAAAATTGTCACAGAATCTTGTGAAAAAGTGAGTCAGAATTCTGTGATATGGAATCCGGAACCTTGTGATATGCGTAACTTGAGAACGGGTTATATGATGGGAGTAAAACTCGATGAGTGGTAAGAGAAGATGCCCATATAATCTATCTATGTGTCCGAATTGGATTCAGTCACTGTGGGGTAGTGTTCGGAGAGGTCCCGGAATTTGTGCACATCACCGAGGGGTCAAATGAGTGGAGCGATTGGACGGACACTCGGAATGTGGAAAAATCATTTGCTCTATAAGATCCATTTTTAGGTCCGGATCCGACCAAGATGTGGGGGGGGGGAGTGCAGGGGAACTCGCCGAAAAATAGTCAATATATAAAAATTCCCTAAGTAATATACCAAACAGAATCAAATGAGTAGATCGATTCATATGAAACGTGGAAGGTGTAAAAGCCGTAGGGTCTCTAGATGACTTATTTTGGGTTCCGGACCGAAATTTTCCGAAAAATGCTCAGATTTGAGTGAAACTTGATGGTTGACAAAAGAAAATACCCTTTAGACGACCTTTTCTGTGTCCGGAAAGAACCGAGCAGAGTGGAGGAGTTGAAAGATTCAGAAATTTTGCGGCATGACTGGGGATCAAACAGTGCACCGATTGCGATGAAACGGAGAAGCTACAGAGGTCATATGCTCTAGATCTGTTTGTGGTTAGCGGCCGAATTTGGCCTCGGTGGGGAGAGTTGGAGGGGGTATTGGAAGTTCCCAGGAAATGCTTAAGCTCGGGAGAATTTTAATGGGTTGTGCGAGCAGGTGGCCCATTTCTAGGTCCGATCCATCTCTTTCAACGGCGGTGGACGTTATCATTCACTTAGTCGTCCCACCTACTCGTAATGAGTGCCTTATGAGCTCGCAGCTCTTGTTTTAGATACACTGCACAATTTAATGGCGAAGTTGTATTGTGTTACGAACATTAGCTTGTCTTACCCCTGGTTTACACTGCTGCATTATATGCGACACAATGAACTTTGGCATACACTGAAGACTCTGGGGGCAATCTTATTATGGGAATTTTAGTCTAACTTAAAATTTTCATCAAGTTCAAATCTGGTCGAATCAAAGCTACCGAGTAAATATTTGGGTCCCATCATCCAAGGATTGATGTTTTCCTTCAAGATTTTTTTTTTTTTTTATCAACAAATATATTTTCCCGCAAAATCGCATGCGATTTGTGCTTGTCGCTCGATTTGTGCCATATGTTGCAAAATGAATAAATTTGTGCAAAACTGCAACAGGGTGAATCGATGGTTATCGAGCAAAAATCAACTTTTTTTTTTAACTGAATTCTCGATCTTGAAAACAATCTTGAACCAATTCTCAGATTCACACACGGCTTAGCCTGTTAAAATAGGTCAGTTACAAATGCACTCCTTCAACCCCAAAAATCTTTGAGTTTTTCTATTAACCTGAAAAAGGACCGACTTTCGTTTGTCACAGATTGTCACAGATTTTTGCGGCCAAATGTCAAAGGTTCCGTAAAAGAAAAGTGGCAACACTGAGGGGGGGGGGGTCTGGGAGTCCGGTGATCGCGCGTTAATGTACTTCCAGATGTGCTAGGACGATGAAACTTCGCTGGAATATTGGAGACTCAACAACATTTGCTTAGAAATTGCTACCTCCCAAATCCGATTATTCCTTAAAGTACCAATCTTGACCGCAAAGTAAAAAAAATACTTTTAAGCAATATATTCATTTTCGTGATGCCCATCAGCCCATTAGCAGTTTTGCCTCAAGGGTTTTGCTTACAAATGAAGTTCCAGCTCCCTTAGAGTGCGCATCTCAACCGCAAAGTCGAAACCTACTTTTGATCAATCAAATCATCTTTACCCATGCAAGTGCCACATGAGCTTACAGCTCTTGTTTGCTCTTCCTGTCAATGTTTGCCATGCATAGGCATAACGCTTTGAAAATCACAACAGATTACATCCCAAGTGTTGTCTCTTGAAACCGCGCGCATCCTTGTGTTATCTGTTATGAAACTTCTCACAGTGCTATCTTTTTCGTAACCTCTAATCAATATAATCTATCTAATAAGGTGAGGTTCCGACGGAGTCCAGGAAAATCATTTCTCGGCCAATAGTAACAGAGGGCTCAACCATTGTATTTTCACCAATTCGAACCATCAAAACTCTTTCTGTCATGACATGCTCGGTCACTGGGGGAGGGGGGGGGGGGGGCCATGTTCCCGGTTACAACTCGACAGCGAAAATAACGAAATTTTTTTCCATTGTAGTATATCTTCGAATCCCTATGGTAGGCCTTTGTGAATATCCGTTATCAGTAGTTGTCATGGAGATTCAGTATCAATATGCGGACAAGGGGGAAGTATGCGGGACAGTTTTCCAGTTTTCTGATGGTTAGCTCCCTCTTGTCGCGATATTGACACGATGTCTAGTGACAGCAGAGCCCCGCTATATCCCATCTATGTTTCAACTTGTTGGCTGCACCTTACGTTCCTTAAAGTCCGTATCAAAGCCTGGATTAATTAATTCTGCTCAATTCCGAAGATTCTTCTTGATACAAACCTGTAGAACGAAATGGAGACATTCAAAATATTCCTAAGGATTACCTTACGACGTGTTGAAATTTGAAACTCTTACATTATGATATTATTGCTTATTATTCACTGAAGATCATTCTGCGCATTTAAGGAGCTTAAGAATCCCGGCTTTGTCGAATGTATAAAGAGGTTAGACACTTGCAAGTAGCAACCCGAATGACAGTTGGGTCAAGTGGGGTCTCCATTTCATTAGCTACAGAAATGCGCGCTTTTGTTGAAGTTCAAATCCCCCCCCCCCCCCCCCCCCCGTCGGGGTGAACTTTGTCTTGTGGGCCAACAGTGTATATTCTAGACGTACCTACTAAATTTTTGAGAACAAAAATCCCTAAGCTGAGTCAAATAATTCAGTGTATTAAAATCTTTTATGTAAAAATAAGCAGTCAAACTTTAAAGGACCCCTCGCACTATTTACTCTTCAACTTACAGTACTTTAAAATATTTAAATACTTTAAAACTATGCTGTGCTTTCAGTAAACAACCCACGGTTTTGGCTGTTTTAAGCCTTTTCTGAGACCCGTTGACTTCGAAAACAGGGAAACAGTTTACATAACCGGTTTTTCTGATGGACAAACTTTTCGCAACAACCGTCCACAGCGTGATACACATCGAAGGTAGCAAAACACGGCAAGTGAGAAAATCAGCGTGGTTTTGTTAGATAGGTTAGAATGTACCGTACGAAATTGGGGTCTCCGGGTTCAGAAATATATGGAGTGATTATGGAAGTAGGCTGCATTAGTGTTATAGGTAAGAAAGATCCTTTTAATCAATCAATCAAGTTTATTATCCAAATATGTTAAAGCTAGAAGTGAAATACAGTATTTACGAAATACACAGACCCGACGCAAATTAACTAATTCACTTACAAGATATGAACAGAAATAGTTGATGGGGTGAAACTACGTAAGCATTGGGCAGAAGAGTTAGCAGGATATGGAAAAAACTGATTGCCAGTATTGCTCTCGGACCGACGCACAGAAGACGGGAGAGGAGGGGGGAATAAATGGGCCATCTGGACAATACCGAATGAAACTTAAAAGTTTAACTGAAAAGCCAACTTATTTTTGTATCATTTAACTGAATACACTGCATTTTTTGGATTGTGACCAGCTTCCGGAAGGTAGCTCACTGCGTGAACACATATTTTTCGTAAATCTTTTTCGTCGATCATACAAGCGCATAGAGCATACACATCAGACGAGGAAATTCCACTATTTGTGAATCGATTATTCGTGAATAGCGGAGCAACGAAGTAACGCATTTTCGCCGGTTTTCAAGGCTCTTTAAAGGACCTGTCTTACCTATAATACTAACCTACTTCCATAATCATTTCACATATCTCCAAACCCGGAGACCCCAATTTCGTACGGTACATTCTAACCCCTCTAACAAAACCACTCTGATTTTCTCACTTGCCGTATTTTGCTACCTTCGATGTGCATCACGCTGTCGACGGTTGTCTGCGAGAAGTTTTTCCATCAGAAAAACCGGTTGTGTAAATTGTTTCCCTGTTTTCGCTATAAGTCAACGGGTCTCAGAAAAGGCTTAAAACAGTCAAAACCATGGGTTATTTGTTGAAAATACAGCCTAGTTTTAAAGTATTCAAATATTTTAAAATTCTGTAATTTGAAGAGTGCGCGGGGTCCTTTAAGTGAATAAGTGATGGGTAACTAGATTGTCCTATCTAAGACCTTTTCAGTTAAAATTTAAACAATTCTATCTTTTTCAGATTCAACCTCCGTCTCGAAAAGCAAGTCGCTCTCAGATCGCAAGAGCTTGATCGTCGGTAAGACGAACGACCCCGTCAAAGATCGGATGGGTTTCTCCTGGGCGGAGTTGGAAAAAACGACGGCCCGAACCCTTCTGACCTCTAAGAAGAAGATAACTATTCATAAAGAGACACGAGAAATCAGAAGGATAGTGAAGGAGGAAATGGGCGAAAAGATAATCCTGAAGAGGGATAGAAGGGATACGAAGAAAATTGAGAGGGAAATCGAAGATCACGCAATGAATAAAGGTAGGAAGGGAGTGAAATGCTTTGTTCGTAAGCTACTTTTCTTAGGTGTAAAAAGAACTCGATGTGCCGACGAGTCGACCGACGCTTGATAAAAGCAAACAAAGTTCTATTTCTTCTGCGATTGCGGGCGATCCACGCCGACAAACAAGTTTAACTTTCGAAAAGTAGAAGGAGCGTAATTGGGATCTGTGGGCGCCCGTGGTGTTGGAATGAAAGAATTTAAGGGTTCCGCACTGGCCAGTGGCCGATTTGGTGTTCATCAGATAAAAATAAACTAGCGGGGTTCGTCACCGCAAATTGCAAAAGAAACTTTCGAACAATCGACACTTTTTCATGATCCTCAACCGCTTTATGACCATTCGTGCCTCAAGGGTATCCTTTGACCCAACTTTGCAAGTGCCATATGAGCTTGTAGCTCTTATTGTACGTTGTATATTGAGTCTGGACATGGGGATGTGTGCATTCAGTTGGGATCACTGTTCCTATTGCCGGCTTCTTCTGGTTTGTGAGCTGTGTTCACAAGTTCTTCTGTAGCTCAGTGGTGGAGCAGTCGCTTAGAAGGCGGAAGGTCCTGGGTTCATATCCCGGCTGAGGAGCACTTTTGTACTAATATATAAATGCTATTTTCTTCCTTCTAGATGCTGAATACAGGAGTCACCTCGACTCGACCAGTGCTTGGAGCGACGCGCAACGGGCAGCTAAAGAAAATTCCTTGAAGATAGGTGACGACGGACGAGCATACGCAGTGCGATCTTGCGTCCTGGACAAGGAGTTAGGGAAAGCCGTATGGATGCCAGTAGATGACTCGCTTTGTAAGACGAATTTCACTGAAAGTATTCGGGTAAGTAATAAGACACGGATGGCACTTTACACAATGGACTTGCACCGTAACCAATAAACCAGAAACATAAATATTCTTTGAGCCCAAGCTGACTTTGAAACATTTATTCAAACAATGTTTACAACGGGTACGTCAGCTACGATTCTTCATCAGCGATATTTCGGCCCTTTTTGGCAAGGGTCCTCGTCAGGCTGTCAATCTTCTGGTTCAACTTCGGGGAAGGAAACAAACCTGTAATAAATCAAGCCTGACGAGGACCCTTGCCAAAAAGGGCCGAAATATCGCTGATGAAGAATCGTAGCTGACGTACCCGTTGTAAACATTGTTTGAATAAACCAGAAACAGTTTTTTCGAATGTAATTTTGAAGTCTAGGACTCCATTGTCGAAGCCACGTAGACATGCCAGGACCCACAAGGCGGGGTCTAATGGTGAAAACCAAATGAATAGTTTTAAATGGGGAAGACGCACTTGAGAAATGGATACATTTATAAGTAGTGACCTGAAAGACAAATTGCTCCTCAGCAGGGATTTGAACCCAGGACCTTCTGCTTACAAGGCAGTCAAGTGTCGGTCGACTCGTCGGCACATCGAGTTCTTTTTGTACGCAAGAAATAAAGTCCTGCAAACATTTGTCAGGCAAAACTCAGATGAAATCTAATTTTGCATGCTTTTTGTCGGGCCTTGGTATTCTCTACGGCTTATCAGGTTCTTTTTGTGCATATGGAATACAGAAGAAATAAAACTTGTATGCTTTTGTCGGGCGTCGTCGATTCGTTGGCACCTCGGGTTCTTTTTATACGCAAGAAATAAAATCATGCAAATATTTATCGGGCAAAACACCGAAGTAATCGAATTCTGCATCCTTTTGTCGGGACTCGGTATTACCGTCGGCACATCGGGTTATTTTTATACATAAGGAATACAGAAGAGATAATATTCTGTATGCTTTTGTTGGATGTCGGCCGACTCGTCGGCACATAGGGTTCTATTTCTACGTAAGAAATCAAATTCTGCAAACTTTGTTGGGCACACCCGGGAAGTTCAGTTCTCTCGGCACAACGGGTTATTTTTTTGCCCGACTGAAATCGACTTCTGTACAGTCCAGTTGGGCACAACACAGAAGAAATCAAAGGCTGTATGTTTTTTCGGGCGTTGGTATCTTCGTCGGCACATCGGGTTCTATTTCTACGTAAGAAATCAAATTCTATAAACTTTCATCGGGTGCATCCCGAAAGTTTTAAGTTTCGTCGGCACATCGGCTGTAAGAAACAAAGATTTTTACAGTCTTGTCGGGCAAACACAGGAGATCGAATTCTGAACGCCTTTGTTGGGCGTCGGTATTCTTTCGGCACATCGGGTTCGTTTCATACGTAAGCAATCAAATTCTGGAAATATTTGTCGGGCGCAAATTTGTACGGAAAAAATACAGATTTAAAAAAATTCGCGTGCGGCGCGTAGTTCAGCTTATACTGGGTATAATCGTGGTAAGCTTCGCATTTTAGCTAAAGTTGAAACGAAAAGGCGAATGTGTGAATTTAATTATACGAATTTGCATTAAAGGAATCTTGCACCGGAATTGAATTCAGTGTCAGAGTTATTGCGCTTCACCGTCGGGACACATTGCCCCCCCCCCCCTACCCACCCACCCCGATAGCTCTCGTCTTAAATTTCAAATTGAATTCTCCAGGGGCCTAAGCGTCTTGTGGATGACTTCGAAGTGGCAGGCAGGCGGCTTTCCGGCCTACTCGGAAATCCGGCTGAAATGACATCACAGCAGTTCCGAGATGCGGCCAATCAAATCGAAAAGCTTGTCAGCTCAGCCGTAAGAAGCCCCCTGGTGAGTTGGTCAGAATTTTTTTTTTTTAATTGCTTTGGTTTATCATCTCGAGTGACGAAGGTTAATTAGGAACGGCTCCTCTTATACCGAAAGTATCTTGCGATCATGTATAACGCTGTTGCACTGCCGCATGTTCTGTCTATCGCGCCGTTTTGGAATTTGTTAACCGAGACCCAAAAACGTAAGCTCCGGTCCCTTTACTTCAGGTTTGCAAAGTTTCTGCTGCATTTTCCATTGTGGACGAGGAACGCGTACATGATTATATTTCTTATGGTGTGTCCTTTGGTCTAGTAATTTCTACGCAAATTTTAAAAGGGTACAGATTCTACAAAATAAAACAGTACGTCTTCTTGGTAATTATGTAGAAAATGTGAATGATACCGCGTCATGCTTTAAGAAATTACGAGTGTTTAACATTGGTCAGATTCGCGATTATCAAGCTGCTGTTTTTACGTATCGATGTTGGAATGATGTATATCCTGCAGTTTTTACCGAACTTTTTCGCGCAAATTGCTCACTCCACAGGTATGCGACTAGAGAGGCGGATAATTTTGTTGCTGAGTACCGAGACACCACACGTGCAGCTTTCGGAATTAGGTATTTAGCTCCGGCTACTTGGATTGATATCCCAGTTTTCATTCGGGAGGCTGAACACATTGGGTCATTTAAAGTAAAACTTAAAAAACATTTATTGGGAGAGGGGAGTTAATTTCCTTTTTTTCTCTTTCTTTTTTTTGGATTTTTTTTTCTTTTTAGATTTTGGTATTAAAGGTTAATTGAGAGAGAATGTTCTTGTCCTTTATTTTTTTTATGGAATTTGATATAGGTTGAGAATCAGAGGATTGCAGTCGTCCATCATCAGGCTTTTTGAGCCTTCCCCGGGCGGTTGCGTGTTTTTATAGTTTATTTTGTATTTAGTAGTAAAAGTCAAGTCAAGTCAAAACACCAGATTGCGGACCCTAACATCGCAGTGAATCGGGTAATTTCAAATTTCCTGGGGAATGGAACCACCCCTGGCTTCGACACTTTTATAGTTCCTAATTGCGTAACTGTTATGTAAAATGTCATGTGTCTGTATCTGTGTTGTGCTTTCTTTTTCTTCATTTTCTTCTTTACTCCGTTTTGTTATAAGTGAAAAATACGGGTAGTAAATACTTTACTCACTTACTTACTTACTTACCGACGAAATGTCCCTATGACGAAACGTCCCCCGCGAAACGTCTCCGTGACAAAACGTCCCCACGGCAAAACGTCCCCAAGCACAGATTTTTTAGTTTGCCTCTCTTTCAAGTCTCGGTCTCCCTTCCGTTGAGCAAGGTAGGCACCATTTAACAGCAAGTTTTGACCACAAATGTCTAAATTCTGAACTTCACAGATAAATGTTGCCTGAGTATGTTGAACAAAATAAAAACAGGCCCAACACGCGTACTCAGACCCACTCAAATAGAGCTAAATTAACAAATTATCCAGCGGATGCAACTGAAAGATATGTTAACTCGTTTGTGCCGTACTTTGTTCGTTCGTTTAATAGTTCTTAGTCGTGTTTATCTGGGATTATTTTGTCATTTGTCATTGGCTATTTAATATCCCATTGAAAGTATTAGGTTGATTTACCTTTGCTAGCTATCTTTGCTATTTTGGTCAGTAAACGATATATATATAAATCATCAATTGCATGATCGAGATCGAGATGGGAACGTTCCTTATAAGCAGGAAATGTCGGACATGGGACCGGTTGCTTCATAAATGTACTGTTTCCATTTAAAATATATAGTGTAATATGCCTTGCAATGGACTCGTAACTAATCAGTTTTAGGTCGTTTGAAGCAACATGCACAAATGAGGAGCACCAATATGCTCCTCAGAGAAAGGAGAGGCCCGCTGTTGCTCAAAGGGAGTCAAACAAGGAGAATGTAAAAATTTGCGTAGTGCCATTATGGTGGATAAAAATAACATGGGAAGCGAGGAACGAAGCGGATGGAACGATTAGTTAGGTAGAGAGACACAGTAAATCTAGGTAAGACGGGTTTGATCCCTAAATGAAATCCTTTAATAATAAACATCACCAAATTAAGTATCGAACAAAAGCGAGATCAATGAGTTATGTCGCAGCGTAAACTAACACACAAATAAACCAATTAAATAAAGGAGAAAACGAAAACTAACAAACTACTAAATCTTCGCGCTTTTCTTAAGAAATGGCTATAGCCGAGAGCAACACTTTGGTTTGTTTATTCACTATCGGTTAAATGCTGAAGTAGCCAACCCATCGCGGTTTTCAAAATGTTATATTCAAAGCACATTTTTTGTCTGAACTGATGACGCAGTCAATAATCTCACAGGCCTAGCTACCCCCAGCGATGAACAAAAAAAAATCTATAGCCGGATACGTTTCGATTGGGAACGTTTCGCCACGGGGACGTTTTGTAATGGGGACGTTTCGCCGACAACCCATTAGAAACAGTACTGTCTTCTACGGGTAAACAGAGGCTTTACTAGCCGAAATGTTTGATGTGGGGGGAGGGGTGGTAAGGTATTTGCCGACTGGCTGCTAATGTTTACGAACTGTTTTTCAGAAAGAAAAAAAATTTGAGTGGTTCGGGCCGACTCTTTTTTTTTTCACCGACTGGCCACAACATTGGGGGATGTGGGCCTTCCCCATCCTCCTCCGTGACACCTCTGCTGGTAGGTGCTATACTCTTGATGACTAACTCTTCTTGCCGATGCAAAATCGCCCTGTACCTAGCAGAAGAGCCGGAAGCGGTATCACAGCTGCTCCCAAACATCGCCATGATTGGTTAACACAGGATTGAGCTGTTGAGTCGTTAGCTCTACGTTATCTCGTTCTTCCCGAGGTTCACTGGGTTGTTTTGGACTTAGTCATAAAGAGTATTGGTACCCCTCCAAAGGATCTCATTTGGAAGCATTAAGCCTCTTCCACCCCTGGTTTCACACTGCTGCGTCATATGCGACCAGAGGACACGATTTCATCGCATATACCCTATGTTTACCAGGCCCGAATCCAGGAATTTATTTCGGGGGGGGGGGGGGTTGCCTGCGGGTCGGACAAAAAGGTACAAAAGACATAGATCAGAAGGAAAAGCCTGTAAAAATGATGATTTTTGTTTGTTTCGGGGGGGGGGGGGGTCAACACCCTAAACCCCCCCCCCCTGGATACGGCCTTGATGTTTACCCCCAGCGCTAACGCAACAGGAAACCTCCCGATGAAAAATATATCTCAAAATAGTAGTATGAAGTTGGGCGAAAAAGTAGCATGCAGTACGAACTGACGCTACTACATGCTTCTATGTCAAGGCTTCCGTGTTACTGCATTCTACTGCATGCTACTATTAGCAAGACTGGATGCTCCTATAGCAAGACAGGATACTACTGCTTAAGACTGCTTAAGACTGGGCCCAGTCTGAGGCACATTAAATGATAGTATTCTTCACTCTTACATATTAATACATGCAACTTTTTCGTACAATTATCTTCACATAAAACTTTTACTTATAACAAATCTTCCGATTTCAGCCGGATTCCGGGCGAACTATATGTTCGGGTAGAAAATGATTGTCATATACGGATTCGGCATGTCTTCTTGCCTCTAAATCGAACAATATTTTTTTTTTTAATTTTTCAATTTTTTTTTGATTAGAGGTTCGATATAGAGGTAAGGAGATCTGTGAATTTTTTTGCCGGACAACTAGTTTACCCGGAATCCGGCCGAAATTGGAATTCGGCAGAAGTAAGGCAGGAAGTTTCGATCAATTTCGTCAAAGTAGATATGACGTATAGGGGTAAACACACATATTGATTTTCTTCCATTGCTGAACTTGTTTTTTTTCAGATTATTAGCCATTGTTTTAATAGTAATCAAATTTTAATAGTAAAAATGTTCAAGGAGCCTCGCGCAGACTGGATATCTACAAGACGCAATTGTCTGGGTCAAATATTAAATTTCGGGGATCCCATCGAAACCTTTGGTCTTGTTTATGTCCGCAACAAGTCGAATGCTTGTATTTTGTAAAATCTGGTTCCTTTTACAGTTAGAAAAAAAAAATCAGTTCCAAGATACATAAATAAGCTGGCGTTTCAGTTAAAATTTAAATATATGTGAAAGGTCCGGATTTGCATGACTAGACCTACTCCAAAACGTAAGTGACGGGATACCTATGACTTCGTAAAGCTCTCCGTACGTCTGTCTGTTAGCACGATAACTCTAGGAAGGGTTGAGATGTTTTATCCAAACTTTGTATGAGGATCCTTTGGGTCAAAGCACAGGTCAAGTTCGTAGATGGGCCCCATAGCTGTATAATTAGGGGTAGAAGGTGTTTCAAATTAATGGGTGAAAAGTATATTTTTAAAAGCTAATGAAATAGTCGATATAGGGGTAAGGAGACATGCTGAATCGAATAGGAAAAATCATTTTCTCGCTGGACAAGTACTTCGCCCGAAATCCGGCCAAAACCGAAAAATGTGTTAAAAGTAAGGTTTTTATTTGAATTTGATTATATGCTCGGATGTTCGGAAGAAGACATGCCGAATTCGTACATGCCAATCATTTTATCACTGGACGTATAGTTAGCTTGGAATCCGGCTGAAACTGAAACTTTTTTTAAAGGGAAAGTTTTATCTGTATTGATTAGAGGTTCGATGTACGGGTAAGGAGACATGCTGAATTCGTTTCTGAGCTGATTCTTTTTTGCCAGCCAAGTAGTTCAACCGGAATCCGGCTGAAACCAATACTTAAAACGCAGAAATAAGGAAGGTAGTTTTAATCAATTTCCTCAAAATAAATATGACCTCGTCTGTAGGGATAAACACACATGCTGAATCCATAGAATATAGAACAGAATAGATTTGTTACAAAGTCCCGAATATTCGAGAGAATAGTATTGGAACTTTAGAAACACATAAATGGTCTAAGAAGTTTCAGATTTTAGCACTTTTTCGTTGTAGTTTCTGATGAAGTAGAGAAAGATAGTTTCGTAAACCATTTCGTAAATCATAACCCCATTCGTTGGTTTCTTCGTTGATTTTTTGTGATGAAGTAGAGACCAAACGACTTGAGTTGGCGCTGGGATGACTGAATCGGGGGGTTAGCGAGGAAGAGCTTCTCTTCGCATTTCTTCCCAAGACTTGTTGCCGTTGATTGTTCTCGTATCGGCGCTAGCTCCGGTAGAATATCCCTATGATCAAGAGAAAGGAGACAATCCTGCCCGAACTGAATTGCTGAATCCATGTCTGAACTTTGTGTTCTCAGATGGTTATCATTGGCCGTAATCTGTTTCTAAATTTTAATAGTAAAAATGCTTAAGGAGTCTGGTGAAGACCGGATATCTACAAGAGCCGGCTGTCTGCATCACATATTGAAGTTTTGGGATCCGATCGAAACTCTGGGTCTTATTGTTCTTGTCAGCAGTCTAGTCACATATGGCTGCAAAGAACTGTAAACTGCGTTTTATTCGTCTATGACTAGGCCCTTAAAGTTCAATAGGCGGATCAGACAAACATGATGCCACATTTTCACCCCCTAGAACACGACGTTACATCAGAAATCAGCAGACTCCTCGACAACTTATTTTCGCTAATATATCCTTACGCCGTTTTTTGCTGATTGTCATACTCTGATTTTCTAGCTTAGACAAATATAAGCGGAGTTTCTTCTTTCTTATCCATTCGTTGTTATTATATACTCCTGAATGTTTGTATTGTTGACAAATATTCATACTAACGGTGTTACCTGAGAATTCCTTTTAAGTTCTGGAGTCAGCTGCAAGTAGGTCGATTATATTTGTACATTTTTGGCAGTGTTGTAACTTTACATCCAGAAAACAAAACTTTTCTTTGGTACTTCAAACAACAGAAAATTTCGTCAGATAACACTAGAGCAATCTGCCAGATACAGAGACGGTTTATTTTAGCAGCCATTGCACTCTCGTCACTCAGCTCTACAAAACGAGTGATTTTCGTCATGGCTGAGAGTTTTTGAATTTCCGCACCATGCAGTACCATGCTCTGAAATCGTCTCCGCCGATACGCCGAAGAGTCAATGACAAGGGATAACAAGACAATGGCTTATTTTTGGAGCGCTATCTAGTGGAAGCCAGGAATGTATATGTGTGAAGCATGTTATAAGAATTAAAGCATAGTTAGTGCCCATTGTGCTTGAAGTGAGACAAGACGAGAGAAAATTTGAGAATAAAGCAAAACTCGGCTTCACCATTTAGGTTTCCTTAGGTCGCAAACTCGATGCTCTCCTACGTCAGTCAGATGCTGGAAGCGGATGACGCCGTTATGGAGCAGGCTTCCGACTCCGCCGCATCTGTGCTTCGGTCGCTCGAGAAATTGTCTAAAAACGCCATTGTCTACCCTGGAAGCAGCTTCGCATTCCAAACCAAGAATCTGGTGATGGAAACGAAGGTTTTAGCGAAGAATTCGTCACAGGTAATTTGACTATTTTCTGAACAGACCAGTCTTCCATGAATCCGCATTTTGAGATATCCCCTCCCAGAAGCTAAGTGTATCCTGTCACAGGCAAGAGAGAGAGAGTTTAATTGAGATGGGTATAGAGCGTGTTCCACCCTGTTTACCATAGTTACTACGCATGACGTCATGGATCCTGGCTTCTTGGCGTCAGGGCTGGAACGCATTTTTCTATTTTCGGCAAAATATCGTGCCGGGCGCTGATTAGGCCTATAACGTCACATATCATAGATACCACGCTAACTGCGCTTCTGAAATTGGTAAGGGCTAGTTACTATTTTGAGAAGGTTGGAACGGTCGGCGTAGTAACTTTTCGCGTGTTCGAACGAAAATAGTAGCTAATAGTCACTATTGTTGGAAGGGTTGAACACGCTGACAGAGTTTAATTGATAGAGAATTTGGAGGGTTTAAGTGAAAACTTTCGTAGCAGATAGCTAGTATGTAGATTCGTAACAATCAGTAGACACACATACACGTATAAATGATTCCTGTTCACATGATTGTCCCTCCTTGTTAACTGCGCCACCTGCATCCCTCGCTGAACTTGTTTGCCACAACGTATTCGGCGTCCTTCCCCCTTATCATGGCAGGAAAAAAAATTCAATAGAACCTCCGTCCTTGGTCCCATGCAGCGACTATGTATACCCCGATAAAGCTGAGCGGAGCTAGATGTACTTGCAGAGCTTTGAGCTGACACCCGTCTACTTCCCTCTTCGTCGCTGCGCATATGAGAGGAAAAGACTGTAGCAGGCGTTAATGAGCAGCGCGTCACAACTGACGTCGCAATGGTAGACAACCAATCGGCTGTTACTCTTGAAATTTCTTCTCCGGGGCCCTGCTGCGATATAGCTATTTGTAGTGGTAACTTATGCGTTTTATTCCGCGTAGACCCTCCGCTCGTCTGCATGGGGCAGGGTATCGAGAATATATGCGAATCCGCATCGTCGTATTGCAGAGATAGGGAGACGGAAGTTCTTGTGATAATTTGTTCTCGATCATGTTAAGTAAAAAGTTATTGTGGCACTGGCCTGACATCTGAGCCTCGTTTTTGTTGCACTCTGCAGGTCCACTTCTTGGCCGCTTCTGGACTGATTCTGTCTACATTAGTTTTTGCACTGCATTGCTTCCGAGGAAAACGGCAGCGCTTCTCGAGAATCGCGGACTTGCTTACCGACCAAGTCCATGCTTCCCTGCAAAGTGCTGCTTCAACCAAGAAGAAATCGTGCAGGCAGTGAATCCAAAAACGCATCTTGTGCAGAAGTAAATAAGTGCTGCGGCGCGATGCGGCAGCGGTATATTGTAACAAAAACGAGGCTATATCTGCCAAGCACGTTCAGCGCTGCTATATAAACTAAAGTAGTTGACGCTGTCGTAAAATAAGGCGAGAGAGTTTCAAATTATGTCCCTTGTCGGTGCTTCACTGGCATGATTTTAACCTTTCTTAAGCTAAGAAGGGCCAATAATACTTTCGTTTTTGCAGATACCATGGTATCTGTTACCACGGTAACTGGATCAGCAATTAGTCGTTTTTGCAGTTACCGAGGTATCTGATACTACGATAAATATTATTTGAGCCCAAGCTGACTTTGAAACATATATTCAAATAATGTATATAACGGATACATCAGCTACGATTATTCATCAGCGATATTTCGGCCCTTCTTGGCAAGGGTCCTCGTCAGGTTGTTGCCAAGAAGGGCCGACATATCGCTGATGAAGAATCGTAGCTGACGTATCCTGATACCACGGTTGCTCTGCAAAAACGACGGTTGCCGAAATTGCGCTTTTTGAAGTCATCCCTAAAGAACAAGAGCTGTAAGCTCATACGGCACTTGCAAGCATATGTAGGCTCCAAGAGTTTCACACGATTTCCGGCACGGCACGATTTCCGGTTATATCACTACCCGATGAAAAATTTGTAGCCTGCGTAGTAGTATGGTAGTAGTACGAAAAAGTTGCATGTAATACTATGTAATAGCAAGAATACTATCATTTAATGTGCCTCAGACTGGTCCAATCTTATGTAGTAGTATGTAGTAGCATCCTGTCTTGCCATAGTAGCATCCATTCTTGTCTTGCCATAGTAGCATCCAGTCTTGCTAATAGTAACATATAGTAGTATGCAGTAACACGATAGCCTTGAAGTAGAAGCATGTAGTAGCATCATTAGTACTGCATGCTACTTTTTCATACTACTTCATAGTACTGTTTTGAGATAAATTTTACATCACTAAGTCCCAAAACTTCTTTCTCACCAATTTGACAAAATCATAGTCTCTGTTGTTGGTAATGATGAAAGTAAGTTGACTTTTTCAGATACCACGATCAGTTACCACGGTCGGACCGTGGTATCTGAATATCAGATACCATACCACGAAAACTGCCCAGATACCACTATAACTGCACAAAGGCCTCTTGAGCGTGGTATTAGATACCAAGGTAACCGCGAAAACGACTTTAGACAATGGTATCAGATACCATGTATCTGGAAAACGCAACTAATGTCACTGGATTTATCGTCCTGTAATACAGTGGCATATAAAATCACACAAAATTAGCCAAATCTGTGATGTCTGTGGGACTGCTACTAAGCGCCAGTCATGGACACTTAAGCCTAGCACTGGTATAATAGTAGTTGTGTTTTTGAGATACCAAGGTATCTGTTACCACGGTAGCTGAATCTGCAATTAGTCGTTTTTGCAGTTACCGTGGTATCTGAAACACAGCTGCCCTACAAAAACGACTATTGCCCAAATTGCACTTTTCGAAGTCATCCCAAAAGAAAAAACACTAAGTGCTAAACTTCTTTCTCGCCAATTTGACAAAATTTGATGAAAGTCAGATCACTTTTCAGATACCACGATCAGTTACCACGGTCGGACCGTAGTATCTGAATATCTGATACCACGATAACTGGCCAGATACTACGATAACTGCAAAAACGCCCTTTGACCGTGGTATCAGATACCACGATAACTGCAAAAACGACTTTAGACCGTTTTATGCAAAAACCGTTGTATGCAAAAACGTAACTAATGATGTTCTTCTTTGCCGAATCAAATGAGGGAAGTTCAGAAATGAATCAGTCAGAATTCCTTTGTAGTGGAGTGGATCAGAGTTAGGGTTCCCACCAGTTATCCGGCACTTGACATGTGTAACCAGCGTTAGGCGTGGGGTATGCCAAATGCTGGATTTTACCAAGAACAAATAATCAGATAGAACTTATGTCTTTAAATAAGGTTTGAAGCCAAGCTGACCATTCATTACGAAAGAGTTCTGCAGTTCTGTGAAATTATTTGTACAGTTATGGGGTGAAAGCTTCTGCGCTTTCCCAGGGAATTGGTAAATTGTAAATAGACACAGAATTCAGAATTGTAAAATAATCGCAGATTTGTACATATACACTTTTAACACGCACATTTTAATATTTAAAATTTAAAATTTGCACGTCAGATAAGCCATTTATGAACGAAAAGATAAAAGATCTGATTCGACAGAAACTGAAACACTTCAGGGAGGGGAGAAAAGACCAGGCAAATACATTACGAAAGCCAATAAAGAAGGAAGTCCAAAGAGCAGCTGCCCTGTACTATAGAGAACAAGTTCACGGATTAGTCAACTCAAAGCCTAAGCAATGGTACACTAAGGTCAAACAACTATGTGGAAAGACTGTCAAGAATTTGGACTTTCACCTGGATGAGCCACCACTCAAGACAGCCAATGACCTTAACCGCCACTTGGCCTCTATTGTCCAGACAATTCCTCCTGTGCCCAGTAATTTCTACATTCCTATTCCCGACAAAGAAGATACCCCCACCATTTCTCGTTCAGATGTATTTGAGAAGATCCGTAAATTAAAAAAAAATAGTATTTGCCCCAGTGATATTCCTATTGATCTTGTCAAGGCCTTTCCAGATAAATTAACACTTCCCCTTTCTAGTATTTTTAATTCAATAACAAAAACCGGTCATTACCCATCTCAGTGGAAACTTGGTTACATCACTCCGATCAAAAAGAAAGGAGGAAAGGATGATTTCACCGGAGTGCGCCCTATTACACTGACATCCGTATTTTCCAAGATGTACGAAAGTTTCATCGCTAATTGGCTAAAAAGTAAACTCACTGATTTAATAGATACTGGACAATTTGGTAACCTAAAAGGTGTTTCCACCACCCATTATCTAGTCAGTCTACTAGATACTATTTACAAGAATTTAGAAAAGCCAGACACTTGGCTCAACTTACTGCTAATTGACCTTAAAAAGGCCTTCGACCTGATCAGCCACTCGGTTTTAATTAAAAAGTTGTTGGAAGATTTTAAAGTTGACCCGTTTCTTGTAAATTTGATAGCTTCTTTCATTTCTAATCGTTTTCAAGTTGTAAAATATAATAACATTTATTCTGACCCACTCCCCACCACCTGCGGAGTACCGCAAGGTACTCTTTTGGGTCCCCTACTTTTCCTAGTTATGATCAACTCCCTTGCTTCCGAATCACATGAGAGATGGAAATTCGTCGATGACCTCTCAGTTCTAGAAGTTTGCCGACGAAACGAAAAAAGTTCAGCAATGGAGATACTCGGAAAAATCACAGAGGAAGCCGCAGAATCAATGATGACCGTCAACACTGACAAGTCAAATATTATGACCATCAGCTTTCTAAAATCTGTTCCTGATTTCTCCCAACCCATTCCCCCAGAAGTAACTCTTTCGGTGGTAAAGCTGTTGGTTGTTACCCTTTCTAACGACCTTAAATGGGACTCCCATGTCGAAACTACGACTAAACAATCTTTCCCCTCGCTATCCCTCCTAAAACACATGGTTAAATTTTCATCCCCCCCTTCAGAATAGCTCCACTTTTATACTTCGTTTATACGCCCAGTTCTCGAGTATGCTTGTCCGGTATGGCATTTTGGTCTTACTAAAGATCTTTCAGACCGGATAGAATGTATCCAAAAAAGGGCTTTGCGCATTATTGGGCGGGAAGGAAAGCTCCCTTATTTGTATCTTCTCAAAAAGTTCGGGCTCACTACGCTTGAGGAAAGGAGACAAACACTTTGCTATGGTTACGGAACACAAGTGTTTTCTGACCCAAGGTTCCGTGATCTCTTCCCACCCATTCACGATCCTCCCAGAAGCAGACCCCCCCGGGAAAAATCCCAAAAAGTCCCCAAATTAACACCAGTCGTTTGCACTCACGAAAGATACAGGAAAAGCTTCGTTCCATCTTTCGTGACACTTTTTAATTCTCACGAATAAAACTGAATATGTTTTGTTCCATCTGGATTTATATCGCTGAATTGCCACTCATTTAAGCGGAACATTGCTGCTGTGAAGGCACTGTGTACAGATCATGATTTAGTTTTTCTCCAAGAAACTATGTTGTTTGATTTTGATCTTCCCCTTTTGAACTCAGTGGATCAAGATTTCTTAGCATATGGTGTGTGTGCTACAAAAGCGGGCGACGGCATACTCCGTGGACGGCCGAAGGGAGGGCTTGCCGTACTTTGTAGAAAAGTGTATTGCTCATTTCTTTCTTTCCCGATACAGTCTGATGAAAGGCTACAGTCACTTTGTGTTTCTATAGCTGGAGTTGAGTACCTTTTTGCTAATGTATATAGCAAAAATGTATATATGCTCAAACGAGAACCTCCCGGAGTTTTCCATGTATCTGGGTAAGCTTCTGGCTTTAGCGAATGATTATGATAATGTGTGTTTCGTTGGGGATTTTAATGCTAATTCTTGTTCTAATACGGTTTTCAGCAAGGAGATCGCGGAGTATGCAGCGCTCAACCACCTTATTTTGTCTGATGTAGTGGCGCTGGAAGCTACGTCATTTAAGTTCATGAGCCATACTGGTAGTACGTCTTGGCTTGACCATATTTTATGTTCACAAGCAATGCATTTGAGGTTATCAAATATAAGGATACGTTACGATGTATTTGGGTCGGATCATTTCCCGCTTGCATTTGAGTTTGCGTGCCCGTTACTGCGTACGGATAATTTGAGTTTTTCTTCCCCAAAGGTGGTTAATCCTCCGCGTATTAATTGGGAGAGTGTAAGTGAGGCCCAGAAAGGGTCTTATGTTAAAGGGGTTGAGAGGAGAATCATGAGTTTGGAGCCTTCCTCTCAATACTCTTGTAGTTCAAACCCTTGTAATAACCCTGATCATTGTAGAAAACTAGAATCTCTGTATCTAACAATTCTTGGTATTTTGTTACTAACTGCATGTGAAACTTTACCGACTTCTGCCTTACATGGCCCTAGGTCTGGTTCTGGGGCAGGGGTCGTGCCTGGTTGGAGTAGTCATGTGAAGATACATTACCTGGCTGCTAAAAGAGCATTTTTGTCTTGGGTGTCTCATGGTAGACGGATTGGTGACGAGTTCGATCGGATACGAAGGCTTCTAAATTGTAAATTTCGTAGTTCTCTTCGTTGGTGCAAGAAGCATACTGTGCAACTTCGGGCTACGGCACTTGCAAGGGCTCTTGGGACACTTCGGTTTAATGCGTTTTGGAAGTGTGTTGCGAAGGTTCAACGTGTATCGGTGCCAAAAGCGGCAGAAAGAGTTGGGCCAGCGATTGGCCCTGTTGCGATTGCCGAGTTATGGCGTGGACACTTCAGCGAAGTTTTTTCTTCGGTAGAATCGGATGTGAGTGGTCTGAGGCGTCAGGCCTTTATTGACTCCCAGCTTAACCCTGGTGAGCAGCTGATATCCGTAGAGAGTATTTCTCGCGTGGTGTCTGGGCTTGCAGGTAGTAAGTCTGGTGGGCTTGATGGTGTTACAGCTAACCACATTAAATTTGCCGGTCCGACTGTGACTTGCATGTTGTCTGTGCTATTTAATGGTTTTCTGAATCATCATTTTGTCCCGGAGGCTTTGACTGAAGTATGTCTTGTTCCCATACCCAAGACGAGCTCCGGTGATATGTCTGCAGTTTCGAATTACCGACCAATTGCACTGGCTGCAGTCGTGTCAAAGGTGTTCGAGAAGTGTTTGTATACTATTCTTGAACCCCAGCTTCGTTCTTCACATTACCAGTTTGGGTTTAAAGAAAAATCGTCAACCGATTTTTGTGTTTTTATTTTACAGGCAGTGATCCAGTACTTCTGGATGTTTTCTAGTCCGGTGTTTGTGTGTTTTATTGACGCCAAGGCCGCGTTCGACAGGGTTAACCACGAGAAGCTTCTGAATAAGATGGTCTCGAGGGGTATTGACCCTAGGGTAACTGGAACCCTAGCTGCTTGGTTCCAGACACAGCAGTTCCGAGTGAAGTGGAGTGGTGTAATTAGCCAGCCATTCGCAGTGTTGAATGGGGTTCGCCAAGGAGGTGTGCTGTCTCCGTTATTGTACAACCTGTATGTTGATGATTTGAATTTGCTGTTGGCTAGAACTGGAGTTGGTTGCTTCATACAAGGGCTGTGTTTCAACAACCATAGTTATGCTGACGACCTAGCCGTTCTTGCCCCAACAGTAGCAGCACTGAATAAGCTACTGGCTGTTTGTGACGAATTGGCTTTGATGCATGATGTCGTCTTCAACACGAAGAAAACGCTGTGTATGTCATTCATTCCACGTGGTCTTCATTTGAAGATTATCCCAGATGTTGTACTATCTAGTTCAAAGATTCAAGTTGTCCAGCATTTCAAATACTTGGGTTTCACGTTTTCATCTTCGATGACTGCTGAAGCGCATGTTTCTTCGCTTATGAGGTCTCTATCTATTAGAGCAAATATACTGATAAGGAGGTTTGGTAGCTGCGAGGCCCCGGTAAAGAGTTTTCTTTTCAGGGCTTACTGCACGCCACTTTACTGCCTTCCTCTTGCGTGTAATGTCAGTGTGAAATGTGAGAATTCTTTTCGGGTTATGTATAATAATTCGTTCCGGTGGCTTCACGGTCTTCCTTGGAATTGTAGTGGTTGGTGAAGGGCTTCCATCTTTTGGTGAACTTCGGAGGCGGTCAATTCTTTCCCTTCAAACCAGGATCCTCCGATCCCCTAGCCCACTTCTTAGGATCCTTTGTGGGCCTCAGATGCGGCTTTCTCTGCCTGTATGGCTTGCGTGGACTCGTGAGTTGTACGCAGGGCTTTTGACGGGAGTCACGTAAGTGACCTCGTATTTACATTTGTTTGTTTGTTGAGTGTGTTTTTGTTATTTTGTGGCCCATGTTGGCCTTATTTGAAATAAAAAAAAAAAAAAAAAAATATAATTTGGTTGTGCATAAATTGTATATATATATATATATTGACATCTGCAAATTTGCTGTAAATGTCCATTGACAACGTTTTCGTTTATAATATGTTGACGAAAAATGCAAATTCGGCATCATTGCTGTGAAAGTCATTTTTAAATTAAATTCTACTCTACTCTACTCTACTCTATTCGTTATTTTATTTGAATTTTTCTGTCGTTCAATCCGCATCGTTCTTCTGCTTTTTAGTTACATATCGTTGTATGTTTTGTTGGTTCCGCATCGTTCTTCTGTTGGTATTGTGTTGGATTTTATGATTTAGTTTTTTGTTTTTTTCGCTGAGGACGGTTTGCCGGAAGTGCAACCGAAATATCCGAATTTATATTTATCCCTCGCACATCATCCTAGAGGGATAATTAGCGATCAATAAAAAAAATCACGGTTTTCTATTTCTTTTTTTTTACTTCTGTCTTTAGTCCCATGCAGCTACTACGAATACCCCGACAAAACTGAGCGGACCTAGAGATATTTACTCTAACTTTGAGCTAATGTTGATACCCGTTTACTCATATTCCGTCTTCGCCGTTGCTCATCGCAGAAAAAATAGTGCACTAGGCGTACTGAACACGCTGACCCGCTCTGGAGCGCGTCCATAGAACCAATCAGCTTTGACTTCTACTTCTCCTCACGGCGGGTTTACTAACCTCCGCTCCTTCGCAGCGGACAGGGTATGGAGGTTCTGGTAGATTATTTGTTCTTGATTGTACCCAGCGTCTGGCATAGGCTATCCCAAAATTTGGGATTTGTAGTAGACCTGACCAGGCCCTTGGCAATGGGCGTATACAATTGAGCGTGCAAAGAAGCAAAAAATATGAATAACAAAAATACCTCTAAGTGACTGCTTTAGTGTCCTTTTTCCGTAGAATGTGTGGTATACGCCGGAAGAGTAGACGATGGGAACGAGTACAAAATGCGCTATAAACTCTTCCAAAAGCCTTTCGGTGGAAGCGACCTCGGTTAGGACATAAGACGACCATGCGCAGTGCGAGTATCGAACCGCTGAAAAATTATCTGCTGACTTTACGGTATTAAGACGACAAACAAAAGGCTCTTCCAGTTATTGCTTGTTATGAATCGAACATTTAATGCATAATGTTTTCAAAATTGCAACAGATTAGGTCCACATCCCAAGTGGTGTCTGTTGAAACTGCGGATCGTTGTGTCAAGTTATGAAGCCTCTGATATGTTATGTCAGAAGTTATGCGTTTCATAACATGTTATGAATCATGTTATGTGTTTCATAAAACGTTCTGAAACTTCTGACAGTGTAGGTAGAGAAGGTTAAATCGTAGCGTATGAGATACCACAGATCTCTATGCTCTTGCAATTCATTTACGTGTATTCTTGAAGCAGTTTACGGTTTATCCGTTGAAATCTGGTCATTGCAGTACACTGTAAAAAGTTTCTCCGAGTAAGGATTAAAGTTAACTGCAGTATTTGCTACTGGGATTAATCTTATCTCTACTGGGATAAGATTAATCCGAGTTAGATATAATCTTATCTCAATAGAGACAAGATTAATCCCAGTAACAAATACTGCAAGATTTTTTTTTACAGTGTAGTCTGTAAACAGTTGCCCTGTAGTGGCTCACTTTGTAGCACGTCGCCGTCGTAAAGCACAGGTCTAGGGTTCAAATCCCGCCTGGTGATCATTTCTGTCTTTCTTTTCACTACTCACAAAGACTCCCATCGTCGATGTCTGCGTTGTTGTATTTCCACTGTAACCCGGTAGGAGCACACCAAGGTATCCAATGAGAACACCATCACGGTGCGCCATCTACACGCCTGCGAAAACTACATTATGGACGTGGTAATCATTGGCCCAGCCGGAGTCGGCCTCGGATAGTTCGAGTGACGGGTGCAGAGCAAAATATCACTAGGGAGTAGCGCCAAGACCTATGCTTTCTATGCTTTGCAAACGTGCCATACTCGTAGCATCGCCCACTACGCTTGCGGCATTCAAAGCTAGACTAACTTGTGGGCTTAGAAATTTACAGTAAAGTGAAGGTGCGGTCTGCACACAACATGGAAACAATGGAGGCTGCTTCATTTTTTGCAATATTTAGAATATGAAGTTATCGGAGCCAGCTCTGGTGAAAGACTGAATGAGTTTCAGTTGGGACGTTTTCTATCGCTAGCGGTGCTAGTATCGCTGCGATTTGAGTGTGTGTCAATTTTGATAAGTCTTGGCGCTACTCGCTAGTGTTATTTTGCTTTGGACGGGTGATAATAATTCTCTGGTATCCCCCTCCTCCCGTACGAGCATCCGCTAACCCGTTCTCTTTCTTCTAGCCAGAGAATGCTACGTTCTCGCCGGCTTTTGCAACCCGCACTAACAATCCAGGCGGACCGGAAACCAAGCTGGTAATTCCGGATGAGCTTGTCAAACATTTTCTCCAAGACGAAGGCTCAGCCAGACTTCAGTTCATGTCCTTCCGGACGGGAAAGCTTTTCAGGTAATTATTAATAAATAATCGCTAAATAGTAACGATCATTGCAAAAAATTGGCCATTGGACTGTACAAAGTAGGTCTAAAACACAATTCGTTGAAAAGTTTTTCGGCGTTCAGATTGACCGATGAATCATTGAAAATATTGATAGGTAATTCATTGCTGCTACCTTCATACAGTGCTTCTCAGAAAATAGCCCGATGAAAAACAAGACCAAAGGTATCGATGGGATCCCAAAAATCTAATATTTGATCCAGACAACTGGGTCTTGTCTTCGCCAGATCCAGTCTTCGCAAGGCTAATCATTAGAGAAAATCAAGTTCAGATATACCTCAATAAGCCACATCTATTTTGACGGTACTGACCGAAACTTCCTGCTATACTTCTGCCAAGTTTCCGGTTTCGCCTGAATTTTGAGCGAACTACTAGTCCAGCAAAACAAGAAAATTCAAAAACAAATCCAGCGTATCTCCTTATCCCTATAAAGAACATCTAATCAACTTTAAATAAAACTTTGACTAAAAAAAAATATTCAGGCGACAACCGGATTCCGAACTAATTATATGTCCGGGTAAAAAGCGATTGACATGTACAGACTCAGCCTCTCTTCTTACCCCTAAGTCTGTCATCTAATCAACTTCAGATAAAACGTTTGCTTTTAACAGATTTTCCGGTTTTGGTCGGATTTCGGGCGAACTAGTTGTCCGGTGAGAAAATGGTTTTCACAATCGTGTTCAGCATGTCTTCTTACCCTTAAATCGAACATTTAATCAACTTCACATGAAATTTTTACTTTTAACCAACTTTCCGGTTTTTGCCGGATTCCGGACGAACTACTTGTCCCGCAAGAAAATGGTTTTCACCGTCGTGTTCAGCATGTCTCCTTACCTCATAATCGACTGTCATACTAGCTGTTTAAAAATATTTTGTTTGTCCCTTAATTTCAACCCCCTCCCCCACCCCTAAATGTAGGGCTACAGAGCCCATCTACGAACTTGACCTTACCCTTGACCCGAAGAACCCTCACAACAAGTTCCATCAAAATATCTCATTCCCTTCGAGAGTTATCGTGCTAACAGACGGACGGACGGGCAGACGGACAGACGGACAACTTTGCGATGTCATAGGTATCCCTCCACTTACGTTTTGGGATCCAATTATCTCAAATAGTAGTATGAAGGTGTTATACGAAAAAGTAGCATGCAATACCAACTGATGCTACTACATGCTACTATAGCAAGACTGGATTCTACTGGAGCAAGGCGGGGTGCTACTGAATACTACTGCTTAAGATGTGAGGCACATTGAATTAAGATGTTCCTACGGCCCAAGCTGACTGCGAATCATATTTGACGGTGCAAAACGGATAAGTCAGCTACATTTTATTCGAGCTATATTTCGGCCCTTCTTGGCAAGAAGGGCCTTGGCAAAGAAGGGCCGAAATATAGCTCGAATAAAATGTAGCTGACTTATCCGTTTTGCACCGTCAAATAAAATTGAATGAAAGTATTCGGCTTAAATTAGTTCTGCCGGAATCCGGCCAAAACCGGAGAATTTGTTAAAAGTGAAAGTTTTATTTAAATTTGATAAGATGTTCGATTTGCGGATAAGAAGCCATGCTGAATTCGCATATCACAATCATTTTGTGACAGGACGTATAGATCGCTTGGAATCCGGCTGAAACCGGAAAATTTGTTAAAAGTAAAAGTTTAATCTGAAGTTGATTAGAGGTTGGATGTAGGGGTAAGGAGACATGTTGAACTCGTTTTTGAGCTTTAGTTTTTTGCCAGACAAGTAGTTTGCCCGGAATCCGTCCGAAACCGGAAGTTGGGCAGAAGTAAGGAAGGAAGGAGATACGACGTAGGCTATGGGGTAAACAATATGCTGAATCCAGATCTGATTATTTGACAGCGCAAAACGGATATCTGAATATATCTGAACTGATAATTTTGGGATCCCATCGAAACCTTTGGTCTTGTTCATTGAGTGCTTTTTTTGTTGTTGCATATGATATGTTGTATTCTCTTTATTTCTTTTCTTTGATTACTCCACTATCTTAAATCTGTACAGTGGGTCACAAATAAATATTTTACTATATTATATTAATGGTCTGGGTCAAATATTAAATTTTTGGGATCCCATCGAACCTTTGGTGTTGTTTCAATCTGAAGCCCCGCCTCTCGCATCGCTAGCGATTGGTCTAGTCTGAGATACGGACTGTACAGGCCAGTCAGAGATCACATTTTCGGCGATTCCGGTCAAGATTGCGCTAAAGGGTAGTGCACTTTCAAAATGAAGAGATATTGCGAGATTTAATTTATTTAATTGTTACTACATTTTGCGTTAACGTTTAACCGAAAATTGCTGGGATAGGACAATCTAGTATCCATCACTTATTCACTTAAATTGGCTCCAGGACCCGCTGAAAATGCGCTACTTCCTTGTTCCGCTATCCACGAATAATTGATTTTCAAATAGTGGAATTTCCGTGGGATTTGTGGTGCCTCTATGTGCCCCTTACGTGAAAGATTTGTGATTTTCATTTTTAGGCACTACGCAATTTTCATCAGTCTCACCACTGCCGACTGAAAAGGCCCGTTTATGTTGAGATTAAAATTTCCTGGGGGACGGCCGCAGATACTCTGAACGTCATAACTAGAGCAGATAGTGGATAAAAAAATCCTTTTGGCGAATCCAAATAATTCAGCGTGTTCAGTTGAATGACGCAAAAATAAGTTGGCTTTTCAGTTAAACTTTAAGCTTTTAGCTCGTCGCCATTAATGCATAGGAAAATAATGGGTTGTATTTATTCTGGGGAACTTTAACTGGAGTGTGCAGTATTTGAAACAACAAGCACTTCACTGAGCCTGTAAGCGTAAGAAAATAAGGCAGTGAAGATTATTCTCGGTCCGGGCTATGTCTTATACGAGGATGGCTTGGTCAAGCTCGACCTGTCAACCCTTGCTGAAAGGCGACATCCGCTCACAAGAGCATTCGGGAGCAAATGCGCATGCTCGATCGTGCCGTTTTACCTGATTTTGAGACCGTAGCAAGTAGCAGGCCCAACACGCGACAAAGACAGATGAACGCTGCTTCCCAGATACTATTAAGACCACACATAAACTCAATCAATCAAATTTATTTCCAAATAGTTAAAAGCTAGAAGAGGAAAAAAATATTTACGAAATACATAAAAATTAAACAAATTAACAATACACTTACAACATATGGCCAGAAATAAATGGTGGATCAAGCTATGTAAAATTTGGGCAGAAGAGTTGGAAGGATATGGAGAATACTGATTGCCAGTGTTCCTCTCGGACCGACGCACGGACGACGGGAGGGGAGGGGAGAATAGACAACACACTATCTTTGCTCCAGCATTTTTTGAAAGAATATTTCTGCTGTCAGTTAATTTAGGAACGTCCAGTTTAATTACAGCATCTTCATATGAAATGTTATGATCATCTAGAATGATTCTCACTGCTCTCTTTCTTCTTTTTAAACTCGACGGATCGTTATTTGAAATATTTTGTACCCTGTTTTTCCCCATATTTTAGTTCTAGTTAAGTTAAACCCGATGGAAAATTTGTAGCCTGTATAGTTGTATGATAGTTGTACGAACAAGTTGCATGTAATACTACGAAATAGTAAAGAATACTAGCATATAATGTGCCTGAGACTGGTCCATTTTTTAGCAGTAGTATACAGTAGCATCCTATCTTGTCATAGGAGCATCCAGTCTTGCTAATAGTAGCCTGCATTAGAATGCAGTAACACGGTAGCCTTGAAGTAGAGCATCAGTTAGTACTGCATGCTACTTTTTCGTACAACTTCATACTACTATTTTGGTATAAATTTTTCATCGGGAACAGTATTCATAAGTTGTCCCTTTAGATGAAAATGTCTGTTCGCATAATTGTGTCATGTGTTACTTTTGTGAATGACGTCCGTTTAATATTTATTTCTGCAATATAAACTTACATGGAAGGGTCACTTGTCGACCAGTTCGAAAATATGTCTTATTTTATGTTTTCATTTATTGTTTTTTTGCTGTTTTTATACTACCCCGCTGTTGCCTTGGCAGGCTGCAAACGAAAAATATGTAAAGGAATTTTGTTCAAATCTTCTTTTTTTCACAGGAGCGTACAAAATGGTACCGTCCAGAAAACTGCTACCCACGTACTATCTGCTTCGGTTGGAAACGCGACCATTTCCAACCTCCGGAATCCAGTGCGATACTATATCCCAGTCGATCGGCCTTTGGACCATTTCTGCGCCTATTGGGACGAGGATGGTAATTATTGCAGTAGCTAGTTCAATTGTACGAGTCAATTGAACAAATAATCCAAGACCCTCCTATAGGTCTATAGGTGTAATCTCGCCGTTCCCCGAGGACTCCCCGGGGAATCGAAGGGAATGGCGAGAATAGAGGGAGTCACTCCACGCGGTCTCCGCGTACAGAAACAGTGAGAACTTGGGGAGTGCTTCCAAATGGATTTTTGTTCTAAAAATAAATATGCAGTTGATGAAATTGCAGCTCAGTCCACTTTATTTTTGGTTTTGTTCATTCTGATTGTTTTTAATTAATTTTATATTGCATCAACACCAGCAAAAATTGATTTCCCTCTGAATCTGAAAGGGAGTCCTTTATGATGATATTGATGATAATCGGAGCATTCCCCGTTCTTGGGGACTCGCGAGAATACGGGGAGTGAGTCCCTGGGACAAACAAAAACGCTGGGACTCCTCCAGTGGAGTACTCGGGGAACGGCGAGAATATGCCTTATGGTTCCATGCAGCGAGTATGGATACCCCGACAAAAGTGAGCGAGGCCCCGATGAAAAATTTGTAGCCTGCATAGTTGTATGATAGTTATGCGAAAAAGTTGCAGTAGTAGAGAATACTTTAATTCAATGTGCCTCACGCTGGGCCAATCTTAAGCCAGAGCAAAATAACACTAAGAAGTAGTGCCAAGACCTATGCTTTCCATGCTTTGCAAACGGGTCATATTCGTTGCGCCACGCTTGCGGTCTTTAAAGCGAGACAAACTTGCGGTTTTAGAAATTTCAAGTAAAGCAAAGGTGCCGTCTGCACACACCAATGAAACAATGGAGGCTCTATCCTTTTTTTTTTGCTATGTCCAGGATATGAAGCTATCGAAGCCAGCGCTGGTGAACAGCGGATTGAGTTTAAGTAGGGACGTTCTGTATCGCTAGGATGCTAGTACCGCTGCTATTAGAGTGTGTCTCAATTTTGTCAAGTCTGGCGCTACTCCCTAGTGTTATTTTGCTCTGTCTTAAGCAGTAGTATTCAGTAGCATCCCGCCTTGCTCCAGTATCACCCAGTCTTGCTATAGTAGTATCAGTTGGTAGTGCATGCTACTTTTTCGTACAACTTCGTACTACTATTTCGAAATAATTTTTGATCGGGCTAGATGTATTTGGTGAGCTTTAAGTTGATACCCGTCTACTTATCTCTTCACCGCTACGCATACCAGAGGAAAAACTTTAGCAGGCCTGCAGGGCCCGCTCTGCAGTGCGTCACACGTGACGTCACAATGATAGACAACCAATCGGCTGTTAAAGGACCCCTCGCACTATTTACTCTTCAACTTACAGTATTTTAAAATATTTGAATACTTAAAAACTACGCTGTACTTTCAACAAATAACTCACGGTTTTGGCTGTTTTAAGTCTTTTCCGAGACCCGTTGTCTTGTAGTGAAAACAGGGAAACAATTTATATAACCGTTTTTTCTCATGAAAAAACTTCTCGCAGACAACCGTCGACAGCGTGATACACATCGAAGGTAACAAAACACGGCAAGTGAGAGAATCAGCGTGGTTTTGTTAGAGGGGTTAGAATATACCGTATAAAATTTGGGTCTCCGGGTTTAGAAAGATATGGAGTGATCATGGAAGTAGGTTGCGTTAGTACTATAGCTAAGACAGGTCCTTTAAGGACGACGCAGACGACGTTCATAACGAAATTTCTTCTCTGGGCTCTACTGCTATATAACTGTTTGTAGAGGTAACGAATTGTGATATTCAGCGTAGCTCCTTCCTCCGCTCGTTTGTATTGGGCAGGGTATCGAGAATATATTATCATTAAAAAGATAGGGAGTCGGAGCACAGCAAAAGCACTGCTTGCGAGGATGTGCTATTTATGGATCCTCGATTGTTTTGTTAATAACATTATTCTACTACTACTACAGCATCCCTGGGAAGGAAAGCACTACAAGTTCCAGTGCCCCATTCATTTTTTTTTTATTCAAACCAGCAAGAACAAATAATTACAAGAACCTCCGTCTCCCTATCTTTTTAATAAGAATATATTCTCGATACCCTGCCCAATACAAACGAGCGGAGGGTATGAGTACGCGGAACATCGCAATTCGTTACCTCTACAAACTTCACAAATAGCACAGCTATTAAACAACACAAAAAGAAGAATTTTTATTTTACTGAAGTAAAGGGTAAGTAGCCAGGAATGTATGGATAAATCATAATTCTCACATTTTTTTGTACAACTACAATTCGGTTTCTTTATCCATAAATATCTTTTACAAACAAAAAATAATGCTGGACATGTCAATACAGTTAAAAAGATCAACCAAGGGATATATATACAATTGTACCCTGTGATTTATATATACAATTCACGGTTCAGAATACAATTCATGAAAATACGAACGCGAATTAAAATTACAATGTTACGCCGCTTCTTCTGTTAATGTTGCCTTATTTAAGTTGTTCGCCGTGTTTATCGTTTCGTGGGATATTTGTCATATTTATTTAAACCCGCGTAACATCTTTTCCAATTTCTTTCGTTTTGTAATTTTGGGGCTATTACTCCTCCACCCAGTAACGTTATTTTTTATCGTCGACGTCATTAACATCACCTACTCTTTCCTTAAAGCAGAACTCTTACTAGAAATGATCTTTTCACGATGAAACGATCCATGAACATTGTTTTCGACAATAGCATTATTTTCCGTGCGAAATCGTACATTGTCTGTTAGCGCTTCAATTCAATTAAGTTCAATTTTATTTTCAAAACCGATACAGCGGTCAAGCCGATTCGGTGGCTCTCGTCCATATTAACACTAATTATGTACAAAAGATCATTCTACACTAGTTTGGATATAACAAAGACTTGTCAAGCGTAACTCAAAATATTCGAATCTATATACAATTAATGATGCGAGTTAAAAAGGTTGACGAAAGCGGGAACAAAACTTCTTAGGTAACGAGTCGTTGTATGTTTAATTGGCTGCAATTTGGGTATTGACTGGGCTACCACTCTCTCAGGCTGAAAAATCTGGGGGGAGGATATCACGTAGTTCTGGTGTATTCAAGATTTTAGTTCCAAACACTAACGAAAGTTTTTCACGGTGCTTCAACAGGGTTTCTAAATTATAAGTATTAAGGAGGTCTATATACGGTACTTTAGGGTACTTGGAAACTACAAGGAGGGCTCTAAACTGTATCCTGTCAAGCGAATCAGACTGTTCACGAGTAATTCCAAAGTGCCGCGCTTCTCGACTCCATACAGCCTTCCCGCTCTCTGACACGGCGGCTTGACCGAAAGTATTTTGAAAATTAAGCGACGTGGCTAAAAACGGGAAAAAAATTCAAAGTCCAATACAGAAGACATACCTGTCAAAAAGGGACGTGACTGCAAAACAAAAGAACGGCGAAAACCAGGGATTTTAGAAGCTTATGATACTATAGGTTCAAGACTCAAGGTTATCTTTATTTACAGACAAACGAATCTAACACTTTCCGCTGCTGAGAGCAGAGCTCGAGCGCACACAAAAAAAAAGCAAAACCAAAAAATAACTTCAACGCGATGAATCATGCCCAAAAATATAATATCCGCGATATAAGGGAACTAGATATAATAAATAGGCAGAAAAAGCAAGAGGGTCCTTTAGCACAAACAAACTTTCTTAAATAATTCTTGTACAAATTTAATTAACTTTAAATATAACGGTGGTGTTGGCATTCGGCTGTAATATTAGGTATATGTTCCTTCAGCCCAAGCTGACTGCGAATCACGAATCATCAGGTGACTCCTAAACCAAAACGCAGAAGAATCTCTACCCTTCCGACGACCCAATCAAACAGCAAAAACAGCAGCCATGCCCAAAATGAAATCACAGGACCAGCTTTAACTTCAACCAATTTTCGAAGAAGAAGTTCACAAAATCGGATATTTACGGAAGAATCTTTAATTGTTTTTCACAAGTTCATTCTCCAGCTTGAGCCTGAAGAGGACCCTTGCAAAGAAGGGCCGAAATATAGCTCTGATAGAATGTAGTTGACTTATCTGTTTTGCACCGTGAAATATAATATTAGGTATCCTCGACAGATTGGTTCGTAACTGCGAAGGTGGGAGTTCTGACTGTGGTTCCTGGGTCCTACGTTCAGTAAACAGCAATGAATGTATTTATTACGTGCAGCCTAGTAACTAGGCATTTGCACAGTATGTATAAAAAAAAATCGCTTAAAGGACACCTGAATGAAGAGTACCAAGTATCATCCCTATCTGTATGACTTCCGTTAACATTGCCTGCAGAAAACCCAGTCCAAATACGAAATAGTGTTTCCAAGCTATGATTTTTGCTCCATTTTGCATCTGTCCTTATTTCAGTACCGAACAATTTTAGAAATGAACAAATGTCTCCAGTCAACCCTTCTTCTGGAATATTTTTTTATCAGTTAAGCCCAAACATATATCGAGAAGAAATTCCAGTACGATCGACCAGCGCTGTACAAGATTTGAGACAAGATTGAGAGTTGTACAAGATTGCGTTTTTTGTCTTGGAGTCTGCATGTGCAAACCTCCAGAAACGAACATCCCTATTTGAAAACGTCACGATCAGGAGAAGAACGCTCTCCGTGGCCATGTCTGTAAATGCGTTCTCCATAGTGTGTTCAAGAAAGGTTTCATTGTTCAGGTGTCCTTTAACAAGAAATAGTTTTTCAAGAATTTCATGTCATTCCTCAACCACAACAAAAGATAAATAAATGCAACACAAGAAATATACAACGAAACACGTAAAGAACAATAAATCTACTGAATTAGCTGGCGCATTGGGCAATATTGGGAGCAGCGCAAAATAACACTAGGGAGTAGCGCCAAGGCTTGAAAAATTGACACGCACTCAAATAGCAGCGATGCTAGCACTACTAGCGATAGAGAACGTCCCCACTGAAACTCTCAGTCGTTCACCAACGCTTCCTCCGATAACTTCATATTCTGAACATTGCAAAAAAATGACACAGCCTGTATTGTTTCCTTGGTGTGTGCTGACCGCACCTTTGCTTTACTAGAAATTTCTAAACCCGCAAGTTTGTCTCGCTTTAAATACCGCAAGCGTAGTTGGTGGCGATACAAATATAGCCCTTTTGCTAAGCATGGAAAGCATAGGTCTTGACGCTACTCCGTAGTGTTATTTTGCTCTGACTGGGACAGAGCAAATTAACACTAGCGACTAGCGCCAAGACTTGAAAAAAGTGACACACACTCGAATAGCAGTGACACTAGCACCACTAGCGATAGAGAACGTCCCTACTGAAACTCAATCAGTCGTGCACCAGCGCTGGCTCTGCTAACTTCATATTCTGAACATAGCAAAAAAATGATACAGCCTCCGTTGTTTCCTTGGTGTGTGCAGACCGCGCTTTTGCTTTACTAGAAATTTCTAAACCCGCAAGTTTGTCTCGTTTTAAATGCCGCAAGTCTAGCGGGCGTCACATCGAACATGGCCCGTTTGCAAAGCATGGAAAGCATAGGTTTTGGCGCTACTCCCTAGTGTTATTTTGCTCTGGATTGGGAGGAAGCCGGCTTTATCGCAGAACCTGTTAAAGAAAACAGAAGCCTACCTTTGAGAGTGAAGTTTCGCATACATTGAATACATCTTCTAGACTTCTACTCGTTCTAAACATTGGCTTTTACGGAATCACTACTGACTTAACTAATACATATAGGCTATGTACTGCTCCTTATATAGTTGTAGCGACTTGATGATGAAAAATCACACTTGCGAGCACTGCTCTGAAAACAGACAAATTGCGAGTGTCGTGCTAAAAATTAAGACGCGAAACAAATTTGCTGTTAAAGGTATAAGATTTTGCCGTGTCCCCTGTTCCGCCGCTTAACACAGAAGCAGTCTTTAGTGTAGATACATTGCAATGCAGTAATGTTCGTTAACCTGTTTTTACCTTCATTTAAATTATGTGGAATATGGTTTTATTTTTACTAATCCGAAGTACAAACTGAATGTTAACCTTAATCATTTCTAGAGCACTTAACAGATGGTTTGCCGGTGGTCCCATCACCGAGATAGTGACATGCTGAACCTGGACAGCGGCGGCCCAGGTTCGGCACTTAAGACAAACCTCAGAAAAATCGTCTTTTCTCAGAGCAGGATAAGAACTGGAAGGACATTTTATAAGTAGCGAACTGATAGACAAAATGCTCCTCGACCGGGATTTGAACCCAGGACCCTCTGCTTACAAGGCAGGTGCTCTAACCAATTGAGCTACCGAGGGGCTTGTGAACGCAAACCACCAGTTCGCAAACCACTACAATAGTCTGGTAGAAGCCGGCCATAGGAACAGAGATCCCGCCCGAAGGCAAATTCATCTAACCATTTCACATCCCCATGTCACGGAAATTAATAATACGACATAGATGGCACTTTACACAGGGGACAGTCGTCATCATTATTGTCATCATTATACATAGATGGCACTTCAGACAAGGGACTGACGTCATCATTATTGTTGTTGTATTTATTCACTTTACGTTGGACGTCATTTTATCTTGATAGGCAGTAATTTTTTTTAACAAAAAAAATGAAAATTCGGCTAGTCCGTGAATGGTTCGAAAATAAATTGAATTAAATTTGACTGAATGGACTTGCACCGTGACCAATAAACCACAAACAGATTTTTGAATATAATTTAGAAGTCTATGACACTCCATTGTCGGAGCCACGTAGACATACCAAGACCCACACGGCGGGGTCTCATGGTGAAAACCAAATATATAATTTTCGTGTCATATATTATATATCTGTTATTATATTTAGTATATATAATAACAAAAAGTGCCGAACATGGGCCTTTCTCACCTAGATATTCATCTGTACTAGGAAGGACAAAAATTCACCTTTGGAATCCCATCGAAACTTTTGGTCTTGTATTGATGATGAAAAAACGATCAAGGATAACGGGAAGAAGGGTAGATTAGTAGTGTAAATACCGCATTTCCTTTAATATTCCTTAAGCTTAACGAACAGTGTGATGAGCCGGAAGCAGTGTGTAAGCATTTACTTCGGACAAACATCAACTAATGGGCTTGACGAGATTAACGCAAGTTCTTATCAAGAAGTTATGATAATGTTGAAAAAATTCCAGCTCATCAGTCATACTGTCGGCATGGTGAAAATGTACAGATAAATTTTATGGGACTTTAGATCAAGTTTTGTACCAAAAATGTCTCAGGTTTGAATTTTTTTTTTGTCGTATGGCTCGGTCAAGGGCGACAATACACGAAGTAGAATTTGAAAACAAATACCGGACCCGATTTGAAATCAAATCGTACGCCGTCTCAAGCTCACGATACGCATAATTTGCTTAGGGCACGCTTCCTAACAGATTCACAGAACTCTTGCTTAAATTGTCCTATGTGACGGGAAGTTCACCGTTTCCCGTGTTTTTAAGACTGCACATACCTGCAACCTATAAGAAATAATATTCAGGTCTCTTTCACATCTTAGGAACTGTCGTACTTGAACGGTGTTTCAGAGATTCAAGGATTGTTTTTTCTTGTATTTCACTTTCGTATTTGTTTCATTTCCAATTCACCTTTTTTCTAGATTAGAGAATAATTTTATTTCGATGTAAATCTTTTTCTTTGTTCATACAGAACATTATAATTATTAATAAGCCTTGCACAGGACACGTTGTCACTTTTCAAGACGTTTTTTTTTATTAGGGCACTTGCACTTTGGCCAAGTGCCATATAGCGATCGCAATTTCTGTCCGTCTGCTAGTCGGTCGGTCCAGGTTTTGCTAGCTCGGGCACTTCCACATAAGCTAGGACGATGAAACTTGGCATACGTATGGACCCGACCAGACTAATTTAAAAAAAGACTTACTTTCGATGGGCACTTCGGGGGAATTAAAGGGGATCCGGAATTGCGGCGATCCCGCGAGTTCGGTACTTCCTGATGTACTAGGATGATGAAACTTGGCAGGCGTATCAAGGACCCAAACACCTGAAAATAGTCGTTTCTCCGATCCGACCATCGTTTGGGGAGTGGAGGGATGGGAATCCGGAATCTAGTTGCATGAATAACTTTTAAACGGTTGGCAGGAATTGAATGAAACTTGGCACGTGGAAAAGGTTATCGTCTCAGATGTTCCATTACAGTTTTGGACCGGATCCGATACTTGTGGGGGAGTTGAAACCGAAAATCTGGTGAAACGCTTAGAGTCGAGGGATCGGAATGGAATTCGGTGGGAGAACAAGCATCCGCCCTAGATACGTTCTTGACAGAACCAGATTGTATAGAAGCTCTTTGGGGGGGGGGCAAGCAATCCGAGCAAGGGTTCGCGGAATTCCGGTGATCGCGAGTTAGAATACTCCAGATGTGTTAAGGACGATGAGACATGGCAGAACCAAAATAAAACTCGACCAAATAAACATAAGGACCCGACACAATGCAGGAGAACTTCCTTTCCTGGATCCAACCATTTTTGAAAGGAACATCGGTTCGATTTGAGTGAAACCTTGTGGACCATAAGAACTGATGACCTAGGTATGAAAAACCTGTGCCCGAACCACATGCAGCCATGGTTGGGGCAGTTGGAGGGGGAAGGCGGAAACTTTGTGACATGCAAAAAACTTAACGAATGGGCAGAATAGGATGCAAGTTCGACAAAACCGAATTTATGCGGCCTATTTTCGTTATTTAGCGTCCGGATCCGGCCACGGTAGGAGGAGGGTGAAGGGGGTATCGGAAATTGGCAGATTTGCTTCGATTTGCGTCAAAACTTGTTTGGCAGGAAGAAGAGATGTCAGATATGCGAGGATTACGTGTCCGAGTCGTATTCGGCCACAGTGAGGGAGCTGGAGGGGGAGTCCCGGAATTTTGTGGCTCTCATATTGGTCAAACGAAAAGAGAATTTGAATGAAACTTGGAAGGAGGTCATATGTCGGAGTCATATGTATGGAGGTCATATTTTTGCGGTTAGGGTGGAATAACAGGGAAGAGTTTCTGTAATTAGGATTTGTGGCGGGAGAGATTTGTTTATTTGTTGGTGTTTTTGTTTTTTTTTGTTTTTGTATGCGATGGCCCTTGGGCTTTAAGCAAATAAATCATATCAAATCATATCATATCATATCATATGCCATAGTTGACATATTTTAGTATCCGGACCGGATCCGAGCACGGTGTGAGGGGGTGACTGGAATTTCCCGAAAAATGCTCAGAGTCGAGTGAAGCTTGACTGGTTGCAAGAGAAGAAGCTTCGGATGATCCATTTATGTGTCCGAACTATATTCGGACGCGGTAGGGGGTGCACGACACGAAACGTGTGGCACGACTAGGGATCAAACGGGTGGATCTAAAGTATAAGGTAGAAAATCCGTTTGCTCTACATGACCCGAGGCGATGCCAGAAATTCTCAGACTCAAGTGAAATTAGATGGCCTATTTCTAGGTCCTTACCTAGGGGGTAGAAGGGGATATTTTGTGACGTTCTCATCTACTTTCTTGCATCAACCCGACTCGTAAAAAGTACCACGTGCGCTCGTAGTTCTTGTTTTTTATTTGTCCTGAGAACAGTTAATGAACTGAACTGGCCGATCACATATCTGTACCCTCATCTTTGTTTTAATTTAAACGATTTATTTTCCAGAGAAAATCTGGTCAACCCAAGGTCTTACTACGAAGTATGAGGGTTCTGTCGTCGTTTGTGAGTCAACTCATTTGACCTCGTTTTCCGTATTCTTCGACCCATACGCCGGGATGGCTCGTCTCAGACTTTCGGAGGAACATAGAAGGGCTCTGAGTGTCATTAGCTATATGGGGTCCGCCCTGAGTATGCTCGGGTTGACGATAACCGTCATCACCTATGTCCTCTTCAGGTAATACTTTTTGGGATCCCAAAACGTAAGTGGAGGGATACCTATGACATCGCAAAAATGTCCGTCTGTCTGTCTGTCTGTGAGCACGATAACTCTCGAAGGGAATGAGGTATTTTGATGAAACTTGGTGTGAGGATTCATTGAGTCAAGGGTAAGGTCAAGTTCTTAGATGGGCTATGTAGCTCTACATTTGGGGGTGGGGGAGGGGGTACAAATTAAGGGACAAACAAAATATTTTTAAACAGCTAATGTGATAGTCGATTATGGGGTAAGAAGGCATGCTGAGCACGATAGCGAAAACCATTTTCTTGCTGGACAAGTAGTTCGTCCGGAATCCGGCACAAACCGGAAAGTTGGTTAGAAGTAAAAGTTTTATTTGAAGTTGATTAAATGGTCGATTTAGGGGTAAGAAGACATGTCGAACACGATGGTGAAAACCATTTTTTCGCCGAACAAGTAGTTCGTCCGGAATTCGGTGAAACCCGGAAAGTTGGTTAAAAGTAAAAGTCTCATCTGAAGTTGATTAAATGTTTGATTAAGGGGTAAAAAGACATGCTGAATACGATGGTGATAACCATTTTCTCGTCTGACAAGTAAAATTTGTTAAAAGCTTAAGTTCGATTTGATGACAGATTAAGGGGTAAGAAGAGAGGCTGAGTCTGTATAGGGATCTCCGGCAATGAGATATTGGGTATTTTGGATTCATTGGGTCAAGGGTAAGGTCAAGTTCGTAGATGGGCTTTGTAGCTTTTCATTTAGGGGTGGGGGAGGTGGTTTAAAATTAAGGGGCAAAAAAATATTTTTAAAAGGTAATGAGATAGTTGATTTAGGGGTAAAGAGACATGCTGAATCCGAATATGAAAACTATTTTCTTCCCGGACAAGTAGCTCACCCGTAATCCGGTGAAAACCGGAAACAAAATTTGTCGACCAATTTTTGGCTATAAGATGTTTGGGAGCCCATCGAAACCTTAGGTCTTGTTCCAGAATGTTAGCCTTTCATGGACCTACACTGTCAGAAGTTCAGTGACAGATAACACAAGGATGCGCAGTTTTAACAGATAACAACGGATGCTACCTCTTATGATATTTGCAAACGTTCTGTAAGTGGAGCAGTGCCCGGAAGAGCCGAAAAAAAATCGGCTGACTTTTCCGATACCATGATGATTTTTTTTGCTCTTCTTGTGTGGGTAACGTTTAATGCCTAACGTTTGAAAACACTACGACTTATATCCTATAGGCGTATTATCGCAGTTCCCTGAGGACTCCTCGAGGAATCAAGGGGAACGGCGGGAATAGAGGGAGTCATTCCACGCGGACTCCGTGCACGGAAAATAGCGAGAACACATGGAATGCTTCCAAAATGGATGTGTTTGAAAAAAAAATTATGCAGTTGACGAAATTAGTATCAATCCATTTTCTTTTTTGTTTTGTTTATTCTGATTGTTTTTAATTAATTTTACATTGCACCAACACCAGCAAAAATTGATTCCCCTCCGAATCTGAAAGGGAGTCCTTTTTGATAATGGTGATGATAATCGGAGCATTCTCCGTTCGTGGGGACTCGAGAGAATACGGGGAGTCAGTCCCTGGGACAAACAAAAACGCAGGCACTCCTCAACAACAGAGTTTATCCCAAGTGTTGTCTGTTGAAACCGCGCATGCTTGTGTTGTCTGTGATGAGTTTTTCTGACAGTGTGAGGATTCTAGTACTTAATGGTAAGGGCGTAAGAATGATTTTCTATTTACCATCTAGGTTTTTTGTTTATTTTCAGGCATTAGAAATTACCACGAAAAAAAACCCAACAAAATAGTGCTTTTGCGAGTTTCAGCTTGCGGGTCAACTTGTGGTACATGCTTCTGTTTCCGTGACAAACACTCAACGCCTCCAACGCATTAACGTCTTAGTCAACGCCTTATGGGCTTGTCCATGTTTGATCGCAAAAATTGAACAGGGTCGAAAATACAATGCGATGCTTGAATTGATTGGTGCAGCGTTAAAGCTTATTCCGCAGTAGATAACCTACAGTTACTATACCAATATTTGGACGTGTGCTCGTTTTCTATAAGATTGCAGCCCGCAATTTCCTGCCTCGCTCAGACCCCTTGATTTTGATGAGAAAAACTTGCATAAACAGTATTTCTGACCAATCAGAGCTCCTCAGAACCGATCAGTGGTGCGTGATAGGCATCCTGAAAATTGCATTTGAGATTCTGGTTGATTGGTAATGGAGATTCGCCGTTTGGTTTAGTTTTTTGCCGTATATTCTGGGATACCGTGCCCAAAGCACCCATCATATCATCTATCGAAAAGAGCCAAACACGAAAAATACAAAAATCAATGTAGTGCCATTAGGTTTGAAATCACGGAAATCAGAATGGATGAAACTGCTAGGGACGAAGAGTGAAAAAGTAATATGGCTAAGACAGGTCCTTGCAGTTCATCTTCGGTAAGGATGTTGGTATAGGTGTCAATTACTATGTTCCCTTGCGTAAACACGATCCGTAAGCTTATAAGCGTAGCCTACATATGCGAGAATGCTTATAGACAAACCTTCTGGTAATTTATCTTTTCCGCATTTCTTTTTCAGAGTCTTGCGTCGGGATCGAAGCGGCAAAATCCTATTGAATCTCAGCATTTCCCTTCTCTGCTTGAACCTAGTCTTCCTCCTCAACTCAGCACTGGATATCCCATTAAACGTGGATGATGAATCTGATGAAATCTTCTTGTTCCAGCAACGCATGCAATCCAATTCAGCGTAAGTAAACTAAAATTGAGCAGGGTATAGTTATTTGTCTCCCTTCCAGTTTTCACATGTGGAAGTACCGTAACTCGGGATCACTGGAATCCCCCCCTCCAACTCCCCCTCCCCCCCCCCCACAGTGCACGGATCCTGTCCGGCCTTTTCACTGTGTATCTAAGGCTTGTGCTTGTGCTTGTTCTTCCCACAAAGTTTCATCCGGATCCCACCATTCTAAGCGTGTCAGACGATTTCGAGTTTCTCCATCCCAACTCCCCGAAAGTCACCGGATCCGGTCCGGACGTGACATCTGAGACACGAGGTCTTTCAAAAACGATCCCCGTTCAAAAGTTATACACACCTGAAGATGCCGGATTCCCCTTCTCTCCACCACCCCCACGATGGTCTGATCCGGAAGGTGACTCTTTCCAAGTTATTTTGGCCGGGTCCCCTAATATGCCTGCCAAGTTTCATCGTTCTAGAATAACCGGAAGTACCGTAACTCGGCGATCACCGGACTGACCGACCGACCGGCGAAAGCGATCGGAAAACTGATTCATTGTTTCAGCATGTAAACCATTATAATGGCTTGTATTTAGTATTTTTGTCATGTTTTTCGTTCCTTTTTAAGCGAGACAGGTCACCCTGAAGGAAAGACTTCTCTGGAAATTTGAAATGTTGTCCAAAGTCGGGCGAATTGGTACCAATACTGTAAAAAAAAAAATCTTGCAGTATTTGCTACTGGGATTAATCTTGTCTCTAAAAAGATTATCTTATCTCTATTTCGGATTCATTTATCTATTTCGGATTAATTTTATCTCAGTAGAGATAAGATTACTCCCAGTAGCAAATACTGCAGTTAATTTTAATCCTTACTCGGTGGAACTTTTTACAGTGAATTCCTGAATTTTTTCGGTGTAACACCAAAGTAACACAGGAAAAAACAATGAACCTTTACCTCCAGTGGTGGAGGTAAGAGCTGGGTTTGGTTGAAGAACAGTTATCTAACATTGTTGACGTCCTGCCGTGGATGCCGCTTTATTCATTCATTGCCAAGAGCTTTAGTTGGTTTATTTAAAGTCGTTCGTAAAAGTCTCAGTCGCAGTTCTTCAAAACTTATATAAAACATTATAGTGGCGATGAAAACAGTTCGTCTGTTGTCGTTCGATTCGCTGTTCGAAAAAGATTTTTTTTCTTAAAAAATGTCTATAGACAATTTTAGGATAATGTAGATGGGTGACTGTAGGTGAATCGAACGCGGCTAAGCCCTGCCGTAGGTGCCGCTGTGTACATTCATTGCATAGAGCTTTAGTTGGTTTATTTAAAGTCGTTCGTAAAAGTCTCAGTCGCAGTTCTTTAAAACTTATATAAAAAATTATAGTGGTGATGAAAACAGTTCGTCTGTTGTCGTTCGATTCGCTGTTCGAAAAAGATTTTTTTTCTTCAAAAATGTCTATAGACAATTTTAGGATAATGTAGATGGGTGACTGTAGGTGAATCGAACGCGGCTAAGCCCTGCCGTAGGTGCCGCTGTATACGTTCATTGCATAGAGCTTTAGTTGGTTTATTTAAAGTCGTTCGTAAAAGTCGCACTCGCAGTTCTTCAAAACAATCGGAGAATATCCCTAATTCCCGACGGATTTTTGTCGGTTGAAATTATAGTGATGATGAAAATCGTTCGTTTATGAAACCGTCAGTCTTTTATCGTTCGATTCGCTCTACGAAAAAGGTTTTTATTTTTCGAAAACGTCTATAGACACACCGTCAGAAGTTTCATAACAGATAACACGAGGATGCGCGGTTTCAACAGATAATGCGTAACAAATAACACTTCGGATGTTCCCTGTTGTGTTTGAAAACGTTATGCATGAAATGTTATGCGTAACAAGCTTTGTTAGGAAGAGCCAAAAAAAACATCTACTGACTTTATTCCTTATCGTCATGATGTTGGAGAACTCAGCAGATACTTTTTGGCGGTTTTTCAGTTCTTCCTGATGGAAACGCTTATTATGCATAACATTTTGAAACACAGCAGATAACATCCAAAGTGTTATCTGTTACCATTATCTGTTGAAACCGCGCATCCTCGTGTTATCTGTTATGAAACTTCTGACAGTGCAATTTTAGGATAATGTTGATGAATGACTGTAGGTGAATCGAACGCGGCTAAGGAGCACGACATTTTTTCACAATCCTCTGAAACAGTCAAACATCGATTTTTTTTTATTTTTTTTTAGTGATGCCATCCTCTGCGTTGCTTTGGCTATCATGATGCATTATTTCGTCCTGACGTCACTAGCATGGATGTTAGTTGAGGCGGCACACATGTACCATCTCTTAATCACCGTATTCGCTGGAACTGAAACGCACTTTATGCTAAAGAGGGCATTAGCTGCATGGGGTAAGTTTTTTTTTTTTTTTAAAGACCCCTCGCACTATTTACTCTTCAACTTACAGGATTTAAAAATATTTGAATACTTTAAAACTAGGCTATACTTTCGACAAATAACCCACGGTTTTGGCTGTTTTAAGTCATTTCCGAGACCCGTTGACTTATAGCGAGAACAGGGAAACAATTTACATAACCGGTTTTTCTGATGGGAAAACTTCTCGCAGACAACCGTCGACAGCGTGATACACATTGAAGGCAACAAAACACGGCAAGTGAGAAAATCAGCGTGGTTCTGTTAGAGGGGTTAGAATGTACCGTCCGAAATTGGGGTCTCCGGATTTAGAAATATATGGAGTGATTATCAAAGTAGGTTGCGTTATTATTATAGGTAAGACAAGTCCTCTGAGAAAAACTTTTGTTCAAAATACACTGTATCTCACTCTACCGCAAATACATATAGATTGTCTGATTTTATACATTATCACGCTTTTTTCGACAACATTCATTTACTATTTCACTTGCCCTTATTTGGCAATGTCTTCCATCCAAACATATGGACGACGTTGCCAAACAAGCTTTACACAAATGTGAAATATAGCCGACAGTTATTACTGTACAAACATTACAACCATTTTGTCTTTTCATTCATTCAGTCTATTTATTTTCGTATTCTCTCTAAAAAACTCAACGAAGAAACCAACGAAAATGGGGTTTGTAAAGGCCAACGAATATACTGAAATAAAAGGCGGATATTTCGGGAGTACAACCGCCTCCCTTGTTCGAGGAAAAATGCCAAAACGAGGATGAAGATGAACAACCAAGAAAACAAAGCAGAAAACGAACAAGAAACCGCAAATCAAAACAAAACTGGAAGGATTGAAAGCCTAAAATAAAGACAGCGAGCCACTCACCAATACCTGCGAATAACAATTACGACCGTTCTCGCTCGGTACTAGCGAGTGACTGATATATCAGGCCAACGTGGTCTACGAACTTATCTTCGTATTCTCTTTACATCTCATCAAATTCTACGATCTTCCCATTGAAAAAAAATGACATTGCTTGTTCCACCTTACTTACCTTAGTTACTACGCATGACGTCACGAATCCTAGCTTCTTGGTCTGAAGGCTGGAACACAATTTTACATGTTTGACAAAATAACGTGCCGCGGGCTGATTGGACTCCCGTCACAGAAATCGTAGTTACCACGCTAACTACGCTCCAGAGCGTGGTAAGCAAATGATTAGTATTAGCTGATATTTACTGGAATGACCACCGTAGTAACTTTTCATGAGGTCGGAACAGAATTAATAACTAATATATTTACTGTTGTTAGAAGGGAGGAACATGCTCATAATATCCACTGTTTGGGGTGAGTCGCCTAAAGCGGTGTCACGTCAATTGTCACTTTCCAGTTTACATTTCGTTTGTTTATCAAATTATTTCCGTACGGCAAAACTGAAGAGTTCTTTAAGCTAGCTGTGTTGTGCTAATAGTGTAAATAAAATGTTGAGAATTCCATTAAAACTGTTAAGAGTGTGTATGTATGTATGTAAGATTGTACCATTTTTGGGGATCCCAAAACGTAAGTGGAGGGATACCTATGACATCGCAAAAGTTGTCCGTCCGTCTGCCAGCACGAACTCTCGAAGGAAATGAGATATTTTGATGAAACTTGGTGTGAATATTCTTTGGGTCCAGGGTAAGGTCGAGTTAGTAGATGGGCTCTGTAGTCTTTTAGGGGTGGGGGAGGGTGTTCAGATTAAGGGGCAAACAAAATACATATAAACAGCTAATGTAATTGTAGATTATGGGGTAAGAAGACATGCTGAACACGACGATGAAAACCAATTCGGCGAAAATCGGAAAGTTTGTTAAGAGCAAAAGTTTTATTTGAAGTTGATTAAATGTTCGATTTAGGGATAAGAAGACAGGCTGAACGCTTATGCTAAAATCAGTTTCTACCCGGACAACTGTTCGCCCGGAATCCGGACAAACCGGAAAATCGGTCTAAAGCAAAAGTATTATTTTAAGTTGATTAGATGACAGATTTAGGGATAAGAAGAGACGCTGAATCCGTATATGACGCCCTTTTTTTACCCGGACATATAGTTCGTCAGGAATCCGGATGAAACCGGAAAACTTGTTATAAGTTAATGTTACGCTGCATACGCTGCATTCGTTTCTCAACTTTATTTTTTTGCTGTACAAGTAGTTTTATTTTTTGGCTGGACAAGCAGCTCGCTCGGAATTCGACCGAAACCGGAATTTTGGCAGAAGTATAAAGTAGGAAGTTTCGATCAATTTCCTGAAAATAGATATGGCTTATAGAGGTATATCTGAACTTGGTTGTCTCAGATGATTAACTATTTGCTAAATTAAGGCGTATTCTCGCCGTTCCCCGAGGACTCCACTTGAGGAGTCCCCGCGTTTTTGTTTGTCCCCGGGACTCACTCCCCGTATTCTCGCGAGTCCCCACGGACGGGGAATGCTCCGATTACCATCACCATCATCAAAAAGGACTCCCTTTCAAATTCGGAGGGGAATCAATTTTTGCTGTTGTAGGTGCTACGTAAAATTAATTAAAAAGAATCAGAATAAACAAAACCAAAAATAAAGTGGATCTAGACTAATTTTTTTCAGCTGCATATTCAGTTTTCGAAGAAAATCTATTTTAGAAGCATTCCCCGTATTCTCGCTGTATCTGTATGCGGAGTCCGCGCGGAGTGACTCCCTCTATTCTCGCCGTTCCCTTCGATTCCCCGAGGAGTCCTCGGGGAACGGCGAGAATACGCCTTTAGTCTGTTTCTAAATTTCAATAGTAAAACTGTTCAAGGGTTCTGGGTCGTCATTCATTCATAGAAAGTGGAAACAAAAAATAAACCTAAAGCAGTTTGTACATTCAGTAATGCCGTAAAAACTACGATCGAAGAGAAAAACGTGTAGGATTGAAACGGCTGATTTGAAATTCTCAAAATACTTAAATTATTCAACTCTAAAAAAATGTTTTTTTGTAAAATTGGTTATCTTTCCTTTGAGTTTTTTATGGAACGCAATTTTTAATTTAAGATGAATTTAAAATTATTAGACAAGCGCTGCCCACACGAATTGTGTTTTCCCGCCGTGCTTGTCCACCGCTATTTGGAGTTAAATTTGATTGGTTGATTGCCCTGAAACAAAACTCGAACCGTTCCTTTTTCCTGACTCGCTTCATTTCTTCTAGGTATTCCCGCTCTACTCGTCTCAATCGTCGCCGGGATCAGCTTAGATTTCTACCGCGATTCTACGAGCGCCACCTGTCGGATCTCGCCGGAAAACCCCGGCGTTTTCTTCGGTGCGTTTATCGTCCCCGCTGTCCTAATCATCTTTACCAACTGTGTCGTTTTCTTGATGGTTGTAAGGGTCATAATGATTCAGGGACGCAGACAGGCGGCTGCGACGAAATTCGGTACTCCGGACAAGCCGCTTACCTTTAATGGAGTTACGACTGCGCAGGTTAGTTACGTTAGTTGCGTTTTTGCAGATACCATGGTATCTGATACCACGGTCTAAAGTCGTTTTTGCAGTTATCGTGGTATCTGACACCATGGTCAAAAGGCGTCTTTGCAGTTATCGTGGTACCTGGCCAGATGTCGTGGTATCTGAAAAATTCATCTCGCTTTCATCAGTTTTCGTCAAATTGGTGGGAAAGAAGTTTAGCACTTAGTGATGTGATCGAATATCAGTTTTTCTTTTGGGATGACTTCGAAAAACGCAATTTCGGCAATTGTCGTTTTAGCAGAGCAACCGTATATAAGATATCACGGTAACTGCAAAAACGACTAATTGCAAATCCAGTTTCGTGGTAAAAGATACCATATGTGCAAAAACGCAACTCTTAAACTCATTCTTCACCAGAGCAAAATAAAACAAGGGAGTAGCGCCAAGACCTATGCTATCCATGCTGGGCGAGCGGGCCATACTCGTAGCACCGCCGACTACGGTTGCGGCATCTAAAGCGAGACAAACATGCAGATTTGGTAAAAGCTACTATGCGGTCTGGAAACATCTAGGAAACAGGGGAGGTTGTTCTTCTTTTTTCTGGAGATCAGAATATGAAGTTGTTGGAGCCAGAGCTGATGCATGACTGATTGAGTTTCATTAGGGACGTGCTCTATCGCTACTGACGCTGTTATTCCAGTGTGCGTCACTTTTTTAAAGTCTTGGCTCTACTCTCGAGTGTTATTTTGCTCTTTTCTTCACCCTACAAAGACTGCAGGCTGGTAGGTATTGCGTTAGTAGGTGGTTCTACTATGGGCTCCGGCACAGGACTGGTTGCTGCCACGGTCGTTACTACACTGTCAGAAGATTCACAACAGACAACAGAAGGATGCGCGGTTTCAACAGACAATGCGTAACAGACAACACTCCGGATGTTGTCTGTTGTGTTTGAAAAAAGAGCCGAAAAATCTCCAAAAATCTGCTGAAGTTTTCAGCATCATGACGACAAACAAAAAAAGTCAATAGATGCGTTTTTGGTTCCTCCTGGCAATGCTTGTTCTTCATAACATTTCGCGTGTAACGTTTTCCAAAAACATCCCAGGTGTTTTCTGTTACGCAGTGTCTGTTGAAATCGCTCATCCTTCTGTTGTCTGTTATGAATCTTTTGACAGTGTATTTTAACTTTTTTTTTTGGGGGGGGGGGTGGAGACACATACTAATGGTAATTAGTAATAGTAAAATTGACCAAGAATAGTAGTAGAGCTTATAAGAATAGTAATTATGAAATATCTCCAACCGTAAAAGAAAGGAATCCCAAAAGTAGGCCTGTAACAATTTAAAGTTAAACTGCAAAACAAACTTATTTTCATACCTTTTATTTTTTTCGGCACGTAGTCTAGTAGTGACGTTGGGAATCTCCGATGCTTGCACGACAAATAAAATATTCGTCAAGTGGCGGAGAATTTGAATATCTGCAAAAGCGTGCGTCTCAATGGCTAACAGAGTGAAGAATCTGAAATGTTCTATTCCTGACTGCAGAATCACATCAGAATCAACATGTGTGAGCGAATGCCAAGTGCTTCCTGTCACTTTCCATACTCAAACTCAAGTCACTTTCATATTCCAGGTTAGAATAGTTGGCAACAGGGCATACATATTTCAAACATAGAGGTACGTCCGTATAGAGGTACAACAGTTGTTGAAGAATAAACTCGTCAGCTAAAATTCAATATTCGTGGATAACAAATCAAGAAGTAATTCGTTTTTGTCGGGTTTTCTAGCCTATTTAGATAAAAATATGATGGGTAACCATACTGTCGCATCTCAGCCCTGTTCGAATAAGCTTTAAATAAATGGGCCTCTTACTTTCTATAGGAACCAACTTTACTACTCATTTGGAAGTATTAGAACAACAGATTTAGAACGGTATTACCACATCTAGCTATAGAACTTATAAACAGGGAAAACAGATTTAGAACGGTATTACCACATCTAGCTATAGAACATATAAACAAGGAAAAAGTAATCAAACAGAGAAATAAAAACGGGAGGGAGGGGGGTCTAACTTTCAGGAGGCCGACTAGTTCAACCCTACCCAGCGTCGTATAGAGATTTATATCTTCACTGAGCAGACACCCAAAGCGAGTTCTCTGACGCAACCAGAGAGAGAGGGAGAGATTGGTAAATTCAGAAATTATCGTAGCATAACTAATTTCAGTTCTATACCTGTGAGAACAAACGCAATGAGCGTGTTCCTCCCTTCTAACAATATTACTATTAATTGCTATTTTCTTTCTAACCTCCTAAACAGTTACTACGCTGACCGTTCCAGTCTTCTCGAAATAGTAACTATCTGCTTACCATGCTCGGGAGCGTAGTAGCGCGGTAACTACGAATCTGTGTTACGTGATTGGCCGGTTGGCCCGTGGCACGATAATTTTCCGAAAATAGACAAATGCGTTCGAGCCTTGACGCAAAGAAGTCAAAATTCGTGATGTCGTGCGTACTACAGTAAGTAGAGTGGAACACGCTGTATACCCCTTCGCGAAAAAGGCACACCAACATTCTCCTCAAGGATTATCTCCCTTTTGCTTGCAGCTGGATACGGTTGGTAACGCGGGTGGGTTCTTTTGAAATTTCCAATAGTACACTCAACTACTAATATCTAACTACCTCAGAGACCTAGATTTCGGGCTCAGAAGCAAAAATAAAAGAGACCCGTGCACCATAGTGTACTCGGTAAAAAAGCTCTTAGCTCTCAAAAAGCTCTTAACGAGCACCATGGAAGCACCAAAAATATATACAGATTAGACCGTTGATACGACCTCGAAAGGGTCTTCTTAACATAACTTTAAACCAAGCGGCTAGTCTTTCCGCTCCCCGTGGACTCCCTCAGCGGAGTCTACGTTGTTTTAAGACACATTATGTTAAAGTAATTTGTTTTTATTGCGATTATAATTTTTTTTTTAGCAATGCAGGAGTATCTCCACCCACCGTGCTCGGATCCGGTCGGACCCAAGTTTCATTCAGATCGCTCCACTTGTTTGACCAAAATACCAGCCACAAAATTTCTGGGACTCCCCCTCCAACTCCCCCCAGTGTGGCCGAAATACGACACATAACAATAACCCTACGACATATAACTTCTCCTCTTACCATCTACCAAGTTTGAGTCGAATCGGAGCACATCTGCAAATTTTCGGTTCCCGCTTCATACCGTCTCCCCCCCCCTCCTACTATGGCCGGATCCGGTTTTGTGCGTGTTACAAAGTTTCCGGACCCCTCCCCCCTTTAACTGTTCCAACCATCTAATCGGACCACCCCTTCGCAACCTACGGAAGTCATTAATTCCCGGATTACTCTTCCCTCAACTCACCCAAAAATGGTTGGATCCAGGAACGGAAATTTTGCTTGTAGCGGGTCTTTTAAGTCTATTTGGTCGGGTCACTAAAATATGCCTGCCATGTTTCATCGTCCTTAGCACATCTGGAAGTATCCTAACTCGCGATCGTCGGAATTTCGTAAAACCCCCTTCAACACCCCCCAAAGAGCTCGGTTACGATCTGGTTCAGACAGGGCTTGTGCTTGTTTTTTCCACCAAATTCCATCCTGATCCCTCGACTCGTGTTTCACGAGATTTCCGGTGCCCCCCTCCACCTCTCCCCACAACTATCGGTTCCGGTCAGGACTTGAAATGTAACATCTGAGATGATGGATCTTTTCACATGCCAAGTTTCAATCAAATCTGATCACCCGTTCAAAAGTTATGCATGCCACTAGATTCCGGATTCCCGATCCCTCCACTCCCCCCACGATGGTCGTATGGCAGAAACGACTATTCTCAAGTCAGTCTGTTCGGGTCCCTGATATGCCTTCCAAGTTTCGTCGTACCGAACTCGCGGAATAGCCGGAATTCCGTACCCCCCTCTCCAACTACCCCCACAGTGCCCGAATCCGTTCCGGTTATGTCAGCGATACAGCTAGGTCTTGTGCTTGTTCTTCACATCAAGTTTCTTCCCGATCTCCGCACTCTGAGCGTTTCCCAAGATTTCCGGTTCCCCCCTCCAGCAACCCCCAAAGTCACTCGATCCGGTCTGGAACTGAACAATTTCGCCTGAGACACGAGGTCTTTTCAGTATCAAGTTTCATTAAGATCCGATCACCCGGTCGAAAGTTATACACACTTCAAGTTTCCGGATTTCCCCTCCCTCCACTCTCCCGCGGATGGTCGTATCGGGGAAGTGACTTTTCCAACTTAATCTGGCCGGGTCTTTTGATACGTATGCGAAGTTTCATCGTACTATCGTATGTGGAAGTGCTCCAACTAGCAAAACCCGGACCGACGGACGGACAGAAATTGCGATCGCCATATGGCACTTGGCCGAAGGGCGAAAAGAATAGGCGCAAGCCTTTTACAACACTCGACGAGAAGAAGTATGACAAAATTAAATCATGTGTATGAAAAATGTTGAGCATCTGCTTGAGGGAATTCTGTCGATTGTTTCCTATCGGCTGTACTATTTATCTTGGTTTTAGGCTTATCCGTGAAAGGGCGAGCTTTCGCCAACTTATGTTCTGCATATTCCGTTCAGCGCTTCCAAGCGGATTAGTTTCTTTTAATCCCCCTATGCCTCACCGTCAGCACTTGGATAAGACATGGTAAAATAGAGGGCGATTCTGGCGGTCTGGAAAGCTCCGCGAGCTTATGCGCGGGCTGTTCTTGCGACTTCGGCTAAAAGTCGCTTCGCTTTCCAGAGCTGTTGTCGCGCTCCGCTAGTGTCCGCCAGCACTTGGAAAGCGAATCCACTTCGCGAGTGGAAAGTGGTTTTGGCAAGTCAGCGAGAAGTTGTAAAGGTGCAACTAAGGCGCAGCGACTTTTTGCTTGTTCTTGCGCTGGGCGGATTCTTGCTTTGCTTTTCGGAAAGCGAATCCAAGAGATCGCCAGAATCCTCCTTAGATCCACAGGTTAGTAATGACGGCATGACAGGTTAGTGATGACGGCATCACCTGTCATCTGTGTCCCAGGTAATGGAGGTTTTGCATACGTCTCAGCAGCAGAAAGTGGAAGTGACTCAATACCCTCTGGGTCCGACTTTTTACTATGTCTACGCAAGTGTTGGTTATGAGGCAATGGGGGACCAACAGAAACTACTCCACTTGGAGCGCTAAACTTTTAAACGCTAAGCCAAAAACTTTACTTGGCATGACATCTTTGTTTCTTTTCAGATCCGTGGCGGCATCACAGTCATGGCACTAGTTGGCGCCACGTGGATTACCGGCCCGCTTGCTGTTGGAGTCCTTCGCATCCCAATGCAGTATCTGTTCTGCCTCACCAACACCCTACAAGGCTTCGTCATATTCCTCGTCCGAGTCGTTCTCTTCCCAGACGCTAGAAACTCCTGGCTCACCCTGTTCCATACTGGGAAAATCAGCAAAACGCGAAGAGATATCTCCAGCAACTCGTATATAACGAATTCGCACTCCCAAGTGCGCAACACGCAGTCGACCTCGACGAACTTGTTGCATAGTAGTGCGTCGAACGCAAGCAGCATTGTGCGGTTGCGTAGCAACCACGACGAGTTTTCCGGTCTGACGCGCGACTCGCCGACGCATTTGCGGAAACCCGCCCGGATTTTGCCGATGAATCTGAAGAAAAACACGGACAGCGTTGCAGTGCGGCATGAGGAATTCTGCCCGTCTGTGAACCCCAGTGCGCGGGTTTTTACAAGCAAAAACAGCAAAAGCTTTTTCGAAGAAAAGTGCATCTGCACCGGAAATGCACCAGGAACGCCCCCAAGAAAAGAACCCAAGAAACCAAACGGACTGAATTCGATGTACGAAGGAACAGTCGACCTGGGTCTTGTACCCGTGAAGACCCCACTACCCCACTTCGAAGCTTCCAGAACCTTCCCACGACCGGGTAGTGGTTTGACATGCCCTGAAATTTCTGACAAAACATTCACAATACCCCTGACCGGATCGCTAGACCCGGAACTTCGAATTCTCACAGGAACAGGCGATACCCTTGAACCCGACGAGAGTGCAGAGAATTCGTGGTTATTTCTGAAACCCGAAGCTACTCTTCCGGGTATAGAAGAGAGTCCACACAGTCTCGAGCACATTGATCAAATTGGCGACGACTGGAACATCGGGCATCGGGTTCCCAAAAGCCAGTCTATACTGGAGCTAAGCGACGCGTCTGACCCGGTCCTGCGAGACTGTTCAAGTGAAATGAACCTACCTCGGGTAGTGGACCTACTACCCAAAAATAAAATAAGAAATCTAAAAATTGATCAAAATCGTAACCTAGCAAGGACTTCGAATGAGTTGCTAACGTCCAGTGGGACTAGTAGCCCATGTGTGAACTTGTCCGGTCATAGCATATTATTTAAGGACTCGGGAGCCCTTCAACTTCCTTTGTTACCGTCTGATAGTCTAAAGACTGACAGTTATGGTTGAAGACGAAGTGTTTTCAAGGACATTGTTATGTGGTCCTGGGCATTTGTAGTCCCAGTGACCCGTAAACAGCAGGCCCTTAGGTCCCTATTTTATTCTCCTGTCCTTCAGTGTCACTAAGTCACTAAGATAGTGGATATTGCTAAATGGGACACGGCAGTCGTAGTCGTGGTGACTTGTAAACATAGTATAGCAGGCCCTAAGGTCTCGTACGTTATTCTCCTACTTGGAAAAAAGAACAATTTTGAAGTCGCGTTTATAGACCATTACAAAATGGTACTAGGCTTTTGTTTCCGAAGCACTAAGATAATGTGCATTGCTAAATAGTGTGCGGTTCAGTTCAGTTCAGTTCAGTTTATTCATAAAAATAAAAAACACCATTAGGCCCCACCATAAGGCCTGGCAATGGGCTGGGCTTATTCGGTATTCTTAGTTAGAAGTGGGCTATAAACAAGACACTGTGGCCCTCTAAAAACCGAAAGAAATGGTGAAAGATGAACACAAAGAATCCGGGAAGGCACTTTTATAGAGCGACTAGCTTTACGAATATGCAGTCATATTTGCTTATACAAGCTAAACCCTTGCGTATAAACACAATTTTAAAACCGAAAACGAGAATTCCAATCAGACATGGATTCTCGTTTTCTTGCATATCTCATCCAGTGTTCGGCAGCAATTATATCGTGTTTTTTGAAGTGCTGCTATTTTTCTAGTCCTTATCGTACGTAGGTTGTGCGCTGTCTGTATACACTGGGTCCTATACGATACCCAGTTTAGCCCTGTTACTGAACCTCCCCAACAGTCGACTTTCCTTGTGCTGTTTGTCCTTTTTGTTAATTAAGCTTTAAAGGTTACTGGTCAACGAATGTCTTGACCCCCTGCATTTTGGAAAGAACAAATAAGCCAATAGATCCTCCATTTTTGGTCCCACGCATCGACTATGGATATCCGGAGAAAACTGAGTGGAGCTAAGACTAAAGTGGTGGAGTGGAGCTAAAAACTAAACTCGACAAATTTCCGCTTTCAGATAACTTTATCTGCAGTATTTTGCATTCTAGCGTTTTAATCCTCCGTCGTATTTTAACTCTCTGAATGCGGATTTTAACTCTCCGAATTCGGTGATGCAGAACTACTAAAGTCCGATGTAGCCAGGGGCGTCACAAGGGGGGGGGGGGGCAGCACCCCCCACCCCCACCTTTTTGAGATTCGGTAAAATTTTGGGCCGGAGTCCCAAAATTTTACTAAAATTGTTCGGTATTTTTTCGATAGCAGAACTGCTCGATACATTTACGGGGATTCGGTAGTTAGACAGAATCCTAGATATGCTATCTGTACAAATCTCTTCGGTATAATGATCGGGATTCGGGTAGCAGTGTTCTAACCCCACCGCGGTTTTCCTCCGCCATATGTTTTCCGCCACCTTTTAAATCAGGTAGCGCAGGTAACCTGTGCAGGTAGTTTCAGATTTGAATCTTTAAATGTGAAAACGGTGTTTACCGCCACCTAGGAAATCTTACGTCCCCAAGAGGATTAGTTCCTCTAGAGGGTAGGGTCAAATCTTGTCGGACCTAATATTCTGATGGGGTGTCGAGAGCCAACCGGATTAAGAGATTATCAGTTGCCAACTGGTCTAAAGGTATTTTTCCAAGAGGACGAGAAAGCTGCGTACTCAACGCTTCTGTGTAGTATGAGACGGCCAAATCTGCTCCAAAACTTCGCAAAGTCTACAGAAAACTGGAGGAGAGGCTACTGAAAGTTAAAATTACGTATCAAGAGGGAAGAAGCACTTCTGCGGGCGATTTCTCACCTTTAGAAATTTGAATAGTTTGGGGGCCTTGGGTTGTTGAAGTTGTGCAGTTTCTTTAGTTGGACTTGAACAAATAATTATTTGAAACGTTAAGCTCAGTCTTCGTATTAGCTAGGATTAACGTAGAGTTGGCGTTGGTGGTGGTAAACCCCTCTTCGCATTAACGATTTAGATCTCTGATTACATGAACCAGCTACCTGTGCTACCTGCACTAATGAGTTGGCGGAAAACATACGGTTGCGGTGGACCTACCAAAATAGTTGACCCTTTCGCCTGATCCAACTAATCCTCTTGATGATGCAAGATTTCCTGGGTGTCGGAAAACATACGGTGGCGCTGGAGCACGGTGGCGTTAGGACACCCACTTCGTGATTCGGTATAATTGCCAGTATTCGGTAGTTATCACGAATTTGGTGAGAGAATTTACTGAAATCATTTGGTAATTTTTGAAGCGGGAACTATTCGGTATATTTATGGAGATTCCGTAGTTACACAGAATCCCGAATAAGCTATTGGTTCAAAATTATTCGGTATCATGGTTGGGATTCGGTAATTTATTCGTTATAATTGCCAGGATTCGGAAGTTACCACAAACCTCGAAACTAAGAAGAGGTCGAGTGAACCACTGGTCGCAGACAAAAGGGAATGATCGATGATATCATCGATAGTCCTTACTTTTATTTTAGATCCCAAAAAGAAGATCTAATCATAAATATTTCGAAAATTCCGACTCCAGCACTTTTCGTAATATTCTCTGTTTTGAGGAAAGGCGCGTCATTTGACGGGGGTTTAAGCCAGTTTTAGGATTGAGATTTCGAAACATTAAAAGCTAGAATTTGGATGGAAATTAAATTTGGCAGGAAAAGCAAAAAGGAATTCGCCTGCGGCGCTCACTTTATGTGATTATGGGTAGTATATTGACTAGACTACAGTTGCTACTGCTGTCGGTACGTCGCTCCATCCGGTTTCTTGAACTTCTTAGAGTCTCGGTATTGAATCAACGGTAAATGATAGAATTTGTAAGAGAAGCAGTTAAATTTTAGCATACAGGAAAAAAATGTCCGTAAATTTTTTGAAAAATTCGGTAAAATCTTGGCTCTGCACCCCCCCCCCCCACCCAACGAAAATGCACTTGCGACGCCCCTGGATGTAGGAAAGACTTTTTACAGTGTAGCCTACTTGCTGAGCTTACCGTTAACACCCATCAGAGCAAAATAACACTAGGGAGTAGCGCCGCCCATTATGCGCTTGTGGCATTTACAACGAGACAATCTCAATAATTAGAAAATTTACAAATGTCGTTTCGATATCCGTATTTACGTTTCGATATTTAGTCCGAATTATGAATATCGAATTTCGCCGAAGGCTACCGGGTACAACTAACTATTGTCCCTGACGTAACCAACTGCAGTGTATTATGACTGGTTATTTTATGAACTTATATAAGATCATCAATAGTTGTGTTTTTGCAGACACCATGGTATTTGATACCACGGTCTAAAGTCGTCTTCGCAGTTATGTGGTATCTGGTACCACGGTCAAAAGGCGTTTTTGCAGTTATCGCGGTATCTGGCCAGTAACTGTGGTATCTGATATTCAGATACCACAATCAGGCCGTGGTATCTCACTTTTATCATCCTTTGTCAAATTGGTGGGAAAGAAGTTTGGCACTTAGTGATGTGACTAAACATCAGTTTTCTTTGGGACGACCTCGAAAAGCGCAATTCCGGCAATTGTCGTTTTGCAGAGCAACTGTATATCAGATATCACGGTAACTGCAGAAACGATTAATTGCAGATCCAGTTACCGTGGGCAACAGATACCATGGTATCTGCACAAACGCAACTCATATTATTGGGTTAGGTTGCCCTGCATTTTGCATAGCTTAATCGGCGTTTAGCATAGCGCCTATCCAAAGAATAGGGATTTGTCGAAGACTAATTATTCCACGTTGAATATTGTTAACCTTGCTTCTGTGGTAAAAGGCAAATCTTTATATGCACACTCTTTGAACTAAAGTTGCGTTTTCAGACACTTGGGTTTTTCCTGAGTTTAGCAAAAAGTGTTTTCAACTGCTCGAGTCAAACACTTTGTTACTGTGTTTATGTTTAAAAGCGTTTTAAGCCTCCGTGCTATGCGCGGGTTTAACACCGATTATCCAGAACACGCAACTCTCCTGAATAGCAAGTTACGTTACGTGCTTAGGCGTTAGACTCAAGAGTAAACACGGTGGGATGAAAATGGGTATTTGCACATTGGCGTTAAACTCCGTGTTAAACTCATTGTTTAACACGGAGAACGTTTGTTTAAAACGCAACTTAAGAGACACGAACCTCACGCATATCCCAGTGCTTGTTGATAATTGGCTGTAGACTCTAGCAACTGATTTCCACTTACCGGTGCTCTAGTTTTCTCAAACCGGTGATGTAGCCGTTGGAAAATTGTGATTTTGTTCATTGGCGTTTAGATGTTTCTTCATGAATTGAGGATAGGCAGCATGCAGTTTCGCATCTTATCTCCACTACTTTCATTGTAATTTTTCCTTGATTCTGTATCCTTTCTTTGTATACTGTATCTTGATGTCGCGTATATTGTTTGTTTTTGAAAAAAGTACCTACATTACTGTTGAAATTATCGCAGCCTCTGTTTTTTTTTTCCTTTTTACGACATAGATAATACATATATTGAAATGATGCATACAAGGGGTACGTCAGCTACTATGCTTTAGCAGCGATGTTCGGCCCTTTTGCAAGGGTCGTTGTCAGGCTGTCAATCTTCAGGGTCAACGTCGGGCAAGGGAAAAAAAACAAGGACTAAAATGGAACCTCAGAACTCACTGTAAAGGACCAAATTTCGTAGGCGCCAGAATTTCACAGATTTTTGCGGCCAAATCTCACAGGTTCTGTCACAGAATAGTGGCAACAGTGCTTCCACTCCAGAATTTTGAAAAAACGTAGACATAGTTAAAAAATCAGGAGAAATCAGGACATTCAGTAATCCAAAAAAAACAGGAGATTTATAAGGAGAAGTTCTAGAAATCAGAAGTTTATAAGGAGATATTAGGAGGAAATTTGTATTTATGGTTTATATGTCAAAGAAAGGAATGCTCAAAGTGTAGGTGTAGCGTGCAGGGGCGTCGCAAGTGCATTTTCGTTGGGGGGGGGGGGATGCAGAGACAAATTTTACAAAATCTCTAAAAAAAAAAAGCGGATCCTAGAAATTGAGAATTCGAGCTTTAAACAGAAAGGATTGTGTAGGAAGAGTAACATTAAAGGGCAGCATGAAAGACGATAAGCCAACTATTAGGCGGCGTTTTGGCGAAGCCCACTTGGAGAATATATTGCCGGGCACGATTGTAGTAACAACTTTTATTGATTATACCCAAGAGAATATTAAATCTAGCGCCGCAGGCGAAAATTTTCGAACTCCATTTTTTTTCTCCTGTAGGCTAAAATTTAACTGCTGTTCTTAGAAATTCTGTCATTTACCGTGGATTAAATACAAGACTTTTAAGAAGTTCCAGAAACCGGATGGAGCGACGTTCCGGTCGCAGCAGCTACTGTAGTCTAGTCAATACTACCTATGATCACATAAAGTGAGCGCCGCAGCCGAGAATTTTTTTAAAGTTAGCTTTTCCTGCCGTATTTACCTACTTCCTTCCAGATTGTAGCTTCCAGCCTCCATGCCATGCTCGACAAAAGAATAATCAAGAATATATAGCGGTTCGGCGAAGTCAGGAGAAAATTAGGTAGAATAGCGAAATATCAGTAGAAAATCAGTAGATTAGGAGACTCAAAAATAAATCAGTAGGAGACCTAAAAAAAACGTAGATCTCCTGATAAATCTGGAGAACTGGAAGCACTGAGCAAAGACAATAATAGTGGGAAAGACCGGTGACTTCGCTAAAATCGGGTCTCTGAAAATCGATCGGAACCCCGCCTAGCGTTTGGACTTTGTCCAATTTCGAGCGGTAGATGATTAATATAATCAAGGCAAGAAGGCGTGAGTAGACAATGTCCGTCAACATTAATTGATTCGAAATAGTGAATTCAACATTTTTTTTCACAAAAAAGCTATTTATTCTTTTTCCTATTTGTTTTATTATTCCAATTAAAGAGGAAATCTGAATGGAGAGAGGATGCTCATAATAAACGAAACGAAAAAAAATCAACAAAACGTGCTTTGATGATGATTCTGCGGAGAGCGATGGAAGAAAATGTCAACAGAGTGATGTTTTAACGAAAGAACATCCGCTAAACGGCGCTGATTGTTGTGACTCATGGGGCTTACGGGAGTTTCCGGTCTTTCCCTCTTTTACTGTCTTTGGCACTGAGTGGCAACAATGGTTGTGGTGCAACGGGTTTGTCTGAACTAGGACGTTGAATCCCATGGGATTGTAAGGGCCATTAATATGTTGGGCTGAACTGTTGTGACCTTCCGGCCGACTAGGGTTGAGGGTGATCTCTGGGGGGGGGGGGGGCTAAATTATTGACAGGCGATAGATATGGTTCGGTTCTTGGATTGGCTCAGTGTGTCACCCAGTTGTGAGTGGTGTTCAGGAGGCAACGGATTGGAACATTAATGCGAGTTGCTAAAAAGGATTCGTGAAGTAATTTGGAAAGCTGGTGAGAGAATCTGGTGAATTCAGAGATTATTCTGTTTTGGATTGAAGGTTAGTAGGGCCAGAGTTTTCGGTTACGCGAAATGTACCTGGTGGTTAATTGGTGCATGACATGGAGTAATCAAGACAGAGGATTAAATAGCCTATGAAGGTGGACGAGTGGGAAAAGTAGCGCATTTTTATAATAATAATAATGTACTTTATTTCCTTAATAGCTTGTATTATACACGCTAGCACTGGATCGTCATTCACTCAAATAACATATGACAATTACATATTTAGACATTTCATCTGCATGTACAACTTGAAAATATAATTTGACTTAACTAGAATTAAAATATTGGGTAAAATACGGTACAAAAGATTTCAGGTAACGATCTGTTGAGTTTATGGGTGGTCTTTGTAGTCTCTGGGAATCAGAGTCTCTCTGTCTCTGTCGCGTATTGGGCCTGCTATTTGCTGTAGTCTCAAAGTCAGGTAGAATGGCACGATGAGCATGTGATGTCAGACACTTGCTGCCGAACGCTATTGTCAGTTGATGCCGCCTTTCAACAATCATTCCATCATCATAAGAAAGATAACCCGGGCCGAGCATAATCTTAACAGCCCTATTTTGAATGGCTTCTCGTCTATCGGTCTGTGCGTTGGTGAGTCCTGGGTGCCAAGCCGGACAGGCATACTCCAGACAAGGCCGGATGGCACTTGCTCATCGGCCAAGTGCCATATAGCGATCGCAATGTCTGTCCGCCCATCGGTCGGCAGCGGCGCCACTAGCCTTTTACCTATGGGGGGGGGGGGGGACGGTAGGTTTGTGCCGACGGACTAAAAAATGTGCAGACAAAACACGCCGTTGCCGCTTCCCGACAAATGGCGTACATTTCCCGCCAGCATAATAGAATCATTTTTATACTAACTGTAGCCTAATACATCATTTTTTTTCATTTCATATCGTGAATTATATTTGGCTTTTCATTTCATTTTTGCGCTAAAAAAGCGAAGCTTACAACGATTGTACCCAGAACAAGTTAAAGTAAGCGCCGCAGTCGAAATTTTTTTAATCTGCCTTTTTTCCGGAAAAATGTTGCTATACCTACCAGAAGTTCTAGCTTTAAACGTGTTTCAAACCCCCAAGAATCTTAAATCCTTAAACGCCAACCGGTTACTTTGGGGGGAGTTGTAGGAGGGAACCGGAATCTTGAGAAACTCTTAGAGTGTGATGAAACTTGGTAGGAAGAACAAGCACAAGTCCTGGAAATATCGCTGACATAACTGGACGGGATTCGTTCACTGTGGGGGATCGGAGGGGGATCCGGAATTCCGGTCATGCTGCGAGTTAAGCGTACGTCCTGATCTGACATGAGAATAGTCGTTTCTCCGATCCAGCCATCATGGGGGGAGTGGAGAGATGGGGAATCAGGAATATAGTGGCACACGTATCTGTGGCACGGCTATCATCTCACATGTTCCGTTTCAGTTGTGAACCAGATCCGATATTTGTTGGGGGTGGGGGGTGGAGGGGGCACCGGAAATCTCGTGAAAAAGCTTAGAATCGAGGGATCGGGATGGAATTTGGTGGGAAGAACAATCATAAGCCATGGATATGTTCGTGATATAATCCGATCGTATCGGATCTCTTTGGGGTGTCTTAGAGCCAGTTGGAGGAGTTTCCGAAAATTCCGGTGATGGCGTGCTAAGGACGATGAAATATGGCAGGCATATTTGTGACCCAACCAAATAGACTTACGGACCCCACACAATGCCCTAGAAAAACTTTCTTTCCCTTATCCGAAAACCAAACGAATGGGCCGAATGGGATGCAAGTTGGACAATACTAAGTTTATGCGGCCTAGATTCATTATTTGGCCTCCTGATCAGACTCGGCCACGGTAGGAGGATGAAACGGGAACCGGAAATTTGCAGATGTGCTCCAGTTCGAGTCAAACTTGATGGACCGGAAGAGGAGCTGTCAGATGTGACGTTTATGTGTTCGAGTCGTGTTCCGCCACAGAGGTGGGGGGGGGGAGGGGGGGATCCGGAATTCCGGTCATGCTGCGAGTTAGGCGTACGTACTGATCTGACATGAGAATAGTCGTTTCTCCGATCCAGCCATCATGGGGGAGTGGAGAGATGGGGAATCAGGAATATAGTGGCACACATATCTGTGGCACGGCTATCATCTCACGTCAGATGTGACGTTTATGTGTTCGAGTCGTGTTCCGCCACAGAGGTGGGGGGGGGGGGGGAGTCCCGGAACTTTTATGGCTCGCATAGTGGTCAAATGAGAGGAGCGATTTGAATGGAACTTGGAAAGTAGCGTAGCCATATGCCGCAGATGACATGTTTTAGGGTCCGGAAACGATTCAGGTACGGTGGGGGGGGGGGAGGTTGATCGGAATATTCGAAAAATGCTAAGATTCGAACTTGATAGGTGGTCAGAGAAGATGCTTTGGATTATCCATTTAAACTGGATGCAGTGGATGTAAACTTGGAAAGTAGAAATTTTGTTTGTCTTAAATGATCCGAGGCGATGCCAGATAATGTGCTCAGACTCGAGTGAAACTAGATATCCCAGACATCTCCAATCAGTTCAATTTGTTTTCAAAACCGACAAAACGGGCAAGCCGATTTGGTGGCTCTCGTCCATTTTTACACTAATTGTATAAAAAGGATAATTCGACACTCGTTTGGATATATAACAAAGACTTGTCAAACATAACACAAATATTCAAGTCTTTATCCAGTTAGTGAACTTGTTTCTTCCTTGATGGGGAATTTGAGAAGTGGGATATGGCAGATAATACATAGAATGTTCAAATTCGGAAGGACGTTTTTTCGATGAAGGTGAACATAAGAGTATTGAGAGATTAGAGAGAGAGAGAGAATAAACAGTTTATTAAAAAAATAGAATCTTCTATGCCAAACCCGTATGGGACTAATTACCCTCAAAACAACACATCAACAACAAAAAAGACTTCGACAGAAATAAAAAGAAATAAAGAAAGAAAGGAGCTTGAATTACCCGGTCTACATCAACCAACCAAACAAGACCAAAGGTTTCGATGGGTTCCCAAAAATTTAATCTTTGATCCAGACAATTGGGTCTTGTCGATATTCGCTCTTCGACAGATTTCTTAAACATATTTGCTGTTAAAATTTAGAAACAGCTCAAGGCCAATGGAAACAGTCCGAGAAGACCAAGTTCATATTTGACAGTGGAAAATGTTTCAGATATGGATTCATCATGTGTGTTTACTCTATAGCCTACGACCTACGTCCTATCTAATTTGGCGAAATACTCTGTGACTAAGTACAAAACACGCCACTGATTCTCAGGGAGAAGGAGTAAACGAGTCCGTAACGACTCTAACTCAACGACTCAAATCCTGAGTCAGCGCAGCTTTGACACCGTTTCTTCCTTTCTTCCGCAGGTACCCGAAGATTCTCCATCGGCAGGGAGAGATAAGCCGCGTTTTTTGTAAAACTTCGTTTTCCTTACGCCGTTCTCCGTTCTGCCCATAAGCCCGTTCTTTGTTCAATGAGTTTCAAACTCGTTCTCCGTTGAGGTTGTTACAAAAACGCCTAGATAGATAGATAGATAGATTTATTAATTGCTAAGCAGCCCGAGGGCCATGGCAACAAGAAATCACAAAAAATATCACATACTAGAGGAAAACGCACAAAACAAAATAAGAACACAAAAAAGAGAAAAGGCTCCTCCTTAATCTTAATCTTTCTCTTCTCTAATAACCATTTTCAGTATTTCTTTGTTATTTCCCTAATCCAGAAATCTGCTTCTATGTTCCATCGCTGTCCTCAGGAAGCGCCCCAATCTCTTAATCGTAGTAAAACATTCATTCCTAACAACTCTAATTAACCATTCTTCATCAAACTCACTCACACCGTACTGTTCTTTCCTCCATCCACTCAGCTCCATGCACTCGCAAACCATGTGAACCAAACTCTCATTCTCGCATCCACACATCGGACAGAAGTAAGGACCGGATTTCTGCCTAAAATTACCAATATAACGTCTTCTAGCACCAATTGGCAGGGTGTCCGCCAACATTTCAATAATTATTCTTAATTCCTCCCGCTTAAGACCCGCTTTAAACATTATACTCTCACCCCATGTCTCTCTTACCGTGGCATAAAGCCTCAGGGATTCGGATTGATCCTTTTGGACGTGCCAAACCTGTATTTCCTGGCTCTTAAGTATTTCCTGTACTAGCTTGCTAACTCCTTCCTCATTTCCTACTCCATTATTCCACATTTCACCAATTCCACAATCATCCAATATCTTTTTTACCAAATAAGGCCACGAATTAGACGAATCATCTTTCAACGCTTCTAAGTATGCTGATTTTATTATTCGAACACGTGGCAAACTTTCCCAAAGTCTAACCATATTCACTAATCTTACATTTCTCAACGATGTTAGACCTAACTCACCCTTAATCACTACACTATTTGTAAATTTACTAACCCCTAACCACCTTTTAAAATACGCTAACTGCAAAACTTCTATTTTATCTATTTTCTCATAACCCCATACTTCAGACCCGTAATGCATTACCCCAACTACCTTAGACCTAAATATTTCTTTATGGGCCCGGAGATTCCTAATTTCCTTCAGTTCACTCCTCAAAATCAAATTTGAACACAATCTTCCTTTCTCTACGCTCTTTTCAATATGTTTACTAAATGTCTTACCTTTGGCTCTAAACCCTATTCCTAAATACGTCCATTCTTCTTTCACTTCAATTTCTCTACCTGCGTATTTGAACTTATCCTCGGACCTCAAATTCCCTCCTTTCCTAAATACTAACACTACCGTCTTACCTGTGTTTAGCTCCAGTTCCTTGCCTTCCAAATACACCCTTAACAAATCAAGTAAAACTTGCAAATTATTTCCACTATCACTTACCAAAACAATATCATCAGCGAAAAGGAGCATACATAACACAGCTAAGTCTAATGAAACTGTAGGTTCTCCTTGTTTTAACATGAACTCAACAACATCATTTATAAAAATTCCGAACAGTTTGGGCGACAGAATACATCCTTGATTAACCCCCAAATTGTAACTTATTATTCTTGACAATTCTTTCCCCACTCTAACTATCAAACGAGTTAACCTATTTATCTCTGCTACCATCAACACAAATGTAGCCGGTAGTCCTATCCTTAGCAAACTATTCCATTAACAAGACTCTATCTACATTGTCGAAAGCCCCTTCAAGATCTATGAATGCTGCATACAGCTTATTGATCAAAACTTTTAGTGCGAAAATATTATCCATTGGTCCATATCCTTCTCTAAACCCCGCTTGTACCTGATTTAAAACCTCCTTACAATCTAACCATTTTTTTAACCTTGTATCTAAAATCTTACAAAATATCTTTGATATACTATTCCCTAGATGTATCCCTCTATAATTCCCATGCTCCTGCTTATTACCTTTTTTAAACAGGGGTGTCATTATTGACAAACTCCATTGCTTCGGCCACACACACTTTCGTAGTATACCCGAAAATAGCAGTGCCAACATTGGTAGTAGATACGTTCTGACCCGTTTCCAAATAATCGTGGGTATCCCGTCTGGACCCGGTGAAGATCCCCCTCTCATCTTCATCATTGAATCCCAAACCTCTTCTGGATTAACAGGATCCTCCTCTCTCATAGGCAATTCTCTTTTCTCCCTCAATTGCTGCGTTAACGTCTGTAGATTATCTTCACTCGAGTGTTTAGTTTCCAGGTATTCTGACCATGATCTTGCCGACGGTCCAGTTCCCGACTCCCCCCCTTGAAATGACCCCTTAATTCCATCCCAAAATTCTTTCTTATTCTTCTTAACATAATCTTCTTCCATAATTTTAATTCTTCGATTCTGAATTTCATATTTTTTCTCTTTTATTAACTGCTTATACTCCCTTCGTTGCTCCCTGTACTTCTCTAACAATGTTTTATCTACTGAAGTACTTTCCTTACTTCTAGATAGAGCAACTATAACCTCCCTTCTCTTATCTTCGCATTCTACATCAAAGAATTCCTTACCTTGTTTTCTGGACCTATGTTTATCGTCAGCCTCTTCTCCTTTACTTACCTCTCTAATAATTTTACATATTGATTCAAGTCCATCCTCCGTTTCTCCTGAAACAACAGTAGATCTGCATTTGCCTAACTCTTCCTCTATTACTTGCTTCTGTAACCTATTATTCAAAGTTTTATCACTTACATTTTCTGACTTAATTTTTGGGAACACCATCCTCCTATCCGCTAAATTTGATCCTATTTCTAAGTTTCTAACTATTTGAACCTGCATTCCAAATTCTATATTCGCTTCTATTGGCCCGTGATCCGAACCAACCACCGAAAGCACCCTGAAGTCTATACACCATGGCCAGAGAGACATATCCACTAAAATGTAATCAACTATACTTGGCTTCTTACCCGCAAAACAAGTGAAATCCCCCAAATTTTTATCACAACCCAGTCTTCCATTCAATAAAACCAAATTCTCCATTCCACAAAAATCTAGTATTTTTCCTCCCCATTTGTTAACTTTCCGATCTCGGTCCTTACTTGTCCTTTCCACCAGTCGTTCCGCTCGTTCATCCAAACTATTCCCAATCATTCCAAAAGATCCAGAACCAGGCTCATCCTGAGGTAGCGATGGTTCAAATGTCCTTTCAATTTTGTTGCTGGTGTAACCGTTGAAGTCTCCTAAAAACACAAAATGGTGACTACTGTGCACACGCTTGTACTGATAAGTTTCATTAAACAGAATTCCCCATGTATCCTCCTTATCACTATAGCTGCTTGTCTCCGGAGGAATATAAACACCACAAACAATTAAGAAAACATTTCCAAAAATTAACTTCATCCATACAATATTTTCAGATGACGAATTCAACTGTTCGCATTTGCTAAATGTACCTTTCTTAACTAAAACAGAGACACCACCGTATAGTCGATTGTTTTTACTTCTTTTCCGTGATACTCCGAAAGAATCATAATTTTGTCGTATAATCGGATCACTCCTCCAACTTTCTACAATACCAACAATATCCCAACTTCCAGACCGAAATAAATCAATTAACTTAGCATCACTATATCCCTGAATGTTCCATTCGACAATCTTTAAACTCTGCGCATGGCCCTCTTCACCCTAGTAATCCTCAATATCTTAGCTATAGCTAAACCGATAATAATTCCCCGTAAACCTGTCACTTCGACCCCTGCTCGAACGGTTCCCTGCACGTGCAACGTTTCCGTTTCCCACTCGAGGGTTTTGGGGGCGTTCCTCTCATACTCAACTGGGCTGATTTCACTGCTCTTTCGGGCACGGCCTCCTGTTGCTGCTTGACCTGGATACCTAACAGGGAACTCTTTGACCGTACTTGCATCACTGTTACCATCTGAGCTCTCCCCATCAATTGTTTCTCGACTTGCTGTTACTGGCTCTGCCGACCAACTAGTCCCTGGTTCCCTTCGGAGCGTCATTTACCTGGGGCAACTGATCTGTTTCCATTCCGCTGTGTTGGGCTCCATTTTGGGTGACTCTAACCGCCACAGATTCTTCAAAACCACCCTCCGTTCGAACTACTTTTTTCAAATTTTTCGTCACAGCATCGTATACAAATAGTTCACCGTCCACTGTGAGTTTATCACCCCTCAGGTATGCACGTCGATTCTCGTCTACTGTCTTTTCTAGAAACGGCTTCAGTGCTCGACGCACTTCTCGCTGGGTGAAAGAATAGTCTGGGCTGACGCCAATTTGTTCTCTTCGGATTATTTTCGCGTTCTTTAGCACGTGATTACGGAGGTCCATCGTTGCGAATTTTCTGACTACAGGACCTGTATGGAATACCAAATAGGACAAAATATTTCGAACGAGATCATAGGTAAAAATCAGGAGTAAATATCACAGTGAAATGCAAATAAAATAGATATTGATTGCAGATGGAAAGACATCAATGGTAAAATTTACTAGGAGAAATCATGGGGAAAATTCATTGGGAAAAATCAAGGGGAAAACTCACGCAATTACGACTAAATTTCACGAGGAGAATGAATAGTAAAATTCACGGGGAAATATCAAAGGGAAATTTCACGGTGCCGCAATATATATTACGCCGATAATCAATGGTAAAGTCCACTGGGAAATATCAAGGGTGAAATTCACTAGGAAATATCAATGGTAGAATTCACTAGGACAAATCATGGGGAAAATTCATTGGGAAAAATCAAGGGTAAAATTCACGCAATTTCGATGAAATTTCACGAGGAGAAATCAACAGTAAAATTCACGGGGAAATATCAAAGGGAAATTTCACGGTGCCGCTCCGCTAACTTAAAAAGAAAAATCAGTGGTAAAATTCAATGGGAAATATCACAGGTAAAATTCATGGGGAAATATGAAAGAGAAAATTCACCGTTCACTTGGAAACATCACAGGTAATGTTCACTGGAAAATATCAAAGGATTTTTCCCAATGAATTTTCCCCATGATTTGTCCTAGTGAATTTTACCATTGATATTTCCTAGTGAATTTCACCCTTGATATTTCCCAGTGAATTTTACCACTGATTATCGGCGTAATATATATTGCGGCACCGTGAAATTTCCCTTTGATATTTCCCCGTGAATTTTACTATTCATTCTCCTCATGAAATTAAGTCGAAATTGCGTGAATTTTCCCCTTGAATTTTCCCCATGATTTCTCCTAGTAAATTTTACCATTGATGTCTTCCATCTGCAATCAATATCTATTTTACCACTGATTTTTCTTTTTAGTTAGTGGAGCGGCACCGTGAAGTTTCCCTTTGATATTTCCCCATGAATTTTACTGTTGATTTCTCCTCGTGAAATTTCATCGAAATTGCGTGAATTTTACCTTTTGATTTTTCCCAATGAATTTTCCCCGTGATTTGTCCTAGTGAATTTTACCATTGATATTACCTAGTGAATTTCACCCTTGATATTTCCAAGTGAATTTTACCATTGATTATCGGCGTAATATATATTGCGGCCCCGTGAAACTATTTTATTTGCATTTTACTGTGATATTTACTCCTGATTTTTACCTATGATTTTCTCGTTCGGAATATTTTGTCCTATTTGGTATTCCATAAGGGGGCTGTAAGTGTTTTGGAGGACCTTTAGGGCCAGCGCTTACGTCTAGTGTGTTTTTGTGGTGTTTCAAATCATCTAGTGAGTGTCACTTGTGGAAAGAAAATTCAAATTTTTTGTGCAGTGATGCCGGATAGCTACTATTAGTGCAGGTACCTAGGCGAAAAAAAAAATTATTTAAAAAAAAAAAAGTGTGTGCGTGGTTTTTTATTTGTTGTTTTCGTGATTTTGGTGGTATAGTTAGAGTGTGCGGATTTTTAGGTCGGATTCATTGATCGAGATGGCCAGGAGTACCTTGAGGTTTGATTTTAGCAGTATGCCTGAACTAAAGATAAAAACACTCCGGGACGTGGAAGTTCACCGGTTTCTAAAAGGTCTGGGAATGAATGCGACGAACGTAAGGGCGATAGATGCGGATGATTTGTGGAAATTTGGTGTTGTTCAGGTAACACTGAAGAGCGCGGTTTTGGCTGATGAATTCGTTGAACGGCTTAAAAAGATGGAAATGAAGATCGGGCACGAAAACGGATGGTATCCAGTTTATGCTGAGAAAAGTGGGAAAAGACCGATTGTTGTGATGCTGAGAAAGATACCGGGAGAGGCATCCGCGGAAGATGTTAAAGAAGCACTGAAGCCTTACGGGCAAGTTCTGAATGTACGGCGAAAAGTCTATGACGGAGACGACTACATCGAAGTGTTTACTGGGCGTGCTACGGCGTTGATGTACATTGAAACGCCGATCCCGCCATCCGTCAAAATATCAGTGGAAGAAAAAGTGTTTGTCTATTACGATGGCCAACCAAAAGTGTGCTATATTTGCCACGACGCCAGTCATGACGCGTCTGCATGCCCGAGAAAAAAAACCCCAGGAAAAACTCGAGAGTACCGACTCCAAGCATTGGCGGATTACGCGTCAATGACGTGTGGGGAAAAAACACTGCTGGTCTGAACACCCCAGAAACCTCAAGAGGAATAGATGCACTTACTCCAACTCAGGCAGTAGATTTGGTACTGGGATCTCTTAGCCAAAGAGTCATAAGTGATGAGATATCAGCAGCAAGCCAGCAAGAGAAACCAGAAAATGATCCGCCCCAGGAAGGTAAAAGAAATGACACAAATGAAACAGTTCATGGGAAAAGCAAAGAGAAAACTGAAGCACGAAATTTTGGAAAAAGCGCTGTCACCTCAAAAATCCCAGGAATCAAGCAAATTAGGCAGCCAAAACACGGTGACCAAGAAAACAAAAACGCAACTCCTAAGAGACAACGTAGTGAGGGGTCACTAGAGTCGGAGGAGGTGTTATCACAAGAGAGAAAAACAACTTCGGCAGGAAGAAATAACGGAAAGAAAACCAAAAATTGACTGTCCAAGGTTGTCTAGAAAGTTAATGTAATGAGGATTGCAACACTTAATGTTAATGGTGTAAAACAGTTTAAACGACAAAAAATGCTGTTAGACTTCATACGTGAGCATCGGATTGATGTGTTGTGTGCTCAGGAAGTAGACATTAAAAACCTTAATCAGTTGGAATATAATGGATATGAATTCATACCTGGAGGCATGACGCCTGACACGGGTTTTATTGTACGAAAAGGGTTAAAAATTGAAAAGAAAAATTTAAGATTTGAAGAGCGAGGAGAGGTGAGCAGCATTAAATGGAATGGGTTGGTTATTGTGAACATCCACTTACCATCAGGAACCAACAACGTCAATCAACGAAAAGCAGTGTTGCAAAAAAAACTTCCGAAATATTTAACTAGTGAAAGTATGATACTTCTAGGTGATTTTAACTGTGTGGTTGAAGAAAAAGATATTTTTAGCGATAACAGAAAGAATATGAAGCGAAAAATTAGTGAAGAGCTAAAAGATATAATAAAAGTTTGGAATTTAAAGGACGTATGGACAGAAAAAAAAAAGTTAGTTTCTTTTACTCGAGTGGATAAAAGGGGTGGGTTTCGGATCGATCGAATTTATTGTACAGATGTAATGATGGAAAAAGTTGCGGATATAAAGAACACAATTGCGTCGTTCTCTGATCATACAGCACTAATAATGGACATGAAATTGGATGAAGACCACACAACCGGTCAAAGAAACAACCAGTGGGACCATAGATTCTGGAAAATGGATCCCAAGATTCTAAAGAAGGGTGAGGGAAAGATAATTTTGAAAGCTAAAATACAAGAGTACCTGTCGATGTATAAAGAAGGTATGCATTTAATAGACTTTTGGTTGAAGTTCAAGAAGAAAGTGGTGATTGATGTTATGACTCTAGAAAAGGAAGAGACAAAAAAATCGTGCTCTTTTAAACGGCACCTATACCGAACCCTGAGCGACCTAAAAGATGAATATGACCAGGGTTATGAAGTATGGACAGAATATAGTGAAGTTAAAAACCAGATAAGAAAAATCGAAGAAGAAGAATACTGTAAGTGGAAACTAAGGAACAGGCTGTCGGAGCTTGACGATTCAGTGCAAGTAAATTTGGCATCAAAAGTAAAAGCAAAGAGAAATAAGGATCAAAATTTGATCAGTAAACTGAAAGGGAAAAATGGAGAAGTGATACAAGGAGAAAAACTGATAAAAAAAAGAGTGGCGGAATTTTATGACGGAATTTATCAGAAAAAGGAAGATATTGGGGGTGAATTTTGGGGGGATTTTAGAGTAAAAAGATGTTTAACCGTTGATGAAAATGAAAGTTTGAAACAGGTGATAAATAAAGAAGAGGCATTCAAAGTGTTACAGTGTATGAAAAATGGAAGAGCTCCCGGAATAGATGGACTAGGTTATGAGTTCTATAAGGAGTTTTGGAGTGAAGTGGGCGATTTCTTAGTGAGAGTGATGAATGAGTACGTGACAAAAGGTTATCCGGAAGAGGAAGTAGCAGTTATTTCATTATTATATAAAGGAGGAGAAAAGTCGGACTTGCAAAACTGGAGGCCAATAGCGCTATTGTGTTGCGACTATAGAATATGCATGAAAATCTTAGCAAAGAGATTAGAAGGAACTCTTGAAGACATACTTGGAAACTACCAACACGGTGGAATGAAGGGCAGGAAAGCGCAACACATACTGAGCGTAATAAGGGACTTGATACAGAGAAGAGACGAAGATCTGCTTAGAAATCCAAATCTTTGGAAACTGGTGGCCCTGATAAGTTAAGGCGTATGATTCTGTTCTCCGGGAATTGTTGTGGATGTAAATGAAAAAGAAATTCGAGTTCTCTGCAGAGGTAGTGTGTATGTTTGCTAATATGTATAGGAAGCCAAGAGCAGTTGTTAAGGTTAATAGTTCATTAACAAGAAGTGTGAACATGGAAAAAGGCCTGAAGCAAGGTGACCCAATTGCCCCAGTTTTGTTTGAATTGTATGTAGACCCCCTGTTCAAGTATGTCGACGAAAGGATCACAGGCCTGTTCCTAGGCGATCAGATATATCTGAAGTCCATGGCCTTTTTAGATGACGGGACATTTATTGCTGGAGGAAAGGAAGACATAAAAAACGTCGGTGAAGCTCTAGAATGGTATGAGAAAAACTTTCACATAAAAATCCACCGGAAAAAGAGCAATATTTTACCGCTGGGAAACCGTCAAGATTATTCGGAGGTCCTTAGTGAGACTTGGATTCAAGAAGCAAGTAAAGCCAAAATACTCGGAGTGAATTTTGTAAGTGAGATGAAGGGAGAGATACACTGGGAAGAAACTGTCCGAAAGTTCGAGGGAGTGTTGAGTGGTCAAGAGGGTGGTGTTATCAGGACGATTTTTGAAAGAGTTGATTTTGTAAATATATATTGCATGCCGGTTTTGTTCTATGCTGGGCCGGTTTTCACACTAGAGGAGAAGCATGCAAAGAGAGTTGAAAGAAGTGTTTGGCGTTTCGTATGGAAAGGGAAGTTGGAAAAATTAAGCATGAAGATGTTGTACGTACCCAGAACACAAGGAGGATTGGGAGTGATAGATTTCAGATGTGTCTGTGAGTCATTGTATGTAAGAAATGTGTGTGAGTTAGTGACCAGGAAAGAGTGCACTACAGTGCTGCTACGAGGATGGGTATTACCTGTAATAAATGAAGATGATGATAAACGAATAAAGGAAAAACTTAAAAAGATACCAAAGGAAATCCAAAAAGCCGCGTCGACACTGCGGGACCTGAAGAATTCGGGAATTTTCAAGGATGATATTGATAATAAGGAAAGGAAAAAATTGGTGGATTCATTTTTAAAAGGTAAAAGTGAGACCGAGATTGATTTCCAAGCAAAACGGAATGAACCATTTGTGAGTTATGAAAAAGCATTTGAAAACTGGAATTCGTTAAAAAGCCGCCCCCAAGAAAAAGAAACCATGTTTATGTTAATTCACGGAATTTTACCGTCCAGAAACCGCGTAAGCCGTTTCTTGAGTAGCGAAAGTCCGCTGTGTCAGCTCTGCAAGATTGAGGTAGTTGACGGTATGAAGCATGAGTTCCTGGAGTGTAAGTTTAATGGTGAAATTTTTAAAAATATTTTTGAAGTTTCTAAGAGGGAGGATGTAAAAATTGAAAGTTTAGAAGAAAAGAAAATGGCTCTGAAGCTGTGTTTTGAAACTGGTGCTGCAAAAGGAAAAGAACAGGCTATGGTCTTCTTGATGACTGCAGTTTGTGTCCACGTGCGGAAAATGAGGAAAAAAGGTAAAAGTATAAATGTCCCGAGGTTCTACAGTTGGATCCACAGTATGGTTGAAATGAATTCGCAGAGTGAGTTATGGAATAGATCCGTGGATGTGGGATGGTTGAATGATGCGTTAAAAATCCGATGATGGAAGTGTGGGTGACCGGTAGGTTTTAAAAAATTTTACAAAATAAAAACTTAAATTTTTGTTTGTTTTTGTTTTGGGCCGTCAAAGTTTCAACCTGACGTTTCTTTTAAGGATCTGAAGTGATATTTAGAATCTCCTTGCTAGTTTTTTGTTGTTGTAAAGGAAGGAGATTTTAAATCGGGAGTGTGGTTGTTGGTTTTTGGTTGTTTTTTTTATAGGTGAGTGAAGGAATAAGTTTTAAGGTTTTTGTTGGTTTTTCATCAAAGTAATTTTTTGCCACTGTAAGAGAGATTCTCTAAGGACGGTAGAGCATCTTGAAACAGGTAGTGCGTGAGTTAAAATTTTAGTTTTTTTGTTGGTAGTTATTCCTTATCGAACCTATAAAATTTGACTGCTTGATTCGAAGTGAAAAATAGTATATGTTTTGGAGGTTTGCCAGGTTTTAAAAATATGATTGGATTAATGGTAAAGAAGAAAAGATTTTTAATGGTTGTAAAATATGGTAAGAAAAACTTTTTATTGTTAAAAAATAAAAAAGGGTAGATTTAGACTTTATGGAGGAAGTGTTTTTTTGAAAGAGGGAGTGAGTTTATTTGAGAATATTTAATAGAAAAATGAAAAGTTTGAAAAGAGAAGTTAAGTTTTGAGTTGATAAAGTATAAAAAGATAATAGGTTTAAGACGAAAGTGTAAGTGACGTAAAAGTAGGGTAAATTTTGTATTAACGTCACTGAGTTGGAGGTGGAGACGTAGCCACTTGGTTTAGTTCGATCTAAAGCAAGGAAAATGAAAAAGAAGCTACGCGGGAAAAAAAAAATTTATATTTAAATTAAATAAAAAAAAAAAAAAAAAAACCCTTGCCAAGAAGGGGCGAAATATAGCTCTAATAAAATTCAGCTGACTTACCCGTTCTGAACTATCAAACATGATTCGCAGTCAGCTTGGGCTTAAGGAATATTGATGGTGGTGACAAAATTCCGGGCAGAAATTCCAGTCCGGGAACACCCGACCCTGATCATCTGTTCGCAACATGAATAGTGCGAACACACCATCTTAATTTGTCGGCCGAGTTTCATCACTTTCATCACAGAGTTGGAAACATTTCAACTTTTCCATATGGAAGTGATGATGGTGACAAAAATCCGGGCAAGAATTCCAGGCCGGGAACACTCGACCCTGATCGTGCGTCCAAAACTTAAAGCTGGGGTGTAACTAAGAGCGTGTTCCCCCCTTCTAACAATAGTAACTATTAGTTACTAGTTTCGTTCCAGCCTTACGAAAAGTTACTACGCTGACTGTTCCAACCTTCTCGGAATAGAAACTAATTGCTTACCATGCTCGGGAGCGTAGTAAGTGTGGTAACTACGCATCTCTGTAACGTGATTGGTCGGATTCGCCCGTGGCGTGATTTTTCTGCTGGGAAATAGACAATCGTTGCCGTTGACGGCAAAAAGGCAGAATTCGTGAGGTCTTGCGTAGTAACTAGGGTAGGTAGGGTGGAACACGCTCTAAGGGGGAGGACTACCGTCTCCCTAGTCCCCGAAGGCTCAGGGAGCCACTATCTATGTTGGCTCCACAAACCGCGTAAACTAAGTGCCAAATAGCGATCGTAGCCTACTGTCTGTCGGTCCATCCCTCGTCCAGCTTTTAATTTGCTAGCTCACCTCAGACACTTCCGACCAATCTAACACGGTGAAACTTGATTATCCTTCTTACCAGAAGCAGGGACCCATAAATTTCCTGTAATGACTTGCCATTCAGGGGGCTTGTCATTTCCTATGCTTCTATGTTGCTATGTTGCCCGAGCCTCACCTAGTTTCCAAAAAATCCGCTTGGGTCGAATCGGCGTTCTTGCTCAGATAGACAAAGTTTTTGGGACTATTCAGCATGCCACCAGGTACCTAAGCTAGGAAAAAAGATCCAGGATACTCTTTCATTACAGAGAAATATTCCTAGTTCAGCACAACAGCTGCGAAAAATTTTGTCTATCTGGATAGTCGGGTATTTTATCCCCGTGGGTATTTCTCGAACTATCTGACGCTCGGTCAAGAGCGCATCAGAAATCTCTTATTGACAAGCCCCCTGAATGGCGAGTCATTACAGGAAATTTATGGTTCCCTGCCAGAAGTGACATTTCAGTGAAGGCTGTCTAGACGCTGGCAATCGCTCCAAATTCCATCCAAATCATCTCGATTGTTAGACTTTCCGGGCCTCCCCTTTCGCCCCCCATCGAAGTCAGATGCGATTCGGGGACAAATAAAGGTCGCATCTTGAGCATTTGCTTTTAACATCCAGCAGATTTAACTCGAGCGGAATTACTGCTGGAAAAAAAATCGAGTACCCCACTCCCCCTACCGAGGCTGGATCCGGCCCAGACCTAAAAATTACACATCACATCCGATGATGTTTTATCATCCAACCAAGTTTCATCCCGATCCCTCCATTTGGTCCTCCTGCGTGTTCCAAAAATTTCTTGAGTCACAACTCGAACTCCCCCTATTGTTGTCGGATGCGGTTTGGATTCCGAGTCTCCCTCCCCCACCTCCACACACGGATGATCGGATCCAGGGATATTTCGGTTCACTCAGCATTTAGTCGGGTTCTTAGTACGCCTGTCCAGTTTCATCGTCATAGCTTACGTAGTGCTCGATCTAGAGACGGTGAGATACATGGGCCGACATTATGATCTTAGGAGGGTTTTCGCGAGCTGGAAAGCAAAGTCGGAATCACTTTCCAGTGGTTTTCGCGCAACTTTGGAAAGTTCCTGAACTTTCCAACCCAGTTTTCGCGCTTTGGAAACCGAAGCAGCTTTCCCGGAAAGTGATTCCACGAGGTTAGCGGAAAGCTCCGCGGAAAGTTGAATGTTTCAGCGGGAATTTCAAAAGTGTGGAAAAAAAACAGTGCAAGTGTCACGAATAAAAAAAAAATGGCAATCGTAATTAAGGTGACTTCGATGGGATAAATGAGAATAAAAAAACCGTTAAGTGAACCATATTTAGTCGAAAAGCTTGTAAATCAACATTTTCTCGGCGAGATCAGCTTTCCATGCGTTTTCTCGATCAGTCCAGCGGGAAAGTGGAAAGTGATTCCAGGAATCGCTTTCCCTCAGTTTTCGCGATGCGCTTCGCTCGCCGGAAAGTGATTCCGAGATCTCGCAAAAACCCTCCTTTTATACGTCCTTCATAAAATCCGATGACGAATTGCCGCCAGACGCGCTAGAGGAACAATAACAATCACACGTGAGATCGAGGGATAAGTTATCTGACGGGTGAACAAGTGAGAGTGCAGCTGTAAGTATTTGTAGGGGAAAAGTTATAAGAATTTGTAGGAAGATTGAGAAAAGCGAAAAACATAAGGCGTATTCTGGCAGTCCCCGCGTTTTTGTTTGTCCCGGAGTCTCACTTCCCGTATTCTCGCGAGTCCTCACGGACGGGGAATGCTCCGATTATCATCACCATTATCAAAAAGGACTCCCTTTCAGATTCGGAGGGAATCAGTCTTTGCTGGTGTTGGTGTAATGTAAATCAAAATGAATGAAGTGGATCCAGACTTATTTCGTCAACTGTTTATTTTTTTTCCAAGGTTCAAGGTTTTAATTACACTTCTGTAGAAAATTATAATAAATATAGGGTCAAGCCGGAGACACTAGGTCGATTGACAAAAACCCCGTATAATCTAAAGATAACTACGAACTAATTCCAAAAATAAATGTTAATAATTCCATGACTCACCACTAGACGGGAACCCGCTACACAAACCCAGCGACACTCAGCAAGATCAACCCGAAAACACACACAAAAAAAAAAGCAATGCGCAAGCGAGGGTAACCGATGGCCGTCAACTTATCAGGACCCCACCCAAAAATTTATAACCGACAAAATAAAAATTTACTTTAATTTTTTGAATTTATAGTTGATTCTTGAATTTATTTATAAGTATAGAATGAAGTTGCTTTTTTATATTTGGAAGAGATATGCTGCAATCGATATGTGGTAGATAATGATGCCATGAACCCATGATAGAAAAATTTATTTACGAGAACCGCGATCTCTCGGTGGTTGATGTGCTGCATTTTCCTTTTATGACGAGTTTCATAAGCATGGTCAGGTTGCTCAGGGAAAAAATTATTCGAACGAAAGTACGAAGGTAGTTCCGACCGGTCATATTTTACCTTAAATAAAAAATAATGAAGAGTGAATAATTCTGAAAGAGGCAAAATATTAGTTAACAAATAAAAAAAAGGCGTATTCTCGTCGTTCCCCGAGGACTCCACTTGAGGAGTCCCCGCGTTTTTGTTTGTCCCGGGGGCTCATTCCCCGTATTCTCGCGAGTCCCTACGGACGGGGAATGCTCCGTTTATCATCACCATCATCAAAAAGGACTATCTTTTTTCAATTTTTGCTGGTGTTGGTGCAATGTAAAATTAATTAAAAACAATCAGTACAAACAAAACCAAAAATAAAGTAGATCCAGACTAATTTCTCAACTGCATATTTTTTTGTTCGAACAACATCCATTTTGGAAGCATTCCCCGTGTTCTCGCTGTTTTCTGTACGCGGAGTCCGCGTGGAGTGACTCCCTCTATTCTCGCCGTTCCTTTAGATTCCCCGAGGAGTCCTCGAGGAACGGCGATAATACGCCTAAAATCCATTTTGGAAGCATTCCCGGTGTTCTCGCTTTTCCTGTACGCGGAGTCCGCGTGGAGTGACTCCCTCTATTCTTGCCTTTCCCTTCGATTCCCCGAGGAGTCCTCGGGGAACGGCGAGAATGCGCCTATAGCGGTGCGCCACCTCCGACTAAAGTCCTCTGTGCCTAATTAAAACTCGGCCCGGCTTTTGGGACTCACCCCCTGAACATGGACGGTCTGAGAAGGTAATCCTTTGGCACAGTTTTGGCTAAAATCAGCTTTCCCAAAAGGTATGGTGGGGAGCGTGTTTTCGTCAGGTGAGATGACACCTCTCTCTGGATCTACTGTACTCTCTCTTGTGTTGGAGACTGAGGCGAGGGATAGGTGGCGGTGAGAGAGGGATTCGCAACTGCCGGGGAAGCCTGTAAAAGAGTTGGAAAGCATACAAGTAAGCGTTTATGCTTTGGACATTGAATTTACTGCTAGTGGATTTCTAGAGTCTTACATTTAATACATTTCCATGACCTTTTGTCGTTGATCCGGGTTATGACTGGTTGGAAGAGATGCGCTGCAAGAGCCCTGTCACGGTGTCACCCTTCCGTTTTTTTTTTTTTTACGAAAAACACCTTTTGGTCAGGAATTCTGATACTTTCATCAGTCAGGCCTGGCAACGCTGCATAGCTCGTGGAAGAAAACGGATAGAATCAATAGCCTAGAGCAAAGCAATGGGAAACTGAGTTTGAATTCATAGGTCCAGGCTCTGTTTATCTAGGCTTAGGCCTCTTCCTGCCTTGTCAGCCAAGCCTCTTGTAAGTTTCTGGTGTTTTGGGGTTGGATATCTTCCAGTGGATATAGAAACAGCACAAAAAGGAAACAACAAAAATAAGGATCTCTCCTGTAGGCTAGTGGCTGTAGTCTAGCCTAAAGGCTGTATACAGACAAAGATGTTGTGTATGGGGGAGGAAAGGCAGAGGGGATGCCCTCCAATGTTGTTGGCAAATTGGCAAAACATAACCAAATTGGCACATCTTGTGGTGATTTTTCATAAAATCAGTCTGAAATCAGTTGATTTTTTTCTTTAAAACAGTCAATTTTTTCTGAAAACAGTCAGTTTTTCTGAAAATCAGTCAATTTTTCCATCAAAGATCAAGACAGCAGGGGCACCATTTAGAAGGGGGATGGGCACCAGGATGAGGATGGGCACCCTCTAGATTTGACAATCTCTCTACTGGTGATATTTTTTTGCCCTAGCATAGCCTAGCCCTAGGTAGATTGCAAAATATAAAATGTACTACTTTTGCTCACATATTGATAGCCTGCATCAGCCTGCATATAGCCTAGTTGTATTTATTTTTAGTGTTTGTGATGAACCTGTAATTGGGGTCAAGAATTGATCTTAGGCTCTCCTCTGGCTACTGCAAAACAGTAGTTTTTCCTTGAGACAGTTGGTAACACCACAGCCAGTCCGTAAATTCCTTGCTGGCATGTCCCTTCCCCCACATTTTGGCTAGTAACGCCTCTGGCTGTACAGTACTGGACTGTTGCATGAAGGCACCACCCTAAACTGGATTTTCCAGTTCATGGCAGTCTTTGGCTCACCCGCTTTCCCAGGATGTCAACTTTACCATCAATAGAAAGGCCTGAATTCGAGGATCACATACAACTACCTACTTTTAAGTTTGAGATCCAAAGCCTCGTGCAATTTAACAAAATTTGAACCTAATCCTTGGTATATAAAGGCGCCACCCATTTTCATCCGGTGCGTGGATACTCCATGCATTTGGTCTCGTCGACGCCAAGTATGGAGCTCACGGCGAAGAAGGCCAATTTGTGCTAGAGAGTAGAGACACAGTCATCTATCTGCAACAGGCAGCATAAACATGAATAATAGAATTAAGCGAGGGGTTGCCCACTCTCAAAATTGGTGTACACCAGGTGGCGGTTGGCGTGCATGGGTGGCGCACGTGGCGGAAAATAGCTATTTTTTTAGCAAGAGGCGGGATGGTGGCGCACATGGCGGAAAATAGCTATTTTTGAGCAAGAGGCAGGCGGGTGGCGCGCGTGGCGGAAGGGCGGCGCGCGATGGGGAAAATTGCACTTTTTGAGCAAGAGGCCGGTTGGTGGTGCGTGTAGCGAATGAGTGGCAAAAGAGTGAAACGCGTGGCGGATGAGTGGTGTGCATGGCGGAAGGGTGGCGCGCGTGGTGGAAGGGTGACGCACGTGGCGGAAGAGTGGCGTGCGTTGCGGAAGAGTGGCGGATGAGTGGCGCACATGGCGGATGGTGGCACATGGTGTACATCAAGTGGGCAACCCCTCGATTTACACACTGCATAAAATCTGAGCGTATTTGAAATCCGAGCGTCTTCTATGCACGTGTTTGGGCTTGAAAGATCTCTAGCAGTACGGACGTATTTTAGAAATCGGTCTGGTTTGTTTTTAAATACATCCGTATTGCTAGAAATCTTTTCAAGCTCAGATATGTGCGTAAAATACGCTCAAATTTCAGAATACACTCGGATTTTACGCAGTGTGTAATTGGGCTATAAGTCAGCACCGGTGGGATGATTTGTATTTCCCGGTGGCGCCAAAAGCTTTTGTAAAATACAGATGGCGTGGTCGTGAGCTCCAGGGGGGCGGGGACAGAGACTGATGATAACTCAATTATTGATTGGCAGATTTTTTTTTTATTGACAGAAAAAATATTACAGAGATTTTCTTATTTTTTTAAGTCACTGAAAGTCGCAATCCTTCTATGCGATCGCCAACTGTCCTCGACGGACGTCACATCCTCAAATTGTTTAGAGTAGTCTTTCTTCGGTAATGCACTTCGTAGAGCCACCTCTGCGCGCTCCATAAGGCCATGAGAAAACTTTCAGTTGCATGAATGGTAGAAGAAGGAGCTGAAAAGTTGTTCACTGCAGTTGCAATTAGGCTGGAATATAATAATTCAGGTAAATGAGCAGTAATATGGCAGGGGAATGAGCTATTTAAGCTATTTACCACAGGGTGGTGGCGCCGTAAGACGGGTGGGGATTTGCAACATTCCTGTAGAGGTATGTTTATGTGAACAGTTACTTTAATGTGGACAGTGCAGTTTTGGACTAAATGATAGAATGAAGATCCAAAATACCTATTCAGGTGTTTTCAGATGACCTTAATTTCCTATTCTGGCTAACTGGTACTTAGCTTTAGACACAGCAAGTGCATGAAATGGCAAAGTGCAATGTCAACAAATGTTCACATAAGCATACCTCTACTGTATGTGGCTGCTGTCTGTTAGCAAGGCAGTGGCATTCTTCTTAAATGCAGTAGAGGTAGGCTATGCTATGTATTCGAACAGTGAATGGCTCCCCACTAACAAATACCAATACTATACCTTGCCAAAAACATTATAATTTCTATCCAATTTCCGCATGTGTGAATTAATTTTCTAATATTTGATATTGATTTCTCCTGATTCTTCTTCTAGGTTTTCTAACATTGGTATAATGACACTTACTTAACAGTTTAAATTTAAAAAAATGATGCTCAGGATCTTAAAATCTTAAATTCACCCAAAATTGAAATTCAGAGCAACCTAAGATACTAGTATGAACCCTGTTGTAATGCTCCTACAGTGGGAGATGCTTATTATTATTTTCAGTTAATTCTTGCTACTGGATTTAGGTACATCCCAGCAATTGCATAACTAGCCCTTTTTCGGGGGGGGGGGGGGGGGGGGGAGCAGTCCAGATTTTAGTAACATGATTTTACAATTAACTGATAAAAAGACGGCACACATTCCATGCCAACACATCTTACAACCATTGTAATAATAAATTGTAATGTATCAGTTGAGATGGTTTTCTAAGGGAAGTTTATTAATTTTGCCATTCAGTCCTTGGCACACAATGGTTACCACATGGAACCAAGAACATACTATGCAGTCAGTAGTCTTGCAAACTAGAACATTAGTGACGGGATACAAACTTATCAGCATTTTGGGATCCCAAAATGTTATTGATGGGGCGTACGACTTCGTATAGTTTGTCTGTCCCCTGCTACCATGTTTGTTACCATGATAACTCTCAAAGGGGCTAAGGTATTTTGCTGAAACTTGGTATGAGGATGCGCTGGATCAAAGTACAGGTGAAGGCAACGGGGAACCCGATTTTGTGGAAACTTGATGTTGGATAGAAGTAGCTGCTCTGAGTTTGCTGCTTCTTTGTCCTAACCGAATCCGACAACTACGACTAGAAGGTCACGGAAATTTTGTGATACGCCTCAAAGACCAAACGGGTTCGTGGGCCCTAGAAAATGCTCGGATTCGAATGAAATTTGCCTAAGCTATCTATTAATCCACATCCAAAACAGTGTCGCACAGAGATGTCGTAAATGATGTAATACGCGTAGGGGCCGAACGAATGGAGTGACTGGGATGAAACTTGAAAGATACAAAATTCATGGGACCTAGACATGAAGTTTGAGGCCCGAACCGGATCTGAAGTCCCTGGGGTGAAGGTGGAGTGTGGGGGGGGGGGGGGGGGGGGGTCGGGGACCGGACCGGTTTTCGGAAAAGCTTCAGTTCGGGTGATACTTGATGGGTGGTAGGCGCAGATGCCAAATGTGTGCCATTTATGCATCCGAACCTCTTCTTGTAAAGGTGGCAGTGGTGGTAGGGGGATTACATGTGGGTCCTGGACATTTTCTGAAAAGCTTAAGAACCAAACGGGTTGAGCGATTGAGATGAAAACAGACGATACTGCGGTCGTGTGATCCAGGTGTGTTATTCAGATATCTTGGCCTGATCCAACCTCAGTGGGCACAGTTGGCGAGGGTATCACTGATGGGAGTTTGAAAGTCAAAAGTCACCGTATAAAGTGGACCCTTTCCCAGATTGATTGTACCACGTCTACAGGAGAGATCTACAGTGTAGAATTTGCTCTGTATGTGTGTATGATGGTTTGTCTTAAGTGTGAACTTCAAACATTGGTACTTTTACAAGTATCAACAGTATCCCATTTCAGATCCGACTATATGTCAGCCCACTCCTCATAAACAGATTTGCAACTGTATTGCAGTTACTGTTTTTTTCGGTGAGTGCATTCCATATGGGTATTGCTCTGGTATAGAAGAACTTGTCTTGTCTTGTTGGGTGTGAATCCGCTCAGCTTTCGCCCCAAACGCTTTGCAAACGCCAAAGAACTGGTGGCCAATTCTTGTTGAAACATGTTTTTTTTATTCTTTCTACTGTCTCCATGCATTTTGGTGGCTGGGTTTGGCAAGAAGACTGAAGAAGACTGGCTAGATTGAAGAAACAATGAGGTTTTATGATCGATATTAAAATTCTAATATAAGGCATTAACAACTGAACACCGAGGAAAACACAAAAAAAGACAATTTTAATACAAGAAATCTGTCAAGTAGCAAACAGGTTAGTTTTCTTGTGGATTTACCCAGGCGTTTTGTATAGAGTATCCAAAAATCGAGGGTTTGAAGTACAGTAGACTGTTTCAGTATCTTTGCTATGTTTAGGTCAGGATAACAACAGTACTAAATATTGTGATGTCAAGTGTAATGGGCCAAGATTGGTGAGCATCCTTTGGTCTGATTCAGAGGCAGATGGGTCCAGGGGAAGTTTGGAATGATTCAGGAGTAAACAGACTTCTGGGTTCGTCCCTCGTTCTGATTCAGAGGCTGGTCACACACTCTTTTCCTCTCAAATGAGTAGCAACTAAGAGGGAAGTAAACAGCACGAAGTCAAAGCTCTGCTCAGTTTTGTCTGCATATCCATAGTCGGTGTATGGGACCAAATACAGAGGTTCTACTTGGCTTATTTGTTCTTGGTGATGCCTAGTGACTTACCCAATTATACATTCAAATCGACCTCCTTCCCCCATATTAGCTCTGGCATAAAATCCTAATCATAAATTCCTTTTGCAGGTGTGGCAAATGAATGGGTGACCTGCAGGCAACAGTTGAATTTTGTTTGGAATTGGGAAAGTTCTATAATGTGGACCTTTTTCAGAGGGGGTGAGACTTTAATTTTTTTATGGCGTTGGATTTTCTTATGGGAGGCAGTGCCGTAGTTACCCTTACACCAGTTAGGCTGGTGCTGGGGGGCCAGACCAAGGGAGAGGCCAGACGGCCGGTGTAAATTGTTGAGAAATGAGGCTATGGTTGCTAGCATCTTGCCTTGTTCATTACGCTCCAGGTGTGACCTGCTACGTTATACCGTCGCCGTCTACGTCACCAGAATTATGCTCAGATGTGACCATAGCGTGGCTCGACCAAGAATCACGTTTGCTAATGTGGTGGCGTTTTTAACGTTTTTGACTAATTAAAAGAGGCCAAAAATCCATGGAGGGCCTAGGGTTCACCAAAAGTAAAAGATGGCACTGATGGGAGGAGATTATAGGAGTTTTTGGCTTTAGGAAAAATTGTCGGCAAAACTTAATACTTAGAAGAGGGAACAAACTGCTCCATCCCATTTAAGTATGGACAAGAATTTGTTGTGTAATCCCAGCCAAGTAGAGTATGTAGATGGTGCTTCAAAGTCGTCGATTCTAAGTAAGTAAGTAAGACAGAAACTTGCTAGCTAATAGCTAATTTGATTGTCTTTAAAAAAATTTCATCCTTTAAACACTCACGAGTTACATAAAAACTAAATACTACAAATATTAAAACTATTTAGGCAAGCCATAATGGCCTTCCACTCACAATCTTATGATATAAAAAAGTGTTTGTGCTCAGTGCTGTGGTAGCGTGTATAGTGGCGACAATGTAAGGGGGGGGGGGGGAGGGTTAAAGTGACGGTACGTCACTTAGTCCAGTGCCATTCGTCGTCCTGTATAGATATCATTCATTCTGTTATTAGTTGGAGTCAACAAAGTAACTTCCGAAGAGACGGGTTATCAGTTACGTAGGTCACGCCCTCACACTAACTGACTCGAGTTCCGGAAGAACTGGCTTGCTAACTGGGGAATCCGGTCTTTTATCCGGTACTGTCCTAGCTTACAGTGCACCAACCAATAGGATTCTTTTTCAAAGCCTCGTGGAAAGCGTGGGCGTTGGAACTAGTCGGAAAATAGAGAGAGTTGAAGATAGAGCTTGTTTTTGATCAAAATATTTGGTTTATCCTAAATGTATCCTCATAATCTCTTGATCTTCTTCCTCCCATATCTCTTTTTGTGGTTTCTGCTTGATGATGGTGAAACAGAGAAGGTACTATGCACATTATACTTTGCGTGAATGGAAAAGTGTGCTCTTAACAGTGGACTGCTGAATTAGCTTCTACTAATTTATGGAAAGGGACTTTAGTCCAATTGCTAGGTCGAAACTAGGTTTGATGATTCAGTTCTTTAAAGCACAACTCTTACTAGAAATGATCTTTTTCCTATAAAATGGATTAGAAAAATGGTTTTCGAAACTACCATTACTTTCCACCTGAAACTAGCGATTCTCTTGTTAGCGCTTGTCGATTATATCCAGCCTTCCTGCTCTCCGACGCGGCGGCTGGGCGCAAAAGATTTGAAAACTGCACGTGCCTTGGTTAAAAAGTGGGAAAACTAAGCAAGTAAAAGAAGTAATAAACAGAAGATTATCACATCCTCATGTGTGAAAGTGTTGTCAGCGAACAATGAAGATTCCGGCAAACTTTTTGTTGGGTGACGTGAAAACTCGGCAAGGCCGAAAATGCGGTAAAAATTAACAGTTACGAAACGAAACAATGGAGAAAGCTGGGGATTTCAGAAGCTTATAATTCTATATGGGAGCGAAGTATATTATAAAAGGCAGAATAAGCAAGAGGGACCGAAAAAGCGCTAAAAATTCGTAGTTACGAAACGAAACAATGCAGAAAGCTGGGGATTTCAGAAGCTTATAATTCCATATGGGAGCTAAGTATATTATAAAAGGCAGAATAAGCAAGAGGGGTCCTTTAAAAGCTCAGTAGCCTGCATGTAAGAGGAAACGACCCACTCAATCCCATTTATTTATGGACTTGAGTTTATTATGTGTAATCCTGGCCATAATATAGGATAGAGTAGAGTAGAATTTAATTTAAAAATGACTTTCACAGCAATGATGCCAAATTTGCATTTTTCGTCAACGTATTATAAACGAAAACGTTGTCAATGGGCATTTACAGCAAATTTGCAGATGTCAATATATATATATATATAATTTATGCACAACCAAATTATATAAATCCAGATGGAACAAAACATATTCAGTTTTATTCGTGAGAATTAAAAAGTGTCACGAAAGATGGAACGAAGCTTTTCCTGTATCTTTCGTGAGTGGAAACTACTGGTGTTAATTTGGGGACTTTTTGGGATTTTTCCCGGGGGGGTCTACTTCTGGGAGGATCCTGAATGGGTGGGAAGAGATCACGGAACCTTGGGTCAGAAAACGCTTGTGTTCCGTAACCATAGCAAAGTGTTTGTCTCCTTTCCTCAAGCGTAGTGAGCCCGAACTTTTTGAGAAGATACAAATAAGGGAGCTTTCCTTCCCGCCCATTAATGCGCAAAGCCCTATTTTGGATACATTCTATCCGGTCTGAAAGATCTTTAGTAAGACCAAAATGCCATACCGGACAAGCATACTCGAGAACTGGGCGTATAAACGAAGTATAAAAGTGGAGCAAATCTGAAGGGGGGGATGAAAATTTAACCATGTGTTTTAGGAGGGATAGCGAGGGGAAAGATTGTTTAGTCATAGTTTTTACATGGGAGTCCCATTTAAGGTCGTTAGAAAGGGTAACACCCAACAGCTTTACCACCGAAAGAGTTACTTCTGGGGGAATGGGTTGGGAGAGAAAGCTGATGGTCATAATATTTGACTTGTCAGTGTTGACGGTCATCATTGATTCTGCGGCTTCCTCTGTGATGTTTCCGAGGATCTCCATTGCTGAACTTTTTTCGTCTTTTTTCGTAGGATGTAGAATACATGATATGATATGATATGATTTATTACTCTAAAAGCCGGGGGGCCATGGCGATATAAAGAGAAACATACCATATAATTAGAACGATCACTTAAAACTACCAATAATTTTCTCTGTGAGTCATAGACAACTTGAGGAATCTACCCACCTTCCTTACGGTGATAAAACATTCATTCTTCAACATTTGCTCCATCCATTCCTGATCACACTCGTTTACTCCAAATATTTCTCTCCTTAAATCATTCAGTTCCCTATATTCACACATAATGTGTCGCACACACTCATTCATATCTCCACACATCGGGCAGAAGTAAGGACCAATCCTCCCAACCGGCCTACCCGTGAGGTAAGATATCAGCACGCGTACTAATTATTAATTTCAGTTCCTGTCTATCTAAACCCGCTTTAAAATAAACACATTCACCCCATGTCTCTTTCGCCTCTGTATAAAACCTGAGAGATTTCGAACCCTCTCCGTCAACCTGGTTAAGCTAGCCGATTCTACTTTTCGCGTAACATTTATTTAAGCTACGTCCCCACTATCAGGGGGTTGTGATGCCCTTTTCTTAGCAAGCCAAAATAGCTTTCCATTTTGTGATTTGTCGGCAATCTTCTTCACTCTTGAAACTTTCGGGGCTTCTATGACGACAAAATGACATCGAGGACATCAGAATTTATCTATTTCTGAAACATTTGGGATTTGAAATTTTCTTGGCGGTTTCGTCGTTCCACGATCTAGCTGGAAAATGAAAGCAGTCCAGGAAACGGATTCCAAAACTTTCGCAATAGGCGTTGTTTACAGGAAAGTAATTCTGGAATTTCGCGTAAACCATTCTATGGTCTCAAGTCCGAAGCTTCAAACCTAATAGCTTATTTTTATGGCACTTGAGCTTACTCAAGTGCCATATAGCGATCGTAATGTCTGTCTGTCTGTCGGTCTGTCCGCATTTTGCTAGTTTGGGCACTTCCACCTAGGACGATAAAAACTTGGCACGCATATCAGGGACCCAACCGGATTAGCTTGGAAATAATCACTTCCCCGATCCGACCATCAATGGGGGTGTGGCAAGATGGGGAATCCGGAAATTAGTAACATTCATAAGTTTGGAAAAAAAAAATAAGACGTGCATTTAACTTGACAGGTATCAAGAACAAGTGTCTTCGATGTTCATTGTCAAATTCGGATCGGATCCGATAACTGGGGGCGGGGGCTGGAGGGGGACACCCGAAATCTCTTGAAACGCTTTTTCTAGTTTTTGCCAAACCCCTACCCCTTTCTTCACACTAGTATAACTCTGCGCGTGGATGAGTCTTTATTTCTTCACACTAGTATAGCTCTGCTCGTGGATGAGTCATTCTTTGCTTAAATTCGTTCGGATAGAGCTAGAGCAATCAAAGGTCGAAGGGGTTGGTATAATATGCTGTTGAACCTTAGTAGGGGTTGATATAGATTAAGGACTTCCACACAAGCTAGGACGATGAAACTTCGCAGGCATATCAGGGACCCGACCAGATTAACTTACAAATAATCACTTCCCCAATCCGACTTTCCCCGGATCCGGGAGTCCGGAAACTAGGTAGGAACAACGGTAGCAAAAGGGAAGCAGGCAAAAAGAGCGATGCCCAAATGTGGTATCGATCCGCGAACCTTTGTGTCGAAGGTCCAGTGTTCTACCACTGCACTGCACTACGACTTGATATGTTTATAAGCGAATGCGGGAAGACATACGGTTTAAAGATTAAAATCAGACTAAGTGGTCTTACCCTATGCTAAATGCTAACCAAAGCAAAATGACTAGAGCTATTTTGCTCTGATGCTAACTAAACTTAAACTAAACAAATTTCGTGAAACACTTCCACATAAGCTAGGACAATGAAACTTGGCAGGCATATCAGGGAACCGACCAGATTAACTTGGAAATAATCACTTTCCAGATCCGATCATAGTGGGGGGTGTGGAGGGATTGGAAATCCGGAAACTATTAACATGCATAACTTCGGAGAGGGAAATCGGACATGCGTGAAACTTGTGTCATGAACAAGGGTTTACGATATTCAGTTTCAAATCTGGACCAGATTCGATACCTGTGGGGGGGGGGGGGCTGGAGGGGGGCACCGAAAACTTTCTGAAACGCTTTTACATAAGCTAGGACAATAAAACTTGGAAGGCATATGAGGGAACCGACCAGGTTAACTTGGAAATAATCACTTCCCCGATCCAGCCATCGCGGGGGGAGTGGAGGGATGGAGAATCCGGGAACTAGGATCATACATAACTTTGGAACGGGTAATCGGACATGCATGAAACTTGACAAGTGTGAAGAACAAGTGTCTCATATTTTCAATTTCAAATCTGGACCGAATCCGATAACTGAGGGTGGGGGTAGAGGGGGGACCGGAAATCTTTTGAAACGCTTAGGGTCGAGGGATCGGTATGGAACTTGAAGGGAAAACGAGCATTAACCCTAGATACTTTATTGACAAAATAGGACCGGATCGTGTCGCAGGGGAGGGTGTCGGAGGGGTTTCTTGGATTTCCTCGGTGATCACGAGTTAGGATACTTCCAGATGTATTATGGCCATGAAATTTGGCAGACATATTAGGTACTCTCCTAGGTCGACTTGAAAATAGTTCATTCCCCGATACGGTGATGTTGGGGGGAGTGGAAGGATGGGGAATCCAGCATCAAGTGACATGCATAAATTTAGAACGGGTGATCGGACGTGAATGAAACTTGACAAGTGTCAAGAACAAGTGTCTCAGATGATCAATTTCAAGTTCGGAATTAATCCAATAACTGGGGGGGGGGAGGGGGAGCTGGAGGGGGTGCAAGAAATCTCGCGAAACGCTGAGAGTGGAGAGATCGGGATGGGACTTGGAGGAAAGAACAGGCATAAGCCGTAGAGACAATACGAGACAATACTGACTAAACAGGACCGGATCTTGTCACAGTTGGGGGAGCTTGAGAGGGTTTTCCACAATTCTGGTCATCACGAGCTGGGGTACTGGGGTACTGGGGTACTTCCAAATGTGCTATGACCATGAAACTTGGCAGGCGTGTTTGGGACCCTCCCCCGATCCGATCATCGTTGTGGGAGAAACAGTTATCAGTGAGTGGAATAACCATTTCAGATTTAGTAGATCAAGCCGATTTTCTCATGAAATGAAAATCGGGAGAGAGATGCAGCCTTGACAAGTGCAAACCGTATCTGACAAACATGTTATCTGTTCTTACAAGTGCCATATGAGCTTTTAGCTCTTGTTTCCATTAAAATCCATACATCAACTAGAGTTTCATATGATGGCGGGACAGCGGTGGGAGAGTGACTTTTGGCCAAAATCAGAAAGTAAATTGGGAGTAAAATTTATCGTCACAATAAAACATGAAATGGTCACTTTTTGTCGGAATCGCCTTTGCAAAAATGACCCATCTTTATTTTACTTTCATGAAAAAAACTTCTCTGCTCGGAATCCCTGCTGCAATTGTTGATATTATCATATTCTTTAGGATATACCAAGTTCGAGCCTCCATCAGGACTCCAACAAAAGTATCCTCTAGATGTGACGTCACCCTAAAAACGCGCCCGATCACCACTCAAGTCACCAGCAAAAGGGCAAGTTCTGTCAACTCCATCTTGTATCCATCAGTAGTCTCAGCTGGTTATTTGATCTCAAAAACATTTCAAATACTCTACAAGTCCGAGGATATCATCTTGAATGATATAGCTAATTTTCGCCTGAACATTTTAGTGGACAGCGGTAAGGTAGGTTGCTGTTTCTTACCTTTTTGTAAGGATCCAGTGCTGAGAGGAGAGGACTGTGACCTGATTAAAAATTCTCTGACTGTGTAGTTGTATGTTAGTTGTATTAAAAAGTTGCATGTATTGATATGTAATTGTATGAAGTATTTTTATTTAACATGCCTCCGACTGGGTTAATCTTAAAGGACCTGTCTTACCTATAATACTAACGCAACCTACTTCCATAATCACTCCATATATTTCTACACCCAGAGACCCCAATTTCGTACGGTACATTATACCCCTCTAACAAAACCACGCTGATTTTCTCACTTGCCGTGTTTTGCTACCTTCGATGTATATCATGCTGTCGACGGTTGTCTGCGAGAAGTTTTTCCATCAGGAAAAACCGGTTATGTTAATTTTTTCCCTCTTTTCGTTGTATGTCAACGGGTCTCGGAAAAGGCTTAAAACAGCCAAAACCGGGAGTTATTTGTTGAAAGTACAGCATAGTTCTAAAGTATTCATATATTTTAAAAGACTGTAAGTTGAAGAGTAAATAGTGCGAGGGGTCCTTTAAGTAGTGGTATCCGATAGCATCCAATCTTGCTGTAGTAGCATCCAGTTTGCTAGTAGGAGCAAGCAGTGGCAACAGTTACTACTGCATGCTACTTTTTCGTACAACTCGATAAGACTAATTCTCAAGAATGTTTCATTGGGGAAGGCTTTGCCAGGTGCTTGTCCAAGTTCGTGCGAAATTTGTGAAAAGTCAGTACCGATCAGTGTGATAAAGGAAAATATGCACGATAAGTAGGCTAAATATGATATTTGTGATGTGATAATTAATAAAAAAAAGAATTCTGGCCTTGGCAATACATCAAAATACACCAGACCAAAAAAAGCGCCAAATACTACCACCTCAGTAATCTTTGACGTATTCTGTTGATTATTCTGTTGTTTTGACTGACTTTATTGTTTTAATATCATGTATCTTGACTTAAACAAAACGCCATTTGGCCCCAAGCCACGACTTTTGTTGATGCTTTGAAATAAATTGACTTGAATTGAACGATGTTTCATATCCACACGGATATACCAACCACAACTTTGTATAGGTGCAAAGATCTTATTGTCTAGAATCCCCATAAACCAACCCTCGACTGTGGGACATAGGTAGATGTGTGCTACACAGCCTACCCGTTCGAGAAAAGTTATTTCCATTTATTTATGACTCAGTATCCCTTGAACCCAAGCTGACCTTGAAACATATATTCAAAAAATGTATACGTCGGATACGTCAGCTACGATGCTTCGTCAGCAATATTTCGGCCCTTCTTGGCAAGGGTCCTCGTCAGGCTGTCAATCTTCAGGGTCAACGTCGGGAAATGAAAAAAACCTGTACTAAATAACTGAAGCTTCTGCCCCAATCGTGCAGCAAAAACAGCGGCCGTGTCAAAAATTTAATCTCAGGACTAGTTTTTTCCCTACAGTGGTATTTGAAAGTAATTTGCCCGAATAAGATATTTATAATTTGTAGAAGCTTCAGTTATTTATCACAGGTTTGTTTCCTTCCCCGACGCTGACCCTGAAGATTGACAGCCTGACGAGGACTCTTGCCAAGAAGGGACGAAATATCGCTGATCAAGCATCTTAGCTGACGTATCCGTTGTATACATTATTTGAATATATTTATAATTCAATCTCTATAAGGCTAAAATACTATTATTAATTGGGTAAATTGAAGACCCACGAGTGAGGGGGCCAATTAAGCCAAAGCATCGTAGCTGACGTATCCGTTTTATGCATTATTTGAAAATATGTTTCCAAAGTCAGCTTGGGCTCAAGGAGTATTTAATGTGTATCCTCTACTGAAACCCCGTTTATATTTGATGGTGCAAAACGGATAAGTCAGCTACATTCTTATTAGAGCTATATTTCGGCCCTTCTTGGCAAGGGTCCTCTTGAGGTTCAAACCGCTCAAGCTGGAAAATGAAGGAATATCTAACCCCGATTATTTCATAAATGTTATCAGAGGGCAAGTTTAGTGGTAACCGTGAAATCGGGAAGAATAGTGTAGGCGAAAAAGCGTAAACGACAGTTAGCTGGTCTTTCGAAAAAGAGATTTTTTGATTGTTTTAGATGTTTATAAACAAAAATGCATAAACCTTTACAAAATATTAAAGCCCTTCTTTTTACTTTCATTCCATACATATTTTTAACTTTTTGTTCACCTTTTACTCTTAGAGCCTAGTGCTGTTTATTAGGGAATATTTGACGGTGCAAAACGGATACGTCAGCTACATTTTATTAGAGCTATATTTCGGCCCTTCTTGGCAAGGGTCCCCTTCAGTCTCAAGCCGCTTAACCTGGAAAATGAACTTGTCGCAGTCAGCTTGGGCTGAAGGAATAGCTATAAGGGCACTTTGTAGGTAGTAAGAAGCTGTTGGTTTTTTTTTTTAGGTCGAAGAAAGCATTGTGAAGGCCGACTTTAGTCTCGTAATTGAACTGTGGTTTACGGATCAGGGTTACGACGTTCACGACCCCCAGGCAATCTGTTGTGTGTCCCAGAGAACCCTTCAGATTAGCTACTGCCCGAGCAAAGGCCTCTACTACCATCTACCGGTCTTATTTGATAGTTTCCACCTTGGTGCCGTGACGTTGTCCATATACGGAGCTTTGACGTCCGTCCACCAGCCACACTTTAAGTAAGTGCTTGCTACTTTTGCATTGTTTTACATTATTTTGATATTGAACGAAAAGTGACAAGCATAAAAGCATAAATTAAATCAGGTAGGTAGGTTTTATTTTTAACCAAAACATTGAAAATAAAATAAAATAACATGACTAATATCCTATTGCAGCAAAAACCTAAGGACTAATTCTGCAATGTATCAGTACTACTTGTTTGTAATAAATAAATAACGAAACACAACAACTTACAATTATCCACCTAGCCTATGACTTAAATAACCCGATGAAAAATTTATCTCAAAATAGTACTATGAAGTAGTACGAAAAAGTTGCATGCAGTACTAACGGTGCTACTACATGCTTCTACTTCAAGGCTACCGTGTTACTGCATACTACTCTATGCTGCTATAGCAAAACTGGATGCTTCTATGGCAAGACAGGATGCTACTGGGTACTACTACATAAGATTGGACCAGTCCAAGGCACATTAAATGATAGTATTCTTTGCCATTACATAGTATTACATGCAACGTTTTCCTACTACTACCATACTACTACGCAGGCTACAAATTTTCCATCGGGAACAGACAATTAAACGTGAACACTATACACAACAAGAATCCTTAATAATTATTCCTTACCAGTTTCAGCCCCTACCCGAACAACTGTGAAAAAATAGAAGATAAATTAAATCAAATAAACAAATTCAAAATGAATTAACAAAAATGAGCCGCCGACTGCAAACTGCCTAACGAATTGGGCTAGCTGGGTCTCCTGCCCTCAAATTATATTATATTATGTATATGTTATAATATAATATATACAAATGATATTTTGTTGATTTAATAGCAAGACAAATGACTGTCTTTTACAGTCTTGACATTTCTTTAGTTGCGTTTTGTAGGTACAATGGTATCTGTTACCGCGGTAACTGGATCTGCAATTAGTCGTTTTTGCAGTTACCGGGTTTTCTAATTATATGGATGCTCTGCAAAAACGACAATTGCCGGATTTTCACTTTTAGAAATCATCCAAAAAGAAATATTGATATCCACTGATATCTAAGGTGACAGAACTTCTTCCTCACCAATTGGACATAAAACTAGACTCTTCTGTTAGCGATGATAAAAGTGAGATTAATTTTCAGATACCACGATCAGTTACCACGGTCGGACCGTGGTATCTGATACCTTGCAAGATACCACGGCAACTGCAAAAACGCCTTTTGAGCGTCGTATCAGATACCACGCTAACTGCGAAAACGACTTTAGACCGTGGTATCAGATACCATGGTATCTGCAAAAACGCAAATTTTGTTTCGATTTAAAAAGAAATGGCTGAACGCTCTAATTTCGAAGTAAACACTATTTTTGTTTGTCAATTAGTTTGATTATTTCAATCAATCAGTTAATCATATTTGATTTCAAATAGCTTAAGGCTAGAAGCAGTCAGAGATGGGCGAATCTGATCATTAAAGGATTCGAATCCGAATCCAGGGCTAGGTACGAATCAGAGTCCACCAGTTCATGCTGAGGATTCGAAATCGGAGTTGAATCCGACCTTTACAAAAATCAAATCATGTACATAGGTTATGGTTTAAAAATCAGAGGTGACAAAAAGCACTGATATCTAAGGTAATCGGATAACGTGATAAATTGCTGAGGATGGTTGGTGGTGGAGACCAAAAAATTGGATTGCCTAAGCCCACTGTGTGGAAATCGGGAAAATGGTAAACGGAAGGATGTAGTCTAGAAGTTTGAGCGGATTCGTAAGATTAAGGGTTTGGAATCCGAATCCGGCCTGACAAGCTGAAGATTCGAACCCGTCCAAAAGCACGAATCCTGGATTTTAATCCGGATTCGGATTCGCCATCTCTGGAAGCAGTCAATAAAATATTTACGAAATACATAAATTAACTAATACACTTTACAAGATATGACCTAAATTAAATACTGGAATGAAACTGTGTAAAACTTGAGTTGACGAATTGGCAGAATACGGCAAAATTGAATTTTTGCCGGGCGCTAAGCGTGTAAGTCAGCTGAGATTTACAAAAACAAAACAAAACAAAATGACTTCTAATTGTAAATATTTTGAGATATTGTCGACCTAGGCTAATTGTATATATTGTCATTTTATAATTGTAGATATATAGTTACCGATTAGTTTAATATTTCATGAAATGATGACTTTTTATTTATAGTTATTTGTAGAAGTTTATTTATATTTATATGTATCGTTTAAATGAAACCGCCATAAGTCATATGATAAATCAAAAACGGTTATTATTTTTGTTGACATCCTATGCTATTCGTTGTAAAAGAATATTTGGAGAATATAATGAATTTGAATTCTAGCAGCATTTCGGCCCTTCTTGGCAAGAATCCTCTTCTGGCTCAGGCTAGAAAAATGAGGATGCGACGAAATAAGTAACGTCGTCATTCGCAGTCAGCCTGGGATTAATGAATACCAAGTTTGATTATTGTTAATAGTTGCGTGTTTGCAGATACCATGGTATCTGATACCACGGTCTAAAGTCGTTTTTGCCGTTATCGTGATGTCTGGTACCACGGTCAGAATGCGTTTTTGCAGTTATCGTGGTATCTGGCCAGTTATCGTGGCATCTGTTATTCAGATACCACGGTCGGACCGTGGTAACTGATCGTGGTATCTGGAAATTAATCTCACTTTTATCATCACTAACACAAATTGGTGGGAAAGAAGTTTGGCACTTAGTGATGTGACTGAATATCAGTTTCTTTTGGGATGACTTCGAAAAGCGTAGTTTCGGCAATTGTCGTTTTTGCATAACACGGTAACTGCAAAAACGACTAATTGCAGATCCAGTTACCGTGGTAACAGATACTATGGTATCTGCAAAAACGCAACTAACATTTTGATTAACCCTTGAATGTTGCGTTGTCCCAGACGGAGTAGGCTTCATTAGATGAAAAAAAAACGAATAAAAACAACAACAGTTCACAAACAATATTTTATTCTCACGGTAGCATGAATGACCGAATATTTTTCTTCTCGTCCAATACCCTGTGTACAATATTCAGTATGACCAAGTCCGAAACACGCCGGTGATCCTAGGGGAGAGCAGGAGACGTCACCCAAACACACCCTCAACATTGACTCAAATCCTATGTAGACCAATCAACAACGTTTGTGGTAGTGACGTTTTTGGCTCTCGGAGCGAAGAGTTAGTCGTATTGCGTCAGTACGTTGTCGAAACAGTTTCGTAGCAGTAAAACAAAGCTAAGAATTGCAACAGGAAATTATGGAATTGCGATTAAAAAAAAAAAAAAAATTATTGTTTTTATTTTGTATTATTGTGCATTCTTCTCAGTTCTTGATCTACACTTCCTTTATGAGCGCCATGAATTTGACATGGTCCTCGTAAAAAAAAAAGTAAGCAAGTATATAGTATAGCAACACAATTCAAAACGTTTTTTTTTTTGGCTGCGTAGGAAAGGAATTTTAAGCGTTGTTCAAAGCTGGTAAGCTAGAGTTCTTAGTTGATTGTTCGTTTTTTTTTATAACTTACTCCGTTACTTTCGGGATAGAACAAAAAACAAAGATGGAATTGATGTAAAGTAGAAATTTGCTTCTTTAGACGTTAGTTAAGATGGTTGGTTCTGTTCTCAGTTACTTGCTGCGATAAAATTCAGATGATGGGTGCGTTAGTTTCTTTCCAAAACCACTCCCTCCTTTCTGATTAGTACCGACAGTCTTTGCTAAATTCCTCCTTTTTCTACTCCTTTGGTACAAAATTAGATACCTTATGTCGCGTTCCAACCAGATATATCGTTAAAGCACAACTCTTACTAGAAATGATCTTTTCCCTATCAGAAAAAACGTTTTCAAAAACACCATTACTTTCCCCCTGAAACTAGCGATTATCTTTTTAGCGCTTGTCGAACATATCCAGCCTTCCTGCTCTACGACGCGCCGGCTGGGCGCAAAAGATTTGAAAACTGAACATACCTTGGTTAAAAAGCGGGAAAACTAAGTAAATAAAAGAAGTAATAAACAGAAGATTATCTTTTTATTCAAACAATGTTTACAACGGGTACGTCAGCTACGATTCTTTATCAGCGATATTTCGGCCCTTTTTGGCAAGGGTCCTCGTCAGGCTGTCAATCTTCTGGTTCAACTTCGGGGAAGGAAACAAACCTGTAATAAATAACTGAAGCTTCTACCGACTATAAATATCTTATTAAAGTAAGTTATCTTCAAATACTACTATAATGAAAAAACTAGTCCTGTGATTTTATTTTTGACACGGACGCTGTTTTTGCTGGACGATTGGGGCGATGACAGGAAAGGTTTTTTTCTGCATTTTGGTCGACTTAGGTTTTTTTATTAATAAGGGACAGAAAACCCAAATATTATTTTATTAATAACCTCGTTCTACGTTTCTATTATCGAGTACTCGTCTGATGAAGATTATCACATCCTTATGTGTGAAAGAGTTGTCAGCGGACAATGAAGATTCCGGCAAACTTTTCGTTGGATGACGGGAAAACTCGGCAAGGCCGAAAAAGCGCTAAAAATTCGTAGTTACGAAACGAAACAATGGAGAAAGATAGGGGTTATAATTCCACATGTGAGCTAAGTATATTATAAAAGGCAGAATAAGCAAGAGGGGTCCTTTAAGATTCTCCGCAGCAAGTTAAAAACCCACAACCTCCCATCATCGGTTCCACGCGCATACCGACCTGTTCCATCTTTTCTTAGCCAATTTTGGTGTTTTTAGTGTCTTGATCCATTTTGTTTTTCTTTTTTTGGACTCAGCTTTTATATCTTTTAGCGGGTTTTACAAACAGATAAAATAGTGATTCATAAGATGATCTATGTAGGTACATATCTCTGCTAGCAGCGTTCCTTATTGCTACTGGAATACACTGTAAAAAGTTTTTCTGTATGAAGATTAAAGTTAACTTCAGTATTTGCTACTCGGATACTCTTATCTCTACGCAGATAAGGTTAATACCAAATAGAGGTAAGATGAATCGGAGTAGCAAATTTTAATACTGCAGTTATTACGGAGTACGGAGTAATAATACGGAGGGGCTTTTTACAGTGTAGTCACTGGTGGTCTCTGTTGTTCTATAAGGTGTTTTTGGATTCACTGGTTACAGTCCCCTGTTCTAACCCGTTTTTTACTCACCAGTGTTTGGTTTTGCCCCGTTCGGAAAAGTATTCATATTCCTTGGCCCCAGACCTCAGACAAGACTTAAAGCACAATGGGCACTAACTATGCTTTAATTTCTATAAGATGCTTCACACATATACATTTCTGACATCAACTAGATAGCGCTTCAAAAATAAGCAATTTTCTTGTTATCGCTTGTCATTGACTTTACGGCGTGTCGGCGGAGACGACTTCAGAGCATGGTACTGGAAGGCGCGGAAATTCAAAAACTCTCGGCCATGTACGAAAATCAATCTTTTTGTAGAGCTGAGTGAGGAGAGTGCCATAGCTGCTGAAGTAAACCGTCTCTGTAGCTGGCAGATTGCTCTGGTTTTATCCGATGAAACTTTCTGTCGTTTTTGGTACCGAAGAAAAGTTTCGTTTTCTGGATGTAAAGTTACAACACTGCCAAAAATGTACAAATATAACCGACCTACCTGCAGCTGATTCCAGAGCTCACAAGGAATTCTCAGGTAACACCGTTAATTTGAATATTTTCCAACAATACAAATAATCTGGAGTATATAATAACAACGAATAGATAAGAAACAAGAGCTGTAACCTCAAATGGCACTTGCACGGGTTAAGATATTTTGATTGATCAAAAGTAAGTTTCGACTTTGCGGTTGAGATGCGCAGTCTAAGGGAGCTAGAACTTCATTCGTAAGCAAAACCCTTGAGGCAAAAATGATAATGGGCTGATGGGCATCATGAAAATGCATATATTGCTTAAAAGCATTTTTTTTACTTTGCGGTCAAGATTGGTGCTTTAAGGAATAATCGAATGTGGGAAGTAACAATTTCTAAGCAAATTTTTTTGAGTCTCTAATATTCCAGCGAAGTTTCATCGTCCGAGCACATCTGGAAGTACCTTAACTCGCGATCACCGGAATCCCAGACCCCCCCCCCCCCTCCAACTCCACCCATAATACCCGGAGCCAATCCGGTTCTGTAAATGATTAATCCAGAGCATCTGTTTGTTATTCCCACGAAGTTTGATCACGATCACACCAGTCTAAGCGGGTCAAGTATTCCCCCCCCCCCCCAATAGTTGTCGGATTCGGTCCGGAAATGAAAAAAGATCACCAGAGAGAAATGTGCTCTGTTCAATTATTAAATTTCACTCGGGTCCGATCACCCGTTCCAAAGTTACGCATGACTCAATATTCTGGATTCCCCTCCCTCAACTCCCCCCAAGATTATCATATCGAGGATTTTTTTTTTATTCCAAGTCAGTTTGACCGAGTCCCTGATATCCTTTCAAGTTTTGTCGTGAAAATCCCCAAAACCGGAATTCCGGGAAACCCCCTCCCCCCCCCCTCAAGTGTCCGGATCCAGTCAAATTGTGTAAAAGATTTACATGGAGCAGATGTTTGTTCTTCCCAGCAAGTTACACTCCGATCCCTCCATTCTAACCGTTTCTCGAGATTTCCGGTCCCCCCGGCCCCCCCCAACTCCCCCACGGTGACCGTATCAAATCCGATTTAGTAAATGAGTTATCTATAGCGTCTGTTTGTTCTTCCCACAAAGTTCCATCCCGATCTCTCTATTCTTAGAAGGTCACGTATTCCCCCCCCCCTCAATAGTTGCCGGATCCGGTCCTGATATGAAAAAGATCACCAGAGAAATGCCCTCTGTTCAATTCTTAAATTTCACTCGAATCCGATCACCCGTTCCAAAGTTACGCATGACTGAATATTCCGGATTCCCCTCCCTCCACTCCCCCCACCATTATCAGATCGACAATTATTTTTTTTTGAAGTCAGTTTGATCGGGTCCCTGATATGCCTGCCAAGTTTCATCGTGAAAATCCCCAAAACCACCATCACCGGAATTCCGGGACCCCCTCCCCCCTAAGTATCCGGATCCAGTACAATTGTCTAAACGATTTATCTAGAGCAGATGCTTGTTCTTCCCAGCAAGTTTCACTCCGATCCCTCCATTCTAATCGTTTCTTGAAATTTCCGGTCTCCCCCCCCCAACTCCCCCATGGCTACCGAATCCGGTCAAGATTTTGAACGGGACATCACAGATATATAATCTATTCAGATATTAAGTTTCATTACAATCCGATCACCCGTTCGAAAGTTACACACTTCTCAATTTCCCGGAATCCCCTGCCCTCCACTCCCCCCAAAATGGTCGGATCGGAAAACTGATTATTTCTAAGTTTGTTTGGTCGGGTCTCTGATATGACTGCCAAGTTTCATGGTCCTAGCGCATCTGGAAGTACCCTAACTCGAAAAAGTGTGACAAAATGCCCTTAATTTTCAAGTTTCCAGCGCCCTCCACTCCCCCGCATATGGTCGGATCGGGAAACTGATTATTTCCAGGTTAGTTTGGTCGGGTCCCTGATATGCCTGCCAAGTTTCATTGTCCTAGCACATCTGGAAGTACCCTAACTCGAAAAAGTGTGACAAAAAACTCGGGACCGACAGACAGACCGACAGACGGAATTGTGATCGGTATATGGCACTTGAGCCAGAGGCTGCAAGTGCCATAAAAAGAAACTCCGCTTATATTTGCCAAAGCTAGTAAATCGGAGTATGGCAGTCAGCAAAAAACGGCGTAACGATGTATTAGCGAAAATAGGTTGCCGAGAAATCTGCTGATTTCTGATGTAACATTGTATTTTAGGGGATGGTAATGTGGCATCATGACTGTTCGATCTGCCCATTGAACTTTAAATAGGAGCGTACCGAACGTGGTACAGTTCGCCGAGTCCAGCCCAGTCCGGAAATTTGTTAAAAGTAAAGGTTTTGCTTCAAGTTGACTAGAGGTTCGATACAGGAGTAAGGATACATGCTGAATCCGAATATTCAAATTATTTTTTCTCCGGACAAGCATTTCGCCTGGAATCCGGCCGAAACCGGAAAAAATTGTGAATTTAAAAGCTCCATCTAGAGTTGGTTAGAGGTCCGATGTAGCGGTAAAGAGACATCCTGCATCCGTGCATCAAAATTAATTTTCTCGCCGAACAAATAGTTCGCCCGGAATCCTGCCAAAACCAGAAAATTTGCTAAAAATAACAGTTTGTCTGAAGTTGAGCCGAATTTGGCCATACTTTTTCGAGAAAACACTATTTTTCTTTTATATTTTTGTGCATACGGCTGATTAGGGATAAATAGTAAAATGTTTATGAATCTGACGAAAATCAGACCTCTTAAAGCCCCGATTGTCTGGGTCAGAAAGGCAGGAAACATCTAAGGAGTTTAAGGAGTCTGGACTCGAAAACCTACAAGACCCAATTGTCTGGATCAAAGATAAAATTTTTGGGATCCCATCAAAACCTTTGGTCTTGTTTGGTTATGTGACTACGTGATCTTTTCTCCTTTTTCTTGTGTGTATTTGTTGTTGCTGTGGCCAGTTGGCTTTTGCATTAAAATATAATATCATATCGTTGATTATTGGGACTTAGGTAGTCTTTTGTAGTGCCCCGAAGAACACCAAGACTTGGAATGGGTCCAAAACACTGCCGGCTTCGCGATTTGTCGACTCTACGATGGAGTCAGTCCTCTTCGGATCCATTGTAAGTCCTTATTTCATTTTTAGATACCCACACATAAAGTCTAAAGACCTAATCCAAACACTCAGTTTACCTTCTCTTAAGGATCGCATGCCACGGGTTGTTTGAATTTGAACTCGACTGTTTTGGCTCGAGAAAAAACCCACACACAACGTCTTCTTTTCTAGATGGCGGAATTTTCCAGGATTGATCAGCAAAGAATTAAAAGACTTAACTGATAATTTTGTATGTCTTCAAAGGTACCACACTGGTCTTGGTTTTATAATTTATTTGTATTTGTAATAAACAGGTGGAGCATTAGATGGAAATTATTATTTTGACCCTTGGCTCCCTACGTGCCATAACAGCTGCCCGGGATAATCGGCTGAGATTTGGTCCAGAAAGAGTTATTTCAAACCTAGGAAATTTGGTGTTTTTTTTTAATTTGCTCATTGTTTTACGGTGTTTTAGTGGTTTGGGACATTCATAGTGACAGTAAGAATGGTTAGCACTGTGTGTGTGGTAGAAAGACCATTTTTTGTGGCCCGCTTTAACTAATGTAGGCCTACCTACGACAACAGAAAAAAGCAAGAGCTACGAGCTCATATGGCACTTGATACGAGTAGATTGTGCAAGTAGATCACAAAATATCACACTATCACAAAATGTCCCCTTCTATCCCCTAGGTTCAGACCTAGAAAGAGGTTATCTAGTTTCACTCGAGTCTGAGCATTTCTGGCATCGCCTCGGATGATGTAGAGCAGATGGATTTTCTACCTTCCTATGCCTAGTCACTCTTTTTTAGCCACAACCGAGCCACGGCGTGTGTGGGATTACCTTAAATTGCACTTGCGAGCAATAAGGGTGTTGTATCCCGATGAGTAGCTTGCAGTTGATGCTGGTGGCTATTTCCTGGTTACTTGTTCTGGGGCGCACCAGTCCTCCACGGCTGCGCGCGCCAGTCCTCGTCGAGCCGCCTTTGAATCCTTCAGGAGTTTCGCTGATAATATTTGATACAGAACGGCTGTTCCACGGAGGACCTTCTTCTTTTCTTTTATGAATGAAGGGCTTATTTAAAAAACAACAGAATCTTCAATGCCCAGAGGCGAATCTGTCAGGGACCAATTACCCTCAAAAAAAAATAAGAGCAACAAAAACTCTGACAAAATTGAAGAAAAAAAGGAAAGAAAGAAAGAAAGGAACTTGACTTGCCCGGTCTGGGACGCCAAAAAAAAAAAAAATTTCAACCAGAATCACTACTAACCATCCACAAGAAACAAGACCAAAGGTGTCGATGGGATCCCAAAAATCTAATATTTGATTCAGGCAATCGGGTCTTGTCTTCGCCAGATCCAGTCTTCGCCAGGCTAATCATCAACGAAAACCAAGTTCAGATATACCTATAAGCCATATCTATTCCTGCTTTACTTCTGCCAAGTTTCCGGTTTCGCCCGAATTCCGACGAACTACTAGTCCAGCAAAAAAAGAAAATTCAGAAACAAATCCAGCGTATCTCCTTATCCCTATAAAGAACATCTAATCAACTTTGAATAAAAGTTTGACTCCAAAAAAAAATCCGGTTACAACCGGATTCCGGACTAATTGTATGTATGTCCGGGTAAAAAATGATTGTCATATACAGACTCAGCCTCTCTTCTTACCCCTTAACCTGTCATCTAATCGAACTTTTGCTTTTAACAAATTTTCCGGTTTCGGCTGGATTCCGGGCGAACTAGTTGTCCGGCGAGAAAATTGTTTTCACCATCGTGTTCAGCATGTCTTCTCACCCCTCAATCGACCATTGAATCAACTTCAAATAAAACTTTTACTTTTAACCAACTTTCCAGTTAACAAATTTTCCGGTTTTGGCCGGATTCCGGGCGAACTACTTGTCCGGCGAAAAAATGGTTTACACTATCGTGCTCAGCATGCCTTCTTACCCCATAATCGACTATCACATTAGCTGTTTAAAAATATTTTGTTTGTCCCTTAATTGGAACCCCCTCCCACCCCTAAATGTAGAGCTACATAGCCCATCTACGAACTTGACCTTGACCCAATGAATCCTCACACCAAGTAATCATCAAGATATCTCATTCCCTTCGAGAGTTATCGTGCTCACAGACAGACGGATATTTTTGCGATGTCATAGGTCCTCCACTTACGTTTTGGGATCCCAAAAACAAACAAAAAAACACAACTTAATGGCTGAGAATAACACATCAAATTCGTATACAGAAAAACAATGAACCTTTAAAATGCTACGGAAATCCAGTAAAACACTACATGACCTTAACTCACTCGGTAAGCCTTCCCATACTAAAGGCGCCACATGTCTAAGGCTAAATCTTGACCTACTAGTCACTACAACCGGCCTACGGATAAGCTGCGAACTACGAGTTCCGTGTTCATGAAAAGATGACGCACGGGAAAAACACTCGGAACTGCTTCCGGGAGTGGCCCCTGGCGGAAAATCGTACTTGATAACTTTACTCAAGGGACTTGTACCGTGACCAATAAGAAACAGTTTTTTCGAATAAAATTCAGAAGTCTAGGGCGGGGTCACTGTTCCTATGGCCGGCATCTACCGGACTATTGTAGTGGTTTGCCAACTCAGTTCACGAGCCCCTCGGTTTGCCTTGTAAGCAGAGGGTCCTGGGTTCAGATCCCGGCTTAGTAGCATTTTTGTCTTTCAGTTCACTACTTATAAAATCGTACTTGCTTATATATGCATGCTGTATTTTTCAGAGTAACATCAAATGCAGCGGCTCTCAGTCCTCCTTCGCCATGCGCTTTGCGCATGCGCGGCAGATTCACCGAAACGTCTGCCTGTTGCTGCTGTCGGCTGCTGACGCCCTGCGTTTCCAGATGCGGCAGCTTGCGCCACTGTTGCCACCGAAGCAGAGGCCTTCCATTCCGCCCTGCGACGCCCCCCATCTGCGGCTGACTAAAATGTGTGACGAAGCAGAGGTAAGTATTTAACTCTTCCTAGCTGAATACAGTCATGCATTACGTTTTAAGAGTTGCGTTTTTGATCCGATAGTTGCGTTTTTGATGCGAATTCTCCTCGCAATTCCCCTGTTTCACGTTTTTGGACTATTCAGATGAAGCGAATTCTCCTTTTCTCGCGTCTTTGTCAGAATCGAGAACGGGGAAAGCCTAGCGATTCTGAGAATCGAGAAGTTCCTCCGATTCTCCGATAGTGAATTCTCTATTCTCCTCTCTCCGTTCTCCTCCTTGATTGGTCAAAAAAGTGCGGATGTTTAATATGCATAAACAGGTATACCGGGTTGCAGACCGAGCTGCCATATTGGTGTTTTTTTCAAAAGCGAGAATGGAGAAGCAGAGGAGCAAAAACGGTAATTTGTACGAGAAGCGAGAATTCAGAAGCGAGAACGGAGATCTGAGAGCTCAGATCAAACACGCAACTAGTGATGATGACGATTTTATTTATAACCCGTCAGAGTAAGCGCAAAGAAAGAATAGGAAAGAAAAAGAAAGGAAAACACTAGAGAGAATTAACTTACGGAATAAACAAAATCTCTAATGCATAACGTCTGAAAAACATGACAGTTAACATCGTAAGCGTTATCTGTTGGAATTGCGCATCCTTGAGTTATCTGTTATGAAACTTCTGACATTGTATAGTTTTGGATCCAGACCGCGAAAAATTTTCTACTCTCTGTTGATCTGTATTTTGAGCTCCATTTTAGGCGTCCATGGGAGTTTTTTTTTGTGAATGATACGATATTTAATCACAAACAAATGTTTTCAGACCATGGTTAATGCACAAAAATAAACGCCAAACAAAAAATAAATGCGCAAAGACTACCAAGACTATGTACAAAGAATACTGTAAAATCGTTAAAGACCTAATCCAAACATTCTGTTTACCTTCTCTCCTTGATCGCATGCCAGGGGTTTGTTTAGATGTAAACCCGATTGCCGAGTTGCTGTTTTGGCTCGAGAAAAAACCCACGCACAACGTCTTCTTTTCTAGAGGGCGGAATTTTCCAGGACTGATTAGCAAAGAATTATAAGACCTAACTGATAATTTGTGTATTTCTTCAGAGGTACCACACTGGTCTTGGTTTTATAATTTATTTGTATTTGTAATAAAAAGTTGGAGCATTAGATGGAAACTATTGTTTTTACCCTTGGATCCCTACGTGCCATAACAGCTGTCCGTGATAATCGGCTGTGATTTAGTCCAGACAGAGTTATTTTAAACCTAAGAAATTTGGTGGCTTTTTTTTAATTTGCTCACTGTTTTACGGTGTTTTTAGTGGTTTTGAACATTCGTAGTGACAGAAGGGATGGATAGCATTGTGTCTGTGGTAGAAAGACCATTTTGTGTGGCCCGCTTTAACTATGTGCCATACCCACAAGGATGTACCTAGAACAATTCTTTACAGTTACAAAAGTCGCAGTATTTTAAATCCCCATAAACTAATTCTCGTCCGCTTTATCAACTCCAAAAATCTCTTTTCTTAGCCCTCCCAACTCCCCACAATCAGCACAAAAAGAAATCAAATCTTCATCTTTCACTCCCCACATCGGGCAAAAATATGAAGGGCTGCTGAGCGCGATGCCATCCACGCGAAGATGGCACTGACTGGTGCCATCTCTAGGACAACGTGTTGAAACAGGAATATGTTATCATCCAGTTGAACAGGGTAGCGTTCCAGTGAAGTTATTACAAGTTACGATGATAAGAGGAGGGGCGAGAGCCGTATTGTCGGGGTTACCACGCTCTCTGGAACGAAAATAATAACAACGCGGACATACGTCATCACTCTTACGGGAGTTCCTGCAGAACCGATAGTTATTATCACTTATGATGCTCGCGACCATCATAAGTAAATTGTAAGGATCGTAACAGTTATGGAACGAAAATAATAAGTGGGAGGAGCCAATTTACTTATTACGGCGCGCTCTGGAACGGCAATAATAACAAGAATAGTAACGATCGTAACTAATAATAAGTTGCTGGAACGCTACCCAGGACTCGAGGAAAGGGTCTAAACTAAGCTGTATCGTAATTCCATACAAGCGTGACGTCACACCCTTTTGATCTATTTTACCTTAGAAAACGAAAAATTGTAGTTTGAAAACAAAAAATTGTAGTTTATTCTTATCGTTGAATATATATTTTAATATATATACAGAGCCGGTCGCGTTTACATTTATAAAACGACCGAGGGACAATCAGATCCTATGTTGGGTCCATCACAAGACGTCACTAATTACGTCACGACTGTATGGAATTCTGAAACAGTTTAGTCTACGCCGAGGAAAGCTGTTGAACGGGTGACGTCGCGGGTTGTGGACCATGCGATCGGTATACAGTTATTCAGAGTCACCAAGAAACGGACCTAAGTCGCCGATTGGTCTTGAGCGATCGAAGCAACCCTTCCATAAGATTGGGGCTATTGTCAATGTATTAGCCCTGGAATTGCCACAGCTTTCCAATTAGGATAGTACGATCTTAGGAACCATAATTGTACCGTGTTCTTCAAAACTGTGCAAACTGAAAAAATTGTGAGAACTGAGTTAACTATACCATTGGAAAGAACATAGCTGATTTGGTATTCTGTTAAATTGTGCTAAGTGTTAGATGACGACATGAGCACCATCTAACAGGTAGATTAGATTTAACTCCTACTTTCTTCATGCAGATGGCATACACAAAACTGGGCCCAAAAATTACGAAAATGTAGTTAGCACAGTTTTGAAAAACACTGTACAATTGAATTATTGTGCCATTTGCATTTTCGCTGCATAGGAGCATGTACATATCAATCAGTCAATCAATCAATTAGCTTTATTTCAGCACAAGTGCCATAAATAACAAAAAAGAAAAACAAAGAAACAACACTAGAAGACATAAGAATTGTCGTTTAACGACCGCCAAATGGGTAAATAAAAAAACATAGGCTTAGAAGCAAGCGCAGTAAGCCCATTATCACACAGTTTAAGTCGTGACAGTAGAGACACTTGTGCTATCCCGATGAAAAATTTGTAGCCTGCGTAGTAGTATGGTAGTAGTACGAAAACGTTGCATGTAATACTATGTAATAGCAAAGAATACTATCATTTAATGTGCCGCAGACTGGTCCAATCTTATGTAGTAGTATCCAGTAGCATCCTGTCTTGCCATAGTAACATCCAGTCTTGCTAATAGTACCATATAGTAGTATGCAGTAACACGGTAGCCTTGAAGTAGAAGTATGTAGTAGCATCGTTAGTACTGCATGCAACTTTTTCGTACTACTTCATAGTACTATTTTGAGATAAATTTTTCATCGGGATCCGGCGAATTTCAGTGAAAGTGTGGCAGTGATTCGACACTTGCGCAGAGCTAACACTGCAAATACGCAGAAGCCGAAAATACCGACGATATGCATTGTTGTAGCACACTTTCATACTCTGCATGGCCTTAGCAGTGGAGTTGATCACCATACCGAGTGCAAAAAAGCTATAGCAGTATGTCTGAAATAATCGCGTCTTACGAGTTACTTCTTACGAGTTAGAACGTTTGCTCTCTTGCAAAGGCTACCCATCATATGTTTAACATGTAAATCATCCCGAAGGTTAGAACATAGGCATACACGGCTTAATCTTTGAGACAAGCACATGCTATGGCGCTATATTGATCGCAAAACGGATTCGTCAGCTGAATTTCATTAGAGCTATATTTTCCCACAAGTTCGTTTTTTCAACTTGAGCTGTTTTGAGCCTGAAGAGGACCTTGCCAATTAAGACCGAAATATAGCTCTAATAAAATTCAGCTGACGTATCCGTTTTGCACTATCAAATATGATATGCAGTCAGCTTGGGCTGAAGGAATATTTATCCTCCAAACTACTGGTGCTTTTCACGCAAAAATGGCCATTGAGGTAAATGGCGTTGCGCGAAAACGCCCATCATGATGGTGGGATGTAGTATCCGAGGGAGCCACCCACGCGACAATAGTTGTGTTTTTGCAGATACCAGGGTATCTGTTACCACGGTAACTGGATCTGCAATTAGTCCTTCGCGAAAACGCCCATCATGATGGTGGGATGAAATATCCGAGGGAGCCACCCACGCGACAATAGTTGTGTTTTTGCAGATACCAGGGTATCTGTTACCACGGTAACTGGATCTGCAATTAGTCCTTCTTGCAGTTACCGTGGTATCTGATACTAAGTTTGCTGTTCGAAAACGACAGTTGCCGATATTGCGCTTTTCGAAGTCATCCCAAAGGAAAAACTGATATCCAGTCATATCCCTAAGTGCCAAACTTCTTTCCCACCAATTCGACAAAATCCTAGGCTCTATTGTTGGTGATGATGAAAGTGAGATGAATTTTTCAGATACCACGATTAGCTACCACAGTCGGACCGTGGTATCTGAATATCAGATACAACGGCATCTGTCCAGATACCACGGTAACTGAAAAAACGCCTTGTAAGCGTGGTATGAGATACCATGGTATCTGCAAAAACGAAACTAATATCTCCCAAAGAATTGAAGGAGTTTTGCGTTAGTTTCAAGTGCATTTTGTGCATCAAGTGCATTGAAAAGACAACAAAAATTCACAGGAATTGATTTTGTTCTTTTGTCGAATTTGGCTCTTGGCTGGCTGATCTGATCTCTCGCATTTGTCTCGCTCATCTCTCTAGTGTAAGCTATTTGGCGCAATGAATTGATTGATTGATTGGCACTAACTTCTTAATTCGTTATTCTAATTTGCCTGTATTAGGAGTGACGCAAAACCAAGGGGGTCTAAAATTTGGGTGAGTGTCCAAGGGAGAATACCTCCACTCTACTTAATTACTATATATATAAACAAAAAGTTGTAACCCGCCAAATACGCAAGGTGGTCGCGGAGTAAAGAGAAGAACGAAAAACAACACAAGATAAATAACAGGATAACACACACAAAATTTAGACACAAGTTCTAACTAGGCCTGGGCCTGGCACGTTGCTGCGGCGTGGATTGGCTTTTTAAAATTCGCGCCATCCAGAGCCAACGGTCAGTGAGAGAAACAGACGAGTCCAAGTAGAGCTTGAGGTAGTGGTAGCGCAGCTGTTCATTTACTTATTCTAATTACCTACCTTGCAGGGTGTAGACACGGAGGAAGACTTCATACTCCTTGCTAATAGTGACATCACGCGGATGTGTGCGGAAAATATTGTACTCTGGCGGCTGTTTCAGGAATCATTTGTTGGGAGTGAGGTAGTCCGCATGTATTTGGCCAAACAACACTACCAACAAAGGGTAAGTGGTTCTGCTCCATATTCCTTTCAGGAAATCGCTCGAGACTTTAATTTTTTTTTTCATAAATGTTTCGTAGCTCTTTAAAGGACACCTGAATGAAGAGTACCAAGTATCATCCCTATCTGTATGACTTCCCTTAACTTTGCCTGCCGAAAACCCAATCCAAATACGAAATAGTGTTTCCAAGCTATGCTTTTTGCTCCATTTTGCATCTGTCCTTATTTCAGTACCGAACAATTTTAGAAATGAACAAACGTCTCCAATCAACCCTTCTTCTGGAATATTTTTTAACCAGTTAAGCCCAAACCTATATGTAGAAGAAATTCCAATACGATCCGGCCAGCGCTGTGCAAGATTTGAGTGAATTGCGCTTTTTGTATTGGAGTCTGCATGTGCAACCCTCCAGAAACGAACATCCCTATTTTTAAAACGTCACGCTCAGGAGAAGAATGCTCTCCGTGGCCATGTCTGTAAATGCATTCTCCATGGTGTGTTCAAGTATGGTTTCATTGTTCAGGTGTCCTTAAACGGTAATTTACCTATATTTTTTTTAACATGGTGTAACAGCAAATAACTGAACAACTGATTCAGTGCCATTACTCGGGAAGACGAAACTAATAGATGGACTGGGACGATGTACAGTGTTGAGAAATAACAAACAGCGATAGTTTAGGAGTTCAGGTATGTTTACAAAATAAGAAAAAGGCAAAAATTCTAAATGGGCAACTTTCCCCACAGCGCCCATAGGCGTATTCTCGCCGTTCCCCTGGGACTCCTCGGGGAATCGAAGGGTACGGTGATAATAGAGGGAATCACTCCACACGGACACCGCGTACGGCAAACAACGAGAACACGGGAATGCTTCCAAAATGGATTTTGTTCTAAAAAAAAATGTGCAGTTGACGAAATTAGTCTGGATCCACTTTATTAAGGTTTTGTTTATTCTGATTGTTATTAATTAATTTTACATTGTACCAACACCAGCAAAAGTTGATTCCCCTCTGAATCCGAAAGAGAGTCCTTTTTGATGATGGTGATGATAATTGGAGCATTCCCCGTCCGTAGGGACTCGTGAGAACACGGGGAGTGATTCCCAGGGACAAACAAAAACGCGGGGATTTCTCAAGTGGAGTCCTCGGGGAACGGCGAGAAAACACCTTAAATTGCAATCCGCAAATTACTACATTTATGAATGATTCACAGTATTTAAGCTTTCAGTTCAGGAGATTAAAAAGATGAGATCATGTTATTTTAAATATGCGAAGCACCTGCTCCACTTGCCGAAATTATGTCATAACCATACATTGACGGAGAAATTCAAAATTCAAGATGCAAGTGTTATCCTTTTGGATGTTTCATCATCGCTTTCAAACATCATGGAGAACAGGGCCCAACCAGCGCACGACGTCATCCACTGCTTCCTGACCGACGATTGAAAATTAAGAGTCTTTTTTGAGTGTTTGTGTGTTTTTTATTTTTTATTTATTTTCTTCATTTACTCCGCCTTTTCAAAATGGCGGGTCATAAATAAATTACTTACTTACTTACTAGTTCCACGCTTTTCTATTTGACATCATAGGGGGTGATTGCGAAGGTGCCTTGAAGAACACCTTACACAATCTCCACCTCGAAAGAATGCGCAACGAACAGGGATCAAATCGAACTGTTCAGTTGCTCATGGTTTATTCTTGTCATTGTACGAATCTTGGGCGACTTCTCGCCGTTCCCGCGTTTTCGTTTGTCCCATGTATTCTCGCGAGTGCCTTCGGACAGGGAATGCTCCGATTATCATCATCATCATAAAAAATGGACTCCCTTTCGGATTCGATCGGGAATCGATTTTGGATTTGCTAGGGATGCTAAGGATGGTCAATAAGAATTACTGAGATCAATATTGAGTTTAGTTGTGGGATATAACTGATTTTGAGATAAACGTATCTTTCATTGTGCCTTTAATGATTTTTTGTTGTTATAAATAAACTGTAATATTAAGTAGAAACAATAAGTATAATTAAGTGAAAACAAAGTGAACCAGGACCTTTACAGAATAATTTCGTCACCTGTAAGTGTTTGCTTACATTTGAAGGCATTCACCGTGTTTTCGCTGTTTTCCGTCCGCAGAATCCGCGCTGAGTGACTCCCTCTATTTTCGCCGTTCCCCGAGTGGTCCTCGGGGAGCGGCGAGAATACTAATCTTGTGATTTTATCAACACTATGGACAGCTAACTGGTATTCAAGCTCAGCTATTTCTTTGAGAAGAGGCGGCAGGTTTTTTATGGAACTGTGAAATAAAATAAAAATCCACGTGTCCTTTGTCAAACGATAGGCAGTACTCTAGACAGTTAGGCTTAATGGAGTGATGGCAAGAAAAGGGGCACTGGAATTTTCGTTGATTAACGGGACGGAAATGTCTGTCTTAAGATAACCATAGATCCATCCTACCAGATTATCAATCGCCCAATAATACTCAGCCAACACTAGACCAAAAACTGGAAAAACCAAAAATCGACTTCAAATTACCCCGCCCCTAGTACATTCGTCTGACCGATATTTCTCTTCTGTCGTACCTTATTATTTCCTATTTTAACTCTTGACGCTTCCTTATATTAATTCCATGTATGACATATGACATGTATTATATAGTCGGAGGTAAAGCTGTCAGTCAGCCTCCCGAAGAGCGTGATCATAAGGTTTTCTTTTTTAAAGAGAGAATTACCACATCAAGAAAGTGTCGGTTTGGCTTACCGCGAAAAGGTGAAACTCCTTGGAATCACGATTGACAAGAATTTAAAATGGGATTCTCATGTTGACACTATCCTACACAAATCTTCTCTACTTCTGAAATCCCTTGCGATGCTCCGGAGATTTGGAATACCAACGAAACTCATGAGATCCTTACATTGCACGTATGTACGCCCTGCAACGGAATACTCGTGTCCTGTTTGGCATCCTGGCCTTACCAAAAGTCAGACGGAGAAACTAGAGGGGGTACAGAAGCGGGCTTGCAAGATTATCCTTGGGCAAGATTATTCCACATATGAAGATAGCCTCACAAAACTTAGTCTTCCCACTTTAGCGTGCCGTAGACACAAGCTCACCATGGATTTTGGACTGAAATGTCTGTCTTCAGATAATCACAGATCCATTCTACCTGATTACCAATCGCCCAACCCCAATCGGCCCATCACTAGACTAAGAACTGAAAACAAAAATCGGCTTCAAATTACCTCGCCCCTAGTAAATTCGTCTGACCGATATTTATCATCATTCGTACCTTATTTTATTTCTCATTTTAACTCTTGATATTTTATTTTATTATTTACCATTTTAATTCTTGGCGTGTGACATATATTATATTATGTAGGCCTATTCATTATTATCATATACTGTATATATTGTACGTCACTGCTTTGACATGTGTTACGTCATGACGATCCTCTGCTAGCCATATTATGTTGTGCTATTATGGAAATAAAGAATATATTTATTTATTTATATTTATTATGTAGGCCTACATACTATAATCATATATTTTATACAGTGTACGTCACTGCTTTGACATGTGTTACGCCTGGACGATCCTCTGCTACCGTACTAGTAAGTAAGTCAGTAATTTTTGTGTAACCCGCCATTTCGAAGTAAATGAAATAAATAAATAAAAGACATAAAGACACTAATTTTCAATCTTCGGCCAGGAAGCAAAGAGAAGGTCGTGCGCTGGTTGCGCTGGTGCTCTGTTGCCAATGATTTTGTATAGCGACGAAGAAACATCCAAAATGGTAATAGCATCTGCATCTTGAATTTTGAACTTCTCCGTCAATGTATGTTTATAGCATAATTTCGACAAGTGGAGCCGGTGCTTTGCATATTTATAATGACATGATCTCATCTTTTTAATCTCCTTCTTTCGCAAAACATGAGTGACACCAGAACGAAATAGTATGGAAGGAGCACAGAAGGTGCTGTACAATTTTTCCAGAGCTTTACGATTATAGCGCCCCCGGTTGGGGACGATGCGCCCAAAGGCGGTACGAATTGATCTACAAACTTCTTGATCGGTAAATCTCGGTCTAAAAACTCTTGAACACCCAATCCTCCGTAAAATCCTCCCCCCTGATTTTGAAACCGGACGGCCAACACCTCCAAGACTAGTTGCAAACCCAGATCCAAAACTGCAACCTGTCCAATGCACCCACGTAAGATACAGGAACAGCTTTGTTCCGGCATTTGTAAAACTGTTTAACGCTTCATCCACCATTAAAGAGCCCACATGATTTTATATTGGTTTTTAAGTAAATATGTTTGACCGTTTAGTAGAGTGTAATTAATTTTATATTTTTTTTCTGTTGTTTCGATGCAAACCGAAATTGCAGTTGACTCGGCAGTTACGCTTGCATTTTCTTATTTATATATATTGATTTGTATTTGTATGCTGACGTTGGAATCAGTTAGTCGGCACACGCCGTGAGTAAGATTCTGACTGAATAAACGATTTGATTTGATTTGAAACTGATCGACATACTGTGTTGAGTTATTATGGGAATAAGGAATATTATTTGAAAAATTAAATTATAGCTTGCAAAAAGTCTGTCCTTATAGGCTGTACCATCTTTTATTTTCAAAGTTTAGATACCATCCGGGATCCAACATAATATTCTATATTGTTTCAGGTTCAGCGCTTTTCAGAAGGTTTCTACGTTATCGACAACCCTCGAAAATCCGCCTCTGGTTGTTACGACGCCAACAGTCAAAGTTACCAATACATTTCCGACATGTTACGGAAGTCTCGTTATCTGACGTTACTCCCAGCCCTACCCGTACATTGCCTGGATAGTAACGGTGACGTTACGTCGCTACCAATTATCTTCGAGGACCGGTACCAGGAGACGGGCGAGTTTGCCCGAAGGAGAAGCTTAGCCACTAGGCAGGGTAATTAATTGGATTTGATTAAGAACCATTTTAGTTCTCTATATTCCAGTTCAAAGCCACCTATGTGGTTTAGTTCCTATTAGTCCCCCCATGATCATCACCATCATAAATTTTTAACTAAATTTCGTCTAGTGTGTGTGTTTGATTGTATCTCTTCAGCAGATAGAAGTTGCATACCTCCCTGATATTCAGAGCCTTGCATTACCTTTGAATTTAAAAAGTGAAAGCTTCTCTCCTGTTTGTTAACTTATGGATCTCTTGTCCAACAAGAGACCAATCCGCTCGGAGCGATGTTACGGCCAAATGTTATAAACTCAAGCTGATCATTGCTTATACACAAAAGAAGAAAACCTGAACCTTTCTAAACGCGCCGCCATCTACTGAGTGATTTGTCTGGCACTTGCCTTCCGGCCAAGTGCCATATATCATTTTTCCGTTGGTCGGTCTTTCTGTCTGTCTGTCAGTCGATCGGTCCGGTGGTCGCGAGTACTGCCAGATGTGCTAGGATGATGAAACTTGGCAGGCGTATCAGGGACCCGACTAAACTGACTTGGAAATAGTCACTTCCCTCATTCGACCAACGTGGGGGGAGTGGAGGGAGGGGGAATCCGGAATATTGAGTCCATAAGTTGATGAGTAGAAAACGTACAATCTGCTTCCGAATGAATGGAAATTTTTCACTGTCTGTAGAAAAAAGTGAAAACTAATATCTTCTCCTCATTCCTTTCTAGATCCGTATTTTGCTATCTCTATGTCACAATTGTTGATAATAGTTGCGTTTTTGATCGACGTTTTTTGTTCGCCGTTGGTTTAGCCGATTGCTTAATTTCCGTTTTAGATACCGTCAATGTTCACCGTTTGTTTAATTAGTGTTTTTACGACTCCGGCGATCCTTGCCCGGTCGCCGTTTCTTCAACGTTTCAAGCAAACTTCGAACTTGCTAGCTCACGAAGTTGGACGGCCAGAGTTTGAAGGACAAAGAAACTTTGACCGACGACCAAAAACGGTATTTACCTAAATGAAGACTACCAAGTGTCATCCCTATCTGTATGACTTCCGTTAACATTACCTGCAGAAAACCCAATCCAAATACGAAATAGTGTTTCCAAGCTATGATTTTTGCTCCATTTTGCATCTGTCCTTATTTCAGTACCGAACAATTTTAGAAATGAACAAATGTCTCCAATCAACCCTTCTTCCGGAAATTTTTTAACCAGTTAAACCCAAAGGTATATCTAGAAGAAATCCCAATACGATCCGGCCAGCGCTGTACAAGATTTGAATGAATTACGCTTTTTGTCTTGGAGTCTGCATGTGCAAACCTCCAGAAACGAACATCCCTATTTTGAAAACGTCACGCTCAGGAGAAGAATGCTTTCCGTGGCCATGTCTGTAAATGCATTCTCCATGGTATGTTCAAGTATGGTTTCATTGTTCAGGTGTCCTTTAAACACAACTTAAAGCACAACTCTTACTAGAAATGATGTTTCCGCTATGAAACGGATCAGAAAGATTAAAAAGTGGGAAAACTAAGCGAATAAAAGAAGTCAAAAATAGAAAGATTCTCATATCCTTTAGGTGAAAGAGTTGTCAGCGGGCGTTGAAGATTCTAATATAAGGTTTGAAGCCAAGCTGACCAGTCATTTCAAATACAATAGAAAAAACGAGATTTTCGGGGTTTTTTTTCTTGACCAGCTAGTTACCCCTTCAAGATGATGTGCCAGAGATAAATATAATTTCGGATATTTCGGTTGCACTTCCGGCAAACCGTCCTCAGCGAAAAAAACAACAAAACTAAATCATAAAATCCACCACAGTCACAACAGGAAAACGATGCGGAACCAACAGACAATAAGACGACATGTAACTAAAAACCAGAAGAACGGTGCGGACTGAACGACATGCAGATAAGAATAAAATAACCAAAGATAAAATGTGCGTGTTAAAAGTGTATATGTACAAATCTGTGATTATTTACAATTCTGAATTCTATGTATATTTACAATTTTACCATCCGTCTGGGAAAGAGCAGAAGCTGTCACCCAGAAAACGGCCCACTCCAAAAATCCAAATTACGTTTGACCACTTTGAATAAAACTTTCCAGATTCTGGCAAACTTTGCGTTGTGTAAAGAGCAAAACTCGGCACGGACAAAAAGGCGCATAAAATTCGCAGGGACAAAAGGAAAGAACGGAGAAATGTGGGGATTCTAGAAGTTTATAATTTCATAAGAGAGCTAGGTATATTATAAAAGGCAAAATAAGCTAGAGAGGTCCTATAAAGTTAAGGTAACTTCAAACTTCCATCAAAACGCAACTAATGTGACATTGGAGGACTTTCAGAAATTAGTCCGCTGGGAGTGCTGAACTCGGAAAATTTTGTATCTTGCTCCCAGCAAAGGAAGAAAAAACTGTTATGCGAAGTGGCTTCATACATCTTTTCGCCATCCTCTCTAGACATAATTAGATTTTTAGAGACTGTTGGGCTTGTGCACTTTTTTCTGATTTATGTTACCATTCTGGGATGCCCTTTCGAAGGTGACCAATTCACGAACATAGGTTACTGTTTTGACGAAGAAGTTATGTCAAGAAGACGGGTTTCAGTGAACCTTTAAATTTTAACTGAAAAGGGCAGAGATGGGACAGTCTTGTTATCCCTCACTTATTCACTTTAAGAGGCTTGAAGACCCGATGAAAATGCGTCACTTCGTTGCTCCGCTTTTCATGAATAATAGTTGCGTTTTTGCTGGTACCATGGTATCTGTTACCACGGTAACTGGATCTGCAATCAGTCGTTTTTCCAGTTATCGTGGTATCTGATACACGGTGCTCTGCAAAAATGACTATTGCCGAAATTGGGCTTTTCGAAGTCATCCCAAAAGAAAAACAGATATCCAGTTACATCACTAAGTGCTAAACTTCTTTCTCACCAATCTGACAAAATTTGATGAAAATGTGATGACTTTTCAGATACCACGGCCAGTTACCACGGTCGGATCTGAATATCTGATACCACGATAACTGGCCAGATACCAGGATAACTGCAAAAACGCCTTTTGACCGTGGTATCAGATACCACAATAACTGCAAAACCGACTTTAGACCGTGGTAACAGATACCATGGTATCAGCAAAAACGCAACTAATAAGTTTTTGAATAGTGGAATTTCCCTGTCAGATTTGTGGTACTATTTGTGTCGCATGCTTGACGGAAAAGATTTATGAAATATTTTTGTTCAGGCACTAAGCAGCGTTTACCAAGCTTATCCTCGCCCACTGAAAAGCCGCGTTTGTGTTCAGATTCAAATATTCCGCGTCATAGTAGAATTTGCGCTGTGGGGACATCCGCAGATATTCTGAACCTCACTACGAGAGCAGGTAGTGGAAAATCAAAGAATCTCTTAGCAGAATCCAAATAACTCAGTGTATTTAACTAAATGATACACAAATAAGTTTGCTTTTCAGTTAAACTTTAAAGAGGCTCTAAGACCCGACGAAAATATGTTACTTCGTTGCTCCGCTATTCACGAATACCGGATTTGTGGTAGCTCTATGCGATTGCACCTGTGTTATCCTTGAAGAAACGATTTACGAAAAATAAGTTTTAACGCAGTTAGCTACCTTCCGCGAGCTGATCACTGGCCACTGGACAGTTCGTTTGTCTTGAAATTCAAATTTTCCGCGTCATAGTAAAATTTTGCGTTATGAGGTCGGCCGTAGATATTCTGAACATCTTACTAGAGTAATTATTGAAAAATGACAAAAAATCCCTTAACACAAGCCAAATGATGCAGTGCGTTCAGTAAAAAGATATACAAATAAGTTGGCTTTTCAGTTAAACTTTAAGGGGTGATGCTTAGTGTGGGGGAGTGAGTAACGTTTCATTTGTTTTATAGATACCATCTCAGCCAGTTGTGTGGATATCTGGCTAGCGAGTCTTACAAACGAGGACGAGCCCCGCGACCCAGTCTTCCCCGATCCGCCCAAGAAACCTGCTCTCAAACCTCTCATTTTCAACTCAAATACCACTCAAGGTCTCCAGCTGAAATCTCCCTCTTTCGATTCTCAGCCTGTCTATGACACAGTAGTGGAACAACTGAAAGTGAGATCGAATTCGGTTTCCGACGTGGTAAACCGGAACCCATCTGCAAATCCGGTTGAATCGGCCCCCGTGCTGAGGCGTGATAGCCGGAGCTTAGCGACTTTGAATCAAACGGCTCCTAGCGACGTGGTTGGGCCAAAACCTAGCTCTAGGAAGGGCAGTGACGAGAAGCGAGCTTCGGTGCCGGAAAAGAATCAGGAAAGGAATCCGGAAAATATATACACCTCCCTGAGTGAGTGTATCAGTGACTCGCGAAAATTGGGCAAAACTTGCGAGTTACGTACAGAGAGATCATTAGTGAAGAGCCCCTCGAAGCTCTCATTTTTTCGTGAGAATTCTTTTGCACGACTTTCCACGTTTAATTCGACTCCGACCCTAAAAAACTACACCACATTCCGAGCTTCGAAGGTGGTTGAAACAGTGCCGAAACCGAATACTCGAAAAGACCGACAGAGGCCGTTGAAAGACGTTCGCTGCGCCTCTAGCGTCTCATTGAAGAACAGATCGTACCGACTTGCCGACCGTGAGAAAACGTGTCAGCGGCCGTTTTTCCGGCGTCGGAAATTGAATCCGTTTCCGAAACCGGAACCGAATGTCGTACTGCTGAGCTACAAGAAGGTGGAAACCCCTCAGCCAAAGCCTTTCCTCAAAGGGAAGCTCAGTGTCAGTGAGTCGATGCCGAACATAAAAGGGATATGTAACTTGCGTAATATACCCGCGCATAGCCTCTCCGACCCCTCGCTAGAGCGGAGGGGTTGCCCCAGCCCCACCCAAAGTGGGGGAATGGCATCAACCTCAGGGCTAGGATCCATGGGAGATTCGGAGGCAAGCTCCCATCGAATTCGAAAACGGCATAGTTCGGATTCAAGCTCAAATAGTATATTTACGGCCGGATCAAAATCCGGCTCCGAGCGCCGGCGTTGGCACCGGAAAACGAACTTGCTGAAGCTGGAACCTCCCGCTCGGAATAGCTCGAGTGATATTTCGAGCGAGTGTAGCGGCTGGGTGTCGAACTGCTCGGCCCATTCCTCGAGCGACTTATCAAGCCGGATCACAAGCCCTGTAGAGACTAAGTCTCTCGACATCAAGCTCCTTTCGACAGTGCAAGAATCTAGTCAAACAACGATCAAAGAAACCATCAAGTCGTGCGAGCTAAGTGACACGACGAACAAAGTCAAAGCGCTTGTCGTCTCCAAGTCGGTCGGGAACATTGGACGCGTCAGCAGTGAGGAGTCAGAGAAGAGTGAGAATGCCCTCGCTCCCCCCGTTGAGTTCCGCGACCCACCGCTGAACCGCTCTCGAACATTCCACCATACTCTGACCGTACAAACCGTCTCTCTTTGCTCCCCCGATAACCCAGAAGCCCCTGCTCCCCCCAGGAACAACTACCCGGGCTCGCTGCATCGGCATCAAAGGAGCAAGTCATCACCAGGTTTTGTGTTTGAGCGAAAACAGAACAACCTTGAAAAAGAACGAGAGATGCAGATTTTAGCCACCATGCGTCGGAAAAGACCACCGCAACCACCGGAAATTGAACTCCTACCATTAAAGGTGGACGGATTGAAAATCACAAACCTGCAGCGAGCAGCCGTGGCGCCACCTGTTGCTCGGCCAACTCCTTGTTCTGTGTCTAGCAGCGATCCTGGCGGAGAGTTGGATATGCAAGTGCTTGAGAGGATTCTGCACGATTTGGCGAAGAATCGGAGGAGGTCGGGTCGAGCAGTCACGCCAGTCGATGAGAACCGGAGCCTAGTTTCGCCAGCCTCGGGCCTGGGTAGGGCTATGTCGGCGAGGTACGAGTTTCCTTTTTTTATTGGGTCGGGGTAGAGGGGTAGCGCGCCTTGATAGAAGCATTAAAAAGATTTTGAAAATCAGTTAATTTTCATTTTGATCCTGACCCCGACCATGGAACTGGCAGTTCTGAGGATTGAGTGAGTCAGGTGTGGGGTAATAAAATAATAATAATAACTAATAATTGTTTCATGTGTTACTTGTGTGAATGATGATTCAGTGCTAGAATATGGAATACAAGCTATTAAGAAAGTAAAGTACATTAAAATAATAATAATATAATGCAGAAAATGGGCCATTTGCGTCTACAGAGCAAATATGTTTGGCCACACGTAGCAAAACTCCGATTGAACTACAGAATTCATCCTTTAAAGGACCCCTCTTGCTTATTCTGCTTTTTATAATATACCTAGCTCTCTCATGGAATTATAAGCTTCTAAAATCCCCACCTTCCTCCATTGTTTCGCTTTGTGCCTACGAATTCTTTCGTAGGCACTTCTTCGGCCAAAACTTTTTCGGCCGTGCCGAGTTTTGCCCGTCACACAACGTAAAGTTTGCCGGAATCTTCAACGTCCACTGACAACTCTTTCACATATAAGGATATGAGAGTCTTCTATTTTTGAGTTTTGTTTTCTTCTTAGTTTTCCGTGTTTTAATCACGGCGCGTCCAGTTTTCAAATTTTTACGCCCAGCCGCCGCGTCGGAGAGCAGGAAGGCTGGACTGAGTCGACAAGCGCTACAAGAAAATCGCTAAATTCAGGTGGAAAGTAATGGTACTTTCGAAAAAAGTTTTCTCTGATCTGTTTCATCGCGAAAAGATCATTCCTAGTAAGAGTTGTGCTTTAAGTGTTAGTATGATTGAATTTATTTACAACCCGTGAAAATAAGCACAAAGCACGAAGACGGAGTAAATAATAGGGAAAGAAAGGAAAACATTAAAGAGATTAACATAGGAAAACATTTAAGAGATTAAATAGTTGAATAAATATTATCCTTGCTAACGGGTTCCATGTGTGGAAAGTAAATCCCGAATGGAAGGAGCTAGCGCTCCTTGCTAACGGGTTCCATGTGTGGAAAGTAAATCCCGAAGCTTACGACACACTCAGTATAACTTTTAACCTAAAACTTATAAATTATTGATAGGGTCTTATTTAACTATTATGTTATTTGACCTAATAAATTCGTATCGTAAATCAAGAGGGTTTTCCAGTCGTAATCAGTATTTTGGCTATAATAATAGTAATAATTGTATTTGAAAAAGCCCGAGGGCCATATACAGGTACAGGTTATTAATACACAGAAACGTCAATCAACACACAACTAATCTACGGAAAGCTTTCTATATTCTAATGCTCTAGGTACAAACCTACAAATCTTACTAATCGCCTGGGCGGATGTACACTTCAGGATACCAGGAAGTGTCGGGATATACCCACCAAAAATCTCCCTACGGAGATCCGAAAGCTCTTGGCACCGGCTTAAAAAATGACCAGTATCCTCATCTTCAGCACCGCAAAGGGGACACGTGTATTTCCCGGCCGGGGAAATATATGTTATATGTTTATATTTGTTTCTCTACTGCTCTTAGTGGATCATAATTTGATAAGGATTGAAACTGGCCGAGAACGACTAATTTGATAACGCTGAAACAACCTTTCAGACCGTTTTTAGTGTTACGTCTACAAAAATTAATACTTGAGGCTCATGGTACTATTGTTCTGTAACAACACTAGATTTTGTGCTGTCCCATATCTGTTGAATTGCACATACATCGTTGTCGAAATGTTATGCAAGGTCTGAAACTGTAAAACCAATAAAAAATAGTTCGCTGTCAGCTTGGGCTGAAGGAATACTCAACTCTGAATTTTGTACTGGTCACTTCCAACTGCGTGATAAAAGTTCAGTGATCAGCCAATCTACTTTTACTCACTCTCGTATTTTACTCTCAACTCGAATCACCTCAGACACCATGAGTTTAAACTTAAGGTCATATCGCTCCAAGAGAGACGTGGACAGGTGGAAGTTCGGAAATTGCATTGTAAAGACGTAGAAACAAGTTCAATCTCACGTCGTTGCCAGCCTTGAAACCAAAACCAAAATTGGAAATGACAAATATTGTGTTAGTTTTCGCAGAATTTTGCGTTTTTGCTATTAATTATACTTATATGCAACTACCGACCCAAATGTGTCTTGCCTTTTCTTTTATGACCTTCCCGTTCACGTAGAGTGTGTTCACCCTTCTAACAAGAGTAACTATTAGAGCGTGTTCCACCCTACTTACCGTAGTTACTACGCATGACGTCACGAATCCTGGCTTTTTGCCGTCAAGGCTGGAACGATTTTTCTGTTTTCCAGCAGGATATCGTGCCACAGGTGAATCCGACCAATCACGTTACAGAGATGCGTAGTTACTACGCTCCCGAGCACGGTAAGCAAATAGTGGCTATTAGCTACTATTTCGAGAAGGTTGGAACGGTCAGCGTAGTAACTTTTCGTTAGGGTGGAATGGAAATAGTAACTATTGTTAGAAGGGTGAAACACGCTCTTAGTGAACTATTTTCGTTCCACCCTCATGAAAACATACCACCCTGAGCGTTCCAACCTTCTCGAAATAGTAACTTTTGGATCACCACCCTCCGGAGCGTAGTAACTACGATATCTGTGACGGGATTGGCCCGATCAGCCCCACGACACGATATTTTGCCGAAAATAGGGAAATTCGTTACAGCCTTGACGCCAAGAAGCCAGGATCAGTGACGTCATGCGTAGTAACTGTGGTAAGTAGGGTGGAACAGGCTCATAGACGCTTCAGTGCTAATCGTCGCGCCTGCTCTGCAAAATGGTTACCCTTTGTGTTGCATTACATGTCACCTGACGGGACGGAAGCTTGACATTGAGCGTGTTCCATAATCTAACAATTGACTGATTGGTGTGGGACATTTGGTTGGTCATTAAAGTTTAACTGAAAAGCCAACTTATTTCTGTGTCATTTAACTAAATGTGTCTGTGTCATTTAACTAAATACACTGAATAATTTGAAGGGATTTTCTTCTTTTCCACTATTCGCTCTAGTTATGACGCTCAGAATATCTGCGGCTATCCCCACAACCTAAATTCTACTATGACGCGGGAGATTTTAATCTTAACACAAACGCGGCTTTTCAGTGGACAGTGGTGAGATTGGTAAAGACTGCTCAGTGCCTGAAAAAAAAAATCTTTCTGGTAAGGCATACAACACAGATACAAGCGTATAGGGTACCACAAATCACATGGAAATTCCACTATTTGAAAATCGATTATTCGTGAATAGCAGAACAACGAAGTAAATCATTTTCAGCGGGTCTTCAAGCCAATTTAAGTGAATAGTGACGGGTAGCTAGATCGTACTATCCCCTGCCCTTTTCAGTTAAACTTTAATAATTGCATGGATTAAGGGCTTCAGATCAGGAAACCAATCGGGTAACCAACCAACGGTTTACTGGTGATAATTAGTTTTAGGTGATCCAGGCTTTCGGCCTCGCGAACTGACACGAATTTTAATAATACAAAGCAAGAGAAAAGGCTTTCGCCTCTAAGTAACTCTAAGAAATTTAGAGTAGTCGAACTGATCAGAGTTAAAAATCCCATCAACAATGCACTTTCGATTCAGCACTAACCGCATCTTCGGTAAGGCTGTTCCAAGGATCAACAGTTCTGTTGCCAAAACCCCACTTAAAAACGTCCTTGTGGAATCTTGATTTTGCAAGCTTGTATGCGTGCCCTCGATGATGACGGTTAATGCTGAATCATCAGTCACTTCAAAATTTTCATAACTTCCATTGATTAATTTGAATGTTTCAATCAGGTCTCCTCTAAAAAATCTGTATGCAGTAGAGGGAAGGCGCAACTTGGCTAATCTCACTTGGTAGGGAAGATCGCGCAGATCTGGTACGAACTTCGAAGCTCTCCGTTGAATTTTGTCACAAGCTCAATGTCACAATTGTAATATGGCCTCACTGTGTTGTGGCCATATTCAACGATGGTGCGAACCATCGACTTGAAAAGAAGTGAGAACAAACCATCCTGCTTAAATTTTAATCGGGGTTCACCTTGAAAACGATCCCTGCTGTACCCAACGTGTATCTCTTCCAGCACCTCAGTCGAGCGGGGTTCCCTCCACTCCACCCTCACTCCCTCAACGCTGTTCTGCGACAGGAGTCGAAGCCATGCGGAATTATTCTCACAGTCTGAAGTCCGGGAAATTTCCTGCGATCGCTACATCAGCGCCGACGGGGAAAAGCGGCTAAAGGAGAAACTAGCGGCAGTCATTGGTGATGATGTGCTGAGTTTTATAAAAGCGAAGGAGGATTTTAAGAGGCAGGCAAATATATCCGGCGTTTTATACAGGTATTAACAGTTTTGGTTTTGTTTTTAAACATTCTGGAAAACCTGATTTCTCGTAGAGCCCGAGTAGAGAGACAAGCTCGATTATTGGCCAATACACAGTACAAGAAAAAATGTTGGCCCTTGTTATACTAACAAAAAACAACAAATTTTTACAAGAGAAGAAAGCAATCTTTTAGTGAATTAATTTGTTCAGTTAATTTATCAGTATTAATTTAGTGAACTAATTTTCTTTTGAGTGAATTAATTGCGCAAGTGGAGTACAGCCAATACAAAAAAAGACCCCTCGTACTTATTCTTCCTTTCATATTGTCCTTAGCCCCCCCCCATGGCATTATAAGCATCAGAAATTCATGCCCTTAGCCATTGTTTTGCTTCGCATCTGCCTTTTTTAGTATTTTTTCGGCCGAGACGAGTTTGCCGACAATTCTTTTCTCTCAACTCTCGCTGCATCAGCGCCGACGGGGAAAAGCGACTGAAGGAGAAACTACCTACTCTTAGCAATTGTTTTGTTTTGCTTTTTTAATATTTTTTCGGCCGAGCCGAGTTTGCCGACAACTCTTTCAAAGAACAAGGTCATGAGAAGCTATGAATCTTTCTTTTTCATTTTGGAAGCCTTTAGGCCAACAGGTCTATTCTGTGTTCGGACTCCTTTTCTTTTGGTGGCTAATTTTCATACTTAATCATAAGCTCTAACAAGAAAATTGCTAATTTCGCGGGGCAGGTATTGGCAAATAGACCAAGTTGTCAAGTGCTGTTATGATTTTAGTACATAAATATTCCTTCAGACAAAGCTGACAGCGAATCATGTTTGACACTGCAAAACGGGTAAGTCAGCTACATATTTTGGAGCTTTATTTCGGCCGTTCTTGGCAAGGGTCCTCTTCAGGCTCAAGCCGAAAAACGATATTTCTGGACTGTCTCATCGTGAAATGATCATTCTTGACAATGCAAAACGTATACGTCAGCTACATTTTATTTGAGCTATATTTCGGCCCTTCTTGGCAAGGTCTTGGTGTAGTAGTATGGTAGTAGTAGGAAAACGTTGCATGTAATACTATGTAATTGCAAAGAATACTATAATATTTAATGTGTATCAGACTGGTCCAATCTTATGTAGTAGTATCCAGTAGCATCCTGTCTTGCCATAGTAGCATCCAGTCTTGCTAATAGTAGCATATAGTAGTATGCAGTAACACGTTAGCCTTGAAGTAGAAGCATGTAGTAGCATCGTTAGTACTGCATGCAACTTTTTCCTACTACTTCATAGTACTATTTTGAAAAAAAAATTTCATCGGGTCTTCAGGCTCAAGCCGAAAGACGATATTTCTGGACTGTTTTATTGTGAAATGATCATTTTGACAGTGCAAAACGGATACGTCAGCTACATTTTTTGGAGCTATATTTCGGCCCTTCTTGGCAAGGGTCCTCTTCAGGCTCAAGCCGCTCAAACTGGAACATGAACTTGTGGAAAAACAATCAAAGATCCTCCGTTAAATATCTGATTTTATGAGTTTCATCCTTGAAAACTGCTTGGAATTAGAGCTGCTGCTGTGATCATTTCTACCAAGATCATTTCTAGTAAGCAATGCAAAACTTATATTTCAGCTGAATTTTATTAGAGCTGTATTTCGGCCCGTCTTGGCAAGGGTCCTCTTCAGGCTCAAGCATCAAGCTTTAACTAAACTTGTGGAAAAACAACTAAAGATTCGAAACACAACTAAAGATTCTCTTCGTTTTTCAGCTTGAGTGGCTTGAGCCTGAAGAGGACCCCTGCCAAGATTTGCCGAAATATAAATCACAAAATTGAGCTGACATATCCGTTTTGCACTGTCAAATATGAGTCGACAGTCAGCTTGGGCTGAAGTAATATTTATTTCTAGTAATGTAGCGTTTACACGGACTAGAAATCCCGTCTAGTAGAAAGGAGTTCCGGTCGACTCGAAAGGATTCCGGTTGTGAAGTCGACTAGAAAAGAAGTCTAGCGGGACGAGAATCCTTTCATGCTGAAAGTAATTTCGGTCTACTTGAAAGGAATCTCGTCGGCGGCGCTGGAGACTAAACAAAAGTCTAGCTAGCTTTTGAGAGCAGCAGTCATCAATACTGATGTCATAAATGCTTTCAAAATATTTTTGCATTGGCTATTGAATTTATTTTTGTCCGATTTTCTGGTTTGAAGCATTTATTTCTTTCCACATAATTTTGTCACCAAGATCGGATTCTGTTCAAGTGTTCCTGTACTTGTAAACGTTGCTTAAGAGTTGTGCTATACAAATCAACAGTAGAACGATCAGACTAGTCGCTAGTTGTGGACTACGACCTTCATATGTATTTTGTTGCAGCGATATGCCCCGGCTGGCTGTAGGGGGACTCCCCTACTTCTCCATACCCGATGACCAAAGATCTCTCTCCCCGGAGGGTTTACACCTCGTGATTTGCGTTCATGGGCTGGACGGAAACTCCTCGGACCTCAGACTCGTGCGGACATTCCTGGAACTGGCCCTCCCGGGTTCGAACCTGGAATTCCTGATGTCGGAAAGAAACCAGGTAAAAAGCAGACACTTGTAACGTAAACGACACTAGAGCTTCGTTGTGTTGCAATAGTACTCCCGCATCGCTGCTGCAGCACTTCTTTGCTTCTGCACAAAATGCGTTTTTGGATTCGTTACCTGCATGATTTCTGCTTGGTTAAAGCATCACCTTGCAGGGAAGCACGGACTTGGTCGGTAAGCAAGTCCACGCTCGAAAAGCGCTGCCGTCTTCCTCGGAAGCACTGCAGTACAAAAACGAATGTAGAAAGAATCAGCCCGGAAGCGGCCGAGAAGTGGACCTCGTGCAACAGAAACGAAGCTTAGAAATATAGACCGATTTTTATACGGGACACGTGCTGTTTTTTTTTTTTTTTTTGATGAATAAACTTTTATTTCCTGGTCAGCTCATATAATCCCTCGCAAGCGTCGGGTACAGTAATACGATTTAAAGTATTATGAGTGAAGGCTTTATTTTACCAAAATAGCATTAGCTGGTGCATTTTTGTCAATAGATAATTAATTTATTTATTTATTTATCACCCGTCGTTTCAAACAGAAAAAGGACGGGGTACAAAAACGAAAAGAAAAACAAAACAAAGCAAAACGTAACACTTTCATAGGAAACACACAAAAAATCGACAATTACAAACTGAGACTCTCTGACTGACTAAAAACTGAACACCATTACATACATATACACTTAAAGCACAGCTCTTACTAGAAATGATCTTTTCCCTATAAAAGGGATCAGAAAAAACATTTTCAAAAATACCTTCACTTTCCACCTGAAACTAGCGATTCTCTTGTTAGAGCTTGTCGACTATATCCAGCCTTCCTGCTCTCCGACGCGGCGGCTGGGCGCAAAAGATTTGAAAACTGAACGTGCTTTGGTTAAAAAGTGGGAAAACTAGGCAAATAAAAGAAGCAATAAACATAAGATTTTCACATCCTGATGTGTGAAAGAGTTGTCAGCGGGACAATGAAGATCCCGGCAAACTTTTCGTTGTGTGACGGGAAAACTTGGCAAGGCCGAAAATGCGGTAAAAATTCGTAGTTACGAAATGAATCAATGGAGAAAGGTGGGGATTTTAGAAGCTTATAATTCCGTATGGGAGCTAAGTATATTGTAAAAGGCAGAAAAAGTAAGAGGGGCCCTTTAAACTCTCAGAATCTTGCTCCACGGGTGGGACTTGATTTTTGAGTTATACTTGCTGATCAGGTTAGAGATAGCAAGCTCAGGGTCTCTTATGTTATATATTTTCATCATTTGGTATTTCTTGTCCAAGGGGGGAGCCTCAATAAGTATTTGGAGAATCTGAAGAAAGTAGAACGGAGTTTATTTTTTAAAATACATAAATACACGGGTCAGTACATAAATAAAACCACACTAAATATTTCAACGCAAATTTGCGTGACTAAGATTGCACATAAAGATTGAAGTAAAACGCATCAAAATTCTTCATTTAGCGTTGCTCTGTTAATATAATTAGTAAAATACGGGACGAATGACTTGATGTAACGTTGCGTACTAGTCGCTGGGTAAGAAGATATCAGTTGACAACTCTTTGTCTTTTCTCGACGTCTTGTCCTCGGTCCGTCAGCAGTATGGTTTTCGAAGTCTGGCAGTAGTCGAAAGTGAAAAGGTGATTCACGACATTTCAGTCCAAATGTGACAGTCCCGACATCGGATCATACACGTATTGTTAAGAAGTAAGGTGCCACCGATATTATTCAGTCTTTTGAGTCATTTAGTGCTAAGTTATCAAGTAATGGATTCACGTCCCTAGGTCCAAACCATAGTATTATCCGCGTGTTTCTGTCCGAGATAAAGCTCAAGTAGTTCATGTGCTTTTGTCTTTTTTTCTTCTTTTTTTGTGTAATTTAATCGGCTCGTCTTTTATAGGACAGTGGGTTACAAATAAATTATTATTATTATTATTAGTTCATGTCGGCATTTTACCAGTGACAGTAAGTCAAGTTCTTTTAGTGCGTTGTCATAGTTTGTGTAGTCCTAATATCATTTTCAGAGCCCATCTCTGGACTGACTATCTGAAATAATAAGTACGTGATGGTATGATATGATATTTATTGCAAAAAGCCAACTGGCCACGGCAACCACAAAAAATAAAAAAATCACGTACGAGAAAAAACAAAACAACAAAAAAGTGAAAACCCTAGATAATAAAGGTTAACTCAGACATCGAGGTTGATATCGGAAAAAAACACCGAGACGGTCATTGAAAATAACCTACCCGAGCCGAAGGCTAGGTAGGTTATGAAAAATATCTACCGAGCCGAGGGCGAGGTTGATATTTTTGAATGGCCGTCGAGGTTGTTATTCTGATATGAGCCGAGATGGAGGTATGTTAACTACTATAACTTTTTCGAACAGAATTTTTGTTTTTTTTTACTCAATCTTTTTTGCTTTGGTAGTACTTATTTGCTACTTTTGTAAGGAATGTTTGTTTAGTGAAATGGCAACTCTAGCCTACTACAGAAATGTGAAAATGACTACTGTTGTGACCCGTGAATTTCAAATAATAACAATACAATCCTTAGCCAACACCATCTTTTTCATTTGTGTCGAAGCAGATGCGGACTCGATCGATAGAATTTATCAAGGAGTACTCTTAGATAGATAGAATTAATCAATCTTAAACCGGTGTTGCCAACGGTTGCAGAATTCTGTGATTTGTCATACATTTTCGTTTCTTCGACAAAGCGATCAAGAACTTTGCGACCGGTTGCTTACCAGTAAATGCAAAAATGAAGCATGAAACTTGAGGCGTATAATTATGAAGATGATAAAGCGAGATTTGGTGAAAAGGACCAAGTTTCATAGTTGCCAGAATGTCATTGTTTTTTCCAGCCAAAAGTCACAGGTTCGATCAGAAAAAGTGGCAACACTGAAGTCTTTATTAATGACTGTTTAATCAGAGCAACATCAAGAAAAAAGACTGGTAATTGCTCAATAGCTGCTTTGTGAAGAGTAGAAGAAATAAGCTGAAGTAAGCTGGAAGTAATGTTGTTTCAGTTGACAAGTTGCATTTTCATTAGGAATGCGATTGTAACAAGGTATGTCGCAGGGTGGTTGGCTAATAAAGCAACATTTTATTTCAGTTTTGAACATTTTTTCTCTAATGTTTTTTTCAGAATTTTTTCTAGATTATTTATAATGTTTTTTTTTGCTTTTCTTTCTGAAAGTGATGTCTTTTACTTCTTTTTTGGAGGTCAGGTTCTACTTTTCAGTAGTTGAGGAAAAGTGCTCGATGAACCTCTGCGGAGGCTGATACGGCATCGTATCATCCTCTCTGGAGGCTGATACGTTATCGTAACAACCTCTACAAAACTCAATGTCATGATATAACTACCTGTGGGACATAAGAAGATATACACTACATACCTGTCCAAGAATAGTTATTAAAGGTTATCTTCAGACATCGAGGTTCAAAAACGGTTGTAATGATTTTTAGGAAAGGGGGTAATTTAGAAAATGAAGTTAAGTTGAAATTTAGAGGGGAGGAAATAGGGTTTAGGGAAGAATTTATTTACCTAGGATGTAAGTTTAAGTCAAATGGTTCTTTCGGAAGACAAGTGGAAGCAAGCGTTGCAAAAGGTAAGCGATGTATAAATATGGTATTAAGAAGTAAGTTAAGGGCTATTGAAAATATGAAGTTACATAAACGGGTTTTCCAGACAAAAATTATCCCGGCTTTGCATTACGCAGCCGAGATTTGGGGATTTGGTAAGTATGAGAAGTTAGAGCAACTGCAACTGATGTATTTTAAAAGAGTATTAGGAGTTAGTAATAAGATAAATTCGATAGTTCTAAAGGGGGATTTAGGCTTAACTAGTTTAAGGACAAAGAGATGGGTAAGTATGATTTCATTTTGGGAAAAGCTGCTACAGATGCCACGGGTTCGAGTCGCAAAGGCAGCGTACAAGGAAAGCATGCGGGATATTAAAAAAGATTCTTGGGCATCCCAGGTAAAACAGATATTAGACCAGTGTGGTCTGTCAGAACTGTGGAATAATGGTGATGGACCTGGGCTTCCCGTTGGTGAGGTGAAAAAGGTGGCGGAAAGTTGCTTGTTGGACCAGGAAATCCAATGTTGGCAAGTTGCCAAGGACGGGTCTGTGTCTTTAAGGTATTATGCAAAGATCAAAGAGATTTGGGGGGAGGAAGTTTATTTTAAAGCGGGATTGAAAAGGGAGGAAATAAGGGATTTGATTAGTTGTAGGGCAGACGGTCTGCCTCTTGGGGAGAGAAGGTGGTATATTGGGAGGGCAAAGGGTCGGTCCGGTCCTTACTCATGTCCGATTTGTGGTAGTATGGATGAGAATTTAAAACACTTGTTGTGTGAATGTGAAAATTTGAATGAACTTAGGTTAGAAATTTTTGGAGTAAATGAAGGAGGGGTAGATGAAGAATGGATGTGTAGGATCATGGGAAATAGTTGTTTCATGAGTATTAAACAGTTGGCCAGGTTCCTCAAGGTAGCCCTAGCCCATAGGGATAGGTGCTTATAGAAGGTATTATTTTTGTTTGTTTGAGTTTATTTTTCATGTATTTGCCATGGCCTTTGGCTCTTAGTGTAAATAAATCTTATGGAAAAATAACACCCATTAAAATATTGTCATTAAAATAAACCTATATTTTAAATGACCATCGACGTGTTCATTCCGATATCAACCGAGATGGAGGTGTGTTAACTGTTATAACTTTTTCGAACAGAAATCATCTCTGGAGGCTGATATGACTTATATCATCCTCTCCGGAGGCTGATATGACTTATATCATCCTCTCTGGAGGCTGACATGACTTATGTCATCCTCTCTGGAAGCTGATATGACTTTTATCATCCTCTCAAATCTACCGCTAACTTTCTGTGTGAAGAGTATCGTAATATAACCGACCGTGAGTCATAGGAGGGTATGCATTACATACCTTTTTGAAAAATGTCATAACTTAATAACACTTACATTAGCTCCTCCCGATGCTTCGGTTCCAACCGGATGAACACCGCCAAATTTCTCATTACTGCGAAACACTTATCTCCAATCAGATCTACTAACCCTTCCTCCCCTAAAGCACTCCTCCCAAACATTTTGGAAAATCACTTTTAAGTGGTACACAGTATACGATCAATATAGGCGACAATTTATTTTATCAATTAATTATGTATTCATTAATTATGTATTAATTATGTATTTTATCAATTAAGTATGTGTATCACGGTATGTAATTGAAGCCGTGTACGAAGTAGCAGGTACGCAAGACTTAAGGTACTGTTCTGTTGAATGCGTGTTCGGGGGAATTAGTCTCGAAATAAAAATAACACAGGTTCGCCTCTGGGCATTGAAGATTCTAGTTTTTTTTTAATAAACCCTTCATTCATTCAGTTTGAAGTCCCACCAGGGGTGAACCCTTCCCTCCGAGGAGTCCGCAATGTATTTAATATTATAGATTGGTTATTTTATTATGACTGTTGTTAATGAACATATTATGAATTGTGTACTGATAATTAAGCGGTATTTGTCGTTGCAACTTGTAATTTGAAAGGTGAATGCCCATTTAGATAATTTCTTTTTATAACTTTTGAACATGATAGATATAAGATTATACCGTGTAAATTCATCGGTAATAGTTGCAGTAAGTAGCTGTTTGACAGTTAAAATAATGTGACAAGTGACTCGGCAGTTTGATGGGCGTACTATTATTTATTTCTGGACGTAACATCAACCAGTTGGCTCACAGCCGTTTCAGTTTTTCTGATGAATATACGAATACAATCAAATTACGACTCTGTTCGTGTGGTTCCCCTCGTCCTTGGGGATTGGCGAAGGTACGCCTATAGCTTCTTGTCTTGTTTTTAGGGAGGCACCTTCTCCAGCTTTGAAGCGATGACAGACCGCCTGGTGTCGGAAATCCTCTACCATATCGAGGCATACTCTCTCAACCCCACCCGCATCAGCTTTATAGGCCACTCCCTTGGAGCAGTTCTTATACGATCAGCTATTACGAGGAATCAGCTTAAACATCTGTGGCCCAAGTTTCATACATATCTCTCACTATCGGGACCTCATTTGGGGACGTTGTACAACAACAGCGGACTGGTGAATGCAGGTACTTAAAGTTTAACCGAAAAGGGCTGAGGTAGACCAATCTACTTACCCATCACATGTTAGATATTCCTTCAGACCAAGCTGACTGCGAATCTTATTCGACGGTACAAAACGGATAAGTCAGCTACATTTTATCGGAGCTATATTTCGGCCCTTCTTGGCAAGTGTCCTCTTTAGGCTCAAGCTGGATAATGAACTTGTGGAAAAACAATGATTCTTCCTTAAATATCTGACTTTGTGAACTTCTTCTGTGAAAATTGGTTGGAATTAAAGCTGGTGCTATGATTTCATCCTAGACATGGCTGCTATATTCGCTGTTCGATTGGGTCGTCGAAAGGGTAGAGATTCTCCTGCATTTTGGTTTTTCCACAAGCTCATTTTCCAGCTTGAGTGGCTTGCGCCTGAAGCCTTGCCAAGAAGGGCCGAAATATAGCTACAATGAAATGTAGCTGACTTATCCGTTTTGCACCGTCAAATACCATCACATGTCCACTTTAAGAGGTTTGAAGACCCGATGAAAATGCGTTACTTCGTTGCTCGACTATTCACGAAGATTCGATTTTCAAATAATGGAATTTCCCTGTCGGATTTGTAATACCTGGTGTGCGCCTGTACTGTGTTGTATGCTTGACGAAAACGATTTACGAAAATAAGTGGTCACGCAGTGAGCTACCTTCCGCAGGATGATTACTGGCCACTGAAAAGCCGCGTTTCTATTGAAATTCAGATTTTCCGCGTCATCGTAGAATTTTGCGTTGTTAGGACGACCGTAGATATTCTGAACGTCATTCTAGAGAAAATAGTGTCCCTTTACACACAATCCAAATAATGCAGGGTATTCAGTTAAATGGTACAAAAAATAAGTTGGCTTTTCAGTTAAACTTTATACTAGCCTATTTTGTAATAATAATAATTGGAACAATCTAGTGGATGGAACAAGTAGGCCTTGGGCCTCTACGGTGTCGAGTAAACTTTGCCGGGATATTGGTAAATATTCCTTCAGCCCAAGCTGACTGCGAATCATCTGCGATAGTGCAAAACGGATAAGTTAGCTGAATTTTATTAGAGCTATATTTCGGCCCTTATTGGCATGGGTCCTCTTCAGACTCAAAGCCGCTCAAGTTTGAAAAACGAGCTTGTGGGAAAACAAACTAAAGATTCTAGCTTAGCGTTAAATATTTGACTTGGTGAATTCCTTTGTGAGAGTTGCTTGGAGTTAAAAAGGTTGCTGTGATTTCATTTTGGACGTGGCTTCAACAAAAACTTGCTGTTCACAGAATCTTTAGATTGTTTTCCCAAAAGTTCGTTTTTCCAACTTGAGCGGCTTTGACCTTAAAGTTCAATGGGCACATCAAACTAACCCAATCCCACTCTGTAAAAACCTAGGAACAATGCTTACCCCCTAGCTCAGCAGCTTTTTCAGCAGTTTCCTCTCTGTGATATTTCAAAGCGTAATTTTTTGGGCCAGCACATGCTCAATTTATTAGCTTGGACAAAGATAAAAGTGATGTTTCTTAAAACACTTAGTAGATCTTTATTTCATGCATAAATCCGCTTGTCTAATTCAGATTTAAATAGGTTATTTGTTTTTGAAAGATTTTTGTAGCTACGTTATTTTTTATAAACTTATTGCATATTCTGGTACATTTTATAAAGCAAGTTAATTATGCTTTACAACACTATTCCACAAAGAAAAACTTTTAAACTTCTGATGAAACACTAGAACAATCAGTTAAACTGCATCTTCGGCTTGACTTATTGGTGACATCTCAAATATATCCTTTTCTATCAAGCATTGCTGGGAGTTTTTGAATTTCCTGCCACGATATCCCAGCTCCTAAGATTTGGATCACCGAAATGCCAGAGAGGTAAAGACTAGGGATAACAAGAAAACGGCCGATTTTCGTAGCGCCTTCTAAAGGAAGTCGGAAATGTTTTTTTGTGGAGCATTTAATACAAAATAAAGCATTAGAAGTGTCCATTGTGCTTTAAGAGGACACTTGCCAAGAAGGGCCGAGATATAGCTGTAATAAAATTCAGCTGAACGTATCCGTTTTGCACTATCAAATACGGAATATTGGACTGCTTTCCAGCTTTGGAAAGCGTTATTGAGACATGGGGAATTGACTCGGTACGCTGTTCTGATATTTTGAATCATAAATATACAGTAGAGATATACTTATTTGAACACTTCTCTAACTGTTTCAGGACCCTTGTTTTATTACTTGCTTATAAAATAGTAAAATGGCAAGAAAAATGACAAACTTGATATCAGCTAATAACCAACTACTTCAAGGTTGCCCTGGCACAAACTTTAAGTTTGAAGTAGACAAAAATGAATTTATTTAGAATGTCCAAGTTTGCTCATTTTTCTATCTGAGAGCTTGGTCACACTTGGCTCATTTCCTGGCTTTTTGAGTTGCAAGAGTAGGAAAAAGAACAAGATACAACTAATTCTGAATGTTGTCGTTTTAAATTCAGGAGATCAAATAAAGCAAAACAGCGTGTATAATTATGTTAAAGGAACCCTAATTGACCCCTAATTGCCATCTGCTCATTATCCCCAAGCTATCACAAAGCCGATCAAATCTCACGTCCCCTAGGGATTTTCAGTTTTTTTCAAATAGGCGGCTTTTTGAGCCCAGTGTGACCACTGACCAGGCTCTGATGTATTTGTTGATTTGGCCCGCCATCTTCTCTGTTTCACCAAACTCTTGTTGATTCAAATTAGTTGCGTTTTGCAGATTCCATGGTATCTGATACCACGGTCTAAAGTCGTTGTCGCAGTTATCGTGGTATCTGATACCACGGTCAAAAGGCGTTTTGCTGTTATCGTGGTATCTGGCCAGTTATCGTGGTATCGGATATTCAGATAGCACGTTCCGACCATGGTAACTGATCGTGGTATCTGAAAAAGTCATCTCACTTTCATCAGTTTTTGTCAAATTGGCGGGAAAAAACTTTGGCACTTAGTGATGTGACTGAATATCAGTTTTTCTTTCGGGATGACTTCGAAAAGCGCAATTTCGGCATATTATGACATATTATATGTCATAATATGCCATATATTATTTTCGTATAAATAGTCGATTTTTTTTGGAAACAGTCGATTTTTCTTAAATCAGTCAATTTTTCGTAAAAACAGTAGTTTTTCTGCAAAAATAGTCGGTAAAAGTGACCAGTCAGTCAGTAAATACCTTGCCCCCCCCCCCCCCCCCCCCCAACCATTTTGGCTAGTAACGCCTCTGCCTATGGAACATAGGAAGATATACATGACAGACTTGTTCGAGAAAAGTTATAATCCGATATCAACCTCGATGTCGGAAGTTGCTCTGTGCTCTGATGACTAAGAATTTTTTAACCCGAGCATTTTGTTTACTGCATGTGAACATTCAGGACACATTTGAAGATAGAAGTCCAATATTGCTCTTTTAAATCATTCTTCGTTCGAAATAGTTTTTCGAAATAATTTACATATTTTCCGCTATCGATTGACATACTTGTTTTCAGCGCAAAACATTGCAACAAATATTAGTTGCGTTTTTGCAGATACTATGGTATCTGATACCGCGGTCTAAAGTCGTTTTCACAATTATCATGGTAACTGATACCACGGTCAAAAGGCGTTTGTGCAGTTATCGTAGTACCTGACCAGTTATCCTGGTATCTGATATTCAGATTCCGTGACCGTGGTATTTGAAGAAGTCGTCTCACTTTCATAATTTTTTGTCAAATTGACGGGAACAGAAGTTTGGCGCTTAGTGATGTGACTGAATATCAGTTTTTCTTTTGGGACGACTTCGAAAAGCGCAAATTCGGCAATTGTCGTTTTTTCAGAGCAACCGTATATTAGAAACCACGATAAAACGACTAATTGCAGATCCTTACCGTTGTAACAGATACCATGGTATCAGCAAAAACGCAACTATTAGTTTCTGTTCTGTGATCATGTTGTTTACTAGGAACTCGAATTAGACGTTTGAAGAAAGAAAGCCAGTAACCGTGTTGTTCTCTTAAATTATTCTTGAAGTTCGAAATAATTCGAAATAATAATATTTGCGAAATATTTCGCATGTTGTGTGCTTTCGTTTGACATACTTGTTTTCAGCTTAAAAACAGTGCAACAAATGTTAGTTACGGCTTTTGTGGGTTCAGTCTTATTTCCAAACGTGTTTGTAAGCTCGGACACTAGTAGAGGGAGAAACAGGATTTGACAGTCAGTCAGAACTACTTGATTCATTGCAGTGCATTTGACCAGGGTTCACAGGTTTGACACAGGGGAAAATGTTCGCAGCTCAACCAGAACAAAATAACACTAGGGAGTAGCGCCAAGACTTGAAGAAAGTGACACACACTCGAGTAGCAGCCCGATGAAAAATTTATCTCAAAATAGTAGTACGAAGTTGTACGAAAAAGTAGCATGCAGTACTAACTGATGCTACTACTACTACTACTTACCAAATGCCCAAACATAGGGGAGACATACCCCCCCCCCCCTCGGGGCGCCCCTGGGTAGCACATGTTTGCGCATCCTTTTGTGTGTTAAACGCTATGAAATATATCTGTTATGGTCCTTTTAAGTGTCTTCAAGGCTACCGTGTTACTGCATACTTCTGCATGCTACTATGGCAAGACAGGATGCTACTGGATACTACTACATAAGATTGGACCAGTCTGAGGCACATTAAATGATAGTATTATTTGCTATTACATAGTATTACATGCAACTTTTTCGTACAACTACCATACAATTACGCAGGCTACAAATTTTTCATCGGGAGCGACACTAGCACCACTAGCGACAGTGAACGTCTCTACTGAAACCCAACGCTGACTCCAATAACTTCATATTCTGAACAGAGCAAAAAGAAGATGAAACCTTCACTGTTTCCTCCATGGGTGCAGATCGCATCTTAGCTTCACTAGAAGTTTCTAAACACGCAAGTTTGTCTCGGTTTAAATGCCGCAAGCGAGCGGGCGGTACTATTAGTATGGCCCGTTTGCAAAGCATGGAAAGCACAGGTCTTGGCGCTACTCCCTATTGTTATTTTGAGCTCAGCTCAAGATCGGAAAAATGTTCTTTTTGAAAATAGTGTAATGTCTGGATAAGAAATTGCGTTGAAAGAGTGTGATGCATCATGACGTGCAAAACTACTCAAATAATGCAGGGAGAGCATTGTTCCTTAATAGTTTTGTTCTTTTAAAGCAGTCGGAACAGAGAAAAAAAAATTATTTTCATGAAAAATTGTTTCTTCTACAAGAAAGTGCTCTGATAGTGTTCTCATTTTCTCAAAGGACCTGTCTTACCTATAATACTAACGCAACCTGCTTCAGTAATCACTTCATACATTTCTAAACCCGGAGACCCCAATTTGTACGGTACATTCTAACCCCTCTAACAGAACCATGCAGATTTTCTCACGTGCCCTGTTTTGCTACCTTCGATTTGTATCACGCTGTCAACGGTTATCTGCGAGAAGTACTTCCATCAGAAAAACCGGTTATGTAAATTGTTTCCCTGTTTACGCTATAAGTCAACGGGTCTCGGAAATAGCTTAAAACAGCCAAAACTGTGGGTTATTTATTGAAAGCACAGCCTAGATTTAAAGTATTCAAATGTTTTAAAATATTGTAAGCTGAAGAGTAAATAGTGCGAGGGGTCCTTTAAAGCGCTAGTTTCGGAAAGTTTCAGAAGCAGCAATTTTGTGCCACCTGCGGCAACCCTGCATTGGACACCGAAGTCGAAAATCTAGTGCCAAGCTACCAATCCTTTAATAGTGCTGGTCAAGTGACCAGAGATGATCACACTCGCTTTGGTCCTACTGCTTCGCGCGGCGACTTACCTGGCTTGTGAGATGAAGGTGACGAACTACGTGATTGACGCGACCTACGTTCACTATGAAAAGCTCGGTCCTCGACCTGGCCGAAACTTCTTTTCCCTGGACCTGACTATCGACATCGGCGTTTTGGACGACACCCTCCTCGAACCTTTACACTTCAGAGTTGACCCTGCGTTTGATTTCTTTGCCCGAAACGTTTTCTATGGTATCATTGGTAAAGGCAGAGGTAGGAGGTTCGATCTGTCGACGTGGAGGTTTATGGCAGGTCGCGACCCGTCGGATTCCCGCTCGTCTGCCGTTCTGTATCTTAGTCACACCGGGGCTTGTTATGGGGAGTTCGAGACCCGACGTGGGGTGTTTCATCTCTACCCGGAGGGGGGAAGTAACGTTAACGTGACATCGTACGCTCTCCGACGTTCCTACTGCGAAGTGCTGCGTGAGAAGAGGTCAGTTGCGCCAGAGACGTCGGCGAAGCCGGTGCGGAATAGTCTTCCAGTACGCCTTGTCATTGAGCAATCGGTGAAAGCTTCTCTCCAAAACAGCTGGGTACATTTTCCGGTTGTAACTGTCCTGCTCGCTTTCCTCAGAGTCCATGAGGTTTTTAAGAGTACTGAGCTATACCAGGAGAACAAAGATCCCTTCAGTTCCGTGAGTGAGTTTGGACTTATGATTACGGAGATCCTCGTTTACGAAGTCCCTCGCCAAAACATCAAACCCGAGGAGAGATTCGGAAGCGATTACGAGAAACGTCCCGGAAAACGCCTAACGATTTCGGTTGGAAAGAAGTCCAATTCTGAGGGACAATCGGAGATGTGTCAGGATGCCGAGCTCCGGCTTAGAAGAGGCGACAACCCTCCTCGGTTCGAGTTCGACGACGTCCTGCACGTTCAGCACCGCGCAATTTTAGAATCACTCATTGGAAAGCCGTGCCTGAAGCGTAACGGGTACTTTGGACACCCCGGGACACCCTACCCTGTCCAAACCGTGTTCGAGCTCTCTCTCTGCGACCGGGTTCGGCTGTACGAAGAATTCAAAAAGCAAAAGTGCGGCATCAATCGGGAATCGAACCAGTGGCTGGCGCCTGCCCGTTGGGCAAACCGGGATGGTCGCATAACGATGAAAAAGCTGGAATACTTTCAAGAGCGGGAGGTTGAGGACCACTACGAAATGGAGGAAGGTGAGGAGCTGAGAGTTGGAGTCGTGAATCCCTCGCCAGTGCATTTGTCTTCGAGTTGCCGTAGGAAGATGTTGACCTCATTCATGGTTTTGGTGTCGATAGCAAGTTACTTGTGATTGATTGTTCAGTGGCTAGGCCTTAAAGGTTTCGATATAAACTACGACAAATTCGAGACCATGTTATATATATTGTAGGGCCTTATACTATTCCATATTGTGTTGTAACTTTTCTCGAACAGTCACGTAATGTATATCAGTATATCTTCCCATGTCCCACAGGAAGTTATATTATGACAGTTACTTCTGTGGAGTTTGGGCTGATACAATCCGTATCAGCCTCCGCAGATGTTCATCGAGCACTTTTCCTCTAAAACTGAAAAGTAGAAGCTGGCCTCCGCCTTATACTATTACATATTGTGTTGTAACTTTTCTCGAACAGTCACGTAATGAACATCAGTATATCTTCCCATGTCCCACAGGAAGTTATATTATGACAGTTACTTCTGTGGAGGTTGGGCTGATACAATCCGTATCAGCCTCCGCAGATGTTCATCGAGCACTTTTCCTCTAATATTGAAAAGTAGAAGCTGGCCTCCAAACAGTAAATAAAAACATAACACTCAGTAAAAAAAAACTTACAAAAAAAAATATTAAAAAAAAATAAGAATAAAAACATATTTAAAAAATGATAGAACATCTTACACGCTTAGACAACCAGCCTATACCCTTGGCCTATACCTTGTCATAATCAGATATCCACTGAAAATTCTGCGACCGCTAGATGGCATGGGCATCGCCAAAGATGTAAAAGACTGTATTGATAGAAATAGGACGTAGGTAATTTAGTAGGCTGTAGGACTACAGTAGGATTGGGTTGCTACTCAAACTCCCTAACCCAGCCGTAAAAAAGTACAACAGAAGAAGGTTATAATAGTTATAATAGTTAAGATACCTCCATCTCGGTTCATATCGGAATAACAACGTCGGCAGCCATTTCAAATGTCAACCTCGCCTTCGGATCGTATATGTTATTTTCAAATTGCCGTCTCAGTGTTGTTTTCCGATATCAAAGTCGATGTCGGAACTTAAAATCTAGTATACAGTATAATTTTATGTATGTAGTATTAATAAAAATAATAATAAATGACAAATTGTGAAAATGTTTATCAGTCTGGAATCAACAATTCCTCCGGAAAAGCTTAGCTTTTTCAACTTTGTGATGAAAGTGCAAACAAATCTGGACTTTTCCGTACGGAATTGATGATGATGCATAAACTTCCGTAGCAAAAATTCGTTTCGTTTATTTTTTACGCCTTACAAGAATACAGCTGGTATTTGCTTTTATTAACACAGATCTTTTCAACTTTAAGATGGAAGTGCAGAAAATCCGGCCAGAAAAATGACATTACACATGACATTTCAGTATCAAGCCTCTGTATATCCAGTTGGGCTGTTTTATGTTCATATTTGTACATTATCTGTACCTGATGAGATACGCTGAGTGTGTGAGAGCTCGTTTTGAAAAAAACGCAACATCAAGAAAAAATTTAGAAAGTAGTCATCGATGCGCGGATAATTACTTCGTTCTTCTTCAGGTTTCGACACTAAGTAAGGCAAAATCAAGACTATGTTATAAATATTGTACTATTATGTATTGTGTTGTATACACCTTAATTGTATGTATGGAATATATTTTTGGGATCCCAAAAAGTAAGTGGAGGGATACCTATGACATCGCAAAAGTTGTCCGTCTGTCCGGCGTAACTCTCGAAGGGAATGAGATATTTTGATGAAACTTGGTGTGAGGATTCTTTGGGTCAAGAGTAAGGTCTAGTTCGTAGATGGGCTCTGTAGCCCTAAATTTAGGGGTGGGGGAGGGGGTTTCAAATTAAGGGGCATTTTTTTTTTAAAGCTATTGAGATAGTTCATTCAGGGGTAAGGAAACATGCTGAATCCGAATACGAAGGTTATTTTCTTGCCGGACAAGTAGTTCACCCGGAATCCGGCGAAAACCGACACAAAATTTGTCGACCAATTTTCGGCAATAGCAGCCCCTACCCCTTTATTCTCAAAACCAGTATTGCTCTGCGCGTAGATGACGACATTCATTTGTTTATTCTATGGACGTCGGATAGGTCTGGTGTAATTGAAGGTCGAAGGGGTTGATATAGATAGATAGATAGATAGATTTATTTGCGCTAAAAAGCCACAAGGGCCATGGCAAATACAAAAGAATAATAACAACAAAACAACAACAATAACAAACCTACAAAAATCCTTCCCGATATGACAGAGCGATCCGAAGGAATCTTCCAAATCTCTTTAAATCCCCAAAATGTTTACTTTTTAATTTTCTAACAAGTTCCTCCCTCGAGAAAAAACCCACCCTAAAAATTTCCTCCCTTAAATCCCTTAAACCCTCACAATCACAAATAAAATGCTCTACATCTTCATCAATCATCCCGCACAAAGGGCAGAAATAAGGACCAGACGAAACCCTAATTTTCCCAATATATTTTCTTCTTTGGCCAAAAGGCAAACAATCTCCTCTCAGACTAATTAAACATTTCAAGTCTTCTGGAGATAACCCCGACTTAAAATAAATTTCTTCGCCCCAGGCCTCCTTAACCCTATTGTAGAGACTCAGGGACCCAGGAATCCAAACCTTACAACCCCACGCCTGCAACTCCTGGTCCTTTAATACTCTTTGGACTTCTTTCGCGACCTCACCTACCTCTAGCTGAACCCCCTTCCCCTCGTTCCACCTACCTGACAGTCCACACTCATTCAAAATAGTCTTAATTTGGCCAGGCCAAGTACCCTCACGTTCATCCTTTAGTGCCTCCAGGTATGCCGCTTTGGTCAACCGTACCCTAGGAAGCGTAAGGATTTTTTCCCAAAATTTAACCATACGAACTAAACGAACACTACGAAGACTAGTAAGGCCTAAATCTCCCTTCAAAACTAAACTATTTAAAGTAATATTTACCCCTAGAACTCTTTTAAAATACTTAAGCTGTACTGCTTCAAGCTTATCCCCCTGAATAAAACCCCATATTTCAGATCCATAATGCATTGCCGACGCTACTTTCGTAGCAAACACCTGCTTGTGAAATTTAACATCCTTTAGTGCTATTAACGGACTTCTAAGAATAAGATTAGCACATCGACTACCTTTCACCACACAATGCTCAACATGCTTCCCAAATCGACCCTTTGCAGAAAGTTTAACTCCTAAATAAATAAACTCCTCCTTAATTTCTAACTCCTTTCCACCAAAATTTACTTTATCACTAGCAGCTATTTTCCCCCCTTTACGAAAAACCATCACCACTGACTTTGAAGCATTCAGTTCCAATTCTTTAATTGAAAGATAATCCATCACCAAATTTAGAAGCTTCTGTAGGTTATCACGTGAACCCGCCACCAATGCTATGTCGTCGGCAAAAAGAAGCATGCAAAGGCGAAAAATATCAACAGAAAGCATAGGAGCTTGTCCATCCCGCATATAAGAATCTAAATCATTAATATAAAGTGAAAATAGTTTAGGCGACAAAGTGCAACCTTGTTTTAAACCCATTTTCGACGAAAAAACCTTCGAAAATTTCCCAGCAACCCGAACTACAAGTCTTACACTAGAGTAAAGCTCCACCAAAATTAATACAAACCAAGCAGGAAGTCCCAAATCAAGCAGAGACTTCACTAGAAGCCTCCGGTTTACATTGTCGAAAGCACCTTTAAGGTCCAAAAAAGCAACATAAAACCTTGCACCCCGTGCCTTAGTATACTTCCTAGCTAACACATTTAAAACAAAAATTTGGTCCAAAGTAGAATAACCTTCTCTGAACCCTGCCTGAACTGGACTAAGCTTCTCTGCCTTTTCTAGCCAATTTTTTAGCCTAAAATCAAGCACCTTGCAGAAAATCTTACTCACTGCGTTTGCTAGGTGAATAACTCTATAATTATCATGCCTTGTCCTGTCCCCCTTTTTAAATAGGGGAATAACAATTGACGTATCCCATTGTCGTGGCCAGTAAGCTTTTTCAACTAATACTGAAAAAATTGCCGCCAAAATGGGTAATAAAACAGTTCTACCCCAACTCCACAGTCTTGTAGGAATTCCATCGACACCTGGAGCTGACGAACCTTTCATCCTTTTCAACTGATCCCATATTTCCTGTTCACTTACTTTATCAATTAGCCTAGAATCTTCCTCGTTTAAAGGGAAGCATGGCTGGTTTCTAAGACTACTCATCAGACTATCAAGAACTATAGGCTCACTTAATGCACTATTAATAACACTAGGCGGTTCTTTACTCTCAAAAAATTCCACCCAAGACTCTGCAGGTGGGACAAAATCTTGAGACGGCCCATGCATTGACGCTTTAATTTCCTTCCAGAAATCCCCGTTACTTTTCCCATGAAACAATTCCATAATCCTATTATTTGATCTTTTATCCAACAAATACTTCTTATCTTTCAACATTGTTTTATACTCTTTTCTTTTCTTTTTATAATCCTGTAAAGCTTGGGGACGATTATCTTCATTACTTTCTTTAACTCGTCTCAACGCAATTATAACTTCACTCTTTTTGTCTTTACATTCCTCATCAAAGAAAACATCTTTGTTATTTACATTCCCATTAGAAGAATTCATATGCGTTAGCACTACTGCCCCATGCACTACTGAAACCAACTCACTAATTACAACCTCAACCTCCCTATCCTTACCTACATTTACGCACTGACTAAGTCTCAACTCTAAATCCTCATCGGATAGCCTAGCCTTAAATGGAGATTCTAGTTCCCTTCTTAACTTTATACCTCTCCTTATTGTCGAATCATCACCTTTCGCCAGTGACGCACCCTTCCTGTAACTCACCTGGGACGGGACAAACTACGCCCAATTGTTCAATATGATGTTCAAACGAGGAAATATGTTGTTCAAGCGAGGATGTTCTTCAATGAGGATTCACTGGTAAAGTACAGGTCAAGTTCGTAGATGGGTCCTTTAGTCCTATCTTTAGAGTCAGAGGAGGGGTTTCGAATTTACGGTAAAAACATGTATGTTTTATAAGCTAATATGATATTCATTGAGGGGGTAAGGAGGTCCGCTGAATCCATATCTGAACTTAGTTTTGTTGCTGGACAAATGGTTCATCACGAATTCGGCTGAAACTGGAAATTTGGTTGAAGTTCAAAGTTGTTTCTGAAATCGATTAGAGATTCGGTATGGGGGCAAGGAGACATGCTGAATCCGTTTTTAACTTTATTTTAACAGTAAAATATTTAAGGAATCTGACGATGAATGGCGAAGACATGACCCAATTGTTAGAATCAAATGTTAGATTTTTGGGATCCCATAGAAACCTTTGGTCTTATTTTAAATAGTAGGCTACATGGCAAATTGCGCAAATGTTTGTGATAAAACTGCAGAAAATGTGGACTTCTCTGTACGGAATTAATGATGCTGAAAATTCCGCAGTAAAAAAAATGTTCCTTTCATTTATTTTTAAGGCCTTAGAAAATTCAACTAACATTTAACAAAGATTTTTAGATTTTTTCAACTTTGTGATGAAAATTCGACCTCAAAAACAACATTTCTGTATTTTTCATATGACATCTCTTTATCAAGCCTCTGTTTTTTTATGTTCAAATTTGTACACTATCTGTAGGCTACCTGAGATCATATCTTGTAAGTGTATTAGTTAATTTTTTTAGTGTCTGTGTATTTCGTAAATATTTTATTCCTCTTCTGGCTTTAAACTTGATTGAACTAAACTTGATTGATTGATTGATTCATGTTGTGAGAGCTCGTTTTGAAAAGCAGTCATCATCATGAAGAATCACAAAAAATCAACGAAGAAACCACGAAAATGGGGTTTGAAAAGGCCAACGAATATACTGAAATAAAAGGTGAATATTTCGGGAGAACAACCGCCTCCCTTCTTCAGCGCAGACAGAAAATTTCGAGGAAAAATGCCAAAACGAGGATGAAGATCAACAACCAAGAAAAACGAATCATAGCAGAAAACCAACATAAAACCGAAAATCAAAACCAAATTGGAAGAGTTGAAAGCCTAGAATAAAGCCAGCGAGTCACTCACCAATACCTACGAATAACAATTAGGACTGTTCTCGCACGGTACTAGCGATTAAGCTTCAGAAAGCAGTCAGCTAAAGTGAGCTTTAGAAAGCAGTCATTGATGACGCGGATAATTATTTCGTTCTTCGTCGCTGACGCTTTCCATTCTTTGCAGGAATGTGGATAATGCAACGGCTGAAGAAATCCGGCTCTCTGTACCAGCTTTCTATGAAAGACTCTGACGATATCCGCCAAACGTTCCTTTTCCGCCTAGCGCGGAACAGCCAGCTCCATCTGTTCAAGAACGTCGTCCTCTGCGGATCCGCACAGGATCGTTACGTTCCGCTACATTCCGCGCGGATCGAGTTATGTCGAGCGGCTGTCCGCGACGCGACGATTATGGGTGAGTCAGGAATAGATTATTGATCACCAGTGTGCGAATCGCCAATAGTTGCGTTTTTGCAGATACCATGGTATCTGATACCACGGTCTAAAGTCGTTTTTGCAGTTATCGTGGTATCTGATACCACGGTCAAAAGGCTCGTTAAGCACACTCTATTTAATTTAATTTCTTTATTTTATTTTACGTACTCCACTTTTGGAAATGGCGGGTCAGAAATAAACTACTTACTTACTTAATCTATGCAAGAGGTGGCAAACTTCTTCACAGCTTGCTGTATGGTAAGCCAATAGGAATACCGGCACAACACACGTGCTGAAGCTTGCATGACCCGATCGCGCGAGGATGCAATGAACAAGATCCATCTTGTACTTATGCGGTACTATGAGCGTGTTCCACCCTACTTACCGTAGTGTCTACGCATGAGGTCACGAATTCTGGCTTTTTGGCGTCAAGACTGGAACACATTTTTCTGTTTTCACCAAAATATCGTGCCACGGGCTAATCCGGCCAATCTCATTCACAGATATTCATAGTTGCCACGCTTACTACGGTCCTGAGCGTGGTAAGCAAATAGTTACTGTTAGTTAGTATTTCGAGAAGGCTGGAACGGTCAGCTTAGTAACTTTTCACGAGGTTGGAACGAAAATAGTAACTAATAGTTACTATTAAATAGAAAAAACTCTAAAAATCGCCCTTTCAACCTCTTCAAAGCTGAAATCGGCGCGGCCGTACTTTGTATCCGGTTGGATTGCCCTTTGAATTGTTGAGCGAGAAACTGGTACATCTTGATGCTTCTAAGATGTCAGAAAATCCTTCGAACCACCCTTGGAAGTGTTTTTTGTTCTAGTTCTAGTTCTGTTGTTGTTGTTATTCTTTGTTTTTATTTTTTTGGTTCATTATTAGGTTAATTTTTTAAAAGTTAGTTTTGTGTGTGTTTTTATGGTGTTATGTCTTTCCGTATATTACTTTTTCCTCTTTTTTGTTACTCCGTCTTTCTCTTTGTGAGTGTATGATGGGTCATAAAGTAATAATAGCTTCCCGCCTTTCCAGGATTGGCTTACCAAGATATGGTAAGGAGCATCATTCAGCCAATCATAGAGAGACCTGAAGTAAACCTAGTTCGATTCGATATCCATCACTGCCTACCCAGTGGCACCAACACAATCATTGGCCGCGCAGCTCACATTGCGGTTCTCGATTCTGAATTATTTCTGGAAAAGTTTTTCCTCGTCGCCGGCGCTAAATACTTCCATTAAAATGATCAAATATTATTTAATCTTAACTTATATGTTTTTTAATCATCGCCTCCCTTTAAACATTGTATGTTTGCTATGATTTTGTTCAGTCAGTGCACTGTCAGAATTTTCATAATTGATAACACGCGGTTTCAACAGGTAGCACTTAGGATGTTAGCTTTTATGTTTTTCAGACGTTAAGCATTGAAATATTATGTATATAAAAAGAGCCAAAACACCGCCGAAAAAACATTTGCTGACTGTTGTCCATCATGATATCGGAAAAGTCAGCAGACGCTTTTTCGGCGCTCTTCCTGGCAATGCTTGTTATGATTAAGGTTTAATTGCGTAACATTTGAAAAATACAACAACCAACGTCTTAAGTGTAATCTGTTGAAACCGTGCATCCATGTGTTGTCTATTATGAAACTTCTGACAGCGTCTAGCACTTCTACATTTCCAGGAATCTTTCGTTTTTTCGAAGAATCTCTAGTTTCTGGATCTTAGCTAAATTCTTTTATTATTATTTTTTGCTTGAGTGTTTACCCAGTAGCAAATTTCCTGTAAAGATAAGACCTACCGTGTAGATTTTGACTTTTTTTAAATGTAGTGTGTTGTTACTAGTCATATATCCCCTCCCCCCCCCCCCCCCGGTACCTAATGGGTCCACTAACCTGAACTGCTTAAGTTTCGCTGACAATCATTTTAAATTGTTGCCAAATTGTAGGAATAATAAGTTACTTCTTTTTTAAATCGAGTTAGGGGGGCTAACAAAATTCCATTGTAATAGTTTATTAAAGAGGTTATGTTGAATATTCTCCTTTATGTTGTACCGCAAATTAGAGAAAATCATGGTTGTCTAATACCGTACATATTTTGAAATATCAGGAACTTGAACCTCAGTTAATATATCCACACTTAGCTTCAAATTGTTGATCTCATTTGTAACAGTTTGCATTTGTTTTCACAATCATGTGTATTGACCGTCCATTGTTTGTTTGTTATTTGATGTTTTTGTGCCAGAGAATAAAGTCTGCGACTTCTTCAGAAAATGTGTTGAATTAGGGTGTGTGAACCCTTCCCTTCTCTCCGGTGTTACGTTTCTTTCAGGCATTCATGTCTCATAGTAAAAATGGTAAAATCACCAAATTTGGTGGCAAATCAGCCAACCGCGGCAACCCTGTCGGCAAGAACGAGCGGTTTAGTGTTTTACCCGAAAAAAGTCATCGCCTACCTGCGGCGCTCATTTTGGTTCTTTCTGATATACCAGTGGTTCCCAACCTTTTAGCGTACCCCGAATCAGGTTCAAAAAGGTTCCGTACCTCTTTTTTGACGAATTTTTTGTTTTACTATATTTTACCACGATCAGAACGTCAAAATGACGATATTTATTGTCATCAGTGATAAGACACGTAAATCAGAAATTGTGTACCATGGGATATCTGGTTTTGAGGACGATACAGAAACTGAGTTAGGGGACTCAAAAACAAATGAAGCGAGGTATTAAAGCTACAGATTAACTTGATTTTGGGACCTGGACGCACCCCTTGCGAGGTTCTCTCGTACCCCTTTGGGTACGCGTACCACCGGTTGGGAACCACCGTGAGATACAGTCATCAGAAACTGCTGCGGGTCTGGCAATACTCTTGATGACTATCTCTCCCTGCCGATGCAGAATCTCCGGGTACCTGCGGAAGAAAGGAAGAAACGGTGTCACAGCTGCGCTGAGTCAGGATTTGAGTCATTGGAGTCGCTACGGACACGTTTACTCCTTCCTGAGAATCACTGGCGTGTTTTGGACTTAGTCATATAGAGTATTGCCGAAGCGAATTCCTGTTATACGAATGACGTTCACTTTGAGTCTCTTTAAATTCATAATTTCACGCATGTGGTGTTGGCTATATTTCTAACTGGTATGACTCTTGAGCCTTGCCATCTATTTCTCTCAGAACTGAGGAGCTGCAAAATATAATGTAAAAAACAAAACTATGCCTAAACTAATTGATCCATTCAGTGACATATATATAAAGAGAGAGAGAGATTGGTATATTTAGAGACTATCACAGCGTAACTAAATTCGGTTTCTTACAAATTATAAATAACAAACATACACTACTATTCAGCATTGAACACCGAAGTAAAAAAAAAGGCACAAACGAGTTCCGGTAATGATTAGTGCGGACTTTAGGGGGTAGAAGTTTATTTTGAAATCGAGTTCGATATTGATAGGGGCTGTTTCCAGTAGCAGTGACCGGTCGCTTGGATTGGCTAGGATAGGTTTGCCAAACTGCAAAATCAGTTTTTCAAGCCGGACTTAAATGTGACACTATAAAAAATACACATGATTTTGACAACTAAATTACATGATTTCGACAACAATTGTGTCTTTTGTTTATAAAAATGGCGATCGTGCTACCAAAGCAGAATCTACACTATGATCAAGTCATTCAGAACGAATTTAATCTACACTAGATTAACCATAAATCATCACTATACGATCAGTATGCAGATGACTTTTCGTACTTCATAAATCCAGAATGGCGCGTCAGGGGGGCCCGATCAGAGTAGTCTAATGAGGCCCTCAATTAAATTGGGCCCGACCAGGGGCGCTGTAGATAACAGCACTTTACACAGCCCGGGTTAGAGGGCAACCTAGTAGGTGCGCCGCAATTGCTTTAACTTGAAGCATGCGATTCTTAATGAAATAACGCGTCTGGCGTAGCAGAAGTGCGGGGTAGTAGGAACAGTAGTAACCTAACAAGTATATTCAGTTCAACAGTTTTTGTCCCTGTGACAAAGACCTGCATTGAGCACTAATCAGAGCCAAATAACACTAGGCAACAATCGGAAAGCTTTTGGAATTTTATACAGCTCTTTTTGTGCTCCATCCATTTTATTTTGCTCTGGTGTCGCACATGTTCTACGGAAGGAGGAGTTGCAGAAGATGAGAAGATGCTGTTTTAAGTATGCGAAGCGTCTGCTTTATTGCCAAAGTTATACCACAGCCACATGCTATCGGAGCGTTTCGTAGTTAAAGATGCAAGCGTCACACTTTTGGAAATTTCATCGGCTCTGCCAAAAACATGGACAACAGGGCCGAGCCAGTACATGACATTCTTTTCTGGCCGACGGATTAAAAATTGTATATTGTATGTGTTGTGTTTTATTTGATTCTTTTATTTTATTTTACATACTCCGCTTTTCAAATGGCGGGTCAGAAATAGATTACTTACTTAATTACTAGGGAGTGTCAAGACCTATGCTTTCCTTGCTTCGCAAACGGGTCATATTCATAACGCCGCCCACTAACTTTGCGGATTTTAGACAAGACAAACCTGCGGGTTTAGAAATTTCTAGTAAGCTAGGATGCGGTCTCCACACATGGAGGAAACAGGGGAGGTTTTTATCTTTGTTTTCCTGTGTTCAGAATATCAGTAATTATTGGATCCAGCATTGGAGCAATTATTGGTGGTGCAAGACCGATTGTGTTTCAGTAGGGACGTTCACTATCGCTAGTGGTGCTAGTGTCGCATATATTCGAGTGTGTGTCACTTTTTAAAATCTTGGTGCTACTCCCTAGTGTAATTTCGCTCTGGCACTATTAGTTAACTAACATCAAAAGACGCAATAACACATTAGATTCTGATTCACACAGATTCTGATGGCCTTAGTGCCGATTTTTTCAAAACTGAGTGTCCAGCTTTAACACAACACCTTCAGCTGCTATTTCAAATTTGTTTATGCCAGGGTTTGGTTCCGAATAGTTTCCTCCTGGGTACTATAACATCGGTGATTAAGCGAGGGAAAGACGCCGACCTTTGCAAAAGCTATCGGCCAATTACAGTTTCTTGTACCATAAGCAAAATCCTGGAATACGTCCTTCTTCCAGAACTAATTGAAAAATGTAGCTTTGGTTCAATGCAGTTTGGATTCCGTTCGAGCGCCAGTTGTGCGCACGCTCATCACATATTGACAAAAGTGATGAAACAGGCTACCCGCGACAAGTCTTCTATACATATATGTTCTACAGATATAGCTGGTGCTTTTTGACAATATAACGCATTCCTAGGCCCTATTTTCTCTCATTACTTCTGGCGTGAATCTGTCCGTCGTCTATCTGTTAAAATTTCGGTATGGTCATTCTTCAGTAAGGTTCAAATGGCAAGGTAGCTTGTCAGAGATTATTTCTGTCCGAACTGGTGTTCGCCAAGGGGGAGTCTTATCTCCCTACATCTTCATATCGGCCATATCTTCTTGTCTCGATTCTTTGCTTCCTGCTTACTTCTATAAAGACTATGCCTACGCGGACGACTTGCTCTTAGCAAGCCGTAGCCGATCCACACTCACAAAAAATGTAAGTAAGCTGTCGTCAGAACTTCTGAAAATTGGCCTTGAAGTTAACCTTTCAAATGTGAGTACCTGCATTTCAACCCTTCGTCAAATTGTTCGAGTGCATCTAAAGCTTCTATATCTCTTGGATCGTTCGTCGTCAAATCAACAGACTCTCTACGGTGGCTCGGCATAACATTCAAATCTTCATTGTCAAAATTTTGCTCTTCGGTTGTTCAAGAAGTTTATAAGTATCCGTAGCGCCTATGGGCGCATCGTCCCCAACCGGGGGCGCTATAATCGTAAAGCTTTGGGAAATTTGTACAGCACCTTCTGCGCTCCTTCTATACTATTTCGTTCTGGCGTCACTCATGTTCTGCGAAAGAAGGAGATCAAAAAGATGAGATCATGTTATTTTTAAATATGCAAAGCACCTGCTCCACTTGTCGAAATTATGTCATAACCATACATTGACGGAGAAATTGAAGACGCAAGTGTTACCCTTTTGGATGTTTCGTCATCACTTTCAAAACTCATGGACAACAAGGCCCAACCAGCACACGATGTCGTCCACTGCTTCCTGACCGAAGATTAAAAATTAAGTGTCTTTTTCTGTGTGTATATATGTGTTTTGTTTATTTTCTTTATTTTCGTCATTTACTCCGCCTTTTCAAAATGGCGGGTCATAAATAAATTACTTACTTACTTATTAACCGTTCTCGGTCGGCGAAGTTTCGGACCTAAACTGGAAGTGACAAACGCAGTAACGGGGAACGAAGCGTCAATATCAACAGGTTTTCAGATTCTAGGAGCCGTTCTCGAAGAGTAACTCGCATATCATATTAAAAAGATAACTAGCTGATCAAGAAAAACAAGACCAAAGGTTTCGAATGGGATCCCAAAAGTTCAAATTTGATCCAGACATTTGGGTCTCGTCTTCGCCAGATCCAGTCTTCGCCAGACTACTTGAACACTTTTACTATTAAAATTTAGAAACAGATTAAGGCCAAATAGTTAATAATATGAGATTATCTAGTTCAGATATGGATTCAGCATGTGTGTTTACCGCTTTAAGTCAAATCTATTTTGACGAAGCAGATCGAAACTTCCTGCCTTACTTCTGCCAATTTTCCGGTATTCTGGAACTACTTGTCCGGCAAAAAAATAAAGCTCAAAAATGAATTCAGCATGTCTGCTTACCCCTACATCCAACCTCTCTTATCAACTTCGGATTAAACTTTTACTTTTAACAAATTTTCCGGTTTCAGCCGGATTCCGAGCGATCTAGATGTCCGGTGAGAAAATTATTGTCATATACGGATTCGTAATGTCTTTTCACCCGCAAATCCAACCTCTTATCAAATTTAAAGAAAACTTTTACTTTGAACAAATTCTCCGGTTTTGGCCGGATTCCGGCCGAACTAATTGTCCGGCGAGAAAATAATTTTCATATTCGGACTCAGCACGTCTCTTTGCCCCTATTCAATTAAATGACAAAAAAATAAATTGGCTTTTCAGTTAAACTTTAACTATAGCCTATTGAGTGGAATAGGAAATAAATAAATAAATATAAGTATTGATTTGTGGCCCCAAAAAGTCCACATACCACGATTATTACTACTCAGTGTGTTCTCTGTTATTTTGTTTCTCTGCTAAGGCGACCTCCATTGAGTGTTTAGTAGGTGCACTGGGGGTCGAGTTATGTAAATGCGGCGCTGGGCACTGTGGGCGACCGTTGCACTATGATTTCGTCCGAAGTTGCTTTATGCGCTACTAGACCGCCTCCTTATCGGCAGGGTACTGAATAAAACTCTAAAAACATCCTCCCAAACATTGTTTGCATGTGAATCAAAGTGCCAGGTATGCCAGTGACATACAGAGATAACAATAAAAAAAAGATAAATCTTTATCGTAAGGCGTACAACAAAATTACAAGCACATGAAGGTACCACAAATCACACGGAAATCCCACTATTTGAAAATCGATCATTTGTGAATGGCGGAACAACGAAGAAACGTATTTTCAGCGGATCTTCAAGCCAATTTTAGTGAATAAGTGATGGGTAACTAGATTGTCCTATCCCAGCCCTTTTCGGTTAAACTTTAATAATAATTTTTTTCTGGATGGAGAATACAAATTCTCTTACAAAGCCGCCATACTATTGTGTAAGTTCACTGGCATAAACTTCGGAGTTCACCGTTTGAAGTAAATTACCCGTCATGGCGAGGGCTTGCTCACTCTCGATTTTAGTGTATAGCAAGTGCCCGAAGCCCGATCTGTGCCGGCGCCGGTTGCCACGTGTTAGAACATTACAATCAGCATGTTCAGAAGAGGGAATCGTCTATTTTCTGGCCGGCACCCCTGGTTTCGTTAGATTCCGGGAAAGAGTGTACAGCAGGTGCCAAGGAGTTCTTAGCCCCTCGCGCCCAGCTAGGTCTCAGTCGAATTTTTCAGTAAGCTACTGATTAAATTTCACTATATCGTATTTAATAACAATCATTGTCACTGATTGCAATAGCAAGAGAACGAATTACAAGCACTTCCGCTCAGTCTTTGCCTTCCTAAAATGCAGTCGTTAACGGATTGTAGATTAAATGTGGTTTCGTTGTAAATAGCCGCTGTTGACGGCTGTATATTTTTTTTTATTTAGTTTATGAAGAGAAGCAGTAAAATGGACAGAAGCATTTGGGTCTTGCCCGTATGGAAATAATTCAAGTCATTGTAATATGGGACATTTTTCCAGTCGTAAGCAATTGAAAACAATTGTAAACGATCGTAAATAATTGGTTTTTTTTAACAGTAAACAGTTGTTTACAAACGGAACAATTGTACAATCGTAAACAACTGTTTCCAGTCGTAAACGACTGTTTCCAGTCGTAAAAAAAACAATTGTTTACGATCGTTTCCAGTTGTTTACGATTGGAAAAATGTCCCAGTGTACAATGACTTGAATTATTTCCATACTGGATGCTATGTTTTACGATGACCAAAATCGGTTTCAATATGAACATGTTTGCTTTTTCTTTAAAGCACAAGTCTTACTAGCAGGGGCGTCACGACTGGGGGGGGAGGGGGGGACGCCCCCCCCCCCCCCCCAATGCTGTCAGCCAGTCGGTAAAAATAACCGAGTCGACGCGAAGCGCCGCGATTTTTCGTCAAAACAGTTGATTTTTTTTCCCGAAAACAGTCGGTTTTTCTGAAAATTGGTCGATTTTTCGTCAAATTAGTCGGTTTTTCTGAAAATCAGTCGATTTTTTTCAAAACTGTCATTTTTTATTGTTGAAAACAGTCGTTTTTTCTGCAGAAACAGTCGGTAAAAATTACCAGCCAGTCGGCAAATTCCTCGTCCCTCCCCCCCCCCCAAACATTTTGGCTAGTGACGCCTCTGCTTACTAGAAATGACCTTTGAACGATGAAATTACCCATGAATATCGTTATAGAAACACCATTATTTGTCACGTGAAATCGCAGATTTTTTTTCATTTTTGTTAATTTCTGTTGTTAAATTTTGTTAATCACTGTCAAATAAGATTTTCTTGTTAGCGCTTCTCGACTCTATACAGCCTTCATGATCTCCGATGCGGCGGCTGGACGCAAAATATTTGAAAAGTGAAAAACAAACAAAAGAAAGTCCAAAACAGAAGACAGACCGATGGTCTGCCATGCTTTCAAAATGAAAACATTACTTTGAAGCTTCTCACATTCTTATGTGTGAGCGAGTTTCAGCGGACCGTGAAGCTTTCGGGAAAGTTTGTGTTGCGTGACGGGCAACTAAGAAGTTTTTTCAAGTTTTTCAAGATTTTTTTTTACAGTTTACACTAAAAAGTTTCTCCGAGTAAGGATTAAATTTAACTGCAGTATTTGCTACTGGGATTAATCTTATCTCTACTGGGATAAGATTAATCCGAATTAGAGATAATCCTATCTTATTAGAGACAAGATTAATACCAGTAGCAAATACTGCAAGATTTTTTTTACAGTGTAGGCTGAGAAGAGCGCTAGAAAGCCAATAGGAAAGGACGGCGAAAAGCGGGGATTTCAGAAGGTTACGTAATTCCAAAAGGGAGCTTGGGATAATGAAGAAGGCGGACTAAGCAAGAGGGGGCCTTGAAGTAAGAGGCGTGAAAGCCCTTGTCAGCATTCTATATATTCATGTTCAGTTATCTTTCTTTTCATACTTCAATATCATCAAATACGGTGTCGACAATACTCTTGATGACTTACTCGCCTTGGCGATGCAGAATACTCTATATGACTAAGTCCAAAACACGCCAGTGATCCTCAGGAAGAATTAGAAAACGTCTTCATAACGACTCAAACTCAACAACGCACATACTGTGTCAACCAATCATGGCGATGCTTGGGAGCAGCTGTGATACCGCTTCCGGCTCTTCCGCTACGTATAGGGCAATGTTGCATCGGCAAGAAGAGTTAGTCATCAAGGGTATCGCCGGGTACCTAGCGGAAGAGCAGGCGAAGCGGGATCACATCTGCTCCCAAAGATCGCCGCGATTGGTTGACGCAAGATTTGAGTTGTGGAGTTTGAGTCGTTAGTGAGACGTTTACTCGTTCTTCCTGAGGATCACTGGCATGTTTGGACTTAGTCATTTAGAGTATATGGAACAATTATTTTCAAAACTGATCTCTACTACGAACAAACAAGTGCGTTTGTCTTAAAACGCCACATACCCTAAAATAAAATACTTAGGTGGTGTTAAAACACAAAAAGAAAAGGATGAATAAACACACAACACGAATTTAAGAAACCACAGCGTTATCGCCGACTTTTCTTTTCGTCATACAAATAAATAAAATATGTTTTGATCACTCTACCATTTTGTCATAACAAAAAAAACTAAAGAAGGACTAGCTTAGTTATTATACAAGTCAATAAGCTGTTAATTCCCGACACGGTAGATGCGATAGATAGATAGATAGATAGATAGATAGATAGATAGATATTTATTAACACTGAAAGCCCTATGACAAAAATTTCCAAATTAATCCAACAAATAAGTTCACATAATATAATCCAATACACACCCCTTTCTTCCTAACTCACCTTACAAAAAAATGTTCATTATGTGCCATGCCCAGACTAACCAACCTTCCCAAATTCCTTATCCCCACAAAATTTCTATCCTTCAAAATAATCTCCGCCCATTCTTCCCTTTCGAAACTCCCCGGATAAATTTCCTGCCTAAACTCTTTTAACTCTTTACAAAAACACAGAAAATGCAGTAAATCCTCATTTCTATCTCCATAATTAGCCTACTTTTTTAACATGGAGCACCTTCAGTTTAATCATGTCAGGTCATCCTCTGTAAGATATTTTTCTGGAACTCAAGAGTTTGTAAGCTAAAAATCATCGATAGTGACGCTCAAACTGGCGCTCAAATAAAAATAAGTGATATCGCGAAATAAAAAAGCGCGCTATGCAGAAACAACGACAGGGCAAAAAGTGCCTGTCAAAACATCTGAAGTCAATACCGCGAGTTACAAAAGAAAATCTGATTCTCTGATATCACGAGACGCAAGTCTTTGACTTAAAAAGCCGGAGTAGAAGGTACTCTTTTTTGCGTCTGTTTCTTTAATCCTTAGTTGGACTTACTGTTAAAGTGTGGATTAATGTTTGTCGGTAGGTTTTGGTGCCGCGAAATGAAAGATGAAGCTATAATAGTATTAGCAAAGACCTTAGTAACTAAACGCTTATAATTCAAATTGTTTTAGTATCGAAAACAGCGTAAAAAAGACAACACGCCTAAGTTTGGTGTTTTGTCAGTTACATCAGATCAGGGACCCATAAATTTCCTGTAATGACTCACCATTCAGGGGGCGTGTCAATAAGAGATTTCTGATGCGCTCTTGACCGAGCATCAGATAGTTCGAGAAATACTCACGGGGATAAAATACCAGACTATCCAGATAGACAAAATTTTTCGCAGCCGTTGTGCTGAACTAGGAATATTTCTCTGTAATGGAAGAGTGTCCTGGATCTTTTGTGATAGCTTAGGTACTTGGTGGCATGCTGAATAGTCGCAACAAATTTTGTCTATCTGAGCAAGAACGCCGATTCGGGCAACATAGCAACATAGAAGCATAGGAAGTGGCAAGCCCCCTGAATGGCGAGTCATTACAGGAAATGTGTGGGTCCCTGGTTACATACATTAAAATATGAAAAATAGATATAACATTGGCAAGTAACAGTACTAAGCTCTCAGACAACGGTACAAGTAGGATTAGCTGTCGATACTCTGTATGACGAAGTCCGAAACACGTCAATGATCCTTGGGAAGAACGACCGCGGGGGGACGCCCTCCTCCCCCCCCCCAATGTTGTCGGCCAGTCGGTAAAAAAAATAACCGAGTCGGCGCGAAACGCTGCGATTTTTCGCCAAAACAGTTGATTTTTTTCGTAAAAACAGTCGATTTTTTCTGAAAGTCAGACGATTTTTTTGAAACTGTCAATTTGTCCTTGAAAACACAAGGACAAATTGTGTTTGGGACCTTCAGAGGTCCTTGAAGAACCTCTTCACCAAAAACTTCCCTCCTTAGATCCCCCAACTCACTGCAAAAACAAACCAAGACAGTGTTCAGCTAAACACTGTAAAAAGTCTGTCCGTATAAAGATTAAAGTTAACTGCAGAATTTGCTACTCGGATTACTCTTATCTCTACGCAGATAAGATTAATACCAAATAGAGATAAGATGAATCTGAGTAGCAAATACTGCAGTTAACTTTAATCTTTCTACGGAGGGATTTTTTACGGTGAAGCCGAAGCCTAGATTAGGATCGACAGGTGCGGGTCCGGATATGGGTCTTTCCGCGCGTCAGGTTATCGTTTGCACATGCATTCGGTAGACGGGTAAGCTATTAATTATCGACACGGTAGATGCGATAATTAGCCTCCTTCCCCAGAAGATGTGCTTTCGCACATTCTCACTTTAGTGTCTGAGTTATTGTTTTTTGTTGACTTTAGGTGGTGGGAAGCCGGAAGCCAAGGTAGATAACTTACACGCACCGAACTCTCGATCTTTACCTTTCGCTGTCAATTATGATTAGCGTCTTTAATGAATCTAGATAATTAAAGGGGAAAGTCAAGTGCGATGAGTTTCGGCCAAGATTGTGAAATTGAGAGCTTGTGAATCGTGGGATTAGTGTGAGCTTAATGGACACCTCGAACTGCATACACTGTCAGAAGTTTCATAATAGAAAACAGAGGATGTGCGATTTTAACAGATAATGCGTAACGGACAACACTTCGGATGTTATCTGTTGTGTTTCAAATGATCATAAGCGTTACCATCAAGAAGAACCGAAAAACCGCCAAAAAGTAGGTTGACCCAAAAAGTATCTGCTGAATTTTCCGACATCATGACGATAAGGAATAAAGTCAATAGATGCTTTTTTGGCTGTTCCTAACAAAGCTTGTTATGCATAACATTTCGTGCATAACGCTTTCAGACACAACAGATAAACTCAGAAGCGTTGTCTGTTACGCATTATTTGTTGAAACCGCGCATCCTCGTGTTATCTGATATGAAACTTCCGACAGTGTACTGTTTCTGCTCAGATATTCTGAGATAGTTGACCACTTTGAAACTTCGCTATGCTTAAAGGAAATTAAACAAGGTTTCGGTTGTTTTTAGCCTTTTCCCATGTCCCTTGCCATGGACAACAATCTTGGCAAAATTTGCATCACCGCACTGTCAGACGTTTCACAACAGATAACACGAGGATGCGCAGTTTCAACATATAATGCGTCACAGATAACACTTCGGATACTATCTGTTGTGTTTGAAAACTGTCATGCATAACAAGCTTTGTTAGGAAGAGCCAAAAATGTACTTTTTAGCGGTTTTTCGGTTCTTCCTGATGGTAACGCTTACTATGCATAACATTTTGAAACACAACAGATAACATCCTAAGTGTTATATGTTACTCGTTATCTGTTGAAACCGCGCATCCTCGTGTTATCTCTTATGAAACTTCTGACAGTGCGGTCTTCGGACCAATAAGATGCTCGGTAACAATGATTGATACCCTGATTGTCACGTAAAGATAACAAACATGGCTAGCGTGATAATCAGTGCAGTGCTAGTAGAGGAGAGAGAATAATCTTATGAAGTGTAGTCTACTCCACAATGTGTAGAATCTCGGGCACGAGAATGTATGGAAATACTACAGAAGGTGATGAATTACTACAATATTTACTACGTAAATACATACCCATTTAAAGTTTAACTGAAAAGGCAGCTCATTTTTCATGGCACTTGCCTTCCGGCCAAGTGCCATATACCGATCGAAATAAGGGCAGATGCAAAATGGAGCAAAAATCATAGCTTGGAAACACTATTTCGTATTCGGATTAGGTTTTCTGCAGGCAACATTAACGGAAGTCAGACAGATAGGGATGATACTTGGTACTCTTCATTCAGGTGTCCTTTAAAGGCACATCATATAAGAGGTAGCTAAACCTTGATGATGGTGCTGATCATTGGGCCACTAATGGGAGCCAAACCGCATGCAGAATAATGGAATATGGAGGATACCACAGCCGGGCCTGTGAGTAATGTAAAAATAAGGCAGAAATGAAGATGCACTATGCAACCCTTGATGAGTTATTTTTATCAGCTCGATACCCCAGGGTTTCTCACCTGATGACAGCTAAGCGGCTTTGAATTCCGAATTTCCCCCATTTTTCAAACCGGCACACTCGCACTGGGGCTTCAGATTTTACAATAATTGTCACTGATTATTAAAATTCTCATCACAGGGGGGAGTGGTGGGTCATTTTTCACAATAAGCGAAATGAAGTCATCGGCTCAAATCGTTTTCCGAGCGGTGCTGTAACATTTGTCAATCGGCGGGTGGCCGGTAGGTGTCAGACTAAATGCAGAGAGCCAATAGCAGCCAGGCTCTGAATTTCTGGTAGGTTTGGGGTTAGAGGTCTTCAGATGAGTCTGGGAGGGCTGATGAGTTTATGCGTCTATTGTTTTGGACATTAAGGCTTGCCGTAAATGCATTTACCATATTCAATATTCTCTGTGTGGATGCATACCCCCCACGCGTGAGATGACAGGGTGCTTATAAGAAAACATTGATTAAACCAGGCTGTACGCACCATGATTCTGGCGTTACTGGCTGTTCATTACAACTCATACACGACTGTATACCAATCATATTTTCAACTGATCGGTAGTCTTCTAAACAGAATCTGTACATCAGTGAAACACAATTGAACAGAAGAGGTGTCATCGCATTGACTTATCTTTTCTGGACCAAACGCCCCTGGTAACCCCAAAAGAAAGTTACAGTAGAACCGCAATTCTGTGAATGAATGAATGAAGGGTTTATGACGCACTGCCCAAGGGCGTAAGTGAAGTAGAAAAGGACAAAGAAATATAAAATAATTGCAAAACACTCCAAATATTTCAGCCATAGGGGCAAAACCACACAGAATGGATAGCGGAGCGATGAAACTAAAAGCATTTTCATCGGGTCTTCAAGCCATTTCAAATGAGTAAATGATGCGTAACTAAACTGTCGTAACTCAGCCTTATTCGGTTTAACTTTAAAGCGGCCCACAAAAAATGGTCTTTCTACCACACACACAATGCTAGCCATCCCTACTGTCACTATGTAAGTTCAAAACCACTAAAAACACCGTAAAACAATGAGGAAATTAAAAGAAAACACCAAATTTCCTAGGTTTAAAATATCTCTGTCTGGACTAAATCTCAGCCGATTATACCCGACAGCTGTTATGGTACGTAGGGAGCCAAGGGTCAAAATAATCATTTCCATCTAATGCTGCAACTGTTTATTACAAATACAAATAAATTATAAAACAAAGACAAGTGTGGTACCTCTGAAGACATGCAAAAATTATCAGTTAGGTCTTATAATTCTTTGCTAATCAATCCTGAAAATTCCGCCATCTAGAAAAGAAGACGTTGTGCATGGGTTTTTTCTCGAGCCAAAACAGCAACTCGGCAATCGAGTTCAAATCTAAACAAACCCGTGGCATGCGATCACTAAGAGTAGGTAAACCGAATGTTTGGATTAGGTCTTTAAGATCTATTTTGAGCTTGCCCACGGTCGCACCGAGTCCTGGTTTGAATTAGCGTCTTGAAAGTGGTAATCTAGACACTGCGGGTTCGACGATACTTCTGAAATACCTCGTTTAAAGTCTAACCGAATAGGGCTGAGATCCGACAGTCTGTTTACACTCCACTTATTTACTTAAATAGGTCTGAAAACCCGTTAAAAATTCGTTACTTCGTTTGTCCGGTTTCAAAATAATCGATTAAATCGTACCTATTCAATTCACTTCATTTTAATTTAAACATTCCTTAAACAAAACAACAAAACAACAAACGCTCCCAAGAAGGGCACAACCGTGTCCTGTGCGGGAGTGACCAATTTTTCATCACATGTTACAAACTATTACACACATTTCTCGTCTTAACCTTCTCATTTCTTTTTCTTTACCCCCTCCCCCCAACCCAACCCTCATTCACTATTAATAATAATGAAACATCCACCTTAAATAAAATTCCAAATAAATATTCCACATTTATAAAAAATAATTTTTCAATCTATTTTTAAACAAAAACTGGTTCTCCGACTCCCTGATTCTCTCCGGAAGATGATTCCATACCTTCACACCCGAGTTCCTCACGCAAAACCCTCCTCTTGACGACTCTCCAATACCATTCACCAACAAACTCACATTTCTTGGCTCGTACTCGTGGTAATCTGCATGATCAACATAAAAATTTCGAAAATACGGTGGGCACAATCCGTTTAGACTCTTGCAGACAAATGCTCGAATCTGGTGTTGACATACCTTTTTTTTTTCGTTCGGATTTGTGGTACCTCTGATGTGCTGGTCCATCTGTGCTTGAAATATACTAAATGAAATGTACAGAAAATGACAGATTCCTTGCAAGACATATCTTTCCATCACTTTCCTACTTTCTTCATCCGCGACTTTTCCGAGTCTAGGGTCCATAACACATTGAAATGCAGGCTTTTGTTGAGATTCAAATTTTCCGCGTTTGGGTGAATTTCGGTTGTCGTGCAAGCAGCATTCTGAACGTTATTATCTACCCCGATGAAAAAATACGAAATCCCTCAGATGAGTCAAAATAATTCCGTGTTTTCAAATATCATTTTTATAAATTAGCTGCCTTTTCAGCGAAACTTTAAATGAGCAAAACGACAAAGCAAACGTCGGATACATACTCGCACTTTGCTTCACACATAGCCTACTCAGGGAAAACTAATCACGCGTTGAAGACTGTCGTCTGCGTGTGACCCATATTTGACTAAACCAACAACAATAGAGAATTTAACGAGAGTTCCAAACCTATAAATCAGATCCCCAAATTACGGCGATCATTAGAATATTCATCCAGAGCTTGTTATGAAAATATGTTGCCGCATTGTATTTTTATGCATTCGGTTTCGAACATTTTTAATAGTCAACTACTTTCGCGGCTACTAATTGCCTCTAAGTTTGCGCATAGTTCACATTTAGTACGAGTTTATTCGGCGGCGCACCCACTTGTTTAATGGATAGGCTAATTAAGGCTAAAGATGGGAGCCCTTCACTTTGATGACTACATCTATAGGCGTCAATTAAAAAAGATATCAGTTCAGTTCGTTCTTATTATTTCCTGTTTTCCCGATTTCTATTGTATCTGCCTCCATGGTACAGAAATCGGAACCTCGTATCTGTTTACAGTTTCCCGGATATCGGGTCGAAACTGGGAAATTACCCGAGCCAACTTAAAAGTATCTGCCCGCCCACAGTGGCCTTTCTCGTTTGCTTTAGTTTCTTGTTCTTTTTGTTTTGTGAAGTGTCTGTTTTGTCTCTTTTCTTGATACTCCACTTTGATTTTCTGTAGCGGGTCAAAAATGAATTATTATTATTATTATATTTCAACAGTTTCACATGTCCTAACGTAGGGTTTTCTAAAGCAAATGTCTTTGATCTCCTATTGGGAGACAACGCAAGTATCAAAACTGTATTTCTAACTGTCATCGAGTTGCTTGTGCGAATATCCCGTTTTCTTGTTGTTTTCAAAGTTTCGCGAAAAGCAAAATTCGAGAGAGCCCTGAAAAGACTCCCGACAGAAAGACAAATTATTTGGAGCAAAAAAATTCTCGGTAGTCTCCGCTTCCGTGTGAGATTTCCAGTAATTTAAAAATCAATGACTTCAAGTTATTCTTGTTTATAATGAAACAGTTGATAATATTAATACACAAAATGCCAGCTGTGTAACTTAATAATCCTACCGGCGACACAACATATTCTACAAAAAATGTACATTTGTTGTTTTTTCTAAACCCATATAGCATATTTTTAACTTTTTCAGATTTTTTTACTTTTATTACTATGACTCATCCACTCGTTGACGTTAATAATTGCGTTTTTGATCGAAGTTTTGTTCGCCGTTAGCGTAGCCGGTTGCTTAAAGCGGGCCACAAAAAATGGTCTTTCTACCACACACACAATGCTAACCATCCCTTCTGTCACTATGAATGTTCAAAACCACTAAAAACACCGTAAAACAGTGAGAAAAAAACACCAAATTTCCAAGGTTTGAAATAACTCTGTCTGGACTAAGTCTCAGCCGATTATCACGGACAGCTGTTATGGCACGTAGGGAGCCAAGGGTCAAATAATAATTTCCATCTAATGCTCCAACTGTTTATTACAAATACAAATAAATTATAAAACCAAGACCAGTGTGGCACCTCTGAAGACATGCAAAAATTATCAGTTAGGTCTTATAATTCTTTGCTAATCAATCCTGGAAAATTCCGCCATCTAGAAAAGAAGACGTTGTGCGTGGTTTTTTTCTCGAGCCAAAACAGCAACTCGGCAATCGAGTTCAAATCTAAACAAACCCGTGGCATGCGATCAAGGAGAGAAGGTAAACAGAATGTTTGGATTAGGTCTTTAATTTCCGTTTTCAAACGCCGTCGAAGTTCACCGTTTGCTTAATTAGTGTTTTTACGACTCCGGTGATCCTTGCCCGGTTGACGTTTCTTTCGAAGATTCAAGCAAAGTTTGAACTTGGTAGCTCACGAAGTTGGACGGTCAGAGTTTAAAGGACGAAGAAACTGTGACCGGCGACCAAAAACGGTAGTTAAAGAAAGACCTTTGAGGTTGAAGGTAACTTCAAACTTCGATCAAAAACGCAACTAATAGTGCCTTGAAGTCTTGAACGTCACCTACACTTCCCAAAACAAATAATCATACAAACTTTAAACTTCAAAATTTAATTTCCTTTTCAGCTGTTTTCTAATTCTTTTTCTAATTCCAAAAACGTCGAAAAAAGCCACCAAACAGGGGATAGACTAAAACCAGGAAGGGAAGGGAACGCGAAGAAAGCAGGAAGGCATACTAAAACCAGGAAGGGCATACTAAAACGAGGAAGTGCATACTAAAACAAGGAAGGCTGTCGCCAGAATCCGCCGCACCGTTCCCTTCCTCTATTTAGTATTCTTCGAGGGGTTGGCAACTTTTCAAAACCAAAGTTCACCATCCCTTCCTCGTTTCAGTATCCTGACAGGGGTAGGCATTAAGATCAGTGAGGGGTCGGCAACTATCAAAATTGTAATTCACATTTTCATTTCTGGTTCTGACGGTACCTTTTAGTACCTTGAAAGTACTAAAACGCTAAAGTACTAAAAACTAAAAGGGGCCAGCCCCTCGAAGAATACTAAACAGAGGAAGGGAACGGTGCGGCGAATTCTGGCGACAGCCTTCCTCGTTTTAGTATGCCCTTCCTCGTGTTAGTATGCCCTTCCTGGTTTTAGTATGCCTTCCTGCTTTTCTCGCGTTCCCTTCCCTTCCTGGTTTTAGTCGATCCCAGCAAACAGGACGTAAAAAGAAAGCTCTCGCATGCAAACCTTTAAGGCTAGCGTAGCATTTTGCCTTTTGAAATCTATTTGGGTGTAAAAAAAATAGTACCAAAACGAAAGATTTGTGCCGGAAGACTCTCGCGATAATAATCCCCCGGCACTGCATTAACTTTCGTGAATGAAGGAGTGAATGAAGGATTTATGACGTGCTGCCCAAGGGCGTAAGTGCAGTAGAAAAGGACAAAGAAATATAAAATAATCACAAAACATTCAAAAAATATTTTCCATAAGGGTTCACTAATTGACGGGATCGTGGAAAGGTAAGTTTCCAATCGGAGAACACAAATTAGAGGAGAGGGCTTCAAGCGTCAACAATGGGTTGGAAATTAACAATTGTTTAGTTGAAGCAATACAAAATTTCGTGTGAACAGTATTTTTTTTTTTTTTTTACGGTCTAGGTAGGGGAATCCTATAAGTCCTTTCGAAGGCCTGTCTGACTGTCGATGTTCGACATTATTCATTTTAATGACAAAAAAACAGGTGCTAATTCTGATTGCGGTGTTCGTTAACTACCCGCTGAGCCCCTAGAGTCTTGCATTTGACAATGGCAAATGTTATTTTTCAACTGGACATCTAGTGACAGATTAAGCCTAAATTAGATTACTCAAAACAAAAGAAAGAAAATACATGTCTCGAAATTTTATCGACAGAAGCTGAATAATGGTATGTTGACCGCTCCACCACTACTCAGGTTTTGAAATCACAGTTTGTACGTTCTTGGGGAACAGTCCCGGAACTGGACTAGCAACTCGCAACTTGCAACTTGCAAAGACCGAATGAAGAATATGTGGCAGTGTCTATCGTTCCCCTATCTGGGAATCGGTACTCCACACGCTATTCTTCCCCGTTTGTCGGGGAATCGATGTGTCAGGAGCTAATGCTCCACGACAGATCGGGGAATCTACTTGCCCAGAGCTAATCTTCCCCGCCAAGTCGGGGAATCGATGTGCCCTGGGCTAATGTTCCCTCATGATCAAATAATCAATTTAGAGATTGGGGAGTCGAAGTGTGAGGGGCTAATGTTCCCCGAAATGCAAATATTGATTTTGTTGAGTTGTGGTGGGGGAATCCAAGTGCCAGGGGCTAATGTTCCGCGATAAGCAATAATGGTTTTGAGGTCGGGGAATCGAAGTGTCCAGAGCTAATGTTCCCTTATAATCAAATCGATGACACATCGATTCCCCGACAAACGGGGAACAACAGCGTGTTGAGTACCGATTCTCAGATAGGGGAACGATAGACACTGCCAGAATATGTTCGGTTTATCACTTCCCCACACTGCCAGAGATCTGAAAAAACAGTGTATGTAAGCTTGTGGGATCAGTCTACGAGTTTTTCGAAGAAGGACCGAATTTCGTAGACACCAGAACATCTCAAGATTTTCCGGCCAAATGTCACAGATTCCGTCAGAGAGAAGTGGCAACACCGCCCGACGTCATATTGGCAAAAGCACTCGATTCAGATGCAATAGTTGCGTTTCTGCAGATACCATGGTATCTGATACTACAGTCTAACGTCGCTTTCGCAGTTACCTTGGTATATGATACCACGGACAAAAGGCGTTTTTGCAGTTGTCGTGGTATCTGGGCAGTCGATATCTGATATTCAGGTACCACGGTCCGACCGTGATACTGAAAATTCACTTCACTTCATCATTACCAACAATAGAGACTAGGATCTTGTCAAACTGGTGAGAAAGAAGTTTGGAACTTAGTGATGTAACTGGATATCAGTTTTTGGGATCCCAAAACGTAAGTGGGGGCCTATGACTTCGTAAAAGTTGTCCGTCTGTCAGCACGATAACTCTCGAAGGGAATGATATATTTTGATGAAACTTTGGTGTGAGGATTCTCTGGGTCAAGAGAAAGATCGAGTTCGTAGATATTGATAGATTGAAGGGAGGGGGAGGGATTTCAGATTAAGGGTCGAAAAAAATTTTTCTAAAAGCCAATCAGATAGTCGATTTAGGGGTAAGGAGACATGCTGAATCCAAATATGAAATTTATTTTCTCGTCGGACAAGTATAGCTCACCCGGAATCCGGCAAAAAACGGAAAATTTGCAAAAATTAAAAGTTGAATGTGAAGTTGATTAGAGGATCGATTCAGGGGCAAGAAAGGAGACAGGCTGAATCCGAATATGAAAATTATTTTCTCGCCAAACAAGTAGATCACCGGGAATCCAGAAATTTAGCATGAAGTTTTAAAATCAATGACATAGTTGATATGGGGTGAGAAGACATGCTGATGCAGCTTTCGAAAATACCAAAGATAAACAAAAAGTGTATGCTATCAGTTTAGTTCCACAAGTACCAGCCTGCATTTAAGTTAGAATGCATCCGACACCTGTCTGGGTGAGCAATTTAATGAAAACTTGTCGACCAATTTTCAAAAGACACTAATCCCTACCCTACCCCTTTATCCATACAAGCGAAAGCTCTATGTCGATGACAACGCATTTGGGTTTAGTCATGGCGGCAGTCTGTCGTGTTGGCGGGTTGAGACTTGAGATATGTTGTTCGAACTTTGTATGAGGATTCATTGGTAAAGTACAGGCCAAGTTCGTAGATGGGTCCTTTGGCCCTATATTTACAGGCAGAGGAAAGGGGTTTTGAATTAAGGGTTAAAATATGTTTTATAAGCTAATGAGATAGTCGTTTAAGGGGTAAGGAAGGCGATGAATCTGTGTCTGAACTCTTGCCGGATCAAAGTTGTTTGTGAAGTCGATTGATTCGGTATTGGGGTAAGGAGACATGCTGAATGGAATTCAGCCCAAAAGCCCGGGAAAGGTTCAGATCTCAATGTCACTAGTTCTTTTGCTCTTACCGGGAGTGCTGCAAAAATACGAGGAATTTGGGAAAAAAAAGCTATCTAAAAGACCTTTCTGAAGTCGATTAGAGATGAGATATTGGAGTAAACATGCTTGCTGAATCCATATCTGAACTTGGTTTTCTCATTTGATTAGTTGTTGGCCGTAAGTTGTCAAAAAACTCCGAAACGGTGAAAAAAAATGTACATTTTCAAGCGGTGGATTGTGGATAAATGGCAACATGTTAAAGGGTCTGGCTCGGAACCTACACTTGGAAATATACAAGATTCGATTGTCTGGATCAAGAAGTTTAAAAGATATTACATTTTTAGAATCCAATCGAAACCTTTGGTCTTGTTCTTTAGGGATGACTTCGAAAAGCGCGATGTCGGCAATTGTCGTTTTTGCAGAGCAACCGTGGTATCAGATACCACGGTAACTGCAGAAACGACTAACTGCAGATCCAGTTACCGAGGTAACTTATACCGTTGTATCTGCAAAAACGCAGCTAATGTTGTTAGTACGAATTATCGGTTCCAGTTTTCGTCACATTTTCTAATAAAACGATAACGGTCGACAAATACGTTATCTAAACAGATTCTGAAGGTGGGAAGACGCTACAACGAGTATCCAACGGATGTCCTAAAAAAACAGCTATTTTATTCACGAAAAGATATCCAAAAGTTCACAATATCTTCAAAAATACATAGTCGGACCCACTGTATTTTGTTGACTCGTTCCTCCGTTCACGAGGGCCAGTCACGATGTAAAAAATAACTTGAAGCAACACTGATGACAAAACTACTCATCCGCCCCAAGCCATACGAGGTAAGTCAGTTGTGGAACAACACAAAAATGTTTTCATCCATTCGCGAAATAGTGAACTAGCTAGTGACTTAGCTTGGGCCGGTATCCTAATAATACTTCAAAAAAATGTTTGTTAATAGATACTACAAATGTATGTGGTTAATTTATCAAATTATTGTGATCCACCTTGGAGGATATATATTCCTTCAGACCAAGCTGACTGCGAATCATATTTGATAGTGCAAAACGGATACGTCAGTTGAATTTTATTAGAGCTATATTTCGGACCTTCTTGGCAAGGGTCCTATTCAGGCTCAAAGCCGCTCAAGTTGGAAATAAGGACTTGTGGGAAAACCGCAAGTTAAATATAGCTCTAATAAAACTCAGCTGACGTATCCGTTTTGCACTATCAAATGGGATCCATCTCATGTTGGCCATAAGCTACTTTGTTGCGATTTTCTACATTTGTATATTAGGATTTATTAATTTATTCTTCTGAAAGATAATGCATCAGTGTGCTAACCAATAAAGGGGCGGGTTTTGACAAAAATGTCTCCCCACTCCCCCGAAGAAAGAAAATTTAACCGATGTTCGATGGCCTTAGGGCAGTCTTCTTCGTCAACCTGTGATGACATATCCAGCACTGTTTTTTGTACCAAAACGAATTCGGTAATAAAAAGTAATTTTGTTTGTAACCGAATTGTAATTATTACCCACTGTTTCTATTAACCCGGATGTTCACTATGTGACTTGCCCTAAAGAGGAGACTAAAGAGCCGCAAAAATACCGTGGGTCATGTAACCAAGATACGCTTATACACTGGACGGCATAGGACTGGAATGACGTTGCTTGTAACACTTTCGAACTCGCTAACCCCTGCTATACTCGTAGCAGACTTTTTTTGTTTGCACAATACAATAAAATGACTTTCAAAAACACGCATCTAACGGTTAGTGGGTTAATCAAGAAAATGACAGAAAAAGTGGAGGCAACAAGAACAAGCATTTTCCAGTTCCAGCGGCGAGAGGGAACCTTTGTGTCAAGGATTACTTTCGAACAGAGTTCATAACAGATACACAAGGATGCGCAGTTTCAAGAAATAACAACTGGGATGTTATCTGTTATGATTTTGCAAAAGTTCTGCATTAAACGTTATACATAACAAGCCTTGACGAGAAAAGCCGAAAAAACACGGAAAAAAGCGTCTGCTGACTTTTCCGATATCATGATGACAAGTAGAAAAGTTAGCAGATATCTTTCGGCGGTGTTTCAGCTCTTCTTGTTACATAACGTTTTGATGCGTAACCTTTCAAAAGCATAACAGCTAACATGCTAAGTGCTATTTGTTGAAACCGCGCATCCTTGGGTTATCTGTTACGAAACTTCTGACAGTGAAGTTGACAGAGCTTTGCAATATTTGGGCAAATTTTACAACCACCACAGATTCCAACACGCATGGAGAAATCACACAACAGTGGCGGGTGCATTATTTCTTTTTTGTTCCCTTAAACCAGCAAAGCACATCCTGGCCCATTGGCTACCCTCTATACTTTGCATGGAGATAAAACCCCCTCGAAACCAAACAGTCTCACTCTTCTAGGGGGGTAGCCCTTTCAAGGTTGTGTAGAGCCGACATACCCCTGGTATGGCTCGTTGCCACTTGTTGATATTTTAGAGTGCGAGGGTGGTATGTATCTTCAGCCATACGGCAATACAGGTAGATTGAAAAAATGGATGGCTCTTTTGTACGTTTTTTTTGTCTGTGTGTGTAGGGAGGGGGTAAAGCTGAATACGACCTCAAAGCGAAAACAAGTTGAAGAAAAATAACTACAGCTTGAAAGTAAAAGAAGAAAAGTATAAATAGAGAAATAAATTAATTAATTTAAATCGTTGAAAGATTACAACAGTGGCAGATACACTGTCAGAAGTTTCAAAACAGAGAACACGAGGATGAGCGGTTTCAACAGATAATGCGTAACAGATAACACTTCTGATGTTATGTGTTGTGTGTGAAAACGTTATGCATGAAATGTAATGCATAACAAGCTTTGTTAGGACGAGCCAACAAAGCATCTACTGACTTTATTCCTTATCGTCATGATATCGGAAAACTCAGCAGATACTTTTTGGCGGTTTTTGGGTTCTTCCTGATGGTAACGCTTATTATGCATAACATTCTGAAACACCACAGATAACATCCAAAGTGTTCTGTTACACACTATCTGTTGAGACCGCACATCCTCGTGTTATATGTTATGAAACTTCTGACATTGTAAATAAAACACTAAGCGAATTACAAGACTATATAAAAGTCATATCACGAGCGATCAAAGCCTAGTTGATCCTACCTAACTCTTTGGAAGGAGCCTGTATTTCTGTTAGTGAAATACACTACGCGAGTTTTACTACGACAGAAAAACGTTGTACTGAGAGGAAGGCACCACGGGCGTTGTATGATAAAATCATTGTTGTTTACTAAACGCTGAAGGAATAACAATACGAAGAAAAAAAATGAATTCCAAGAACTGGATTTTCTCGAAAAAAGCCTTGGGAACCGAATTTTGACAATAATATGTAAAATCCGGCCGTGAAAATCCGGCAAGAGAAAATCCGGAACAGAGCTTATTCGGAGGCTAGGGACCAAGAGATTCCGGTCGGAAATATGCTTTCTAGGTTCGGAAACATCTTATGCGGATGTGAAACATGTAGGCCATAGTAACGTAGCCTGGACCGAGAAATTCTGGTCGAATATATTTCCGAAAGGAAATGTTCCGAAAGCCCGGAACCGAATAAAAATTCTCGGCCGCCGAAGCTAAATGTAATCACAAACTTGGACGGAAATATTCACTTCCAATATGCTAAAGAACCCTTGTCATCTTAGGGCTTGAAACGTGGTCTAAACACTAATCTGGGTTCCGAAGACCAAAACCCTCGCGTCTTAGCTACCCCGCTCATAGGGTGACATATTCTTTACCCCTAAGCACTAAATCACGTCACTAAACCATTAAAGATCACATCACTATGAGGATACATCAGCCGTCGAAGTATCTGACCCCTGTCAAGGCGGAAATCATATTTGAATCGGCCGCCGCTTGTTCGTCGTTCCCTTCCCACTTGTAAGCTCCGTAGCGACACTCTGCAAAGTTGTTCATCTCCTCTTTTATTTTCTCACATTCACCATATTCCTCACTACGCTCGTAGTTTAAATTTGGCGCCAGTTGCTGTTGTTGGAAATAACTTTCTGGGAGGGAGCTAGCTGCGCTGTAGTAGGAGTAATCTGGAAAAAAGGGACTAACAGTTATATGACGTCTGATCGTTGTGACTGTGATTGGAATGACCCTCGTCTTCACCGTGGCCCTCAACAGAGGATGAGCTTGTATGAAGCAAATATGGGTTATATTAGCCTAGAGACATGGCCCCCCTTAAAGAAATAATTCCGTCGTAGTTTGTTTTGAGGTATTTCTGCATGAAGTAGTCTTTCCCAAATTGTAAGTGACGGGATACCTATGATTTCGTAAAAGTTGTCCGTCCGTCCGTCTGTTAGCACGATAACTCTCGAAGGGATTGAAATATTTTATTCGAACTTGGCATGAGGACTCTTTGGAGTACAGGTCAAGGCCAAAGATGGGCTCTGTAGCCCTACATTTAGCGTGGGGGATGGGTTTCAAATTAAGGGGCGATTTGGGGTAAGGAGGCATGGTGAATCCGAATATAGAAATTATTTTCTTAACGGACAAGTAGTTGGCCCGGAATCCTGCCACAACCGGAAATTTAGCATAAAGTTTTAAAACCCAATGAAATAGTCGGTATAGGGTGAGGAGACATGCTGTTGCAGCTTCCGAATATACTAAAGATCGATTAGAGATTCGGTATCGGGGTAAGGAGACATGCTGTGTCCAATTTTGAACTTTATTTCCTTGACGGGTAAGCTGGCAAAATTTGCCAAAACCCGGAAATCTGGATCGATCGCCTCTCAATGTAACCAGCTCTTTTGCTCTGGAGAACTAGCGCTATGGAATAAAATACCTCTGTATTTTAGGAATGCAAGAACCCTTCAGTCTGTAAAAAAAAACTAAGATGATAAAGAGTCATTTTCAAGTGATAGTAGTTGAGTTGGTATTTGTAAATGTATTTAAACAATGTGTTTATTTTTATGTTTGTTCTAAAAAGAAGTATCCTTCTTTTTGGTTGTATTCCGAGTTGGTATTTGTAAATGTATTTAAACAATGTGTTTATTTTTATGTTTGTTCTAAAAAGAAGTATCCTTATTTGTATGTTCACTCACATAGGCCGCATGGCTTTTTTTTAGGCGGACATGCAGTTTGTTCCAGGAATTATATTTTTTTTTGTGTTGATAAATAATCGGAAAAAAAATAATCTGCATTCAGTGAGTTTGAAAAACCATGGTGAACAGTAAACAAAACTTAAAATACCGCATTTGCTTGCCGAGAGTAGCCTACTAACCTACGGGCAAGTGGTGAAGTTGGTCTGAAGTCGATTAGAGATGAGATGCTGGAGTAAACATGCCTGCTGAATCCATATCTGAACTTGGCTGCAGTTTACAGCAAAATGTTAAAGGGGTTTTGGCGAAGACCAGAAATCTACCAGATTCGCTTGTCTGGATCAAGTAGATACTGAATATTTGGGATCCCATCAAAACCTTTGGTATTGTTTAGCTAGACCTACAGCAAAGTTGTGAGTAATACGCTATTGCATTGTATTTGTACATAGCCCGATGGCTTTCAAACATCTTTATGTAATATTAACCAATCCTGTGACAATGGATATGTGAAGAGCTTAGACGCATTTGGTATCGGCGGGATCACTGAACGTTCCCAAAGCCAACTTCTGTTGAATATCTGACTGTTGTAGAAGTTTGCAAGCTGTAGTTGCGTTTTTGCAGATACCATGGTATCTGATACCACGGTCTAAAGTCGTTTTCGCAGTTGTCGTGGTATCTGATACCACGGTCAAAAGGCGTTTCTGCAGTTATCGTGTTATCTGACCAGTTATCGTGGTAGCTGATATTCACATACCACGGTCCGACCGTGGTAACTGATCGTGGTATGTGAAAAGTCATCTCACTTTCACCAAATTATGTCAAATCGGCGAGAAAGAAGTTTAGCACTTAGTGATATAACTGGATATCAGTTATTCTTTTGGGATGCCTTCGAAAAGTGCAATTTCGGCAATAGTCGTTTTTCAGAGCAACCGTGTACTCAGATACCGCGGTAACTGCAAAAACGACTAATTGCAGATTCAGTTACCGTGGTAACAGTTACAATGGTATCTGCAAAATCGCAACTTATGTTCACAAGCATCTGTGTAGCTCAGTGGCCTTGAAAGCCAAAGGTCATTGGTTCAAATCCTGCCTGTGGAGCACTTTTGTCTTTCAGTCACTGCTGGTGACATCGATTGTCGTCGTCCGTAGCAGTCGCTTAGCGGGCCAGTTACTACAACTTACCATGAACTGGCAGACTAGATGCTGAGGAGCTGGTAACCCCTTCCGCCGTTGGTACCCAGGTCTTGCCCGCCTGAAGGCCTGAGTTCATCGCTGAATAAAATGTCGGAACGAACCGGGGCTCTGCCGGGTTGTACGAGGGATACCCATACCCCTGGAAGGCGCAGTCAGGGTAGCTACCCCAAGTGCTTGTACTGCTTGTTGATTGGTAGGCGTTTCGATTCCAGTGAGAGTAGATGGATGGGTTGACATGTGAGTCGGGGTCTCTGGAAATATGACACGATACAAATCGTTTTTCAGACACTGTTTCCGCAAGCCTGACTAGGGGGGAGGGGGATGTTCTTTCTTTGTTCTTGTGTTCGTTTTGAAGTTCGTTTTTCCAACTTGAGCGGCGCTGAGCCTGAAGAGGACCCTTGTCAAGAAGGGCCGAAATATAGCTTATAGCTCTAATAAAATTCAGCTGACGTATACGTTTTGCACTATCAAATATGTTCTTTCAAAATTCTCCTTTTTTATTATTTTTCTTTTTAACCAAACCGGCGTCGATATATAAAAAGGAAATTTATTCAAATAATGTATACAACGGATACGTCAGCTACGATGCTTCATCAGCGATATTTCGGCCATTCTTGGCAAGGGCCTCGTCAGGCTGTCAATCTTCAGGTCCAACGTCGGGGAAGGAAACAAACCTGTAATCTAGTAATGTAGATCGTAGCTGACGTAATTGTTCTATACATTATCTGAATAAATGTTTCAAAGTCAGCTTGAGCTCAAGGAATATTTAAAAAGGATTTTTTTTTTTTCAAACTGGGCGACCGGTTTCAGCTAAAACAAAATATCAGAGCGCAAAGGTTTTTGGTCGGTTTTTTGTCCCGGTTTTTGGAATGGGAATTTTAGGGTAGAATTTTACAAATTAGCTTCCGGGTAGCAGCTCAAAGACCAAAAAACACTCAAAGACCAAAAAACACTCAAAGACCAAAAAAAAAACTCAAGACCAAAAAACAGTAAACCGTGACAGAGTGGTAAAAGGGGAGTTGGGGTAGGGCATGGGCTCTCTCTTAGTTAGCTATAAAAGCCCGGGCTATTCAGACAAAATTATCTCCTACACTTTTATTTCATTATGTTATCATTATTATTATAAAGCGGCAAACGTATCTCCCGAAAGTTTGTGATCTATTCAATTTGCTAGTTTATATATCATTATATTTAGAAAAGATTGAATGTTTGTTAGAAATAATTCGGACAAATATATCTGATTAGCTACGTTTTCTTTTAGAGAAGGCAGTGACTGTTTATTTGGAAGGGGATTAGCTTTTTATTTTTATTTATTTTTTTGTGTGTGTGTATATGGCCATTGGGCTTTTGAAATACACTGATCTATCTATCTATGGTGTTTCTGACTCTATACCGCTAGTGTCGACACTTTTCTGTGACGGAGCCTAGAGATATTTGGCCGCAAAATCTTGTGACATTCTGGCTCCTACGAAATTCGGTTCTTTTTTTCATGAAAAACTCGTAGATTTTTACGAATGACAACATTGTCAGAAGTTACGTGCGGTTTCAACAGACAATGCGTAACAGACAACAAACACTAAGTGTTGTCATCAGGAAGAGCCGAAAAATCGCCAAAAAGCATCTGATGAATTTTCCGACATCGTGACGGCAAACAAAAAAGTCAGTCGATGCTTTTTTGGCATTTTTTGGCTCTTCCTGGCAATGCTTGTTCTGCATAACATTTCATGTATGAAATTTTCCAACACAACAGATAAAATCCCAAGGGTTGTCTGTTACGCACTGTCTGTTGAAACCGCACATCCTTCTGTTGTCTGTTATGAAACTTCTGACAGTGCAGAGGTTAAATGACCTTGTTACAGCTAAATCAGTAGCGAACTGAAGATTTCATGATTCGAAGACAGGCCCGTATCCAGGAATTTTTTTCGGGGGGGGGGGGGGGGTGCCTTTCGAGGGGGGGGTTGCCTGTGGGTCGGACAAAAAAGTACAAAAAGACATAGATCAAAGGGAAAAGCCTATAAAAATGACTATTTTTGTATGTTTCGGGGGGGGGGGGGGGGGGGGTTCGACCCCCTAGCCCCCCCCCCCTGGATACGGCCTCGTTCGAAGTTTTCATGTTTCGAAGTGAAATGGGCCATTGGCCACCTTGGCCATTTCTCTGCATTCCATCTAGGAAGACGATTTTTTAGACCAGATTAATCCCTTTTCTTTTCTTGATGTTAATTTTTTGATCTTGTGCATTTACTCCGTTCTTGAAAGCTCAGTGTAATTTTTTCCTTTTATCTCTGTACTGCTCTATTTCTTGTCTAGTGCGTAAATCAACTTTCATCATCATCAGTGACGGAGGAACCTGTGACACACTGTAAAAAAAAAATCTTGCAGTATTTGCCACTGGGACTAATCTTGTCTCTAAAATGATACTCTTATCTCTAATTCTGATTAATCTTATCTCAGTACTGCTGTTAACTTTAATCCTTACTCGGAGAAACTTTTTACAGTGAAGTCGCACAATTCAGCAATCAGTGGCTAGACTTTAAACCGCAGTGAAACGCGGGTTTGTAATCCGTTTTTTTTCTTTTACCTTAATTTACACATTCGCATCATGAAACCTAACATTTTCGCAAACATCTGCTCACTAATTTGCAATCGAGCCAGAAAATTCCGCAAATGCCACCCTCAGAAGAGCGGAAGCCGTAAAACATAAAACACAAATGTTATCACGAGAAAATTTCATATCCTTAACCAGCGGGTACTTATTAGCGTTTTTCACCCGCTCTGATTTATGGTGAACGGTTTACTAATCGTCGGTTTTTAGTCATTTTCTCGTTCGGCGGGATGACAGTAGCGGACCCGCCCACCCTCCGGTTTTCCGACGCGGCGGTTTTTTGCGCCGCGGTCGCGTTATGGCTTTTTGGTGACTCGGAGCCACCAACTGAGGCGGGGTATTGTCGTTTCAAAAAGTGGAAAAGACTCCAGTGTGTGTCATAACTGTCAAGTCGAAACGACCTGAATACTCAAATAGGAATGAAAATCAGTAGCTTGTTAAAACTCAACGATGGGTCGTAAGAGCGGTTTTGACAAATTTTAATAGCTCCCCCGCAAAGAAACCCTTCCAAGTGGTCCAGTCATACAGTTCCAGATTAGTGGCTGACGGTCGTAATTTTTAGGCCTTAATGCTTAGGCAATTGTTGAATGTTAAGAAATTTTGTAATCTGTGGTATCTGATAAGCTGTTTCACCGTCCCGTACTAGCGGTAATCAATTATTGTCCGGGATCTAGTTGCATGAATAACTTTTGAACGGGTGATCGGAATTGAATGAAACTTGGCAAGCGGAAACAGCTATCGTCTCATATGCTCCATTTCAGTTCTGGACCGGATCCAATACTTCAGGGGGGGGGGGGGGAGTTGGAGGGGTCACTGGAAATCTAAATAATATTCTGCAACATTTCCGAGACTGCTCATAAAGTCGGACAAAAACAAATCCGGTCTATATTTCAACCTTTTGCTAAATAGATATCCCCCCCCTTCCTGGACAAGAGACCCGAAAATTTCGAGTGTTCATCAAAATCAAATCAGTGACCCACTAGCGGGAAAGCAAAATGAACACATAGTACAAAACTGTTCACAAAGGGAAAATTGTTTGAGGTAGATATTCTTTTGTGTAATTTGTAAGTTATTTCTCTTCCTGTTCTTACTTCTTTCTTTTCCATAAAATAACTCCTTTTTCGTGGCTTGTATTTCTTTTGACGGGTTGCAAATAAAATCATCATCATCAATTTACGAAATACCATTAAACTTTTGAAACTGTCAGAAGATAGTTAATGAAGAAAGAGGATGGTATTATAGAAAACCTTTAAATTCTCACCTTTCATGCTCCAACCTCCCTTCGACCACCGACGGTGACATCTCGGGGGTGGGTATGGGGTTCGAATCGTCCGTATCAACTTTCGCCACTGAGTCATTCCTCTTGTCCGCACAGGGTTGATACCCGGCACAACCCGGCTCCGGGCTACCATTGGGGGTGGATTCAGGGGTATTCGTCTTAGGTCCCTGGTAAATGTGGAAGTTTACGAAAAAGTTCTGCTGGCTGTTGATGTTCTGATTGTAGTTGAAGGTGGTGTTATTCGTTTCTTTATGGGTCGCATTTCCGTAGGAAAAGTCGCTCTCGGGTTGAGGCTCTTTTGGCGGTTTTTCGTCTGCTCGTTTGCGTTTTTGTTGCTGGGCAACGCTCGTGACTATGCCGCGTTTTACCGCTGGCTTTTTCCGACGCGGGCGGTATTTGTAGTTGGGATATTTCTGAAGGTGAGTGATTCGAAGATGTTCGGCTTCTTCTACGAATGGGCGGCGCTCTTGTGGTAAGAGGCTCTTCCATTTTGTCCCTGCAAATATAAATCAGGCTGAAAGCTCTGTGCTAATTTTACAGACTGAACTGAATTTTCGGAGTATTTCCAGTATTAATGTAGCAAAATCAATACATAAGAGAACCTGCAATTCAACTCATGAGTTGTCATTATAAATCAAACCAGACTCCAGATTCTTAGAGCTGAATTGTAAGAGCGATGCCACTACCTTATGGCATCTAGCTAAACACAGCGACAAGCTAAAAGCTTAACGCCAAATGTAATAATAATAAACACTAATCTGGACAGGTCGTGGGGTTGCACGGTCCGGTCCTTACTCATGTCCATGGCAGTATCATGCAGGGGCGAAGGGGTCCAACCATCCCCAGAAACATACACAAATAATCTTTTTTGTAGGCTTTAATCTCTAATCGTACTTGCACTACTGTTAGGTACGTATTAGGTCCGACCCGTGCGGAGAACCATCCCCGACCCCGAAATAACCCCTGGGGACATGAATGAGAACCTAACGCATTTGATGTATGAATGTGAAAGTTTGAGTGAATATAATTACAAGCGTTTGACACTGCAGAGCGAATACGTCAGCTGCAGTTTCTCGGAGCTAGATTTCAGACAAGTTCATCTTCCAGCTTGAGCCTGAAGAGTCCCATGTCAAGAAGACATAGCTCTCATAAAATGTGTTTTGCAGTGCTAAATATGATTCACAATCAGTTTGGGCTGAACGACTATTTAGTTAGCAGCATCACGAGGAAGAGTTCTTTCTACCACAGCCACTCAAGTTAGACCCGAGGGTAGACCTTGCCCATAGGGATCGGTGTTGTCTCTAGGGTGTAGCCTATATATTTTTTTAGCTTACTTTGTTCAAGGCCCTTCATTTATAGTGCAGTGCGTTCTTATCTGCTCATCTCAAAGTGCGAACACACGATCAGGATTGCCCGGCCGGATTTCCGACACTTTCGTCGTCAAGTTGAATAATTTCAACTTTTCCATATGTAAGTGATGATGGTGCTGGAATTCCAAACCGGGAGCTCCCGATCCTGATCCTGTGTTCGCACTTTTATCTAAGAAGTGTAACACCAACTGAAAAGTAGACGAGAAAGATACAAATTAAAATCTGTCCTGCGACAAGACAGCCGGAAATGAAGCAAAGAAGCAGTGACTGAACCACGTCTCACCAATCAAGTAGGAACCAGAAGACGCGTGTGAAAGAAATTACAAATTGATCGTCCTCCACTGGAATTTCGACGTTAATAAATTGGAGGACTTGTCACGCCGAAAATTGGTCTCTCTGTCGGTCTTTCAGCGGCGTGTCCTGACCACTCGTGAGATAACGAAACTATTAGTGCAGCATGCGGCGGGAGTTGCGGGACCAGAATTTTAGGTAAGCGTTGACAGGTCATCAGTCGAAAATTCTTTCAGACTCTTTTATTCTCTCAGACAAATGAATGTCAAGCCTTTTGATTTCAAAAACGCTCCCTCTGGACGCATGCGTCACAGTGGCTCGCAGGTGCCCAGAGTGACGGATCCTCAGTTTCTGTTCTCCTCGAAGAACCCAACGTACTTATAATACCAATTTCATAACTGCATTATTATTTCTTAACGTTTAACTGAAAAGGTCTGGGATAGGACAATCTACCCATCACGTCTTCACTTAAACACTCCATACACCTTAAAAAAAATCTTGCAGTATTTGCCACTGGGATTAATCTTGTCTCTACTGAGATCAGATTATCTCTAATTCGGATTAATCTTATCCCAGTAGAGATAAGGTTAATCTCAGTAGCAAATACTGCAATTAACTTTAATCCTTACTTGGAGAAACTTTTTACAATGTATGACTAAGTCCAAAACACGCCGGTGATCCTCAGGAAGAACGAGAAAATATCTCGCTAACGACTCAAACTCAACAGCTCAGATCCTGTGTCAACCAGTCACGGCGATCTTTGGGAGCAGATATGATACCGTTTCCGGCTCTTCCGCTAGGTACCCGGCGATTTTGCATCGGCAAGGAGAGTTAGTCATCAAGAGTATTGCATTATTATTCCTTAAAGCTTAGCTGAAGAGGTCTGGGATAGGACAATCTAGTTACTCAGTTTCGGTTCAGTTTCATTGGACTATATTTAAAGAAAGAAAAACACAAAATTAACATTCCTGCCAGGAAAGCACAAAAGGAGTGTTTGGCTAGGGCAGGGAAATAACCGATGTTAGTTAAATAAGAAACAGAACCAACTAAACTTAACATCTAACTGATAACCCATAACTTATTCATCAAATTGGCTTGAAGACCCGCTGAAAATGCATTACTTCGTTGTTCCGCTATTCACGAATAATCGATTTTCAAATAGTGGAATTTCCGTGGGATTTGTAGTACCTCTATGTGTTTGTATCTGTGTTGTATGTCTTACGAGAAAGATTTATGATTTTTTTTTATGTTCAGGCACTAAGCAGTCTTCACCAAGCTCACCACTGCCCAGTGAAAAGCCGCGTTTCTGTTGAGATTAAAATTTCCCGCGTCATGGTAGAATTTACGCTGTGGGGACGGCCGTGGATATTCTGAACGTCATAACTAGAGCATATAATGGAAAATAAAAAAGCAGAATCCAAAATAATTGAGTGTATTCAATTAAATGACACTAAAATAAGTTGGCTTTTCAGTTAAAATTTAAATGCGGAGACCCAAATTTCACATGTTTCATTCTGAACCCACTGACGACACCTCACTAGCTTCCATGCGCAATATTCTCCCGACGAGTGTCCGCGTATTATTCTACTGATGCATAAAACCGGTTTTCTGAATCTTGACAAGTTTTTGCTAGAAGTCAGTGGGTCTGAGAAAAGGCTTGAACAGCCAAAGCCAAGGATGATTTGTTAAAAACAGAGCTTAGCTTTATAGTATTCAAATATTTCTCATTATTTGAACACAAACAGTAAATAGTCTGAGGTGTGCTTTAAAGGACACCTCGCACCCAATAGATGTTCTAAGAAAATTCACTGTTTTAAAACTCGGCTCTGCTTCCAGCAAATTGCACAAGGCCATGAACCACCATGGACCCGAAACACATATCAAGTAGGCCTAAATATAACATGTCCAGGCCCGTGTCCAGGAATTTATTTCGGGGGGGGGGGGGGGTGCCTGCGGGTGGGACAAAAAAGACATAGATCAGAGGGCAAAGCCTATAAAACGGTTGTTTTTGTATGTTTCGGGGGGGGGGGTCAACCCCCTAACTCCCCCCCCTGGATACGGCCTTGAACGTGTCCGACCTGCGGAACGCCAATTACGCTTTGCTTCTTCGCTGGATAGCCATCATAGCCTTTTCCCAGCTATCAGCCAGCATCTGGTAAAGTGAAATCTTTGTTCTCGTTCATTATTCATACTTTTTAGTTGCTTTTGTTTGTAGGATTTTTGTTAACAAGCAAGAGTACTTAGTTTTCTCATTTTACGAACACCATTTTGCAACACTTTAAGCCTATTTACAATCAGAAATAAAACCATTCATTCATCCTTCAATGCTCTATGTCAGTGGTTCCCAACCTTTTCCGTACCGCGTACTCCTAATCAATGGTTCGAAATGGTTGCGTACCCCCTTTTTCGGACCGTGAAAAGACGATATTTGTTATCATAAATGATAAAGCATACATGCGTAGAAATATATACAAAATCGACACTTGAGTCTACTTTGTAGCCAAAATTTTGTCAAATCTCGGCTCGATGTCATTAACGGCAATATTTTTTACAGTCAGCCTGTTTCAGTGTTTGGTTTTGATGTTCTCCATGTTTTCATCAAGCTGCATCGCAAACATTTTTGTTCGATTGATTCGCAACATGAATGACAATATCACTTGCAATGTCTTCGATTATTTTTTAAGCAAAATTGTTTGACACAGGAACAGATTTTACTGCAGTGGGCTAGCTTGTTTTGCAATCAACATTATTTCATTGACTTTCACTAGGGCTTATGATCAGAGGCGTCACGCAGGGATTGGCAACACCCCTCCCCCCTGAAAGTGGTCGCCCAGACAGGCGCGAAGCGCCGCTATTTTTAGTAAAAAAAAAAGTATTTTTTTTTAAAAACAGTCGGTAAAAATGACCAGCCATTCGTAAAAATACCTTGCCCACCAAAAAACATTTTAGCTAGTGATGCCTCTGCTGGTGATATTAAGCTTTTGGCAATCAAAAATGAGGGAGGCGAGATTTTGAAGCTACAGACTAAACCGATTTTGGTACCTTCGCGTACCCCTTAGGGTACGCGTACCACCGGTTGGGAACCACTGCTCTATATGACTAAGTCCAAAACACGCCAGTGATTCTCAGGAAGAAGGAGTAAACGTGTCCGTAGCGACTCAAACTCAATGACTCGAATCCTGCGTCAGCATAGCTGTGACACCGTTTCTTCCGCCTACCCGGAGATTCTGCATCGGCAGGGAGAGATAGTCATCAAGAGTATCCAGAGAGCCTCCCAAAGTCTAAGCACCAAACCCAGTCGCCAAAACGCGTGGACACAGTAGAAGAACCCAAAAACCCCATGATTCGACAAGAATTAGACATCAGTTCTTTCCTACCAGAGAAATACCCCTTTGGAATGCCCTCTCCGAAAAATTAGAAAACTGTTAAACAGTTGAATCCTTCAAAAAATCCGTCGATGAGGAGTGGGCTTACATCGAGAGCGTGTTCCACCCTCGTACCGATAGTAACTATTACATACTAAATCCGTTCCAACCTTACGAAAAGTTACTACGCTGACCGTTCCAGCCTTCTCGAAATAGTAGCTCACAGTAACTATTTGCTTACCACGCTCGGGAGCGTGGTAAGCGTAGTAACCACGAATCTCTGTCACGTGATTGGTCGGATTCACCCGTGGCATGATATTCCGCTGGAAAATAGAAAAATCGTTCCAGCCTTGACTGCAAAAAGCCAGAATTCGTGACGTCATTCGTAGTAGCTACGGTAAGTAGGATGGAACACGCTCCGAGTGGAAGCTGAGTTGTCACTCCGTTGTACCAGTATCAATTGTTGCGTTTTTGCAGATACCATGGTATCTGTTACCACGGTAATTGAATCTGCAATTAGTCATTTTTGCAGTAACCCTGGTATCTGATACACAGCTGCCCTGCAAAAACGACTATTGCCCAAATTGCACTTTTCGAAGTCATCCCAAAAGAAAAAACACTAAGTGCTAAACTTCTTTCTCGCCAATTTGACAAAATTTGATGAAAGTCAGATCACTTTTCAGATACCACGATCAGTTACCACGGTCGGACCGTAGTATCTGAATATCAGATACCACGATAACTGGCCAGATACCACGATAACTGCAAAAACACCTTTTGACCGTGGTATCAGATACCACGATAACTGCAAAAACGACTTTAGACCGTGGTATCAGATACCATGGTATCTGCAAAAGCGCAACTAACGTTTGAAGCCATCAGCTGTACCTACAAAGCAAACTCAACTACGGAGCGAATTCTACAGGATAGATCCTTATTTTGGCCCGATCGTCACAATTCAAGGTAATAATCGGATTTCCGGTCATCACTGGATCCCGCACGCAAGCCATTTTATCGAGGTTGTAAAGCTCAGGATATCTCTCTACAATGGACACCAACATATGCTCATTTGGATCACTTCCTATATGGATATAATCAAAATTATTGCTCGAAAATCCGATTTTGTTGTTGCCGACCCTTCCACAAACAAATCCCCGGGTAAAAAGTTCGCGAAATTGAAGTCCAAAATACCCGGCGATCTGTTGCTGTTGCGTGGGCAAATACCCGCGGAGTACGGGTAAATACCCTCCGTGTAAACGTAGCTTTTTACTGTTTTTGTCAGAAATTCTTTTCTTTCAGAAATGTCCGGTTCATGCATTCCAATGGTATTATTCATCCGATAGGAAAACGAAGCGCAAAGCTTTAATGACGGCTAGAATTACTAGGAGGTCGTTTTGCCACCCGTAAAAATATGGGTTCATCAAATTAGGCCTCGGAAAATACAGCGCCGATTAAAAAGAAATAAAATCAGGGATTTACAGCCGAGAAGGCATTATAACCGTAAAGCCATAAACTTCAACTACCTCCCACCGTGATGAAAATTCAGTATTTTTTTTTTCACTTCTTATGACACGAAAAAAAAAAACGTATTAGACTAGCCCAAATTTACAATTTCAAAGGAAGAGTCACATTGCAAAGACAATCTAACAATACTAGCCGTCCCTAAAGCTATCCGTTTGATTTCCCTACTGAATCAATAGCAAAAACGCTAACCTTGCGTGGAAATACTGCAGCTTCGTTGCACAGAAAACGCAACAGTACATATTCGCGAAGGGTTGTCCACTCTCTATTTTAGTGTACAGTAAGTACACGATGCCGGCACCGGCTTCCACCGGTTGCGATGTGTGAACATTAAAATAGTAAAATAGTAAAAAATTTGTGGTGCCGCTGGTTTCGGTCGGTGCCGGAAAGAGTGAACAGCAGGTGCTGGGGAGTAGGTAGCCCCTCGCATATTCGTCACTTTAGAGCGATCTTAAAGGACCCTCGTAGCTATAATACCAATGCAAACTATTTACGTAATCGCGCCATTATAGCTCCCAGAGACCCGAACTTCACATGATCCACGCACTCTTGCCTTGTCCGAGGGGTTGGTCACTCCCAAAATGGTTGTACAGTCGTGCCCAGCCGGAGCCCAGCGGTGCCGGTGCCCAGCCGGAGCCCAGCGGTGCCGGTGCCCAGCCGGTTCCCAGGGAGGGTGTACAGTGGTGCCCAGCGAGTGAGCAACCCCTCGGCCTTGTCTCGATGCGTAAATATTCAACTATTTTATAATACTGAAACATAAAGAGTCAAGAGTGAAAGGGATGTTAGCTTGGGTATTTGCAGTCTCACAAATCTAAAACGAGGTCGAAGTTTCAAAACTTTAAACTTTTTAAAGCTGAAGCAAATAACACGACAATGTCTGGAGAAAGCGAGAAAAATACGGTAGAAAATCAAGAACGACTAAAGGAAAGGGTCAGGCGGGGTTGTCTTTCTTTCCCTTAGGGGGATTCAGGGATCGACGGACATTTTGTAAACCCGTTCGTGGGTACAAGCAGTCCTGTCCGTTTATCCCACCATCCATCCACATTCAGACCGACTACAAGATTTACCGCTGCCAGCTGCAAGCAAAACTTCTTACAAGTAATGACTTTTAGCCATTTTTTTAGACGCAAATGGATCAGAAGTACAAGAAATTTTGAGCACTGGTACTATTCCGTGCGTTTGTCCGCGGGTAAATGAATACTGATCTTCCTTGTCACTTGTTTAAGGTTTTATTGGATATTATCTTTCGTGATCTTAGTGATTTTAGGATAACCACGTTCGGATAACCTATCAGCAGTTGAAGAAATTATGAGCGCGAATGATTTTAGAAGTTCAATTTGGTTTTAATATGAAGCTAAGTAATTAAAGTCGGAGCTAATTTGATAGGGAGTAAAATTCGGTGACGAACTGCACACATTTATACACACACTTGAAGTGTCAACAATATAGCTAGTAATACATTTCTCCGCATTCCATCTAGGAAGAAGATTTTTTAGACCCTAGTAGTCCCTTTTTTTTAATGTTTATTTTTATGGCACTTGTAGCCTCTGGCTCAAGTGCCATATACCGATTACAATTCCGTCTGTCGGTCTGTCGGTCGGTCCGAGTTTTTTGTCCCACATGTCCGAGTTAGGGTACTTCCAGATGTGCTAGGACAATGAAACTTGGCAGGCATATCAGGGACCCGACCAAACTAACCTGGAAATAATCAGTTTCCCGATCCGACCATATGCGGGGGAGTGCGGGGCGCTGGAAACTTGAAAATTTAGGGCATTTTGTCACTTTTTTCGAGTTAGGGTACTTCCAGATGAGCTAGACAATGAAACTTGGCAGGAATATCAGGGACCTGACCAAAGTAACCTGGAAATAATAAGTTTCCCGATCCGACCAAATGCGGGGGAGTTGGGGCGCTGGAAACTTGAAAATTTAGGGCATTTTGTCACACTTTTCCGAGTGAGGGTTCTCCCAGATGAGCTATGACAATGAAACTTGGCAGGAATATCAGGGACCTGACCAAAGTAACCTGGAAATAATAAGTTTCCCGATCCGACCATATGCGGGGGAGTTGGGGCGCTGGAAACTTCGGGATCGGAGTGAAACTTGCTGGGAAGAACAAGCATCTGCTCTATATAAGTCCTTTAGACCATTGTACTGGATCCGGACACTTATGAGGGGGGAGGGGTCCCGGAATTCCGGTGATGGTGGTTTTGGGGATTTTCACGATGAAACTTGGCAGGCATATCAGGGACCCAATCAAACTGACTTCAAAATAAAAATTGTCGATCAGATAATGGTGGGGGGAGTGGAAGGGAGGGGAATCCGAAATTTTCAGTCATGCGTAATTTTGGAATGGGTGATCGGATTCGAGTGAAATTTAAGAATTGAACAGAGGACATTTCTCCGATGATTTTTTTCATATCCGGACCGGATCCGGCAACTATTGGGGGGGGGGGGAAATACGTGACCCGTTTAGAATGGAGGGACCGGGATGGAACTTTGTGGGAAGAACAAACAGATGCTCTAGGTAAGTCATTTGCTGAATCGGATTGGCTACGTGCACCGCGGGGGAGCTGGGGGGGGGGGGGGGGGGGGTGGACCGGAAATCTCGGGAAACGGTTAGAATGATGGTATCGGAGTGAAAGTTGCTGGGAAGAACAAACATCTGGCTCATGTAAATCTTTTACATAATTTGACTGGATCCGGAAACTTGAGGGGGGGGGGAGGGGGTTTCCCGGAATTCCGTTTTTTGGGGGATTTTCACGACGAAACTTGGAAGGCATATCAGGGACCCGCTCAAACTGACTTGGAATAAAAAAAAATCCTCGATATGATAATCTTGGGGGGGGGGGGGGGTTGAGGGAGGGGAATCCGGAATATTGAGTCATGCGTAACTTTGGAACGGGTGATCGGATTCGAGTGAAATTTAGTAATTAAACAGAGGACATTTTTCTCTTGTGACCTTTTTCATTTCCGGACCGAATCCGGCAATAATTGGGGGGAGGGCGGAAAATACTTGACCCGCTTAGACTGGTGTGATCTGGATCGAACTTCGTGGGAATGACAAACAGATGCTCTGGATTAATCATTTACAGAACCGGATTGGCTCCGGTTATTGTGGGTGGAGTTGGAGGAGGGGGGGGGGGGGGGGTCTGGGATTCCGGTGATCGCGCGTTAAGGTACTTCCAGATGTGCTAGAACGATGAAACTTCGCTGGAATATTGGAGACTCAACAACATTTGCTTAGAAATCGCTACGTCCCAAATCCGATTATTCCTTAAAGTACCAATCTTGACCGCAAAGTAAAAAAAATACTTTTAAGCAATATATGCATTTTCGTGATGCCCATCAGCCCATTAGCAGTTTTGCCTCAAGGGTTTTGCTTACAAATGAAGTTCCAGCTCCCTTAGAGCGCGCATCTCAACCGCAAAGTCGAAACTTACTTTTGATCAATCAAATCATCTTGACCCATGCAAGTGCCATATGAGCTTACAGCTCTTGTTTGATCTTGTGCACTTACATACTACATTACTGAAAGCTTATTTTTTCCTTTTCTTTGTCTGTACTGCACTATTTTCCTCTTCTTAAGCGAGTAAATAAAATTTCATCATCGTCATCATAAAGACCGGCCCATGCACATCCGTGATTAATGTGATATTAACCACCATCCATCCACATCCAGACCAACAAACCAAATTGAGCGGGATTTACTCTTACAACTCGGTTTTTGGTCAATTTTTTTAGAAGCAACGGGATAAAAAGTACAAGAAACTATGAGCGCTGATACAATTCGTTTTTCTGCTGGTAAATGATTACTGATCTGGCTAGTCACTTTGGTAAGCGTTGAGACTCGGCCACCCACTCGTAGCAGCGGGGCAGCGCGCGTGATAGTGAGCGATCAAGCATGGCGGCGGTGTCGGTAATAATCTGGTTGATCTCATCAAGATCATAGTCATGGGAACTTGGGACATTTAAAGACCAAACGTGAGCCACACAGCTAGGAGTCTGACTTGATTACAGTCTCCACGACCCCAATTCCATAGACCCACTCGACAGCCACCATTTTCGGAATTATCACAAGATTTGTAATTGAGCTTTTTTTTGTCAAGATTAAACCCGGGCTTATTAATCCCAACCCGATATTCAGCTTTTGCTTTATACAAACCCATCCTCTACTGTGGTCCAAAGTAAACAAGACACAAGATTTTAGACATAAAATTACCGTCCTAAATGACAACGAACTTGAGCTGAAAATGAAAGAAGAAATTCAGAATATTCTTCACTACTTTTCTCACAAATTAACGCTAATACCTTTTTTTGACAACCAGCAATTTTCAGAACCAACTTTGTCACACAATAATTGTTCTGAGCGTGTTCTAACTTATTATCTACCGGGCTTATTTATCCTAACCCCATACCCAGCTTTTACTTTATAAAAAAAAACTGGGTTGTGGTACGCATCAAACAAATGACGAAATTCATATCATAATTCATATGTTTTTCTGTTCCTGTTCTTAATTCTTTAGTTTAAGAATGAAACAAAAATGGAAGAACAATAATATTATATGTTCATCTATAATTATATATATATTTATATATTTGTATATATATATATATTTGTATATATACACATATATTTGTATATATATACATATATTTGTATATATATATATTTGTATATATATACATATATTTGTATACTGTTCTACTTTGTTCAACATAAAAAAGGAAAAAGAAGAAAACCGAAATCAATTGTAATTCCGCATACTTTTCCGACTTCAAAAATACTGGGTAGAAACTATGATTTGGATCTAGCGACTCTTTCAACTTAATCTTGAATTCAGGGAATCACTTATAGCATTGAAATTTACTTATCCAAAGGCGGATATTTAGAAGATTTTGTTTTTGAAATATTATGTTTGAAATATGCATTTTTGTACTACCAAATGGTATCCAAAGGAAGGTCATTATCACTTAAAGGCTGCCATTTCCGATGAAAAGTCTATCTCAAAATAGTAGTACGAAGTTGTACGAAAAAATAGCATGCAGTACTAACTGATGCTACTACATGCTTCTACTTCAAGGCTACCGTGTTACTGCATACTACTGCATGCTACTATTAGCAAGACAGAATGCTACTAGATACTACTACATAAGATTGGACTAGTCTGAGGCACATTAAATGATAGTATTCTTTGCTACTACATACTATTACATGCAACCAGGGGCGTCACGACTGGGGGGGGGGGGGAGGGGGGGACGCCCCCCCCCAATGCTGTCGGCCAGTCGGTAAAAAATACCCGACTCGGCGCGAAGCGCCGCGATTTTTGGTCAAAACAGTTGATTTTTATCATGAAAACAGTCGTTTTTTTCTGAAAACTGGTCGATTTTTAGTTAAAATAGTCAATTTTCCTGAAAATCAGGGGACTTTTCTGAAAACATTCGATTTTTTTTCAAAACTGTCATTTTTTGTTGTTGAAAACAGTCGTTTTTTCTGCAGAAACAGTCGGTAAAAATTATCAGCCAGTCGGTAAATGCCTCGCCCCCCCCCCCAAACATTTTGACTAGTGACGCCTCTGCATGCAACTGTTTCGTACAACTACCATACAACTACGCAGGCTACAAATTTTTCATCGGGTTGATCCTTCTTTCATATTGTACGCCACAACGTACTAAACACATACATTTACATTAACTTTTTGGTTTCGAAACGCCACTAGTCATAGCAACTGGCAGTTCTTGCAAAAAGTAACTCCAGGCAAAAAAAGTGTGCGAAAAATTCCAAGAGATCTCTCACCGTAAGTTCAGGGGGTCAAAGCTTTTTTTTTTTATTTACACGCAAGGGATCTTAATTACAAACTATATAAAACACAAAAAACATGTGCATGCATGTCCTGTCGTCTCTAATTTCGCGACAAAAACGAGATTTCTGACACCTAGTTTTCACTTGTGAAAATAAATGATAGTAACGTAGTCATGTTTATGTACATTGTTTTGTTCAGTGTTTTAATATGTGTATTTTATTCTGTATATTTTACTCAAACTCCGCTGTTATACAAAAAGCGGGTCACAAATAAATGAATATCATTTCATCACATATCACACCAAAAATGTTTTCAATTAGGAAAAAAGTTTAAGTTTTACAGACAGTTATTAGAGTGGCCTAAATAATTTGGTTATAGGTAACTTCCACGCCTTCAGGGGATCGACTGGGTGGCTCTAGCAGCGTTAATTGGAATGCGGAATTTATGAAAATTTATTGGGAATCTGCTGCGACTTGAAAGCCCGTGTGAACCGAGCGGCGAACCGCGTGATTACCGTTTTCTCTCTGAAACCGAGCTCGCCATAGGCGTGGAATTCAAATCACGGAACCATGTGAACCGTAGAGAGTAAACCAAGTTGGTTGGTTGTAAACCAAGGAAAGTTGTGCCGAGAAAAAGCCCAAAGTCGAACATATTTGACTGAAGCCGAATAGGTATGGAGATTCAATTAATTCGAGCTCTATAGGCTACGCTCTAATTCCTGGGGAAGGGTCGTATTTAGTGCCACGCAATAGCACAGTATCAAAAACATCAAAAAGTACCAACTGGTTACAAACCTACGAACTACGTCAACAAGAGTGATTATATCTTTTGGCAATTTTGTGCATAAAGCTCTTGCGCTGAGAAAAATTGTTTCTTATTTTCTAGTTTTCTATATTAGCTGTTTATTTACACGTATACCAAACTGTATACCATTTGGTATTTCTTCTTTTTTTTTAGCCCAGAAAATAAACTATGCCTTTACGGTGTAGTTTTGATGTCACCATTTGCAACGTCTTCACATGGATCACACACGACTGTAGTCTGTAAGTTTTAATCACACACGACTGTAGGTTTTTTGAGAGGTGTAGTGGGGTTCCTGATGGGAGGTATGCTTGCCTACTGTATAAGGAGGAAGAAGATGATCCTGATGGGAGGTATGCTTCGATTTTATTAAATTCAAAATAAATGAACAAAATAAGTTTCGACCCCTACAAAGCTCCATGGCCCGTTACAGCTTTATAAGCCGTTTGCCCACTTTATAAGAAGGAGGAAGACGACTTTGACCATTTTCTCCGTCGATGCCCGAAGCTTTATCATTTAAGACAAATTCATTTAAATGGTGTCCTTTTGTGAAATCTTGAAATTTTGAGTAATGTTAACCCCACAGTCATTACTCGAGTATAGGTGTTTATATAGATAAATGTTTAGAATTAAGAAGAAGTCTGAGCGTTTAAGTTATATTTTTTTTTGTGTGTATCAAAAGCCCCTTGGGCTTTTGAAATACACTGATCTACCTATCAGTGATATCAGATGACGAGTTCGTAATCGCATAGCCCTTTGATATTGGTTGAAGAAGCGCCGTGTATTTGAAACAGAAAATGCCTAATTTAATTTCTGGTAAACTTTGCTGTGATTCCTAACGGCTGTAAGTTTTAATCACACGATGTAAGATTTTCAGTTCGAGTCTTTGATATTTCTAAGAAAAAACATATTTATATTTTGTAAAAATTGGTTCGTCGCCAGTTGCACGTCAAACCCGTCGCAAGGATCACATACGGCTGTAAGTATCAATTATGATACTTAACTGCACAATCTTTGATATTTCTTGGGTATTTTTGCCACAGAAAATAAATACTGTTTTCCCACATAACGATTGGTTTGTCACCATTTTCCAGGTCAACCCCAGCGTAATGGCAGTAAGTTTAATCATCTGATGTCAGATGATAAAAATCATGTTCACACTAAACTGGCAAGTCAAACAGTTCAGGACGTAGATTGCTAGTTAGGGTAAGTGTCGAGAAAGTATTAAGATTCAACTGATAGATCCACGACTACGACCGGAGCAAAGTGGCACGTAAGTTACTCTCTGTTTAATTGATTCTGGATCGTAAGCATAACTGCCATACTTCGGACGACCTCCAATATCCATTTGTGAGCTAAAACAGATCTAATGATCGAGATAACGAAGATACTCCAGTCTAATTTACGAGTTTCGTTAACAACCCGGAGGGGCTGGATAATCTTAGGTGTTTTAATTTTGTTTATTGCATATCAAACCAGAAAGACGGAACAGCCAGTAGTGGCGACAAACGTAGTCAGAAAAGCATATTCTCATCACTTGTTCTAAACCTCAGCTGTTGGGGTACTAAATAGGGAATGACAGGTAGTGTTGGGCGATATTCACTATATATAACGATATTTGTTCATTCATAATCATTGTAAATAATCCAACATAACCTAGATTTATGTATCCAAAACTGGAGCAATATGTTTCCCGTAATTCAGTTCCTATCAATTCGGAGTCTGAGATGATGCAAGATGCTATTTAACGACAGTTTTGTTCTTAAATTTTGACGAAACGAGACGTATCGTATAGCGAAACATGCTAAAGAAATATCGAAAGTGAAAATTCGATTTATCGAAAAATCCAAATATCGACAGGATTCCTATGACTTTCGCGAAATTCACCCGTCTTATTGTCCGTCAGTTAGCTCCAGAACTTTCGAAGGAGTTGAGGCAACTCTAAACTTATGAGGGCCCTTTGGATCAAAGTAGCCAAAGTAAAAGCCGGCGGTTCTGGCTTTTACTATTGGTGGACCCTAGGCCGTCCATGGATTTTTGGCCATTTTTCTTGAGTCAAAAACGTAAAACGCCAGCACATTAGCAAACACGATTCTTAGCCCGAGCTCCCACATCTGAGCAAAATTTCGGTAACGGAAAAGACGAGTGTGCAACGTAGCCGGTCACGCCTGGATCGTAAGGAATCCGTAATCCGTAAGGAAAAAACGTAAAACGCCAGCACATTAGCAAACACGATTCTTAGCCCGAGCTCCCACATCTGAGCAAAATTTCGGTAACGTAAACGACGAGTGTGCAACGTAACCGGCCATGCCTGGATCGTGAGGAATCCCCCCCCCCCTCTCAGCACTGTCCTAAGCGTAAGGAAGGCACTGCGTAAAGGTCAAATTCGAAAACAGGCTGCGCGGGGAGAAAAAAGGATGCATTCGAGTTAACAGACGCAGAGGCTTTCCTAGCCAAAATGTTTGGGTAGGGGGGCAAGGTATTTACCGACTGGCTGGTCATTTCTACCGACTGTTTTTGCACAAAAAACGACTGTTTTCAAGAAAAAATTGTTGTTTTGATGAAAAATCAACTGATTTTAAGAAAAACCGACTGTTTTTACGAAAATCGGCGTTAATTGCGAATAAATTGCGGCGCTTCTCGTCGACTCGGTTATTTTTTACCGACAGGCCGACAACATTGGGGGGGGGGAGTCCCCCCTCTCCCACCCCCCATACATGACGCCCCAGAACAGACCTAAATCGGCGCTTTTTCGGGAAGGGGGCTAATTCTGTAGAAAGGGAAAAACATTCAAAGCACCAGAGACAAACCGAATTCCAAAGGTGTTTGAGGAAAAGAACCTCCACTAAGGTTTAACTCGTTTCAGTAATGTCTATTGTGCGTCTGCTATGGGGATTTTAGTTAATTTATTGAATACTTCGAGTTGCTTATTAAGAACAAGATAATTGGGGGAGGGGCGTGTGAGATATCGAATCTTAGGATTTAATCGGTGGTTGCTTGCTTGTGAAAAAACGAAAATTTTCATCTTAGTCAGTCATGCAATCTTAAACAAGCTCGTAATGAGAGGAGAAGAGCAACTATCTGGTTTGTAAATAACAACCCTAATGTCATCATTTGAACTGCTGCGTCAAATTCTGTCATATTCGTCTGCAATATTTATTTTTTCCATTGCGTTTCAACACGTTTTGGGCAAGACAGGTGAAAAAAGATACTTACAATATTTGGAAGGCTGAACTGTTCAAACTCATATCTAAAGTCACAAATACACCGTTGCTAATTACTCACGGATGGCACAGTTTGGAATTTAGGATTTCCGGCGTGGTTACAACGGACGAAAGTAGTGGGAAGTGTATAGGCCTACACGTATCGAGGAGGTGCTTATTAAATTAAACAGGCTTGAACGAAAATGCCTTAGTCCGCTAACGAATAAGGACCGCTTATTTGTGGGAAAGATCTTTAGAGTTGTGGTACCTCTATATAGTGTCAAATCTTCATGATCCGCAACAGCACAAAATTGTTTGGGCTGCCAGTTCTGGGACTCTTCGGTTGCATCCAAGCAATTAGCTGTCATTGATTTTAGGTCCGTAGTTTGTCCGTACAGATAATTATTCGGTTTCCTGATCTTTGGGGTTTGGACATGATCGCCTTATGGCTTTACACTGTAAAAACTCCTCACTGCGTTAAAAAAAAAGTAAATCCATGTCCTCTCGGATGACGCTTTAGTACAACACACCCATAAACTACGAAATGCTTAGAATATTAAAACCTGGGGTAACCCGGCTCGTTGCGTTTATGTCCCGTTTTAATTACTGGTTACTAAACGCTTAGTTCGTTTCAAAAATGCCGCACCGAGCGTTACGATCGCGATAGTCGCTATTTCATAACTTTGTCAAAGGTTCCGATATGCAGAACAGGAAGCAAAAACTCTCTACCGTAAAATCGTTCTCACACAATATTACGTTTTCATAAAGGCATAAAAATTAAAGTCTGAACTTAAAAAAGAGGCGGGGAGATATGGAAGGTATTGTGAAAAGTTGGTGGGAAGAACGTTAAGACGTCGCATTTGGTACTTACGTGGATAACTGTATAAAATGTTAAGTACACAAAAAAAACGCTCTGTCCATACAGACAAGATTTACATCCCTTAAAATGATACTGATGTGCAGTACCTTACTATGTTCAAGAAGCTCCTCTCTGTTTCACAGACTTTTTTCTGTCAATATTAGCAGCTACGTACGGAAATGATTCTTAGTGGAGTGCTCCTTGGAACAATCCACTATTGCGAGCGCTGTAGCAGCTTTCGGCTTTCGGTTTTCACCGTGTGGAGCTCATACTCGTGAACCAGTGCAAGTATCAAGTTCAAACTTGGTACACATGTGGGTATGGGGGTCTATTTGGGGTCTACACCCACCCGGTTCAGGGGCAAATGGGCCCAGATTGCCCAGTGAATAATGTTCAGAACTTGACCATGTGAAATGCCTTGGTTCTAACGCTGTTTGTTTATATGATGTGATACACAGTTTACTTTCACACACCACGTCTGAGCGCTTGCGCACTGGTCTTATTCGTTCACTCATTCAAAATCAGACTTTAGCAACCCAGAGATGAGTTTCTCAATGGAAGACGTGGAGGGGGGGGGGGGTCTTTGTTTTAGTCGTTTGAACAAATTCTTTCTTTTCTTTTTCGTTTCTGTAAATTCCTGCTCCGCCTCCCCTGTGCCCGATATAGCAAAATAGACGCTACTACCCACTTACAGCAGTTGGACAACATATACAGAGGTTCAAGAATAAAGTTGCACTGTAAGAAAAAATCTTGCAGTATTTGCTACTGGTATTAATATTGCCTCTACTGAGATAAGATTATTTCTAATTCGGATTAATCTTCGGTGGAGATAAGGTTAATCCCAGTAGCAATCTCGGAGAGTTTACAGTGTAAGCGCGAACGGAAGAGCATTCTTCTACAATAGGTTAGTTTTGTAGATAGGTAATTTTGCCATTGTCTCTTTGTTTTCTTATTATTATAGTGTTTTCCACTTCTTTCTTTCTTTTTTCCTACTTCGTCTATGCCTTGTTCTTTCTGACGGATGAAAATAAAATTATTGATTATTATCGAAGATCAAGGAGTTAATTTCTCAAAGGCCGGAACTATATTTTAACGATTTTGGGAAGAAACCAACGCCGGTTTCGGCCTAGTGTTGAGCGATATTCAGATCGATAACGATACATCGGACCAATATCGATATCGAATATCGGAACGTAAATATCGATAACGATATTTGTTCATTCATAATTATTGTAAATAATCCAACATGACCTACAATTAAAAATCTGAAATTGGAGCAATATGTTTTCCGTAATTCAATTCTTAATTATTCGGAGTTTGTGATGAAGCAAGGTAAAACAATTTCGTTTAAATTTTGGCGAAACGTGACGTATCCTATAGAAACATGCTAAAGAAATATCAATAGATCGATTTCGAAAGTGATAATATCAATATCGACATATCGAAAAATTCAAATATGTTTTAGAAACTTCTCGTGATGCATTAGTATCTTACCAGTGGATCTGACGTTATTTAGTGAAAGTCAAAGCCGCCAATGAGAGTCGAGATAAGATGCGCATGCGTCGAGCCACAGGACACTCATGCGGGCATCAATCAACCAGTTAGTGGTATTTCAAACCTGTCAACATCGTGACGGATGGGTAGGCTCTCGCGCACGGGATTGGTGGGTCGGTTTCAGATGACTGGACGCGATTGGTGGGTAGCAAGCTTGTCGATAAGTAGAGATTACTCTTGTGATGCAAAAAACGATTTTCTGTTCTCGTGCAGAATCAGTGGCGAACTTCTGCTAACGCCCTAAACTAGGAAGGGGCGCGCGCCCCGGCAAGAGGTCAAAACGGCAAATGTAAACAGTGTCATGTGTAAAAAAGGTATGGTTGGTTATTTTTTAAGTCAAAGTACACTACGAGCACACAAAAATAGACTTAATTAATTTTTTTTTTTATTAAACAACCCGTTTCAAAGAAAAATTAGATGACGCGATTAACCTTTAAAATCCGCCTTATCTTCGCTTGTTATTCTGATTTGTTCCATTGATTACAGCCTTAAAAAATAAACACTTTTTTCTCAATATTAGTCCAAAATCTCTGTTTTTCAAGAACCAACAACACTAGCTACTCCCCACCAAACCTGCTGCTCAAGTTTGATTGACCCTCGGATTGCCCTTTTAGTAAGTAAGACATGTAAAGAAGAAATACATCCCGAAACCGCCTGCGTTTTTCGGATCCCAAAACGTAAGTCCGTCTTCCTGTCTGTTCGTCTATCAGCACGATAATTCTCGAAGGGGTTGAGATGTTAGTTCAAACTTTGTATAAGGATCCACTGGATCGAAGTACTAGTCAAGTTCGTAGAGTGGCCCTTTAGCCGAATGTTTAGGGGTGCGAGAGGGGGTTTTAAATTAAGGTATTAAAAAAATAATTTTTTCAAGCTGATGTGAGAGTCGATTTAGGGGAAGGAGAAATACTGCTCACCCGACAAATAGTTCGCCCGGAATCCGGAAAAACGAAAATTTTGTCAGAGTAAGTTGTATGTAGTATGTAAAGTTGAATAAAAGTTCGATACAGGGATACAGAAACATGCTGAATCGGTTTTTGAATTTTCTTTCTTCCTTGACAAAGTAGTTTGCCCCGAAAACCGGACAGTTGAAAGTCTTATCTGAAGTAGATTAGAGTCCAAAACGTTGGTCGACTAGAACGTCGGTTTAGAGGTAAGAATGCATTCTGAATCTATATTTGAACTTTATGTTCCCGCCGGACAAGTAGACTGATAGGAATATGGCGAAAACCGGAAATTTGGTAAAGTTTATTCTCAAGTCAATCCGAACTCCTTATAGGAGCAAGAATACAAGCTGAATCCATGTGTAAACCTGAATTTTCTCGCTGGATAATTAGTTAATTCGGAATCCGGCAGAAACCGGAAATTTGATAGAAGTAAACAAATTATTTAAGTCGACCGGAGATTCGACAAAGAGATAACAACATATGTTGAATCTAAATATGAGCTCCATTTTCTCACCGGACCAGTATTATGACCGGAGTCCGGCCAAAACCGGAAATTTCGAAACAGTAAAATAAAATTCTGATGTCTATAAAACTTGGTGTGAGGAGTTGGGTGTACCCGAAAAAGACACGGTGAATCGGGATATAATGTTTATTCTCCCCTCCGGTGGATAGTCCTGTCGCAATCTGGTCAAAACACGATTTTTATGGCACCATATACCGATCACAATTCCGTCTGTCGGTCGGTCCGAGTTTTTTGTCCCACTTATCCGAGTTAGGGTACTTCCAGATGTGCTAGGACAATGAAACTTGGCAGGCATACCAGGGACCCGACCAAACTAACCTGGAAATAATCAGTTTCCTGATCCGATCATATTCGGGGGAGTGCGGGGAGCTGGAAACTTGAAAATTTAGGGCATTTTGTCACTTTTTTCCGAGTTAGGGTACTTCTAGATGAGCTAGGACAATGAAACTTGGCAGGAATATCAGGGACCCGACCAAACAAACTTAGAAATAATCAGTTTTCTGATCCGACAATTTTGGGGGGGGGGGGGTGGAGGGCAGGGGAATCCGGGAAATTAAGAAGTGTGTAACTTTCGAACGGATGATCGGATTGTAATGAAACTTCATAACTGAATAGAATGTATATCTGTAATGTCCCGTTTAAAGTCTTGACTTGAAAATTTAGGGCATGTTGTCACACTTTTCGAGTTAGGGTACTTCCAGTTGTGCTAGGACCATGAAACTTGCCAGGCATATCAGAGACCCGACCAAACAAACTTAGAAATAATCAGTTTTCTGATCCGAAAATTTTGGGGGGGGGGGGGTGGAGGGCAGGGGAATCCGGGAAATTTTGAAGTGTGTAACTTTCGAACGGATGATCGGATTGTAATGAAACTTCATAACTGAATAGAATCAGGGACCACTAAATTTCCTGTAATGACTCGTCATTCAGGGGGCTTGTCAATAAGAGATTTCTGATGCGCTCTTGACCGAGCGTCAGATAGTTCGAAAAATACCCACGGGGATAAAATACCCAACTATCCAGATAGACAAAACTGTTGTGCTGAACTAGAAATAATAATAATATTGTATTTAAAGCCTTAGGGCCATATAAATACTGTTGTGCTGAACTAGAAATATTTCTCGGTAATGGAAGAGTATCCTGGATCTTTGGTCCTAGCTTAGGTACCTGGTGGCATGCTGAATAGTCCCAACAAATTTTGTCTATCTGAGCAAGAACGCCGATTCGACCCAAACGGAATTTTTGGAAACTAGGCGAGGCTCGGGCAACATAGCAACATAGAAGCATAGGAAATGACAAGCCCCCTGAATGGCGAGTCATTACAGGAAATTTATGGGTCCCTGATAGAATGTATATCTGTAATGTCCCGTTTAAAGTCTTGACCGGATTCGGTAGCCAGGGGGGAGTTGGGGGGGGGGAGACCGGAATTTTCAAGAAACGGTTAGAATGGAGGGATCGGAGTGAAACTTGCTGGGAAGAACAAGCATCTGCTCTAGATAAGTTGTACTGGATCCGGACACTTATGGGGGGGGGGGGGGGGCCGGAATTCCGGTGATGGTGGTTTTGGGATTTTCACGACGAAACTTGGCAGGCATATCAGGGACCCAATCAAACTGACTTCAAAATAAAAATTTTGGTCGATCAGATAATGGTGGGGGAGTGGAGGGAGGGGAATCCGAAATTTTCAGTCATGCGTAATTTTGGAAAGGGGGATCGGATTCGAGTGAAATTTAAGAATTGAACAGAGGACATTTCTCCGATGATTTTTTTCATATCCGGACCGGATCCGACAACTATTGGGGGGGGGGGGGGAAATACGTGACCCGTTTAGAATGGAGGGATCGGGATGGAACTTTGTGGGAAGAACAAACAGATGCTCTAGGTAAGTCATTTGCTGAATCGGATTGGCTACGTGCACCGCGGGGGAGCTGGGGGGGGGGACCGGAAATCTCGAGAAACGGTTAGAACGATGGTATCGGAGTGAAACTTGCTGGGAAGAACACACATCTGGTCCATGTAAATCTTTTACATAATTTGACTGGATCCGGACACTTGAGGGGGGGGGAGGACGGGGTTTCGCGGAATTCCGTTTTTTGGGGGATTTTCACGACGAAACTTGGAAGGCATATCAGGGACCCGGTCAAACTGACTTGGAATAAAAAAATATCCTCGATATGATAATCTTGGGGGGGGGGAGTTGAGGGAGGGGAATCCGGAATATTGAGTCATGCGTAACTTTGGAACGGGTGATCGGATTCGAGTGAAATTTAATAATTAAACAGAGGACATTTTTCTCTGGTGACCTTTTTCATTTCCGGACCGAATCCGGCAATAATTGGGGGGGGGAGGGCGGAAAATACTTGACCCGCTTAGACTGGTGTGATCTGGATCGAACTTCGTGGGAATGACAAACAGATGCTCTGGATTAATCATTTACAGAACCGTATTGGCTCCGGTTATTGTGGGTGGAGTTGGAGGAGGGGGGGGGGGGGGTCTGGGATTCCGGTGATCGCGCGTTAAGGTACTTCCAGATGCGCTAGGACGATGAAACTTCGCTGGAATATTGGAGACTCAAAAACATTTGCTTAGAAATTGCTACTTCCCAAATCCGATTATTCCTTAAAGTACCAATCTTGACCGCAAAGTAAAAAAAAATACTTTTAAGCAATATATGCATTTTCGTGATGCCCATCAGCCCATTAGCAGTCTTGCCTGAAGGGTTATGCTTACGGATGAAGTTCCAGCTCCGTTAGAGTGCGCATCTCAACCGCAAAGTCGAAACTTACTTTTGATCAATCAAATCATCTTGACCCATGCAAGTGCCATACGAGCTTACAGCTCTTGTTTCAAATAAGCCTGATTGTTTGATACGCTTTCAGCAGGAAAGTATGACTCAGTACTGATGTTCAGGGGTCTGTTACAGTGATATCAAATGTATACGGGTTCGACAAAGAATGAACATCTGCAAATGAACATCTTTGGTCTTGTTACCTCCCTATGAGTCATTCTGTACGGACAGTGGTTTTCTACTCGAAAATTCAGAGGCACATTCGACTGAGAATTGGATAAACTGTCTCAGTATTTATTTATTTAATCGGCCTTTCGAATAAATAAGCAGAACAGAAAAGATACACAACCCGCATCCGCCTGTGTTTTACCTCCCTATGAGTAACTGTGCAGGCAAATTTCTCAGTATTGTATTTAATTCACCTTCCGAATAAATAAGTCGAACAAAGAAGATATACAACCCGAAACCGCCTGTGTTTTTATCTCCCTGAGAGTAATTTTGAACGGAAACTGATTTTCTACCGAAAAATTCAGATGCACATTCGACTGAGGATTGGATAAAATTTCTCAGTATTTATGTTTAATTGATCTTTCGAGTAAATAAGTCGAACAGAAGATATACAGCCCGGAACCGCGTGCGTTTTTACCTCCCTTAGAGTAATTTTGTACAGAAACTGGTTTTCTACCGAAAAAATTCAGATGTGCATTCGACTGAGCATTGGACAAACTTCTCAATATTTACATTTAATGGACCTTTCGAGTAAATAAGTCAACAAAGAAGATATACAACCCGGAACCGCCTGATTTTTTACCTCCCTATGAGTAATTTTGTACGGAAACTGATTTTCTACCCAAAAAATTCCGAGGCACGTCTGACTGAGGATTAGAGACATTTTTACCGCCGGAAGCCAGAAATTCGGAACGTGAGGAAGACTAGGATAGAACGGATAAATAATCCTAAGACCTTCCCGGTCGCATATTCATAGGAAGTTTCAACAGAAGGTACGTGGGTGTTACGTATCACTATTGACTTGGAAAATGATCTCTATCGGGGGATCAAACGAAATTTATGTTGATAAATTAAATGAGACAATGGGGGAAAAGTAGTTTAGATCTAGATCCAGTTTAAAGTTAAATTCAAATAGATATGGGAGGTTGTGCGGGTGATAGGCTATGTGTAGGCAGACAGTGATACTATTTGAAGTTTTATAACACTTGCACAAGCGCGCGCAATTCATTGACGTTACAGAACATTACCGTTATAGCCTTTTAAGTGTTTCTTTTTCGCTAGAGGTAGCCTAACGTTGCAGTGTTAGTGTTATTGTTATTCGTTCTTATGTTGTTATTGTTAGTGTTGTATGTATGTATGTTAGTGTTATTTTACTGATCTGTGTCTGTGTATTTACTGATCTGTTTTTCCCCTATGAAAGTGTTATGTTTTCCTTTCATTTTCTTCTTCTGTACTCCGTCCTTTTTCTTTTTTAAATGACGGGTGATAAATAAATAAATGAAAAATATTCATAGAAGAACCGAGAGATGCAACTGCGACTGGAGATGCTATGATTTTCTGCATCACTCCTGCCTTGGAAAATGAACACTATAGGCTGTTTCAACAGGTATATTGCTCCGTAAAATTTGTTTATGGGTCGGAAATTTGGTGGCTTTCATGCGTTATGGTGGATTTACACACTGCGTAAATCCGAGCGGAATTCCGCTCGGTCCTTTTCGAATGGTTTGCAACTTATAATCGATCAAACGCAGCGTTTATGGCGAGTTCATAGGGAATTCCACACGTTATATATATCCAGCGTTTGGCATAATTTATCCAAAAATCAGGGATTCTGTGTGGTCAAGTATGGAACTGACCCTTGCAAGACTGGATGAGGATTGTAGGCTGTATGAAGCCTGACCATGTGAGCCTTACCTTCAACAGAGAGCTGTTTTGCAATAGAATCCCATATTAGGTCTTTCTTCTTTGTTTTTTTGAAGCCAGGATCAGCAGGGTCATATAAGCTGGGATGCCCTTGGACCAGAATGAACAGATCTAAGACTTTCTGATCATCACTCATTGTCTTGAAAACGATGCTTAAAAACCGACCAGATCAAGCAAATCCGAGCGGAGAGCTAGAAAAATTTTCAAGCAGAAAAACGGTCGGAAAATCCGCTCGGTTTTTACGATCCGCTCGGATTTACGCAGTGTGTAAATACACCATTAGTGCAGTGGTCCAACCGGCTGTACGCGTCGGGGTCTCCAGGGGTACACAAAGGTCCAAAATCAAGTTAATCTCTAGCTTTAATTTCTCGCCTCAACCGTCTTTGAGTCTTCTAACACAGTTCCAACATTGTTCTTAGGGCCAGGTACCCCATCGTACACTATTCCAGATTTACATTCATGCCTTCCCATTTCAGACTTTTTGACCTTCTGATGGCAGTAAAAATAATAAAACAATGATTCATCAATAAGGGGTGCAGAACCTTTTTGAACCTTTTGAACCTTATTGTTAAGGATGTGGGCTCAAGGATTGTGGCTAGTTTTGGTGCTGTAGTTTCACTACGTGATTATTTTTCTAGAAAAAATCTAGCTCGGATTTTTAACACGGTTGCTTTGCCTCAGACTCTTTTAGTTTCCCCTTTCCTTAAATATTTTACGTCGGGTAATATGGCTAGTATTAAGACTTCTTTTTTTAATTGCGGAAAATTTTTATGCCGGTTTTCGAAGTATGAGCGTAGTTCTTTTATGATTTCGAAGTATGGTTTAAAAGATCCTATTGAAGTTGTGCAGCGTAAGCGTTTGCGGCTATCAGTTCTACTGAACCTGATTGATTGATGTATAGTGTTTAATCGTGTTATAGTTTATTTACTTTATATATTTTATACTCGTCGTATACGGCGGATACAAATAAATGAAATGAAATGAAATATGAAATGTACAAACTATCAATCCAGAAAAGATAAAATTCAAGCAGGTAAATAGAAGATTATTAGGTAACCAATTAAACTAATCATTCTCTTTTAAACCTGCTTAAAGCGGACCACAAAAAATGGTCTTTCTACCATACACACAATGATAACAATCCCTACTGCCACTATGAATGTTCAAAACCACGAAAACACCGTCTAGCAATGAGCAAATTAAAAAAAACACCAAATTTTCTAGGTTTGAAATTATTCGGTCTGGACGCCGATTACCCGGGACAGCCGTTATGGCACGTAGGGAGCCAAGGATCAAATTAAAGCACAATGGACACTAACTATGCTTTAGTCTTTATAAAACGCTTCACACATACACATCTCTGACTTCCACTAGATAGCGCTTCAAAAATAAGCCGTTTTCGTGTTATCGCTTGTCATTGACTCTTCGGCGTATCGGCAGAGACGATTTCAGAGCATGGTACTGCAAGGCGCGGAAATTCAAAACTCTCGGCCATGTACGAAAATCATTTTTTTTTTGAGCTGAGTGATGACAGTGCCATGGATGCTAAAATAAACCGTCTCTATAGCTGGCAGATTGCTCCAGTGTTATCTGATGAAACTTTATGTTGTTTGTAGTACCGAAGAAATGTTTTGCTTTCTGGGTGTAAAGTTACAACACTGCAAAAAATGTACAAATATATCCTACCTACTTGCAGCTGATTCAAGAGGTTACAAGAATTTAACACCGTTCATATGAATATTTGTCAACAATACAAATAATAATGAGCATATAAGAACAACGAATGGATGAAAAAAAGAAACCCCGCTTACATTTGTCAAAGCTAGTAAATCGGAGTATAGCGAAAATAAGTTGTCTAGGAAACTGCTGATTTCTGATGTAACGTTGTATTCTAAGGGGTGGTAATGTGGTATCAAGATTGTTTGATCCGCCCATTGAACTTTAATAATTTCCATCTAGTGCTCCAACTGTTTATTACATATACAAATAAATTAAAAAACCAAGACCAGTGTGGTACTCCTGAAGACATACAAAAAATAATCAATTAAGTCTTATAATTCTTTGCTAATCAAAACCTGGAAAATTTCGTCATCTGGAAAAGAAGACTTTCTGCGTGGTTTTTTTCTCGAGTCGAAACAGCAACCAGGCAATCAAGTTCAAATCTAAATAATCTGATGGCTTCCGGTCAGTAAGAGAAGGTAAATATAATGTTTGAATTAGGTCTTTAATGGGGGAAGAATTGAAAGGTAGAAAACGGGTACACTCCCAGCCCAAAATCTTAGAAAGGCAGAAGGTACTGATGGGTATTAGCTATTCGACAAACGACCACTACAGGGAAGCTATGAAGCTAATTTCTGTAGTTAAACAGTCAATTTATGTAGGAGAATCTGCGCGAAAATACGATTTTGATTGCTTTCTCAGTATCAGTCTGATAAGATAAAAAATAAGAAAAACTCACTAGCTATTTCAGCAGTCTAAAAATAGGCGCCAAAATCCATTAAGGTACCACCAAACCAAAGACTTTAAGGTTTGCCAAAAACAGTAAAATTCGAGAGCTGTGCCCGAAGGCGCTGCAGTGTGCCGCAACTGAACCACCAATTTTCTGTCGAAAATATGTCACACAGTCAAACCGCCGGAAGGGTTTCGGCGCTAGGATTAATTTGCACCGTTCAACCCACTAATAGCCTAATATTTTCTCGCCCGATTTGACATAAATTGATTTCCCTCCGGGCCAAAAATTCAAACCCGCAACTAAACCATGCCACCTCTATAGAATCCAAGGTAAAGACTCCAGCTGCGATAAGTAGAAATAATCGAAATTCTTGTGTTTTACTTATTTATTTAGTTCATAGAAGCCCGTACCAATATCTGGACTAGTCAGCTTTTCTAGCCAACTTTAGCTTCTTGCTCATAAAACATACCCTCCCATGATCAACAGTTGCGTTTTTGCAGATACCATGGTATCTGTTACCACGGTAACTGGATCTGCAATTTGTCGTTTTTGCAGTTACCGTGGTACCTGATACACGGTTGCTCTGCAAAAACGACAATTGCCGAAACTGCGCTTTTAAACTGATATTCAGTGACACACTAAGTGCTAAACTTCTTTCTCGCCAATTTGACAAAATTTGATGAAAGTGAGGTGACTTGTCAGATACCACGATCAGTTACCACGGTCGGGCCGTGGTTTCTGAATATCAGATACCACGATAACTGGAAAAACGCCTTTAGACCGTGGTATCATATAAACTGTAAAAAAAAAATTCTTGCAGTATTTGCTACTGGGATTAATGCTAACTCTGCTAAGATAAGATTATTTCTAATTCAGATTAATCTTATCCCAGTAGAGATAAGATTAATCCCAGTAGCAAATACTGCAGTTAACTTTAATCCTTTCTCGGAGAAACTTTTTACAGTGTACCATGGTATCTGCAAAAACGCAACTAATATCAGGCATGTAACAGAGACTGGAAAAAAAACGAAAGAAGACATTGAAAAAACTCGCAAGGATGTTACATGTTCATATTTACAAATCAGACATACGGGATCCCGTAGGGGTAATGGCCCTTCCCAGGTATCTCTACGACCCATTTATGTAGTCAGTGTTTAAAATGGGGCCGAGCTAACGAGCTCGTATCCCTGCCGGCCCCCAGTGATCAAAATATATTGTCACGAAGTATTGAGATTAAAGAACCTGAACCTGTCTAAGAACCAGGGGCGTCACGACCGGGGGTGGGGACGCCGCCCCCCCCCCCCCCCCTAATGTTGTCGGCCAGTCGGTAAAAAATAACCGAGTCGGCACGAAGAGCCGCGATTTTTCGCCAAAACAGTTGATTTTTTTCATTAAAACAGTCGATTTTTCTGAAAATCAGTGATTTTTCGTCAAAACAGTCGATTTTTCGAAACTGTCGTTTTTTTTCTTGAAACAGTCGTTTTTTCCGCAAAAATAGTCGGTAAAAACTACCAGCCAGTCGGTAAATTCCTTGCCCCCCCCCCCCCCCCCCCCCCCAAAAAAAAAAAAAAAAAAAAAATACATTTGGGTAGTAACGCCTCAGCTAAGAACAACGCAATATTTCATTGGTGGCAGAGCATGTGGATAGTTCAAACAGGACATAGTGTTGTTCTATTAAGTTTACTAGGAGTGAAATTTACGAGAAAAGACGATACTAAAAATACAAGGTTATTCCCAATCTTAGAGCACAGACATCATGACATTCAAAATAAGACAAACGATCGATTGTTTTCTCCGAAAAATTCGATTTTTAAAAAAACAGTCGGTTTCTCGTAGAAATAGTTGATTTTTTCTTGAAATCAGCCGATTTTTCTTCAACGCAGTCGTTTTTTTTCTCAATAATAGTCATTTTTATCTGCAAAAACGGGTAACGCCTCTGCCGGGAACTGTCGAGAATCAGCTGTTTAATGGCTTGAACAGATGGTCAGGGTCTTCCGCTATAATAGTGGACAGGAATTCTTGCCCGGATTTTCGGTACCGCCATCACTTCCATACGGAAAAGCTGACATTTTTCATCTTCATGAAAAGTGCAGAAAATTGGGCAAGGAAATCATGATCTTGTGCTCGCACTGTGACAGGTGGCACTGCGTTTTGTGCTCGTATAAAACGTAAGCATTTACTAGTGATGAATATCGCCTGCGGATAGCTTCTCGTTCGTGAGCGGGAAAAGTGTGACTGAGCTTCATCCGCTGAGCGATCATTCTATCTTATCAGTTCTTACGCATCGTGTCTAAAATATATAGGAAAATCTTACCCAACATCTTGCTGAGGTCCGCATTATGAAGGTCTGGGTTTTCATTGGCCAGCCTCTTTCTTTCCTCCTTGGACCAGACCATGAACGCGTTCATGGGTCTCCGCACGCGCGGCTCCTTCGCTGAACGCCGATCGTCTTGCACTCCCGCGTACGCCATGCGTCCGATCCCATACGCGTACTGTCCGGAAACCCACGGGTTTTCCTGGTACGCCTGCCCGATAGGAGACTGACGATTGTTGTAGAGGAAGCCTAAGTGTTGGTGAACGGGTGTAGGGGGCGTGTGAGCGTAGTAGTCGGTAGGGGAGGGGGAGTTGACGAAATTCTGATTGTTATCCATTGGGCTAAAAGAAAACTATAAAGTTAGTGACCTAGCAATAATAGTGAACAGTGACGTAGCAATAATAGTACACTGTAAAAAGTTTCTCCGAGTAAGGATGAAAGTTAATTAATCTTATCTCTTATGATTAATCCGAATTAGAGATAAGATTATCTTTTTTTGAGACAAGATTAATCCCAGTAACAAATATTGCAAGATTTTTTTACAGTGTTTTCGCGCCATGAAATGATCGATTTTCTTGTTGGCGCTTGTTGACTCCGTCCAGACTTCCCGCCCTACGACGTGGAGGCTCGACGCAAAATATTTGAAAGCTATGTGCGCTGTGGTTAAAAGTGGTAAACCCAAGCGATTGACAGGAGTCAGAACTATAAGATAGACCCTTTGTCCTACCAAGCATTCCCAGATGTAAAAGATTGTGTTGAAGCTTCTCGTGCACTTGGTTTTGGAGAAGTTTTTGGGGGAACTTACGGCGAAGTTCGTGCTGCCTGACTTGCAAACTGGGCTGAACCGAAAACACTCTATTTCGCTTTGAAAACACTTTGTTTCGCTTTGTACCTGTGACAGGTACAAAGCGAAACAATGGCGACGGGGGGGGGGGGGATCTGAACTTCCGGGGGAGCTACTAGCAATATAAAAGGCAGAATAATGTGAGGGGTCCTTTTCTTTTTTTCGTTTTTAAACAAAATTTTGGTCACGGTGGAAGGGGTACCCTATGCTGGAAGGGCACCCTGTGATACCGGTTGAGCCATTATTTAAATGTGAATGTTCTAGATTGATTGTAGGATACGGCTCTTTTTGAGTTTAATAGTTTTAACTGCCCAAATAAAATCAAAAGAATGATAATTATTTAAAGTAGAAAGTAAGTAATAATTTGAGTTTAGTGTAAGTGTCAAGTGTAGGTGACGTATAAAGATAATAAATTTGAGTTGTAACAATAAAGAAAGTTGCGTCACTGAGAGGAGTTGAGGTGGGTTTAATGCAAATATGAACTATTAACATAAAAAAAAAACTTGTCGCGTAAATGTCTCTTGTCTAACGACTCTTGTAAAACGACTTTAGACCGTGGTGTCAAATACCACGGTATCTGCTAAAACGCAACTCTTAATTTTCATTGCTGGATGTACTAGGCGACACGACACTGAAGTCGTCAAACTAACCCAAAAGCTTCTTCAGTCGAAACAAACTTCCGTGATATTCCTGTCCTACAATTTCGCCGAATCCTTTATTCGAAACGCAGTCAAGTTCCAACCGTGGAAATCGTCGTGCGATCGAATCGTGATGATGTCACAAAATCACTCTTCTGTAGAAGCCGAGAAAGGAGGGCCGTAACTGCGTCACGGAAAAGGCTATCTCATTAAACCGTAGTCGAGAAAGTGCCGTTAATTATACAAAACGTAAGAAATTATACCTCAAAACATCCTCTGGTGCTTTACCGATTGCGATGACAGGCCCCTATTAAGGACCCTAATAGATGCAGAGCCTCTAAGCCCTTTGCTCATCACCTAACACAGTGGTTCCCAACCTTTTCCGTGTCGCGTACCCCTATTTAAGGTTCAAAAAGGTTGCGTACCCCTTTTTCAAGAATTATTGTTCTACTATTCTCCAAGGGTTTGTCAAGATCAGAACGCCAAAAAGATGTCATATTGTCATAAATAGTAAGGGATAAATGTGTAAAATAGATACAAATAAATAGGATACTTGAGGCTGCAAGATTTTCAATTTCATTCTCGTCCGTAAACTGGTCAAGCATCATAGAAAGACATTTGAGCTGTTTCTTTGAAACTTCGAAAGCCAAAACTCTAATTTCTAGATGAAAGCAGACATTTTCGAACTCAGCGATTGGGACCTTCGCGTACCCCTTACGAGGGTCTCGTGTACCCCTTTGGGTACGTGTACCCCCGGTCGGGAACCACTGACCTAACAATAGTTGCGTTTTTGATCGAAGTTTTGTTCGCTGTTCGCTTGGCCTGTTGCTTAATTTCGACTTTCGAACGCCGTCGAAGTTCACCGTTTTCTTAGTTAGTGTTTTTACGACTCCGGCGACCCTTGCTCGGTCGACATTTCTTGGACGATTCAAGAAAACTTCGAACTTGCTAGCCCACGAAGTTTGACCGTCAGAGTTTGAAGGACAAAGAGACTGTGACCGGCGACCAAAAACGGTATTTAAATAGAGAAACTGGAGGTAACTTCAAATTCCGATCAAAAACGCAACTACTATTTTCTGCCGATTCAAAAACGCCATAATTCCTCAAAACGGTTTTGTTTCTTTTTTTCGCTTGTGTATTTACACTCTTTCAGGCTGTGCTGGCAAAAACATAAGCCACAACACTGATAATAACATAAGTGAAAATAACTGAAAGAAATCAAACCGCGTTAAAATGGGCGACCAGATAATTAACTGAATATTTGGCGAGTTAGCCGGATAAGGGCCGAATAATGCTTACCCTTCGTCGCTACTCTCATCCAGCCGTTTTATACCTAATGCACAGCGTTCTAAGCGCTGGAATTTTTCCTCCAGATTTTCTAAATCCAAACACTCTTCCTTCAAATCAGGAAACTCGTCTTTGTCAAAACTCAGTGCCACACCAACAAGAGTTGTATCCTCTTTTCCGCACAGAAATCCTTCGTTATTCTCAAGTTTCACGGAAAGAACATTCATTTTCAAACAAATTGAAAGGATCACGTCAATGGTAGAAACAGACTGAATGAGAGTCCAACTGACTAACCGTGTTTGACTCAATCGGATTAAAAATGGAGAGCGATAAGCCAAGCGGGGAATTTTAAGATATTTCAGGGGATAATTAGCAGAGGATAATTGGAGAACCCCAGGGAACAGACAGAAAAAAGAGAAGAGCTAGAATCAAGGGACTATGATAGTTGATTGATTTGATCTTCTTCTTTGTCAAAATAAGAAGTTCTAACAGAGAAAGCAATCACATGGACGAGGAAGAAATATTTCAAAACAAACGAAATTATAACAAATATGGAAGTCAAACCTACCAAACTTAATAATTCAAAAACACCTTAAAAGCTTGTTGTTGGAAAATTAAAAATAATTGGTTGAAATTTAGAGGAAAAATTTTATCGAAAAAAACTAGTAACTGAGATTTTTCGTTTTGTTTTATTTATTCATTAGAACAAAAAGTTTTAAATATGTTTTTCTTATAATATTAGATAAAACTGAGATGTTAGCTCTCGATGAACTTAGTTTTCTCTCTCTTTTTTATTTGGTTGGTTGTGTGGGGATTTTGAGGTCGGCTGTATTTGTGAGAACACTTGGTGAGTTATTTTCTTTTATTATATTTTTTATTTATTTATGGAAAAAACAAATTGCTAAAAGAACGTTATTTTGTATGGGATAACTGTTTCCCAACCAACGGGTCACAGAGCCCGTGAGATTTTTTTTTAAATAAGTAGATTTATTTTATCACTGACGCTGTGTGTCGTATCTAACAAAAAGTAGAGCTTCACAGCTTGCTCCACCAATCGTTTTTACCTAATCCCCCTCCTTTCACCAAACTACTGTCACTCAATATTTCAGAGTGCAAAACGGATACGTCAGTTGAATTTTATTAGAGCTATACTTCGGCCCTTTCTTGGCAAGGGTCCTCTTCGGGCTCAAGCTGCACAAACTGAAAAATTAACTTTTGAAAAAAAATGTATATTGTCACTCAGTACTTCAAATCCTACTACCCCTACCCCCAACCCGAAAAAGAGAGCAACAACAGATGTAAGGCTTCTCGAAGAAAAGATCTTAGTTGAAACTGTTTAAACTATTTAAAGGATTCCCTACCCTATGATTTTATTAAAACTTTTAAATGTCATCCAACTATGACTCAATACTTCAAAGAATCCTAATAAAGAAACTGAAAATGATTTGCCAGAAACTTTGACAGCCAGAAACACCACGACAACAAACATTGCTGATTGGTTTACACAGAATTTGAATCAATTTAGAGGGTTTGTTTGGGTGACATTTCGTGTTCTTCCGAGGTTCACTGGCGTGTTTCGGACTTAGACATAGAGTGTTAGCAGCATCCATCACAGAGATGCTGCAATAAGTAATGACCATGCAAAAGTTTGGCTTTCACTTTTAAAACTGAATGGAACTCCAAAACTTTCATCTTTAGGGAGGTTCGCATCTTTTTTTGCTGTTGGAATGAAATGAAACACATATTATACTAATAGAGTTTTAGGTAATCGTTGATGACCATTCAGCGACGAATTTCAACGAAACCGCACTGGGGCTTTGTAAAATTCCCAGCCCGAATGAGCGCTCCCATTACTCGTAACACTTGTCGCATTGTAGGGTATGCGTCATTTACAATACCTTAGTCCCATGATCGGTTTCCATTCAGCTTTTTCTGCATTATAATTTTGCCCTTCCATCTTTATAAAGTTCGATTCCGTTCCCTACTATCCCTTGCCGTTATTTCTACCCTTGTCTGTTTTTTGGCAGTTGATTTGTTATAGTTTTGTTTCAAAGGGACCTCAGTTTTTTTTTATTTATACCAGTGAATTTATTAGACCTGTATTGGTCACGGTACAAGTCCCTTGTGTAAAGTGCCATTTCCGTGACATGTGGATGTGAACTGTTAGACTAATTTGCCTTTGGGCGGGATCACTATTCCTATGACCGGCTTCTACCAGACTATAGTAGTGGTTTGTGAACTCAGTTCACAAGCCCCTTGGTAGCTCAAATGGTAAGAGCACCTGCCTTGTAAGCACAGGGTCCTGGGTTCAAATCCCGACTGAAGAGCATTTTTGTCTTTCAGTTCACTACTTATAAAAATAGACCTGTATGATACTCCGTAGAGGATGTTTAACTTATGTTACAATTTTGTTGGTAAGAAACGATTTGGTAAGAAAAAGTTTGGTCTTTTCGTAGGACTCTTGTCCTGTTATTATGGAGTGTTCGCAGTTTCTATCAATGGTAAGACCTAGAAAATCAATGTCCCAGCTTTCTTTTCTTGCCAGGTCGACAGCTTTACCCGGAGGATTTACCGGAATCCGACGAAGACCGGGCTCTAATAATCCAGTTGTTCGATACCAGAATGAAATACAATAGTTTGATTGATTAAGCTTCTATGATATTAGCAAAATCTTCGAATAAGATAACTCAATTTTTGTTTAGCATCATTAGAGGCATTCGGTATGATTGACGAAGATTCTATAATAGCAATAATAGCTTGACCCAGGAGGATTTTGACTTCCCCATAAAGAAATACCAGACTGAAATAGAACAGAATAAATCTTCGAATAAGATAATTGAATTGTTGTTTAGCATCATTATAGGCATCATTAGTTGTAGCATCATTATATTATAGTACCTTTCGCAACTGTATTAGCCTATTGATTCGTTCAGCGGCTGTAATAGCTCCATCCATTATCATTTCTGAGCTTCCGATGTCATTTATCTATCCTACACCCATTCTGCATCTTCTATGTCTGGTTGTTTCCGAAGCGGATCAGGCTCTCGCTTATTGTTTACAAGGAGCTCATTGGTCAGAAAGACCGGTTATGCCATGTTCCCTGTTTTTCTCGTGAAAGCTTAGGGGTCCGTGAAGCTAATAGTAATAATTTTATTTTTCACCCATCAAAAAGCACAAGGCGTAGACGGAGTAGGAATAAAGAAAGAAAAGAAGAAAGAAACACTAAAACATACAAACTTAGAGAATGCGATAAAATCTCTTATCTACAGAACTAGAACACCCGGAATGGTTCTATATTTTTCGTTAAACAGAGCAGAGTTTCAAAAGAGTCACGAATACTGAAATAAAATATTACAAGAATTAGAATATTGAAACAGAAAGTGTCCGTCTGTCTGTTAGCACGATACCTCTCGAAGGGATAGAGATATTTTTTCAAACTTGGTGTGAGGATCCGTTGGGCCAAAGTACAGGTCAAGTTCGTAGATGAGGGGGGGGGGGGAGAAGTTTCAAAGTAAGTGGTGAAACAAATAATAAGCTAATGAAGTAGTCGATTCAAGGGTAACGAGACATGCTGAATCCGAATATGAAAGATATTTTCTCGCCGGACAAGTAGTTCGCCCGGAATCCCGCAAAGACCGGATTATTTGTAAAAATTTTCAGTTGTATTTGAATTTGATTGGATGTTCGATTCACGGGTAAGGATACATGCTGAATCCGTATCTGACAATCACTTTTTCACCGGACGTATAGTTCGCTCGGAATCCGTTTGAAACCGGAACATTGGTTCAAAGTAAAAGTTTTATCCAAAGCTGCTTAGAGGTACGATGTAGGGGTAAGGAGACATGCTGAATTCGTTTTTGAGCTCCAGTTTTGTGCAGACAAGTAGTTCGCCCGGAATTCGGCCGAAACCGGAAATTTGACAAAACTAAGGAAAAATGCTTTGACAAATTTCTATCTATTGCAACTTGTGCTTTTACTGTTTGGGACTCTGTCAAAATAGAAATTGCAGACAAATCGACCGAACTGTCAAGCCAAAATTCGCAATAGTTGGCACAAGATCCGAGCTCTGAATTTGGAAGACCTCCGCGACGTATACTGTTGCTTGAATGTTTTGCAGAGTATGTTTGACACATTCGGTTTGCTTAGTGGTAAAAAGTTGACCGGAGTGCAATTTTTATCCATCATGGACCTTCGTACAGTCTAAATCAAGCCACAAAACAAAAGTAACAAGATACATTCAGTGAAAAAGCACGTCACAAAGCAAACCCTGATTTGTTTGCTGATACCGATTGTTACTAGGTGTTTTGTTAAAGCTTTGATCGTCGTTCGACATTGACCGAGTCGATGATCCAATATCTTGCTCTGAGCAAATACCTGCACGTTAGCCTCGTTCCGACTGCCCGCACTTCTTCAAAAAGCAGGCCTGACGTTTCTTTTGTAAAACCAAATTGCCAAATCTTCCCTATTTGTCGAAACACGTCCATAAACATTTATCGTTTCCTGTTACTGCGTATCTCCGATTTCTGGCGAAACCCTTTAAGATAACCTACCTCGCGTTCAGACTATTTCTTTTTCTATTTTCTTGCTATTTAATCTTTCTTTTTGTTTTTTTACTCCGCGTTTATCTTTGAAGTGGGTTGTGAGTGAAGGCGTCAGTAAAGTCCGGCGAGACGCTCAATTTTTGGGTTGAATTTTCTGCACTTATCGTGAAGCTGATTCAGACCGGAATTCACTCGGAATTGACAATAGTGCCGAAAATCACGTTTTGGAAAGACGGTCATAAAGATAGTCTCCAAAGCGTTATTGGTAATGATATCATGCAGTTAAAGCTAACAACCTAACCAACTAGAAATGGAGCATTTGAGATCCATTTTGAATTTGATTACTCTGTTGTACCGTAGTTTCAAAAAGTTTGAGGATATGAGTCTTATACAATTTTCATAAAATTCCTTCCAGATTAATTTTTTGGGGACGCTAGATGGGCTAGCAAAAAACAAACATGGCACGTTACTTCTTGATATGCGTTTATCCAGGTTTGCTTGGTTCATTCCAATACTCTTGATGACTAACTCTTCGTGCTGATGAAGAATCGCCTTGTGCCCAGCGAAGAGAAAGACATGCCACGACAGCAAACGTCATTTATTCGTTTACACAAGTGTTGAATCAAGTTAGAGGTTCGATTGGGTGAAGTTTAAAACTGGAAAACGCCTCTATTTATACTCTACCGTCTCTATTATTGTCATTATTTCTCTAGCGCATTTAACGGCAATTCGTCATTAGACTTTATGACGGGCGTATTGTGCGATGTGGAGATTTGGTAGAGGTAAGCAGGAAATTTTTTAGGGGAGTTCACGGGACGGACTTATTCGGAGCAGGTCTTTTTTGGAGCGTGAGAAACCTGGCCAAATTCCTCAGGGTGGCTAGTCTAGACAGGGAAACTAAAAAATAAATATAAACAGGAAAATCCCTACATTTATATTTATATATTTTGTATGCTGAAGAAGTTATAAATTCATCATTACCCTTTTTTGTGTATATGTATCCACGAATTTTCGAGAATCCTGTATCAGCAGATTTCAACGCACATGCACTTCGAAGCTAGGAGGTAAATTGTGCACTGTGCAATCCGTGCCTAAAGTTACGAGAATTCAGACGAAGGGGAGGTCCTTAGCGCAAAGGTTCTTAAGCGCTCCAGTTACGCGCACTCTTGATGGTCCGGTCTAGTAAATTTATTGTTTTCCACCTAAGGAGCTAAGAAGCTTTTCAGTGAACCACAGACACTTAAGTGTATATGTATATTTATATAGTGTATGTTATTTTTATAATAAAATAATCTGTTGTTTCCTCACCGAATAGATTGGCAGGCAAATAACAGTGCTTTTATTTAAAGACATTTCGCTCAATTTCTTTTTTTTTCGGGGAACTTAGCTCAATTTAAATCGGAGCTACGTGTGGAGTTGCTTGGTAGGCATACTTTCGAAATGGATGAAGGAAAGTTGTTTACGTTTTTTCTTTATTTTTTATTGTTGCTTCGGGATTACAAAACAAAATGTTTGTTTTGTAGCGTAAATAATTGTGTAGATGTTTTGGTACATGTTGTTTTTTCTGTTCTCTTGTCGTCACATCCTCGCAAGCAGGGCTTTTGCTCTGCTATTTATGACATCCTCGATCGTGCTGTCAATAAACTATTCTACTACTAAACTGCTAATGTCATTTATTCATTCATTTTCCGGGTTTAATAAGTAGTGAACTGAAAGACAAAAGTGCTCCTCAGTCGGGATTCGAACCCACGAGCTTTGGCTTGCAAGGTCACTGCTCTACCACTGAGCTACAGAGGGGGTTATGAAGCCACGACAATAATTAGGTAGAAGCAAGCTATAGGAATATAGATCCCGGCAAAGGAAAATTCGTCTAAGCTGTTCACGTCCCATGTCACGGGGTTTGGTAATCTTAATTATAGTTTACGTAATATTATCCGAGTTTTCTCTCTTTCATACTTGATATTATACGTGACATTTTATTGTCATTTTTAACAAACAACATTGAAGAGGGCCTCAAAATGCGCATTTGTCGCTTAAAATCAACTACTCTCTGTCTATACTGTCTAGCCCACTCTGTAGCTCAGTGTTAGAACAGTGACCTTGTCTGCCAATGGTCGTGGGTTCAAATCCCGACTGAAAGCACTTTTCTCTTTCAGTTCACTACTTATTCAACCCGGAAAATCAATGAATAAATGACATTAGCAGTGTAGTAGTAGAATAGTTTTGTTGACAACACGATCGAGGATCTCATCGTGATACCAGCAACACTTCCCTTCCGCGGAGGTGCTATACACACTGAAAAAAAAACGCACGTGGATACACTTCCTAAGGTTGTTACTCGCAAATGCAGCGTTACAAGTGGAGGAAAACTTGAAAAGAATCCGGTCTTGGTAACAAGATTATGTTTACACACAGAAGGAAAAAAAACTGTTCCCTCAAATCAGAAAATCTGAGAAAAATAAAGTCGCCAACTAAAAATGCTTATAGCATTTACAACTTCAGTACTGATGCTCTCAAAAGCTAGCTAGACTTTTTTTTTGTTTTGTTTTCTTACCAGCGCCGCCGACAGAATTCCTTTCAAGTAGACGGGAATTCCTTTCATCGTGAAAGGAATTATCGCCCCGCTAGACGCTGGACCTTTCTTCGCAACGGGATTTATTGTCCGTGTAAACACTACAGAACCCCTGTGCTCGCCACCTGGATGGGGTTCGTCGACGCCAGTGTTCTTCTTTTCCTTCCATGGGCATAATGAATCGTCACTGAATAATTAACAGCGTAAAACCTGTGATTTGTAAGAATCAGCACCAGAGCAAAATAAAACTGAAACAGAACCAGAACCTCTTACCGTACTTTTCAAGTCTTTCTTTTCATTCATGTTTGGCGCTTTTCACGTAAGTACGTACCCGATGAAAAATGTGTCTCAAAATAGTAGTGTGAAGCTGTATGAAAAAGTAACACGCAGTACGAACTGATGCTACTACATGCTTCTACTTCAAGGCTACCGTGTTACTGCATGCCACTATTATCAAGATTGGATGCCACTGGATACTACTGCTTAAGATTGGCCAGTCTGAGGCACATTAAATAATAATATTCTTTACTATTACATATCAATACATGCAACTTTTTGTACAACTATCATACAACCACGCAGGCTACACATTTTTCATCGGGTATGTAACTTCATTGACCCACAAATTCGCATGAAACTGAGTCGGAGCATAAAAACAAAAGAGAAATTTGCGGAGTATAACCAGAGTATTTTCACTATTTACAACTTACAATATGATGGCTAGCCTTGTAGCCTTACGTTGGATTGCACTGTGAAACAAAAATCTTGCAGTGTTTGCTACTGGGATTAATCTTGTCTCTAATGAGATAAGATTATCTCTAATTCGGAATCTTATCCCAGTAGAGATAAGATTAATTATAGTAGCAAATACTGCAGTTAACTGTAATCCTTACTCGGAGAAACTTTTTACAGTGTGGTTAGGATTTATTTGTCCCTTCTGGAAAAGTGTCGAACTAGCACATAGCAAGGGATCTCTTGGGATTCAGGCTTGCACAAACTAATGGCACGTAGAGCGAGACGGCTGAGGAATCTCAGCCATAACTCCTGGTGAAATATGCGGCCGAAACGGTCTTTTCGCTACGGTGTTAACCAAGCGTAAGATGCGCTCGACCCGCACGCGCATTGCGGTTTTACGGAGCTGCGAGCAGGAAACCCAAACCCTTTGGCTTTCCAAGAAATCACTTCTGATTTTTAAATAATAATAATAAATTTTTTTTCACCCATCAAAAAGCACATGGCATAGACGGAGTAGGAATAAAGAAAGAAAAGAAGAAGGAAAGACTATAACAAGAGGAGACCAGACAAACATAGAGACTATACGACAACATTATCCTATCTACAAAACTATCCTATTGTAGAAAAATGCTCCCCCATTGATGCTTAATGTTATTGTTGTACTTCTGTATAAGTTGGCAAACTGCTGTAAGGGGGTCAGTGATGTTGTAAGTAAGATCGTTTAAAATGTGAGGCAGGGCCACCGAGTTAAAAATCATGGCGAGAATAAGACGGTTGAAACGCAACTTCATCGCCACAATGGAACCACAAATTCGCTAATAATTTCTTCTCGAACCGGTTTGTCCCCTTGTGGAATTCCCTTAGTGAGGGGGGGGGGGGCAGTGGTGGTAGGGTACCTTACTACAGCTGCTTTCAACAGAAGAGTAGCTAGCCCGTGACTGGAGAAACATGGCTTGGAAAACTCTCGGGAAAACTGTCAACTTCCAGATCGTAAGTACTGGAACACACATATATTAAGATAGAATCCGAAAATGAAAGAAGGCGTTAGTATTTACAGAACTTTTAAGCGGTTTCAAATGACAACGGAAGGTCGGAGTTGAAAACAAAACATTTAAACATGTGCTTACATATGTCTCACTAAAAGTGTACCTCGAGGATCATCTTCCTTCTGTCTTTTGCATTGCAAAATTCCGTTTTCACCAGACAATTATTATGATCGAAAAAGTACAACCAGATGAAAAATTCTTTGGCTGTATGGTAGTTGTGCGGAAAAGTTGCATGTAGTGATATGTAGTAGTATGGGCTACTGTGATTTAGCATGCCTCCGACTGGGTTAATCTTAAGTAGTACTATTCCATAGCATCCAGTCTTGTTGTAGTAACATCCAGTTTGCTAGTATTAGCACGCAGTGGCAACAGTGCCACTGCATGCTACTTTTTCGTACAAATCCATACGACTTATTATCGAAAAATGTTCAAGTGACAAAACTACTACCTACTGTCTGAGCGATCTCTGAATCTATTATTCGACTTATCATTTTACATTCTTATTTCACGGTGAATTTTCATCGCTGATTTTCGACAGGAAAACACTTTTTCGTAGCGTAGAAGAATAAGGGTTGCCCTTTAGCACCACCAGAGGGAACTCATCTCCCAGTGAATCAATTATTTTGAACATTTTTCACAACCTCAACCCTTATGATCAACCAGACAGCTAGCCTTGTTTCAATCAATTAGTTCAGCCTTAAAGTTAATGAAAGACTTTACAGCTAAGAGCAATTATCCGATAATCATCTCAGATTTACAATCGAGCTTGTTACCAATTTCACTGTTTTTTCAGAAAAAAAAACTGAAAGGAAAACTGGTCGGCCTGCTGGGCTAGGGACTAGATTTTTCGGGTTTGTAACTAATTATTAATTAGCTCTTATTAGGTATTTAGTGTGAAATATGAATCACCGCACACACGATATCAGCGGTCTGATTAGCGTTTTTCGGATTCAATTAACTCTTAAGGTAAAAAAGGCAGACCGCGCTTATCTCATCGGATGAGGGAAGTTCCCACAATCTTTTAACACCATACAAAGTCTCTCCGATATCGGACTTTAGTAGTTGTGCATCACTGATTTCAGAAATTTTTATTCCTAATTCGGAGAATTCAAATCCGAATTCGGAGAGTTATAATCCGATACAGGATTAAAACGCTAGAATGCAGTATTATCTGCAGTATTTTGCATTCTAGTGTTTTAATCCTGAATCGGATTTCCCAGATTTTTATTCTGATTTCAATTCCGGATTTTAATTCTCCGAATTAGGAACAAAAATGTCCGAAATCGGTGACGCACAACTACTAAAGTCCGGTAAAGGAGAGACTTTTACAGTGTAGTCCCGGAACGTCTATTTGGCAAGGTTATGGATCTGGGTAGCAAACCCTGGTAGATACATCTCATAGGCTGTCTTCAGCCGCTGATAGCCCTCCCACCCCCACATAGTGCCTATTAACTGTGGTAAGGATAGAAGGTGACATGAGCTCAAGGGGACAGCCCCCTTAAATCTCAAGCAAAAGTAAAGCCGGATTTCCCGACTACGTTCCGGAAAAGGTCATTCAAGTTCAAATATGCAATCCATTAAAAAATAAAGAGACAAATTATTTTATTAGGCGACCACGAAATAATCGTTTTCTAAGACGTTGGAAACAAGTGAACCTTTAAGTCTTCAGGTTCACGTATGGATATAATTTAAATGTCAATAAACTTGTCAAGAAAGAAAACAGCAAAAGGTTTGCTGGCCCCGGGGCTTGATCCCATTCGCCCTAAGTCGATTAATGTTTAACCGACTTTCGACTTGGCTGGGGACCCACGGGTCGACTTGCACACGGGTATAGGAAATTGCGGGACGCCGTGAAACCCCGTCATTTGTCGACATCATTGCCCCCTGACCCGTGTATTAGGATGTGAATTATCTGTGGGAGTTGGGCCGACTGCATTAGCTCTACTTACTCGCTCTGTACACTATCCTTAACTTTTTTCCCAAGGAGATACGAGCTCGCAACAATGTCACTGAAACCCGTTAGTTACGTTTTTTCAGAAGACAGTTTTCTGTCCTCCGTGTAGCAGTAGCAGCAGTACAGGGTTCAAGTTGAATAGTTCCCGCTTAGAATGCGATCAGAGGAAAATATTTAGCATCCCTCCCCCCGCATTCGAACAGTAAATAACTTGATAAGGAATGCGTAGCTTCCTCTTTACCCCGGGCGAGAAACCAAAGCAAAGGCATGAAACCAGTGGCGCCATTTCAGTAAACCCCAGGGGGGAGAGGGGCAAACATCCGTTTTGGGCCCCCATCCTATAATTTTTTTTGCTCAGACACAAAATTTAATTGCTTTTTTAGGGTGAAATTAAAGCAGTTTTAAAACATACCATAATGAGCATATATACAAGAATCACGCATTGTTCAAAGATACTTCACAAATAAAAATGTTCACTGGAGCATGCTGTAACCTGGAGTTTTGAGGCCTACCCATATGACAGAATAAGCGACTTTAGACCAGTGGTTCCCAACCGGTGGTACGCGTACCCAAAGGGGTACGCGAGACCCTTTCAAGGGGTACGCGAAGGAAATAAAACCAGTTTAGTCTGTAGCTTCAAAACTTGCCTAACTCACTTTTGATTGCCGAAAGTCTAGTATTACCAGTAGAAGGCAGAGGCATCAGTAGCCATAATGGTTTTTTGGGGGGCACGGTATTTTTACTGACTGCTGGTTGGTCATTTTTACCAAATTTTTCTTTTGCGAAAAATCGCGAAGCTTCGCGCCGACTCGTTTCTTCTAACCGTCCATGGCCGACCACTTTGGTGCTGTTCAGGGTTACGAATTAAGCTAACGAAAATGTTTGCGATGCAGCTTGATAAAAGCATGAAAGACATCAAAATCCAAACACAGAATCAGGTTGACTGGAAAAAATATTGCCGTTACCGAGGCAGTTACTGACATAGCTACAAAGCAGCCTCACGTGCCTCATTTTTTTGTATATATATATATAGATATATATCATTTATGATAATAAATATCTTCTTTTCACGTTCTGAAAAAGGGGGTACGCAACCTTTTCGACCCTTGATTAGGGGTACGCAGTACGGAAAAGGTTGGGAACCACTGCTTTAGACCCTCTGAGGCTTTCGATCAAAACCCTATCGAGATTTGTCGCGATCTCGAGAAGTAGATCTGGATTCATAAAATCTTTTGAGTTCGGATATGGGCTTAACACCTTAACATCCAATAAACACCAAATTATATTGAAACTGGGCGCCGCAGGCAAACCAAAAAAAATCAGCCTGTTTTCTGCTAAAATACAAAGATTTCGGTTCAAACCCAAATTACTAACTAAGCGGTGCAGTGTCAAATTTACGATTTTGTAAATTCATTTACTTCAGCACTTCAAACAACAAGAAATATAGACAAAAAAACTCGGACTCTGGGCCCCTTTCAAATTCAGACCGAAATGGCGCCACTGCATGAAACTCATATTTTTACACACTAGACTTAAACTTGGATCTTTTTATTTGCAATCAACACAGCATAAAACAAAACACTGCCACCGAGGACATCCATGTCCCCGAGGTGGTAGAGCATTCACAGGTTTGTTTCATATTAGATACGTAAAAGCATAAACTCCATATAATACAACTCTATGAACATACTAATCTGAACAAGATATTTATCTAAAATAAATTGTTTCTAACAAATTATTGAGCAAAAATTTCTTAGCCCTGTTTCTGAAGGTAATACATTTTTGTATTCTATATCAGTTCTTGTTTTTTCTCCGACTTCCGGCAATATTATCCGTCCGATCGAAAAATTAACAGCATGTCCAGACTTAGCACCTTGTTGTTGTGTAAATGAAACTTGAATTGCGTTCTCGCCATCCAAAACTAAAGCTGCTACCCCATCAGGTGTTCTTCAACTCATCGCATTCGCTCTGCAATTCATAAAATTTCAAAACAAATAATTACTTGGAATTACGACACCCTGATGATATGTTATTACAGGGTCTCATCTGAGTAGGTGTAAATGTTAGTAGTGCGGATCCACTCATCTCCAAACGCGGAATGCACGCGCGGCTATGTAAAAGATCCTGCCGATTTTTATCAAACAGATTTAAACCAGGGTTGCAAACTTTCAAACAGGCCGAACATATTCTATGTTATATAGCTAATCCCCTCCCCCTATTAGGTAGATTTAGAGTTTTTAATAGGGATAGGACTGTTCCAGATGTCAGGTATAATTGCGAACTTTGCAAACCTGGGGAAGAGTAGTTGATAGAGCAAAACGGATACGTCAGCTGAATTTTATTAGAGCCATATTTCGGCCTTTCTTGGCAAGGGTCCTCTTCAGGCTCAAAGCCGCTCATGTTGGAAAAACGAACTTGTCAATTTTGGTTTTCCCACAAATACATTTTTCCAACTTGAGCGGCTTTAAGCCTGAAGAGAACCGTTGCAAAGAAGAGACGAAATATAGCTCTAATAGACGTTCCTTCAGCCCATTTAATTGCGAAGTTTGCAAATCTGGGGAACAGTATTTGATAGTGCAAAACGGACACGTCAGCTGAATTTTATTAGAGCTATATTTCGGCCCTTCTTGGCAAGGGTATATAAATATAGCTCGAATAAAATGTAGCTGACTTATCCGTTTTGCACCGTCAAATATAGCTCTAATAAAATTCAGCTGACATATCCGTTTTGCAGTCAGCTGGGCTGAAGGAATACTTATCTGGGGAAGAGGAAAACATGGACCACTTTCTCGACCGATGCCAGGAGCTTTCGGAGTTAAAGGGGTTTAAAGTTAAGGGGATCAGTTTTTAACGGGAAAGTTTTGCTTCTTCCGGACATCCTGAATAACACGTCGGAAAGGGTTATAACCAAGGTGTGTGAATATATAGACAGAGCACTGAAGCTATGAGCCACTAAGATTTGCAGTGAGGCTCCATTTTTTGTAATGTGTCTTTTTGTTTTGTTTTCTATATGGCCCCTGGGCTCTGAAATACAGTTGCTATAGACATGGAAAGGTACGTAACGTTCCAGAGAAGATACGCTTCCAGAAGCTACTCGACCAAAAATAGACAAAATGGGAAAAAGTAATACTACTAATTTCTTTGTTATACACTGCAAATAAACAAGGGGAAGATAGTGGAGTAAAAAAAGAAAGAAAGAAAAGTAAATACAAATGAAAAACACACAGTAAAACGATATAACAGAGAAGAGGAACAAAAATCAAGTAAAGGTAAAAAGAGAGTAAACAGAGAAGTAAAAAAGGAAAGAAAGAAAAGTAAATACAACTGAAAAGAACACACAGTAGAACGGCACAACAGAGAAGAGGAACACAAATCAACAAAAAACCGTTTCTGGGTTGGGCAGATAATTATGAATGGAGCTCCTGTCATGAAGCTTTCTCATGAAGCCGCCCTTTCAAGTTTCCAACACAGATTCAAAATTAAGTTGCTCTATTTGAGGTAAACTTTCTTTTACCTTTTAAATTTAGAGTAGTTTTCAAATGTCCGTTATAGTGATTGCTTTGGATTTTGCCTTTTAAAACCTATTTAGCTGAAAAAAAAAATAGGACCAAGGAGGAAGATTTCAGAATATAGGGGGGGGGGCATGATCCCTCCTGTCCCCCTCCCCCAAATGCGTCTCTTTCTTGAGTTTCGTAGTTATATCAGAAGCTTTGCATTTTCGGATAATTCTCCGATCCCGCTAACAGAACGGAACGGAACCCGCTAACGGAAATATATAGAAAGTGTTTAAAATATCTGTAATAGCCCCTATTTATTTTACGTATGCCACTCCTTTTTACCATTAGAAAAGCCACAAAAGATAGATTACATAACGGTCACACATAACTGATTAGGGAAAAAATGGTTAGTGAGTAAAGTTGTCTGGTTGAATTTTTTAGCGAATAGTATGATTATTAGTTACAATTTGATTTAAATATTTCTACTTATTCAGTTTTGCACTTTTAAGAAGGAATGAGCGTTTTGTTCATGAGGTTCAATTTTTTTCTTTGGTTCAAGGTTTTTTTTATTCTTAACAGTAATTAATACACAAAACATTAATAAATACTCTGCACTTAAATTTATTTCAGGGTTTGAACTGGAGAAAAAAAATATACCGAATCGTTCAAACCCTTCCACAACAATCAATAACACAAAATCGACCCAACATGAATGTTGGAGTGAATGTTCGTTTGTCATTGCAAATAAAAAAAAAACAAAAAAAGATTTGGTTTTTAGTAGCCTAGGAACAGTGTATTTAAGGCCGTCTTTAAAAGTACAATGAGCACTAATTGTGCTTTGTTATTCATAAACTGCTTCACATATAATATATTCTGACTTCCCCAAAATGGCGCTTCAGAAACAAGCCGTGTGTTGTTATCGCTTGTCCATTACCTCTTCGGCGGAGACGATTTCCGAGATTGCAGTTGCAAGGCGCGGAAATTCAAAAACTCTCTGTCACGCATAAAAATCTATCATATTACAGAGCTGATTACAAAAGAGTGCCGTGGCAGCTAAAATAAACCGTCTCGATAGCTGGCAGGTTCTTCGTAGTAGGCTACCAAACAAAGTTAAGATTAATGGATGAAAAGTGACAGAAGTTTTTAAAAATATACAAATAGAGAGAATACTTGCGTGAATCTGAGTCCAGAACTTCCAAGGTGTCCTCAAATAATGCTATCAGCAGGGGCGTCGCAAGGGCATTTTCGTTGGGGGGGGGGGGGGGGGGGGTGCAGAGCCAAAATTCTTACCGAATCTCTAAATTTTTTTTACCGAATCCTATAAATTGAGAACTCGAGCTTTAAATTATGGAACAGAAAGGATTAGGTAGGAAGAGTAACATTAAAGGGCAGCATTAAAGACGATAGGCCAACCGTAAGGCGGTGTTTTGGCGAAGCCCACTTGGAGAATATATTGCCGGGACGATTGCAGGAACAGCTTCTATCTATTATACACAAGAGAAAATTAAATCGAGCGCCGCAGGCAAACATTTTCGAAATCCATTTTTTTTCCGGTAGGCGAAAATTTAACTGCTTCTCTTACAAATTCTATTATTTACCGTGGATTAAATACCGAGACTCTAAGAAGTCCCAGAAACCGGATGGAGCGACGTTTCGGCAGCAGCGGCTACTGCAGTCTAGTCAATTAATACTGCCCATGATCACATAAAGTGAGCGCCGCAGGCGAGATTTCTGTAATGTTAGCTTTTTCCTGCCAATTTAACTATTTCTATCCAGATTCTAGCTTTTAATATTTCGAAATCCCAATCCTAAAACTGGCTTAAGACCCCAATCAAATGACGCGCCCTTCCACAAAATAGGGAATTTTACGAAAAGCGCAGCAGGCGGAATTTTTTAGGTCTTATTTTTGGGATCCAAAATAAAAGTAACGACTATCGATGAAATCATAGAACCGTCCTTTTGTCTGTGACCTGTGCTTCACTAGACCTCTTCCGAGTTTCGTGGTAACTCCCAAATCCTTGCAATAATATCCAATAAACTACCGAATGCCAGTTATTATACCAAATAAGTTTAGACCGATACCATGTTCGGGATTCTGTTTAACTACCATATTCCGGCTATTATACCGAATTTTTTCGGTATCGAAAGACTACCGAATTTTTTCGGTATCGAAAGACTACCGACTTTTTTCGGTATCGAAAGACTACCGAATATTATTCGAATTCGGTATACTTTCGTCGAAACTGGAACAAAAATCGGGATTCGCGATTACTACCGAAACTTGAAAATTATGCCGAATAAATTGCCGAATCCCAATCATGATAACGAATAATTCTGGACCGATAGCTTATTCGGGATACTGTTTAACTACCGAATCTCCATAAATATACCCAATAGTTCTGGCATCGAAAAATTACCAAATAATTCCAGTATATTCTGTCACCGAATTCGTGACAGCTACCGAATACTGGCAATTATACCGAATATATAGATTTGTACCGATAGCCTATTTGTGATTGTGTATATAACTACCAAATCCCCGTAAATTTGCCGAATAGTTCTGCTATCGAAAAAATAATGAACAATTTTAGTAAATTTTGGGCCTCCGGCCCAAATTTTTTACCGAATCTCGAAAAGTTAAGGGGATGCTGCACCCCCCCCCCCTTGCGACACCCCTGGCTACCAGCATAGTTATTTTTCAACAATACGATACAGACAGGCCCGTATCCAGGAATTTATTTCGGGGGGGGGGTTGCCTGCTGGTCGGACAATAAAGTACAAAAAAGACATAAAAAGACATAGATCAGAGGGAAAACCCTGTAAAAATGATTATTTTGTATGTTTCTTTGTGTGTTTTTTTTTGGGGTGGGGGTCAACCCCCTACCCCCCCCCCCCCCTGGATACGGCCTTGGATACAGACAAGCCACCGCTACCATTGAGAGGCCCCAAATTGCATCAAAACCAGCTCGAAAATATTCAAAAAATTCCCAATCACACTCGACCCTCAAGTCAAGTGTCCCTAATCTGTCCCATCACCAGAAATATCACCTAACCAACTTGCAAACGACCTAAATAATTTAGCAGCAGTCCTGATGTTGTTTAGACAGGGGAGATGGCCACTCCCTGAACGTGTACACCACGGACTTAGCTAATTTTTAGACATCATTAGTTGGTGAGCTGTTACTCTGTTTGTATTGTGTATAACATAAAACATATAACCATCAAGTGGCCTATAGTAAGATAGCTTCTTTGACGTTGCAATTTTCATTAACGTTCCCTGTGAGAGAGAGAGAGACAAATTGAACATAATGGAATTTTACAAAAAAAAAATTCAATATCGTAACAGACCTGCCACGTGAAAATCTATACAGATTTGTTTGTGGCAGGACTCAATAATTTAATCACTTAGCACAGTTATACTGGGAACAAAAAAGAAAGGGAAAAAGTAAATGCAATACTATACAGAAACAACTATATAAAGATGATAAAAACTCAATATTATATATAATTAGAAGACAAATAAACCTCGTGGAAATCCAGAACCGATTCCTATGATGAACCAACATCAACCTCTACTATTTCAGACGTTACATGATAAGGATGCGCTATTTCAAAATATACGTGATGACATATTATCTGTTGATGTTGAAAAAACATTTCTTATCAGCCTTTACGTATTGTGTTTCTGTAAAACGTAACACTAAACACGGTATGCGACGATACTTTACGCGAAAAAAATAACACTTAGAAGTTCATAAGGAAATTGTTGTGTACTGTCAACAGATAGTGTCATCTTATGCCAGTCGAAACTGAGTATCCTTAAATATTATGAAACTTCTGGTAGTGTATAGAGTACTGGTAATTCCTTAAAGGACTCGTCGTACCTATAATGCCAATGCAATGTACTTCTGAATTGCAGTCATTAATCAACCTGGAGACCCAGATTCTAAACCCGCTAACAACACCACACTAATCTTTGCACTTGCAACGATTCACGATTTTTTCATGCGAGTTATTCTCTCGATGAGTGTTCGCGGATCATGCTACTGATGCGTAAGACCGGTTATTTGAATCTAGCCGAGATTTTGCTACAAGTCAATGGGTCTGGGGTAAGGCTTAAAATAGTCGAGAGTCGTAGATAATTTGTTAAAAGCTAAGCTTAGTTTTATAGTAAGTAAGTAAGTAAGTAAGTAATTTATTTAAGACCCGCCATTTTCAAAAAGCGGAGTAAATGAAGAAAAAATAAATTAAACACATAACCATACATGTGAAAAAAACATTCAGATAGTTTTACAACCTGGAACATAAAGAGCACATAGTGCGAGGTGGGCTTTAAAGTTTAACTGAAAAGGGAAACTTATTCACTTAAATGGGCTTGAAGACCAAGGTTGCGTTCCACCAACTTAACAATTGTTAACAATCGTTAACTTGACTTCGGGGCGGAGCTAACTGCAGCTTTAACGATCGTTAACTTTTCCCAGTTCTACAATTGTTAATTATTTTGTACCGATGCTCACCGACCATCGTTACAAAATAGTTAACAACAATTAAGCTCTGGAACGGAAATTGTAGGTGGGCGGAGCTTAAATTTCGAAATGAGAAACGTGGAACGCAAAAAGTTAACAACTGTTAACAATTTGTTAACGATCGTTTAGTTACGGAACGCAACCCAAATCTGAAACTGAATATTATATGAGCTTCGCGCTACCACTCGCTTTGTTAAAATTCGAATTTTCCTCGTCGACTTCGTCCTTTTGCGCCAGCAGTGCATAGTTTGAACACTCACTAATAGAGCTCAAAATAAAAAAAACAAATCCCCTTACAATTCACTGCATTCAAATCCCAGTTACAAAATAAGCTGGCTTCTCGGTTAAGCTTCAAGAGTTCCTAGGAAAAGTTCTGGGACTTATTTTACCATTTGGCCGAAGACTAATGAACGAACAGACCTCTCCTGTACTACAAACATGAGAGAACAACAAAAGCTTGAACTGCCCACACCCTCGGCAGGAGTATGCAATCCCTCAACTTTATGCTCGTCGCTGATAGTAATCTTGTCAACCTCTGTTATCAGAACATTAAGCACACAGGGTTGGCTTATCCGTCCCGCAATGATTGACTTAAGGCCTCTGATCCCAGGGTGGGCCAGGCCCCGCGGGGGCCCCGGTGCCCCCCGGTCAGTTTCTTGTCAAACTGGCTTATAATTGATCTTGGTTATGTCCTGTTATCTATCAAGTGGACGATGTTACGTGATTACGCGAATACCATAGTTGCGTTTTTGCTGATACCACGGTACCTGTTACTACGGTAACTGGATCTGCAATTAGTTGTTTTTGCAGTTATCGTGGTATCTGATATACGGTGCTCTGCAAAAACGACTATTGCCGAAATTGCACTTTTCGAAGTCATCCAAAAAGAAAAACAGATATCCAGTTACATCACTAAATGCTAAACTTCTTTCTCAATCTGACAAAATTTGATGAAAGTGAGATGACTCTTCAGATACCACGACCAGTTACCACGGTCGGACTGTAGTATCTGAATATCTGATACCACGATAACCGGCCAGATACCACGATAACTGCAAAAACACCTTTTGACCGTGGTATCAGATACCACGATAACTGCAAAAACGACTTTAGACCGTGGTAACAGATACCATGGTATCAGCAAAAACGCAACTCACGTCAGTGCCACATTAGTTGCGTTTTTGATCCGAATCGATCGATTCTGAATTCTCGTTTCTCGTCCAAATTACCGTCCTTGCTCTTCTCGCATTCTCCGTTCTCGCTTTTGACAAAACAAAAGTTTTGACAGGTCGGCTGCATCCCGGTATACCTGTTTATGCATATTGAACACCCGCACTCTGTTGACCAATCAGGGAGGAGAACGGAGAGAAGAGAATCGAGAATTCACTAGCTGTGTTCTTGGTCACGGGAGTTCTCACCGGTGGCCTCCGGTTTTTCTTGTAAGTCGTTTTTGCACCCACCGGTCTTATAACCCGTTTTTGAACTAACCATGAGTGTCCGGTTTTACCTCACCGGTGCGGACTAACCAGAACCTGCTCGGGAGCCCGGCTTTACGGACGAGTTAGCAAGTTTTCATCAACTCACCGGTGAACCAAAAAAACGCGTTATAAGAGAAAAACCGGATACTGGTGACAAAACACCAGAGACACCCCGGAGTGCAACGAACGCAGCTACTATCGGAGCAACTTCTCGATTCTGCAGAATCGCGAGGCTTTCCCCGTTACGCAAGAATTCGCTTCATCTGAATAGTCCAGAAACGCGAAATAGGAGAATTCCGAGAAGAATGGCGAAGAGAATTCCGATCAAAAACGCAACTATTATGACTTGTTTCAATCGTCTGCCGATGGTTACTGAAATCGTCGTTGGATCGTCGTCGTTGTCGACCGTCTTTCGGAATGCTGTTGGCTGACGATCGCGGTCGGGCGGTCACAGACTGGTATTCCTGCCAGGATTTTCCGCAAAATCGTCAATTCCATACGGAAAAGCTGAGATTTTTATCAAATGTATTACGGACTAAATACTCCTTGTGCCCAAGCTGACTGGGAAAGCATACATTCAAAGCATAAAACGGTACGTCAGCTACGATGCCTTGGCAGCTATATTTCACGTTCCCAAACGTTGTCTCTGACGTTCGACAGTCGGATGAGGACCCTTGCCAAGAAGGGCCGAAATATCGCTGCCGAAGTATCGTAGCTGACGTATCCATTTTATACACTCTTTTAAAATTTTAGTACGGAAGTGTAAGAAATCCGGCAGGGAAAACGCGCCAAGGTTGTCCGCACCATATTTCAGAAAGTGAGTAAAGTCAGAAAGTGTGTTGAATATGTAGTTCGTGTTTGATTTGCATGATATTTATTTTTACTATGGCCCATTGGGCTTTCCATGTACAATACATACATATATACATACATATACATATACAAGTTGGAACGACAATGGCAGCACTTAGTCATTTTTAGTGGGAGGGAAGATGAACACACAACCTAACTGAGAAGCATTGGAAATGAGGGAGGGTTCCGTAAAGCTTGAGGCCCACAGAACGCGAACTTTTTCTGCTTACGAATTGAGACCAAGAGGTAGCCCACTCTGGACTTTAGTGCACAGTAGGTGCCCGGTGCCAGGCCGGTTCCAGCACCGGCCTAGATCAGCCGGAACCGGTTGCCGCGTGTTAGACCATCAGAATCAGCATTTTTTTTGAAGCGTTTAAAAGATGAGTCGCCAGAAATCGTGCCGGCAATGGTGCCCGCGCCGCTGGTTTTGGCCGGTGCCGGGAAAGTGTACAGCAGATGCTGGGGAGTGGGTAACCCCTCGATTGAGACGCGATATATTGGCCTCCGGAATTAGCATGCGTAGAAACGTATATAAGGATGAATTGCCAAAAATTGTGCCGGGAATGGTGCCCGCGCTGCTTCTGGCCGGTGCCTGGAAAGAGGGTACAGCAGGTGCTGGGGAGTGGGTAACTCCTTGAATGAGATGCGATATGGTGGCCTTTGGAATCAGCATGCTTAGAAGCGTTTAAAAGATGAATCGCCAGGAATCGCGCCGGCAACGGTGCCCGCGCCGCTGATGGGATAGAGTGTACAGCAGGTGTTTGGAAGTGGGTGGCCCCTCGATTGAGACGCGATATGGTGGCCTCTGGAGGCTAAAAATACGTACGTCTTCTCAAGAGCTGTCTTGTCGGCAGTTCACTTACCTATCGGCGTATTTTGGAAGAACCATTTGGCATTTTAATATTACTGAAAAGTAAGAAATTCTGAAATTCCACTCTGAAATGTTTAGTGCTAATTTTGAAATGTCGAATAGTTTTTCCAAAAGATTAATGAACTGCGACACGACAGGACTTTGGAAGGACTATGTATTTTTGGCCCCAAAAGGCCACATAACGCGACGTGAAGAGAATTCGACTTGGGAGTTGATACGGCAGGGAGTGAATTGGAGGTCTGACGACGCGTTAGTTTCCCGTTTGCGATGCTCGCAATGTTGCTCGCATTTATTGCAGCGATATATCGGTCTTTCTTGGCAAGGGTCCTCTTCAGGCTGTAACTAGAGTTAACTGGCTTTACCTTTAAGGACATGTCGTACTTACGACAGTAATTCATTCTGCTTCAGTAGTATTTCCGTCCACTCTCGTTCCCGAGATTCTTCACTTCCTAAGTGTCTCCCATCTCGTCTATTAGCATTATTCTGATTATCACGCTTGTCACCGCCCCATTTTGTTGTCTCCACGTGACGTATCATGCGCCCAGTCATGGTTTCCGAGGAGCTTATTCGTCCGGAGACCAGTTATGCAAATTTTGTCAAGATTGTCAACCAAGGCGCGAGGGACATGGAAAGAGGCTGCAAACAGCCGAACCCGTATGAAGCTTTCTGTAAGCATAGCTTAATTGTAAGGTGGCCAACGGACATCTGAGCAGAAACGCTATATAGTGCGAAGTAGTCCGAAACCGGCAGTTCAATAGGGAAGGGGTTAGCATACCATCGAAGTTAGTCAAACCTGAGTTACCGAACTATCTTTGGCAACCCGCCTCCTCTTTCCTTGCCAACCCCCAGAACAAAGCAACCAAACCAAAAATATACCCACTTTAGGAACCACCCCCAGTTAATCCAATCAATGTGTTTGTGTCTGTAATTGGGTATCATTAGCTTAATTTGGATAAAGATTTCTAAGAATTCAGGAATTCAAATTGGTCGAGAGGAATGTCAGCAGGAATGCCATAGCATGTTAATTCCTCACCTAGAGGCTTATTCTCGCCGTTACCCGAGGACTCCACTTGAGGAGTCCCCGCATTTTTGTTTGTCCCGGGGACTCACTCCCGGTATTCTCGCGAGTCCCCACGGACGGGGAATGATCCGATTATCATCACCATCACCAAAAAGGACTCCCTTTCAGATTCGGAGGGGAATCAATTTTTGCTGGTGTTGGTGCTATGTAAAATTAATTAAAAAGAATCAGAATAAACAAAAACAAAAGTAAAGTGGATCCAGACTAATTTCGTCAGCTGCATATTTTTTTTCCGACCAAAATCCATTCTAGAAGCATTCCGCGTGTCCTCGTTGTTTGCCTAGGCGTGGAGTGACTCCCTCTATTCTCCCCGTTTCCTTCGGTTCCCCGAGGACGGCGAGAATCCGCCTTAGGAGAGAATCATTCGGCGGTCCTGCATTCTCATACTGTGGTAATAAGTGTTCTGAAGGTAGAATAGTAACAGCGTAATTTTTCTCTTTATTAAAGGACACCTGAATGAAGAGTACCAATTCTCCATGGTGTGTTCAAGTATGGTTTCCCCATATTCTCTTTATTCTTCTTCAATCACACCCGCCTCACAAATCGTCCATAACTTCGTTTTCGTAGGCTATACATAAGATTAAGATACCAAAAAATCTTTCTTCCGCGAGAGTGCACTAAACCCTGAAATAACCGCGCATACATTTAGTTACTTCAGGTTTTCGCTCACAAGTTGCTAGGCCCATTGCTAACAACCTGGATGCGATTCTCAGAGATTCTTAATTTCTGTCCACGAGCTCCTCACTGAATATTTGGCAATGTAAGACCTAGTTTTTAGATATCAGCACGTACGTCCTTGCGAGTATTTAATATAATAATAATATTTATTTGTAACCCACTGTACAGATTAGGATAGTGGAGTAATCAAAGAAAAGAAAAGAAATAAAGACAATACAACATATAACACATAACAACAACAAAAAAGCACTCAATGAAAAAGCCGGATGAGGCCGTGATGCGCACCAAGGCGGAAACACGCATCGGCACCAATATTGGTCTGCAGATTTTCCAGCGAACACATGATGTCGCTAGCTCCGTAACTGCAACATCCACTTTCATTTTTTTTGTTCCTGCTCGAAATACTCTTGATGACTAGCTCTTCGCACCCATGAAGAATCGCCGTGTACCTAGCGCAAGAGCCGGAAGCGTCACCACAGCTGTCCCCAACAAACGCAGTTGACTGATTGGCATAGAATCTGAGTCATCGTTCGGGCGACGTTTCTCGATCTTCCCGAGGTTCACTGGCGTGTTTTGGACTTGAGGAGGGTTTTCGCGAGCTGTAAAGTCAAGTCGGAATCACTTTCCAATGGTTTTCGCGCTGCTTTGGAAAGGTGCCGAACTTTCCAACCCGGTTTTCGCGCTTTGGAAACCGAAGCAGCTTTCCCGGAAAGTGATTCCAAAAGGTTAGTGGAAAACTCCGCGGAAAGTTGAATGTTTCAAATACAATAGAAAAACGAGATTTTTGTTTTTTTTCTTGATCAGCTAGTTACCCCTCCAAGATGATATGCGAGGAAGAAATAAATTTCGGATATTTCGGTTGCACTTCCGGCAAACCGTCCTCAGCGAAAAAAACAAAACTAAATCATAAAATCCACAACAATCACAACAGGAAAACGATGCGGAACCAACAGACAATAAGACGACATGTAACTAAAAACCAGAAGAACGGTGCGGACTGAACGACATGCAGATAAAAATAAACCTTATAAAGTTGAATGTTTTGGCGGGAATTTCAAAGGTGTGGAGAAAAAACAGTACAAGTGTCACTAATAAATAAAAGATGGAATATACGAAAATCAATGAACCGTTAAGTGAACCATATTTATTCCAAAAAGTTTGTAATTCAACATTTTCTCGGCGATATCAGCTTTCCATGCGTTTTCGCGATCAGTCCAGCGGGAAAGTGGAAAGTGATTCAAGGAATCGCTTTCCCACAGTTTTCGCGATGCGTCGCTCGTCGGAAAGGGATTCCGAGATCTCGCGAAAACCCTCATTTGGTCTTGGTTGATAGCAGCCAAGATGGCCTTGGAAGCGATCAGCAAGAAAAGGCGGATAGTGCCAATCAGAAGCTTGAAGAAAGGATTAGGGCCAATGCGTACAGGTTGTGATACAGACTTTAAGATTACTTATTTCGTCGGCACAAACAGAAACTCGTCGGAACGTTTCGCTTGCCCCCCCCCCCCCCCCCGCCAACCCTAGTATGGATGGTAGTTCCGCTCTTATGCTTCCGCTGCTTGATGATTATAGCACACCGGATGAGAGAAAAGTATACGCCCCTCATAATATTCCTCATATATTAGTTCTTTTTTGGCCGCTAGGTGCGCTATCGTAAAGAAAACAATGACACGATACTTCCTGTTATACGTTTATCCAGGTTTGTTTAGCTATTTTCAATTCCTCTTAGGCCTAAGCCATGTTTAAAACTATTTAAAATGCCTCTTCCCTTTTTTTTGCTTTACCCAACTCTTTTCTGTCAAGCGTCATCAAGTTTGTCATTTCTGGCTTCCGACTTCAGTGCTGAATGCTGGCTGACTTTTCAACGGGGCTAATGCGCGACTCTATATGACGCAAAAGCCTAATCGCTTATTCACCCGTCAGATAACTTATCCCCCGATCTCACGTGTGATTGTTATTGTTCCTCTAGCGCGTCTGGCGGCAATTCGTCATCTGATTTTATGAAGGAGGTATTCATATTCAGGTGCTAAGTTTTGCCCAGGTTTTGAGCACAGAGTATAAAAGTATGGGCATTGCCTGAAACTGTTAGAGTGTCCGAAGATAGGAAAGATTTTAAAAGAGCTCTAAAAAGATTTATGTTATCTAGCAATTATATTTCTTCCGTCTGATTTAATTGATTCATTTTCGATTGAGCTCGGAGGAAGATCAGACCCATGTCGCAAACCTTTTTTATTTTTCATTTTTTCTTTAGTCATATGTCTGTTGTCGTAGATTCTCGTGTTGTCCTTAAATTTTAGTGTTGATTTGTGATAGTTGTTTGTTTTTTCTTTACAATGCCTTAGGCTAGAATTGTATTAATAATTTTTACAAACCCATCAGGATTAGTGAAGCGTCGTTTTTTATGCCACCGGCATGTCTGATGCTTTTGAGAAACTCCAGATTTATATATATTTGCCATTAAAATTGTACCTTACCTTACCTTACCTATTGCCAGCCCCACATATAGGGTTTAATAGCTCTAGAGGTGTAACAGATTATTTGTGAAGTGAAAAATGTGTTGAATCTTGTATGGTGTTTGGCTTAAAGTTTAACCGAAAAGCCAACTAATTTTTGTATCATCTAATTGAATACACTGAATTAACTGGATTCTGCTAAGGGATTTTTTGATTTTCCACTATCTTCTCTAGTAGTGACGTTCAGAACATCTGCGGCCGTCTCCACAACGCAAATTCTACTATGACGCAAAAAGCGGTCAGCGGTCAGTGATCTTGTGGAAAGCAAATGACTGCGGAAACATTTATTTTTCGTAAATCGTTTTCGTCAAGCATACAACACAGGTACAAGCGCGTAGAGTCCGCACAAGCCATATCGGTCATATCTAGTTGTCTCGATTCTTTGCATCCTGCTTACTTCTATAAAGATTATGCCTTCAGCTACATAGCCTACGCGGACGACTTGCTCTTAGTAAGCCGTAGCCGATCCACACTCACAAAAAATTTAAGTATGCTGTCGTCGGAACTTCTCAAAAGTGGCCTTGAAGTTAACCTGTCAAAATGTGAGTACCTGCATTTCAACCTTTCTTCAAATGGTTCGAATGCATCCAAAGCTTCTATATCTCTTGGATCCTTCATCGTCAAATCAACAGACTCTCTACGGTGGCTCGGCATAACATTCAAATCTTCATTGTCAAAATTTCGCTCTTCGGTTGTTCAAGAAGTTTATAAATCAATCCGTAGCGCCTATGGGCGCATCGTCCCCAACCGGGGGCGCTATAATCGTAAAGCTTTGGGAAATTTGTACAGCACCTTCTGCGCTCCTTCGATACTCTTTCGTTCTGGCGTCACTCATGTTCTGCGTAAGAAGGAGATTAAAAAGATGAGATCTTGTTATTTTAAATATGCAAAGCACCTGCTCCACTTGTCGAAATTATGTCATAACCATACATTGACGGAGAAATTCAAAGTTCAAGATGCAAGTGTTACCCTTTTGGATGTTTCCGCATCGCTTTCAAAAATCATGGAGAACAGGACCCAACCAGCGCACGATGTCGTCCACTGCTTCCTGACCGAAGACTGAAAATTAAGTGTCTTTCTCTGTGTGTTAATGTGTTTTGTTTATTTTCTTTATTTTCTTCATTTACTCCGCCTTTTCAAAATGTCGGGTCATAAATAAATTACTTACTTACTTACTTACAAGTCCGACACTGAAATTTCACCATATGGAAACTGATTATTCGTGAATAGCGGAGCAACGAAGAAGCGTATTTTCATCAGGTCTTCAAGCCTCTTTAAGTGAATAAGTGATGGGTCATTTGATAGTCCCATCTCGGCCATTTTCGGTTATACTTTAATAAACAAACGTTATTGTCCGCCAAAACCTCGATTACCTCGTGCTGAAGCAAAAAAAGTTCCGGTTCTGAACCCCTTCAAGGGGTTCAAGCCTCCAAGAACCGAGCTTTAGAGCTTAGAAGCTAACCCCCACAATATTTTAACTGTTTAATGTTTTATTCTGATTGGTTATTTTTTTTAATACTGCCTTATTATTTATCACACGAGGACCCTTGTCAAGAAGGGCCGAAATATCGCTGCCATCGTAGCTGACATATCCGTTGATGCATTATTTGAATATAACCTATTATGATGTTATGTAATTATGACGTACCTGAGAAAAACGACAACTTCGGCAATCCAATGCAGTGAAACTTCGTTTATAATTATCAGTCTCAGTAGGTTAATGAGCTAAGTAGCATCTGCACCGTCTGACAGGACAAAAGTATATTTTACTGGTATAAAGGAAGTCAGCTAATACAATAATGTAAACAAATAGCGGTCTCATTCATTTGTTTTTATTTTTCTTTCGTCTATTTTGTCATTTTAGTGTTTTTCGTCAGTTGTATTTCCTTTTCTTCATTTTCTCTATATAATCCGCTATTTTCGCGTTGCCCATGTGCGGTGGTATTAAACAAATTATTATATTTACTATTACAATTACCAGTAGGACAACAAACATATTCAATCTGTTCGAAGCAGAGCGCGCGGATTGCCAACTACATTCTGTCGTGCCAGAGTCATCTAACGGTGACCAAGGAAACTTATTCTGTGTAAAGAAATCACGCTACTGATCGGCTACACTGTAAAAAGTTTCTCCGAGAAAGGATTAAAGTTAACTGTAGTATTTGCTACTGAGATTAATCTTATCTCTAGTGGGACAAGATTAATCCGAATTAGAAAGAATCTTATCTCAGTAGAGACAATATTAATCCCAGTAGCAAATACTGCAAGATTTTTTTTACAGTGTATGTCAATAACTATGAACAACGTATCATGGGCCCTTGGTTCAATATTACACTCAGAATAGTCACTTTGAAATAGCTGAAAGTCCTTGGCAAATGAAGTTCTTTGCTTCACGACCGCAAACAAGGTGGCGCGGGCCATTGGAACTTTTACGATCTAGCTTTGTTCTAAAAGCAAAAACACGGCTGCAGTGCCATCTATCCATACTTACTTCTGGTATCGTCTCTACTTGCCATTAGTATCCAAAAGAGATGCCGCCCGTAGTCTAGAGGCGTATTCTTGCCGTCCACTCCTCGAGGAATCGAGGGAAACGGCGAGGATAGTCTATGAGCGTGTTCCATCCTACTTACCGTATACGCATGACGTCACGAATTCTGGCTTTTTGCCGTCTAGGCTGGAACGATTTTTTTTTATTTTCCAGCGGGATATCATGCCACAGGCGAATCCGACCAATCAAGTTACAGAGATGCGTAGTTACTACGCTTACTACGCTCCCGAGCATGGTCAGCAAATTGTAACTATTAATTACTATTTCGAGAAGGTTGGAACGGTCATTGTAGTAACTTTTCGTGAGGATGGAACGGAAATAGTAACTAATAGTAAGAATTGTTAGAAGGGTGGAACAAGCTCTATTTGACTATCCTCTGTCAAACGGGGTTTGTTAAACCTCTTAACAAGTGTAAACTTCTGGAGGGTTTTGTAGTTCCTAGTATTTTTTCCAATAAACTCCACATATAATATAATATAATCACGGCGATCGCTGGGGACAGCTGTGGTGCCGCTTCCGGCTCTTCCGCTGGGTACACGGCGATTTTGCATCGGCAAGAAGAGTTAGTCATCAAGAGTATAGAGGGAGCCACTCCACACGGACTCCGCGTACGGAAAACAACGAGAACACGGGGAGTGCTTCCAAACTGAATTTTGTTCGACAAAAATACGAAGTTGACGAAATTTTGGTTTTGTCTATTCTGATTATTTTTAATTAGTTTTCACTGACCAACACCAGCAAAAACTGATTCCCCTCCGAATCTGAAAGGGAGTTCTTATTGATGATAGTGGTGATAATCGGAGCATTCCCCGTTCGTGGGACTCGCGAGAATACGGTGATTGAGTCCCTGGGACAAACAAAAACGCAGAGACTCCTCAAAAGGATTCCTCGGGGAACGACGGGAATACGCCTTAAAGGACATTTCTTACCTATAATACTGACGCAGCCTACTTTCATAATCACTCCAACTATTTTTAAGCCCGGAGGCCCGAATTTCGTATGGTACATTCTAACCCCTCTAATAAAACTTCGTTGGTTTTCTCACTTGCCGTGTTTTACTACCTTCGCTGCATATCACGCTGTCGAGTGTCGACGTTTGTCTGCGAGGAGTTTTTCCTATACGAACAAGACCAAAGGTTTCGATGGGATTCCAAAAATGTAATATCTGATACGGACAATTTGATCTTGTAGATATCTGGTCTTCGCCAGACTCCTTGAACATGTTTAATATTAAGATTTAGAAACAGAAGAAGGTCAATGGTTAATCATCTGAGAAAACCAAGTTCAGGTATGGATTCACCATGTGTAAATTTACCCCTAGGCTATACGTCAGATCTACTTCGACGAAACTGATCAAATCTTCCTGCCTAACTTCTGCCAAATCTCCGGTTTCGACCGGACTCCGGGCTAACTATTTCTCCGGCAAAACTAAAGGTCAAAAACGAATTCAGCGTATCACCTTACCCCTATATTGAACATCTAATCAACTTCAGATAAACTTTAATTTTTCACAAATTTTCCGGTTTCAGCCAGATTCCGGGCGAATTATTTGTCCCGGTAGAAAATGATTGTCAAAAGCGGATTCAGCATGTCTTCTTACCCCTAATCAACTCAACTCAACAATCAACTTTTGACTTTTAGCAAATTTTGCGGTTTCGGACGGATTCCGGGCGAACTATACTTGTCCGACAAGAAAAAGATTTTCATATATGTGTTCAGCATGTCTTCTTACCTCTCAATCGAACATCTAATCAACTTTATACAAAACTTTTACTTCTAACAAACTTTCTCGGTTTGGCCGGATTCCGGGCGAACTACTTGTCCGGCGATAAAATGGTTTTCATATTCATGTTCAACACGTCTTCTTACCCCTAAACCGACTATCTCATTAGCTGTTTAAAAAAGAACTTGTTCGCCCCTTAATTTGAAACCCCTCCCCCACCCCTAGATGTTGAGCTACATAGCCGATCTACGAATTCGACCTTTCCCTTGACCCAAAGAGTTCTCACACCAAGTTTCATCAAAATCTCTCTTTCTATTCGAGAGTTATTGTGCTAACAGACGGACAACTTTTACGATGTCATAGGTATCCCTCCACTTACGTTTTGGGTCCCCAAAATCGGTTATGTAAATTTTTCCTCGTTTTCGCTACGAGTCAAAGGATGTCGAAAAAGGCTTAAAACAGCCAACGCCGTGGATAATTTGTTGAAAGCAGAGCCTAGTCTTAAAGTATTTTTAAATGCTGGGAGTTGAAGAGTAAACAGAGCGAGGGGTCCTTTAAGTCTAAGTCCCAGCGAAAAGCTAAGCGTTGACGTTCCGTTCTGACAAAAGGAAGTAGTAAAAGACGTTCTCCATTTCCAATGTCTGGATCAACCGCATTCACGTCGTTACTTCAGACTCGTCATGACCTATTGTAAAAAGAAAAGGAATAATATTCATCAAGAATAATTGATCGTGCACTTTGTGGTTCAAAGAATTAAAGTTTCTTAAAATATCCACGACCCTACTTGTGACTTTCTCCTTGCTTTCTGGAAGGGTGGCCAAATGCTCTAGGGTTCTGTAGAGCAACAAAGCACCATGTCAATCGAATATCAATTCAATCGAACCTTTTAACATCGCTATCGGATCATACACACTCGCATGTACAGTATCCATTTCACCTGGAAATTCGAAATCACCCGATTGAAAAGGACCCCTCCTACTATTTACTGTTTATAGTCCAGCATTTTAGAATAGTTGAATACTTTAAAACTAGGCTCTGCGCGCAACTATTTCAGATTTTGGACGACAATGGATTTAAGTCCACCTAACCATTAATCCTTTTTTGCTTTCCTCTCCTTATTTTTTTTTTACTTTCGCCTTCACTTTCATCTTTCTTCTCTTTGACTCCCAGCTCTCAGCCATTCAACCAACAACTGAAGAAGAGTTATACCCCGGCCGCTCCCTACGAGTCCGGCCTAGTAAATACTCTTGATGACTAACTCTCCTTGCCGATTCAAAATCGCCGGGTACCTAGCGGAAGAGCCAGAAACCGTATCACCTCGGGTATCACAGCTGCTCCCGAAGATCGCCGTGATTGTTTGACACAGGATTTGAGTTGTTGAGTTTGAGTCGTTAGTGAGACGTTTACTCCTTCTTCCTGAGGAGCACTGGCGTGTTTTGGAATTAGTCAGATAGAGTATTATGCCGGACTCTCCGTTCACGGTCGGGGTTTAAACTGGGGACGCCCGCAAATCCCTCTCTACCCTTCATCACAACCTATTGTCCTTTCAGAAGACCTAGAAAAATTATTAAAATTTATTGTAAAACCTTAAACATAAATTTTCGCTTTCTTGGCCTCTGGCTCCTCCCCGCTTTCCTCCTCCTTCACGTCTTCTTCCTCCTTTACCTCTTTTGGTATTAACCTCACAAAACAGAATCCTTTACCAGTTTTCCTTACCAGAGAATTCATGAGGACATTTTTAGTGTTTGAGGCATTCGAGGCTTTAGCCTGTGCCTCATTGAGGTTCAGTAGGAAACCAAGATGATGTACGTCGTGAGGGCTTCGCAACTCTGTCGGGTTGTCACTGCCACTTGAAAGTATGATGTTCTGGAGGAAAAAAAAACAATTTAAATACTTTTCAAAACCTTTCCTGTCACCGCCCCAATCGTGCAGCAAAAACAGAGGCCGTGTCAAAAATAAATCTCAGGACTAGTTTTTTTTCCCTACAGTGGTATTTGAAAGTAATTTGCCCGAATAAGGTATTTATAGTCGGTAGAAGTTTTAGTTCTTTAATATAGGTTTATTTCCTTCCCCGACGTTGACCCTGAAGATTGACAGCCTGACGAGAACCCTTGCCAAGAAGGGCCGAAATATCGCTGATGAAGCATCGTAGCTGACGTATCCGTTGTATACATTATTTGAATATAAATACTTTTCATCCGCCAAATGACGAGACAAGTAAAGGAAAAAAATAATTTAAAAACTTCTCATCCGCCAAATGACGAGACAAATAAAAAAATAAGTACAAGTATACGCTTACATTAATTTCACCGCCTGACATTTCGTAACCATGAAACTTACAAATCTGTAGCATTAAAGGACAAGTCGTGGTTATGATAATTCATTTCCATCCATTCTCGTTCCCGAGATTCTACACTTTGTCAGTGCAGACAAAATGGGGGGGGGGGGGGCTGTTTTGACAAAAAATCGACTAGTTTTTCGAACAACCGACTGTTTTTAAGAAAAATCGACTATTTTACGAAAAACCGACTGTTTTTAAGAAAAAATCCGCTGTTTCCAAAAAAAATCGACTGTTTTACGAAAATCGCGGCGCTTCGTGCAGATTCGTCTATTTCTTACCGACTGGCAACAACATTGCGGGGGGGGGGGGGGGGCGTCCCTCCCCTCCCCCCATACGTGACGATAAAGCCAATAAAGCCTTCTCGATAAAGCCGGGCTCCTGAGCAGGTTCTGGTTAGTCCGCACCGGTGAGATAAAACCGGACATCGGTTAGTTCAACAAGACCAATGGTTTTTGATGGGATCCCAAAAATTTAATATTTGATCCAGACAATTGGGTCTTGTCTTCGCCAGGCTAATCATCAGAGAAAACCAAGTTCAGATATACCTCTATAAGCCATATCTATTTTGACACTGACCGAACTTCCTGCTTTACTTCTGCCAAATTTCCGGTTTCGGCCGAATTCCGACCGAACTTAATTGTCCAGCAAAAAGAGAAAATTCAGAGACAAATTCAGCGTATATCCTTATCTCTATAAAGAACATCTAATCAACTTCAAATAAGAAAAAAAATCCGGTTACAACCTGATTCCGGATTATAAGTCCGGGTAAAAAAATGATTGTCATGTCAGCGTCTCTTCTTACCCCTAAATCTGTTATCTAATCAACTTCAAATCAAACTTTTGCTTTTAACAAATTTTCCGGTCTGACCGGATTCCGGGCGAACTAGTTGTCCGGCTAGAAAATGCATATAAGTGTTCAGCATGTCTTCGTACCCCTAAATCTAACATTTAATCAACTTCAAATGAAACTTTTACTTTTAACGAACTTTCCGGTTTTGCCCGGATTCCGGACGAACTACTTGTCCAGCGAGAAAATGGTCTTCACCATCGTGTTCAGCATGATCCCCCCTCAGCAGCCCCCACCCCTCAAAGTAGGGCTACAAAGCCCATCTACGAACTTGACCTTACCCTTGACCGAAAGAATCCTTACACCAAGTTTCATCAATATATCTCATTCCCTTCGAGAGTTATTGACACAAAAAACACAACAAATATTAACACAAAACTTAATCCACCCCCACACGAAAAGTTTCCCTGAAGTCAATTCAATTCATTTTAATTTTACCAGTCCTTAAACAAATAAAAGACTTACATGACACTCCCAAGAAGGGCACAACTGGGTCTTGTGCGGGAGTTCACAGTCTTTCACTCACTCATTACAAACGACAACACACATTTCTAGGTCTTAACCTTCTCTTTTCTTCCCCCCCCCCCAACTCCCCAACCCTGAATCACTAATAATAATAATAAAACTATTTACCTTAAATAAAATACCAAATAAATATTCCACATTTGTCGAACTATAAAAAAAATAATTTTTCCATCTAGTTTTAAACAAAAACTGGTTCTCCGACTCCCTGATTCTCTCCGGAAGATGATTCCGCACCTTCACACCCGAATTCAATCAATCAATCAATCAAGTTTAATCCAAATAGCTAAAAGCCAGAAGAGGATTACAAATTTACGAAATACACAAACACGAAATAAATGAACTAATACACTTACAAGATATGACCAGAAATAAATGATGGGATGAAACTACGTAAAAATTGGGCAGAAGAATTAGCAGGATATGGAGAGAACTAATTGCCAGTATTCCTCTCGGACCGACGCACGGAAGACGGGAGGGGAAGGGGGAATAGATGGGCCATCTGGGGACAACACATTATCTTAGCGCCAAATTTGTTTGAAAGAGTATTTCTACGTTCAGTTAATTTAGAACGTCAAGTTTAATGAGAGCCTCTTCATATGAAATATTAATTCCTCACACAAACCATCCTCTTGATGACTCTCCAATATCACTCCCCAACAAACTCGCATTTCTCGTCTCATACTCGTGATAATATGCATGATCAATATAAAATTTTCTAAAATACGATAGTACTGGTTTAGCGATAGTTCGGCCTTTCTTTGCTAGGGTCCTCGTAGGGGGAAGAAAATGTATCTAAACTGTAAGTTCATTTTTCTAGCCACACCCTGATGAGGACCCTTGCCAAGAAGGGCCGACATTTCCCTAGAGCGAATCAGAGCTGAGACGTGTATGTTTAGTGCCATCTATGCAAGATTTTCCAATACGGTTCAGTTTCAGTTTCAGTTTAGTTTATTCATGAACAATAAAAACACCATTAACTCTTTGTGGCCCCACCATAAGGCCTAACATAAGGCCTGGCAATGGGCGGGGCTCATTCTTTATTCATATAGTCTTAAGGGAAACAAACCAAACAAATCAAAAAAAGAAAAAGAAGGAGAAAAAAAGAAGAAGAAGAAAATAAGAATGAAGGCATGACAAACTGACAAGAAAATCCACTAACGAACGATCCTCCATCAACAAAGCGCCCTTGCCCCCACCCCACACAAAAAAAGGAAGGAAAAAAGAAGAAAGGAAATTATATTTTCGATAAGAAAAAGGACTTGGCAGTGACTTGAAAGCTGAAAGGGTAGACGCAACCCTTACCTCCTCAGGTATTGAATTCCACACCCCCGGAGCAAAGTGTTTTATTATGAAAGAAGCTCTAGTTGTTTTACGGGGGGCACTCTCCAACTGCCCCGTTGGTATTTGTTATACTTTTGGAGGTTTTCTTTCCTAACGTAATTTAAAGGATACCTCCACTTAGTTAGTAGTGATTCTGGTTGAAAATATTTTTTTTTTTTAAGTTGGGCGTCCCAGACCGGGTAAGTCAAGCTCGTGCTCCTTCTTACCTTTTTTTTCTTTATTTTTGCCGAAGTTTTCGTTGCTGATGTTTTGTTTTGAGGGTTATTAGTCCCTTACAGGTTCGCCTCTGGGCATTAAAGATTCTAGTGTTTTTCAATAAACCCTTCTTTCATCCATACATTCAGTTCACAACACAATATGGTACAAAAACGTTATATAACAGCATGCAACGACAAAAAAAACGACACAAAAAAAAAACTTTTAAAGTGGGTCGCAACGGGGAGACAAGCTGATATTGTCAAAAGACCCCCCCCCCCCCCACCACACTAAAAAATCCAAATAAAAAAAGCGACGCTTCTAGCACTAGCACCCTTCCCCCCCCCCCCCCCCCGCACGTGAGATAACAAGCTTACCTTAGACTTGCCCATCGTGTTGAGCGTATTTGACACGTGAATCAAATTCTTCCGAAGGCTGTGATGTTTGATCAAGTTCGAGTATCGAAGTTCGAAGTGAACCCCTCGATTAATGGCTAAGCCGTAGTGGTTCCGGGCAAATTTTGGAATTCCAACAGTGGTGTCGAAACTAATAATGTCTATGTCCATCTGATAGCAGGCAAACTGAAAGTGAAGATTCATTATTATTAGTTACACTAATAATTTAAGCGCGTACAAGACGGACTTACAAAAAAGAGGAGAAAAATAGTAAAAACATGTAAAGTAAACTAGCCTAGACGCGCTTAATCACTAAGCGTTAGGCGGGTCATCGTACAGTCGGCCAAATGCTTAAAGCTTAACTGAAAAACAAACTTATTTTTGCATCAGTGTGCCATATACACAACTACAAACATGAAAATAAGCAAAAAAGAAAAACAATAACACTCAACAGGTCCAAGTCACTGCCTTCCGCGCCTCCACGCCATTCTCTACGAAACAACATAACGCAATGACTGAATCTCTCGAAGTAGTCCCCAAAATACCATGGAGCAGCGGCACACCCCCTCGAAAAATTTTATCCCTACTCTGGCAACTATTCAGAAAATGGTCCAGCCCATCCCCAACCTCCCACAAAGGGGACAAACATAACTTCCTCCCGAGCCACCATCAACAAAAACTCCCAGTATCTTTTACGCAGTGGTATGCAGTTTGCCCGCGCATGCAACCAACACTTAAGGACCCTCCATGGTATAAATACACTGCATTATTTAGATTGTGTCAAGGGATTTTTTTTTTTCTAACTATTTGCTCTAGTATAAAGTTCAGGACATCTCCGGCCGTCCTCGCAATGGAAAATTCTAATATGACGCGGAAAATTTGAATCTTAATACAGACGTGGCTTTTCAGTGGCCATTGATTAGCTCGCGGAAGGTAGCTCACTGCGTGAACACTTATTAAATCGTTTTCGTCAAGCACAACACAGGTACAAGCGCATAGAGGTACCACAACTCCGACAGGGAAATTTCACCATATGAAAATCGATTTTTCGTGAATAGCGGAGCAACGGGGTAACGCTTTTTCATCGTGTCTTCAAGCCTCATTAAGTGAATAAGTGATGGGTAACTAGATTGTCCAGTCTAAGCCCTTTTCGGTTAAACTTTAAAGGCCCGTGATGCAGCTTGCTTTTCTACTGCCTCACCTTTATGTCCGGGGAGTAATTCCGAAATCACTGGTGACATCAGGATCTGAATGCCACGGTCATAACCCAAACAGATATTTCGCAAATATTTAATAGTTAGTCCTCATCCTTCTTCTGTTGGTTTGGTAAGGTTCTCCCGATATGGCGAAAAATACAAGAAGTGGGCGTTACCAGTGCACTGAACACGATCTGGAATTTTCCGACTGACAGAATGTTAAGAAGTGCAACAGCTGGAAACGACCATAACTAGAAAAATTGTTTTAACGACTATTCCTACACTGTGGCTGGCTCCTACACTGCATACAGGGTTGCCACGGGTAGTACGAAAGTACTACTTTTAGTACTTTTTGATCAAAGTAGTACTTTTTTAATACTTTCTGTGAAAGTAGCACTTTTATAATACTATTTCGCAAAAGTTGTACTTTTTTGTCCTAAAATGACACTTTTTCTGTAATTTTTCAAATCAACTCCAAATCATTTCGTGTCGTTGTTGACTTCTAGATTTTTTAGCCTTTTAGCTTTTTAGCTTTTCTAGCTTGTTTTATGCTTGGGCTTAGGAAAACATTTAAGTAAAAACATAAGAATCTGCATGGGAAATTTTGGCAGCAAAAAGGTGGATTAAAAAACATGGCGTGCTGCGCTCATTTTAACATGTTCTTGGGTAGCCAACAGTAACTAGGAAAGGCTGCCGGGGCTTCATTTCCTCTGGGGACTGAAATATAGCTCCAATAAAATTCAGCTGACGTATCCGTTTTGCACCATCAAATATGAAAATCGACTGTTTTTACTAAAGAAGAAAAGATGAAAAAGAGAAATTTATGTAAAATATTTTACTATGTGATATGCCAAAGAGAAGTGTACGGGAACGACGATTTTTTTGGAAAGTAGTACTTTTTTTTTCAAAGAAGTACTTTTTTGCCGTTCTGATTAGTACCATTTATTTTGTTCGAGTGGCAACCCTGACTGCATAACAGATAACACAAGGATGCGCGTTGTGCAATTTCAGCAGTTAACACTGTTGTTAACCTGTTATTATTTTGAAGACGTTATGCATTACATATCATGCATATCATTCCCCGGGAGAAGCCGCCGAAAAAGCATCTGCTGGCTTTTCTTTTTGTCGTCATCATATCGGAAAAGTCAGCAGGTGCTTTTTCGGCTCGTCCTCGCAATGTCTGTTATACATAGCATTTATTGGATAAGCTGTTCTAATCGTGTTCAGTTGTGAAGCCAAGCTGACCACTCATTTCAAATAAAATAGAAAAACGAGATTTTCGGTTTTTTTTTCTTGGTCAGCTAGTTACCCCTCCAAGACGATGTGCGAGGGATAAATACAATTTCGGATATTTCGGTTGCACTTCCCGCAAACCGTCCTCAGCGAAAAAATAAAACTAAATCATAAAATCCACTACAATAACAACAGGAAAACGATGCGGAACCAACAAACAATAAGACGACATGTAACTAGAAACCTGCTAAAACCAGAAGAACGATGCGGACTGAACGACATGCAGATAAAAGTAAAATAACGAAAGATAAAATTTGCGTGTTCAAAGTGTATATGTACAAATTTTGTGATCCGAGATGTTATGAGGGGTCAGAATTTTTTTATTTTGTCTGTGAATCCATGGACATAGGGAAGGGCACATAGACCTTTTTCTCAGTTTCAGTGGTTGAGGGTGAGGGGGTTTGATGAAACTGTTCTTTACGTTTTTCAATGGTTGCGCCAATAACTTTTATCGGATAACCGTTTTCGAACAAAACATCGCGGAGATGGTCTAGTTCAAGATCCAGAAACTGTGGTGAACATACATGGAGAGCCCTATCTACTAAAACTATGATAACACCCGGCTTCACAGAAAAATGGTGGTTCAATGAAAAGTGGATCTATCGGTCAATGTGGGTTGGTTTTCGGTAAACTGAGAACAATAAAGATCAATCTCCTCATTTATTAACACCTTGGATTAATTAATATAAACGGATGTTCCTTCAGCCCAAGCTGACTGCGAATCACCTTTGACGGTGCAATACGGATAAGTCAGCTACATTTTATTCGAGCTATATTTCGGCCCTTCTTGGCAAGGGTTCTCTTCAGGCTCAAGCCACTCAAGCTGGAAAATAAACTTGTTTATTTTCCACAAGTTTATTATTATACAAGTTTTTGCACAAGTTTATTTTCCAGCTTGAGCGGCTTGAGCCTGAAGAGCCTTGCCAAGAAGGGCCGAAATATAGCTCGAATAAAGTGTAGCTGACTTATCCGTTTTGCACCGTTTAATATAGACGGAAAAATAAAAAATAAAATAAAATAAACGGCACTTATCACGACCATACATGGATCTCAACACTCACATTGTAGGATATAGATATAGATTAGTTAAAAAAAAAAAAAAACAGCAGCCGTGTCAAAAATTAAATTTCAGCACTAGTTTTTCCGTGCAATGATTATTAAAAGTAATAGATACAGGCGAGTACTCACGTGGAACAAGGTTATTAATGGAATGAAATTTAAGCTTTCAGCCCCTTATTAATAACAAAACCGAAGTTGATCAAAATACAGAAAAAAAACCTTTCCTGTCATCGCCCCAATCGTGCAGCAAAAACAGCGGCCGTGTCAAAAATTAAATCTTAGGACTAGAATTTTCCCTACAGTGGTATTTGAAAGTAATTTGCCCGAACAAGATTTTTATAGTCGGAAGAAGCTTCAGTTATTTATGACAGGTTTGTTTCCGTCCCCGACGTTGGACCTGAAGATTGACAGCCTGACGAGGACCCTTGCCAAGAAGGGACGAAATTTCACTGATGAAGCATCGGACCAATGTATCCGTTGAATACATTATTTGAATAAAGGTTAGTTACGTCCTACAACAGGCACACCAGAAAATATCATCTTTCGAGTTTCTTACTTGCATTGCTTGCGGAGTAGTTGGAATCACTGACAAAATATCATACTCCTTCAAACCTGGATCTTTTGCCTAAAAATAAATAAATAATTAGTCTACTGAAGCATGCATGGTCTAACTGTGACATTGTACTAGTTGTGACTTTATACTAGAACTCAACTTGGGTACTCGAGAGAGCAGTGGCGAGTAAATAAAGTTGTCGATTATAATATGACGCTTGCAGGTCAGAAATCAACGATGTTCTGATCCCCCTGACTACCCCTACCCTTGTCGACTTCCGAGAGCGGTAAGATGCATATAAGATCAACTTAATAACCCTACTAATCGACGAAGGGCTTTGAGGGTCCGAGCGTTCCCGACACGATACGCAAGTTGCCAAAACGTTCACTGCTTCCATCGAGAACAAATTTAAGTAGAACCTCCTTCTTCCGATCTCTGTAAGACGACCATGCGGAGTCGCGTAGGTTCCCGATGCCCTGCCTGATGCAATAGAGCTGAAGTTAGGAGCTACGCGGGACATCACAATTCATTACCTCTACAAACAGCTCATCGCAGTAGAGCCCTGGAGAAGAAAAGGCGAGAGTAAGCGACTATTTTTATTTTATTTTTTTAGTAGAATAATTTTATTAACAAAAAAATCGAGGATCCATAAATAGCACAGCAAAAGCACTGCTTGCGAGGATGTGCTATTAAACAACACAAAAAGAAGAATTTTTCTTTTACTGAATTAAAGGGTAAGAGGATGAAACCATGTACCCCCATGAAACCTTCTGCCAAATTTCCGGTTGTGGCTGGAATCCGGACAAACTAGTTTTCCGGCAAGTAAATTCAGATTAAGCAGGTTTGGTCTGATCATTCAGCAGGTTTTTTCCCCCTATACTGAATCTCTAATCACTTTCAGAAACAACTTAACCTTTACCATATTTCCGGTTTTCTTACCGGACTACTTATCCGGTAAGAAACTGGGTTTCAGATATGGAGCAACTATCTCATTGAATTTTGAGAATATTTAGTTCGCCCCTTTATTTGCAACCCCTCCCCCACCCCTAAAATAGGGCTACGGATCTCATGTATGAACTTGATCTGTATTTTGACCCAACGGAGTCTCATACCAAGTTTCAACCAAATATCTCAACCCCTTCGAAGTTATGGTCCTAACAGACGGACGGACAAAATTTTACGAAGCCACAAGTATCCAGTCATTAACGTTTCGGTATCCCGAAAAGGACATAATGAAAATAGGACTTACCAGCGTATTTTGCCAATGTACAACATCAGCAAGGTAAATTGTAAGTCGATGAAAAATCGAAGGCGCCTTCTTGTCGGTCTAAATTAAGAAAGAGAATTATGAATTATGTTTTTAACGAGAATTATGAGCAAGAGCTACTTAAGAAATGGAGCAGCCGGGCTTTTTGTCTAAGAAAAAGTGTGTTTTCGACATTTCTTGCTTTTTCATTAAGCAGGAATACCTGAGGTATATTTTTTTTGTCAATTGATTGACAAAAAAAAATTGTTTTCAAAATTTCGATTTTGTTTTCGTTTTATCCGAAGTTTTTGAGGCTGTATGCGTTGACGGGGTTGCTGAAGAATTGACTTCAAAAACTTATAGTCTTTACAATACTCATCGTCTGGCAGGTGGTGTTGGGAAGTTATGAATAAATTTATTTGCTTTTGAAAAAAGAAAAAAAGAAAGAGCAATAAAAAAAACCGTTTTAGCTCTCGAGAGCCGCGGCCGCAGAACCCGTTCACAGTGAACTAGTACGCTAGCTGCGCCAGATTTCGAATCCTACCTGAATTCGACGTTTCGAGCTTCCAAAGCTTACTACGAGGAGAGACGAATACGAGACGAAAGTGACAGAAAAGTCGCGTGAATACAAAGACATACGTGAAGATATGCGTGAATAGGAAGGATTGTAAATTTCTCCTTGCTTTCCCTGTTAGCTTTAGTTATATAAAACTGATAACTAAATTCAAGCCAAAGGACCGACGACGACACTTAAGAAGAAACGTGGCATTGGTCTTCCATACCATAATCTTGTCCCCTTTTTAAACAACGATAATTTTATCCAATGTTTTTTATTTGATTTTGGTTAATTGTTTGGCTGAATGTTTTAATTCTTTTGCTACCACGTTAGTTGATTATGAAGTTGATCTGTCGTCTATTTTATTCTTTCTTTTAACGAAAACTAATAATTAATAATACTGACCGTTAATTTAATTCCAATGGACAATAGTTTTACAAAAAAGAGATTCATGAGTGCCTGCAAAAAGGCGGAAATGGACATTTCTGATCGGTAGCTAATTTTCTGGAAACAAAGAACCAATGAACCATGAAAAAAATATATGAAAACGCAAGCCATCGGCGGCGAGACAGGCGGAATGTGGTAATACTCTTGATGACCAACTCTTCCTGCCGACGAAAAATAGCCAAACGTTACTGATTGGTTTACACAGAATTTGATTCAGTTTTCCAGATCCGTTTGGGTGATGTTTCTTGTTCTTCCGTTGGATCATCGGCGTGTTTTGGAGTTCATCATATAGAGTAAAGGAAAGAACACCCTGCACACATTCTCCTTCAAACCAAGCTGACTGCGGATTATACATACAAAATGACCGTGTAAATGACACTTTAGTCTGTCCACTAAAGTCTGTCCGCTTTAGTCTGTCCACTTTAGTCTTTCCACTTTAGTCTTTCCACTATAGTCTGTCCACTTTAGTCTTTCCACCTTAGTCTGTCCACTTTAGTCTGTCCACTTTCTCGCCACAAGCCAAGTAGTGAGACAACTCGCCACAGCGACAGCTGTGAACCCACTACTCGCCACACCGACATCTCACCACAGTGACATCTTGCCACAGCGACAACCTGACACACCGATAGCTCGCCACAGCGACAAGCCGACACACATACATCTTGCTACAGTGCGACATCTCGCCACATTTATAACATAAAGTGCGTTATTCAATTACTATTTATAAGAAATTTTTTTTAATGGAGCCAGATAATTATGGGCAATGCCTCTGAATAAATCAAGAGCACTTCTACGGTTATACCTACTGACAATTCTTTCGATTCTCTGGTTAGTCTTCAATTATTGTTTCTCTGGCCGAGGAGGAGAACAAGCTGCCTTGATCCGGTTCACGTTGGCCTTTCGCAAACTTTATTCGATCTTGAAACATTTCAGGCAATACCAAACACTTGGTGGCTTGATCCTATCAGCTGGTTAAAGCTGAGACGCCAGCCTTCTATGTTGTTGTGGTTCGTGGAAGATGCCCAGCTACTCGATCGGTGCGTCTTGGGCCATCCTAATACCACACTGAATTCCTGACCGCTATGTGTTTATATTTAACTGCGACATAGGATTATCATTGAGGATTAAGAACTGAAAGGACTAATTAGTTACAGAACCCAAATTGCCTTGGGTCAACTGAAGCTAAATGTCGTATCATATTTTGAGAATATTTGTTTTCTTTTTTACCCAAAATATTAGTTTTGTGGCGAGTTGTCCATGTGGCGAGTTGGTCGTGTGGCAAGTCGTCTCTGTGGCGAGTCGTCCCTGTGGCGAAATGACGCTGTGGCAAGTTATCGGTGTGGCGAGTCGTCACTGTGGCGACTTGTCGGTTCCCAGTTGTCGGTGTGGCGAGTTGTCTTGTGGCGAGTTGTCATGGAGTCCAAAATGACACCACGCGGATAACTCAGCTAAGGTATGCTCCAGTGATATTTCGGCCCTTGTTGGCAAATCTTAGCTCACAAAAAATTGCACAAAATGGATACATTGTGAACAAACAGTAGGTCGCTTCTTCGAGTTCTATCCTTACGAGGAACCTAGTGAAGAAGGGAAGAAATATCGCCGAAAAAAATCTTAGCTGACTTATTCGCTGTGCGTTATTTTTGTATATGACTCGCAGTCAGCTTGGGCAGAAGGGATATTTAAGCTGATTTTTATTTTTAACAACCTTTTCCTAAACCATACATCTTACTAGAAATGATCTTTCCATGATGGAATAGCTCAGAAAAAAAGCAAAACAAAAGAAGTCTACAACAGAAAATAGACCTGATGATTTAACATGTCTTTCAAAACGAAAGACAACACTTTCAAGTTTCTCATATTCTTATGTGTGAAAGAGTGGTCAGCGGACGTTGAAGATCCCGGCAAGTTTGCGTTGCGTGACGGTCAAAAACTAGACACGGCCGGAAAAGCGCTAAACATTCGCAGGCACAAAACGAAACAATGGCTAGAGGTGGGGATTTTAGAATCTTATAATGTCATAAGTGACCTACGTATATTGTAAAAGCAGAATAAGCAAGAGGGGTCCTTTAAAAAATTAAGACATTTTTATATTACCAGCCCACATATAGGAAGTTGTGCCCCAAGAGAATGCTCCCTAGTCAAGGGCATCCATGCTAAATCCATCCGGAACCCCAACGGATCATCTAGGGCATGTAAACTTTGTCACTCGTTTCATCCCTATAGGCGCGCCAAGATAATTCAGTGATACAGACAAACTTATAATCCTATCCGCTTGCTCGGTCCGTCAGATCTAACTGTACCATATTGTAAATTTGTAAGATGCACAAGGAAATGTGTGATTGTGCACTGTACCAATAGAGATGAATTGTACGGTACAATTGTATCACTATTGGGAACACTGAATCATGGGCATAGCGGAAAGCGGGGGGTGGGGGCTGTGCCATAATATCGCCACTAGGTTTACCTGTGTCGTATCTTGTCACCTTTGTGCGGACAGAAAGCTGTTTGTCCTTTCAATGAAAGACGGATATCTACTAAGAGCCGACAGCTACTAATACGTCATTGGTTGAAAAGAAGGTATAAGACACCAGAGATTGAATTACCAACCAAAAATAAGTAACGTAAGAATTTCCGAAAACCGGCATCTTTTCGTCATGTGAGGATACAATTATAACCGAATAAGATTCATCAAATTTTTAACAAACTCTTTTAATTCCAACAACCTTTTCCCCTATTTCCTTCAGACAGGAAAATCTCTTTGTCTCGCGGTCTTAGTAATTAAATGGGTAGAGTTAGAAAGCAATAAATGTAAGAGAGAGGACAAGCTAGACTGGGGTGAAGTCTTTTAACTTAGCAGATAGGGATATACAATGAGAAATACAAAAAGAATACTAGATGCAATTGTGGCATCCTTTCCTCTGTATCCTGACTAACTTATGACCACCCTGGAAAAGTTTCCTTCATCCAATCAGACAGTAGAAAACACCCGGTAAAGTACCCTTCCTCCAATGGGACAGTACAAACAAGTTCGGGCATACTCCCTGCAAGCAACCGGAAAAGTGAGTAAAAAGAGCCAGCTTCCGAGTTAGCAAGTCAGTTCAGTTTGAGGCATAGCCTCAGTTCCTTCAACCCTATAGTGCAGTGCTGTATCCTGATTCAATGTAAGTAATAAAGCCTCTGTTTAGTTATTGACCTACGAACTGAGTATCGCCTTCGAAAAGACTCGGTGTATTCGCATCCAAACCAGTCGCCAATATTACTATGCTCGCACGCCACACGCTACTACCGTAACCGACCCCTACACACCGCAGCACACTTTAATTCTTTATCATAATCACCACACTAAATCTCTCTCCTGCTAAAGCAAAAAAAGGCACAAAAAGCAAAGTGCCCCTACTAGGGTAGCCTACATACTGTAAGTGCAGATAGTTCATTTGCTGATAATCTGAGAGCAGGAGGCTTTGGTATGCCTGGACGTGGCTCTTCTCTAGTTTCCTTTTGTTTCTGTTTTTGCTTTTTCTTCTGTCCCTTACTCCTCACAAGGGAGCTGAAGTATTCTTCATCTAAGACAGTCTCAATTGCAAAAGATGTATAGCCCACTAGAAGGAAATTTCGAAATGTTAGCCTGCTAGTCAAAGTCTCGCGAAGCCTAGTCTACTTTCAGACAGATTTCAGACAATCTCGATTCAAACAGATTTCAAACAATCTCAAACCTTAATGCATTTGAATTGTACTGCAGGCTAATACAGTTCTTTGAAAGCAAAAGCTATTTCAGACAATCTCGATTCAAAAAGATTTTGGACAATCTCAAACTTTAATGCATTTGAATTGCACTGCAGGCTATTACAGTTCTTTGAAAGCAAAAGCTGCTTGTCATAACTTTCTTTCCAAATAGGTTATAAGTGAGCTACCAACTTCCATAGGTGGCCCTTGCTTTCATTTGTGATCCACAAAGGCCCTCTGATTATAAGGAATCCCAAAAATTTCACCTGCAGTGCCTTTTGTAGTATGCATTGTTTACTTTGAGGTTGGGAGTTACAGTTTTGAAGATGGGCCATTTAAAACCTAGAATTTGTTTGGGAATTAGTTTAGAATGAAGATCCCAAAAAAGTTGCTTGGCTCTTCTGCAGCTCTTTCTCGAAGAGCTTGGCAACACTGAATCATGGGCATAACTGGAAAGAAACAAAAGGACTATTTTAGCTGATTTTCATTTTAATGATATTTTAGCTGATCAGTTTAGCATCATTTTTATACATGATAACACCATTTTCTTAACCAATGAAGGCATTTTTTTTATTTTACCAACCTGCGTACAGGAGTTTGTGCCTCAAGCAATGGCAGCCTAGTCAAGGGTATCACTGCCAGATTCATCCGGAACCCCAACAGATCATCTAGGGCATGTAAGCTTTGTCATTTTCTTGAGTGCGCCACAATAATTTAATAATACAGACAAAGTTATAAGCCTATCCCCTCACTCAGTCAGTCAGATCTAACTGTAGCCTACCATATTGTACCTTTAGGAGTACAAAGAATGTAGTAAAAGATTTCTACAGCTCTTTGTAACGCAGCAAACTGCCATGTTTTGAGAAGTGGCCTTGTTCGATTGGCTCCTTTTTACATAGTTCCAAGATTCTAGATAATAATAAGGTAAATGACATCATAGCTCTGAAGCAGATTCATCTGTTGCTGTAATTAGTAGACCAGATGCAGCAGTAAGTAAGTAGTATTTAATTTTGAATTAGAAAGTGCTGTATACTAGTAGACCTCTGGAGAATAAGGTGTACACATCCATATGAATACTCTTCTCATTTTTGACGGTGCAAAACGGATAAGTCAGCTACATTTTATTCAAGCTATATTTCAGCCCTTCTTGGCAAGGGTCCTCTTCAGGCTCAAGTCGCTCAAGCTGGAAAATAAACTTGTGGAAAAACAATTAAAGATTCTTCCTTAAATATCTGCTTTAGTGAACTGCTTCTCTGAAGGCTGGCTGGAGTTAAAGCTGGTGCTGTGATTTCATTCTGGACTTGGCTACTGTTTTTGTTGTTCGATTGGGTTGTCGAAAGGGTAGAGACCACTTTTACGGCCACAGAATGGTGCAAGTGCAGAAACAATTATTTTATGCTTCAGAATCTCCAATTTCGGACAAGTTTAGCATATTTTCGGACGAGGGTGCAAGTCCGAACAAGTGTCCGAACAAGAACAAGTTTCGTACAGTGATGGAGATTCTCAGTCCGAAGATTTGCTGGAATGTCTGAAACGAAAGTTTGTTAAAACCGAGGTTTAAGTCGGAAAAATAGGAAGTTTGTCCGATAACTGGTCCTGTGACCCTAGCTCTAGGCAGGCTCTAGGTGGCCCTAGGCTAGATCTTAATTAAAAAGTAGCAAAAACTTAGAAGATCCATTCCATTTTAGGACACAATCCCAATCTAATGATTGCCAGACTTGAATTTTAACAATTTAACTCAGAGTCTGCTCTGAGAGACAACAAGCTTGTCATTTTCCCCAGACTATTTCCAACAGTGACATAATAAAGTCTTTACAATGTAAACTCCGCTTGACAACATCTACCAGGGTGGTAGTCGGTGAAACCTTAGCAGGCAGTGCAAGATCATAAAATCCTCTTCCAATATCCATGTTACAAACTATTTGAATCCACCGCTAAGTGCGCCAACACCTTAACCAGAAAGAAAGTTTTTTCGTTCAGCACGCAGTTTCTACGCATCGCTGAAATGTTAAAAAGACCAGGAAAAGTACTTGCAAAAAGCTTGAATGAAATCTCGGAACCCTAATTCGAATATAATAAATCTTTATACTTTGTTTTTTGATAACCAACACTGCAAACACTGCCTATTTTTCCGAAACGGAAATTAATGAAGAAGAAAAAGGGTGTCATGGAATGGATCTTCCTATTTTCAATGACTCACGAAAAAAAAATCCAAAATCTGTGGGCAATGCTAACGACGGATTGAAGTTGTGAAACCTTTTACATGAGTGAACAGGACATGTAAGGCGTATTCTCGCCGTTCCCCGAGGACTCCACTTGAGGAGTCCCCGTGTTTTTGTTTGTCCCGGGGACTCACTCCCCATATTCTCGCGAGTCCGCACGGATGGGGAATGCTCAGATTATCATCACCATCATCAAAAAGGACTCCCTTTCAAATTCGGTGGGGAATCAATTTTTGCTGTTGTAGGTGCTATGTAAAATTAATTAAAAAGAATCAGAATAAAGAAAACCAAGAATGAAGTGGATCTAGACTAATTTTTTCAGCTGCATATTCATTTTTCGAACAAAATCCATTGTAGAAGCATTCCCCGTATTCTCGCTGTTTCTGTACGCGGAGTCCGCGTGGAGTGACTCCATCTGTTCTCGCCGTTCCCTTCGATTCCCCGAGGAGTCCTCGGGGAACGGCGAGAATACGCCTGTAGTCTTGAGGAGTAAATACTACAATGTTAGAAATGTTAGAATAGAGATGGTGGCATCCAGGGGCGTCGCAAGTTCATTTTCGGTGGGGGGGGGGGTGCAGAGCCAAAATTTTACCGAATCTTTCAAACATTTTACCGACTCCTAGAACTAAGAATAAGAAAGAACAGAAACGATTGCGTAGGAAGAGTAACAATAAAGGACAGCATGAAAGACGATAAGCCAACTATTAGGCGGCGTTTTGGCGAAGCCCACGTGGAGAATATATTGCCGGGCATGATTGCAGTAACAGCTTCTATCTATTATAGCCAATAGAAAATTAAATCGAGCGCCGCAGGCGAAAATTTTCGAAATTATTTTTTTGTGTAGGCTAAAATTTAACTGCTTCTCTTACAAATTCTGTCATCTACCGTTGATTAAATGCCGAGACTCTAAGAAGTTCCAGAAACCGGATGGAGCGACGTTCCGGCAGCAGCAGCAACTGTAGTCTAGTCAATATACTACCCACAATCCCATAAAGTGAGCGCCGCAGGCGAAATTTTTTTTTGCTTTTTCCTGCCAAATTTAATTTTCATCCAAATTCTAGCTTTTAATGTTTCGAAATCTCAATCCTAAAACTGACTTAAAACTCCAGTCAAATGACGCGCCTTTCTACAAAATAGAGAATTTTCGAAATATTTATCATTATATATTCTTTGTGGGATTCAAAATAAAAGTAAGGACTATCGATATATCATGGATATTCCTTTTGTCTGCGACCAGTGCTTCACTCGGCCTCTTCTGAGTTTCGAGGTTCGTGGTAACTTCCGAATCCTGGCAATTCTAACGAATAAGTTACCGAATCCCAGTTATTATACCGAATAAGTTTAGACCGATAGCATGTTCGGGATTCTGTATAACTACCGTGTCCCGGTTATTACACCGAATTGTTTTGGTATCGAAAGACTACCGAACAATATTCATATTCGGTGTACTTTCGTCGAAACTGGAACAAAGTCAGGATTCGTGGTTGACTTCCTACTCCTGGAAATTATACCGAATAAATTACCGAATCCCAATCATGATACCGAATAATTTTGAACCAATAGAATATTCGGGATTCTCTGTAACTACGGAATCTCCATAAATATACCGAATAGTTCTGGCATCGAAAAATTACCGAATGATTTCACTAAATCCTCTCGCCAAATTCGTGATAACTACTGAATACTGGCAATTATACTGAATCCCGATCATTATACCGAAGAGATTTGTACAGATAGCCTATTTAGGATTCTGTATAACTACCGAATCCCCGTAAATATATGAAACAGTACTGCTATCGAAAAAATACCGAACGGTTATAGGCAGAACGGAGAACGGCGTCAGGAAAACGGAGTTCTACAAGAAACGCGGCCTCATGGGTCTCATAGCTTGTTCACACGGGGCTGAAATAGCGGCCGATTCTCGATCAGCGGCTGATTTACGCGCGTAAATAGCGGTCCAAAAATCAGCCGCTGATTTTCCGAATAGGCGCTTATTTTCATCGTGGTCTCCGATTATGGAATACCAAATAGGACAAAATATTTCGAACGAGAAAATCATAGGTAAAAATCAGGAGTAAATATCACAGTGAAATGCAAATAAAATAGATATTGATCGCAGATGGAAAGACATCAATGGTAAAATTTACTAGGAGAAATCATGGGGAAAATTCATTGGGAAAAATCAAGGGGAAAATTCACGCAATTTCGACTAAGTTTCACGAGGAGAATAATAATAAAATTCACGGGGAAATATCAAAGGGAAATTTCACGGTGCCGCAATATATATTACGCCGATAATCAATGGTAAAATTCACTGGGAAATACCAAGGGTGAAATTCACTAGGAAATATCAATGGTAAAATTCACTAGGACAAATCATGGGGAAAATTTATTGGTAAAAATCAAGGGTAAAATTCACGCAATTTCGATGAAATTTCACGAGGAGAAATCAACAGTAACATTCACGGGGAAATATCAAAGGGAAATTTCACGGTGCCGCTCCGCTAACTTAAAAAGAAAAATCAGTGGCAAAATTCAATGGGAAATTTCACAGGTAAAATTCATGGGGAAATATGAAAGAGAAAATTCACCGTTCACTTGGAAATATCACAGGTAATGTTCACTGGAAAATATCAAAGGATTTTTCCCAATGAATTTTCCCCATGATTTGTCCTAGTGAATTTTACCATTGATATTTCCTAGTGAATTTCACCCTTGATATTTCCCAGTGAATTTTACCATTGATTATCGGCGTGATATATATTGCGGCACCGTGAAATTTCCCTTTGATATTTCCCCGTGAATTTTACTATTCATTCTCCTCGTGAAATTTAGTCGAAATTGCGTGAATTTTCACCTTGATTTTTCCCAGTGAATTTTCCCCATGATTTCTCCTAGTAAATTTTACCATTGATGTCTTTCCATCTGCAATCAATATCTATTTTACCACTGATTTTTCTTTTCAAGTTAGCGGAGTGGCACCGTGAAATTTCCCTTTGATATTTCCCCGTGAATTTTACTGTTGATTTCTCCTCGTGAAATTTCATCGAAATTGCGTGAATTTTACCTTTGATTTTTCCCAATGAATTTTCCCCATGATTTGTCCTAGTGAATTTTACCATTGATATTTCCTAGTGAATTTCACTCTTGATATTTCCCAGTGAATTTTACCATTGATTATCGGCGTAGTATATATTGCGGCACCGTGAAACTATTTTATTTGCATTTTACTGTGATATTTACTCCTGATTTTTACCTATGATTTTCTCGTTCGGAATATTTTGTCCTATTTGGTATTCCATATCCGATCGGGATAAACTAAATCCTTTGGAATGTGACCTTTGATGACTCTAGGGACAGTAAACAGACCGTAATTAGGAGAATTAGTTCAAACTTGGTGAGGTTTAGGTCAATCCAGTTCAAATTCTGTCAGACTGATGTGAACAAAACATGTTTTTACACATAGCATCTCAGGATTACTCAATGATTGCAAAAAAAAAGGTAGAATAATTTTCTAATTACAACAGCGTATGTTCTGTTTATGTCTAACATTTGTTTTCGTTGTTTTTCTTAAAAAAAATTAATAATTTGAATAACTTTTTCATTCAACCTTCACTGAAATGTAACTGAACATCAGTAAATGATTGCATACTGTTCTCATATTATTTATATCTATATTATTAATTATATTTTAGGTTCTCCTTCAAAAATAAAAATATTTAAATTATTTTTATTTGCTTTTTAACTTAAAATTGCTGAATCGCCTGAAATCTATCAATATTCAGTTTGTGACTTTTTCCTCGTATAAAGACTACAAGTCAACTAGATTTGACTTTGACTAACTCACAAGATGTTTTTTTTAAATTTTATATATTTTGTTACAAACAAAAAGAATATTCGGAATTAGGTTTTTCTTTTTCATTCTCCTGTCAACCCCAAACAGTCGATCCGTCGTCTGAACAGATCAGCCGCTGTTTACGCGCTTCTTTCGGTCCCGTGTGAACAAGCTATCAAAAATATTTGCCTATAACTTTTCGTATCTAGAAGCTGCTTCAGATTTGTTGACTTCACTAACCTGTCCTCAAACCGGCATTTACAATTTGTTTGTTTGTTGTTTTGAGTCCGAAGTTTTATGATTCTAGATTTTGCTGTAACCTGGGCAGTTTAGACTACTTCTTCGCCGAAATTGACCAGATTTAGGATGGCGGCATTTGAAGGTAGGTTCAGGCCTAGATTTGGAGGCATCAGTAATTCAGTATCAGCACAGTTTTCAGCAGGCCTCTTAATTCTTATTCTTGGTTTTGCAAGTCTAGAGGGCTTTATGTCATACCATTTTTTTTTATTATATTCAGATAATGCATAAAATGGATATGTCAGCTATGATGCTTTGGCAGCGACATTTTGGCCTTTTTTGGCAAAGGTCCTCGTCCTGTCCTCGTTAGGCTGTCAATCTTCAGGGCCAATGCTGGGGAAGGAATGAACCTGCAATAAATAACTGAAGCTTCTAATGACTATAAATAACTTATTCTGGGAAACAGAGAGAAGTGCAGATTATTTTTCTTACAGAAATGGGTGTGCTTCAGGAGATTGCCAAGCGGGTGGAAGAAATTGACTGGATGTAAGTATGGAATTCTTTAGTTTTTCCCTAAAGTGGTAGGAGGTATCTGATTATTATCATGTTAATGTAGAAAGGATAATTTTTTTTCTTATTAATCTTTTTGCCACGTAGTATCTTTTCCGTTCTTCCTATCCAGTATGATTTGGCCAGGTGACTACGCTTCCACTTTCCCTCGTTGATGCCAACGGTCCTAACATCTAATATTTTAAATCATTTTTTTTTTACTGACTGACCTACATGTTTAGCATCAACTACACTTTCCTCTACCTCTATGTTTATTCTTTTAATATTCTTGCTTATTTCCTGCTTTATTCTTATTTCTCATTTTACAATTTTCATCATATCTTTAAAAGGTTGAATTTTCTTTACTTTTTCCTTTCTTAATACCTCCTTTCCATAAAATTTTCTTTCATTTAAAACATATTATTTATGAAAATATTATCTCTTGTTATTTTTTTTTGCAACCAAAGCAAAAAGGGGGTTTTGTCCTGGAGACATTAACAACACAGTTTTTTTTTTACCTCATTCTACTTCCTGCATCAAAGGATGCCCTTCCCTCCTCGTAGGGAATCCCTTTTGCAGTGGCATCTATTTCAGTCTTTTTCATTTCTGTCTCCAGTACCAAAACCTTAAAAAAAAGTAAATCTATAAAAAAAAAAAAATTAAATAAATATAATATAAATAAACGTTCATTTGATTGTACTCTACATTACAAATTAATTAGTACAATTAGTACGATGAGATCAATTTGAGCTGATTTTGGCATTGAATTTGACAGATGTGATTTGAGGATTGACTAGCTTTTCCCCAAATATGGGTCGTCCGTTTTGGCAGTTCACTGGCTGACTGGTAATAATGCTAGTTCTTTAGAAGAAAAAAAAGTAATGCAATTTTTTCAGCCTTCACTTGGGCTTTAGCCTTCGCAAGCCTTGGCTTAGCTTGTGCCTGTTAATGCATTTTTGGCCTAATTAATGCATTACAGAGTGATGGTTCACTATTTTCTTCTGTTACCTTTAATTGTACTTTTAAGTAGTAAGGATGTAGTATTGTCCTTCTTGAATATAAGTTTGGGGGAATGAGACAATGGACCCAGTGTGGCCTGAGTTTCGACCACATATGGTCTACCCACCACTAATAATAACTACTGTTCTAAAGGTTACCAACAGATGTCCAGGCTGAAGCTATACCCCTGATTCTTGGTGGTGGTGATGTACTAATGGCAGCAGAGACTGGAAGTGGCAAGACTGGTGCATTTTGTCTACCTGTTCTGCAGATTGTGTGGGAAAGTCTGAAGGACATTCAGGCAGGAAAAGGCACAAAAGTAGCGGGAAAGAATCTGGGTAAGCTTGCCTGTCTTGCAGATTGTATATGGATTGCCTGGTTTTCCCTTGCACCAGTATAGACAGGCCATTTTTCAAGAACCGTTCTTGTTGGTTGCTGCTTTGGCCCAGTTGAAAGCAGAGAGAGCAAACCTTTTTTACGCTTGATCAAAGCTTGAAATCTGTAGGCTGCACAACCATTCTAATACTCCCAGAATCATAGTATCACTCGACTTCTGGAAATACACAGTGAAACCTCCTTCACATCCATGCACGTTTCGGAAAGTTATGTCATTGCTTAGTTTGTGATCTATCACAATCAGTGCAGAAGATGGACTCCACAACCAGGATTGCCCACAGGGGAAATTTTTTGTGCTGTTGAAAATGGTGTTGTTTCAGTTTAAAAATTGCATTGGAACAGTTTCATGCATCGTTATGTGCAAAAGTACTCACATTAATGCATGGAGAGCATTGTTCTTTTGATTAATTTTGTTCTCTTGAAGCAGTTGGAACAGATCAAAAACTGTTATTTTCAAGGGTAGCACTTTTGTGCTACCCGTGGCAACCCTGTCCACGACGCTTGCCTGTATTTGTTCAGTGAAATCTGTTTGTGCGGTAATTGGATCGAACTTGCTAAAACGGAAATGAGCATAAAGGAAACTTGAGGAAACACTTTTCTTGAAAATGAGCTAGAATACTGAGGACCTAAGGCGTTTTTCCGCGACAACCCCGGGTTAAAATCCTAGAAAAAATGATTCGTCAGAGAATCAGCGAATCGACTATCTCAGATTACGAAACGACAATCTTGCTCCGTTGCAGGATTTCCGAATCGGCGATCCAAGAACGAATCCAGACTGGCGATTCATAGTCTGGATTGTCAGAGAAAAAACGTTTGGAGAATCCGAATTGTGAATCGCCAGTCTGGATTGTAACAGATGCCGCGATAGCTTTAACCATTGAATATTTCTGACATTGGTCATTTTCTAGTTCCACCTAACTGGGCAATGAGCCTGTTCGATCGCACTGAAAAACTCGCAGTAGCATCAGACGGGCTGCGTTGCCAGTCAAGGGATTTCAAGGAGTGGCATGGAACACACGCCAGTCTGGATTGTAACAGATGCCGCAATAGCTTTAACCATTGAATATTTCTGACATTGGTCATTTTCTAGTTCCACCTAACTGGGCAATGAGCCTGTTCGATCGCACTGAAAAACTCGCAGTAGCATCAGATGGGCTGCGTTGCCAGTCAAGGGATTTCAAGGAGTGGCATGGAACACGTGGCAACCGTGGTGTTACAGGGAGGGGGAAGTACTTTTACGAAGCTTCGATCTGTGATGAGGGACTATGCAGAGTTGGCTGGTCCACAGCTGAAGTAAGTAGAATGGTTGAGCGAGGCCAAGTGGTTATGTCTTCAGCTGACGAGTGTCTGTTGATCTGCTGTGTATTTTTATGAGAACGGCGGTGTAAAGAGCTTACTGGAGCGTTCTTAGCTTTGAACCAGAATGAAAGACCACCTAGGTTTCGAAACTGTTTCTCGGAGTCTGCAAAACATCTACCAATTATTCTTGTCTTATGCAGAATTTGTTCATGCGAAAAACTTGGTAAATATTGTGCAGTTGTGTTACCCGAACTCGTAACGCAAGCCGTCCATTCATTGCGATCTTGCGTTGCGTCTAGATCAGAAGTAACCAAATAGTATTTACAATTGGTGCGAAAATGCAACGTTTATCTAAACGTCATGCAAGTCAGCGGGAACTTATTTACGTCTAGATCACGAATGATGAAACAAGATTTCTTTTACGACTCACTCCTGGCCTAATGCGATGCTTTAGATGACTGGAGTTGAACCGCATCGCAGCTGAACTCAAAAACTGAGTTGAATTCAGTCATTAGTTGCATTTTTTGTCTCTGGTTCCTGTTCCGTTTTCTGTGTTCACAGTTGTCTGGTTTGGGTAAAAAACGGTGTTTTGCTTACGCTGTTCCGTGTTTCGTGTTTTGTCGCTGTTCTGACGAAAACACAAATTTAGGATCATGAGCATGTCTTAAGTGGAAAATCTTTTAAACTGCAAATTATATTCCAAAACGACCATACTTTAGGACCCAGTTTTATCCTCCAAACTTCCGCAATTCTTTCTTTTCTTCTATGAATCTCTCTGCAATTTTCTATCTGAACAGTGATAAAACATGCTAGGAGAGCAAGTTCCGTATTTTGCAAAACAGACAGCGGAACAGAGAACACAGAACACAGAACAGCGTACAAAAACGGGAAAATGAGAAACAGCGTGTTCCCTGTTTTGACAAAAACGGGAAAAATATAAAACAGAGACAAAACAGCGAACAGAACAGAGACAGAAAACGCAACTATTAGTTGCGTTTTTAATCGAAGTTTTGTTCGCGGTTGGCTTAGCCGGTTGATTAATTTCCATTTTCAAACGCCGTCAAAGGTCACTGTTTGCTTAAGTAGTGTTTTTGCGACTCCGGCGATCCTTGCCCGGTCGCCGTTTCATCGTCGTTTCAAGCAAACTTCGAACTTGCTAGCTCACGACATATAACGGTCAGACTTTGAAGGACAAAGAAGCTTTGTCCGGTGATCAAAAAGCAACTAGTATTCTTACGGCTCTGGCGATCCTTGCCCCGTCGCCGTTTTGTCAACGTTTCAGACAAACTTCGAACTGACTAGCTAAGTTCGACGGTCAGAGCTTGAAGGACGAAACAACTATGACCGGCGACCAACGGTATTTAAAAAGAGACCTTTGAGTTTGAAGGTAACTTCAAACTTTGATCAAAAACACAACTATTGTGTGTGTGCGGGGGGGGGGGGGGGAGGGGGGAGGGGCAAGAATCTACCAGACAGTCCACTCCAGTCCATGTGTACTAAATATTCTTGTGATACCAGGATAGAAAATATGGGGACAAGAGCTACGATGTTAAAAGCTCATAAACCTAGCAGAAGAGCGTGGATGCTTTAGTCGCTTATTAAACTTTTCTCCAGGCTTGTCTCGACCTCGGTACGGACCGTCTAGGGTTTGGCTTCGGTGGAACTGGGAAGAAATCCAACAACAAACAGTTCGATACCTACGGTGAGCCCTTCGGTATGAATGACATCATTGGTTTATATTTGAATTTGGACGACGGTGAAATCAGCTTTACCAAGAATGGACAGGATTTTGGTGTAGCATTCCGCCTGCAAAAGCCGATGACGACCCAGGTTCTGTACCCGACTGTTTGCTTAAAGGTGAGTTGCGGAATTAGGAAATTTTTCGAACTTCTATCGTTTGTGATGCGTATCTGCAGGGGTGTCACGCATGGGGGTGACAGGGACCACCACCCCCAATGTTGTCAGCCAGTCGGTAAAAAAATAGCCGAATTGGCGCGAAGCGCCGCTATTTTTCGTAAAAACAGTCGGTTTTTAGTAAAAATAGTCGATTCTTAAAAAGTCCTCTTTTCGTCAAAACAGCCGTTTTTTTTCTTAAAGTTTAACTGAAAAGCCAACTTGTTTTTGTGTCATTTAACTGAATACACTGAATTATTTGGATTCTGCAAAGAGATTTTTTATTTTCCACTATCTAATCTAGCTATGACGTTCAGAATATCTGCGGCTGTCCCCACAGCGTAAATTCTACTATGACGCGAGAAATTTTAATCTCAACACAAACGTGACTTTTCAGTGGACAGTGGTGAGATTGGTGAAGATTGCTTAGTAGTTAGTGCCCGAACAAAAAAAAAATCATAAATCTTTCTCGTAAGGCATACAACAAAAATACAAGCGCATAGAGCTACCGCAAATCACACGGAAATTCCACTATTTGAAAATCGATTCTTCATGAATAGCGGAACAAAGAAGTAACGCATTTTCAACGGGTCTTCAAGCCAATTTAAGTGAATAAGTGATGGGTAACTTGATTGTCCTATCCCAGCCCTTTTCGGTTAAACGTTAAAAACAGTCATTTTTTCCGCAAAAACAGTCGGTAAATACCTTGCCCCCCCCCCCAAAAAAAAAAAACATTTTGGCCTCTGCTTGTCTTTAGCAAGGGTCCATTTTATCCTTGTTATAGCGCCATCTGCTACCTATCTTTGGACTGAGGGATCTTCTTCTTCTTGTAGGATAGTATAACTTTTATCCAAAGCCTGGTATGGCACATTTGTTAAGAAGCTTTCCTCGTTCTAAAATCACGTACTGCCGCACATGGCGAAACTATCCCTTTTCGTGGGGGGGGGGGGAGGGGAAAGCCCAAAATTTTCCAACAAGGTTTAACGATTTACCGACAATAAAGGTAAAAAAAAAGGCACGCATCTTTCAACCGTTGTGATAATAAATTGTAACATGTCATTTGAGACGGCTTTATGATGAAAGTTAATGAATTCGCCGTTCACTTCCTGGCACCAATGGTTATCACAGTGAGCCAGGAACATATTGTGCAGTAAATAGTCTTGTAAACCAGAAAAGTAGTGATTGTCACTGCAAAAGATTCCTTTGAAAATTGACACGGCTGTTTTTTCCCAACTGCCTCCCCAACGCCCCCCTAGTCTCGCCACTTCTGCCTCATAATACCCCGTATCTTGCGACTATAGTTAATAATAATTGGGTAAGTGCAGTGGCATAGTAATTTCCAAATACCAACCCTCGTATAAGAATACCAATACCTTGTCTTCGATGTCTATTTTCTATCATTTTTATTTTATTCCTTGCTCTAAGCTCGTTACTTAACTGGATAGAAATGTTCGATGCCTGAAAACTTGTCTCGTTTTGGTCGTGGTTAACAACCAAGGACAGGTTTCTAAAAGCTGAAAAAACCTTCAGATTTGTATAAGGACTTTAAGTAGACCTCACAGCCAGCGATCACAAGTCCACCTAGCCTCGATCCCATTTTTGCAGTCATTCTCGTAAACTAGTCCTAGCCAAACACTATTTTATGTGCGTTCCTGGTAGGTATAATTATATTGGTGTTGTTTAAAAAATAAAGAAGAAACTGAGACTTGAAACTTTTCAAATCCCTTGTGCGCCCAATCGTGGGTGTGGCCACTCCTTGTGAGACACTCCCAACAAGAAATATTAAAAACAAAAGATAAATTAAGAAAGTAATGCAATACTAGTTCTTTAGTGTAGTCAAGTCCGTTTCATATTCATTGATCATTTATATAAGTAAGTAAGTAAATAATATATTTATGACCCGCCATTATGAAAAAGCGGAGTAAATGAAGAAAATAAATAAAACACATAGACACACAGAAAAAGACACTTAATTTTCAGTCTTCGGCCAGGAAGCAGTGGATAACGTCGTGCGCTAGTTGGGCAATGTTGTCCATGATTTTTGAAAGCGACGAGGAAACTTCCAAAAGGTAACACTTGCATCTTGAATTTTGAACTTCTCCGTCAATGTATGTTGCGTTCCCAATGGGATAAGCCCCCAGCACCGAAAGTTTCAGACGTAACTTTCAAGAACATTTTTGATAGTTGGATGGACTGACAATAGAACAATATAGGCGATCGACCTACCTTTTGCGATTTTTTTCTTCATTTTTTGCCTCTCTCGCATATCCCAATTGTATTGACAAATAGAATGAAAGTCATTTACATAAATAGAAAGTTATGTAAGGAACTTGTACCGTGACAAATAAACCATAAGTAAATTTATGAATTGAATTTAGAACTCTAGGACTCCAGTGTCGGAGCCTCATGGGGAAAACCAAAGATTTAATTTGATGTGGGAGACACCCTTGAGATGGAAACGATGGTCCTGGTTTCAAATCCCGGCTGAGGAGCATTTTTGTCCTTCAGTTCCCTGCCTATAAATATCACCAAGAACAAACAATCCAATAGAAAAGTCTTTGGTCCCATGCAGCGATTATGGATTCCCCGATAAAACTGAGTGGAGCCAGAGGGACTTGCTGTGAGGTTTGAGTTGATACCGCCTACTTCCCTCTTCGCCGCTGCGCATACCAGATGAAAAACCGTAGGATCCCTGCAGGGGTGAAGAAGCCGGTCTGCAGCGAGTTAGACGTGACGTCACAATGGTAGACAACCAATCAGCTGTAAAGGACGAATCAGACGGCGTTCGTATTCTTCTGCGGGTTCTACTGCGATATAGCTGTTTGTAGAGGTAACAAATTATGATGCATAACTCCTCCTCCGCTCGTTTCAACCGGGTAGAGTATCAGAATATATTCGGCTCCGCATGGTCGTATTACAGAGACAGGAAGACGGAGGTTCTTGTGATTATTTGTTCTTGATATCACTTATGTCTATGCTTGCAGAACGCCGAAGTCCTCGTCAACTTTGGTGACCAGCCCTTCAAGCATGCTCCGCGTTCGGGCTTTATTCCCCTCGTTCAAGCACCAGCTTCGAACGTTGTCACCAATGGCGCAACTGGTGGAGAGGTAAGACAGGAGAAGGCCTCCCCAAAGGCCAACGCCCCCCAAGCTATCATTATTGAGGTAAGTTTCTGTTTTATTTTGCGAGAAAAAGATTTAATTCTTCAGCTCATCATCTCTCTCGATCCGATAGTCACCATCGACTAAATCTCTCTATCGTCTGTGGCACAGTAGCTGTGTTTTTATATCTGTCGCATTTCTTTGGTCAACTTGTAAATCCTGTTTTGTTATATGTTTTGATTTCTTTACTATTTCTTTTTATTATGACGAAAAAACAAAATCAGGCCAGACCGTGTAAGTGTTTTGAAAAAAAGGAGATTTTCACTTCGACGACTTGGTAATAATAAAAATAACGTAAAATAGTTGGACGAAAAGTGATATCGCCTTTATAAATTTCACCCGATAAATAAGTTTGACTTCACTGTAAAAAAAAAATCTTGCTACTGGGATTAATCTTGTCTCTAAAAAGATAATCTTATCTCTAATTCGGATTGATCTGATCTTAGTAGAGATAAGATTAATCCCAGGAGCAAATACTGTAGTTAACTTTAATACAGTGTTCTAAGTAAGTTTTTACTCACGGACTGCAATCCGGAAATATATGACCAGCATCTGAGATGATTTCGCCAATGTCTACGAATTTGTTAATTTAATTTTTTCTTTACTTCTCAGTTTTCAGCACCAAATCATACCTGAGGTGTGCAACCTTTTTTCTGCCTTCTTGGCAAATCACGTTATTAGTTAAAGACCTAATCCAAACACGATGTTTACCTTCTCTTATTGATCGCATGCCACGGGTTTGTTTAGATTTGAACTCGATCGCCGAGTTGCTGTTTTGGCTCGAGAAAAAACCCACGCACAACGTCTTCTTATCTAGATGGCGGAATTTTCCAGGATTGATTAGCAAAGAATTGTAAGACCTAACTGATAATTTTTGTATCTCTTCAGAGGTACCACACTGGTCTTGGTTTTATAACTTATTTGTATTTATAATAAACAGTTGGAGCATTAGATGGAAATTATTGTTTTGACCCTTGGCTCCCTACGTGCCATAACAGCTGTCCGGGATAATCGGCTGAGATTTAGTCCAGACAGTTATTCCAATCCGAGGAAATTTGGTTTTTTTTTTTTAATTTGCTCATTGTTTTACGGTGTTTTTAGTGGTTTTGAACATTCATAGTGACAGTAGGAATGGTTAGCATTGTGTGTGTGGTAGAAAGACCATTTTTTGTGGCCCGCTTTAAGAATAATAATACAATGCAAAATGGGCCGGGCCATTGGGCTCTATAAAGTTTGTCCGAAACACGGTTTGTTGTAGATTTTTTCGGCCCACAGATTGTCAAAGGGATTCTTGAAAGTATTGATGGAATCACTCATTACTGCTCCAGTAGAAGAGAATAGTAATTTATTCGGTCACACTTTCACGGTATCAAGACCAAGGTTGGTGAATACCGTCACGCCCTCCAGATAGAAGAGCGTCCCAACAGTCCATCACTCTGTTCTGGAAAGGCCATCTGCCAGTATTTTCTGATAATCGCTAGCCACTCGGCTTAAAGGTCCCCTCTTGCTTATTCTACCTTTTATAATGTACTTAGCTCCCATGTGGAACTTTAAGCCTCGAAAATGCCAACGTTTCGTTTTGTAACTAAGAATTTTTAGCGCTTTTTCGGCCTTATCGAGTTTTCCCGTCACCCAACGAAAAGTTTGCCGGAATCTTCAAGGTCCGCTGATAACTCTTTCACATATAAGGATGTGATAATCTTCTGCTTGTTACTTCTTTTATTTGCTTAGTTTTCCCACTTTTTAACCAAGGCAAGTTCAGTTTTCAAATGTTTTGCGCCCAGCCGCCGCGTCAAAGAGCAGGAAGGCTAGATGTAGTCGACAAGCGCTAACAAGAGAATCGCTGGTTTTAGGTGGAAAGTAATGGTATTTTCTCAAAAAAATTTCTGATTCATTTCATAGGGAAAAGATCGTTTGTGGTAAGAGATGTGCTTTAAAGCCATATCCGCGCATTCCATTTTTTTTAGCTGACACGTTATCGTAGTGTGAGGATACAGTTGTAATTAAATAACATTCACTAACTTTTTAACTAATATTCTAACAACCTTTTCCCCCTGTTTCCTTCAGACAGGAAAATCTCTTTGTCTCGGTCTTACTAATTAAATTGGCATAGTTAGGAAGTTAAGAGAGAGGACAGCTAGGCTGGGATGAAGTATTTTAACCTAGCAGATAGGGGTGTTTGTGCTTGGGGGGTTTTGCGGCTTCCAGACATCTTGGATTGTACATCGGCACAGATAATATGCAAAGTGTGTAGATTTATTGATGAAGGAGTGAAGTTTCGTGACAATAGAAGTTGAATTTTTGTTATATTTTGTTTAATTCTGTTGCTTAATCAGTGTATAACCTGTTCATGTATATGGCCTCTGGCTTTCAGTATAGATTATTATTATTATTATATAATGGGAAATATAAAGAGAATACTTAGATTCAAGTGTGGGCTTCCTTTCCTCGGTATCCTTACTAACTTATAACCACCCTGGAAAAGTATCCTTCCTTCAATGGGACAGAGAAACGAGTTCGGGCATGCTCCCTACAGCAACTGGAAAGCTGAGTAAAAAGAGACAGCTTCCCAGTTAGCAAGCCAATTCAAGTTGGGGCATAGCCACAGTTCAACCTACTAGAGTAGAGTAGAGTAGATTTTTAATTCTAAAAAGTAACTTTCAGAGCGTGAACGCCGAATTTGACTTCTACGTCCAAACATAACTAAACACTCGAATCGATTTGTCATTGCAATAATAATTGCAACACAGTTCGTAAACAAATTCATCAGTCGATACAAAACTTATCTACCACAATTTACACAATAGACTCATTCGGCGAACATTTTGCCAAAAACTTCTAAAACAAATTAAAATCGCTTTAATGAAATGATTTAATTTTTTTCCAAATTCAATCAAAATCAGTTTTTTTTATCGTTACGTCAAAAGTAATTTCACTAAAATACATATATAAAACAAAATAAAACATACTAAAAGGGTCAAAAGCTAAAACTAACAATTCAACGAAGATAGTGACTATGTTTACTGGCTGTTGTACAGTTCAACAAAACTTGGAACAAAACTCCTTCGGTACTTTTCATGTTTTGTGGGGACTGGATTTAATTTGGGTACTTTCTGAGCCTTGTCGCGCTGTGGTCTGTTGCGGATGGGTGTGTAGGGTTCGGGGAGAATGGGACGCAATCTGGGAACAGACAGGGTCTTGTTGCCGAAGTTAAGGCAAAGAAGGTTTCTTCTCGCGTCCAAGGGGGTGAGCTTGAACTTGCCAAGCAGATAATGGTAAGGAATCTTCCCTTCCCCGTTAATGATCCTAAGCGCTCGTTTTTGAAGGTTTTCAATCTTATAAACATGCTCAGAAGTAAGCCCAAAATGCCACACTGGACAAGCATACTCCAGTATTAGCCGGATAAACGAACAGTACAGTTGGAGGAGATCCTTCGGGGGGCAAGAAATTTTTTTCATAAGTTTTAACAGGGAAACCGAAGGGGAAGCTCGTTTGAGGATGTTTTGAATACGGGCATCCCACTTCATGTCAGCTGAAATAGTAACTCCAAGTTAATAAGACTAACGGAGATTTCGGGAGGAATGGGGTCTGTGAAAGTGGGCACGGATTTTAAAAAATTCACAGTCATGGTCGATGATTTTTGGGAGTTAACCCTCATCTTCGACAAAGACGCTTGTTGTACTATATAGTGCAGCGTTGTATCGTGAACCAATGTAAGTTGGCGCTGTACTCTGCCTATGGCATCGATTTGTTTATGAAAGATGGTCGGAACAGCGACCATACTCTTATGTGGCCTCAGTAAAGAAAGTCTTCCGTTCGTGATCCCAGCAAGGGTTTTGTCCTTGTTGTTATTCTTTTGAAATCTTTTGTGAACTCTTGTTGAAACTTTGTGATCACGGAATGAAACAAAACTGAGTTTTTTTAACGTCTACGACAGCTGTCCGAGTCGCTGGAATTTGAATTTGTTCGTAATTTAATTGTACACAGTGCCCTACTCCATATTTCTCCTTTATTTAGGGTCACTTTTGTCCGCTCCCTAATATGGCACTGAAGGGACCCTTCTATATTTTTCGATCAGTCAGAATCTCCCTTTATTCCAATACTCTTACACGGTATAGCTGATTCTTGTTTGTTTTTTTTTCCGTCAAAATAAAACAAATGGTCAACCTAAAACACTCTTGCGAGTCCAAGCTTGCAAAAAACACGTTTTCACAAGTAGCCTATTGTCTTCAAGGGGAGTTTTGGTAACAGATTTGCTAGTCCTTGGAACACTCTTACCGAAAATGTGGTTAATGCTGACTTGACTAATAGTCTGAAGTGTCTTATAGTAATTTTATTTATTTTATTTAAACTAGGATACGACCAACTAGGGTCAAACAAGTGACAAAATAAGCAACAAACACAAAATATATACTACAAATAATAATATAATATAAAATAATATAAACTACAAATAAAATAAAACAAAATTTCAGTACATCAACCTGGAGAAAACCCAGTATGGTTTACAGCTCCGCTGTGTACGACCATTCCCGTTTTTTTCGAGATATGTAGAGGTGAATATTATTATATAATTGTTATTTTTATTATGCAGTTTTGCCGTTGAAAGAACCTTTTGTTTGACGACGTCCTGGATTACTGTCACAATCACACACTAGTTGGGAGGTGAAGGGGAAGTAAATTTGTCATCATTTTCATCATACAATCTCATCTTTTTTTCCTAGCCATCAAGAGAACTGGCACTACAGACTGCGAAAGAAATCGACAATTTCTCGAAATATCTGGAAAACCCGAAGGTTCGAATGATGACCGCTGTTGGTGGTATCCCCGTGAAGGACCAAATCAGAGACCTTGAAAGCGGGGTAAGAAAATATTTGCTGTTATTGTTTGTGGGATGGGGTAAAAAAACTAATATTATTTTATGTGGAGCTTACTTAGCCGCTCAGAAATTTAGCCCAGTGAACGAACAAATAACTTTGTGGTGTTTAGAAGGCAACACTTCTACTTGAAGTTTAACCGAAAAGGGCTGGGATAAGACAATCTAGTTACCAATTACTTATTCACTTAAATTGGCTTGAAGACCCGCTGAAATTGCGTTTCTTCGTTGTTCCGCTGTCCACCAATAATCGATTTTCAAATAGTGGAATTTCAGTGTGATTTGTGATACGTCTATGCCCTTGTATTTCTGTTGCATGCCTTACCAGAAAGATGTAGGATTTTTTTTTGTTCAGGCACTGAGCAGTCTTCACCCTGCTCACCACTGCCCACTGAAAAGCCGCGTTTGTGTTAAGATTAAAATTTCCCGCGTCATAGTAGAACTTGCGTTGTGGGGACGGCCGCAAATATTCTGAACGTCATAACTACAGCAGATAGTGGAAAAAAGACCTTTGCAGAATCCAAATAATTCAGTGTATTCAATCAAATGACACAAAAATAAGTTTGCTTTTCAGTTAAACTTTAAAGACTAGAAAGCAAAGGCCTTTAGGGTTGTTATTCACTACTTTTTCGAAACATTTTAATTGGATTCAAATCCTACAAAACAAATCAGTTAGAGCAATTTATGGTCTTCCATTTTCTTCATCAGTTTCTCATATCCTGCCTCGTCTTTTTATTTTAAATGTCCGTCAGACGAAAGACTGGAATATTGGAACACTTGTTTACCGTTATCTTCTAGAAGATTCACTACCTGCTGATTTTAAAAATCTTTTTTGCCTGAACAGTCAATTTCATGACTATAACACAATACGGCGGTCCAATCTTTCTACCATTTGTTATCCTTCTACAAGGTCTAGCTTTTCTATTCGTCATACAGGTGTAAAAGTATGGAATTCATTGCCTGAAACTGTTAGAGTGTCCGAAGATAGGAAAGTTTTTAAAAGAGCTCTAAAAAGATTTATGTTATCTAGCAATTACATTTCTTCTGTCTGATTTAATTGATTAATTTTTGTTTGTGCTCGGAGGAAGATCAGACCCATGTCGCAAACCTTTTATATTTTTCATTTTTTCTTTAGTCATATGTCTGTTGTCGTAAATTCTCGTGTTGTCCTTACATTTTAGTGTTGATGTGTGATAGTTGTTCGTTTGTTTTTTCTTTACAATGCCTTAGGCTAGAATTGTATTAATAATTTTTACAAACCCATTAGAATTAGTGAAGCGTCGTTTTTTATGCCACTGTCATGTCTGATGCTTTTGAGAAACACCAGGTTTATTTATATTTGCCATTAAAATTAATACAAGGTTTGAAGCCAAGCTGACCATTCATTACGAAAGAAATAGAAAGTTGAAAAACGTTCTGTGAAATTATTTGTACAGTTATGGGAAAACAAAGGATTTTATAAGTGCTGAGTGAAAGCTTCTGCGCTTTCCCAGGGAATTGGTAAATTGTAAATAGACACAGAATTCAGAATTGTAAAATAATCGTAGATTTGTACATATACACTTTTAACAAGCACATTTTAATATTTGTTATTTTATTTGAATTTTATTGTCGTTCAATCCGCATCGTTCTTCTGGTTTTCAGTTACATATCGTTGTATGTTTTGTTGGTTCCGCATCGTTTTTCTGTTGGTATTGTGTTGTATTTTATGATTTAGTTTTTTGTTTTTTTTTCACTGAGGACGGTTTGCCGGAAGTGCAACCGAAATATCCGAATTTATATTTATCCCTCGCACATCATCCTAGAGGGATAATTAGCTGATCAATAAAAAAACCCGAAAATCACGGTTTTCTATTTCTGTCGCCATTAAAATTGTACCTTATCTTACCTTACCTTACCTTACTGAATAATTTTTAACAGGTGGACATTGTGATCGCCACCCCAGGCCGTCTTGAAGAGCTCATATCCTCCGGCGTGATGTCCCTATCTCAGATTCGCTTCTTCATTCTCGACGAAGCCGATGGCCTTCTTCAACAGGGCCACGGCGAACTTATCAATCGTCTTTATAATAAAATGCCCAAGTCGTCACCTGAGGGGAAGCGGCTTCAGATGGTGGTATGCTCGGCAACGCTACATTCCTTTGATGTGAAGAAAATGGCGGTAAGTTATTTGTTTGTTTCAAAGTATGGCCAACTGGGTCTGCTACGTTCAGGTTCAGGTTTATTTATTGATATACCTGCTTCAACAAAAATAAAAATTTACACGAATCCGGCAGGGCGCAAAGCACGAAAAGGCCGGACCTTATAGGTCAACTAATAACTGACCTAACTACAAATACAAACAAAATAGTAAAGATCCACCGTATGCACGCCGCCATACCCACCAACCATTAAAACTCTATCCTAACAAACAAAAAAAAAGAAGAAGAAGGGAATGCAGGGAGACCTGGACGACCAACGCACCACAATCGATATTTGGAACTACCAGTCAGTCAATGTAAATAAGTAAGGGCTCCAAAGAACACCTGTATGGGTGTTCTGCGTATTCATTGAACCATTTAGCCCAAACTGCACTGTCTCAGTTTTTCACTACATTGGTTTTGGTTCTTGCTTTTGAAACAGGCATAAGGAAAAACAAAATAACAAACTTTGTATCAGCTAAAAACCTACCGTTCATTCAGCCAACCAATTAAAAATTTAAAAACTACCAATTAATTGTGTTCCAGTAGATGAGATTTTACTTTATTTTTAGTATACGTATAGCTCAGTTTACATCCCGATGAAAAATTTGTAGCCTGCGTAGTTGTATGGTAGTTGTACGAAAAAGTTGTATGTAATACTATGTAGTAGCAAAGAATACTATCATTTAATGTGCCTCAGAATTGTCCAATCTTATGTAGTAGTATCCACTAGCACCCTGTCTTGCCATAGTAGCATCCAGTCTTGCTAATAGTAGCATGCAGTAGTATGCAGTAACACGGTTAGTACTGCATGCTACTTTTTCGTACTACTATTTTGAGATAAATTTTGCATCGGGATACACTAAAAAGATTGAGAAGGAAAATATATGGAAGGCAAGCCTGCAACAAGAGGAAGCCTGCAACAATCGAGGCTCACAAACCTCAATAAAGATGGATCGAGCCCGTTGTCAACGTCTTCCCCCAAGCTTACCACACAGACAGTGACCAGCGAATTCCATCACCGAAAGTGGTAAGGCATCTAGACATATAATAGTAAATAACTTTTCTCGAACAGATGTGCAGTGCATATCTTCCTATGTCCCACAGGAAGTTTTTTATGACAATTACTTTTGTGGGGGATGATACGACCATCGTATCATCCTCCGCAGAAGTTCATCGGGTACTTTGCTCAAATACTGAGTTGATCGAGCACTTTTTCTCAAATACTGAAAACTAGAAGCTGACTTTTCACAAAAAAATAATTAGAAAAAAAATACTTTCAGTAAAATAAAAAATAAAAACTTACAAAATTATACAAAAAAATAAAATAAAGAAATAGAAAATGTTAAATGATGAAAAATGACAGAATATTTTACTCTCTTCGACAACCAGTCTGTGCCCTAGGTCATAGCTTGTCACAGTCAGATTACCACTGAAAATACAGCTTGTCAACTAAGAAAACATCCTACTATCCCTTGCTTTCCAAAAGCTAGTTATTCAGCACTGAAAAAATGACAGAACATCTTCCTTATAGACAACCAGCCTTTGCCCTGGGTCGTGCCTTGACACAATAAGATTTCCACTGAGAATACAGCTTATCAACTGAAACAACATCCTACTATCCCTTGCTTTCCAAAGGCTAGTTATTCAGCATTAATCACTGTCTTTGTTCTTGTTTCTCAGAAGCCTTCACGTTGATTTGTTATTGTTTAGTTTTTACTTCGACGAGCCCTAGAGCAGTCAATTTTAGTTGGTCTATAGTAGGTTTTGACTTCTAGATGGCATTTGAATCGCCAAAAAAGTAAAAGACTATATTGGTAGAAACTGAAGTGCTAGAGTCCCAACAGTAGTTATTTTATTAGGTCTACAGTAGGCTTGGGTTGCTACTTTACTAAAATAAAATTCCCTACCTCCATTAGCGAAAAAGTACAACAAAAGAAGAATAAGACCTGCCTATAAAAATATTCTGCTCGAAAAAGTTATAATAGTTAACATACCTCCATCTCGGTTCATATCGGTATAACAACCTCGACGCAACTGCAGAATTACGAAGCGTTCCCCGTTCTCGTTTCTCACAAAAATGCAAGAAAAGTAGAATTGGCTCCATTCCAGTAGTCAAAATACGTGAAATAGGAAAATGGCGAGGAAAATTGTTGCATGTGGAATTGAGATGAAAAAAAAACGCGACCGACATACATATTTGATTGAAAAAACCCAAAGGCCATATACAGGATAAACAAACAACTCCTAGGAGACTAAACAAAATAACAAACTGAAAACCAGCACTTCTCAACTAGAGTGGTTTTTGCACAAAATTACGAAAAGAAACAATCATTCTTGGTGACGTATAGCGTAAGATACCAAGAAGCTGCCCACCATTCCCAGAAAATAATGAACCCTTAAGTGCGAAAGCTCCTGGCACCTGAAAAGAAAATGATCCAGATTCCAGACCATCCCATCAAGATGGCAAAGAGGACAAAACCTGTCCTTTCACGTTCAGATCTAGGTTTCTACTTAAATCTCTATACTATATAGTTAAACTAAAAATACAATTTACGTTGGAACGCGAGGATTAATTACGATATACATATAATTTTCGAAACTAATAAATATTTACGTCAACCCGACCAAACGAACCAAAATTATAAAACCCTATTTACAAACTGAATATTTAGTTGACGGACCTTATTTAATTTTCTACAACAGACTCAGTATTTATATTTGCCATTAAAATTGTACCTTACTTAACTTAACGTAACTTTTGCTACTTAACTTTAGTTCTTAAGTGAAGCCGCCTTTAGGCAAGGTCCGCAGGAAGCGGTCGAAAGTATAACTTTCTAGTCGCTCATTGAATGGTTGAATGGCGGAGATTAGGATTTCTTTGTTTTAATTTGGATTCTATTCATCCTGTAATGTTATTATTTGGATTAAGAAAGATATCAGTTAATTAAGGGAAGATAAGATCAGCGGACTGTGGATTGACACCGCTTTTTGGGATCCCAAAACTTATGTGGAGGGATACCTATGACATCGCAAAAGTTGTCCTTCTGTCTGTCTGTCCGTCCGTCTGTCCACACGATAAATCTCGAGGGGATTGAGATATTTCGATGAAAGTTGGTGGGACGATCCTTTGGGTCAAAGTACAGGTCAAGTTCGAAGATGGGCCCTGTAGTCCTATATTTGAGGGTGGTGGAGGGGTTTCAAGTTAAGGGGCAAAAAAATAGTTTTTGAAAGCTATTGAGATAGTTGATTTACGAGTAAGGAGTCATGCTGAATTCGAATATGAAATTGATTTTCTTGCCGGGCAAATAGTTCACCCGGAATCCGGCGAAAACCGGAAAATTTTTGAAAAAGTAAAAAGTTTAATATGAAGTTGATCAGAGGTTCGTTTTTGGGGCAAGGAGACGTGCTCGGTCTGAGCTATGAAATTTATTTTCTCACCGGACAATTAGTTGGCCGGAATCTGGCCAAAACCGGAGAATTTGTTAAAAGTAAAAGTTTAATCTGAAGTTGATTAGAGGTTGGAAGTAGGGGTAAGGAGACATACTGAATTCGTTTTTGAGCTTTAGTTTTTTGCCAGACAAGTAGTTTGTCCGGAATCCGGCCGAAACCGGAAGTTGGGCAGAAGTAAGGAAGGAAGGAGATAGGACGTAGGCTATAGGGTAAACCATATGCTGAATCCATATCTGAATATTTGACAGCGCAAAACGGATATCTGAATACATCTGAACTTGTTGAAATTCAGCTGGCGTATCCGGTTTGCACTGCCAAATAAGAACTTGGTCTTCTCCGATTATTAACATTGGCCTTAACCTGTTTGTAAATTTAAAAGTAAAAATGTTTAAGAAGTCTGTTGAAGACCGAATATCTACAAAACCGAATTGTTGGGAGCAAATATTGAAATTTTGGTATCCCAACGAAACCTTTGGTCTTGTTATTGAGTTGAGCGTACACAAGCGGAAACTGCACCGGTCGGAATAATTGATTTTACTGTTTGATTTTACATTATTATATTGCTTTTAACTCATGCATTGTTTTATTTATGGGCGAAAGTCCTAGCGCTTATTTTTGACACTTCCTTTGTTCTTTTGTGCCGCAAAGAACTCTCGCGAAAAATAATACAGATTGCATTGACCCAGTTGACATTGTAACACGAATAAATTGTATAAAGTGTATTTGTTAGTATTTGATTCGGCGAAGATTTTATGAAACCAAAATTGTATTAAATCGTACAAAGTGTTATGCGAATTAACAAAACTGCTATGTACTGGCATATCAGTGTATCTATGTGACTCCCTTGACATTTCCCATGCTGTTTTTGGGATCCCAAAACGTAAGTGGAGGGATACCTATGACATCGCAAAAGTTGTCGGTCTGTCCGTCTGTTAGCACGATAATTCTCGACGGGAACGAGATATTTTGATGAAACTTGGTGTGAGGATTCTTTGGGTCAAGGGCAAGGTCAAGTTCGTAGATGAGCTTTGTAGCCCTACATTTAGGGGGGGGGGGGGGTCAAATTAAGGAGTCAAATTAAGGGGTAAGAAGACATGCTGAACACGATGGTGAAATCCATTTTCTCGCCGGACAAGTAGTTCGGCCGGAATCCGGCAAAACCGGAAAGTTAGTTAAAAGTAGAATTTGATTATATGGATGTTGATTTAGGGTTAAGAAGACCTGCTGAACACGGATGTGAAAAGCATTTTCTACCCGGACAACTAGTTCGCGGGGAATCCGGCCAAAACCGGAAAACCTGTTAAAAGCAAAAGTTCTATTTGAAGTTGATTAAATGACAGACTTAAGGGTAGACTTAAGGCCAAAACCGGAAATGCTGTTAAAAGCAAAAGTTATATTTGAAGTTGATTAGATGACAGACTTAAGAAGAGACGCTGAGTCTGTAAGTTAAAGATTTATTTGAAGTTGATGAGATATTGTTTATAGGGATAAGGATATACGCTGAATTCGTTTCTGAATTCTCTTTTTTTACTGGAAAATTAGTTCGCTGGGAATTCGGCCGAAACTGGAAACTTGGCAGAAGTAGCCTAAAGCAGGAAGTTTCGGTCAGTATTGTCAAAATAGATATGGCTTACAGAGGTATATCTGACCTTGGTTTTCTCTGATGATTAGCCTGGCGAAGACAAGATCCAATTGTCTGGATCAAATATTAGATTTTTGGGATCCCATCGAAACCTTTGGTCTTGTTCTTAAAGGACCTGTCTTACCTATAATACCAACGCAACCTACTTCCATAATCACGTCAACCCGGAGACCCCAATCTCGTACGGTACATTCTAACCCTCTAACAAAACCACGCTGGTTTTCTTGCTTGCCGTGTTTTGCTACCTTCGATGTGTATCATACTGTCGACGGTTGTCTGCGAGAAGTTTTCCATCAGAAAAACCGGTTATGTAAATTGTTTCCCTGTTTTGGCTGTAAGTCAACGGGTCTCGGAAAAGGCTTCAAACAGCCAAAACCGTGGGTCGTTTGTTAAAAGCACAGCCTAATAGTGCGAGAGGTCCTTTAACGAAGAATTTGGAAAAATAAAGTTAATTGAATTGAAAACGTCGATGTCTCCCTTCTCCCCTTCTTTCCTTCTTCCCCCTCTGGTCCTCTAAGAGGACCAGAGATTCAAGACCAGAAATACTTCTGCCCCCCCCCCCCCCCCACTACCCGATTCTTACAGCGCGGAGCTCTCATTCGAGAAAATCTTTATCGGTTGACTGTTTCGCTTACATTAGTTGCGTTTTCGCTGATACCATGGTATCTGTTACCACGGTAACTGGATCTGCAATTAGTCGTTTTTGCAGCTATCGTGGTATCTGATACACGGTGCTCTGCAAAAACGACTGTTGCCGAAATTGCACTTTTCGAAGTCATCCCAAAAGAAAAACAGATATCCAGTCACATCACTAAGTGCTAAACTTCTTTCTCACCAATCTGACAAGATTTGATGAAAGTGAGATGACTTTTCAGATACCACGACCAGTTACCACGCTCGGACCGTAGTATCTGAATATCTGATACCACGATAAGCGGCCAGATACCACGATAACTGCAAAAATGACTTTAGACCCTGGTAACAGATACCATGGTATCAGCAAAAACGCAACTATTCAGTTGGTGTTTGAGGCGTATCCTCGCCGTTCCCCGAGGACTCCTTTTGAGGAGTCCTTGTGTTTTTGTTTGTCCCAGGGACTCACTCCCCGTATTCTCACGAGTCCCCACGAACGGGGAATGCTCCGATTATCATCACCATCATGAAAAAGGACTCCCTTTCAGATTCGGAGAGGAATCAATTTTTGCTGGTGTTGGTGCAATGTAAAATTAATAAAAAAGAATCAGAATATACAAAACCAAAAATAAAGTGGATCGAGATTGATTTCGTCAACTTCATATTTTTGGGTCGAACAAAATTCATTTTGGAAGCATTCCGCGTATTCTCGTTGTTTCCCATACGCGGTGTCGCGGAGTCAGCGTGGAGCGACTCCCTGTATTACCGAGGAGTCCTCGGGGAACGGCGGGAATACGCCTTTGGTGAAATTGTTTTCTGTATTCAGGAGCGGCTGATGCACTTTCCGACCTGGGTGGATCTCAAAGGTCAAGATTCGGTGCCCGACACCGTTCACCATGTGGTGGTAATGGTGGACCCGCGGAAGGATAAATGGTGGCAGAATCTCCGGCGACGGATCAGGACGGATGGAGTTCACGCTAATGACAGTCTGAACCCAAGCAATCTCACTCCAGGTACAGTCACTTTAAAAACACACCACGCCTCTCTTCCATGTTCGCACTGTTAGCGTTTCATTCGTTATTTATTTGTGTAATACACATATTATATAATACACATATATAACCAGAGACAAGATCCCCTGAAGATATCTTGTTTGGGGGGGGGGGGGGGCTGTTAGCTGAAGGCTTTGCTTAGGGGCTTGCTGGGCCTATGATCGTAAAAGTAAGTAAGGAAAGTATTTATTACCCGTATTTTTCACTTAGAACAAAACGGAATAAAGAAGAAAATAAAGAAAAAAAAGAGAAATTTAGGGCACAACACAGATACAGACACATGATGGTTTAGCCATCAAACTTGATCTACGTTGCCCAGGCAACGTAAAGTGTTGCACCGATTCCGTCGCCACCACACACCCGCGTTGTGTGACCTCTTTGACTTTGACTTGCTTTATTTTACTACTAAATACAAAATAAACTATAAAAACACGCAACCGCCAGGGGAAGGCTCAAAAAGCCTGATGATGGACGACTGCAATCCTCTGATTCTCAACCTATATCAAATTTCATAAAAAAAAGACATGAACACTCTCTCTCAGTTAACCTTTAATACCAGAATCTAAAAAGAAAAAAATCTAAGAAGAAAAAAGCTTTGGAACAACGTTTTTGTTCCTACTTCATGACCGAGCCACCGAATGGATGAAATAATTGTTAATATTTAGTAAAGAAAAGTCCTGTGCTAGTGTAATTTTATTATGTGATGTGTAATATCACGAATTAAACAAATTGATTGATTGATTGATTAAGGGAGAAGAAAGAATGTAAGCTTGTGCGTTATATGAGATTAAAGGTGAGAAGGCATATAATGAAGCATCACAGATTTGCAAGTCTCATGAAGGAGCTAAAACGGTTGCCACCTTTTTTCCTTTTTATTTACTTGTCTTTTTTTTAATTCGTTTAATTCCATGTTATCTTTTTACAAAAATAGTTGTGGATCGTCATACATAGTCAACATAGTAAGAAATAATGACATATATGTTACAATTTTAAAATAACAACATAAAAGTCTCTAACATAAAAAAGTCTACTCCATCGTTTGTTCTCGGTAGTTGAGTTTACATACTTACTTCTTGCAAAACAGCTTTCGCATTTGAGGGTGTTGACTAAACTTTAGCCGATTATCTACGGGTCGTGACGTCACGCGAAAAGTCTATATTTTCTATTTACTAACGGACTGATTGTCCCTAGAACGGTTTCTAAGTGTAAACGCGTCCGACGCCTCGCTGGCTGCTCGGCTCCATATATATATAGATACAAATATATAGTCTGCAACATTAAAGCTTCAGCGACCTAATGCGCTATTTCTCTACTCCACCCCTCCCCCTAGTAGATGTGCTTTCATCCGAAACCTTTTCTGATAAAAAATCCTTTATCTCCAAGTTAGCGGTCTTCGACCATTTTTCACGGTGATCGTGAGATTGCCAGTGTTTCCAAGTTGTTACTCGAATTTCTACGTTGCCGCTACGTGTGTTTCAGAGAACTTTGCCGTTGCTGCGTGGAAATATTTGAATTCTCCAAGTGCTGTATCTAGTTGGCTCTGTGTTTTGAGTGTGCTTCCAGTGCTTCCACTTCTACTTACTTTGGCAGTAGAGTACTTATTTTCAGCCTTTTCTACTTACGAAAGTTTTGATCTACTTACCTAGCCTATTTATTTTTCGGGTCTCCTACTTATTATCTCAACATTTAATCTTTATGCAAAAGCTCTATATTTTAACAAAAAGAGGCCTTTATCAAAATTTTTGGCTGCAGCATATTTTTCAACATAGGTTGGTTTTGTCTGCAGTTCTCTCTAGTATAGCTGAAAAGCAGGTTGATTCAAAAAAAAAATTCTGCAGGGCATGGTTTGACATAAATTGGCTTTGTCACCATTGGCATTCAGAGTAAAAAAGAAAAACACTATGATTTCACGGTTTTCCCTTGCTTTCATTTCGGCTGCTTTGGAAATGGAAAACTGGATGCTTGGGAAACTGCAACGCGTTTCATAATGTTCTCTATTAGAAGGTGGGTTTTTATCTGGCTTTAGGCCTGAGATCTGAGAAACATTCGTTCGATAACCTGTACTGGAAATGGATAAATATTGGCAGAAAAATGCTAGAAGCTACTGTTAGGGTTTCACCCTCTCTGTTCTTGATGATTCTGAAATGTCTTGGGGTCTTAATGTTTGATCCACATTAAAAGCTAGGATTTGCATGGGAAGCAGTTGAGTTCGGCAGAAAAAGAAAATGCAAATATCAGAACTTAGCCTGCAGCGCTCAGTTTAATTTGATCTTGGGTTTGGTAGTCTGAAGCTGAAGTGAAATCAGCCGCAGCAATACGCATGTCCAAGTGTTCTTCGCAAAAGTGACTACTAGTAGTTGCATAATCAGCTGCCGAGCCGCTCTTTTTTATGCTACTAATTGTACTTACAAAATATTATTTTTGAATTTTAACATTTTAAAGTAACTTAAAACTGGTTTAAAATTTAAAACAATCTAGCCAAAGCTCAAATTGTCATTAAATTTCGGATAGATTTTGTGAAAAGTTTCACTCTGCATCCTCCCCATCGAAAATGCCCTTTTTCATTTTTTGAATGAATTTGGGCTACTCTTTTTCATTTCATACTAGCTTCTACTTGCTAAGTACTTATTTTTTATGGCACTTGCAGCCTCTGGCTCAAGTGCCATATACCGATCACAATTCCGTCTGTCGGTCTGTCGGTCGGTCCGAGTTTTTTTGTCCCACATATCCGAGTTAGGGTACTTCCAGATGTGCTAGGACAATGAAACTTGGCAGGCATATCAGGGACCCGACCAAACTAACCTGGAAACAATCAGTTTCCCGATCCGACCATATGGGGGGGGGGAGTGCGGGGCGCTGGAAACTTGCAAATTTAGGGCATTTTGTCACTTTTTTTCTGAGTTAGGGTACTTCTAGATGAGCTAGGACAATGAAACTTGGCAGGAATATCAGGGACCCGACCAAACGAACCTGGAAATAATCAGTTTCCCGATCCGACCATATGCGAGGGAGTGGGGGCGCTCGAAACTTGAAAATTTAGGGCATTTTGTCACACTTTTTCGAGTTAGGGTACTTCCAGATGAGCTAGGACAATGAAACTTGGCAGGAATATCAGGGACCTGACCAAAGTAACCTGGAAATAATAAGTTTCCCGATCCGACCATATGCGGGGGAGCTGGGGCGCTGGAAACTTGAAAATTTAGGGCATTTTGTCACACTTTTTCGAGTGAGGGTACTTCCAGATGAGCTAGGACAATGAAACTTGGCAGGAATATCACGGACCCGACCAAACTAACCTGGAAATAATCAGTTTCCCGATCCGACCATATGGGGGGGAGTGCGGGGCGCTGGAAACTTGAAAATTTACGGCATTTTGTCACACTTTTTCGAGTTAGGGTACTTCCAGTTGTGCTAGGACCATGAAACTTGGCAGGTATATCAGAGACCCGACCAAACAAAATTAGGAATAATCAGTTTTCTGATCCGACCATTTTTTTGGGGGGGGGGGGGGGTGGAGGGCAGGGGAATCCGGGAAACTGAGAAGTGTGTAACTTTCGAACGGATGATCGGATTGTAATGAAACTTCATAACTGAAGAGAATATATATCTGTAATGTCCCGTTTAAAGTCTTGACCGGATTCGGTAGCCAGGGGGGAGTTTGGGGGGGGGGGAGACCGGAAATTTCAAGAAACGGTTAGAATGGAGGGATGGGAGTGAAACTTGCTGGGAAGAACAAGCATCTGCTCTAGATAAGTCCTTTAGACCATTGTACTGGATCTGGACACTTATGGGGGGGGGGGGGGGCGGAATTCCGGTGATGGTGGTTTTTTGGATTTTCACGATGAAACTTGGCAGGCATATCAGGGACCCAATCAAACTGACTTCAAAATAAAAATATTGTCGATCAGATAATGGTGGGGGAGTGGAGGGAGGGGAATCCGCAGGGGAATCCGGGAAATTGAGAAGTGTGTAACTTTCGAACGGATGATCGGATTGTAATGAAACTTCATAACTGAACAGAATATATATCTGTAATGCCCCGTTTAAAGTCTTGACCGGATTCGGTAGCCAGGGGGGAGTTGGGGGGGGGGAGACCGGAAATTTCAAGAAACGGTTAGAATGGAGGGATCGGAGTGAAACTTGCTGGGAAGAACAAGCATCTGCTCTAGATAAGTCCTTTAGGCCATTGTACTTGATCCGGACACTTATGGGGGGGGCGGGTCCCGGAATTCCGGTGATGGTGGTTTTGGGGATTTTCACGATGAAACTTGGCAGGCATATCAGGGACCCAATCAAACTGACTTCAAAATAAAAATTTTGTCGATCAGATAATGGTGGGGGGAGTGGAGGGAGGGGAATCCGAAATTTTCAGTCATGTGTAATTTTGGAATGGTTGATCGGATTCGAGTGAAATTTACGAATTCAACAGAGGACATTTCTCCGATGATTTTTTTCATATCCGGACCGGATCCGGCAACTATTGGGGGGGGGGGGGGGAATACGTGCCCCGTTTAGAATGGAGGGATCGGGATGGAACTTTGTGGGAAGAACAAACAGATGCTCTAGGTAAGTCATTTGCTGAATCGGATTGGCTACGTGCACCGCGGGGGAGCTGGGTGGGGTGGGGGGGGGGGGGGGGGTGGACCGGAAATCTCGAGAAACAGTTAGAATGATGGTATCGGAGTGAAACTTGCTGGGAAGAACAAACATCTGGTCCATATAAATCTTTTACATAATTTGACTGGATCCGGACACTTGAGGGGGGGGGGAGGGGTCTCCCGGAATTCCGTTTTTGGGGGATTTTCACGACGAAACTTGGAAGGCATATCAGGGACCCGGTCAAACTGACTTGGAATAAAAAAAAATCCTCGATATGATAATCTTGGGGGGGGGGGGAGTTGAGGGAGGGGAATCCGGAATATTGAGTCATGCGTAACTTTGGAACGGGTGATCGGATTCGAGTGAAATTTAATAATTAAACAGAGGACATTTTTCTCTTGTGACCTTTTTCATTTCCGGACCGAATCCGGCAATTATCGGGGGGAGGGCGGAAAATACTTGACCCGCTTAGACTGGTGTGATCTGGATCGAACTTTGTGGGAATGACAAACAGATGCTCTGGATTAATCATTTACAGAACAGGATTGGCTCCGGTTATTGTGGGTGGAGTTGGAGGAGGGGGAGGGGGGTCTGGGATTCCGGTGATCGCGCGTTAAGTTACTTCCTGATGTGCTAGGACGATGAAACTTCGCTGGAATATTGGAGACTCAACAACATTTGCTTAGAAATTGCTACTTCCCAAATCCGATTATTCCTTAAAGTACCAATCTTGACCGCAAAGTAAAAAAAAATACTTTTAAGCAATATATGCATTTTCGTGATGCCCATCAGCCCATTAGCAGTTTTGCCTCAAGGGTTTTGCTTACAAATGAAGTTCCAGCTCCCTTATAGCGCGCATCTCAACCGCAAAGTCGAAACTTACTCTTGATCAATCAAATCATCCTGACACATGCAAGTGCCATATGAGCTTACAGCTCTTGTTAAGAGAAGCCTACTTATTTTGGGACTGCGGGGAGTGGAAGCACTGGTCTAGCAGTAGCAGTTGTGCCAGCACTAGAAGTAGTGAGACCAGTGAAACCAGTGAGGAGGATTTTCTCCAGGAAGAACAGGGCAGTGCTGGATATTTATACCAGCCACTTCTCAACTTCTCAAGGTACAGGAGGGGTATCCAACCTCAGACAAGTCTTTCCTTCAGAATAATCTATCTGGCTTAAAAAGGAACCAATAAATATGACAAACATGTTAGACAGAAGCTAACTGAATGGTTTACATATTGGATAAATTAATATTGGTTCGATCTTGTTGTTACAAATATTTTTCTTTTCAAACATAATCCCTTCATTCTAACCTTACCTCGATTGACTACAAAATGATGAAAAGGGTAGCAAAGTCAACAGCTAGAAAATTCCTGTCAAAACAGCTTCAAAACAAAGAAAAGGCACATAATTTGAATATTTGTGGACACATGAGTGTTCAAAAAGTCATATTTGCCTCTTGATGACAGCATGTACATTTCAGTTTAACATTTTCGCGGCAAAAATAGTAGTAGTATGAAAACGAGGTCAGGTATCCCTCCTGTACAAGGAGGGTTGAGCCTGCAAGTCCACCCGAAAATAATTACGAAGATGCCTCAAACTGGTATGTGCGTGATAGCTTACTGTAGTCGAGGTAACAAGGTAACTAGGTAAAAAAAGAGACTCCAGTTCAGGCTTATTAAGTCTGACAGACAGACAACAAAACCAATTATGGTAAGGTAGGTTGCATAAAAAGCTTGAGCACTCTAGTAACGTGACACTATTGATTGTTTGAGTAAATAAAAAATATTTGCATCAGGTCAGGGTCCCCAGACTTGTCGCAAACTATAACCTTCTTTTAGAATTCTCTCATTCTCTGACCAGAAAATTCTTGCTGACATAACCTGACAGACAGAAAACCAGACTGGTTAACTCCGACTTGGGTAAAGTGGGATTGGCAATGAGAAAAGCTTTAGCACCCCAGAACACAACACAATATCAGTGGTTAGAGTTAAATTACAAAATAGTTACACTTGCAGCAGATAAGTTTTTTTTAATGAGAGAGAAGACCCCAGCCTTATTGCATACCCTACCGTTAAAGATTTATTTATACAATCCTCAGTGCACTGGTGACTGGTGCAGTCTGACAGGCCAGCAACCAGGCCGAACAGAGACTTGGTTAGAGTAGGATAGACTAAGAGAAACGCTTTTTTAATTGTAAGGGTCTTCAATTGGTAGGCTACCCTTACTTTGAATGCTATTTGTATGCAATTCACAGAACAGAGTTCCATGCTGACATAGCTTGACCGACAGATAAGCTGACTGATTAACAGAGACTTTGTTAGGGCCAGTCTAGTGCACTAAGTCAGTGTGTTCTGGTTGCCTCTCTGTCAAGAATGTGTCAGTTCTGTTTTGAGAATACCATAAATGGGAATTGTGGGATAGCAATGAAGAAGCTTAAACACTCTACAATACCAAACAATACTGGAGGGTTGAGTAAAATCACTAAACATTTACAACAAACTTTTTTTTCTAGCTGTTCATGATCCCAAGACAACTCTAAAACGGAGATTATGCTGATCTATTCTGACAGACAGTCACAGCATTTATTCGAGATCCTATGATTGTCTCAGAATTAAACCAGGACTAAATATCGACAACATACAAAAACAAAAGAAACTACTTTCAGTTTATAAGTATTCCTTCAGCCCAAGGTTTAGCTATCTGGAAATCATGTTCGACTCTCCTTGAAATTCAGTCAGGCTGTTTCTTGATGTGCATTTGTAATTCATATAAAGCTAAGACTATAGTGTAGCGCATTAAAATACTTCTACGCTGCTTGAAATGGTCTAATTTTTTAAAGGTGCAAATCCAGAAAATGTTACGTCTGGTCAATAGATGCACATGCTTCCTAATGTGATCTACCAAGTACAGCCCAGGATTCTGACCTGTAGTACACCTGTGTATCACAGCATTGCGTCTAGATTTGTAGACTCACAGCCACAGCCATGTTTGCAATACCCCGCTGACTGGTTCCACAGAGAGATTTAGTAAATAGGTGAGTGTTTATCCTTGAAATACAGCATGTTATATTTGTTTTCACCAACTAATTCTAGGTGATTGGTTTACTGAGACCACGAAAGTGCCATTAATACTGAAATACTGCAGATACTCTCCATTTCTTCAGATTTTTACTTGCAACTGTCTAGCCCCTCTGCTCACCACCTAGATGCGGTTCGGTGACGCCGGGATACTGAGATATATCATACTGCGATGATTTCATCCCATTTTCAGTGTCGTCTTTCATTTTATCTTATTTCAGTTCGAATTGGTTGCTATTTAGTACAAGGATGTTTCATGCCCCTAATCTTGGCTGGTATGGATGATTACCTACAATTGAAAGGGTAGAAACCAGATTTCAAGGAAGAGTTGAAGGAGAGATTAAGACTAGGTTTATCCAGGTTTGACACAGACTTGCAGTGATTTACGTGCTGGTCTGCTGCTTTTGGCTGCAAGTATCGTGAATTTGAACATGACCAAAGGTTTCGATTGGATCCCAAAAATGTCATATTTGATCCAGACAACTGGATCTTCTAGCTATCCGGTCTTCGCCAGAAAATGTTTACTTGTTGCTGAGATTCTTACAATGATATATATACACCATGGTAACTGATGCCACGGCAACTGATATCATTGTAGCTGATACCGTGATGACTGATACCTTGGTAACTGATACCATGGTAACTGATGCATATTCTTTGAGCCCAAGCTGACTTTGAAACATTTATTCAAACAATGTTTACAACGGATACGTCAGCTACGATTCTTCATCAGCGATATTTCGGCCCTTTTTGGCAAGGGTCCTCGTCAGGCTGTCAATCCTCTGATTCAACTTCGGGGAAGGAAACAAACCTGTAATCAATTTGATTACAGGTTTGTTTCCTTGGTAACTCATACATATTTTTTGTCCCCCCCCCTCAATTTGAAACCCCTCTCCACCCCTAAATGTAGCACTACAGAGCCCACCTTCGAACTGTACTTTAACCCAAAGTAAAGTTCGAAGGTGGGGGTCATCATGTCAAATTTTAACAAAATATCTCAACCCCTTAGAGAGATATCTTGCTAACAGACGGACAATTTTTGTGACGTCATAGGTATCCCTCACTTACGTTTTGGGATCCCAGACTCAGTTTGTTTGTATAGTTGCAAAGCTTGCAGTTGCAAACTTCAGCTACCCTGAAGAGCCCCTTTAACCAAATGGTGATGGTGTTGACAAGCATGAAACAAACGCTCTGAGGACAAAAAACAAGAGCTGTAAGCTCATATGGCACTTGCATGGGTCAAGATGATTTGATTGATCAAAAGTAAGTTTCGACTTTGCGGTTGAGATGCGCACTCTAAGGGAGCTGGAACTTCATTTGTAAGCAAAACCCTTGAGGCAAAACTGCTAATGGGCTGATGGGCATCACGAAAATGCATATATTGCTTAAAAGTATTTTTTTTTACTTTGCGGTCAAGATTGGTACTTTAAGGAATAATCGGATTTTGGAATTAGCAATTTCTAAGCAAATGTTGTTGAGTCTCCAATATTCCAGCGAAGTTTCATCGTCCTAGCACATCTGGAAGTACCTTAACGCGCGATCACCGGAATCCCAGACCCCCCGCCCTCCTCCAACTCCACCCACAATAACCGGAGCCAATCCGGTTCTGTAAATGATTAATCCAGAGCATCTGTTTGTCATTCCCACGAAGTTCGATCCAGATCACACCAGTCTAAGCGGGTCAAGTATTTTCCGCCCTCCCCCCAATAATTGCCGGATTCGGTCCGGAAATGAAAAAGGTCACCAGAGAAAAATGACCTCTGTTTAATTTTAAATTTCACTCGAATCCGATCACCCGTTCCAAAGTTACGCATGACTCAATATTCCGGATTCCCCTCCCTCAACTCCCCCCCCCCAAGATTATCATATCGAGGATTTTTTTTTATTCCAAGTCAGTTTGACCGGGTCCCTGATATGCCTTCCAAGTTTCGTCGTGAAAATCCCCCAAAGAACGGAATTCCGGGAAATTCTTAAATTTCACTCGAATCCGATCACCCATTCCAAAATTGCGCATGACTGAAAATTTTTGATTCCCTCCCTCCACTCCCCCCACCATTATCTGATCGACAAAATATTTATTTGAAGTCAGTTTGATTGGGTCCCTGATATGCCTGCCAAGTTTCATCGTGAAAATCCCCAAAACCACCATCACCGGAATTCCGGGACCCCCCCCCCCCCCATAAGTGTCCGAATCCAGTACAATGGTCTAAAGGACTTATCTAGAGCAGATGCTTGTTCTTCCCAGCAAGTTTCACTCCGATCCCTCCATTCTAACCGTTTCTTGAAATTTCCGGTCTCCCCCCCAACTCCCCCCTGGCTACCGAATCCGGTCAAGACTTTAAACGGGACATTGCAGATATATATTCTATTCAGTTATGAAGTTTCATTACAATCCGATCATCCGTTCGAAAGTTACACACTTCTCAATTTTCCGGATTCCCCTGCCCTCCACCCCCCCCCCCCCCCCCCAAAAAAAATGGTCGGATCAGAAAACTGATTATTTCTAAGTTTGTTTGGTCGGGTCTCTGATATGCCTGCCAAGTTTCATGGTCCTAGCACAACTGGAAGTACCCTCACTTGAAAAAGTGTGACAAAATGCCCTAAATTTTCAAGTTCGAGCGCCCCCACTCCCCCGCATATGGTCGGATCGGGAAACTGATTATTTCCAGGTTCGTTTGGTCGGGTCCCTGATATTCCTGCCAAGTTTCATTGTCCTAGCTCATCTAGTAGTACCCTAACTCAGAAAAAAGTGACAAAATGCCCTAAATTTTCAAGTTTCCAGCGCCCCGCACTCCCCCGCATATGGTCGGATCGGGAAACTGATTATTTCCAGGTTAGTTTGGTCGGGTCCTTGATATGCCTGCCAAGTTTCATTGTCCTAGCACATCTGGAAGTACCCTAACTCGGATATGTGGAACAAAAAACTCGGACCGACCGACAGACCGACAGACGGAATTGTGATCGGTATATGGCACTTGAGCCAGAAGAGCCATAAAAAACGAACAGTCCTACGCAACTTTCTGTCTGTGTTGTGACTTTAGATAGACATGTCATATGTTTTTTTTTCTTCTAGGCAACAGCAACATTGGCATCACGAGTTTTTCCAGCTTCACCACTCCCAGGGAAAAGGAATAGTTTTGACATTTTGTATTGATTAAAAGGTCAAAAAATTTCGAATGATTGTGAATTATACAAGTTTTTTTTATATAGCCTACTCTGAAAAACTTTGTCTGTGATAATGGAAGTTGCTGTGTAGAGCTCATTGTTTCATCTAGACCATAGAAGGAAAAAGTCAGATTGAGACTTTGTAAATATGGATGATATGGACAATGACACCTTCAACTTTGGAACAATCCCTGGAGCAATTAGCTGCCTCTGGTACTTCGAATAGTTATACGAAAGATTCCCATTCATGCTCAAAAAGGATCAAAAACGAAATATAGGAGCTAAGTCCATGCTGGGCAAGATTTGCTGTGGATTATAGTAATTTTATCTCAACAGTGATATATTTTATGATCGAACTAGCCCCCGGACATTCCAATAGATGTCCCCCATCACTTGGTTTCAACAGTTGGAAAGGGACTGCACTACTGATAGAATAGAAAGATATAGCCTATATTTTAGTGATGCACTTCAAAGTGCATACTGTATGGTAAAAAGGTAAATTACAGTAAACCAAGCAATTTCTCTGCTGCACTCCAGTCCTCTTCTTCTACTTCTGTTACGTCTGAGGGAATATTCAAGTTGTGGGAGCTGTTCAAGCACAGACTAAGCATAGAAATTGCATTTTTTTTGTTTGTTTTTAGTTTTGAATCTGAGTTCGGGGTTCTTTTCTAAGATGCAAGCTCCAGAAACTGAATATGCGTGCTGCCACAAATCTATGATTTTAGGACATGCTTGCTCTTAAATTAGGATACGCCCCAAGGTATGAGCACTGGTGCTCACAGGTTGGGGCACAATGACTTAGAACAAGACACGAGCATGCCAAATGCATGATATACCCAGTATATGACATGGGACATACAAAATCAAGGTTTTTTGCAGGCTGGTAGGTTACTGTGCCCTTGCTCCACCATACCAGTGCTCATTTCATGGAGCACCATCCCCAAAAATTGTGGATATGCTTCTTACAACTCTAACTGTAGAATTTATTGACAATTTGACTGAAATCCACAGAACAATCATTCAAAATTAATTTTAGTCAACAGGGTTAGCCAGCACAGGTTAAAAGGAGTAGGCAGAGACTATTTGAAACTGATGGCGTACCCCAATTTGCCTATGATCATGCATCTGTGGCAGATAGACCACCCCAGCACTGACGTATACCCGCTGAAAAATTTACAGACTGCGAAGTTGCATGATAGCTTTATGAAAAAGTTGCATGTATTTATATGTAATAGTAGATAATGCTATGATTTAATGTTACTCAGACTGGGCCAATCTCAAGCAGTAGTATCTAGCATCCTGTCTTACTATAGTAGCATCCAGTCTTGCTAGTTGTAGCACAGAGTAGAATGCAGTGACACGGTAGGCTTGACATAGAAATATGTAGTATCATCAGTTCGTACTGCATGCTACTTTTGTGTACAACTTCATACTTCTATTTTCAGATAAATTTTTCATCAGGTAGCTTGATATCTTCAAAGTTAGCTCATTAATAGCATATCTTGTTGAGGTTGTTGACTTGGAGCTTTGGATGGGAAGTATGGCGCTACAGGTGAAAGATTACACAGGTTTGATGACACATTACCGCCAATTTTGTATGGAGATAAAGCAAAAGGTTGTTCACAACAGCAATGTGACCAAGCAGGTCCTTCATTTCAGCTTGCTCCTCAGCGACACCCAAGCAGCAGCAGCTTGATACTACTGCTCTCAAGACAAATGTAGCCCGAGTGTCTCGGGCAACTATTTTGTTTTAAACTTGAATTTTTCCGCGAACTTCAACTTCTCCCACCCAAATTCTAGATTTTAGTGTGACTTAAATGATGAACCTAAGGCCCAACATAAGTGATGCGCCTTCCACAAATTGAAACTACTATTAAGGCCCCTCGGAGAAATTTTTTGAAAGTATATGTGATAAGTGCCGTTTTGGATCCCACAAAATCCTGCCACCTTATGAAATATCCTACAACTGCCGACCTAACAGAAAGCTCTCATAACGAAATTCATGTGGTATTGTGAGATCAAGAACAGAATATTAAACTGAAAAAAAAAAGACATCAGATCTCAAGTGGAATCACGAGAAGTAGAAACAATGAACCCAGTAAGATTCCATACCTTGCTAGAGTTATTTCCATGATGTGAGAGATACTTCAGGCTGCAGCAGCCTCTCTCTCAGTTCTGGTACGGCTTCGGATCAGGGTTGTCCATTTCGCCTCTTCGCGGCTGGGCAGCGTTGCCTAAGTCACTTAGATTGACTCAAGCAGATCCGCTGTCCTCAGAAAGTTGATGATTGTCTGGATGATGGATGCTTCAGCAGCAGGGGGGAGAGAAGGGTGCACGAGGGATCCAGTCGATAGGTTGAGATGGTGCTTCTTGAACAATGACACCACCTGAGTTCTATGTTTGTTCAAGTGGATTTGGCGATGGGTGCACTGGAATAGGATGTGGTCCAGGGTCTCGTTCAGGGTTCTGCAGAATCGGCAGAGAGGGGAGGCCGGGGGTTGGCCGTCAGGTGTCGGGATCTTATACGAGTGTGCTGGGTGGTTCAGTCCTGTTGCCCCTGCACGTATCCGGTGATAGACTCTGCTTTCGACTCTTCCCCGGAATGGGGAGAACTTAGGGTGGGGTTTGGCAGGCAGAAGGCTCTGGGAGCGGATGCGGGAAATGTCTCGAAGTGGGATTGGCCTGTTGGTTGTTTGGCGGGCTGACGTCGCTTCCTTAGCCGCTTTGTCGGCAATGTCATTCCCCCGTATCCCCATGTGGCTGGGGATGTACTGGAGGGAAATGGAGCATCCTTTTTTGGAGAGCGCGTTGATCAGTTGGACTGTCATGTGGAGGTCGATGTCTTCATTTTCGCACGTTGGGGCCGCTAACGACTGGAGAGCTGACATCGAGTCGGAGTAGATCATCACCTTCACGGGAGTTGTTGGGAGTCGTAGTAGGGTCTCAAGTGCCAGGTTTATTGCACAGATTTCTGCTGACATGATGCAGAGGGGGGGAGGTAGTTTTTCCAGAGTGACGATGTTCAGGTCAGCCAGAAATGCGCTGCAGCCCGTCGAAGAGTCTGTTTTCGATCCGTCAACGAAAACTGGGAAGTAGTTTTTGTGAGCCGTCTGCCGTAACTGGGCAAACCTGATTTTGACATACTGAAGCGATAGCTCGGACTTCTTCGTGTCGGAAAAACGGAGGGATATCGTAGGCTTGACGATCGTCCACGGTGGCAAAGTGCTGATTTTCGGCTTGACTACATATGGCAAAATAGGATGGTACGCTTGGAGGCGCTTGATTTCGGGCGGGAGACTAGGGGAGGGCTGCTGATGTAGAAGCCAGCTGTTCAGTATGTGGTGGGGTGTACCTTCAATCTTGGTGATGTATCTGGCTAGCAGGAGTTCCCGCCGAGCAGAGACGGGTTCGATTCCTGCTTCGTCCAGAAGGAATTGGGTTTTGGTAGATCTGCGGAGCCCAAAAGCAATCCTAAGGGCCGTATTTTGGACTGTTTCGAGCTGGTTTAGGGTCGTTTTGGCGCAAAATCCATAGACAATCAGTCCATAGTCTATATGAGGTCTGATGTATTGCTTGTAGAATGCTAGGAGAATCCTTTCGGAGCATCCAAATGGGGTAGCCGCCAGCCTGAGCATGAGGCGGGTTTTGCGGAGGCATCGGGTAGATAGGTCCTTGACGTGGGGCTGAAAAGTCAGCTTTCTGTCCAGGATTATTCCAAGATATTTCGTCTGATGTGTCTCAGGGATGACTTGTCCGTTGAGAGTAATGTTACAGGGTATAGAGGATCTTTTTCTGTGGAACTGGATGACTATCGATTTCGACGGAGCGAGTGGGAGTTCTGATCTTACAGAGAACTGCTCCACGGTAAGCAATGCTGATTGGAGTTTCTGTTCAGCCTCGGAGTGCGATGCACCAGCAGCCCATGAGCCCAAGTCGTCGGCAAATTCTCCGTGTTCGTGCGGAGGTCTGAGGTCCCAAAGGAAAAGGGCAAAGAGCAGGCAGCTGAGGACAGCTCCTTGCGGCAGGCCAATTTCTGTTTTCCTCGTTGCAGATATTTTGGAGTTGACCGTAACTGCTAGCATTCTGTCGCTAAGAAAGCTATCTATGAAGGAGACCACCTGATCCGGGATTCCCATTAGGAGTAATTTTGGGATTAATCTGCGCTTACGGACATTGTCATAGGCTCCCTCGAAGTCAAGGAACGCTGCTATCAGGATCAGGCCAAGATCGAGGCATTTCCTTATTGCTGTTGATAGGCGGAGGATCGTGTCCATGGCCGAATGGGACTTTCTGAAGCCGGTTTGAGTCTTGGGAATCAGCTCATTGGCCTCGCAGAACCACTGGAGCCGGTTGTAGACCATTCGTTCAAGAATTTTGCTGAGTGCTGGGAGGACCGATATTGGACGAAAGGACGACGGGCTGTCCTTTGGTTTACCCTTTTTGAGGACTGGGACAACGATAGATGTTTTCCAAGCTCTGGGGAATGTTGACTTTTCCCAGCATAGGTTTAATGTGTGCAGGAAGGCTTGTTTAAAAGAGGGAGGGAGGTGTTGTAGCCATGATGGATGGACTTCGTCGATGCCAGGGGCAGCAGACGGGTTAGATTCTTCAAGGGCACGAGTTAGCTCATCCATGGTGAATGGGGATGTAAGGGGTTCACTCCCTCGGAGGTTTGGAGGTGGAGAGTGGTGTGCCTGAGAGGGGTTGTCGGGTCCTGGATTGGGCTGAATGTTATCCGAGAGTTTGTCGGAAAAGAAGTCGGCGAGGTATTCCGCTTTCTCTTCATTCGTCTCCAGTGGAACTTGGTCGAAAGTAACGAGATTCTTCAATGGGTCGGGTTCATAACAGTTGCCACTTATTCTATTCAGGAAGTGATGGATAGACTGCTCAGGTGTTTCTCTCGACAGGGTGTTAGCAAATTTATCCCAGGATTGCTTTTGGGCTGAGCGTGAAGCTCTCTTCATTCGGGCTTCTGCTTTCTGTTTCAGGATGAAATTTTCTACAGACGGGGATCTGTTGAAGATTTTGATTGCTGCAGCTTTGGATGTCCAAGCAGCGTGGCAGGTGTCGTTCCACCACGGCTTCGGCGGTCTCTTCTTGTTTTTCCGTGGAAGGAGGTAATTCCTCGACTTCGGGATGGCTTGGTTTGCAGCTTGCAGGAGGGTGCTTGTAAGAAGAGTAGTTAGTTCATCAGGGGAGGTAGTTTCCAGGATTTTGGAGTAGTCAGACCGATCTAAGTACGTCTCAAACTTTGGCCAGTCAGCTTTGCTATTGATGTAGTGGGGGGGTATAACTTCGACGAAGGGGTGCCCGCCGATCGTTGTATTTATGGCGTAGTGGTCTGTTAATAGGTCGTCCACTCTGGAGATCTTGATCTGGCTCAGAAGTGTTGACGATACTATCTGGAGATCAATCGTGGAAAAGTTGTTTGCTCTTGCGTTGTAATATGTGTTGAGCTTAGCAGGCGTAGCTAGGGAGACCCCCGGGAGGTCTAGCAGTAACTTCTCGATACATTTTCCAGCCTTATTCTTCTTGGCACATCCCCACATGGGACTATGAGCGTTCATGTCACCAGTGACAATGACTCGCTCGCGACATAGCCGGGGGGCAATCGCTGAGAAAAAGTCTTGTGCTTCGTTGTTGCCATTTGGGTTGTAGAACGAGACAACTACTAACGGGCCAGATGACTGCCACAACTTCACCCCGACAGCGTCAACCTCATCTTTAAAATCGGGGAATGTGATTCCGCATTTCTTTATTTCTTTTCTGATGAGGATTGCCACTCCTCCCCCTTTTCTTCCTGAAGAACGGTCTTCCTAAAAACATCATATCCTGGGACGACGATTGTAGCCATCTCATTTAGGTTCGTTTCCTGCAGGCATGCAACATCAATTTTGTTAATTACCAGATGGTTCTGTAGCAAGTTAATTTTATCATTCGTCAGGGACCTTGTATTCCACTGGATTATTGATGTTGTGGGGGTGGAACTACGATGTGTGTGCAGGTTGGCTGGTGAAGTAGTTAAGGGCTTGGTGTTTGTTCAGTATTTTAACTAGCTCTAGCTCAGCCTCATCCATGATATTTGGTCCGAAATACTTTTCAGCTACGTCTCTGAGGATCACCGCCTTGACTGCTTGTGGCATCTTTGTTTGTGAGATGAATGTTGTAGTCAGCGTGTACATGACCAGGTTGCTTATAGCCCTTTGGTCTTGTAGTATATCCTTGTACGATGGTTTTGATGGGGCTTTGTTTGTTGTTGGCCTGGTTGATGGGCCAGGGAATACATGAATACCCGGAAGGTTTGTAGGACGGGTTGGAGATTTGGCTGTGGTTGAGCTTCCTGATGGGGAGGCTGTACTCGGGGGGGCCGGGAAAAGTTTGGCTAATCTTGTTGAGATAGACGTAGTAGGGGTTGTAAGGGGGGTACTTGCTCCGCTCGGTACCCAACTGTTGGTAGGGGTGGTTGGTAGGGCTGAGGTTCTGTTGGGGGCAGCTTTCACGTTTTTCTTTCTTGGGGCTGGTTGGAGAGCAGCTAGAGAGATAGGGATGTTCAGTTTTTCTGCTCGACGAAGAATTTCAACCCTTTCCTTGTACTTGGGACATTCTTTCCTGTTGTCTGATAGATGGAGCCCATTACAGTTTGCACACTTAGCTTGGGCTTGGCATGAGTCCTCAGTGTGATCTGGCGACAGACATTTCTTGCATCGAGTTGCTGGGTTGGAGCAGTGCTTGGTAGTGTGGCCAAACTTGTAGCAGCTTTTACACTGCATGGGTTTGATACCATACTCCTTAAAGGCTTTTGGCTGCCCCAAAAGGTACACCTCTTCAACTTTGAATATCCCCTCCAGGACAAAAAGAACAGTCTTACTTTGGGATCCAAGGCGGCTGATAGATGCGACTGGGATGGCTTCACCCTTGCTGTTCATCAGGCCATCTTTGAGATCTTCATCTGTGAGGGTTGGTGGAATGTTGTAGAGGACAATCTTAGTGGGAGTTGGGGCTGGTTTCCAGACTTCAGCTAAAACAGAGGTGCCAGCAACAGAAGTGAGTTTAAGTGCATTTTCAGCTGGGAGCTTCTCCTGGAAGAAGAGATGTAATTTACCATCTCTGGTAATATTCAGCAAGAAGTTGCATTTGAGTGCCTTAAATATCCACAACCGGATATTTTGTGCATCTTTGGGGGAGAATGCCTGCTGTACAATTTTCGGCTTAATTTGCACACATATCTGGTTTTGGGGGATTGGCAGGATGTCCTGACTGGAGATATTAGGGGGCGCAGGGGGGGACAAATCGTTCTTCCGCTTCTTTGATCTTCGGCTTCCCACAGTGGTAAATCCTCCATCAGTATTGGCTTTTGGGGGGGATAGGGATTTAACAGTATGCATTGTAGAGGACAGGGTGTCATCTGAGTGGTCTTTTTGCTCTTCTAGGTCTTCATCAAGAGCCCAGTTTCCCGGGACACCCAGGGGGTCTATGGAAGATGCAGCTTGGGGGGATTTAATCGGTTCGAGTGGCAACGCTGTCCCCGAAGGTATCACGTCACGGTCCGTAATGGGTGTCCGGGTAGGGCCCCCTTTACCGTCCACACTGGATGATTTCTGTGCAGCGATTCCAGGTGGGTCATTCATCTTTATTCGGTGGCCAGGGGATTGCAGGGTCGTCAACGAAGGGGCAAAATCACAGAGTGCAACGCTGGGGTCACTCTGGTCACTTGGTATTCAAAGGTTTTTGATCTATGAAATTCAACAAGTTTGGGTTGGCTAGATCCGTAAACCAAACAATAGCCAATAGCCTCTTTGAGATGAAAATCAACCCATCATAATGCAGTTGCAAAATACCAGAGGTATCAAAAACAACTCTGACATAATACAGCCACTCAATAAAGGGTGTAATTGGTGTAAAACTGAAGAAAGCTCTGAATTTTGCTTCAACATTCACATAAATCGCACTTTCTTGAAGATTCGGAATTCATCTCTCAGAACACATGCACCGAAGCAACTTCGAATATTGTGGTTTGTAGCGATCATGACATATCCATGGTACGCTGAGGTAATCAGGTTCTGCAAGAACTCAGAAACGACAAAATCGTAAGCGATGGCGCGTACTATTTGGAAACTGCTTATTATTGAGGTATTTACATAAATTAAATCGTAAATACTGTCCTCTGTGCTTTAACTTCTTTCATGCGTCATGAAAACATCACGGGACGTAGATAATCGGCTAAAGTTTAGTGAATACCCATTTGACGGGTTCATTGTTTTGTGAGAACGGTGGGTAGCTTCTTTGTATGGTAAGAACTACTTTATTTAGCTTGATTGTTCTTTTTTAATTTAGTTAAGATTATTTTTTAGTAATTTTATATTAGTTGTATTATATCAGTCATACATTGACCATGTATCCACCACTATTTTGTAAAAAGATAATATGGAATTAAACGTACAAAAAAAATATATATATATTTATAGTGTGTTTTTATAGAATACAGATATTATTATTATTAATGCTTTGTTTTGTTTCAAGAAATGTTGTCCGAAGCTGTGAAGCTCCTGAAAGGGGAATACTGCGTTCGTGCTATCGACGAGCACCAGATGGACCAGGCTCTCATATTTTGTCGAACGAAGCTAGACTGTGATCACCTCGAGATCTTCTTTAAGTCGATCGGTGAGTCTGAGATTAGTTCATGGCATAGTTACTATTCGTTACTATTTCCGTTCCATCCTCACGAAAAGTTACTACGCTGACCGTTCCAGCCTTCTCGAAATAGTAACTAATAGTTACTTGGTTACTTAGCTACTATAGTTACTACGTTCCAGCCTTCTCGAAATAGTAACTAATAGTAACTAATAGTTACTATTTGCTTACCATGCTCGGGAGCGTAGTAAGCGTAGTAACTACGCATCTCTGTAACGTGATTGGTTTGATTTGCCCATGGCATGATATCGTTCTGGAAAATAGAAACATCGTTCCAGCCCTGACGGCAAAAAACCAGAATTCGTGACGTCATGCGTAGTAACTACGGTAAGTAGGGTGGAACACGCTCCTTATTTCCACTTATCCCGCAGCAGTTCGTAGATAAACTGTTAGAATCGTAGGGTACACTGTCAGGAGTTTCATTTTGTTGTATTAGTGTTTATTTCAGTTGTTTATTTGTTTCTTTCTCTTCTTTATTCCGCTATTATTTTTATTATTATTATCATTTATTTGAATCCTTCAAGGACCTGTCTTACCTGTAATACTAACGCAACCTACTTCCATAATCACTCCATATATTCCAAACTCGGAGACCGCAATTTCGTACGGCACATTCTATCCCCTCTAACAAAACCACGCTGATTATCTCACTTGCCGTTTTTTGCTACCTTCGGGGTGTATCACGCTGTCGACGGTTGTCTGCGATGAGTTTTTCCATCAGAAAAACCGGTTATGTAGATTGTTTCCCTGTTTTCGCCACAAGTCAACGGGTCTCGGAAAAGGCTTAAAACAGCCAAAACCGTGGGTTATTTGTTGGAAGCACAGCCTAGTCGAGCCTAGTTTTAAAGTAGTCGAATATTTTAAAATACTGTAAGTTGAAGAGTAAATAGTGCGAGGGGTCCTTTCAAAACTGTTAGTTTATAAAAAGGAACAACAACTTGTCGATCAAACTCACACACACTTAGATAAAACGCTGAACGTTAAAGATAAATTAGCCTGCTAAATCTACAACGAAATACAATGGAAAAAAACAAAGTTTAAAATAAACAAACTAATCAGAATCAGGGCGCTTTTTTGTAAAAAAAAAGAAGGAAAAAGGTTATCTTCACATTGTTTTTGTGCAGTGGGCTACAAATAAATTATTATTATTATTATAGATAACACAAGGATGCGCAGTTTCAGTAGATAACACTTACGATGTTAGCTGTTATGATTGTCAAACGTTATGAGTGAAAGCTTTATGCATACAAGAAGAGCCGAAACAAACACCAACATTTGCTGAGTTTTTTTGTCATCATGATATCGGAAAAGTCAGCAAACGCTTTTTAGGCGTTTTTTGGGATCCCAAAACGTAAGTGGAGGGATACCTATGACATCGCAAAAGTTGTCCGTCTGTCTGTCTGTCCGTGTGTCTATGAGCACGATAACTCTCGAAGGGAATGACATATTTTGATGAAACTTGGTGGGAGGATCCTTTGGGGCAAGGGAAAGGTCGAGTTCGTAGATGGGCTCTGTAGCCCTACATTTAGAGGTGGGGGAGGGGGTCCAGATTAAGGGACAAACAAAATATTTTTAAACAGCCAATGAGATAGCCGAATAAGGGAAAAAAAGACATTCTGAACGCGAATATGAAAACCATTTTGTCGCCGGACAAGTAGTTCGCCCGGAATCCGGCCAAAGCCGGAAAGTTTGTTAAACGTAAAAGTTTTATTTGAAGTTGATTGAATGTTCGATTTAGGGGTATGAAGATATGCTGAACACTTTTGTGAAAACCGTTTTCTACCCGGACAAGAAGTTCGCCCGGAATCCGGCCAAAACCGGAAAATTGTTAAAAGTTAAAGTTTTATTTGTAGTTGATTAGACATCCGATTTCGGGGTAAGAAGAGATGCTGAATCCGTGTATAACAATCATTTTTACCCGGACATATAGTTCGCCCGGAATCCGGCTGGAACCGGAAACTTGTTATAAGTTAAATTCTTATTTGAAGTTGATTAGATGTTCGATATAGGGGTAAGGTGATTGCTGAATTTGTTTGCTGAATTCGTTTTTGAGCTTTCGTTTTTGCCGGACAAGTAGTTCGCCCGGAATCAAGTCGAAACCGGAGATTTGGCAGAAGTTAGGCAGGAAGGTTTTTACCAGTTTCGTCAAAGCAGATATGACGTATAGCCTAGGGGTAAATACACACATCGTGAATCCGTATCTGAACTTGGTTTTTTCAGATGATTAGTCATTGACCTTCTTCTGTTTCTAAATCTTAATAGTAAAAATATTCAATGAGTCTGGCGAAGACCAGATTGACTAGACCAAATTGTCTGGATCAGATACTAAAGTTTTGGTATCCCATCGAAAGCTTTGGTCTTGTTCCACTCGCGCCAATGCTTATGCATAGATTACACTGCATAACGTTTGCAAAATCATAACATATAAAATCAGAGGCGTCACATATGAGGGGGGTGGGGGAGAGGTCTTTACCAACTTTTAACCAGTCGGTAAAAAAAAAATCGAGTTGGTAGCAATGACCAGCCATAGTCAGTTAAACACCTTTGTTCCCCCCAAAATTTTTGTTAGTAACGCTTCTGGCAGACAGCAGTTACCCGAGTCCCTACTCGTCTCATGTTTTGAAAATAACTTCAGTATTCCCGGAACCATCGAAGAGGGTAAAATAACTTGAGATGTTAAGTGTGCGCGCATGTTTTTGTTTTCCCTTTTCGGTACTTCTGGATTATACCTTAGCCTATACAAAACGCCATGATACAAAATCAATTCTGACCGAATTTCATACAGCCCATGGCATGAATGAAAACCTAAAAACCTTTGTTGTGTGAATGTGAAAGTTTGAGTGAATTTGAGGTAGAAATATTTGGAATGAGTGGAAGGGGAGCGAATAATGAATGAATATGCAGCGTCAAAGGAAGAGTTGTTTGGTTCATGCAGGATAAAACAGTTGGCGAGGTTCCTTGGGGTAGCGCTAGCCCATAGGGTTAAGTGCATCTAAGGGGTATATTTGTTTAGGACATGGCAAAATTCATTTGCCATGACCGTTGGCTCTTAGAGCAAATAAATCATACCTTATCTATTGTAGAGAGGGAGGATTGCGGGGTCATTAGTATTTCATTTGCCTCTAAATTTTCAGATGGCAGGGGAAACCCAAATCCGAAGTATACCTGTGTCTGCCTCCATGCCGACCGGAAACCAGAAGAAAGATCTCAAAATTTGGCCAAGTTTAAAAATAAGGAAGTGAAATTCCTCATTTGCACCGATGTGGCTGCGCGAGGACTGGATATCGGCGGATTACCGTTCAGTAAGTAGCCCCCCCCCCTCCCCAACCCCGTGATTTTACCTAAATCCAGGTTTATTCAGTAGTCCCAAATGTTCAACAGCACTGGAATTTAAAATAAATTAAAGTTCCATCTGTATTCAGACTTTGCGTAAATTACATCGCCTTAAGTTGCTTTCACACTGTGTGCGTAAGGTTTACCTAAAGTATGCAAAGTTTCTTGCGTCGCATAAACCTATCACAGTGGAGTTAGCGCAGCGGCAATCCTAGCCGAAGATTGTGGATTCGAGTCCTACTCAAGGAGCATTTATGTTTTTCAGTTCACTATTTATAGTAACTCTTTTTAACCGCTATGGTGGATGTATGTAGTATTATTTACTTTTACTCAAACCTGTAATCTTGTAAATGATTACAGGATGAGTAATGAGTAAACCTGTAAACCAGTAATGATTACATGTTTGTTTCCTTCCCCGACGTTGACCCTGAAGCCTGACAGCCTGACGAGGACCCTTGCCAAGAAGGGCCGAAATATCGCTGATGAAACATCTTAGCTGACGTATCCGTTGTACACATTATTTGAATATATGTTTCAAAGTCAGCTTGGGCTCAAGGAATGTTTTTGCATATACCGCAGGGTATCTGATATAATTCATTTTTGCAGTTACCGTCGTGTTTGCTGCCAATGTCAAAAGACGCTTTTGCAGTTACTGGGTATTATATCTGGGCAGTTACCGTGTATCTGATACTGAGATACCAGGATCCCGACCGTAGTAACTGACCGTGGCATCAGAAAAAGTCATCTCACTTTCATCATCACCAGCACAGAGCCTAGAATTTGACGGTGCAAAATGGATAAGTCAGCTACATTAATGTAGCTGACTTATCCATTTTGCACCGTAAATATGATTCGCAGTCAGCTTGGGCTGAAGGAATATCTGCAAGAGCCTAGGTCCGTGTCAAATTCGTGGAAAATTTTTTTAAACCTGTGAAAAGATGGGATATAAGTATTTTGGGGGGTAACTTCTAAAAGTGCAAATTCGATAGGTGTTCTTTTCGCAAAGCAACCGTAGTATCAGATACCATGGTAACTGGAAAAATTACAGAAATCAGATGTAGTTAGCCTACCGGGGTATCAGTATGTAGTATCAGTATGGGGTATCAGTTACAGAATTCAGTTATCAATTACAGATTTCAGATTTAGTTAGCCTACCTGGGTATCAGTATGTAGTATCAGTATAGAGTATCGGTATAAGTAGGCTGGTAGCCTATATGCAAAAACGCAAATATTAGCTTTGTATAATGGCAGAAATTGTCTTTTTCTTCAGTGATCAACATGACCCTGCCCGACGAGAAATCCAACTACGTTCACCGGATCGGCCGTGTGGGGCGCGCAGAACGGATGGGATTAGCCATCTCCCTGGTATCGGCCGTTCCAGAAAAGGTGTGGTACCACGGACAGTGGTGCCAGTCTAGGGGCAAAAACTGTAACAACACGAAGCTAACAGATCAGAGAGGATGCTGTGTCTGGTACAATGAGCCAAATGTAAGTGGTTCCTTTTTTTTACAGATAATTCTTCTTATCTGCCAACACAAGTGCTGGATCAACCCGTGGAGGGGTAGTTCGGAAATTAGTAATTCAAAACCCATCTCACCTTGATATCCTCCCCTGATTTTGTCTCCTTCCGAATTTCGTTTACTGTTCCTCGTTTAAGACGTCGTATACAAATGTCGCAAGATTATATATTATAAATATACATATTCAAAACAGGGATAATGCCTCAGAACAGGGATCGTGACTTACAGTACAAGAAGAAGAAAACCAGCCGTCGGCCGAAAAACGAGAAAGTCGTGATTTCATCATCCCTGTTCTTAAAGGACCCCTCGCACTATTTACTCTTCAAAATACAGTATTTTAATATATTTTATACTTCGAAACTAGACTGTGCTTTCAACAAATAGCCCACGGTTTTTGCTGTGTTAAGCCTTTTCCGAGCCCCGTTGACTTAAAGCGAAAACAGGGAAACAATTAACAGAACGGTTTTTCTGATAGAACTTCTCGCAGACAACCGTCGACAGCGTGATACACATCGAAGGTAGCAGAGCACGGCAAGTGAGAAAATCAGCGTGGTTTTGCCATCCGTCGGCCGAAAAACGAGAAAGTCGTGATTTCATCATCCCTGTTCTTTAAGGACCCCTCGCACTATTTACTCTTCAAAATACAGTATTTTAATATATTTAATACTTTAAAACTAGACTGTGCTTTCAACAAATAGCCCACGGTGTTTGCTGTATTAAGCCTTTTCCGAGATCCGTTGACTAATAGCGAAAACAGGGAAACAATTTACATAACGGTTTTTCTGATGGAACTTCTCGCAGACAACCGTCGACAGCGTGATATACATCGAAGGTAGCAGAACACGGCAAGTGAGAAAATCAGCGTGGTTTTGTTAGAGGGGTTAGAATCTATCGTACGATATTGGGATCTCCGGGTTTAGAAATATATGGAGTGATTATGGAAGTAGATTGCGTTAGTATTATTGGTAAGACAGGTCCTTTAAGGTTTTCTTCTTCTTCTTCCTTAAGTCAGGATCCCGGTTTTGATTTCAGTCAACGAACCCGGCTCCTACTTCGATGTTAAATATGTACGTATATATATATTAAATATATATATATTATATATTTATTGCTAGATATATCTTCAGCCCAAGCTGACTTTTTTTTACCCTTTCGACGACCCAATCGAACAGCAAAAAAGCAGCCGTGTCCAGAATTAAATCAGAGCACCAGCTTTAACTCCAACCAATTTTCAGAAAAGAAGTTCACAAAATCAGATATTTAACTTTATTTAAGGAAGAATCTTTAATTGTTTTTCCACAAGTTCATTTTCCAGCTTGAGCCTAAAGTGGATCCTTGCCAAAATGGCCGAAATATAGCTCTAATAAATTGTAGCTGACTTATCCGTATTGCACCGTCAAATATATTTATTGCGTTCAAACAACCAAGTTTTTATGTCCATTATAGCAGGGACCCATCAGTTTCCAGTAATGACTCGCCATTAAGGGGGCTTGTCAATAAGAGATTTCTGATGCGCTCTTGACCGAGCGTCAGATAGTTCGAGAAATACCCACGGGGATAAAATACCCGACTATCTAGATCGACAAAATTTTTCGCAGCTGTTGTGCTGAACTAGGAATATTTCTCTTTAACGGAAGAGTATCCTGGATCTTTGTCCTAGCTTAGGTACCTGGTGGCATGCTGAATAGTCCCAACAAATTTTGTCTATCTGAGCAAGAACGCCGATTCGACCCAAGCGGAATTTTTGGAAACTAGGTGAGGCTCGGGCAACATAGCAACATAGAAGCATAGGAAATGACAAGCCCCCTGAATGGCGAGTCATTACAGGAAATTTATGGGTCCCTGGTTATAGGTTTAAAAATTAAATTTAATTAAGTGAATCAGCTAGATATGTAACGTGGGTGCTTTGATGATCCGATGGTATTCTTTTAGTGTTTGGCTGAGATCGAGGACCATCTTGGGGTGACGATTCCCCAGGTCGACCCGGATATTAAAGTTCCCGTGGATGAGTTCGAAGGGAAAGTAACCTATGGAAAGAAGCGAACTGGGACAGGTTAGTAACTTTTCCAAATGTCCTTATAACACTAGTTCATGTTCTACGGAAGAAGAAGTTGCAGAAGATGAGAAGATGCTATTTTAAGTATGCGAAGCACCTGCTTTATTTGCCAAAGTTATACCACAGCCACATGCTAACGGAGCGTTCCCAAGTTAAAGATGCAAGCGTCACATTTTTGGAAATTTCGTCGGCTCTGTCAAACATGGATAACAGGGCCCAGCCAGCACATGACACTGTCACGAATATTCACCCCCTCGCTCGATACCCGATCTGGCGAGCGATAACAATTGACATTTTATTGAGCAGCGCGATATTTGATGGAAAGTGATTCATTCGGAGTTCGGACTGTGGAGTGGAGAGGTCGCTGCGCGTTATATTATCATATTATCTAATGGATTCGTTCTCTTTTTATTAATTGCTAGTCTGGTAATAAAGCAATACCATTTTTCTAAACGAAGGCGTTCACGCAAGTTATGGTAACGGGAGATGGTTTAACGGTCGGACACTCTACCCGAGTATATATTGATTCGACCCGAGTCTACGTAACGGTGTTGACATACGTAACAAGGAAACGTTACGTAACAACACTCTACATTCTTTTCTGGCCGATGAGTGAAAAATTGTATATTGTATTTGTTGTATTTTGTTTTAGTTCTTTTATTTTATTTTACATACTCCGCTTTTCAAATGGCGGGTCAGAAATAAATTACTTACTTACTAGTGACATGAGAATTCAATTTTGTTGTCTTGTCACAGGAAATTCGCTCTCACGGTGTTCGGCTATCTACGGTAAATTTGAGCGTGGCTTTTTGCTCGTCCAGTGTCGTGCATAGGCATTCCATCAGTACAAGCTGACTGCAAATCATTCATGAAGTCGCAAAGCGGATAAGTTGTCTGAGATTTGTTCCGGCGATAGTTCTGCCCTTTTTGGCAAGGGTCCTATTTTCTGTCTTGCTAGACAAACGAACCAGCAGTCATTGCCGGATCGTTTCTCTAGGCCGATTGATTGATTGATTATTTAAAACCTAAGCACAGATCGTGGCACAGTGCCAAATAGCGTTTTCGCGTGCGGAATCTTACCGGACTGTGTGTGCACTTAGCTTTAGTCAGCTGTTTTCTTTTGCGCAATGTTCCACGTCCGGAAAGCGTTGCGCATGTAGGCCGCGGGCGCTGGATTGTCTTCGGGCCAATCCTGCGTAGTCTAACAAGTATTTGCGTTTTTTATCTGAATTCTCAGTTCTCCGTTCTCGCTTCTGAGTCCTCGATTCTCGTACAAATTGCCATTTTTGCTCCTCTGGCTTCTCCATTCTCGCTATTGACAAAAACACTCGTCCGCAACCCGGTACTTAGTCAACAGATGAAGCTTATAAAAACAAAAAGAATCACATTCGTAAGATTATAGCTTTCAATATGTCGGATCCTTACGGTACATACTATAAGCCTTGACATGATACAGTATACAGACTGTTATCAGTTTGTATATGTTCATATTTGTATGAACTGTCTGTATCATATAATCGGTAGTTGGAGTTGGAACTCCAGTATGGACAACCTGCGTCAAAACCTGTTTCTCTGTAAATGGGTACCAAGTTTTGAAACTAAAAGGACATGATATTACTAACGATTTATGTAGTGTTTTTTGTTCTCTGGCTGCATTTTTCGGATATTCACGCTGCCATGCTAATCGACTATGTTGTAGTTTCTCGTCTACTTTATCTACTTTTTTTCTCCTCTGTCGTATTTTAAGGAAAAATCAACAGTTTCGTCCCAAGATTTGTTGAAGTTTACAACAAAACACTACCGTGAGGATAGTTCTAATAATATTAGTTTTTTTGGTGTTTTTTCTATTAATGGATGATTATGATTATTGTTTCAGTTTTCAGTTTAAGTTTCAGTTTATTAATAAAAATAAAAAACACCATTAACTGTTTATGGCCCCACCATAAGGCCTAACATAAGGCCTGGCAATGGGCGGGGCTTATTCTTTATTCATATAGTCTTAAGGGAAACAAGCCAAAGAAATCAAAAAAGAAAGAAAAAGGAGAGAAAAAAAGAAGAAGAAAAGAAGACATAACAAACTGACAAGAAATATCCACTAACGAACGATCTTCCATCAACAAAGCGCCCTTGCCCCCCCCCCCCCCCAAAAAAAAGGAAGGAAAAAAGAAGAAAGAAATTAAGTTTTGGAACATTATGTTTTCGATAAGAAAAAAGACTTGGCCTGTGACTTGAAAGCTGAAAAATTGCTAGCCCACTCTGAGCATCGGTAAATTAAGTAAGGATGAAAAATAGCATAATATATAAATGGTAGAATTTTAGATGATGCAATGTTTTTAACTCTCCTTATCACTTCAAGAGACCGAGAAAGTTTAGACGACAGAACATCGGCGTGCTCTTTCCATGACACATTCTCATCTAGTAGAAAACCAAGGTATTTGATGGATTACACTCTTCTGATGACTGAAGTACCCACCATAACTTGACCAGGGCTTGTTAGGGATGAGGTTCTCGAGAATACCATATAGTTTGTTTTTAAAAAAAATTCAGGTTTAGTAGGTGAGAATCAGTGAAATTGGTAAATTCAGCTAGTGCTATTTTTAGCTTTTCGTATAGATCAGGCATAGAAGGAGCAGACAAAAAAAGACGAGTGTCATCAACAAATAAAAGAATACCAGCTTTGGATAGGAAATATTTAACCGTGTCAATAAAAATAATAAAATGTAATGGACCCAAAATCGAACCCTGTGGCACTAAGTCCAAAAATATTGCTGCTGGAATCAAACCATTTTCAAAAGCTTCGTTAATCCAATCTACTAGTTTAATGATAGCTAAGTCCGTTGACAGACCTTTACGGAACCCAAACTGAGTATCGATTGAGTATCGATATGTTGTTTGTATATTGTATCATGTTACAGTATGTACCGTAAGGCAGACATACTGATATTAGTGTTTTGGTCCGATCTGTTGAAAGTTATAATTTGACAAATATGATTATTTTGTTTTATATAGCTTCATCTGTTGACTAAGTAAGTACGCGATTTGGCATTGTGCGACGTTTGTGCTTATGTTTTAAATGTGCTTATGTTTTAAATAAATCAATCAATCAAACAGTAATCCCAAATAAATAATACACAAACTGAGAATATAGTCTCCTGCTGAACCTAACCACCAACATTTGTCTATTTTAGGGACGAGTTACCAAACCCATGTCGCGCAGCTTGCCCCAGCAGTTCAGGAGCTGGCGGCCATGGAGTCCCAATCACAGATACTCTACCTCAAACGAAGGTACGCACTGAAAATGCGCTAAGTGGAGTCCAGGAATAAGAACAGTGAAACGGACCTCATAATCGCAAACGTGTGGGGTAGTACCAGCTTCTCCATTGTTTCGGCGAATGCAGGGATACAAGGGGGCAGGGATTACAAAGTGCGTGAAAATATTTGCCAGCAAACCTTCCTGTGCGTTATGACCCGATGAAAAATTTGTAGCCTGCGTAGTTGTATGGTAGTTGTACGAAAAAGTTGCATGTAATAATATGTAATAGCAAAGAATACTATCATTTAATGTGCCTCAGACTGGTTCAATCTTAAGTAGCATCCTGTCTTGCCACTGTAGCATCCAGTCTTGCTAATAGTAGCATGCAGTAACACGGTAGCCTTGAAGTAGAAACATGCACTCCCGATGAAAATTTTTAGCCTGCGTAGTAGTATGGTAGTAGTACGAAAACGCTGCATGTAATACTTATATAATTGCAAAGAATACTATCATTTAATGTGCCTCAGACTGGTCCAATCTTATGTAGTAGTATCCAGTAGCATCCTGTCTTGCCTTAGAAGCATCAAGTCTTGCTAATAGTAGCATATAGTAGTATGCAGTTACACGGTAGACTTGAAGTAGAAGCATGTAGTAGCATCGTTAGTACTGCATGTAACTTTTTCGTACTACTTCATAGCACTATTTTGAGATAAATTTTTCATCGGGCTAGCATCAGTTAGTACTGCATGCTACTTTTTCGTACAACTTCGTACTACTGTTTTGAGATAAATTCTTCATCGGGGAGGCAATAGATGGATTTCACTATATCTAACGAAAACGGATGTGAAGCCAGGCTTTGACTCGAAGGTGCGAAAATTCGACCAGTAGGGCTTATTTATGTGTTCAAATTTCAAAAACTTCTATATCTAATTTCTGGTTACACTTTGCGTCAAGGTTGTCTTGGTGTACACTAATCCGTTTTCGTCGGTTAGGCTATGCTACAATCTTTATAGAAGGCAAGCATTTACGATCCTCGTTTATGCCCTTCAGGTTCAGAAGCCGGAATTTGTGATGATATGTGATAATATGTATCTCCTAAAGTGTTGAGTTTTAAAATAAAAGGTAACATGCTTTATTGCTCCGATGCACTAGTCTATTCGGCGTATCTCGCCGTTCCCCGAGGATTCGGCCTGAGGAATTCCCGCGTTTTTTGTTTGCACCGGGGACTACCTCGCGAGTCCCCACGGACAGGGAAAGCTCCAATTATCACCACCATCATCAAAAAGGACTCCCTTTCAGATTCGGAGGGGAATCAATTTTTGCTGGTGTTGGTGCAATGTAAAATTGATCAAAAACAATCAGAATAAACAAAACCAAAAATAAAGTGGATCCAGACTAATTTCGTCAACTATGCTTATATTTTTTTCGAACAAAATCCATTTTGGAAGCATTCCCCGTGTTCTCGCTGTTTCTGTACGCGGAGTCCGCGTGGAGCGACTCCCCCTATTCTCGCCGTTTCCTTCGATTCCTCGAGGAGTCCTCGGGGAAAGGCGAGAATCCGCCTATTGTTTCAAAACCCAAACAGGTAACAATACAACAGCAAACAATAGCTGCTTTTTTGGTCGAAGTTTAAGGTTGCTTTCAGATTCGAAGGTCCCTTCTCAAATTTCTTTCTGTCAACGTTAGCTCCGACTGAACTGAGATTTTGTGTTTTGGCACTAAATCTTATCTTGGTTTTTAGGACTAATCTTCTTTGTCTAATGGTTGAATTATAAAATATGTTCGTTTGTCGACGATCGTCCGCCATTATTTTCCACATTTCATCTTTTCCTTCAAACTTTGATCATCGAACATGGTGAGGTAGAGTAGAGGACACTTTCGCCAAAAACGTCTGTTGAGGTACAGTGTAAAAAAAAATCCTGCAGTATTTGCTACTGGGATTAATCTTATCTCTGAAAAAATAATCTTATCTCTAATTCGGATTAATATTATCTCAGTAGGGATAGGATTAGTCACAGTAGCAAATACCACAGTAGTCCTTACTCGAAGAAACTTTTTAGAATGTAGAGTGAAGATGCTGTCCACCCGAAAATGTCACTGGATGATGCCATCCACACAACAAAAGGGTTGAGAAGGATGAAGATGCATTCTCACACGCAGTGTTGCCAGACTGGCGGATTTTGTCGGAGATTGGCGTAAATATTTTTGCAACTGGCGTGAAACTTGGCTGGGTTTTTTTCACTGGCGTATATTTTGGCGTGATGTGATACTTTCGAAGAAATCTAATGCTACACGCAATAATTTGCAACACACTTGCAAACTCACGTTAAAAAAAGATCACAACTCCTGTCTGCCTCTGGTCCCTGTTACCTCTATGCTCACGGAATCTAACCAAAGGCGTATTCTCGCCGTTCCCCAGTCGCGGGTCTTAGTTTCTGATCCGAAACAAGCCAGTGATCTTACCGAAGAACGAGAAACGTCGGGGCTATGTTTACACGGAGGGTATTTACCCGTACTCCGCGGGTATTTTTCTCCGCAACAGCAACAAATCCCCGGATATTTTGGACTCAAATTTCGCGAACTTTTTACCCGGGTATTTATTTGTCGGAGGGTATTCTTTGACGTCAGCAACAACAAAATCGGATTTTCGAGCAAATAATTTTGATTATGTCCATATAAGAAGTGATCCAAATGGACACATGTTGGTGTCCATTGTAGAGAGATATCCTGAAGCTTTACAACCTTGGAATCTATTGCCACATGAGAGTACTCTGCCTTGAAAAATACCCGGGTACCGTGTGAACACTTTCCCCTCTCGTCTCGAGGGGGAAATACCCACCGTGTTTTTATCTGAATTCTCAGTTCTCCCTTCTGAATTCTCGAGTCTCGTACAAATTACCGTTTTTGCTTCTCTCGCTTCTCCATTCTCGCTTTTGACCAAAACACTAATTTGGCAGCTCGTCTGCAACCCGGTATACCTGTTTATGCATACTGAACACCCACACTCTGCTGACCAATCAGGGAGGAGAACAGAAAAGGAGAATCAAGAATTCACTATCGGAGCAACTTCTCGATTCTGCAGAATCGCGAGGCCCTCCCCGTTCTCGATTCTAACAAAAGCGCAAGGAAAGTCCAAAAGGCGAAATAGGAAAGTTGCGAGGAGAATCTGGATCAAAAACGCAACTAATGATCCTTCACTCAAACGAATCTTCAAACTGACTCAAATCCCACGTAAACCAACCAACAACGTTTGTCGGGTGACGTTTCTGGCTCTTCGCTGTGCACGCGGCGATTCTTCACCGGCACGAATAGTTGTCATCACGAGTCGGCTATTTCTGAAGGACAGACGATCATATATTCAAATATTGCATAAAACGGATATGTCAGAACCTGCAATGTTTGTTTCCTTCCCCGAAGTTGAACCTGAAGATTGACAGCCTGACGAGAACCCTTGCCAAGAAGGGCCGAAATATCGCTGCCAAAGCATCGTAGCTGGCATATCCGTTTTTTGCATTATTGAATATATGTTTCAAAGTCAGCTTGGGCTCAAGGAATATTTACAGACGATCATGGCCGGAGCTCTCAGACTGTAATTGCTGCCAGAACTTTTTGCACCATCATCAGTTCCACTGAGATGTTTTCAAATTTATGATGAAAGTGAAGACATCCGGGTGGGAAATCCTGATCGTCTGCCCACAGGGTGAGAGTTCAAAAAACATCACCTCTGCTACACTAACAAGTACACTCGATCGAAAACGTTGGATTTGTGCCAACCAAAACGTAGAATTTTGTGACAGCGAAAGCTAGTAATTCTTTAACAAATCAACAGTAGAGTAGGTTCACGCAGATCGACCAAGGCTTGAAGGAAACGCCCTTCATTGAAGAATACTCTTGATGACTATCTCTCCCTGCCGATGCAGAATCTCCGGGTACCTGCGGAAGAAAGGAAGAAACGGTGTCACGGTTGCGCGGACTCAGGGTTTGAGTCATTGAGTTTGAGTCGCTACGGACACGTTTACTCCTTCTTCCTGAGAATCACTGGCGTGTTTTGGACTTGGTCATAAAGAGTATTGCCGTCAGATGCGCTACAGAAACAATAACTATCATAGGTTGACCTTGGGGTAAATTATCTGAGCGGTTTTCGCTTCCTGCCGAGTCGCGCATTATGTTGGGTTTACGCACTGCGTAAAATCGGAGCGTATTTTACACACGTTTTGAGCTTGAAAACATTTCTAGCAATACGGACGTATTTGTGAAATCGGTCTGTTTTGTATCTAAATACGTCTTTACTGCTAGAAATCTTTTCAAGCTCAAAACGTGCGTAAAATACGATCGGATTTCAAACTACGATCGGATTTACGTAGTGTGTAAATGGACCATTAGCCCCGTCGAATCAATGGGAACGGCGAGAATAGAGGGAGTCACTCCATGCGGACTCCGCGTACGAAAAGCAACAAGAACACGGGGAATGCTTCCAAAATGGATTTGTTCGAAAAAAAATATGCAGTTGCCGAAACTAGTCTGGATCCATTTTATTTTGGGTTTTGTTTATTCTGATTGTTTTTAATCAATTTTACACTGAACCAACACCAGTAAAGTTTGATTCCCCTCCGAGTGTGAAAGGGAGTCCTTTTCGATGGTAGTGATGATAATCGGAGTATTCCCCGTTCGTTGGAACTCGTGAGAATACGGGGAGTGAGTCTCTGGGACAAACAAAACGCAGGGACTCCTCAAATGGAGTCCTCGGGGAACGGCGAGAATACGCCTCATGCACTGAAGTCGGAAGCCAGAATCGACAAACCTGATGAAGTTTGACAGAACAGATTTGGGTTGTTCAATTGCCGGGTAAAGGGTAATTTTGGGTAAAGAATTGCCGTCAGATGCGCTAGAGAAACAATAACAATCACACGTGAGATCTTGGGGTAAATTATCTGAATGGCTTTCGCTTCCTACCGAGTCGCGCATTAGCCCCGTAGAAAAGTCGACGAACACTAACCACTGAAGTCGGGAGCCAAAATTGACAAACTTGATGAAGTTTGACAGAACAGATTTGGGTTACTGAATTGCCGGGTAAAGGGTAGTTTTGGGTAAACAATTGCCGTCAGATGCGCTAGAGAAACAATAACAATCACACGTGAGATCTTGTAAGGGTGAATAAGCGATTAGGCTTTTGCTTCCTACCGAGTCGCGCTTTAGCCGCGTAGAAAACTCAGCCAACACTAAGCAGGGAAGGCGGAAGCCAGAATTGACAAACTTGATGAAGTTTGACAGAACAGATTTGGGTAGAGCGCAAATACAGGCAGCCATTTTAACCATTTTAAACAGTTTTAAACATGGCTAGGCTAAGAGGAATTGAAAATAGCCAATAAACCTAGATTAATTTATTTATTTTGTTTATTTATTTACAACCCATCAACTGGCAGAGGCCAAAAAAGACGGCGTATGGAAAAAAAAAAAATGAACAGGTAAACAGAGTAGGGGAGAGCGGGGTACCATGAACCACGGGGCACCATGAACCAGGGCTGTATGTCCCACTTCCTGTTGCTGTGATTGCTCCTCCTTTTCATCCAATATCGACCCCTGGTACCTCTTGGTTCTGATGTATTTCTGGTCACTATGGACCAAGGCTCCACTTGTGACGGCAATAAGAGTATTTTTGGGGTGATAAAGTAAAAATTTTGTTTCAGACTATTTGTTTACTTTTAAAGTGAAGAATCTGTCAGATCAGGATAATTGTTGGGTTTGTAATGAAATAATATTATGGCTTTAAGACTGTGGATTTCGATTTACGTTCCGTTTATTACATTTTTAGTTAGCCATTTTTTAGCAATTCTTGTACCATAGGGGATCGATGAACCACTTGCCATGGGGAACAATGAACCAGTGGTTCACCGTACCCCGTTATGGATCGTGAAGCGCCAATCATTTTGTTTCCTTACTGCATACTTACTGATTTGATAACTTCCTGCTTTATTTACTACTATCAAAAATCTGAATCTATTTGAACGGTTGGACAATAATATATCGTATCAATACCTGTTGATCCTATGACGCCAAATTCCGCAAGGAAAACTATTAAATGCTTGACTCCTGCAAATGTGATGAAGAAGGCATCCAAAAAGTTGAAGGAGGAAAAGTACGAGAAACAGCTCGTTCGTATAGCCCTCTTTCGATACATTTAGAAGCACAAGGAAAAAGAGGTCAGTCCGCGCCTGACTATGGAAAATGCAACGGAATTTTCAGCAAAGGGCAAGAGCGCTTGCTCTGCAAGTAATTGATGTCAAAGTGCATTCGAAAGTTCTTCGATAGATGCAAAGCCGCTTGGACAGACCACCTCAGCAGAACATAGGACTCCGGTTAACAGTCATGTCTGGCTGCAATCAGTGCACTTTGGACTCGTACCCCCCCCCCCTCTCTCTCTGTTGGTGTTTCCGCGGGTAAACTTAAAGTTGACCATGCTCACTGGGCCCCACCTGGGTCGATCGGCGCAGCAGATTTGAGGACATTGAGGGTTAAGGCATAGACAAGAGCTTGCGAGATGGTGAGATAGAAGAAGGGAACAATGGGCTTGTTGTTCCTCAGAAGAGTCACACGTGGCACACTATGTTGCTGAGGGGATGTCCAGTGTACATTGACAGTTTGGACCTTGAAGTGGAGTTCTGGAAGCGTTTGGATAAAGTGGAATTTGTTTCTACCGATGAGATGCAATTCATTTTGAAGTTCCAATTGGAGTTTCGCCTCCCAAAGCCAGTACCTATTGGTGGAAATCCCGCCAAGCAGGGAGGTTTGTTTTTTGAATTAACCTTAGGAGGTTTCCACTTGGATAAGATATAGTTGGTATTTTATGAACTTTCTACATTTTATCTTCATATTATACCCGAAAATTACAAAGTAAAAGAAGATCAATCACACTGGTTCATCGTGCCCCGAGGGTGGTTCATGGTACCCCGGGGGTGGGGTACCATGAACCAGCTGACCAAGTTTTCTAGAACCGTCGGTGTGCTGTACTCGAACAACTTACATTTCAAAGAAAAATACTCGGAGACGAGCCGATAAATAAGCTACATTCTGAAGTGAAAAAGATGCTGAAAGCTCCTTTGGTTCGCCTGGAAAAAAAATCAAAACACAAATGTGGTTCATGGTACCCCGCTCTCCCCTACTCTGAAGTACGGTACAGAATAAAAAGAAAAATCTAAATATGCTTTAGTCAAATCCGTTTCAAGGGACTCCGCATTAGTAGCTCGTCGACCTCGTAAACTCAATCACTTTCGGACAGAGTAGGCTGTAAGCAGGCTGATGTACAGTAGATGTACACGAAGAAGTAACGTGTCATTGTTTACTAAATGACAGTAATGTACACGAAGAAGTGGCGTGTAATTGTTTACTTTATGCTAGCGCATCTACCGGCCAAAAAATAACTAATCTGGAAGGAACTTTATGATGGACGTATTAAAAACTGGCTGATTATTTCTATGCATAATTACTATGTGAACTGGGCTAAAGCTAACTGAAGTCCAAGTTATGTGTCTAATTTTATTAGTGAACACAACACGAACTCACTAGCCATTCAAAGCTATCTTCGTTCCGTAAAAAGTTGCAATGCTGACCCTTCTATAACTAATTCTAACTATTTGGTTACCACGCTTGGGAGCTTAGTAAGCGTGGTAACTATGATCTCTGTGACGCGATTGGCGGGATTAGCGGATGGGGCGAATCATTTGCCGAAAATAGAAAAAGTCGTTCCAACCTTGACGCTGAAGAAGCCGTAACGTTACTAAGGTAAGTAGGGTGGAACGCGACCTCAGTGTCATGTTACCTCTGTAGAAAACCTTCCATTTAAAATCATGCCAAAGGATACTCGCGCTTCTGGAAGGACATGAGCGCATGATCTTTTGAAACCCGGCCACGGCATCTCTTGCGCCGCGATTTTTCGTAAAAACAGTTGATTTTTTTTGTATGAAAACAGTCGGTTTTTCTGAAAATTAGTCGATTTTCCGTCAAAATAAGGGTTTCTCTGAAAATCATTCGATTTTTTTCAAAACTGTCATTTTGGTGTTGAAAATAGTCGTTTTTCTGCATAACAGTCGGTAATAATTACCAGCCAGTCGGTAAATCCGCCGTCCCCCCCCCCAAACATTTTGGCTAGTAACGCCTCTGCTTAATCCTATACTGATTCTTTGTTAGGCGACTTAAACCTGGTTCAAACCCATGGCAATCGTGTCTTCCTTGAATGCTCCCAGTAAATCGTCGAAACTGCTTTTCAATTTCGGCCCCTTCCGCGAACTTGTCAGTGTTCCAGGATCAGCTGGGTCAAGGCATCCAAAATAAGAATTTACTTTCGGCTTGGAAATATCCCCTGAACAGTTAATCCATGCCACATCTGTTGAAAACAGTGATGCAAATTGCTGACAAAAAAGCCCGTTAATTGATGTTAGCTTGTCACTGGTCTTTTGCAAGGACACATGCCAAATTCAGTTCGAATTTCATTTCTGTCCATGCTCTCAGTCTCATTATGCGGCCATGCTAAACCCTAAACGTACCCTACAAGTATTTAACCGGAAGGGACAGTAACACCTACTTCATCATGATTTCTAATTTCATCACACTTTCCTAGCTTAGTCTGTATCATTTTGCTTATAATGGTAGGTATCAGGGGCGTAATTTGCTATAGGGCAGGGGGGCAACTGCCCCCCCCCCCAGCTTGATGTTTGACCCCCAGCTGAAATTTAGCGTCGTTGAAACTCTCGTCGAAACTAAGATAGGCCTAAGATAACCACAGAACGCATCGCATGCTCGATCACTTCTTGCGAAGAATCCGGATGCATTCCGTTCGGTCCTAGAGGCGTTTAACCTAATTTTGTCGCTTCTTGTGTCGACTGCATCGAACGAACGATTCTTTTCGTGTATGAAACGCGTAAAAACGTATCTTCGCACGTCTATGTCAGACGACCGACTAATTGGTCATTGGTACCCAACCTGAAAAAGCGAAGAAGCTTGAGGTCAATCACGCAGTGGACAGTTTCGCGAATTTGAAGAAGCGTCGTTTCGCGTTGGTCGATCAGTAAATATATCTCTTTGTTTCTTTGTTTGTATTACGTTTTTCTTCTTGAAATAAAACTGCTCATTTTAACTTCACTTGGGAAAATCGGCTCCAACTTTGCCCCCCTCAGGATTTTGACGAAATTACGCCCCTGGTAAGTTTCAATCGAAGGTAAAATGACACTCAGCTATGACTTGATCCGGATCAGACATTCATGGAACCAAACAGAGAACACAAAAGTAACAAAAAATTATAACAAATTTTTTATACAATAAATCAGCCTACCCATATCATACAAACAAGAATTTGAAAAACAAACCTCATTGAACAATTGTATCTCAAGGCCAACTCACAGATATTATGTATACATCATTTCGGCCATTTGAGACATTTTCTTCGGTATATGAACAAAAGTGTCAAAGTAGGCAGCTAATTCTTCTATAGACGTGTCCTCTGCAACATACTTTAGAGCCTGCTGGGCGCAGGTACTGGGCGAACTTTCACGATCAGACTGTGATTCTTTCAACTCACTTTCACGAATTGCAGGGGCACTGATGGTACGTTTTCTTCTCTTAAATGGCTTTGTCTTCTTTAATTTATGACTCATTTCTTCCGTGTCAAAAAGTCTTCTGGGAGTGCAAAAATTCGGTCCTGTAGCAGAATCCTTGTCAGACAGAGGAAGTGACTCCAATAGGTCACTAAAGTTTACAAAATCACTACTGTTGCCAAAGTTGGACTCAGTTGCTCTTGCTGGGTTAACAGTCTGAAGATTGCTTGTAAGGCAGCTTGTTCGGACTTTGGACAAGGCCTCACTTGATGCTTCTTCGGAAGCAGCAAGCACTGCAGGTCGCAGTATAGGTGGTTGGAAGAAATTCAATTTGCTTTTACAGAGAATACGAGTTCTTCTTTTGAACACTGGTGGACAGCTTAGTGAATTCACTACAGATCGTCTATGTGGCGTTTCTGAGGCAGTGAGGGAGTCGAACTTCTTCAGCAGATCAATTTCTGTGTCTGGCTTCACAGGGCTCATTGTTACCTTAGGAACTCGGAAACAATATCATGTTAGTATACTCTACCGTATGAAAGCTTTCAGCAGTCTAGAAAAAACTCAGTCCTTAAAGGACGCCTGAATGAAGAGTACCGAGTATCATCCCTATCTGTATGGCTTCCGTTAACATTGCCTGCAGAAAACCCAATCCAAATACGAAATAGTGTTTCCAAGCTATGATTTTTGCTCCATTTTGCATCTGTCCTTATTTCAGTGCCAAACAATTTCAGAAATGAACAAATGTCTCCAATCAACCCTTCTTCCTGAATATTTTTTAACCAGTTAAGCCCAAACGTATTTCTAGAAGAAATTCCAATACGACCCGGCCAGCATTGTACAAGATTTGAATGATTTGAGCTTTTTGTCTTGGAGTCTGCATGTGCAAACCTCCAGAAACGAACATCCCTATTTTGAAAACGTCACGCTCAGGAGAAGAATTCTCTCCGTGGCCATGTCTGTAAATGCATTCTCCATGGTGTGTTCAAGTATGGTTTCATTCTTCAGGTGTCCTTTAAAGTCGCCTAACATGCATACAATCCGTTTTTGGGATCCCAAAACGTAAGTGGAGGGATACCTATGACATCGCAAAAGTTTTCCGTTTGTCCGTCCGTCCGTCTGTCAGCACGATAACTCTCGAAAGGAATGAGATATTTTGATGAAACTTGGTGTGAGGACTCTTCGAGTCAAGGGAAAGGTCGAATTCGTAGATGGGCCCGATAGCTGCATATTTAGGGGAGGGGGAGGGGTTTCAAATTGAGGGGCGAATTTTTTTTTTAAAAGCTAATGAAATAGTTGGTTACGGGGTAAGACGACATGCTGAACACGAATATGAAAACCATTTTCTCGCCGGACAAGTAGTTCACCCGGAATCCGGCTAAAACCGGAAAGTTTGTTAAAAGTAAAAGTTTTATCTGAAGTTGATTAGATATCCGATTTAGGGGTAAGGAGACATGCTGGATTCGAATATGAAAATGATTTTCTCGTCGGACAAGTAGATCGGTCGAAAATCCGGCCAAAACAGGTAAGTTTGTCAAAAATAAAAGATTAATCTGAAGTTGATTAGAGGTTCGATTTAAGGAGTGAAACAAACTGAATCCGAATGTGAAAATTATTTTGTCGTCGGACAAGTAGATCGCCCGGAATCCGGCCATAACCGGAAAATCTGTTAAAAGTACAAGTTTTATATGAATTTCATTAGGTGTTCCATTAACGGGTAAGAAGGCATGCCGAATTCGTGTACGACAATCATTTTATACCTGGACACATTTCACCACGAATCCTGCTGAAATCGGAAATTTTTTTAAAAGTTGAAGTTTTATGTGAAGTTGATTATGGCGATATGGATGGCATGGAATCTGTTTTTGAACTTCAATTTTTTTTGCAAGACATGTAGTTCGGCCGGAATCCGGCAGAAACCGGAAATTTGGCAGAAGTAAGGCAGGAACTTTCGTCAAAGTAGACATGACGCAGGCTATACGGGTAAACTCACATGCTGAATCCATATTTGAACTTCGTCTTCTCCGATGATTACCACTGGACCGCTACAAGACCCGATTGTCTATAAATATTAAATTTTTGGGATCCCATCGAAACCTTTGGTCTTGTTGAAGTAAGATGCGGTTTTCCTCCTTTGCTCCAGATCTTGTACTATCATCTGCATGCTTCCATCCAAAACTTTGGTCAGATTTCAGTAGAAAATATTTCACTTTTATCTGAACAAATTTTAAACACGAGCGAAAATTGTCTTCTGTATCTAGAATTGCTATAGACGAATAATTTCAAGACAAATGAAAAACTTGTCCTAGTGATGCAGATATCACATTTAAGTTTTCGCATGCAAAATCTTATCAGACTGTTTGTGCAAATATCTTACAATTATCCATGATGTACCAGATTTTTAATTTTACAGAATCGACCTCTCACTAACTTACAAGCAGACAACCATTTTCCTGCAGGCTGCAATGGACCTCTGGCTGAGACCCTGTAGCTTAAAGGAAGACTCAACCTAACCCGATGAAAAATTTATCTCAAAATAGTACTATGAAGTGGTACGAAACAGTTGCATGCAGTACTAACGATGCTACTACATGCTTCTACTTCAAGGCTACCGTGTTACTGCATACTACTATATGGTACTATTAGCAAGACTGGATGTTACTATGGCAAGACAGGATGCTACTGGATACTACTACATAAGATTGGACCAGTCTGAGGCACATTAAATGATAGTATTTTTTGCTATTACATAGTATTACATGTAACGTTTTCGTACCATTACCATACTACTACGCAGGCTACAAATTTTTCAACGGGAACTGAAGGCAGATCAAAGGAGGAGCTACTTTTGACAGTCTGAACAGCCATTAAATAGTGAAGGTTCAAGCATAATTCACAAAATAACCATAGGTTTAAAATGTGCTATACACTAGACCTACAAGTTGAAACTCACTGAAACGCCTTCTTTTTTTTTTTCTTAGAGGTACACAGTAATTTTGAATACTGGAAAGTAATAATCTCAAGAAATAGAACATCAGGCTACCATCTTGTGCGGCCTGTACCATAAGAGTCCTCAAGTTTTATGTCTTATCTGCTTGATAAAGCCGCTAATTTTATCATTTGGGTCCTCAAGTTTTACGTCTTATCTGCTTGATAAGGCAGCTAATTTTATCATTTGGGCTTTTATATACCAGTAAATTTAATTTATCCCCAAACTGGAGACACACAATCAGAAATCATCTTGAGAGATGCCACAAAACCTTGTTGTGTAAGAAACAGACTTGAGGCCACACAAACAATTTCAGAAACTATCTATTTGAGCCCAGGGGCGTCCCGAGGGGGGGGGGGCTGCACACCCCCAGAAAGTCTGTGGAACAAGATTCCGGTAAATTTTGACTAATGCGGCGAAGTCGCGCCAGTCAAAATTTGTCCAATTCACCTGATCTTGATGATTTTTATGAAGTCTACCGGATGATTGCTCAGGGAGCCTACCGGAATTTTGCTCAGGGCACCTACCGAAATTTTGCTCGAGGAATCTACCCAAACTTGTCTCAAGGAATTTACTGTAGGCTGGATCAGGGGATCTACCGGCCTTTGCCCCATGGAATCTACTAGAATTTTGAAATCTACCAGAATTTTGCTCAGGGAATCTACCGGCATTTTGCTCAGAGAACCTACCGGAATTTTGCTCAGGGAATCTACCTGAATTTTGCTCAGGGAATCTACCTAAGTCTTTCTCAATGAATCTATCGGAACTTGTCTCGGGAAATTTGCTGGAGCCTGGATGAGAGAATCTACCGGACTTCGCTCCACGGAATCAACCAGAATCTGGCTCAGGGAATCTACCGGAATTTTGTTGCTTACCGGATAAGCATAGACTCACAGCTTACCAGGATGACCCCGGCAAACAACTTATCAGAGTGATTCTTGCAGACAGACAACATAGCGTACCGGAACATTCATTGGGTGATTCTGGTCATCTACTAAGTTTCTGTATCTTTCAAGGACTAGGCAACCTACTGAAAGTCATCATTTCCAACTACAAATACTGTTCGTGGAATACTTTCACGGTACCGTCTACTCCAGTTTCAACAGCTTTCTCGACTCCTCACCTGTGATAAGCCGAGAAGAGTTCAAAGACGGGTTAGACCTGTTCCGACATGATCTCAAAGTCGCCAGGAGAACCTCGAAACAAACAAAAAGAAAATTTCGAAATTTTTCGTGAATTGAAAGACGTATTACCAGTTGTATGGAAAGGGTTCAAGCTGGCTAAGACAATCCCTGTTACCTCAGCAAAAGGGGACAGACTTTTTAGCAAGATGAGTGTTAGTTAAGGCCACTTTGCGTTCAACATTGGCTGACCAACGTCTGTTACTGATCACATTTGAAACCGATCTAGTTGACAAATGTGAAATTGCTGTGAACAAATGGAAAACGCTTAAAACGCGATAAATAAATGTGTACGGTGGGTTGAAGGTCGAAGACTTTTTAGTTTTAACTGAATATCTTAAAGTTTCAACGAATAGGCAGGGGCGTCCCGAGCCTTACTTCATTGGGGGGCGAACCTGCTAAAATTGACCGAATCGGTACCTGATTTTGACCGTATTTTTTCTTCTTCTAACAAGAGCTACGAGCTCATATGGCACTTGTTACGAGTAGGTGGTACAAGAAAGTAGAAGAGAACTTCACAAAACACGCCGCCATCCAAAAATGCGGTTCGAACCTAGAATTTGGATATTTCGTACTCAAATTTGAAAATTTCCGACATCACCTCCAAGCGATCGCCAACCTTCCAAGTTTAGACCCAAGAAATCCACTCGCTATGTCCCTAGACGTGCCCAACATGCGGGATCGCCAGAATTAAGCCCCCCCCCCCCCCTCAAGTCCCCCACAGTGTCCGAATCTGGTCTGGTTATGTCAACGATGTATCTAGGACTTGCGCTTGTTCTTCCCACCAGGTTTCATCCCGATCCCTCTACTCTAAGCGTTTCCCAAGATTTCCGGTTCCCCCCTTCGACTCCCGCCAAAGTTACCGGATCCGATCCGCATTTGAACTGGGTCGTCTGAGACTCGGCGTCTTTCCAAATATCAAGTTTCATTAAGATCCAATCACCCGTTGGAAAGTTATAACTACCTCAAAACTCCGGATTCCCGCTTCCTCCACTCCTCCCCGGACCTGACATGGAACTTCTGAGATGATAGCTCCTTTCCACTTGCCAAGTTTCATTCAAATCCAATCACCCGTTCAAAAACTGCTCGTGGCACTAGATTGCGCATTCTCAATCCCTCCACTCCTCCCACGATGGTCCGATTGAGGAATCGACTATTCTTAACTCGATCTATTCGGGTCCCTGACATGCCTACCAAGTTTCACCGTCCTAGCACATCAGGAAGTACCGAAATCGCGCGCTTACTAGAAATGCGGACCACCCAGCCAACTCCCCCACAGTGACCGAATCCCGTCCTATTATGTCAATGACGTATCTAGAACTTGTGCTTGTTCTTCCCCCCCAAGTTTCATCCCGATCCCTCCACTCTAAGCGTTTCCAAAGATCTCCGGTTCCCCCCTCCAAATCCTCCCAATGTCACCGGATCCGGTCCGGATTTTTTTTTCATTTTTTTCATTCCGGATTTCATTTAAATCCGTTGACCCGTTCAATAGCTGAGCTTGCCACTAGATTCCGGATTCCCCATCCCCACACTCCCCCAAGATGGTCGGATCGGGGAAATCGATATCGGGTACCTGACAAGCCTGCCAAGTTTCATCGTCCAAGCACATCATGAAGTACCGAACTCGTGGTATCAATAGAAACTCGGACCCCCCTCCCCCCCCCCCCAGCTCCCCCACAGTCACCGGATCCGTTCCGGTTATGTTATTCACGTGTGTAGGACTTGTGTTTGTTTCACCCGTTCGTAAGTTAAAAATACCTAATTTTTCCGGATTCCCCTCCCTCCAGCCCCCCCCCCCAGACGGTCATATCGGGGAAACGACTATTTTCAAGTCAATCAGTTCGGGTCCCTGACATGCCTGCCAATTTTCATCGTCCTAGCACATCAGGAAGCACCGAACTCGCGGGATCACTAGAAACTCGCCCCCCCCCCCCAAAGTGAGCGGATCCGGTCCGGTTATGTCAATCACGTATCTAAGCTTGTGCTTGTTCTTTCCACCAAGTTTCATGCGGATCTCTCCACTCTAACCGTTTTCCAAGATTTCCGGTTTCCCCCTCCAACGTCACCGAATCCGGTCTGGATTTAAAATGGGACGTCTGAGACACGAGGTCCTTCCATATATCAAGTATCATTAAGATCCAATCACCCGTTCATCAGTTAAAAATACCTAATTTTTCCTTTTTTTCCGTATTCCCCCTCCCTCCACTCTCCCCCAGATGGTCGGATCAGAGAAGCGACTATTTCTATATTAATCTGGGCCGGTCCCTGATGCGCCTGAAAAGTTTCGTCGTCCTAGCCTATCTGGAAGTGCCCAAACTAGCAAAACTGGGACAGACCGACCGACCAACCGACCGACTGACAGACAGAAACTGCGATTGATATATGGCACTTGGCCGAAGGGCAAGTGCCATAAAATCACAGCGAGCTGTCTTCAGGAAGCTACAATGTAAAATGTGCATAATATGTACAAAATCAAGCCCAAAGAGCAAATTTGGCGCGTTTTCACGCTCTTCCTCTTCTGTTGTGTGTTTCCCACAAGTTCGTTTTTCCAACTTGCGCGGTTTTGAGCCTGAAGAGGACCCTTGCCAAGAAGGGCCGAAATATAGCTCCAATAAAATTCAGCTGACGTATCCGTTTTGCACCATCAAATACGTAGGGGGGCGACGCCCCCCCCCCCCTCGGGACGCCCCTGCGAATAGGTCTGAGGTCCAACATGACTAGTAACATGTCACTTATTGACTTAAATATTCCTGAAAACCCGATAAAAATGCATTCCTTCGTTTCTCCGTTATCCAGGGATAGTTGATTTCATAGAATGAACTTATTCTTTCAGATTTGTGAAACCTCTATGTGCTTGTCCCTCTACGGTTGAAATATTTACCAACTAGAAATGTAAGCCATTGCTGAAAAATTAAATAAAAATATCGGATTCATTGCATGACATATCCTGAAATCATTTTCCTACTTTTCTATAGGCATAACTAATCCGATTTACATCTTTAGCCCTGAAAATGGAGGCCTTTTTTTAAATTCAAGTTCTCCGCAGCTGGATGAATTTTGGTTTTTCATTCAAGCAACGCATACTCTGAACATTATTACGAAAAATACAAAATCCATCAGATATGTTCAAAATATTTCAGTATTCAAATATCAGGATGAAAAATAAGCTGCCTTTTCAGTAAAACTTTACCAAGCCAATTTTGTATTGTTTGTAACACATAATAGAAGTCGGAACACAGCAGTAGGCCTATTCTAGAGTTTCTGCAGAGATGGTCATTATCGAGACATCTCCTATAAAACCTGAAAAAATTTCGGTAAAACTTCTGAAAATTCCGGTAAAATGCTGAAGCCACCCCCCCCCCCCCCCCTATCAGAAAGGTGTCGGGACGCCCCTGTTTGAGCCACAGTATATTTCTGGGATCACAGAAAACTGATATTTGACACCACAAAACTGATGTGTCAACTACATTTTATTAAAGCTGTAGCCTATTTTATTTCTTCTTGGCAAGGGTCCTCTTTAGGCTCAAGCCGCTCAAGCTGGAAAATGAATTTGTGGAAGAACAACTAAAGATTCTTGCTGATTTTGTGAATTTCTTCATGAAAACTGCTTGGAGATAAAGCTGGTGCTGCAAATTCATTTTGGACACTGCTGCTGTTTTTGCTGCTCCATTGGGCTGTTGAGAGGGTACAGATTTTCCGCATTTTGGTTTTGGTATTACCTGTCCCTTTTCCCAGCTAAGATGGATACTTGTCTGCTTGTATGGGCAATTTGTACTTCGTCGATAAATAGCCTATTCCCTCAGCCCAAGCTGACTGCATATCATAGCATATATATGTTTGACACTTCAAAACAGATACATTTTATTGGAGCTAAATTTTTGTTCTTCAGGTTGAAGCTGGAAATGAACTTGTGGAAAAACAACTAAAGGAGGGGAACCCAACCTCGAATTTCTACAACCTCGAACCTGGTCAAATAGGTTGAAAGGAAATTTCAGTGCAGTCCTAACAAGGTGCTAGCTTTCAAGCAAGAAATCCTGGATGACCTAGGACCTGTTTTGGACTGCACAGAAGTTTCCTCGTAAAGTTTTCAGGCCAAGTTCGAGGTTATGTAAATTTGAGGTTGACTACCCAATGCATACCCCTCCTGTAAAGATGATTCGTGAATTTCTTCGTCAGAATTGCTTGGAGTTAAAGCTGGTGCTGCCTTGATTACAGCTTTGGAACAGCTTTGATTCTTGGATATGGAATGTTTGGTAAAGACAGGGATTTACGAGTGCTTGATGCATTATGCAAATTGTTTGCTCTTTGGGCCTTACCACAGGACTGTAATTTAAGGGGTTTGATGAATGTATCGCTAACTTTAAGTAGGAGACTATGTTGTTGGACAATTGACTGAAAGTTTATATTTGGCGGTGTTCCAGGAAAAAGCTGAGCTCCCAACAAGACAAGCTGGTGCCAGGCTGTGCTGCCCAGATGCTGCCATTTCATTTTGGATGTGGCTGCTGTTTCATGCTGCCACTGAGATTTGATATTTAAGTAAGCATCATTAGTTGTTTTTCTACAACTGCATAAGGCCACAACTACAAGTTCCTTTTCCAGCTTGAGCCTGAAGAGGAACCTTGCCAAGCAGGGGGGAAATACAACTCCAGTAAAATATAGCTGCTGTATCCATTTTGCATTGTCTAATATCATTTGCAGTCACCTTGGGCTGCAGAAGAATGCTCGATAACAGCAATATCCCGAGTCTTAACCAGCTAACAGAAGTTGCATTTTCGCGGATACCATGGTATCTGATACCACAGTCTAAAGTCATTTTTGCAGTTATCGTGGTATCTGATACCACGGTCAAAAGGCTGGCCAGTTATGGTGGTATCAGATATTCAGATACTACGGTCCGACCTGGTCGTGGTATCTGAAAAGTCATCTCACTTTCATCTGTTCATCAAATTTTGTCAGATTGGTGAGAAAGAAGTTTAACCCTTAGTGATGTATGGATATCTGTTTTTCTTTTGGGATGACTTCGAAAAGTGCAATTTCGGCAATAGTCCTTTTTGCAGAGCACCGTGTATCAGATACCACGATAACTGCAAAAATGACTAATTGCAGATCCAGTTACCGTGGTAACAGATACCACGGTATCAGCAAAAACGCAACTAGAGACATGTCAATGCACAGATGCATAAGGTTAAATGTAAATAAAGAGCTTATCATTATTACCTGATTTAGCGTAAACTATAAGCTAAGTAGACTAGCTGGAAAAATGTAAGGAACTTGATGATGAGTCACAGTTTCATGCTCTTCAGTGAAATGACACAAAACTTTTCTTCTCTTTCTTGTGCAGGCTGTGCTGTGAGTTTTTAGAAAGGTGCAGCGTTTCCGACGCTTCGAAAGAAAAGGTACCAAAAAGCGCCCGAAAAATGTACCAACTGACCAAAAAATTGTAGCACGTCCAAAAATGTTCTCTTTCGATGATCGTTTTCGATGAACAGTAGCCTACACCAGGGCCTACAGCATAAGATATTTTTATTTACTTACCTGACTCTTCTTTCCCCAATCGTGGTTAGGTTGGGTTCAGCCACAAAATTAGCAGAATGTGGGACATGACTTGGAACGGTCAACGTAGTAACTGAAGTATTTTCAGGCAAACTGAACAACGAAAGCGACAAAAAATAGTGCACTAAAGGGTATCATCCGATTTACAAAGGGCGGCACTCGCAGTTGTAGATTTTCAATACCTCTCCAAGTATCTCGCCAGTTATGATGTGTCACCATGCTCATGGGGACAGGGGCGGTTCGAAGTGCTTGGGCATGGAGGAGGAGGGGTGACAACCTCGAAACTTGCAACAGGCTAATGCACGGCGGATATACCGATTATAAGCAGTACGAGCTTATAGCAACTACCGTAGCACCCCCGAAGAGGACTAGAGGTAGTAAAGCCGAGTTTAGTACATATTTGATCTGACCTTCCGCAAATCTCTTCAGCGTATCTAACGGAGATGAGGCGTATTCTCGCCGTTCCCCGAGGACTCCACTTGAGGAAATGGATAAACAAAACCAAAAATAAAATGGATCCAGACTAATTTCGTCAACTGCATATGTTTTTCGAACAAAATCCATTTTGGAAACATTCCCCGTGTTCTCGCTGTTTCTGTACGCGGAGTCCACGTGGAGTGACTCACTCCATTCTCGCCGTTCCCTTCGATTCCCAGAGGAGTCCTCGGGAACGGCGAGAATACGCCTATGGAATTTAAAATGCACCCCAAAAATGCCTTGATCGAAACAGTTGCAATATGCATTATACAAAAAAAAAATCTGTCTCTGCTTGACCAGTCAGTCAGTTTTCCTTGACATATACACACAGAAAATGTCATTGTACCAACTTTGGAAAATGTACAAAAAAAAGTGTGATTGTGCCATACTATACCAGTCAAGTTAAAATGTACCAAAATGGTAAGATTGTACCACTGTTGGCAACACTGGCCATAGTGGACTTCATTGTATCGGAATTCATACAGTCGTGACGTACTTAAGGCATATTCTCGCTGTTCCCCGAGGACTCCACTTGAGGAGTCCCCGCGTTTTTTGTTAACCTGGGGACTCACTCCCCGTATTCTCGGCAGTCCCCACGGACTGGGAATGCTTCGATTATCATCATCATCATCAAAAAGGACTCCCTTTCAGATTCCTAGGGAAATCAATTTAGAACAAAATCCATTTTGGAAGCATTCCCCATGTTCTCGTTGTTTTCCATACGCGAAGTTCACGCGGAGTGACTCCCTCTATTAGGCTCTATTCTCGCCGTTCCCTTCGACTCCCCGAGGAGTCCTCAGGGAACGGCGGGAATACGCCTTTATTGACGTCGCGTGATTTAGGACCTAAAATAGGAGTTGATTGTCCATTTTGGACACTAAAATAGGATTTGATTGAAATATGAACGCGACCGGTTCCTCGCTGGCCGCTCACCTTAATATAGATATTAAAATACATATTCACCGATAGGCATAAACTACATTTTTCGTTTTCTGAGGTAAAATAGATCAAATGGTTGTGACGTCACGCTTGTATGTAATTACGATAGATTGTTTTTAGTTGCGTTCTTGCCAGTGTTGCCAGCAGAGGAAATTGTTACCAGGTTGATTTTTGTCAGACTCTGGCGTAAACGTTTGCAACTGGCGTGTGGCGTAATACCAGACGTCACAATGCCACACCAATATCATCGGGAACCGACTTTTTAGCCTATAAGTAGTTTCAAGTGTGAATATGTGTGGATCCATGAAAATACACTACAACTGTCGTATGTATAGATCACAGAAATATTTTACGTGGCTTCAGTATATTGAAAGGGTAGAGGCTGTAGCTGATGGTTGAGTTATTACGCACACGTTTTATTTTCTATTTTTTTGTTTTGTTTGATATTTGCGTGTTGATTTGTTTTCTCCAATACGGCCTTGCTATGTCATAGTTGTCGTTTTATATTTTTGGCCAGTTATGTAGGTGTTTTCTATAGGCCTATTCTCGCCGTTCTCCGAGGACTCCTCGGGGAATCGAAGGGAACGGCGAGAATAGAGGGAGTCACTCCACGCGGACTCCGCGTACAGAAACAGCGAGAATACGGGGAATGCTTATAAAATGGATTTTGTTCGAAAAATGAATATGCAGCTGAAAAAATTAGTCTAGATCCACTTTATTTTTGGTTTTGTTTATTCTGATTCTTTTTAATTAATTTTACATAGCACCTACAACAGCAAAAATTGATTACCCTCCGAATTTGAAAGGGAGTCCTTTTTGATGATGGTGATGATAATCGGAGCATTCCCCGTCCGTGGGGACTCGCGAGAATACGGGGAGTGAGTCCCCGGGACAAACAAAAACGCGGGGACTCCTCAAGTGGAGTCCTCGGGGAACGGCGAGAATACGCCTTATGTTTTTTACTCTCCGATTTCTGGAGGAAATAAATTATTTGAATGGAATTGAACTGAATTGAATTTGAAAAAAACCTTTCCTGTCATCGCCCCAATCGTGCAGCAAAAACAGCGGCCGTGTCAAAAATTAAATCTCAGGACTAATTTTTCCCTACTGTGGTATTTGAAAGTAATTTGCCCGAATAAGATATTTATAGTCGGTAGAAGATTCCGTAATTTATTACAGGTTTGTTCCATCTCCGACGTTGACCCTGAAGATTGACAGCCTGACGAGGACCCTTGCCAAGAAGGGCCGATAGATCGCTGATGAAGCATCATAAGCTGACGTATCCGTTGTTTGTATGCATTATTTGAATATATGTTTCAAAGTCAGCTTGTGCCAGGCTTGGGCTCGCGGAATATATAATTTAGTACTTCTTAGAAAATTTCCCAAACATATCACAGATAATTTATTACTATAATTTTCTAATCAGAAAATCTCAAATAATCTTATATTGACAATCCGTGCAATGTTTTGTGCAATTTTTTGTGAGGTTTCTTGGGATTTTGGTCTAAAAAAATTAATGACGTAGTTTGGCGTATTTTCAAAGATCGTGACAACGGTCTGGCTGCTGGCAACATAACAAAAAAGGCAGTAGATTCAAATTTAGAACCAGACGTTGTTTCATTTGCAACTCATATTTGATTTCCAATTGCAACTACATATTTGATAAAAAAACAGATATTTCTGCATTTCCGGGGGCATCAGTAGGCTTGTACGTTTCACTGGTTTTACATATATGACTGCCCTACATAGGCGTGTCAGCGGAGTTTTATACCAGCAATATTTTTTTACCCTTCTTCTTGCCATCTGCTTGCCATTCCTACTACTAGGCAGCTTGAGCTATAAAGAGGAACCCACAGGTTTGGTCTATAGCTTGAGGCTGTGGAGGTCCCTTGTCAAGAAGGACTGAAATAGGTGGCGACTAAGTTATATTGGAATAGTAACAGCAGTAAAAGTTCTGATGTATGTAGTGACATCATGCGATTGAGGACCCATCATAGGATTTGATTGTCCCTAGATTGTTTTACAAATATAAAAGAGAACAGCCTCTCGCTTTCCGCTCAGCTCTATGTATATTCGCTGATATGAATAAACTACAATTTTTCGTTTTCTGAGATAGGCTATAGATCAAATGGGTGTGATGTCATGCTTGTGTTTTATTCCTCTTCTAGCTTTAGGCTATTTGGAAAGTAAACTTGATTGATTGATTGATTGTGTTGAATCCCTTCCTATACAACTTGGTTTAGACCCTGAAATATAGTTAGCTAGCTGAGTTTTAGTCTAGCCCAGAAAAAAACTAAGCTGGCACATCTTTTTAGCCCAATCAATTATGATTCACACTTTCACAGTCGGCATAGTCTAGGGAACTGGAAGATGTACTTTATGTCCTACAGGCTACGGGCTATTCGAAAAAATTGCTTATGGTTATTGGTCATGGTACAAGTCCCTTGTGTAAAAGAGACATCTATGTATTATTAATAATTTCCCTGACATGGGCATGTGAACTGTGTAGATGAATTTTCCTTCAGGCGGGATCACTGTTCCCGTGGCCGGCTTCTACCAGACTATTGTAGTGGTTTGCGAACTCTGTTCACAAGCCCCTCGGTACCTCAGATGGTAGAGCGACTGCCTTGTAAGCAGAGGGTCCTGGGTTCAAATTCCGGCTGAGGAGCATTTTTGTCTATCAGTTCACTACTTAAAACATTTGAAGTAACTAGAGGCTATACTTAACTGTATAGCCTACTAACTGTCCTAGACACCATCTTTGTGATAAACTGGCATACATTCCAAAGATGGCAAGGCTGCTTCTTTCTTAACTGGCTGGCCACTTGGCCACTTCTCCGTAGCCTAGTTGAGGTATTTTACTTTGGATGTTATTTAACACTTTAGCTTTGAACAATGCAGTTGTGGGAATTATGCTAAGGGTTGCATGTTTGTTATTGAGTGCAAGCCCCGGGGCTTGCAAGTTTCTAAACCCCTGAATAAAGAACTAGTTTATTCTTAAAATTAGAAGACCCCTGTATTCAAGGGAAGTGTATGGCTCCCCCTCCCTCCTGTTCTTCTATACCAGTAGGGTGAAAAGATTAAATTAGGCCTTAATTGAGTGACTAATAGACATGTAACTAGTAATATGCCCTTGGAGTAGTCCAGTAAGGTGAGGCTATGTTTCTTTGCTAGTTTCTTCTGAAAAATATCAGTAATATTTGTTTTTTTGACAGAATCTTCTTAAACTCTTACGGTATAACTTTTTTATAGCTGAGGCTACAAGGTCTTTTAGCATAAATAGAAACTGAAATTTTTTTATTTTATCTCAGACTGTAGTGTCATCTTTGAAATGGAGGAGAGTGCTCTTCTAAGCTTCAGGAAGATCAACTATACCCCCACAAGTCCAGTGGTGGATGTTGCTGCCGGTTCAGGATACCTTGCAATTGGATTACGAAATAAGACCTTACTGAAGATTGATCCAACAAGAAATGATGAGGCTATGCCAGGTATAATTATTGTTAATTTGTTGCTTTTTCATGGATTCTGGTAATTCTTCCCTTGCTACCCAGTGCGCAGTAACCAAGATCCTGGTAAGAACAAAAAAATTGACAAATGAAGTGCTGAATTTGAGATGTATGAGGTTGGCTCCCCCCGTATGGAAATAATTAAAGTCATTGTATGGGACATTTTCCAATCTTAAACAATTGAAAACAATTGGAAACGATCGTAAACAATTGTTTTTTTACGATTGGAAACAATTGCTTACCATTGTTACTGAAAACAATCTGTCAGTCATAAAAATACAATCGTTAACCCAATGAAAAATTTGTAGCCTGCGTGGTAGTATGGTAGTAGTACGAAAATGTCGCATGTAATACTATGTAATAGCAAAGAATACTATCATTTATTGTGCCTCAGACTGGTCCAATCTTATGTAGTAGAATCCAGTAGCATCCTGTTTTGCCGTAGTAGCATCCAGTCTTGCTAATAGTAGCGTATAGTAGTATGCAGTAACACGGTAGCCTTGAAGTAGAAGCATGTAGTAGCATCGTTAGTACTGCATGTAACTTTTTCGTAATACTTCATAGTACTATTTTGAGATAATTTTTTCATCGGGAACAACTATTTACAATCGCAAACGATTGGAAACAATTGGGAACAGCTGTTTACAGTCGTAAACAACGGTTTCCAATCATAAAAAAACAATTGTTTACGATCGTTTCCAATTGTTTTCAATTGTGTACGATTGGAAAGATGTCCCAATGACTGAATTATTTCCATACGGGCTATCCTGTTGGTGTTTTTGTTTTAGCTTTGTTTTTTAGTTTCTTTTTGTTAAAGCAGTTGATTCCAGATCAGTTGCCATTGTTGTTAAATCTTGCCAGCCTTTATTCTTACCCATTGTTCTGACTTGAATCCCTCTGAATCCGCAGTCACTTATTTGAACTGATCTTGTTGGTCAAAAAGAGGATGGTCTGATTTCAGCTGAGATCTTCTGCCTCAAAAATGTGAGAAATTTCGGCAAAGTAAGTAAGTCAGTAAACAATTTATTTATGTCCCGCCATTTTGAAAAAGTTGAGCCGTGTTTTATGACATCACAGTCATGTCACACACACATTGTCTTATTTAGTTTTAAGTCTTTTGTGCTTTAGTGCGTTTTGTTTGTTCAGTTTCAGAAATGGACTTCTAGTCCTAACTAGGACTAAGGCAAGACAGAAATGTTAATGAGGAATGAACTAGAAACAAAGAAAGTATGGCTTTGACGTGATTTATTTACCGACAGGATTGAATGCCCGTCAATTTCGAAATGGTTTTCGTATCCCTCGTCCTAACCTAAATGCAGAGCTGTGATGATGGACTTCTTTTGTGTCCGACCTGAAGTGTTTTGCATAAAAAAACTAATTCTGAAAATTCTCAACTTGTCAAAAAGTAAAAATTCTGGCGGATCTCTGGCAATATTCCCATGCAACTTTTTTCTTTCAGAAATCGACCTGGGGAAGACCAACCTCAACACGACAGTCCACAGCATTTTCATGGATCCTTCGGGCAGCCACTTGCTAATATCCCTTGCTCCAAAGGAAACTTCTGCGCCAGTTCCTGCTGAGCTTATTTATCTGAAGAACAGGACGTCAAGCCTTGAAAAGCCAGCAAAACCTCGACTGGTAAACATTTGTTCGCCCAGTGAATACGTCCTTCATAAAATCCGATGACGAGTTGCCGCCAGACGCGCTGGAGGAATAATAACAATCACACGTGAGATCGTGGGATAAGTTATCTGACGGGTGAATAAGCGATTAAGCTTTCGCTTTATATCGAGTCGCGCATTAGCCCCGTTGAAAAGTCAGCCAGCACTCGGCACTGAAGTCGGAAGCCAGAAATGAAAAACTTGATGACGGTTGACAGAACAGAGTTGGGTAAAGCAAAAAGAGGGGAAGAGGCATTTTAAACAGTTTTAAACATGGTCCTAAGAGGAATTGAAAATAACAAAACAAACCTGGATAAACGTACACTAAGAAGTAACGTGCATTGTTTTCTTTACAACAGCGCACCTAGCGGCCAAAAAAGAACTAATCTGAGAGGAATTTTATGAGGGGCGTATGAGAGGCAGAGGTTCTTATAATTGTATTAATTGTCCGTTCTTGTCCTAGAAACAGCTGAGCGATCGACAGAGCTTCCCAAACGACTGTTAAACGAGATCGAGACTACTTCGGCTTGTGATTGCGGTAGTTACTATGAAACAAAATGGTGAAACGATTTTTGCTTACGATTTCATTGTGTTTTTGGTTTTGACTTTCACATTGGACCCTAGTTTCTGAACCACTGGGCCTCTTATTGTTAGTATTATTATAGCAAATAACAGGTGGAAGCCTGGACAAATTTCTACAAAAACTATCAGTCTTAGTCATTTCCAACATGGTCGTCAAGTGCTTTTTCGAATGCGTCGACTTATATAGGTTGGCAACTATATGACACGGAAGTTGGTTCCACCGGAGTAGTTATATAAAGGGGTTTCTACCCCACCCTCCCCTCAATTTCAAAACCCCATTTTATCATCAATTTCTTAAATTTTAACATCCTTTATTCCAAATTAACCCCTTTTTTTTACAGATTTTTTAGTTTCATAATTACACGAAATGAGGTGCCAAGAAATGATAATATTACCCCTTTAAGACATATAAACTAATACAATATACCCTAATACATAAGTACACTTATTTTATTAACTATTACAACAATTCTAAATCATATCACTGGTAAACAGTTCTAAATCCACATATGTTTCGTTACTCTTATTTACCCGTACAATCGGTTGCAAAATCAGATTTTTCTTTAGAAGCAACTCACTAGCAATTGCATTGTATCTCTTTGGAATAAACAAATCACAGGCTTTGCCATTATGACTAATAACGACAACCAACTTATCACCATATTTTGTCTTAGCAATTCTCATTTTAACAATGGTATATTGAAATCCTAGAACTAGTTCTTCTTTCCTGATTGTCTCATTGTATTTATTCATTTTTATTGTAGACAAGACTTCGCTCATGGACTCCATTTATTAGTGGCTGAATTTCTTTAATAAAAATTCATCACATCATCAAATTAAAATCACCTCAATGTACCCAACAGTTATATCTCTAGTGCGGATAAAGCTCTTGGGGCAAGCAAAAAATAGAAAATCTCTTTGCGAATTAGCATTCACATCACAAAACAGTTGCTCCTGGAGAGATTACAGGCCCCGTTGGCATAATGGTCTAAGTCATTGCAAGCTTAGTAATCATTGCATCAACGATGTCGTGAGATCGAATCCCACTACCAGCAATCCGTTGATAGTGAGCGATGGCGAACAAAAAAAAACTCAGAGGGTTTCCTCCCCTCACGGGGCACCCCAGACTCACCAAAAAAAAAAATAAGACGACAAATAAACATCTTCAATCTTCAGAGTCTGGGGTGGGAGGTTTTGCAAAAATGTTATACTTTTGGTAAATTTTCTTGTTTTCTTACAGATTCATTCTTACAATATTTATAACCGTTTAAGCGAACCTGTTTCATGTATTTTCGCGAGGAAAAAATCGAAAGGTTTTACGCATTTCAGTTTCACGCTGAATGACTGCTTCAACCGTTAATTGCCCACATTTTAACAATGATAACAGTTCAGTGTAAAAATTATAAGCGGTTTTATACTCTGCTTTTCTTTCTGCAATGTTTAGATGTTTTTCGATTATTTAGATGATAACAACACCCAAACATAAAGAAGCTAAAGGTAGCATAAGAAATGCGCTGAGACCAGCTGCTGAGAAGACGAATTTGGATAAAAAAAGACAATTGCTAACAGTATTGTAATATTTATAACTTCTACGGTAAACGAATAATTTCTTTTCCAATTCTTCCATTTATAACATAATAAAATTGTTTCAAAAATTATTTGACTGAATGAAAGCTTCGCGATTCGGAACACACGCGCCACCTGCGAAACTCTACTTGCTCTTTCTTGATCGGTTGGAGATATTTAGGTGGCGCTTGCTCTATGAAACGCAAAACTCAAGAGTCATCTCGGAAACTGTGCTGTCTGTGTTTCTCGATCGATCGGAGATAATTAGGTAGCGCTTGCTCTATGAAACACATATTTAAACCAGTGATTTTCTTTACGGCTGAGAAAACGCAGTCGGGAGAAATTCATTAATAAAAATATCCCCCTATTAAATGATGAAAACTGCAGAGGTTATTCAGCGTTGTAAAACCATTATATCAAACAACGAATCGGTTAGACGAAGTTTACCGCAATACCGAATTAATGAACTGCGGACATTTGCGAAAATTAATAAAATCAAAACAAATGGAACTAAGAAACATGAAATAACAAATAGTATAATAAACCATCTTAATAAGAATATTTTGCTAGCTGAAGATACAATTAATATTCAACGCAGAAACGAAAGAATCCATAATAAGAACAGACCATCCGACTGTAACCCAGAACCGAAATTACGGACAATTCTGGAAGATGAGATAAAAGAAATAATATCGCCCTTAAGAAAATAAAACAAGAATACAATGTTAACAAAGAAAAAGAGACAAGTGAATTAAAGAAATTTCTGAAAAACAAGAACCTATCAACTCGCGGAAACCGAGAAGAAGTACTAAAAAGAGTTGGAGAATACTATAATAATATTATTAAAAAACATGAAGATACTATAAAGAAAAATAGAGATATCACTAGAACTCAAGTAGAAAGAAGTGCTAAAAATAAACCCAAAGTAGTCGATTTATCAACTCTCTTTATAAATAAGAAACGGATTAAAGAAGAAACTACCATTCCTAATTATTTATTCAAAACGGAAGAAGAGCAGCAGCCTACTATTTCTAGGGAAATTGAAAATTTGTATACCATAAATGTTTCAATTGAAAGCAATGGAAGAGATAAACATACTCTTATAGCTTTTGTTTTCGCTGATTTACAACGAAGAATGAATGAAAGATATCAATATAGAGTTTAATTCGTAACCAGGGTTATTTTCTATAGACAGGAGAATGATGAAGAAGTAGTAGTATTTTACAATAGTACTTCTTGGATTTTAAATAAAAATAGCATACTTACTCATAGTCATTTGGATGATAATAACAAGAGACTTAGTTCTTTAAGTAATACTCCTCGATCTGGGCTACAATTTAGTCGGTATGAAGGAATTGATTATATGATGACACGAATAGAATCGTATATGGGAGGAAGGTTTAAAACACTGCCAGATTTCGTAAAAAATAAAAAAGCTTGCCTGAATATTGAAAATAAGGATCAAAAATGCTTTCTTTGGTCAATCTTAGAACATTTATACCCAGCTAAAGATCATGCAGAAAGAACTTCGAAATATAAACAATATGAGAACGAATTTGATATCAAAGGGATTACTAACTTCCCAATGGATACAAAAGATATACACAAATTTGAAAATAGATACAACATTAAGATTTGTTTATTTCAAATTGAAAAAGAGAAAATTATCAGAAGTCATATACTAAAAAGTACAATCAATGGGAAAACTGCAAAACATATCATTCATTTATTATATTTCGATAATCATTATGTACTGGTAAAGGATCTGAGCAGATTAGTTGGTCCTCAAATCTCTAAAAAGAAAACAAAGACATACCTCTGCACTTATTGCGGAAGACATTTTAAGAAGGAAGAACACTTTGAAAAACATGAAAGTAAAAATAATTGCGAAGATCCTGATATTATAATGCCTCCTGAAGGTTCAAGTATACAATATAAAAATATTGCAAAACAAATGAAAGTACCTTATTGCATAATAGCCGACTTTGAGTCTTATAACGAAGAATACAACCAGGTAAACGGAAAGAAAACAATAAAAGTAGCTGAACAGAAACCTTTTGCGTACGGATTTCAGGTATGCTGTTCCTTTGATACAAACCAAAACAAATACTACGATTATTTCGGTGAAGACGCTGCAAAACATTTTGTTAAAACCGTTACAAAAGTATCCACAGAAATTGCAAACAAATATGAAAACAGGCAGAGAAATCACACTTATACAGCTGTAGAAATTGCAGAAAAATGGAACACACTAATGGATAAGACCTGCCATATCGGTAAGACTGAAATCACTGAAAATCCCCACTTTGATCACGATCCCATGACTGGAAAGAATAGGGATTTTACTCATACGGAATGCAATATGAAATACAGAATTCCCAAGCATATCCCTGTAGTGATGCATAACTTATCAAAGTATGATTCCCATCTATTTGTGAAAGAGTTGATACCTGATAACGGAATATTTGAATCAGCAGAAAGTTTTATATCATTCTCGAAATCAATAAGTATTCCAAGACAGGATACAGAAATAAAATATGAAATCAGATTCATAGATTCCATTCGATTCATGGCCGCATCTTTGGACAAGTTATCAGCAAATTTAGCTAAATGTGATTGTAGGATACCCTGTGATCATCTAAGAAAGAATTTCAATTTCACATCAAATAGTTTCAAAAAAGATGACGAATTCCAAGAAATAATAAAGAAAGGGGTATATCCTTATGACTTTGTAGATAGCTTAGGTAAAATGAATTGTAAAAAATTACCACCGATAGAAAACTTTTATTCAAGGTTAACGGGGAAAGGTATTAGCAAAGGTGACTATAAAAGAGCGGTGTCCATATGGAAGCAATTTAATTGCGAAGACCTACTGGATTATACGAAGTTGTACTTAAAAAGTGATGTTTTAATATTGTCTGATGTTGTAGAGAATTTCAGAAATGTATGTATTCATAATTATGATCTGGATCCACTACATTACTTCTCAGCTCCAGGATTAACATGGGATGCTTTCCTAAAGCATTCGAAAGTAGAACTACCGTTATTCTCAAAGGAAGACATGTATACATTCATTGAAAAGGGGATGTATCTCAATGTATAAAAAGATACGCTAAAGCAAATAATAAATATATGAGTGATTATAACAAGAGTAAACCATCTAATTATTTAGTGTACTTGGATAAGAATAATTTGTATGGGTGGGCGATGTCACAAAAATTACCAGCGAATGATTTCCAATTCATTCCCATACCAGATGATTTGAAAGAAAGAAATGAATACAGTTCACTCGAGTATTATACCCATCTAAAAAATCATATTAACGCGGTGATGCAATTACCGAATGTAGGTGCTATCTATGAAGTAGATTTGGAATACCCGAAAGAACTTTTCAACTTACACAAAGATTTACCATTAGCACCAGAACATTTCAATGGCAAACTATGTACGACCTTATATGATAAAAACAACTACGTAGTTCACCACAGGAACCTAGAATTCTATTTACAAAAAGGTCTGAAACTGAAAAAAGTACATAGAATACTAGGATTCACTGAGAGTGCTTACTTAAAAGGATACATAGACCACAACACAGCACTTAGAACTAAAGGTACAAATGATTTTGAAAAGGACTTTTTTAAGCTGATGAATAATGCTTGCTTTGGGAAAACCATGGAGAACGTAAGGAAACGAGCTGATATGGAAATAATAACTGACGATAAAACAAGAGAAAAAATAATAAAGAAATCCAACTTTAAATCTGAAATTATTTTCAGTGAAAACTTTTCTGTGGCAAGAATGTCAAAGGAAAAGATAAAACTAGACAAACCAATGTATATCGGTTTTGTTGTACTGGAACTATCCAAGCTCTTGATGTATGAATTCCATTATGATTATATGAAACCTAAATATGGGGATAAAATAGATTTATGTTATATGGATACCGATTCGTTCATATATGACATAAGAACCAAGGATTTCTATGAAGATATCAAACAAGATTTGAATGAGAGGTTCGATACATCTGATTATGCAAAAGATAATCCATACGGGTTTCCTAGTGTAAACAAGAAAGTGATAGGAATGATGAAAGATGAATTAGCAGGACAAATTATGACAGAATTTGTTGGATTACGATCAAAAGTATATGCTTATGATAAGGACAACCAAGAACAATCAAGCAAAAAACTAAAAGGAATAAAAATGAACATAGTAAAAGATAAAATTACGATTCAAAACTATAAGGATGTACTGTTTGGTAAAATTGAAAACCTATCTGTAACCCAGTATAACTTAAGATCATACAAGCACAATATGTTTCTAGAAGAACAGAATAAAAAAGCGTTAGATCCTAAGGATGATAAAAGGATAGTAACAAGCGATAAATACACAACTTTACCTTTAGGTTATAAACATTAAATTCAAGTCCCTACTTAAAAACTTCAAGTCCCTACTTAAAAACTTCAAGTCCCTACTTCAAAAAATCAAGTACCTATTTAAAAAAGCAAGTACCTACTTAAAAACTTCAAGTCCCTACTTCAAAAATTCAAGTACCTACTTCAAAAATTCAAGTCCCTACTTCAAAAATTCAAGTACCTACTTAAAAAATTCAAGTAAATCTTACAATGAAAAATTCTTTCTAAATAAATGAATGAAAAGGCACCAATCAAATTATATGATTTTAGCGAAACGAATAACTATCAGAACAAACACGACCTTGCACCTCAGTGGCCATTTAGATTATTAATTTGTGGAAGTTCAGGAACAGGGAAAACCAATCTACTCTTCAATTTAATTTATGAATATATCTGTTTCAACCGAATATACTTGTATGCAAAAGATCTTGAAGAAGATAAATATAAAGAACTTATAGACAATTTAACCACCTTGGAATCAAAATGTAAAACGAATATTTTAACCGTAAGTAATGACCTTAATGATATTATCGATGTTGATGACCTAGACCCTAATTATCAAAACTTGATTATCTTTGATGATTTTGTAACTGAAAAAGACCAGAAGAAAATAGAAGATTTATTCATAAGAGGAAGAAAGAAAAATGCTTCAATTGTTTATTTATCACAGAGCTATCATAAAACACCAACGGTTGTAAGACTTCAGTGTAATTATTTCGCATTCTTTCAGTGTTCTAATCCAAAAGAAATAAAATTAATCAGGCAAAATCATGTATCTAATATAGACAATGAGAACTTTCAGAAACAATTCGAGGTTGCAACTAAAGGTTACGGATTTTTCTTCATAGATTTAAAAACAAAAGATAAAACCCTGAAGTACAGAAAAAACTTTGAAAAAATTTACTGGATAATTTTTTTTCTATTATAAATGAATAAATTTGGTAGTGTTGGAAAAAAGGTTGGTAATGAATCGAAAGTTACTGATGAAAATGGTAACATTAACCTACAAGATAGACGAATTATTAACTTAGGTGATGCGAAAACGGATAAGGATGCTATTAGCTTAATATCTATGACTGTGATTTTGAATCAATTTAAACAACAGATAACTGCAGGACAAGTGCAAACCAATCAATATTTTAGCGAAGATATCAACAGATTAACTGCGGTAGATGATTCTCCTGATAATGCATTGGTAAGGATCAAAGATAAAGGGTTATTTGTAAAACAAACAATTCGAGTTAGTGAAAAAGAAATTGATGCTGGGGATAAAGTAATCACAAATGTTCAAGACCCTAGAAACAAAAATGATGCTGTTAATTTAGGAACGTTAATTACATATCTTTTAGATTTGGAAAAAAGCTCGAAACCCAACAAACCCTTAGCAATACCATTCTAACAAAAATTTCTGACCAAGAAACCCACATCAATAATATTGAAAGAGCAATCGTAAACATTTTAAAAAGGCTTCTAGAGCAAAAACCTTTTGACAAACCATTCATTTCCAGATTAGAAAAAATGATGGCTGGTAAATAAGAATTTATATGATAAATTTATTTTCAAATAAATGGTTGAAACAATTGAGTATACAGTTTATTTATCGAAGCTTCAGAAAGGCAAACTGAAGAAATGTTTTGATGCTAAACAAAAATGTCAAATACGTGTTAGTCATACTAGACAGAATGAACGAGAACCAGTAAAGCTACTTTTAAGTAAACGACAAATTGATAAAATTGAAACATGTAAAATTAATAATAAGGGTTGTGATATTGATGTATCATACAAACAGATGAAAGAAGCGATTCAAAAATGTGGATTACTTCCATTCTTAATACCGTTAGCAATTACCCTTGGTAAGGCAGCTTTAACAAGTGGTGCTGCTGCTTTGGGTACATTTGCTGGTAAGAAAATAGTGGATAAAATAGCAAACACAGGCGGTGCGCTTAAACTTCCTGGAACACAAAAAGTTACGGGTAATGGTGTGCGTGGTAGACCTAAGAAGGAAAAGGATGATGTCAACACAGGTGGAGCGCTTACACTTCCTGGAACACAAAGAGTGGTTGGTCATGGTGTACGTGGAAGACCTAAGAAGTCAAAAAACGGGGACATCAAAAAAGAAGCAAAAGTAAAGTAGGACCTCTAACCAATTTTGACATTATGGATGCATTAGGGGATATATCACATTTTAGAGGTGTTTTCTCTATAGATACGCTACCCAAACAAATAAATAGCCTAGAATTTGGTGTGATTAATTATGATAAACTCGGAATGCCAGGAACTCACTGGGTGGCGTACTGTAATCTACCTGATAGTCCTTATGTAGAATTTTTTGATTCTTTCGGTATACCCCCAGGAAAAGAAATAATTAAATATCTAAAAACTTCAAAGAAAAAATAGCTTATGAAAATCTTGCCGTTCAGAATATAGATGAATTAAACTGTGGATTGCATTGTATTTCCTACATTAAGCGCAGTTCGTAGTTTATTCATCTCTCGTCTTTTTGTTTATAAAAATTGTTTTCTAATAAATGGAGATTTATTGTATGAAATGTAAAAAGAAAACTGACACTGAATCAATGTTTAAAGCAGTGTCACAGAAAAATAATGTTCCAATGGTGAAAGGTAATTGTGTTATTTGTGGGTCGAGGAAAAATCGATTTAAAAAAAAAAACTCGACGCAGAAAAAGATATTTTAAAGACGTATTATTCTAATTATTCAGGTGTTGATGATATTTACCGAAAATTAAAAGAAAATGGAGTGAACGTTTCTAAAGATAACATAAAACATGTTTTGCAAAATGAGAATGTGTATACGTTACACAAACCTTCCTATCACAATTTTGAAAGGAGGCGAGTCTATGTTCACCATGTTGATGAGCAATGGCAAGCTGATTTAGTTGATATGCAGAAATATAAAAAAGTGAATGATAAAACAAAGTACATCTTGACTATTATTGATTGCTTTAGTAAATATGCTTGGTGTGTCCCTTTGAAAGATAAAACGGGTGCTGAAATAATCAAGGCATTCAGTCATATATTTAAAGAAAGAATTCCTAAGAAACTACAAACTGATAAAGGTAAAGAATTTGTAATGAGAAATGTTCAAACATTTTTGAAAAATAGCGACATACCCTGGTTTGCATCTGAAAGTGAATTGAAAGCGCAAATCGTTGAACGATTCAATAGAACGTTGAAAGAAAAGTTATGGAAATATTTGACACACAACAACACTACTAAATGGATTGATATTTTACCTTTATTTGTTAGGCATTATAATAACACTTACCATCGTTCAATAAAAATGAAACCAGTAGATGCTAGTAAAAAGGTAAATCAGAAAAAGGTTTACAATGCTTTGTTTCCTCCATGTGATTACAAAGTCACAGGAAATTACAAAGTAGGAGATTTAGTTAGAATTAAAAAAGAAAAAAGTATTTTTGATAAAGGTTATTTACCTAACTACACGAATGAAGTATTCCAGATAGCAACCGTTAGACCTACCACCCCCATTACTTATGAAATATCTGACAAAAGTGGGGAATTAATTCAAGGAGGGTTTTATGAAAAAGAACTTTCAAAATTTATTATGAAATAAAATTACTTGTATATAAATGGATTCAAGACGTTTGAGTGATATGTTATCGGGTATAGTTAAGAACAGAGAAATTCAAAGAAAAAAGTTCAACAATACGAGATGGAGAAAGCAGGGTTTCGGGAATATGCTTCAGAATTAAACGCTCCAGTTGTTACGGCAGAAAAAGAAAACACTAAAGATACCATCAAAAAATTACAAGAAAACGCTGAAGCTATCATCGAAAAATTAGAGGAGGTGGATATTAATTCAAGAAGCCGGCTTCTCCAATTAGGTGAAACGTATTAAACAGCTTTACAAAGACAACCATATCAGATTCCAGTTTCGGAGGTAGAAACGCAGTCAACACAATCGACCGCTTTAGAAGCATCTCCAGATTTACCAACAAGTATCAAAATCGTTGATATGGATCAAGGTGTTGATAACGAGTTATTAAAAGCACTTAATGTAAAATATAGAGAGAATCATACAAGGTATAAAGGAGAATATTTTGAGATGCCTAATTATTACTTTGATAACCCAGACAATATAGAAGATGCTTTGTCTGAATTAACACCTATAAGTCAAAGCTATGGTGGTTTGAAAAGTAAAAGTAGTTCTAGTAAGTATGATAAAATTATTTTATTTATTCAAGACTATAAGGATAGATTAAAAAAAAATTCAATCTAGTAGACCCTTTATCAAACAACAAGGAACTGGAATATTTATGAATTGTGATGAAATGATGAAAAAATTGTACACTTTGATAGGTAGTAGAGTAAACGGGAATACATCTGATGAGGTGAGGAATGAAGCAATTGATATTTTGGATTCGTTAATGCGAAATAAATTCTTAACCAAGAGAGAATACAATTCAATATATAAAAATATTTCTAAATAAATGGTGTTGTTAAACATTGAAGGTATTGAAAGTATCATTGATATAACATTTAGTCAACCGATTGAACTGAATCGTAATTGGGATTATGAAATAGGTTTGAATCAGTGTACTTTGTGGTATTCGTGGCATAATATTAGTGATAAATTTGAAAATAATACATTTCAATACAGGAAAGATGAAGAGGGGGGATGGGTGAATGTTACTATTCCTAACGGGATGTTTAATGATGATTGTTTGAATTATTTTTTGTGTCAGTATTTTGATACTTCAAAAGATAAATGTCCTATTGTAATCTCATCCAATCCAGCATCTATGAGATTTGTCATACTATTACAAGAAAAATATGTGTTTAGATTTAATAGTGAGTTGTTTCAGATTTTAGGCTTTGAGAAGGATAGGGAGATTTCTAAGAAAATTAATGAAGGTACAAAGCTTCCGAATATAACAAGAAGCGTTGATAAAATTCAAATTCACTGCTCTCTTGTAAACAGTTCTATCGTAAACAAAAGTAAATCAGACGTCATTTGGACGTTTGTTCCGAATGCAGAACCAGGTTGTCAAATTGTTTGAGAATCCTAGACAATTAATCTACCTTCCTATTAACACAAAAGACTTTATTTACTCCTTGAGAATGACAATTACTGATCAGTTGGGAAGACCTATCGATTTGAATGGTGATAATGTTGGATAAGTTTTGCATTTGAGAAAAGCTTAAAGGATTAGTGAAATAAAGTTATTTACCTATAAATGTTGATTAATAATAAACGATTACTTTATAAAAAACAGTATGGAAGTGGAATCGGTAGTATATTCAAAAAAATTGCCAATTCTCAGTTATTTCAAACGTCAGCAAAACAAATAAAAGATCGAGCATTATCAATGTATAATAATATTATTCAACCAAGATTCGAGTTGTTGAAAAACAGAGCAATAGAATACGGGAAAGATCTGATTGATGTAAACAGGAAAGAACTGATTGATGTGATTGGAAATAAGAAATCGATTAAGGATCTTATAGGTAGAAATAAAAGAATTTTAAATCAAAGAAGTCAGGACTTGATTAAAACGTTAATGACTGGAAGTGGATTAAAGATTCTGAAATAATTTTTATCGAATAATTTCTTTCTTATATAAATGGCAGTAAATAAAGTTGTCAGTCCGCAATGGAATATTTTTGATGAGCCGCTTGTGGATGATACAGTGGTCAAATATGAATTTAAAGAAATTCGAGAAACAGATGTGAATGTATCCAATAAATCAGAGTTTGAATTTGTAACGAAGAAATTGGATTCCTGGTTCTATCCAAGTGAAAGTTATCTTGAAGTGGGTGTAAGAATAGTTAAAGAGAATGGAGCTAACATAGATGCAACCGATAACTACGTTAACTAATAATGGATTCAATTTATTTAGTACCGCTGAGTATGTAATAAACGATGCTCCTGTTGAAAAAATTATTCATGTTGGTATTGCAACTACCGTTACAAAGTTGATTGAATATTCCGATGATTATTCTAGAAGTGCAGCTAGAAATCATTTCTGGTATAAGGATTATAATCAGGGAACCGATATCAACCCTATAAGTCGTTCATTTACCGTACCTGCAGGTGGAGCACTAGCAGGAACTGTGGTTGTGGATATAGAGGTTAGAATTAACGGGGATAAATATCCAGAAGAACCCCTCAAATGCGACTTTAGTGATGAGAAATGCACGTACTCTAATCTGTACAACAGATACATACATTTGGGTTATAAACAATTAGCGTTTGATACTGGTAGTGTACTCAATATAGAAGAATTTAAAGAAGTATATCCACTATTCTGTTTCGATGTTTCCAAACACGAGTCAAATATTTATAATGGAACAACTGCTGATATTGAAATAAGTATAACATTAAAAGATAATCAACCCATACCATATAATATTTACTGTGTTATATATTATGAAAGAAAAGCTACACTTGATATTATTAATAAAATTATGTATGTGAGTTTGTGAGTCTGGATTTTTATTAAAGAAATTCAGCAACTAATAAATGGAGTCCATGAGCGAAGTCTTGTCTACAATCAAAATGAATAAATACAATGAGACAACCAGGAAAGAAGAACTAGTTCTAGGATTGAAATATACCATTATTAAAATGAGAATTGCTAAGACAAAATATGGTGATAAGTTGGTTGTCGTTATTAGTCATAATGGCAAAGCCTGTGATTTGTTTATTCCAAAGAGATACAATGCAATTGCTAGTGAGTTGCTTCTAAAGAAAAATCTGATTTTGCAACCGATTGTACGGGTAAATAAGAGTAACGAAACATATGTGGATTTAGAACTGTTTACCAGTGATATGATTTAGAATTGTTGTAATAGTTAATAAAATAAGTCTACTTATATATTAGGGTATATTGTATTAGTTTATATGTCTTAAAGGGGTAATATTATCATTTCTTGGCACCTTATTTCGTGTAATTAGGAAACTAAAAAATCTGTAAAAAAGGGGTTAATTTGGAATAAAGGATGTTAAAATTTAAGAAATTGATGATAAAATGGGGTTTTGAAATTGAGTGGAAGGTGGGGTAGAAACCCCTTTATATAACTACTCTTGGCACCTTATTTCGTGTAATTATGAAACTAAAAAATCTGTAAAAAAGGTGTTAATTTGGAATAAAGGATGTTAAAATTTAAGAAATTGATGATAAAATGGGGTTTTGAAATTGAGGGGAGGGTGGGGTAGAAACCCCTTTATATAACTACTCACCGGAGGGTGGGGGAGGGGCTTTGGAACTCGCACCCCACATGGTTTTGCGGATGTAGACGTTCCGGTTGAAAGGGAGCCTCGGCCAAAACAGACCGAAAGGTAGCGTTTGTGGAGACTTGAGACCGAAGTCTCCAGTCTGTTGTTGCTTTCTACAGGTGGGGTCATCTTTGCCAAGAACTTTGTTTATCATCATCCTTTCTCATAATGCATCCAAGTTCCGACTGTGTAATTCCCGATCAGAACAAGCGCAATACTCTTGATGACTATCTCTCCCTGCCGATGCAGAATCTCCGGCTACCTGCGGAAGAAAGGAAGAAACGGTGTCATCTCAGGATTTAAGTCATTGAGTTTGAGTAGCTACGGACACGCTTACTGCTTCTTCCTGAGAATCACTGGCGTGTTTTGGACTTAGTCATATAGAATATTGCTGCTCCCGGAACTTCACCATTCTCACGCCTATGCAACGTTCAGTACACTAACTCTTTGACGCTATGCAAAAGAGACGGCAAAGCATTTTTTTTTTTTTATATTTTTAACTCTCGTAGCATTTTTTTCTATTTTTTTCGTTTGTTTATGGCACTTGTAGCCTCTGGCTCAAGTGCCATATACCGATCGCAATTCCGTCTGTCACACTTTTTCGAGTTAAGGTACTTCCAGATGTGCTAGAACGATGAAACTTGGCAGGTATATACCCGACCAAATTAACTTGGAAGTAATCAGTGTCCCAATCCGATCATCGGGGGGAGAGGAGGGCGGGGGAATCCGGAAAATTTAGTAGTGCATAAAGGATCATTTACGCGGCGGGTATTTTTCCCCGGAGACGAGAGGGAAAAGTGTTCAGATCGATAGATAGATATTTTTATTGATCTAATTCGTAGCGCCGACATGGCACTAAATACGCCGACCATTACATTTCATGTATTAAAATACTTGAATATATACAGTTATTACATAAAAGAAAATAATCACTTGGAATAGAAAAATAGAAAAATCGATCTGTTAGTTGATACAGTTTTCATCTTCGCACGAAAACTTTGTCAGGCACAATTTATAGCTAAACTTTACACAGTACCCGGGTATTTTTCAAGGGAGAGTACTGTCATGTGGCACTAGATTCCAAGGTTGTAAGGCTCAGGATATCTCTCTACAATGGACACCAACATGTGTCTATTTGGATAACTTCTTATATGGATATATTAAAAATTATTGCTCGAAAATTCGATTTTGTTGTTCCTGCTGCCGAAAAATACCCTTCGACAAACAAATCCCCGGGTAAAGAGTTCGCGAAATTGAAGTCCAAAATATCCGGGGTTTAGTTTCTGTTGCTGGGAAAAATACCCGCGGAGTACGGGTAAATACCCTCTGTGTAAACGTAGCTTAACTTTCGAACGGGTGATTGGATTGGAATGAAACTTAATAACTGAGTAGATGACATATCTCTGATATCCCATTAAAGTCAGGACCGGATCCGACAGCTATGGGGGAGTTGGTGGGGGGGGAGGGCGGAAATCTCTAGAAGCGGTTAGAATGGAAGGATCGGAGTGAAACTTGCTGGAAAGAACAAGCATCTGCTCTAGATAGATCGTTTACAAAATTGGACTGGATCCGGACACTGGGGGGGAGGGGGTCCGGTTTTGGTGATGGTGGCTTAGGGGGAATCCGGAATATTGAGTCATGCGTAACTTTGGAACGGGTGATCGGCTTGGTGATCTTTTTCATGTCCGGACCGGATTCGACGACTATTGGCGGCTTTTACTGGAAAGACCGGGACGGAACTTTGTGGGAATAACAAACAGATGCTCTAGATAAATCATTTACAGAACCGGATTGGCTCCGGACACTGTGGGGGGCGTTAGGGGGGGGGGGGGTCCGGAATTCTGGTGATCGCGAGTTAAGGTACTTCCAAATGTGCTAGGACGATGAAACTTGGCTGGAATGTTAGAAATTTGACAAGATTTGTTTGGAAATCGCCACTTGCCAAATCCGACTATTCCTTGAAGTAGGCCTACCAATCTTGACCGCAAAGTAAGAAAAATACTTTTTAAGCAAATTTACTTTTCCATGATCTCCATGAGCCCATTATCATTTTTGCCTCAAGGGTTTTGCTTACAAATTTATTTCTAGCCCCCTTAAAGTGCGCATCTTAACCGAAAAGTGAAAAAAAAAATTACTTTTGACCAACCGATCCATATTAATGAACCCCAAGAATGAGAACCCCAAGAAGAACCCCATTAATGAACCCGATACATTCTCGTGATTTTCATGTGCATGATCATTCTTATCTCAAGGGTTCTGCTTACAAATGATCAGAACTAACCCACTAAACCCACCCACACAAATTCTATATTTCATCCTCTGAACCAGCCTTGCAAGTGCCATATGAGCTTCCAGCTCTTGTTTTACTTTTTGGCCTACTACTCCTCCTCCACTCAGGTGACATTAATTTTCTTCCCATAAGAAAAAGCATAGCGTACAAACCTACATCAGTAATTTTTCTGCAAAATTAACAAAAATTATATCTCCCAATTCAGCATTTTTCATGCTATCATTTTTTTTTACACAATTCTTTACACTTGCGTTTACCAATTCAAACTTTTCTTTTTATCTGTGTTACTTGTAAATCTAATCCCCCCCCCCCCCCCCCAGGTCTTGGGTATAGCCTAAGCACCCTGTCAGTATTTACGGGAAATTATAGTGCTTTTTTGTACTTTATTCTGTTGAAATTTCTTAGGTGGACTTACCTTTGCTTGGTATATTTATACTTTGGCTATATATATATGTTTGCTAGGTGCAGTGGCTGAGAGACAGAGTTTCTTATGGTTATCCGTTATCCTTAACTGCGACGAGGTAGAGACGGATGTTAATTTGTTTTTTCTGTTCTCTTTTTCTTCTTATACTCCACTCTATTGTTTTGGTTAAAACTTTAGTGGGTCATAAATATGGTGTTGACTAAACTTTAGCCGATTACCTACGGGTCGTGACGTCACGCGAAAAGTCTATATTTTCTATTTACGAACGGACTGATTGTCCCCAGAACGGTTTAAAAGTGTAAACGCGTCCGGTGCCTCGCTGGCCGCTCGGCTCTGTACATATAGATACAAATATATATCTTGCAACATTAATTTAATCGAATTTTCCTATTTCTTTCATGATATCATGAAAACGTCACGGGCCATAGATAATCGGCTAAAGTTTAGTCAATACCATAAATATACTTATTTACTTCATAATAGTATTAGAAGTTCATGTTTCTAGGTTTTCGACATTTCATTTTTCAGTTGTTTTAAAATAGGTGCAGTGGCTAAGAGACAGAGTTTCTTATGGTTATCCGTTCTTATTTTTATCCAGGTTTCAAGAGCTAAGGGCCATCTCGTCACGGCCGTGGCCTGGAATGCCCTGCAGAGCACCGATGACTCAACTGGGCCCATCCTGCTTGGAACAAAAAGTGGACTCATTTTCGAGACTGAATTAAAAGCATCAAACGATGACCGGTTCTTCGCCAGTGGAATTGAGCAGTATATCAAACAGGTAACAATAGCAATCAATCAATCAATGATTTTATTGAAGTTTATCTTTTTTTCTTTAAATAGAATGTTCAGTTAGTTGATTCTGTTTGATGTTTAAATTAATATAGGTTAGTTCCCTGCCCTAGCCAAGCACAACATTTGTGCTTTCCTGGCAGGAATGTAAATTGTGTATTCATTTGTTTTTTAAATATAGTCCAATGAAACTGAACTGAAACTGAACTGAAACTGAAAAGGGCTTAAATAGGACAACCTAGTTACCAATCACTAATTCACTTAAAGTTTAACTGAAAAGCCAACTTATTTTTGTGTCATTTAATTGAACACACTGAATTATTTGGATTCAATCAATCAATCAACCAATCATTTACTAGTACCAAAATATCCATTGGATAGCATAGGCCGACGACAAAGTAATCGTACACTAGACGACGAAAGAGACAATTAGAATATTTATATACAATTGGTTTGATTCTGCAAATGGATTTTTTATTTTCTACTATCTGCTCTAGTTATGACGTTCAGGGTATCTGCGGCCGTCCACACAGCGTAAAATCTACTGTGACGCGAAAATTTTAATCTCAACACACACGCGGCTTTTCAGTGGGCAGCGGTGAGATTGGTGAAGATTGCTTAGTGCCTGCACAAACAAAATCTCAAATCTTTCTCGGAAGGCATAGAACAAAAATATAAGCTTATCACAAATCACGCGGAAATTCCACTATTTGAAAATCAATTATTCGTGAATAGCGTATCAACGAAGTAACGCATTTTCATCAGGTCTTCGAGCTTCTTTAAGTGAATAAGTGATGAGTAACTAGATTGTCCTATCCCAGCCATTTTCGTTTAAACTTTAAAGAAGCATGAAAACCAGGCGAAAATGCGTTACTTCTTCGCTCCGCCATGCACGAATAATCTATTTTCAAATAGTGGAATTTCTTGGTCTGATTTGTATGCTCTATGCGCTTGTATCTGTGTTGTATGCTCGACGAAAACGATTTACGAAAAATAAGTGTTCACGCAGTGAGCTACCTTCCGTAAGCTGATCACTGGCCACTGAAACGCCGCGTATGTAGGCTATTGAGATTCAAACATGTTTACAACGGGTACGTCAGCTACGATTCTTCATCAGCGATATTTCGGCCCTTTTTGGCAAGGGTCCTCGTCAGGCTGTTACCAGAGGATTGACAGCCTGACGAGGACCCTTGCCAAAAAGGGCCGAAATATCGCTGATGAAGAATCGTAGCTGACGTACCCGTTGTAAAGATTGTTTGAATAAATGTTTCAAAGTCAGCTTGGGCTCAAAGAATATTTATCTATTGAGATTAATTTTTTCTGCTTCATAGTAGGTGCTTCATAGTTTGCGTTGTGAGGACGACCGTAGGTATTGTGAACGTCATTCTAGAGCAAATATTAAAAATAAAAAAATCGCTCAACACAATCCAAAAAATGCAGTGTGTTCAGTTAAATGATACAAAAATAACTTGGCTTTTCATTCAGACTTTAAAGCCAACTAGCTTACTGCTAGAAAAGGCGGTCAGTTTTGTGTGAACCAAGTTCATTCCACGTCTCGAGAATGCAATTTCCAAATTTCCAGCTGCTGGTATCTTTCTTGAGCTCTGTGGCTTATGTAAGCTTAAACTCGTTTAAACCAAGCAGCGTGAATTAATTTTGTCAGTGAATCTAATCACTTTTATGTTTTAATAATTTTCGTTATTGCAAGCTGCCGTACATGCCTGTCTATTGGGGAAAGGAATATGAAGTTCTGGTAAGATATGAATATGACTGTCTCGACTGGAATTGATTGGCCTATGCTTATTAATGAATCAATTTGCCAGCTTACACTGTAAAAAGTTTCTCCGGGTAAGGATTAAAGTTAACTCCAGTATTTGCACTGGGATTAATCTTATCTCTACTGGGATAAGATTAATCCGAATTAGAGATAATCTTATCTCAGAAGAGACAAGACTAATCCCAGTAGCAAATACTGCAAGATTTTTTTTAAAGCGTACTTTAGTTGCAGTTACCCGTGTCCGATGCGTGAAGTTGCTTTGGTTATTGTATATTTATTATCATTGTGGATTAATTACTTAAAGATCAGAAGTTCACAATTAGAAGATAATGAATTAGTTATGTGTTTGACCGATGCCCAAGCACGGTCGGACCGTGGTATCTGAACAACAGGTACCACGATAACTGGCCAGATACGACGATAAAGATCCGTTGTATCAGAAACCACGATAACTGCAAAAATGACTTTAAACCGTGGTATCAGATACCGTGGTATCTGCAAAAACTCAACTTATGTGTGCTCTACCCAGCCGTGATATGTCAAACTTCATCAAGTTTTTTTCAGTTCTCGCTTCCAACTTCAGTGCTGACTGCTTTTACATGGGGCTAATGCGCGATTCGCTATGAACCGAATCCTGATTGCTTATATCCCTTCAGATAACCTATAAATCAGATAACCTATGTAATCATTTATTTTGTTATCATCAATTTTGGTGGATCAGTAAAACACAATAATAATACCACGATCTAACCTGTGATTGTTATTTTTTCTTAGCGCAGCTAACGGCAATTCGTCATTAAATTTTAGGAAGGGCGTATGAGTTAATGAACAGAAAAGAGAAGCTTTCAGTTTTTAATTTGAAGGATAGTGCAAAACAGTATCGACAGGGAGGTTTGCACAGTTGCAAACTGCGACGAGGTAGAGACGGATGTTAATTTGTTTTTTTGTTTTCTATTTTTCTTCTTATTTACTCCACTATTGTTTTGGTTAAAACTTTAGTAGGTCATAAATATGGTGTTGACTAAACTTCAGCAGATTATCTACGGGTCGTGACGTCACACGAAAAGTCTATATTTTCAATTTACAAACGGAACTGATTGTCCCTAAGTGCAAACGCGTCCGGCGCCTCGCTTGCCGCTCGGCTCTGTATATATAGATACAAATATATATTCTGCAACATTAATTTAATCGAATTTTCCTATTTCTTTCATGACGTCACGGGTCATAGATAATCGGCTAAAGTTTAGTAAATACCATAAATATACTTACTTACTACATAACAGTATTAGAAGTTCATGCTTCTAGGTTTTAGACATTTCATTTTTGTTTTAAATTTTTAATTTACTTTCAGGTTTTTGACATAGCGCGAGGTCAGCCTACTGCAATCACTGGTATAACATTCCACCAGTACAAAGCGAGCGAAGGGGTTGGCTATTACATTTTCGTAACTACCCGAACAAGGTTCTACCAGTTCATTGGCACAGTCGGGTCGGAGGAAGAGAGACCTTTGTTGCAGAGTGTAACGAACCTGTATCTGAATATGCCAGGTAACAGGCTAGATTTTTAAATAGCCCATTATTAGGTACTGTTGTAATAGAAGATGGACCTTACTCTGAAGGGTTAGGGTAAACGAGGTTGGTAGTGGACTAGGCTTTACGTTAACATATAAATAGTTTTATTCGCAGACTTCCTCTGTATAACGTAAATCCCAATCCGGGTAAATATGAACACAGTACAACGACTGACCAAAGATGAGAGACGAAAAGACATGATGAATGGCGAGCTTTATACTCCTAACTGCACAAGTGAAGGTCCCACTGACGTCGGTTAGCCGGAAGCAGTCTGACGTCGACTAAAGTCTAGGCAACTGACGTCGATTAGCTGGAAGCAGGCTGACGTCTTCTAAAAGTCTAGGCAAATGACGTCGATTAGCCGGAAGCAGTCTGACGTCGACTAAAGTTTAGCGAGATGTGATTTAGTTCTGAATCTTCACTTGTGCGATGAAATTCTAGGAAGTACCGAAGGTTCGTGTTCACTTTACTATGTACATAGAGTTAGGCCAGAAAACTAAATTTGAGGGACAAGCAGCAATAAAATTCCAAGGAATTATAAAAAACCCTTGTCGCTTTGTGTAATTTAGTAACTGTATCCCAGTCCCCTATGGGTAGTTATTAAAAGCTACCCTCTCTATATAACCTATTATTATTATTATTAAGTTGTTCCCTTAGCGTAGTATAAGACGGTGTAGAAAAAGACTGAAAGAGAAACAACAGAAAAAATAAAAGTCCTCGGTGAACCAGTTCTAACCTTCAGACAATTAGCCGCTTTCACATTGACGCGTTGAGCCTTTCAGACTAAGCTACGCAACCTCTGCGTCGCGCTTGCGTCGATGCAACGCAGAGCTTATGCAGACAAATAGATTGCAACGCATCGGATTTTTTTCAGTGGAGTTTTTAAGAAAAACTGGAAAAAAACCTACTGATGAAGAAAAACTTACTAATGGTGAAAGAAACGAGAATTCAGCAGAAGAAATTGAGAAATGAAAATGAGCATCCAGTGTGAAAGCTTCTCGCGCAGGGGTGAAAGTAGCGTCAATGTGAAAGCGGTTTTAATCACCAAATATTAGGCGGGTTAGCAATACAGCTACTAATTGAGCTTCAGTAGAATTTTATCTAGAATTCAGCACTGTTGATATGTTGGCCGGAATAGGTGTGAGACTGGGATAGAACACGCTCTTTTATTATTGATTTTACCATTCCTTTCTCTTCCATTCTTGAGCGTGTTCCACCCTACTAACCAGTTACTACGCATGACGTCGAGAATTCTGGCTTGTTGCCGTCAAGGCTGGAACGATTTTTCTATTTTCCAGCAAAATATCATGCCACAGACGAATCTGATCAATCACGTTACAGAGATGCGTAGTTACCACGCTTACTACGCTCCCGAGCATGGTAAGCAAATAATTACTGTTAGTTACAATTTCGAGAAGGTTGGAACGGTCAGCGTAGTAACTTTTTACGAGGTTGGAACGAAAATAGCAACTAACAGTTACTACACTGTAAAAAGTTTCTCCGTACAAATATTAAAGTTAACTGCAGTATTTGCTACTCGTATTCATCTTATCTCTATTTGGTATTAATCTTATCTGCGTAGAGATAAGGATAATCTGAGTAAGTAAGTAAGTAAGTAATAATTTATGACCCGCCATTTTGAAAAGGCGGAGTAAATGAAGAAAATAAAGAAAATAAACAAAACACATAAACAAACACAAAAGACACTTACTTTTTAATCTTCGGTCAGGAAGCAGTGGACGACGTCGTGCGCTGGTTGGGCCCTGCTGTACATGATTTTTGAAAGCGATGAGGAAACATCCAAAAGGGTAACACTTTCATCTTGAATTTTGAATTTCTCCGTCAATGGTAGCAAATGCTGCAGCTAACTTTAATCTTTATGCGGAAAACTTTTTACAGTGTATTGTTATAAGGGTGGAACACGCTCCTTTTTTCAGTTCATTTCTAAAGAGTTCGTCTCCTTTCTTATTTCAGAAAAATTTATCGAATTCCCATCCCCGAACTCGAACGAAACCCTCGACGTTCCAAATCTGCAAGTCTGGAGCTCAAACGCCAAAACGGAACCGTCTCACTTCGCCTGGCTCACCGATTCTGGAGTCGTAACTGGGAAAGTAAGTTCACTTGAAAGTACTCACACTGTACTGTAAAAAGTTTTTCCGTATAAAGATTAAAGTTAACTGCAGTATTTGCTACTCGGATTACTCTTATCTCCACGCGGATAAGATTAATACCAAATAGTGGCACGGATGAATCTGAGTAGCAAATACTGCAGTTAAGTTTAATCTTTATGCGGAGGAACTTTTTACAGTGTCCTTGTACTTGTACTTGTAAAGGGACCAGACGATTGCCGCCTCACCCGGCGTCGTCCGTGAGTTGCCGAACGGTGGTGTCCCAGTTGCCTCTATCTTGCGCCAGCTCCTGGGCGAAATCTAGCCAGCAGTTGTCCCATCTTCTGCCGACGCGGCGGAAACCGGCTACAGGCTCAAGGTCCTTTTTGACGGTCGTCCACCAATTCTTGAGTTGACCACCCGGTCTCCTTCGCCAAGAGGGAAGGGGTTCTGCTAGGAGAACTTGTTTGACTAGGTGGTCATTTGGGCGCCGGAGGACGTAACCAAGCCAACGTAGGCGACGGGTTTTGCTGACGGCTGTGGCTCTTTCTATAGATAGATAGATAGTTTATTGCTGTAAGCAGCCCGAGGGCCATGGCAAAAACTTGCCGAGAGGGAAGGGGTTCTGCTAGGAGAACTTTGTTTGACTAGGCGGTCGTTTGGGCGCCACAGGACGTGACCAAGCCAACGTAGGCGACGGGTTTTGCTGACGGCTGTTGCTCTTTCTATAGATAGATAGATAGTTTGTTGCTGTAAGCAGCCCGAGGGCCATGGCTAAAATTTAACATACGAAAGAAGACAAAAAAACACTACACTGTCAGAAGTTTCATAACAGATTGCGCATAACAGTTTCAAGAATAACACCTTTTCACTTAGAAAAAAAGTGTTATGACCAATTAAGTTTATACTATTTCTTGCCCAGATCTCCAACAACACCTTCAATAGGTAAAAATACTACACTGTCAGAAGTTCCATAACGACAACAGCAGGATGCGCGGTTTCAACAGATAACACTTTGGGATGTTATATGTTATGTTTCTTTCGTTCCCGTTAGTATTTTTACCAATTGAAGGTGTTGTTGGAGATCTAGGCACGAAATAGTGTAAACTTAATTGGTCATAACACTTTATTTCTAAGTGAAAAGGTGTTATTCTTGAAAGTGTTATGCGCAATCTGTAATGAAACTACTGACAGTGTAATATATAATAATACTCTTTTCCTTTTAATTTGTTTTACTTATTCCAAAAACCTACTTCTGTGTTCCATCGCGACGGCGGACTTGAAAGTTAGTTTTACCACAGCCACATGCTAACGGAGCGTTTCCAAGTTAAAGATGCAAGCGTCACACTTTTGGAAATTTCATCGGCTCTGTCAAAAATCATGGACCAAATCATGCCCAGCCAGCACGTGACACTACACTCTTTTCTGGACTTGAATGAAAAATTGTATATTGTATTTGTTGTGTTTTATTTAAGTCTTTTATTTTATTTTACATACACCGCTTTTCAAATGGCGGGTCAGAAATAAATTACTTACTTATTACACTTACTTGTGAAAGGCTGGCTCAAAATATGATACTGTCAGTCCTTGCGGATTCTTTGAATGTCTTCTTTTATTTTCTTTCTTGCTCGAAATATTTTACTGTGAAGGACAGGACTAGATGGCGCCTGAAGTCTCCTCTCGTCTTCTATGGCAGGCCAACACAAAGGATTGATTTGCATGAAACAAAAGCTTAAGATTGTGTTTGAGATATGCCGTGATATTTATTACGGAAAGCCAACAGGCCAAAGCAGAACAAAATATACACAGAAAAAAGAAGAACAGATCACAGTATCCCAAATTATAGATTTGTCTTCTCGAAACTTCACTACTGCTAATGAAATGAATCGCTAAACTTCTACTACCCCGAAACATTTATTCTCCATTAACTCCACTAAGCCCATCATCTCCTAAAATTTCCTTCCCAACAATTTCCCCCTTAGCCCTTTCAGGTCATATTTGACGATGCAAAACCGTTACATTTTATTAGAGCTATATTTCGGCACTTTTTCCTTCTTTTCTTTTAAATAAAATGTAGCTGACGTATCCGTTTTGCATCGGCAAATATGATTCGCAGTCACCTTGGGCGGAAGGAATATCTACCTTTCAGCTCATTACATTCGCACATCAAATGGATAAATAAGAAACAAACTGGAAGTAGCATGACCTTAATGAATGTGAATTTAAATAGAAGATGTAAAATTAGTAGAGTCGGGTCTCCGAACTGCGACTCGGCAGTCTGATCGCGACATAAGATATGTGTTCTTACCACAGATACATCCTACGATATTTCATATCGATTATCCCTCCCATTTGGTATAGCAATTAGTCGACCCACAACGTTCTGTGAGCACCGCCCCCTCTGGGGTTGGGGTAGACTATAATGTTTTCATTCTACTGCTCGGGCTCATTCCGAGTCATTTTATATTCCGGCCGAAAATTAATCAGTTTTCCGCACTTGTGTCTGGATTCGTAAGTCCGACGGAATGTACTGTATACGGATGGCCCCACACAGTTTCCAGCTCCCCCCCCCCCCCCGCTGATGAGGTTGAGAAAAATATTACGCTCTAAATCAGTCGTTTCCGGCGTAAATTAATCCATTTTCCGCAATTGTCTCCGGATTTACAGAGAAAAAGACGAAAAAAAAGTAAAAGAGTGTGCCAAAAGAAAAAGATTGTTTCGAAAGAAAGAGAGTGTGCCGAAAGACGAAGTGTACGAATCGAGCCTCAAAATTTTCAGCCTCCTCTTGCTACTGAGGTCGAGGTAAAATATATATTTTTCCACTCTTGATTGACCCTAATTTGGCTCATTCTGAATCAGCTGTTTCCGGCCGAAAATTGATTCATTTTCCGTACTTGTCCGGATTTTACAGAGAAAAAGACGGAGTGTGCCGAAAGATACTACGCGTACGGAATGTCATCATTCTCATATACCAATCAATCAATCAATCAGTCAAGTTTAATATCCAAATAGCTTAAAGCTAGAAGAGGAATAAAATATTTACGAATACACAGACACGAAACAACTTAACTAATACACTTACAAGAAATGACCAGAAATAAATGATGGGACGAAACTACGTAAAAATTGTGCAGAAGAATTAGCAGGATATGGAGAAACTGATTACCAGTATTCCTCTCGGACCGACGCACGGAAGACAGGAGGCGAGGGGGAATAGATGGGCCATCTGCGGACAACACGTATACGGACCGACCCACAAGCCCCCCCCCCCGCTGCTGAGGTATAGGTAAAAATAATTTTTTTTCGCTCTAGATTGATACTACTCTGGCTCATTCGGATTCAGTTGTTTCCGGCCGAAAATTAATCCATTTTCCGGACCTATCTCCGGAATCGGCAGAGAAGAAGACGAATGTACCCAAAGCAATTGGACTGACGGAATATCATCTCCTTCTTCTGTATACCGACCGGGTGGTGGCGATCTGTATTTTGAACGAGCAGGTAGTCTTTGAAACGGTATTTCGAGAGGTAAGTTTAGTCTCTTTTCAAGTTTAGTTTCTAGTCTCTTTTTCAACCGCCAAACTACAGGCTACAAACTACAAAAGTTCACAATACTTCAAAAAATTTCCCGTAACTGATGAAGGTTCCGCCGACCACTTTTCTTAGCTTTGTGTGATCAGCTGATCATTTATCTTTTTCTTAGTGTAGGCATAGCCAATACCGCTGAATGTGTGAGAGGGATAAAGCTTTGGGAAATTTGTACAGCACCTTCTGCGCTCCTTCTATACTATTTCGTTCTCGTGTCACTTATGTTCTGCGAAAGAAGGAAACTAAAAAGATGAGATCATGTTATTTTGAATATGCATAGCTCCATTTGTCGAAATTATCTCATTACCATACATCGACGGAGAAGTTCAAAATTCAAGACGCAAGTGTTACCCTTTTGGATGTTTCCTCGTCGCTATAACAAATCATGGACAACAGGGCCCAACCAGCGAACGACATTATCCACTGCTTCCTAGCCAAAGATCGAAAATTAAGTCTGTTTTTGCTGTGTGTTTATGTGATTTATTTATTTTCTTTCATTTGCTCCGCTTTTTCAAAACGTTGGGTTATAAATAAATTACTTACTCACTTAATAACTTACTTAAATAAATAGATAATCAATCAAAGCTGGATGTTAGAACTAATCAACGAATTTCGCTGTTAGCTATATTCAGTATCCTGATATCTTAAAAAAGGATGTACTTGTGCATACATATGCAGTTGGGAAAACCTCTCTGTCACGCCAATTCCTCCAGTCCAACGTTAAATAACGTTTATTGTAAAGGCAATGACGATTTTCAAATGTACAAGCCAGGTATACGTGAAGACAGGAAAGTCAGGAACCCTATAAATAATGAATATTTTACTTAATGATTTTACTCTAAGAATGAATACTTGTGTGTTTATGTGTTTTATTAATTTTCTTCATTTACTCCGCTTTTCAAAATGGCGGGTCATAAATAAATTACTTACTTACTTTCTTACTTCAGTTCAGAATTAATAAATTATCAATACATATCTTGATTATATAACTAATATAATAGTCAAAAAAGGTTACCTTAAAATTACTCAAAATCCACTTTAAATATTTCAAGCCATTAATCCCGATGAAAAATTTATAGCCTGCGTAGTTGTATGATAGTTGTACGAAGAAATTGCATGTATTGATATGTAATAGTAAAAAATACTATCATTTAATGTGCCTCAGACTGGGCCAATCGTTAGCAGTAGTATACAGTTAAACAGTACTGTATACAGTAGTAACAGTTATCTTACTATGGCAAACGGAGAAGGTGCAAGCCAGACGAACAAAAGAATTGAATGAGTTTAGCAGTAACGTTTCCGGTAAAAAAACAACAAAAAAACAGAAGAATAAAATACTGATATATTTGACCACCAAATCTGCCGTATGCCCACTCTCAGTTTTAGCATACAGCAAGTGCCCGGTGCCCCGGTGCCTGGTCGGTGCTCCCAACGGCTGACAGCCGCTGGCACCGGTTGCCACGTGCCCAATTTATGGCCGGGCACCGGTGCCGGGAAAGGCCGTACAGCATGTAACGGGGAGTGGGTAACCCCTCTTGTCTTATTTCTTATGAAAGTTTCGTTGGAACGAAAGCTTATTTCAGAAAAAAATAGAAAAATAAAACATTGATATGTATGACCCCCAGCTCTGTGGTGTGTCTAAAAAACGACTAATATTGAGGAAAAAGGACTGTGTTGACGAAAAATTAGCTGATATTAAGAAAAAACTACTATTTTTAAAGTTTAACTGAAAAGGGCAGAGATGTGACAGTCTTGTTACCCCTCACTTTTTCACTTAAAGAGGCTTGAAGACCCGATGAAAATGCGTTATTTCGTTGCTCCGCTGTTCACGAATAATCAGTTTTCAAATAGTGGAATTCCCTGTCAGATTCGTGGTACTACCTGTGTCGCATGCTTGACGAAAAAGCTGTTTTGCTCAGGCACTAAGCAGTGTTCACCAAGCTTATCACCGCCCACTGAAAAGCTGCGTTTGTGTTCAGATTCAAGTATTCCGCGTCATAGTAGAATTTGCGCTGGGGGACAGCCGTAGATATCCTGAACCTCACTAAGAATGCAGATAGCGGAAAAAAAAATCTCTTATCAGAATCCAAATAACTCAGTGTATTCAACTAAAAGATAAAAAAAATAAGTTTGCTTTTCAGTTAAACTTTAAGAAAAAGTCGACTATTTTTTTACAAGAAAACCGACTATTTTAAAGCACAATGGACACTTCTAATGCTTTATTTTGTATTAAATGCTCCACAAAAAAACATTTCCGACTTCCTTTAGAAGGCGCTACGAAAATCGGCCGTTTTCTTGTTATCCCTTGTCTTTACCTCTCTGGCATTTCGGCGATCCAAATCTTAGGAGCTGGGATATCGTGGCAGGAAATTCAAAAACTCCCAGCAATGCTTGATAGAAAAGGATATATGTGAGATGTCACCAATAAGTCAAGCCGCAGATGCAGTTTAACTTATTGTTCTAGTGTTTCATCAGAAGTTCCATGTTTTAAGTGCCTTTTAAAAGTTTTTCTTTGTGGAATAGTGTTGTGAAGCATAATTAACTTGCTTTATAAAATGTACCAGAATACAACGTGTAAAAATACCGTAGCTACAAAAATCATTCAAAAATAGATAGCCTATTCAAATCTGAATTAGACAAGCTGATTTATGCATGAAATAAAGATCTACTAAGTGTTTTAAGAAACATCACTTTTATCTTTGTCCAAGCTAGTAAATTGAGCATGTACCAGCCCCAAAAATTACGCTTTGAAATATCCAGAGAGGAAACTGCTGAAAAAACTGCTGAGCTAGGGGGTAAGCATTGTTCCTAGGTTGTTACAGAGTGGGATTGGAGTAGTTTGATGTGCCCATTGAACTTTAAAGAAAAATCGACTGTTTTTACGAAGAATTGTGGCGCTGCGCGCCGACTCGGCTATTTTTTTTTTACCGACTGGCCGACAAAATTCGGGGGGGGGGGCGTCCTCCCCCCTAGTCGTGACGCCCCTGTGTACAGTTACTCTTCTTGAAACACATTTTTTTTTCAGGTCAGATTTCTGTGCTTGACTCGTGATAGCGTCAAGCGAAGTTTTTGGGCCTTCTCCGATAGAGCGATATACAAATACACTGTCAACAATGAAGACAGGAACATTTGGCGGGTAAGTGGTATAGCTATGCTAATAGGCCAGAGCTAATTCCCTCCTTTCGTTGATTAGATTAAACAAGAGCTGTAAGCTCACATGGCACTTGCAAGGGTGAAGATGTTTTGATTGATCAAAAGTAAGTTTCGACTTTGCGGTTGAGATGCGCATTCTAAGGGAGCTGGAACTTCATTTGTAAGCAAAACCCTTGAGGCAAAAATGCTAATGGCCTGATGGGCATCATGAAAATGCATATATTGCTTAAAAGTATTTTTTTTACTTTGCGTTCAAGGTTGGTACTTTAAGGAATAATCGGAGTTGGGAAGTAGCAATTTCTAAGCAAATGTTGTTGAATCTCAAATATTCCAGCGAAGTTTCATCGTCCTAGCACATCTGGAAGTACCTCAACGCGCGATCACCGGAATCCCAGACCCCCCCCCCCCCCTCCAACTCCACCCACAATACCCGGAGCCAATCCGGTTCTGTAAATGATTAATCCAGAGCATCTGTTTGTCATTCCCACGAAGTTCGATCCAGATCACACCAGTATAAGCGGTTCAAGTATGTTCCGCCTTCCCCCCAATAATTGCCGGATTCGGTCCGGAAATGAAAAAGATCACGAGAGAAAAATGTCCTCTGTTTAATTATAAAATTTCACTCGAATCCGATCACCCGTTCCAAAGTTACGCATAACTGAATATTCCGTATTCCCCTCCCTCAACCCCCCCCCCCAAGATTATCATATCGAGTAATCCTTCAGCCCAAGCTGACTGCGAATCATATTTGATGGTGGAAAACGGATACGTCAGCTGAATTTTATTGGAGCTATATTTCGGCCCTTCTTGGCAAGGGTCCTCTTCAGGCTCAAAACCGCTCAAGTTGGAAAGACGAACTTGTGGGAAACACAAGTTTTTCATTTTGTTTCATTTTCATTTTGTTTCCCACAAGTTCGTCTTTCCAACTTGACGTTTTCCACCATCAAATATCATATCGAGGATTTTTTTTTTATTCCAAGTCAGTTTGACCGGGTCCCTGATATGCCTTCCAAGTTCCGTCGTGAAAATCCCAAAAAACTGAATTCCGGGAAACCCCCTCCCCCCCCCTCAAGTGTCCGGATCCTGTCAAATTATGTAAAAGATTTGCATGGATCAGATGTTTGTTCTTCCCAGCAAGTTTCACTCCGATACCATCATTCTAACCGTTTCTCGAGATTTCCGGCTCCCCCCCCCCCCAGCTCCCCCACGGTGCCCGTAGCCAATCCGATTCAGTAAATGATTTACCTAGAGCATCCGTTTTTTTCTTCCCACAAAGTTCCATCCCGATCTCTCCATTCCAAACGGGTCACGTATTCCTCCCCCCCCCCCAATAGTTGCCGGATCCGGTACGGATATGAAAAAGATCACCGGAGAAATGTCCTCTGTTCAATTCTTAAATTTCACTCGAATCCGATCACCCATTCCAAAATTACGCATGACTGAAAATTTCGGATTCCCCTGCCCTCCACTCCCCCCCCCCAAAATGGTCGGATCGGAAAACTGATTATTTCTAAGTTTGTTTGGTCGTGTCTCTGATATGCCTGCCAAGTTTCATGGTTCTAGCACAACTGGAAGTACCCTAACTCGAAAAAGTGTGACAAAATGCCCTAAATTTTCAAGTTTCCAGCACCCCCTACTCCCCGCATATGGTCGGACGGGAAACTGATTATTTCCAGGTTAGTTTGGTCGGGTCCCTGATATTCCTGCCAAGTTTCATTGTCCTAGCTCATCTGGAAGTACCCTAACTCGAAAAAGTGCGACAAAAAACTCGGACCGACCGACAGACGGAATTGTGATCGGTGATCAAATTTTGAAAGGCGTAGGACCGGTTGAGATATCAGTTATAACGCAATTTTTCTGGTACTCAAAAGATAAAGTCGTGGCTGATATCTGGTGAAATCGCGCGTCCTTGTGTTAGATGTCATGAGACTTCTAACAGCGTAGAAAACATGCGGAGATATTTTTTTTTTTACAAACTTCATCCATGCGTGTAAGAAGTTTTCCCTACCAACAATTTATCTTCCATTGCTTTCTGCCCTTGACCATTTTTCCGCATTCCATCTAGGAAGAAGATTTTTTTAGACCCGATTAGTCCCTTTTCTTTATTTTAAGTTTATTTTATTATCTTTTGAATTTACTCCGTTATTGAAAGCTCAGTGTATTATTTTTCTCTTCTTTCCCTGTACTGCGCTATTTTCCTTTTATTAGTGGCGTTTTTACAGATGGTATGGTGCCATGGTATCTGTTACCACGGTAACTGAATCTGCAGTTAGTCGTTTTTGCAGTTGCTCTGCAAAAACGAAAATTGCCGAAATTACGCTTTTCGAACTCACCGCAAAAGAAAAACTGATATTCAGTCACATCACAAGTGCCAAACTTCTTTCCCACCAGTTTGACAAAAATTGATGAAAGTGAGAGTGACTTTTCAGAAACCACGATCAGTTACCACGGTCGGGCCGGGGTAGGTGAATATCAGATACCACGATAACTGGCCAGATACCTCGATAACGACAAAAATGACTTTAGACTGTGGTATCAGATACCATGGTATCTGCAAACTACAACCAAAACGACAACAAACTACAAACTTCGTCCCTGCGTGTAATAAGTTGTCGCTACCAACAATTTGTCTCCATTGTTTTCTGCCCTTGACCATTTTTTCGCATTCCATCTAGGAAGAAGATTTTTTTAGACCGGATTACACTGTAAAAAGTTTCTCCGAGTAAGGATTAAAGTTAACTGCAATATTTGCTACTCGGATTAATTTTATCTCTAATGAGATAAGATTAATCCCAGTTTTTACGGTGTAGTCCCTTTTCTTTATTTTATGTTTATTTTTTTATTTTGTGCTATTTTCCTTTTATTGTGTAGTGCGTAAATAAAATTTCATCATCATCTTCGTCATTTGTGTGAATTCTAGGTTTACATGGAACTGGGACTTTTCGGAGATTCGAAAGCAGCGTGCCTCGGGGACAAAGACAAGTTGAATCAAGTCCTCATCAGACAAGCAGAGCATCTGGTGGAGACCGGGAAATACGAAGAGAGTGCCATCTGTTTTGCAGATACTAAGCTTTCGTTTGAAGAGGTCACCTTGAAGTTTTTAGAGTCCAAGCAGACCCACGCGTTGAGGCTGTATTTGCTGAAGGTATGAATGTTTGTTTTGGGGATAGGACAAAGCAAACTAACACTAGAGAGTAGTGCCAAGACCAGAGCAAAGTAAGACTAGGGAGTTGCGCCAAGACCTATGCCTTACATGCTTTACAAACGGGCCATACTCGTAGCACTTGCCCGTTATGTTTGCGGTATTTATTGGACCCCTCGCACTGTTTACTCTTCAACTTACAGTATTTTAAAATATTTGAATACTTAAAAACTTTGCTGTGCTTTCAACAAATAACTCACAGTTTTGGCTGTTTTTAAGTCTTTTCCGAGACCCGTTGTCTTATAGTGAAAACAGGGAAACAATGTACATAACCGGTATTTTTTATGGAAAAACTTCTCGCAGACAACCGTCGACAGCGTGATACAAATCGAAGGTAGGAAAACACGGCAGGTGAGAAAATCCGCGTGGTTTTATTAGAGAATATTATAAGAATATACCGTATGAAATTGGGGTCTCCGGGCTTAGAAATATATGGAGTGATTATGGAAGTAGGTTGCGTTAGTATTATAGGTAAGACAGGTCCTTTACAGCGAGCAAACTTGCGGGTTGAGAAATTTCTGGTTAAGCTAAGATGCGGTCTGCACACACCGTTAAAACAGGGGAGGATGTACCTTTTTTTGCTGTGTTCAGAATATGAAGTTATTAGAGCCAGTGCTGGTGCACGACTGATTGAGTTTCAGTAGAGAAGTTTTCTATCGCTAGTAGTGCTAGTATCGCTGCTATTGTGCTAGTGTGCGTCACCTTTGTTCAAGGATAAATATTCCTTCAGCCCAAGCTACATTTTTTCAAGTCTTGGCGCTACTACCTAGTGTTATTTTGCTCTGGCCAATTAAGACTTGAAAAAAGTGACACACACTCGAATAGATAGCGACACTATAGCACCACTAGCGATAGAGAACGTACCTTCCGAAACTCGATCAGTCTTGAACAAGCGCTGGCTCCAATAACTTCATATTCTTGACACAGCAAAAAAAAGAGATATAAGCTCCCTTGTTTCCATGATGCGTGCAGACCGCACCTTAGCTTTACTAGAAATTTTTAAGCCCTCAAGTTTGTCTCGCTTCAAATGCCGCAAGCGTAATTGGCCGCGCTACGAGTTTGACCCGTTTGCGAAGAATGGAAAGAATAGGTCTTGGCGCTACTCTCTAGTATTATTTTGCTCTGGGATAGGATGTGTTCGTGTCCTGGCTAGTTCTTTAGGTGTAGGCTTTTAGTCGTTATATTGGTGTATTAGTCGGTGGTAGGTGTATTAGTGTTTTGGCCTCTGACGGGGTGAAGCATTGTTTTTTTTACCTTTAGGCGTCTATTACAAACCCCTGCTTTTTGGGTACCCTATCAATCAATCATTCAGTTCTGCGTACCCTAACCAGTAAATGTTGATGATTTTAGTAAAGCTCAGAATCAGAAATCAACCAATCAGAATTCCTTCATTGTGGAGCGTTTGGGTACCTACAGGTATCCAGCGTTTTGAGGAGAATCTTAGTGAAAACTATTAAACCAAGATTTAATTGTGAAAACAATCTTTATGTCTGTTAGCAAGTTCGTTTATGTAGCTAAAGTGGGAAGAGGACCCTTGGGAAAAATCTCGCTAGAATAGACCTTAGCTGACTTATTTATGTAGCGCTATAACAGTTCGCAGTAAGCTTAGGCAGTAGGAATACTTACTTATCCTATACTTACTTATAGTGCAGTCTCAAAGCCCTTTGTGCTTTGAGAACCGTCAAATTTTGATCTCAGAAACTAAAGTGCAGGATTTTCTTCCAGAAACTGTCGATGCTGGAATCCACGATGACGACCCAAGCTTCGCTCATAGTTCTGTGGAGCTTAGAACTGTTTCTGCAAGAAATGGGGAGCCAGAGGGATGCTGGGAAACTTAACATTAGCAGCCAAACCGCCGGCTGGGACAAGTTCCTGAAGTTCATAAAAGTACCGAGGGTCAAGGTAGGTGGGGCGGAGGGGGCTACTCTGTTTGCGTAACCTGTATGTTCTTTAGGATAACAACAGCCTTAGCGTAACTCGAGCGGAATTCGATTTCGAACGCTAGTCGATGAAGTGGAGGTGGGTTGCTCGCTCTTGGGTTTGTATGCGTAGTTGAGATGTCGTTTATGAAAACAAAACAACCTCACCAGCATCCATTGATGTCACATCAACTTGATGAACGTCAACGCAACTTGATAATAAATCGGACATTGCTCGAACCTTAAAGGTTCTTCAGCTTATAGTATTTTGAAATATTCGAATACTAGGTATATTCTATTCTAACTTCTACTATTCTATAATACTATTCTAAAACTAGGCTGTGCTTTCAACAAATAACCCACTGTTTTGGCTGTTTTAAGCCTTTTCCGAGACCCGTTGACTTATAGCGAAAACAGGGAAACAATTTACATAACCGGTCGTTCTGATAGAAAAACTTACCGCAGACAACCGTCGACAGCGTGATACACATCGAAGGTACCAATACACGGCAAGTTAGAAAATCAGCGTGGTTTTGCTAGAGGGATTAGAATGTACCTTAGGAAATTGGGGTCACCGGGTTTAGAAATATATGGGGTGACTATGGAAGTAGGTTGCGTTATTATTATAGGTAAGACAGGTACTTTAGAGTCACTCGGTGACCACAACCTCTTTTTCAGTTCCAATGTTCCTTTAAACAATTAAATCAAGCTGCGTTCTTTGAAAAAAAAACAAAAAAAAAACAAGCTGGTTCAAACATTTTGAGTAGGCCACCCCTGTTTGGCTCCAGAACTTCAGTCCTCGACAGACCGTCCCTCATCATCTGTTTGAACTATCCCGACATAGATCGGTTAACGGTAAGCTTTGCTCATTGCTTCTTTTTGTGCCCACGACCTTTAAGAGCCTTTTCCGCCTAGCCGAGTTTTGCTAGGCACACAACGCCAATAAGCCAGAGCTAAATCCCTCCTTTCGTTGATTAGATTTAAAATTTTTGATGGGCGTTAAAATTTACTGTCCTTTATCTGGTGGAATCGCGCGTGTTGTTAGATGTCATGAGGGTTGTTAACGCAAACTTAGACTTCTTTTGTTTTGCTTGGTTGTCCCACCTTTTAACCACGGCGCTTTCAGTTTCCAAATATTTTGCGTCCACCCGCCGCGTCGGAGAGCCGGAAGGCTGGGAGCATGTTCCACCCTACCTACCGTAGTTACTACGCTTGACGTCACGAATTCTGGATTTTTGCCGTCAAGGCAGGAACGATTTTTCTATTTTCCGGCAGAATATCATGCCACGGGCGAATCCGATCAATCACGTTACAGAGATGTGTAGTTACCACGCTTTCTATGCTCCCGAGCATGGTAAGCAAATAGCTACTATTAGTTACTATTTCGAGAAGGTTGGAACGGTCAGCGTAGTAACTTTTGACGAGGAGGGAACGAAAATAGTAACTAATAGTTACTATTGTTAGAAGGGTGGAACACGCTCAGGGTAGAGTCGACAAGCGCTAACAAGAAAATCGCCAAGTTCACATGGAAAGTAATTGTTCTTTCGCAAATTGATATTTCTGATCTGTTTCATCATGGAAAGATTATTTCTGGTAAGAGTTGTGGGGATTGACTAAAAAGTGGCACTGCACGGCACGACATAGTGTAGGAGGCACGGGTACTAAAACGAGATACGAAAACTAAAAGGGCCTTTCCAAGCTACCGATTGAGGGGCTAGAACTATGTTCTAACGTGCCTTATTTTAAGCTCTGGAATTACGAACTCTCACTTACTTGTAAACTCCCGCTACTTGCTAATCTCTTCTTATTACTTGTGCCTCCTGTGCCATGTGGTGCCGTGCCTCTTTCTAGTTGATCCCAGAGTTGTGCTTTTATAAGGTTTTATTATATGTAGGAGACAATGCTGAAGAATCAGAAGGCAGACGACATAGTGTAGGAGGCACGGGTACTAAAAAGAGGCACGAAAACTAAAAGGTCCTTTTCAAGCTACCGATTGAGGGGCAGGAACTATGTTCTAACGTGCCTTCTTTTAGGCTCTGGAATTACGAACTCTCACTTACTTGTGTACTTCCACTACTTGCTAATCTCTTCTTATTACTCGTGCTTCCTCTGCCTTGCCGTGCCGTGCCTCTTTCTAGTTGATCCCAGAGTTGTGCTTTTATAAGGTTTGCTTATATTTTAGGAGACAATGCTGAAGAATCAGAAGGCAGTGTATAACGTCATTTCCAGTCACGGTGACAAAGCTGCGCTCATTGAATCCGCGCTTCAGATGGAGGATTACGTCCGAGTTCTGGACGAGTACGTTCAAGATAACGAATTCTCCAGAGGTGAGTTCAAGTTCAAGTTCTTTTAATTTTTCAGTGCAACTGAAACAAGTGCGCAAGTGCTCAGACGTGGAGTGTGAAAGTAAAATGTTTATCACATTTTATATACAAACAGCTTTAGAAACAAGAAATTTCACATCCCCAATAACCAAACAAGTGTTGAAATAACCTAATTTGTAATCATCCCACTTTAAAAGCTTTAAATGTAAACAAATGGCAAGGATAAATCCAAAGAAATGTTGAAGATCTTGCACGAATAGCTTGAGTTCCAATAATGGTCTGCCAGCCAGTCCGACCCTTTAAACCTCTTTGCCGTTAGCACGGTAAAAGCAAGTGCGATAAACCAAATCGTAGCATCCTAATACCCCCTTTGTCACAATTCACTAAGAACGGCATGTCATCGGTTATATGACAAAAAAGTCACGTTTTTCAGATGTTCATTAAAGATTAAAGTACGTCGCGTCGTCTTATTTGTTGCTGTTACACCCAAATCCTCATCCATAGATATATCTCCCCAAATATACAAGAGTTGGACTTGAGACCTGTCATTGACGAACTTAACTCATGGGAAATCGGGGCCCAGCTGCCCAGGAACGGGAGAGGGGGGGGGGGGGGGGGGAGGGTCGGGACCCAACAAAATGCGTAGTTACACCTCTTTTTCCTCAAGTATACCAGCTTAAAGTTTGATTGCAGTCACGGCTCTAACACTTTTTTCATGGACAATTTGAGCCCACTTGCCCATGAACGGGGAGGCTGGGGGGTGGTTCAACTCCACATATATATCCCCAACCCTATGATCCAAAAGTACGTAGGAATTTCGTCGCTTTATCTCCAGTTATTGTCAAGTTAAAAACATTAAAAAATGGGCAATCTGGGATCAATTGCTTCTGAACCTATTAGGCTAAAAACTGAATTAGGCTAAACAGAAACGGACTTGTTCCGGTCAGCTGCTTATTTTGAAAGATGAGCAGTGCCAAATGATCGATGGTTTGATCATACGCTTTTGAATATCCCGCCAAAGAACCACATTGGACCGATCGTAAGCCATTACGTGGTGAATGATTTGTTTGTGTTAACCAGCGGCCTTAATGCGAAGATACGGTAGAGCGAAGAATAAGTCAGCTGAAAGATATAAATTTGTGTCTTGTGTGCTTTAAAGGATATCGTGCATAGATTATTTGCTAAACTAATTTCGAAGTTAATTTGACTCGAAATTTCCCAATTTACGTCTTTGTTATCAGTGATTCGTGACATGTTGTTTCGAATTTTTTATATTTTTTTTAGATTTCTCAGATTTTTCGAGATTTTTTAGGTTTAGAAGAATTTCTAACGTTTCATAGTACGTCTATACCCAAATGCTGTTTTTGTGTGGCCGGCATCACACAAAACTCTTTTACTTTTATTCTTACTTTCTTTTTCAGCCTTGGAGTTCCTCAAGTCCAAGCACGACCCTAAGCTCTTCTATCGCCACATTGGACCCATTCTTGCCGCTATACCCGAAGAAGCAGTCAACGCTCTGGTAGGCGAAGGCCGACGGATCGACCCGTCCAAACTCCTACCCAGCCTAACGTCATCAGTGGCCGAAGGCAATGCGGATATTGTAAGTCAGTACACGCATTTTGTCGGGGTGATATGAATCAGTTACTTATTAACGCTTAAAGCCCTAATGGGCCATGGTTAACAAAAATACAGAAAAATAACTAACCTCCCATAGATGTTCCTTCAGCCCAAGCTGACTGCGAATCATATTTGACGGTGCAAAACGGATAAGTCAGCTATATTTTATTAGAGCCATATTTCGGCCCTTCTTGGCAAGGGTCCTCTTCAGGCTCAAGCTCAAGCCACACAAGGCTCCGAATTTCGAATTTTGTTAAAGAAAAAAGATAATAGTTAAATCAAGGCTCCTGTCTCTCAACTCTTAAGGATAATAATAATAAGAGTATAATTGCAAAAGTAAGGCAAAAAAAAGAGAAGTGTCCATTTCTGACCTCCAAACTTTAGTGACATTTCTACTATCGGAACTCAATTTCTTCTTATACTAGGCTGCAGCGGTTATTCGATACCTCGATTTTTGTATCAAGAAACAAGAAACAATGGATCCCGCTGTTCACCACCTCCATCTCACGCTTCTAGTGAAGAACAACCCCAGCAAGGTCTTGAACTATCTGGAAAACCAAGGTAAATCTTTATTCATTTCTCTTTGGGATTCCAAACGACGGTTATGAAATTTGTAATTTGCTTCAGTCATTAATCTTCCCGTCTCTCTGCGACAGAGCAAGATAGCACTAGGGTTTGGCGCCAAGACCTGTGCTTTCCATTCTTTGCAGACGGGCCATACTCATAGCGCCACCAACTACGCTTGCGGCATTTAAAGCGAGACAAACTTGACGGTTTAGAAATTTCTAGCAAAGCAAAAGTGCGGGCTGCACACACCAAGGAAACAATGGAGGCTGTATCATTTTTTTGCAAAGTTCAGAATGTGAAATTGTCGGAGCCAGCGTGGGTGAACGACTAAATGAGTTTCAGTAGCTATGTTCTCTATTGCTAGTGGAGCTAGTAAAGCTGCTATTCGAGTGTGTGTCAATTTTGTCGAGTCTTTGCGCTACTCCCTAGTGTTATTTGCTCTGCTTTGACTTTTGACCGGAAAAAACAGTGACATCCGGTGCCTATGAAACTAGCTCCTTTTCGCCAACTCCTTTTCACCAACTGTTAACGAGAAATCTCGCTTTATTACCTTCATTTTTATACGCCTCAGCTTTTATGCTTCGTTTTGGTAAGGAACCAATCGCAGAATTCTTGCTCGCTTTGTCGAAGAAACGAAAATGTATGACAAATCGCAGAACTCTGCGACCAGTGGCAACACCGCACTCTGAAGCCGATAGTTGAAGACAAAGTGTGAAAGGAAACAAAAAATGAAATTTTCTGATTTCTTTCTTGCTCACCTAATTATCCCTCTAAGATGATATGTAAGAGATAAATATAAAATAATAATATTTAATAATAGTATAATTGCACCAAAAACGCTTTCGCCTCTATAAATTTCTCACGACACTATGAGCGTGCTCAACCGTACTTACTACGGATGACGTCTCAAATCTTGGCTTCTTTGAGTCAGGACTGGAACGAATTTTTCTTATTTTCTTCAAAATATTGTGCCACAGGCTATCGGGCCATTCACGCCTCTGATATCGTAGTACCTCGCTTACTACGCTCCCAAACGTGGTAAGCAAGTAGTTGCTATTAGTTATTATTTCGGGAAGGTTGGAACGATCAGCGTAGTAACTTTCCACGAGGTTGGAGAAGAAATAGTAACTAATAGTTACTATTAGTTACTTGTTAGTTACTTACTATTAGTTATTAGTTGGACACGCTCTCTTTACGCTAAATTGGATGCCAGCCAGGTGACCCTCAACCAGGGGCGTCACGTATGGGGGAGGCCCCCCCCCCCCCAATGTTGTCGGCCAGTCGGCAAAAAATAACCGAGTCGGTACGAAGCGCCGCAATATTTTGTAAAACAGTTATTTTTTTCTTGGGAACAGTCAATTTTTTTCACAATCGTTTTTTCGTTATAATAGTCGATTTTTCATTAAAAACAGTATGTTTTTATGGCACTTGCAGCCTCTGGCTCAAGTGTCATATACCGATCACAATTCCGTCTGTCGGTCTGTCGGTCGGTCCGAGTTTTTTGTCCCACTTATCCGAGTTAGGGTACTTCCAGATGTGCTAGGACACTGAAACTTGGCAGGCATATCAGGGACCCGACCAAACTAACCTGGAAATAATCAGTTTCCCGATCCGACCATATGCGGAGGAGTGCGGGGCGCTGGAAACTTGAAAATTTAGGGCATTTTGTCACTTTTTTTCGAGTTAGGGTACTTCTAGATGAGCTAGGACAATGAAACTTGGCAGGAATATCAGGGACCCGACCAAACGAACCTGGAAATAATCAGTTTTCCCATCGGACCATATGCGGGGGAGTGGGGGCGCTCGAAACTTGAAAATTTAGGGCATTTTGTCACACTTTTTCGAGTTAGGATACTTCCAGATGAGCTAGGACAATGAAACTTGGCAGGAATATCAGAGACCCGACCAAACTAACCTGGAAATAATCAGTTTCCCGATCCGACCATATGCGGGGAAGTGGGGGCGCTGGAAACTTGAAAATTTAGGGCATTTTGTCACACTTTTTCGAGTTAGGGTACTTCCAGTTGTGCTAGGACCATGAAACTTGGCAGGCATATCAGAGACCCGACCAAACAAACTTAGAAATAATCAGTTTTCTGATCCGACCATTTGGGGGGGGGGGGGCAGGGGAATCCGGGAAATTGAGAAGTGTGTAACTTTCGAACGGATGATCGGATTGTAATGAAACTTCATAACTGAATAGAATATACATTTGTAATGTCCCGTTTAAAGTCTTGACCGGATTCGGTAGCCAGGGGGGAGTTGGGGGGGGGGAGACTGGAAATTTCAAGAAACGGTTAGAATGGAGGGATCGGAGTGAAACTTGCTGGGAAGAACAAGCATCTGCTCTAGATAAGTTCTTTAGACCATTGTACTGGACCCGGACACTTATTGGGGGGGGGGGGGGGTCCCGTAATTCCGGTGATGGTGGTTTTGGGGATTTTCACGATGAAACTTGGCAGGCATATCAGGGACCGAATCAAACTGACTTCAAAATAAAAATTTTGTCGACCAGATAATGGTGGGGGGAGTGGAGGGATGGGAATCCGAAATTTTCAGTCATGCGTAATTTCGGAATGGGTGATCGGATTCGAGTGAAATTTAAGAATTGAACAGAGGACATTTCTCCGATGATTTTTTTCATATCCGGACCGGATCCGGCAAGTATTGGGGGGGGGGGCGGAAAATACGTGACCCGTTTAGAATGGAGGGATCGGGATGGAACTTTGTGGGAAGAACAAACAGATGCTCTGGGTAAGTCATTTGCTCAATCGGATTGGCTACGTGCACAGTTGGGGGGGGGGGGGGGGGGGTGGACCGGAAATCTCGAGAAACGGTTAGAATGATGGTATCGGAGTGAAAATTGCTGGGAAGAACAAACATCTGGTCCATGTAAATCTTTTACATAATTTGACTGGATCCGGACACTTGAGGGGGGGGGGAGGGGGTTTCCCGGAATTCCGTTTTTTGGGGGATTTTCACGACGAAACTTAGAAGGCATATCAGGGACCCGGTCAAACTGACTTGGAATAAAAAAAATCCTCGATATGATAATCTTGGAGGGGGGGAGTTGAGGGAGGGGAATCCGGAATATTGAGTCATGCGTAACTTTGGAACGGGTGATCGGATTCGAGTGAAATTTAATAATTAAACAGAGGACATTTTTCTCTGGTGACCTTTTTCATTCCAGACCGAATCCGGCAATTATTGGGGGGAGGGCGGAAAATACTTGACCCGCTTAGACTGGTGTGATCTGGATCGAACTTCGTGGGAATGCAAACAGATGCTCTGGATTAATCATTTACAGAACCGGATTGGCTCCGGTTATTGTGGGTGGAGTTGGAGGAGGGGGGGGGGGTCTGGGATTCCGGTGATCGCGCGTTAAGGTACTTCCAGATGTGCTAGGACGATGAAACTTCGCTGGAATATTGGAGACTCAACAACATTTGCTTAGAAATTGCTACTTCCCAAATCCGATTATTCCTTAAAGTACCAATCTTGACCGCAAAGTAAAAAAAATACTTTTAAGCAATATATGCATTTTCGTGATGCCCATCAGCCCATTAGCAGTTTTGCCTCAAGGGTTTTGCTTACAAATGAAGTTCCAGCTCCCTTAGAGTGCGCATCTCAACCGCAAAGTCGAAACTTACTTTTGATCAATCAAATGATCTTGACCTATGCAAGTGCCATATGAGCTTACAGCTCTTGTTCTTAAATTAGTCGGTTTTTCGTCCGAACAGTGTTTTTTCTTAAAAACAGTTGGTTTTTCTGCAAAAAACAGTCGGTAACAAGACCAAAGGTTTCGGTGGGATCCCAAAAACCTAATATTTGATCCAGACAATTCGGTTTTCTCTTCGCCAGATCCAGTCTTCGCCAGGCTAATCATCAGAGAAAACCAGGTTCAGATATACCTCTATACGCCATATCTATTTTGACGATACTGATCGAAACTTCCTGCCTTACTTCTTCCAAATTTCCGGTTTCGCCCGAATACCGAGCGAACTACTAGTCCAGCAAAAAAAAGAAAATTCAGAAACGAATCCAGCGGATCTCTATATCCCTATAAAGAACATCTAATCAACTTTAAATAAAACTTTGACTTAAAAAAATTCCGGTTACAACCGGATTCCGGACTAACTATATGTCCAGGTAATAAATGATTGTCATATACAGACTCAGCGTCTCTTCTTACCCCTAAATCTGTCATCTAATCAACTTCAGATAAAATTTTCGCTTTTAACAAACTTTTCGGTTTTGGCCGGACTCCTGGCGAACTAGTTCGCTAGACCCCTTTAACGTTTTTGCTATTTATCCGTAATCAACCGCTTGAATATGTAGCCTACAACAAAAATGTTACCATTTTGAAGTTTTTTGCTTACGGGCAACTTTAGTACACCGCCTGAGTAACCCCTCACTTTTCCAGTGAGTAACCCCTCCATTACCAAGTACACCTTTTTTCAGTGAGCAACCCCTTACTTACCCAGTTCACCCTTCTTTCAGTGAGTAGCCCCTCGCGTACCCTAGCAGTTCCCACTTTGGTACACCATGAATCAACCCCCTCGCTTGGCTCACCCAAGTGTGTAACCCCTCGAGTACTCCTTTAACGGGTACACCCAATTCTTAACCCCTCGCGTGCACCTGGGATTGGTTCACGTGTACCTGGGACCGGCTGACCCCACCCCCTCCCCAAACAACTTTAGTACACCCACTGAGCTACCCCTCACTTATCCAGTACATCTTTTTCCAGTGAGCAACCCCTCCCTTAAAAAGTACACCTTTTTCAGTGAGCAACCCCTCACTTATTCGTACAATTCCTACTACATTTCTTACAATCACACATTAGACGTCGCAAACACTCTCGCTCTCCACACATCGGGCAGAAGGAAGGACCAATTCTCCCAATCGGCCTACCCGTGTACCTCCTCCTATCTCCCAGCGGTAAAATATCAGCACGCATACTAATTAATGATTTCAATTCCTCCCTATCGAAACCCGCTATAAAATAAACACATTCACCCCATGTCTCTTTCGCCTCGCCCCCTTCGACCTTCGATTACGTAACTGAATCAACACGTGATTGACGGATGGCAGAGCTATAATCGTTTGAGAATAAAGGGGTAGGACCGCTATGGCCGAAAACTGGTCGACAAGTTTTGTGCCCGGTTTTCACCGGATTCCGGGTGAACTACTTGTCCGGCTACAAAATAACTTTCATATTCGGATTCAGCATGTCTCCTTACCCCTAAATCAACTATCTCAATAGCTTTTAAAAAACACTTCTTTTGCCCCTTAATTTGAAAACCCCTCCCCCACTCCCTAAATGTAGAGTTACAGAGCCCATCTACGAACTAGACCTTACCATTGACCCAAAGAATCCTCACACCAAGTTTCATCAAAATATCTCATTCCCTTCGAGAGTATCGTGCTTACAGACAGACGGACAGACGGACATTTTTGCGATGTCATAGGTATCCCTCCACTTACGTTTTGGGATCCCAAAAAAGACTAGCCAGTCGGTATATACCTTGCCCCCCCCCCTCCCAAACATTTTCGCTAGTAACGCCTCTGATCTCAACACCTGCCTTAAATTGATTAACATTTTGTACATGACAGATCTAGAGATATCTAAGATAGAGAGATAAGACAGATCTAAGAGATATATAAAATCTCGCTTTTTGTTTTCTTTTGGAATGAATGGCTACAGACCTAATATAATGGGAAAAGTCCCTCCCTGCAGTTAGGGAAAAGGACATATTTAGGGAAAAATAGGATAAGTGGTTGCCCTTACTTCTGCCCTACGTTTGGGGTGATTAAACGAAAATATATTTCATTTTGATGCGAATGCGATGCATAAGATGCGAATGTCATGAGCTGAAAGGAAATATTTAGGGGAAAATAGGGTAAGTTGTGGCCCTTACTTCTGCCCTACGTGTGGGGTGATTAAAAGAAAATTTATTCCATTTTTGTGCGAATGTGATGCATAAGATGCGAATGTGACGAGCTGAAGGGCTAAAGGAAGAAATTTTTGGAAGGGAAATCTAGGATGGCTAGTAAGGTTAATTGAGGAGAAATATTTCGGGGTAGTAACAAATTTAGCAGGATTCACTCGAGTTGTAACTCGGGTAGCAGAAGAGCGTCGAAAAGATTTAATGTAAAAAATAGTTTTGCAGATACCATGGTATATTAATAATAATAATTGTATTGAAAAAAGCCCGAGGGCCATATACACGTTCAAGACAAAAAAAGATACATATACACGGAAAAAAGATAATTAAACTAATCAACAAAAATCTTTCTAGCTTCCAACGCTCTACTAATGTAACGACCAACCCTACTAATAGATTGAGCAGAAGTACACTTCAGAATACCAGGGAGTAGGGGAAACCCCACCCCAAAAATTTCCCTACGAATGCTTGAAAGCTCTTGGCTGATTCCACGGTAGCTGGATCTTCATTTCGTCGTTCTAGCAGTTACCACGGTATCTGATACTGATGTTTCTTTGCAAAACTGCAATTGCCGAATTGGCGCTTTTAGGGTTCACCTCAAAAGAAATACTTAAATCCACTCACATCAAAAGTGTCAGACACCAATTTGGCAAAAACTGAGGTTCTTGTGTTGATGCTGATCAAAGTGAGATGACTAGTTCAGATACCACTGTCGGTTACTACGGTCAACTGGTCAGATACTCAATAACTGCAAAAAGGACTTCTGATCATGGTATCAGGTACCACGGTAAGTACTAAAATCTATTGTGCCCACATTTCCAAATTAGGCGATTTAACGTCTTTATTGGTTCCAAGTGTTTATCGAATTTGGTAATTAATCCAACTTTTATTCAGTCCGAGTCGATTTCACCGCATTCAGTGTATCCCTACGTAAATTCGCTGATTTAATGTATTTATTTGGTCACATTCGTTAGTGAATTCGGTTGTTCACCGGACTAAGTCCGTATCTTCTGTCGCATTCGGTCAGTCCACTTCATAATTCGGTCGTTAATCAGATTCATTTGGTTCTGATTTGTGACCGAATTCGACAATTCATCCAACTTTTGTTCAGTCCGAGTCCATTTCACCGCATTCGGTACGTCCCCACGTAAATTCGGTGATTTAACGTATTTATTTGGTCTCATTCGATACCATGGTATCTTCAAACTCAACTATGTTGTGTATATTTTGTTATGGGATTTGTTCTTCTGTTTTCGTCTGTCCATATAACGTGTATTTTGTTGTTACTACTGTTACCATTAGGCTTTATATATATATATTATATCATGAGCTTGTTCCACTCTTCTAACAATATTCACTATTAATTACTACTTCCGTTCCAACCTCGAGAAAATTTGCTAGGCTGACCGTACCAGCCTTCTCTGAATAGTAACTAATAGCAACTATTTTCTTATCACGCTTGGAGCGTAGTAAGCGTGGTAACTACGATCTCTGTGACGTGGTTGGCCCGACCAGCCCGCGGCTTGATATTTTGCCGAAAACAGGAAATTTTAAATAAGTAATTAGTAAGTAATTTATGTACAAAACGCGCCGTTTTGAAAAAGCGGAGTAAATGAAGAAAATTTTTGGAGTAAATGAAGAAAATTTTGTTCCAACCTTGACGCCAAGAAGCCAGGATCCATGACGTCATATATGCGCAGGAACTACGCCAGATATATATATATATATATATATATATATAGATATCTGCATTGAAAAACCCAAAGGCCATATACAGGGTAAACAAACAACTCAAAGGAAACTAAACAAAATAACAAACTAAGAAACAGCACTTCTCAACTCGAGTGCTTTTTCCACAAAATTACCAAAAGAAACAATCATTCTTGGTGACGTAGAACGCAAGATGCCAAGAAGTTGCCCACCATTCCGAGAAAACAATGAACCCCTTAAGTGCAACACGCTCAATGCTAGTGTCATTTTTCTCAGTTCTTACCCGTGTTACTAGCGTTTTGCTGTTAGTGTCTTGAAAAGATTAATTGATTGATTAAAAATTAAGAAAAAAATTGTGTATTGTATAAAATTCAGTTGACGTATCCGTTTTGCACAATCAAATATGATTCGCAGACAGCTTGGGCTGAAGGAATATGTATATTGCATGAAGATTATGTAAAGTAATAGTATATTATGTACTTGTTTGTTAGTGAATTTTTATTGACAATTTCCTCTACTATTTTTCGCAATGTAGAATATTTTGATGAATAAAGTGAATTAAAAAAAAAAAAAAAAAAATAGTCGACAGTGCTTAGTGCTGTGACTAGCGGACATGAATATATAGCAAATAAATAGTAAATACTATGCATATTCCAGGATCTGACGTGGAAGAGATTCCCTACTGCCTTCAAACGGCGCTTCGCATTTGTTTGCTTGGGGGACCCTCGCAAGACCGCGCAGTCATCTGGCTCTACAGACTACTAGCACGATACGAAGAAGCCGTAGACAAGTCTCTGGCGATTAACGCCGGCGACTTAGCGAAAGAGACAGCGAACTCGGTTGTGGATGATGATATCATGAAGAAGAGGTTATGGCTGAAAATCGGTAAGACGAAGACAATCTTAAAAGACATGTCGTACTTTTGATCAGGGGCGTCACGACTTGGGGGGGGGGGGGGACGTGCCACAATTTTTCGTAAAAACAGTCGATTTTTTTGGAAACTGTCGATTTTTGTTGGAGACAGTCGGTTTCTCTTAAAAATAGTCAAATTTTTCTTAAAAATAGTAGTTTTGTTAAGATCATCCGATTTTTCGTCAACACAGTCGTTTTTTCTCAATAATTGTCGTTTCTATCTGCAAAAACAGTCGGTAAAAATGGCCAGCAAGTCGGTAAATACCTTGCCCCCCCCCCCCCCATTTTGGCCAGTAACGAAAAATATGTATGAAAAATATGTAGCCTGCGTAGTTGTATGCTAGTTGTACGAAAAATTTGCATGTAATACTATGTAATAGCAAAGAATACTATCATTTAATATGCCTCAGACTGGTCCAGTCTTAAGTAGAAGTATCCAGTAGCACCATGTCTTGCCATAGTAGCATCCAGTCGTAATAATAGTAGCATGTAGTAGTATGACGTAACACGGTAGCCTTGAAGTAGAAGCATGTACTAGCATCAGTTAGTACTGCATGCTATTTTTTCGTACAACTTCGTACTACTCTTTAGAGATAAATTTTTCATCGGGCTTGATAGTAATTCATTTTACTTCAGTAGTACCTCCATTCATTGTCGTTCCTGAGATTCTTCACTTCATGGGTGTATCCTAGGATAGGCCTACACCCATTTAGTAGTCAGTTAGTACTGCATGCTACTTTTTCGTATAACTTCGTACTACTATTTTGAGATAAATTTTTCATCGAGCTATCTCCTCAATTACGCTGGTTATCACGCTGTTCTCTTAACGTGACATATCGTGCGCCCGATCATTGTTTCCGATGAGCTTATTCGTCCGGAGACCGGTTATGCAGATTCTGCCAAGATTGTCCTCCAAGGGAAGGGACATGGAAAGAGGCTTAAAAAAGCTGAAGCCGTGTGTAATGTTCTATAAGGATAGCTTAGTTTTAAAGGGGTTAACTATTTCCGATCATCGGAGCAGGAACACTATGTAGTGTGAGGTGTCCTTTAAAGCCGCTTTCACATTGACGCGTTGAGCCTTTCACACTAAGCTAATGAAACGCAACGAATAGAACTGGTTCGCGCACGCGTCAGATTTGTCAGTGAAAATGGAAGTTTTTGGAAAAAAAACTAAAAAAACCCAGCTGCTGATGAAGAAAAACTTGCTGCTAGTGAAAGAAATTAAAATTCAGCAGAAGAAACCGGAAAATGTAAATGAGCATCCAGCGCGAAAGCTTCTCGCGCAGGTGTGAAAGATACGCTGCGCATCCTGTACGCAACGCAAGACAAACGCATACGCAACGCATCGCAACGAACCGTCAATGTGAAAGCGGCTTAAAGGTTCACTGCAGAGCCTACCGTCCCAGTTTCCCACAACAGGCATACAGTTGCTGTATTCAAATTTAATTTCCTGGAAGAAAAACGATCAGCTCCCATGCGTTAACCCTTCCGGTGCCTCTCACACTTTTTGAACGTAACTAAAATAAAAAATTAGTTAAATAAAAATTGTAAGTTAAGGCTAGGAGCCAAGCATGAAAATGCAACGGTGGGCGCCGAAGCTTTAAAGACCCCGTCGTACCTACAATGCCAATGCAACCTACTTCTGTGACTGCATTCATTTATTCTTAAAGCTTAACTGGAAAGCCAGATTATTCTTGTGTCATTTAATTGAATACATTATTTGGATCCTGCATCGTGCAAAAGGATTTTTTTTTTCCACTATCTGCTCTGGTTATGACGTTCAGAACATCTGCGGCCGTCCCCACAGCGGAAATTCTACTATGACGCGGGGAATTTGAGTCCCAACACAAACGCGGCTTTTCAGTGGCAGTGGTGAGATTGGTGAAGATTGCTTAGTTCCGGAGCAAAAAAAAATCATAAAGCTTTCTCGCAAGACATACAACAAAAACACAAGCGCATAGAGGTACCACAAATCATACGGAAATTTCACTATTTGAAAATCGATTATTCGTGAATTGCGGAACGCCGGAGGAACGTATTTTCAGCTTGTCTTTAAGCCAAATTAAGTGAACAAATGATGGGAAACTAGATTGTCCTATCCCATCCCTTTTCGGTTAAACATTAATCCGGGAGACCCAGATTCTACATGTTACATTCTGAAGCCGCTAACGACACCTCACCAATCTGTGCACTTGCCGCTCCATTCACTAGTTTCCGTGCGCATTCTGCTCCCGACGAGTGTTCGAAAATCATGCTTATTGATGCGTAAAACCATTTTTCTGAATTTTGCCAAGTTTTGCTAGTAGTCAATGGGTCTGGGAAAAGGCTTCAGACATCCAACGCCGTGGATGAGTCGATGAAGGCAGAGCTCAGTTTTACAGTTCTCAGATAGTTTTGAAAATGGAACATAAACAGTAAATATAGTGCGAGGTGTGATTTAAAGTCTCACAAGAACATTTGAGGGGGTGTTTGTGGTTTTTGTGTAAGGTCTAAAGTTAAAAAATATTCTTAGCCACATATCTTAACTGCACAAAAATATTATTGCTGACATTGGTGCTTTAACGGCTTGGATAGATCAGTTGAACTTGAACATGAAAGTATTATTCTGTGAATAAATATTTCTTCAGCCCGAGCTGACTACGAATCATAGTTGCACTGTTATACGGATACGTCAGCCGAATTCTGTTAGAGCGATATATCGGCCCTACTTGGCAAGGGCCCTATTCAGGCTCAAGCTTGAAGGTGCGGAGTTCACTTCCTAGCTTCCTAGAAGGGCCGAAATATCGCTCTGTTAGAATTCAGCTGACGTATCCGTTTAAGACTGTAACCATTACTTTGAGTGACGTAAATTTACCATATTAACTAACAAAGCGTCTCCCGTCTATAAGGCATATTCTCGCCGTTCACCGAGGACTCCTCGGGGAATCGAAGGGAACGGCGAGAATAGAGGGAGTCACTTCACGCGGACTCCGCGTACAGAAACAGCGAGAACACGGGGAATGCTTCCAAAATGGATTTTCTTCGAAAAACAGTATGCAGTTGACGAAATTAGTCTGGATCCACTTTATTTTGGGTTTTGTTTATTCTGATTGTTTTTCATTAATTTTACATTGCACCTACACCAGCAAAAATTACTTCCCCTCCGAATCTGAACGGGAGTCCTTTTTGATGACGGTGATGATAATCGGAGCATTCCCCGTCCGTGGGGACTCGTGAGAAGACGGGGAGTGTCACCGGGGCAAACAAAAACGCGGGGACTCCACAAGTGGAGTCCTCGGAGAACGGCGAGAATATGCCTATAGTCGTTCCTAAAATTAGCCTCTTTTTTAGTTTTACATTTAGTTTTACAATTAGTACACTTATTTCATTAAATTAACTAAGTTATTTAATGGTGTTCGTGATATGATATTTCTTGATGTCGATAGTTATCGATAGTTACTGTATATATTATATATTGTAATTGATATTATATAATATTCCAGCACGGCACACGATCCAGGAGGAGAAAGACATCTCGCGGGCTCTTCAGATCCTTCAGAGCTGCAAAGAACTGAAGCTGGAGGAAATTCTTCCTTTCTTCCCAGATTTTACGACGATTGACCTCTTTCGGGGTGCGCTTTGCCAGTCTTTACAGGCAAGTCAAAAAGTAGTACGGTAGAGGTATGCTTATGTGAACGTCTGCTAACAGTGATCGATCGCCGAAGAAAAAAACAAAACCCAGACCAGGCAATTTTTGCTATGAATACGTGTAATAATCGCTCACGCATTTGTCACTTTTTGAATATTTTGCTAATTCACGGCTGAAAGTGACTCAACTGAGACCTGGAGCGTGTTCCATCCTACTTACCGTAGTTACCACGCATGACGTCACAAATTCTGCCTTTTTGTCGTCAAGGCTGAACGATTTTTCTATTTTCCAGCGGAATATCATGCCACGGGTGAATCAGGTTCAGGTTCAGGTTCAGGTTCTTTTAATAACAGACTAAATAACAAAATGTCCAGAGCCCGGCTGAGAAGACAAATTCGTAATGCACGGGATGGAAAGACTTCTTTAAATAAATACAACATTTATACTTCACTACATGCCGTTCATACAAATGGAAATATGCGTATTCCCCCGTCAGCACCCGGTCCCCAACAATCCGATCAATCACGTGACAGATATTCGTACTATTTCGAGAAGGCTGGAACGGTCAGCGTAGTAACTTTTCGTGAGGTTGGAACGGATTTAGTAACTAATAGTTACTATTGGTACGAGGGTGGAACACGCTCCTGGTTTGCTTTATATAATTTGAAAAGTTTGCCACGAGGAACGCGCCTTCAATGGAGAAGATGGCGGTCCGAACCTGCAGATGCCTTCAAAAGAGGAAGGACCTTTTTAGTAAATTCAAAATCAAAGAAAGTTAATTGAATTTCTACTTCAAGTTTGTGCCAGGTGCCAGGATAACCCTGAAAAAAGTTGGCTGTTAGCTGATATCAAGTTTGTAATTTTTGTTTTCCACTTTACTTTTGATATGCAATTAACAATGCCATGGTAGTGGTACAGTTACAGAAATGTTCAAATAAGCATGCCTCTACTGTAAATCACGTTGGCCCTTCTTCTTTTTGGGTGAGGGAAGGACTCTATTTAGCCCCAAAATGGCCTAAGAATAGAGTTTAACATTTAAATATTCTGTGAGCCCAAGCTGACTTTGAAGCTGCTTTCACATTGACGCATAGAGCATTTCACACTACGTTACGCAACCTCTGCGTCACGGTGTCGGCGACGCAATTCAGAGCTTACGCAGACAATAAAATGCAACGCAAGAATAGAGCCAAGTTCTATTCCTGCGTGGCGTCAACGCGTTACACATCAGATTTTTCAGTGAAAAATTGAGGTTTTTGAAGACAAACTGGAGAATAACCTGCTAATGATGATTAAAAACTTACTACTTGATGAAAGAAAAGAAAATTTGACAGAAGAAACCGAAAAAGCTAAACGTAAATACGCATCCAGCGTGACATGTTCTCGCGTAGGTGCGAAAGATACGCTACGCAACCTGTACCCAACGCAAGATAAACGCATACACGACGAATCGCAACGACGCGTCAATGTGAAAGCGGCTTGAAACATTTATTCAAACAATGTTTACAACGGATACGTCAGCTACGATTCTTCCTCAGCGATATTTCGGCCCTTCTTGGCAAGGGGCCTCGTCAGGCTGTCAATCCTCTGGGTCAATGTCGGGGAAGGAAACATTAGGAAAGATTACAGGTTTGTTTCCTTCCCCGACATTGACCCAGAGGATTGACAGCCTGACGAGGACCCTTGCCAAGAAGGGCTGAAATATCGCTGATGAAGAATCGTAGCTGACGTATCCGTTGTAAACATTGTTTGAATAAAAGTTTAACATTGTAGAATAACGCAGTTAATTTCCTCCCCTAAGAGGTGCTACAACTATCAAAATGGCGCTGACCAGTGCCCTAAACCCCCTAACATGTTCGCGCTCTAGTGGTAGTCAGTCTTCACCCGAAAAAGCCCCTGCACTTGGTATACAGAATGTGCAGGCTGTGGCAGCAGTCAACACCCTGTCTACAGTCTATCTTGCCCTGCAGTGCAATGTAGTGAATCTTTCGCGCTGCGATGAAGCGACTTCGACAGTTTTTGGAAACCTTTTGCCATTTCCATTCCACTGTCGGTGCTGTTTTTGTTTTTCTTTCACCAGTCCTCTTGTAGTTTAGTTGGTTAAAGTCTTTGATTCATGTGGGCCGAGAATGTGGGAGACACCATCATTATTCGATGGGTCGGATTTTTACGAACACAGTGCTACCTTTGTTTTCCCCAAAATCCTCACGGTAACCAACGTTATCCACAAATTACTTGAACACAAGTCACTCCTGAACGCCAATCCGCCATTGCTAGTTAACTATTCATTGATCTCCTGACGCTGGTTAAAAGATTACTAGAACCGTCGGGAAGATCGAGTGGCGTGTAAGAGGATTAAAACAACTAAGTATATCACCCTGTGGACGTTTAGATATGTCGGAAGAAGAAATCATCGGCCAGTTCGACATTTTTTGGTATAGGGAGCTGAATATTATTTAGCTCAGCTGCAGAATCTTCAAGAAATCACTATAACGAATTTAGTATAATTTACGGCGTTTGTTTATTGTGATCTAGCTTACATCCTTAATTCTTTGGACTTACGGGAATTAACAAGAAAAAAACAGAAAACAAAATACTTACAGAAATCGATAATACAAATAATTAGTTTGATTTTTCTACAAATTTTCCATATGCCTGCTACAATAAAAATGTTTTGTTAGATCCATAGGCAAACTATGATCTCAGCCTCCCCATGTGGGGCGCTTCCGACCCGCGCCGCTAGATGACCCAGCAGTCGGATCGAGTCGTGGCTTCATCTCGGGTCTTGGGTGGGGGTGGGGGGGTTCTAGACGTTGCAAGTGCTAGAATGCTTATGATATAACTCCTTTAAAAAGATTATCAGTCATTCATTCAAATTCACATTATTTGTCAAGAAGACTCTTCCATAAAACTTATTTCGCACCCCATCTACAACGAGCTTCTCCTCGAGCTTTCTCTGGTTTATTGGTCACGGTACAAGTCCCTTGTGTAAGAAGTGCCATCTATGTAGTATTATAAATTTCCGTGACATGGGGATGTGAACTGGTTAGATGAATTTGCCTTCGGGCGGGATCACTGTTGCTATGGCCGGCTTCTACCAGACTATTGTAGTGGTTTGCGAACTCTGTTCACAAGCCCCTCGGTAGCTAAGATGGTAGAGCGACTGCCTTGTAAGCAGAGGGTCCTGGGTTCAAATCCCGGCTGAGGAGCATTTTTGTCTATCAGTTCATTACTTATAAAAAAAAGAGCTTCTCCCTCCCCCATACAATAATGTAAGAGAAAGGCAGGGGCGAGCAGTCTCTACAAAGGTCCCAACATTACAACCAGTAGCGGCCAAGCATAGCCGCTACCAAAATAGTTTTATCCCAAAGATTATTGAAGTTTTAAATAGCCTTTGACTATTTGTACGTAGTTTCACATGTGTATGTTATATTGAACAGTTTGTGCATGGCACTACTTCAGTTCAATTCAGTGAAGTTTATTTTCAAACCATTCATGGACTAGCCGAATTTTCGTTTTTTTCAACGAAAATAACTGTATCAAGATAAAATGACGTCAAACGTAAAGTGAATAAATACAACAACAACAACAATAAAACAAGATACTCGGATCGCAATATGGGTTAATTTAAATTTAAAGAACAAAATAACATTTAAGACATATATTTTTTATACTTTCCATTCGGGATTTACTTTCCACACATGGAACCCATTAGCAAGGAGCGCTAGCTCCTTCCATTCGGGATTTACTTTCCACACATGGAACCCATTAGCAAGGAGCGCTAGCTCCTTCCATTCGGGATTTACTTTCCACACATGGAACCAATTAGCAAGGAGCGCTAGCTCCTTCCATTCGGGATTTACTTTCCACACATGGAACCCATTAGCAAGGAGCGCTAGAGCGCTTGTTGATTAAACTGCTTCAGAATTCAGCGTCTCACCAGTATTGGTTTTGTTACTGTGAAAGTGTGGGCGAATAAATTACTATTCTATTATATATTATATTCTTCCTAAGAATTCTTCCTTCATTTGTTGTGTTTGCTTGGTCAGCTAAAATTATTAAAATTTGTAGATAAACTTGCGTTTGGGAAACGGGCGTTTTGGGAACCGCTGGGAACTTGCGTTTGGGAACTGCTAAAACATGAGTGGCACGACGAATGAATCTCCAGTTTTTTTTTTTTAAATAATTACATATTCACAGCCGTCCTCGAACTAGCAAACCTGCGAATATCGCGTGACGTCTGATTCGAAGTATACGCCCTCGCTTGGTTTTGGGCAGTCTTCGGTTAATTTTGGCGTGGCTTTGTTCCTGCCAAATTTGCCATTGGCACGTCAGACAAGTAGCTTGAAAACTAAAGCCAAACAAAAGCTTAAATTCTTAAAGAAGGACGTGGGGATAATAATAATATAATGCAAAAGAGAGTTTTAGAGGCGAAACTATGAGAAGGCATGGGAATTCTGTCGAATTGTTGTACAACGAATGAGGTTTCTTCCAAAGCATCGTCATCGGTCTTTAATTTAGTTGCTCGTTTGTGTTGCTGAAAATGACCCTTAAAGGACCCTCGCACTATTTTCTCTTCAACTTACAGTATTTTAAAATATTTGAATACTTTAAAACTATGCTGTGCTTTCAGCAAATAACACACGGTTTTGGCTGTTTGAAGCCTTTTCCGTGACCCGTTGACTTGTAGCGAAATTGTAAATATTATGAATTTTTATACACTAAGATTAAGTGATATTAATCATTGTAATTTATCGACAAGTTACGTGACCTGACAGACAAATGGCCAGTTATGGGCCATAGTGTGATATGCGATTTAGCTCTATATATATAATTCAGTTTATATATTATATCTTTAGTGTATACATTGTTGACGTAAAATCAGCTAGTCGGCTTACCGCCGTTTCAAGATTTTTGATGAATAAACTAAAGTGACAGAATATACATAACCGGTTTTTCTAATGGAAAATTTTCTCGCAGACAACCGTTGACAGCGTGATGCACATCGAAGGTAGCAAAACACGGCAAGCGAGAAAATCAGCGTGATTTTGTTAGAGGGGTTAGAATGTACCGTACGAAATTGGGGTCTCCGGGCTTAGAAATATCTGGAGTGATAATGGAAGTAGGTTGCATTATTAATATAGGTAAGACAGGTCCTTCAAAGTTTAACTGAAAAGCCAACTTATTTTTGTATCATTTAACTGACTACACTGTATTATTTTGATTGTGTTGAGAGACTTATTTTTATTTTTCACTGTTTGCTTTAGTATGCCGTTCAGAATATCTACGGTCGTCCTCACAACCAGAGGCGTTACTAGCCAAAATGTTTGGGGGGGGGGACGAGGCGTTTACCGACTGGCTGGCGAATCGACCATTTTTCAGAAAAAATGACTTTTTTCATGAAAAAAAATCGACTGTTTTGACGAAAAATCGCGGCGCTTCGCGCCGATTCGTATTTTTTTACCGACTCGCCGGCAGCAATGGGGGGGGGGGGGGGCGTCCCCCCCCCCCCAGTCGTGACGCCCCTGCTCACAACGCAAAATCCTACTATGACGCGGAAAATTTGAAACTCAATACAAACACGGCTTTTCAGTCGTCAGTGATCAGCTCGAGGAGGGTGGTTCACTGCGTGAACACTTATTTTTCGTAAATCGTTTTCATCAAGCGTACTACACCGATACAAGCGCACAGAGATATCACAAGTCAGACAGAGAAATCCCACTATTTGAAAATCGACTATTCGTGAATAGCTGAGCAACGAAGTAACGCATTTTTATCGGATCTTCGAGCCTCTTTAAAGTTTGGCCGAAAAGGGCCGAAATAGGACAGTCTAGTTACCCCTCACTTATTCACTTAAAGATGCTTGAACACGTAGTGAAAATGCGTTACCTCCTTGCTCCGCCACTCACGAATACTCAATTTTCAAATAGTGAATTTCCCTGTGGGATTTGTGGAGCCTCAGTGCGCTTGTACCTAGGTTGTAAGCTTGACAAAAACGATTTACGAAAAATAAATGTTCATGCGAGCTACCGTCCGCAAGCTGATCACTGGCCACTGAAAAGCCGCATTTGTGTTGAGATTCATATTTTTCGCGTCAAAGTAGAATTTGGTGTTGTGAGGACAGCCGTAGATATTCTGACCCTCACATTAGAGCAAATAACGAAAAATAAAAATAAATCACTTAACAAAATCTAAATAATGCAGTTTATCCAGTTAAATGATACAAAAAAGTTGGCTTTTCAGTTAAAATTTAAGTGAATAAATCATGGGTAACTAGATTGTCCTATCTCATCTCTTTTCGGCTAAACTTTAAAATCAAGGAGAAGTCTACAGTATTTGAAGCGAGCAACCTTAAAAGATGTGATATAATATTTGTTGCAAAAAGCCAAAAGAATGCGAGGGAGCTTAGTCTTATTTGTATGTTATATATTATTATTTATTTATGTTGAGTTATTTTTTAGGACTATAGCGATCAGCTCGATCGGCTTAAAGCAGACATGGACGAAGCCACCAAGTCTGCGGAAATTATTCGCCAAGAAGTGGCAGTGGTCAAAAGCAGGTAAGTTTTGATGGATGCTGTTTGGTAAAAAATAGGAATAGTTCAGTTTTTTCTGAGGGGGGGGGGGTGTGATTCTTTATTCGAATTCAGAAGAAAACTGTCGTGTCTATTCGACAAATGGCGTGGATTTGATTAGTAGTTTGAAATGTATAATAAGAGTTTTTCTACTGTAAGATAGATTAGATTGTCGACTTTCAAAATTCCATTCTACTTCATCCGCTATAAATTTGTACCATTTGAAAGATCCACTTCAAATTATGCGGAAAAAGCAACAAAAATTTCTGTTTAAAATGTCTTTTCTTACTCATAACCTATATTTAGCGGTTAAAGAGTTACTATAGTTCTACGCGTGTGTATAATTTTGTTTTTTTTTGTATTTTTAGTATGGTTTGGCCAGATTGTTTTTGAGCAGTATTACATGTTGGGCCAATTTGTATGTATTTACTTCACTTTATACTCTCCGACCTTGGAGGTCAATAAAATATTTGAATTTGAATTTGAATTATTTTATTGCTAAATTACATAATAACCAATCATGATAGGTAACCGCCCATGAGAAGACATAAATGGACTGGCACTGGGCGGTTACCACAAACTACTTCAGTTTAACTTAAACAATAACTTAATTTCATGTCAACATTAATTAATCAGTTTTTTTCCCCATGAAACCACACAAAAGAAGAAAAAAATAAGAAAAAAAAATAAATAAATAAAGGTAATAAAAAAAAGAAATAATAACTTATACCTTTATTCTCTGAATCGTGACTCCTCACCCCTCCTACAAAAATTTCTTTACTGTTTTTTTAAATAATTGTTGGTGTTCAGCATACTCCCAATTTCTCAGAGTTCTTTAGAGGTGAAAGCCTTTTTTGTACTGTATGTTATTATTATTATGACGTTGGTGAATTTTATTCCGCACTGAACAATAAATAAAGGAAATAGTATGGTATTGAGTAAGAAAAAGAAATCAGTTACACTGATCTCTTGATTGAGCCGAGTGCGCAAGATAAACGAAAAGTCAAAGTATAAAAAGGACTATTTTCATTATTATTATTGTAGCCTAAGTTATATTCAAATACTGTATACGACGGATACGTCAGGATCCCGTCATCCCGTCCTATCCGTTGTATACATTATTTGAATTATTTGAATGGGAACAAACCTGTAATCCCCATCCCCGACGTTGACCCCGAAGATTGACAGCCTGACGAGGACCCCTGCCAAGAAGGGTCGAAATATCGCCGATGAAGCATCGTAGCTGGCGTTTCCGTTGTATACATTATTTGAATGTATGTTTCAAAGTCAGCTTGGGCTCAAAGAATATTTAGCCTAAGTTATTACGATTAGTATTTAAAAAAAATCTTTTCCCAAGATGTGCAAGTGGAAAAAGAAAACTGAAGTTCAAAAGAAATTTGAAACAACGTGACGCAAGTATTGGTAACACGAAACTAAATCTCATTGTTAAAGGGTGCTAACGGATCTGGAGATGTGGGGGATCTCGACCGTAAACTACAAATAAAACGCTTGTTAATGTCAAATAAGAGAAAGACGTATCCGAAAGCGCGAAAATGTAAAGTACTTATCACTTAACTTGGTATTTGACGGTGCAAAACGGATAAGTCAGCTACATTTTATTAGAGCTATATTTCAGCCCTTCTTGGCAAGGGTCCTCTTCAGGCTCAAGCCGCTCAAGATGGAAAATGAACTTGTGGATTCTGCCTTAAATATCTGGTGACTCCAAAAGCAAAATGCAGAAGAATCTCTAACCTTTCGACGACCAAATCGAACAGCAAAAACAGCAGCCGTGTCCAGAATGAAATCACAGCACCAGCTTTAACTCCAACCAATTTTCAGAGAAGAAGTTCACAAAATCAGATATATAAGGAAGAATCTTTAATTGTTTTTCCACAAGTTCATTTTCCAGCTTGAGCCTGAAGAGGACCCTTGCCAAGAAGGGCTGAAATATAGCTCTAATAAAATGTAGCGGACTTATCCGTTTTGCACCGTCAAATATGATTCGCAGTCAGCTTGGGCTGAAGGAATATCTACCGCTTAACTTCGTACTGTGCAACTAGTTTCTAGTAAAATACGGTAGTTCTTACTTGTATGAACTTGATTGTCCCTACGCCACTCACACAACCTTTATTAGGACCCAAACATCAAGCCGTTTTTTCGGTCACTTGAGAGATGCGGAGTGAAAGATGAAGATTTGTTTAATTTTTTTGTTGATTGTGAGGAGTTGGGAGGGCTAAGAAAAAAGATTTTTGGAGTTGAGAAAGTGGACGAGGATTGGTTTACGGGGATTTTACATAATAAGCGGAGATGGGTGAATCCGATCATGAAAGGATTCGAATCCGAATCCAAGAATCCGATTCCGAATCCACCATTTCATGCTGAGGATTCGAATCCGGAATCGAGTACGAACTTAACAAAAATTAGATCGTGCACATATAGTTTGAAAATCAAAGGTGACAAAAGTACTGATATCTAAGGTAATCAAGTAACATGATAGGTTGCTGAGGATGGTTGGCGGTGGACAAAAAGTTGGATTGCCTAGGGGGACCCGTCTATTCGCCCACCCGTCGATTCGCCCAACCGTCAATAGACCCAAAAAATACGTCACATCCCCCACTTTTTCCGACAGTTCGCCTAACCGTCACAAGACCCAAAATATCCGTCGATTCGCCCACCCGCTGATTCGCCCACCCGCTGATTCACCCACCCGTCGATTCACCCACCCGTCGATTCACCCACCCGTCGATTCACCCACCCGTCGATTCACCCACCCGTCGATTCGCATACCGTCGATTCGCCCAACCTCGGTTTCGTGAAGCGTCGATTCACCCACTTGTAAAATCCGTCGATTCACCCACCCGTCGATTCGCCCACCCGTCATAAGACCCAAAAAATCCGTCACAACCCCCACTTTTTCCGACAGTTAACCTACCCGTCACAAGACCCAAAAAATCCGTCGATTCGCCCAAAAAATCCGTCACAAACCCTACTTTTTCCGAAAGTTCGCCTACCCGTCACAAGACCCAAAATATCCGTCGATTCGCCCAATTTTCAAAATCAACCTATGACCTGGCGCGGCCTTTATCATTGAACGCGGTATCAGAAAGCGACTGAGTCGCAGGGGAGTAATTAAGAAGGTTACGATACCGTCCCATGTAAATAAGGGTGAAAACTAGTAAATATAGCTTGGGGCAGATTGATCAGAAGCATCAAAAAGAGGATGAATGCAAGAGCAAAACATCAGAAAAAAGAGCTACCGTTTTTATGGCACTTGCAGCTCCGCTCAAGTGCCATATACCGATCACTTTTCGGTCTGTCTGTCATGCCACTGTCCTCAAGTTAGGGTACTTCCAGACGTGCTAGGACGATGAAACTTGGCAAGTATATCAGGGACCCGACCAAACCAACTTGAGAATAGTCATCTGCTCGATCCGACCATGGGAAGGGGGAGGGGAGACCGCGGAATCCGGAATTTAGCAGCATGCATAACTTTCGAACAGGTGATCGGATCTTAATGAAACTTGATATTTGGAAAGACCTCTTGTCTCAGATGTCTCCCTTCAAGTCCGGAATGGATCCGGTGACTTTGGGGGGGGGGGGGGAGTTGGAGGGTGGAACCGGAAATCGTGTGACATGTTCATAGTGGACGGATCGGGATGAACTTGGTGGGAAGTACAAGCCCTAGATACATAGTTGACAAGATCGAACCGGATCCGAGCACTGTGGGGGGAGTTGGAGGGCGGGTTCCGGAATTCCGGTGATCCCGACTTAAGGTGCTTACACATGTGCTAGGACGATGAAACTTGGCAGGCATATTAAAGACCCGACCAAACCAACCTGGAAATCCGACCCGGTGGTCGGAAGATCCGACCTCCGTGGGGGGAGTGGAGGGAGGGGAAATCCGGAATATTGACGTATTTACAAATTTTGAACGGGGAATCGGATCTTAATGAAGCTTTTATACTTGGAGAGACCTCGTGTCTCAGATGTCACAGTTCAAGTCTGTGATAGATCGGATGACTTTGGGGGGAGTTGGAGGGGGGACCGTAAATCGCGTGACATCTTCAGAGTGGACGGATCGGGATGAAACTTGGTGGGAAGAACAAGCACAAGCCGTAGATACATAGTTAAAAGACCGGACTGGATCCGAGCACTGTGGGGGGAGTTGGAGGGAGGGTTCCAGAATTACCGTGATCCCGACTGAAGATGCTTACACATGTGCTGGGACGATGAAACTTGGCAAGCAGTTAGCGACTCCACAATTTTAACTTAAAGGACCCCTCGCACTATTTACTCTTCAACTTAAAGTATTTTAAAATATTTTAATACTTTAAAACTAGGCTGTGCTTCCAACAAATAACCCACGGCTTTTGCTGTTTTAAGCCTTTTCCGAGACCCGTTGACTTGTAGCGAAGACAGGGAAAAAATTTACATAACCGGTTTTTCTGATGGAAAAACTTGTCGCAGACAACCGTCGACAGCGTGATCCACATCGAAGGCAGCAAGACGCAGCAAGTGAGAAAATCAGCATGGTTTTATTAGAGGGGCTAGAATGTACCGTACAAAGTTGGGGTCTCCGGGCTTCGAAATATATGGAGTGATTATGGAAGTAGGTTGCGTTAGTATTATAGGTAAGACAGGTCCTCTAAGAACAGCCGTTTCTCCGATTTGACCACCGTGGGGTGAGTGGAGGGAGGGGGAATCCAGAATCTTCAGGTATGCCTAACTTTTGAACGGGTGATCGGATCTCAGGGAAGCTTGATATTCGGAAAGAACTAATGTCTCTGATGTCCCATTTCAAGTTCGGACAGGATCCGATCAATGTGGGGGAGCCGGGGGGGGGGGGGCCGGAAATTTTGTGACACGCTTCGAATATAGCGATTGGGATAACACTTGGTGGGAAGAACAAGCGTAAGGCCTAGATACATCAGTGACAGAACCGGACCGGATTCGGTCACTCTGGGGGAGTTGGAGGGGGATCCAGAATTCCGGTGGCCGCAATTTAATGTAGGCTACTTCCAGATGTGCTAGGACGACAAAACATGGCTGGAACATTAGAGACTTGACAAGATTGGCTTAGAAATTGTCACTTCCCAGGTCCGACCATCCCTTAAAGTACTCATCTTAACCGTAAAGTACACAAAATACTTTTCAGCAAAACCTACATTTTCATGATCCCCATGAGCACATGATCGTTTTTGCCAAAATGGTTCTGCTTAGAAATGAATTTCTGCACCCTTAAAGTGCGCATCTTAACCGAAAAGTAAAAAAAAATACTTTTGACCAACCATATATATTCATGATCCTAAAGGGCCCATGATAATTTTTTTGTCAAGGGTTTTGATTACAGAAGAATTTCTAGCGCCCTTAAAGTGCACATAATCACAGCCAAGTGCAAAAAAAATTACCAAACAATACATTCTCGTGATTCCCAAGAGTTATAATATTCAGTATGTGCCCAACAATTGCGAAATCATAACAGAAAATATCACAAGTGTAGCGAAGTGTTATTTGTTATTGAACTAAATTACGTCACAGATATGTAATTTTTGATGCTAGTAAGACCATCCGCCTTACATGAGGGGAAGCTGGAGGGGGAGCAGGGGGTATGGCCACAACATGCCCTTTCAACATCCTAACCACAGGCAGTTACGGTTCGGACCTAGAAACGGGTCGATTAGCTCATCAGCTCTTACGACAAGTCTCATTAGAGCCAAGCATTTTCCGGAAATGTCTTCCCCACTTTAAAACCTCCCGCAAATGAGTTTTTCATCAATTCCACACGCAATCTGGCGATCTACTAGTGATACTTTTCGCACTTCTGTGAAACTGGATACTGGATATTCCAGTTTTCCCTTACTTGATAAAAGCTTTGTTCTAAGGCCAAGTATCAGGCTGGAGAATTAACGCACATATTTTCGTGCCGTTGAAAAACGGTAAGTAATGTCTTGTAAAAGTTTGACCAGAACCGATCAGAGTGCCGAGATAGGGGCATGAAGACCCTAAACAAACAAAAATGGGGATATCATAGACGGTTTTCGGGTGGTTCCCAAAATCAGCACGATCTTTTTGCCCACCTCACAATGCCCACGACTCAAAATGCCGTAAATCAGGGTGAAATCAAAATTGTCAAAAATGTCATTCCGACAGTTGAAAATGCTCTCAGGGAAGGCTAAAATCGTCCTGGTTCAAAGTGCCGACGACTAACTGTCGGTAGGGGAGGTCAAAATGATCTGGGACAACGGACAGCGAGATTAAAAGGGACAGGATTACTACGGAAAATTATGAAAGGATTATTTTATAATTCATCAAACTAGAATGATTTGCGCGAAAGTACGAAGAAATGGCGATCTAAACCTTGCACCCTGAAGGTAAGAATCGTTAAAAATAACAGTTTTGAGCTCACTGTTGGTGTTTCATTTATATTTTCAGAATTCGAAATTACATTGTAACTGAACAGTTTCAATGCACGATTATCGCCATCCTGATACTCGGTCCGCGCCTTTCGTTTCACATTCATCACTAGGTCCAATTTACTACGGCCTGAACACCTCAAACTGTACGATCGTGGGCATTCTGAACCGTGGGCTGGGTCGTAGGCATTTTGAATCGTGGACATTTTGAATAGTGGGCATTTTGAGTCGTAGGCATTTTGAGTCGTGGGCGTTGTGATCATGGTCATTATGAGCGTCAGCCCATTTTTCCTGCTGGACCGATTCAGCTAAAATCAGGTTCAGCCCGGAACAACAAAAGAAATCCGTTAATAACTTAAGTGAAAAAGTCGACTTATAATTGTCGTCGGCCAGCTGTTCTGCAGAAGCTTGTAAAGCTACCGACTAATTAGAACAATTTCCGATTCATCCGACAAGGGTCATATATAAGGAAGCATAAAATGGATCAGAATATCCCTTGGAGCTTCAGTATTCCAGCTGTAATAGTTTCATAAATATTCTCCTCTGGGTTTCCGTCGGAACCTTTGGTATTCCTGCCACCCAACTTCTAGCCGACTTTGGTTTGAGTCTGCCGACCAAAGGAGTACCAGTCAAATTTTTATCTATTGAGAATCGAATGATCGTGTGGCGTTATAATTTCCTTTAACCGACCAAATAATCGCAACATGTAGCCTACCGCTTTCGGTACATGTTGTACTTAAAAACATGGTAGCTCATTGATATTTTACTCTTGCATTCATCCTCCTTTTCCTCTTTCATTATCAGCACCGAGGTCTTATATCATGCTTCTCATCATTCTGGCTCAAGCTGTATTGACTAGTTTTCACCCTTATTTACATCGGACGGTATTGTAGCCTTTTTAATTACTCCCCTGAGACTCAGTCGCTTTGTTCCATCGCGTTCAATGAAAAGAGCCGCGCTGGATCAAAGGTCGGTTTTGAAAATTGGGCGAATCGACGGATATTTTGGGTCTTATGACGGGTAGACGAACTTTCGGAAAAAGTGGGGGTTGAGACGGATTTTTTGGGCGAATCGACGGATTTCTTGGGTCTTGTGACGGGTAGGCAAACCGTCGGAAAAAGTGGGGGTTGTGACGGATATTTTGTGTCTTATGACGGGTGGGCGAATCGACGGATCATAGAATTGGGCGAATCGACGCTCAATCAACAGGACCTTGGGTGAATCGACATTGGGCGAATCGACGGGTGGGCGAATCGACGGGTGGGTGAATCAGCGGGTGGGCGAATCAGCGGTTGGGCGAATCAGTGGTTGGGCGAATCGACGTTGGGCGAATCGACGTTTGGGTGAATCGACGGTTGGGTGAATCGACGGATTTTTAGATTGGGTGTATTGACGGGTGGGTGAATCGACGGGTGGGGGTAGTGACGGCGACCCTTGCCTAGCCCACTATGTAAAAAAGAGAGAAAGGGAAACTGGAAGGACGTAGACTAGAAATTTGAGCGGATTCGTAAGATTGAAGGTTTGAAATCCGATTCCGAATCCAAATCCAGCCTGACAAGCAGAAGATTCGAATCCGGATTCGAATCCAGCCAAAAGGACGAATCCTGGATTCGAATCCGAATCCGAATTCGGATTCGCCCATCTCTGATAATAAGACTTTTGTAACTAAAAAGAGTTCTGCTAGGTATATCCGTGTGGGTATGACACATCGTGAAAGGTTTTTGGGTTGATAATTTTTGCGCATTTCTGTTTTGTTTGGTGTTTATTCGAGCGTACTGACATGGCCCAAAAGGTTTTTTGTGTGATTAAATATCACATTGTATTATATCATATAGAGAGATTGTGTCCTAGCGTTTGTGTCCTACCCGCAGCGGCGTTACTAGCCAAAATGTTTTTTATTGTTTTTTTTTTGGGGGGGGGGGGCATGGCATTTACCGACTGACTGGTAATTACGGAAAAAACGACTGTTTTCAAGAAAAAAAAACAGTTTTAAAAATTGACTGTTTTCACGAAAAATATCAACCGTTTTTACGAAAAATTTCGGCGCTTTGCGCCGACTCGGTTATTTTTTACCGACAACATTGGGGGGCGGGGCGTCCCCCCCCCCACCGCAGTCGTGACGCCCATGCCTACCAGACGAAAACGGATCCATCTGCCTTCATGTTCTTTTAACTGCCAGATCTGAAAAAAAAGGATTTTTCTTATTTCAGGCCGATCGTGGTTAAAGCAGATGACCGCTGTTCTATTTGCTACCACGTTCTTCTGACTGCCAGCTCTTATGTCTTCCCATGTAGTCATAGATTCCATTCCGAGTGTCTTGAAACGGAAATTCTTCCAAAACTCCGGGACGGGAAGAAAGAAAAAGTTCATGAACTAAAGGTAGGATATATCACTGTCATATCTTTTTTATGTCCTCACTTTCAGTCACAGCGGTCTCAGAGGACGCAACTTGAAACTGAGTGGTAAGAAATTCCGAAAGACATTGGAAAATGGAGCTTTAGAAACAGATTAGTAGAAGATTGGAAAAATCTCCCAGAAAGTGTGGTAAACGCCGAAGATATCAACCAATTCAAAGCAGGTGTCGACTACCACCTGGCTGAAATTCAATTTAGTGTTTAAAGTGTCCCATAATTATTATTATTATAGTTAAATTAAAAATACAATTTACGCTGGAACACGAGGATTAATTACGCTATACATATAATTTTCGAAACTAATAGATATTTTTACGTCAACCCCACCAAACCAACCAAATTATAAAACCCTATTTACAAACTGAATATTTAGTTGAATATTTATTTAAACTAAACAGTTTAATATTTAAATATTTAGTATTAATGTTTAAAATAATTCAAAGTTTTAGTTTAGTTCAACAACTGACCCCAGTCATAGTCAGCTTCTCCGACCATTTTATTATTTCCCCAAATTTCCGTTTTTTCGGCCTACCTCTCTGTCCAGTCCAGAAACTTATAACATGTGAGAATGAGCACGTCGTTTATCCATTACAGGATCATTAGGCTAGCATGCTTCCGACGATTGTTTGCGAGCACCTCATTCGTATGTTGGGACGGCCGTAGATATTCTGAACATCAATATTAGAGCAGATAGTGGAAAATACAAAAAAGCAGCCCGATGGAAAATTTAGCTCAAAATAGTAGCATGAAGTTGTACGAAAAAGTAGCATGCAGTACTAGCTGATGCTACTACATGCTTCTACTTCAAGGCTACTGGGTTAGTGCATACTGCATGCTACTATTAGCAAGACTGGATGCTACTATGGCAAGACAGGATGCTACTGGATACTACTACTTAAGATTGGACCAGTCTTGAGGCACATTAAATGATAGTATTCTTTGCTATTACATAGTATTACATGCAACTTTTTCGTACAACTATCATACAACTACGCAGACTACAAATTTGTCATCGGGAGAATCCAAATAATTCAGTGTATTCAGTTAAATGACACAAAATTGGCTTTTCAGTTATATTTTAAAGAAATAAGAAGCCGACTTGATCCTTTCCCAGTCTACGGGGGAGGGGGTTAAATATTCAGATATTGAACTTCACGTATCCCTGAAACTCGATCCACTCATCCGAGCGTTACCTGAAGTCATTTGGTTCGTACTTCGTAAAGCATTATAATGGTGACCTGGAAAAATCGTCAATAAATCATGTGTGAATACATTAATTTTGTAAGTGTTTTAAATTGTTTTTGACTTCTGCTGTTATTTTGTGATCGACCAGAATGTTAAGGTAAAATAAAGTGAATTGAATTAGAAAAACTACCCTTTTCTAGCGACAATTAGCATCTCTCAGTGCCAAAGATGAAACGAGTTCTACCTCTTCTTCTTCCTTGAGTGAGAGGGAGGCCTTGAGGAACGATTTGGATGATATTTTGGCCGCAGAGTGTCTCTACTGTGGTGATACTATGATCAAGTAAGTCCCACTTCTTCGGCTGACTATAGCTGCGTTCGTTTTCGTCGTTCGGTCGCCGTTCCAACCGTCGTTTTACCGTAAGCATTTTCATTATAAAGTCGTTCGTGAACGGCGTTGGACTGCCGAGAACAAGGCGTTTTCTTTGTTCGGTTGAACCGCCGTTTCAGTCGTCGTCCTAAAACGACGAACGGAGGCGTAAAGTCAGTTTCGGTTCTCGTAATTAGGCGCGAATTTTAAAAATTCTCGGCAAAACAGATTAAACTTGTAAACTAAGCTTAAAGGACCCCTCTTACTTATTCTGCCTTTTGTAATATACCTAGCTCTCTTGTACAATCATAAGCTTCTAAAATCCCCACCTTTCTCCATTGTTTCGTTTTGTGCCTAGGAACTTTTAGCGCTTTTTCAGATGTGCAGAGTTTTGCCCGTCACACAACGCGAAGTTTTCCAGAATCTGCAATGTCCGCTGACGACTCTTTCAGATATAAGGATATGAGAATCTTCTGTTTTTTACTTATTTTTTTTGCTTAGTTTTCCAACTTTTGAACCACGGTGCGTCCAGTTTTCAAACATTTTGCGCCCAGCCGCCGTGTCGCAGAGCAGAAAGGCTGGATAGAGTCGACAAGCTCTAACAAGAAAATCGCTAATTTCAGATGGAAAGTAATGGCGTTTTCGGAAAACATTTTCTTTGACCCGTTTCATGGGGAAAAGATCATTTCTAGGAAGAGTTGTGCTTTAAAAACAGTGGGCCTGTTATACTAAAATTCATTTTTATGGCACTTGTAGCCTCTGGCTCAAGTGCCATATACCGATCACAATTCCGTCTGTCGGTCTGTCGGTCGGTCCGAGTTTTTTGTCCCACATATCCGAGTTAGGGTACTTCCAGATGTGCTAGGACAATGAAACTTGGCAGGCATATCAGGGACCCGACCAAACTAACCTGGAAATAATCAGTTTCCCGATCCGACCATATGGGGGGGAGTGCGGGGCGCCGGAAACTTGCAAATTTAGGGCATTTTGTCACTTTTTTCTGAGTTAGGGTACTTCTAGATGAGCTAGGACAATGAAACTTGGCAGGAATATCAGAGACCCGACCAAACGAACCTGGAAATAATCAGTTTCCCGATCCGACCATATGCGGGGGAGTTGGGGCGCTGGAAACTTGAAAATTTAGGGCATTTTGTCACACTTTTTCGAGTGAGGGTACTTCCAGATGAGCTAGGACAATGAAACTTGGCAGGAATATCAGGGACCCGACCAAAGCAACCTGGAAATAATAATTTTCCCGATCCGACCATATGCGGGGGAGTTGGGGCGCTGGAAACTTGAAAATTTAGGGCATTTTGTCACACTTTTTCGAGTGAGGGTACTTCCAGATGAGCTAGGACAATGAAACTTGGCAGGAATATCAGGGACCCGACCAAACTAACCTGGAAGTAATTAGTTTCCCGATCCGACCATATGCGGGGAAGTGGGGGCGCTGGAAACTTGAAAATTTAGGGCATTTTGTCACACTTTTTCGAGTGAGGGTACTTCCAGATGAGCTAGGACAATGAAACTTGGCAAGCATATCTGAGACCCGACCAAACAAAATTAGGAATAATCAGTTTTCTGATCCGACCATTTTGGGGGGGGGGGGGAGTGGAGGGCAGGGGAATCCGGGAAACTGAGAAGTGTGTAACTTTCGAATGGATGATCGGATTGTAATGAAACTTCATAACTGAAGAGAATATATATCTGTAATGTCCCGTTTAAAGTCTTGACCGGATTCGGTAGCCAGGGGGGAGTTGGGGGGGGGGGGGGGAGACCGGAAATTTCAAGAAACGGTTAGAATAGAGGGATCGGAGTGAAACTTGCTGGGAAGAACAAGCATCTGCTCTAGATAAGTCCTTTAGTCCATTGTACTGGATCCGGACACTTATGGGGCTGGGGGTCCCGGAATTCCGGTGATGGTGGTTTTTTGGATTTTCACGATGAAACTTGGCAGGCATATCAGGGACCCAATCAAACTGACTTCAAAATAAAAATATTGTCGATCAGATAATGGTGGGGGAGTGGAGGGAGGGGAATCCGCAGGGGAATCCGGGAAATTGAGAAGTGTGTAACTTTCGAACGGATGATCGGATTGTAATGAAGCTTCATAACTGAACAGAATATATATCTAATTTCAGATGGAAAGTAATGGCGTTTTCGGAAAACATTTTCTTTGACCCGTTTCATGGGGAAAAGATCATTTCTAGGAAGAGTTGTGCTTTAAAAACAGTGGGCCTGTTATACTAAAATTCATTTTTATGGCACTTGTAGCCTCTGGCTCAAGTGCCATATACCGATCACAATTCCGTCTGTCGGTCTGTCGGTCGGTCCGAGTTTTTTGTCCCACATATCCGAGTTAGGGTACTTCCAGATGTGCTAGGACAATGAAACTTGGCAGGCGTATCAGGGACCCGACCAAACTAACCTGGAAATAATCAGTTTCCCGATCCGACCATATGGGGGGGGAGTGCGGGGCGCCGGAAACTTGCAAATTTAGGGCATTTTGTCACTTTTTTCTGAGTTAGGGTACTTCTAGATGAGCTAGGACAATGAAACTTGGCAGGAATATCAGGGACCCGACCAAACGAACCTGGAAATAATCAGTTTCCCGATCCGACCATATGCGGGGGAGTTGGGGCGCTGGAAACTTGAAAATTTAGGGCATTTTGTCACACTTTTTCGAGTGAGGGTACTTCCAGATGAGCTAGGACAATGAAACTTGGCAGGAATATCAGGGACCCGACCAAAGTAACCTGGAAATAATAAGTTTCCCGATCCGACCATATGCGGGGGAGTTGGGGCGCTGGAAACTTGAAAATTTAGGGCATTTTGTCACACTTTTTCGAGTTAGGGTACTTCCAGATGAGCTAGGACAATGAAACTTGGCAGGAATATCAGGGACCCGACCAAACTAACCTGGAAGTAATCAGTTTCCCGATCCGACCATATGCGGGGAAGTGGGGGCGCTGGAAACTTGAAAATTTAGGGCATTTTGTCACACTTTTTCGAGTGAGGGTACTTCCAGATGAGCTAGGACAATGAAACTTGGCAGGAATATCAGGGACCCGACCAAACTAACCTGGAAGTAATCAGTTTCCCGATCCGACCATATGCGGGGAAGTGGGGGCGCTGGAAACTTGAAAATTTAGGGCATTTTGTCACACTTTTTCGAGTTAGGGTACTTCCAGTTGTGCTAGGACCATGAAACTTGGCAGGCATATCTGAGACCCGACCAAACAAAATTAGGAATAATCAGTTTTCTGATCCGACCATTTTGGGGGGGGGGGGGGTGGAGGGCAGGGGAATCCGGGAAACTGAGAAGTGTGTAACTTTCGAATGGATGATCGGATTGTAATGAAACTTCATAACTGAAGAGAATATATATCTGTAATGTCCCGTTTAAAGTCTTGACCGGATTCGGTAGCCAGGGGGGAGTTGGGGGGGGGGGGAGACCGGAAATTTCAAGAAACAGTTAGAATGGAGGGATCGGACTGAAACTTGCTGGGAAGAACAAGCATCTGCTCTAGATAAGTCCTTTAGACCATTGTACTTGATCCGGACACTTATGGGGGGGGGGGGGGTCCCGGAATTCCGGTGATGGTGGTTTTGGGGATTTTCACGATGAAACTTGGCAGGCATATCAGGGACCCAATCAAACTGACTTCAAAATAAAAATTTTGTCGATCAGATAATGGTGGGGGGAGTGGAGGGAGGGGAATCCGAAATTTTCAGTCATGCGTAATTTTGGAATGGGTGATCGGATTCGAGTGAAATTTAAGAATTCAACAGAGGACATTTCTCCGATGATTTTTTTCATATCCGGACCGGATCCGGCAACTATTGGGGGGGGGGGGGAATACGTGCCCCGTTTAGAATGGAGGGATTGGGATGGAACTTTGTGGGAAGAACAAACAGATGCTCTAGGTGAGTCATTTGCTGAATCGGATTGGCTACGTGCACCGCGGGGGAGCTGGGTGGGGTGGGGGTGGACCGGAAATCTCGAGAAACGGTTAGAATGATGGTATCGGAGTGAAACTTGCTGGGAAGAACACACATCTGGTCCATGTAAATCTTTTACATAATTTGACTGGATCCGGACACTTGAGGGGGGGGGAGGAGGGGTATCCCGGAATTCCGTTTATTGGGGGATTTTCACGACGAAACTTGGAAGGCATATCAGGGACCCGGTCAAACTGACTTGGAATAAAAAAAAATCCTCGATATGATAATCTTGGGGGGGGGGGAGAGTTGAGGGAGGGGAATCCGGAATATTGAGTCATGCGTAGCTTTGGAACGGGTGATCGGATTCGAGTGAAATTTAATAATTAAACAGATGACATTTTTCTCTTGTGACCTTTTTCATTTCCGGACCGAATCCGGCAATTATTGGTGGGAGGGCGGAAAATACTTGACCCGCTTAGACTGGTGTGATCTGGATCGAACTTCGTGGGAATGACAAACAGATGCTCTGGATTAATCATTTACAGAACCGGATTGGCTCCGGTTATTGTGGGTGGAGTTGGAGGAGGGGGAGGGGGGTCTGGGATTCCGGTGATCGCGCGTTAAGGTACTTCCAGATGTGCTAGGACGATGAAACTTCGCTGGAATATTGGAGACTCAACAACATTTGCTTAGAAATTGCTACTTCCCAATCCGATTATTCCTTAAAGTACCAATCAGGACCGCAAAGTAAAAAAAATACTTTTAAGCAATATATGCATTTTCGTGATGCCCATCAGCCCAATAGCAGTTTTGCCTCAAGGGTTTTGCTTACAAATGAAGTTCCAGCTCCCTTATAGCGCGCATCTCAACCGCAAAGTCGAAACTTACTTTTGATCAATCAAATCATCTTGACACATGCAAGTGCCATATGAGCTTACAGCTCTTGTTGTACTTTATTAGAGGTGTTGTTGTAAAAAAGTTAGTTCGACTATTAACTTTTTCGTATCAACTTCGTTCGTGAAACGACGTTTATAGAACGTACCAAAGAAAACGCTAATGGGACAAAATTTAAACGACGTTTTTGGTACCGACCATGACGCGCGACGAAAACGAACGCGGCTTATGTTTAGGTAAGTATTAGTTAACAATTCCTTCCGGTGGCTCCATGGTCTTCCCTGGAATTGCAGTGCCTCTGGTATGTTTGCTGGTGGGGGTCTACCTACGTTTGGGGAGCTTAAGAGGAAAGCTGTGTTTTCGGTTCAGTCTAGGATCCTCAGCTCGACTAATCCGCTCCTTTTGGTGCTTTCTGGGCCTTACTCTAGGCTCTCTTTTCCGCTGTGGAAGGAGTGGACACATGTGCTTTATGCGGCCCCGGCGGAGAATTAATTCTTTGCTGTTGTGTTTGTTTTTATGTTGTTGTTTATTTTTGTGTGTATGGCCCCTGTTGGTCGTTGAAGAAATAAAATAATAATAATTAGTTTAATGGAACTTGCAGTCTTCGGCTCAAACCAGGGCCTCGTTTTTGTTGCACGCTGCAGGTCCACTTCTCGGTCATTCGTTTTTGCACTGCAGTGCTTCCGAGGAAGACGGCAGCGCTTCTTGAGAATCGCGGACTTGCTTACCGACCAAGTCCGGGCTTCGCTGCAAGGTGCTGCTTCAACCAAGAAGAAATCCTGCAGGCACTGAATCCAGACACGTATCATGTGCAGAAGCAAACAGTTGCTACAGCAGCGATGCGGCAGCACTATTGTACCAGAAACGAGGCTCATGAGTCTTTGAGTGTATAGTTATTTTGTTGTTGGGTGTTTGACCAGGAACCGAGTAAGTGCAGAATTTTGTTTATTTTTTCTTTTCTCTTCCTCTCTTTTTTCTTATTTCTCTCTTTATTATAGTGTTATGTCGGTTAATCGGTCAAAGGGGGTTGTTAAACCTCTTAACAAGTGTAAACTTCTGGAGGGTTTTGTAGTTCCTAGTATTTTTTCCAATAAACCCCATATATAATCTAAATCTAATTTACAGACTGCGTAAAATCCGAGCGTATTGCACGTTTTGTGCTTGAAAAGATTTCTAGCAATACGGACGTATTTAGAAACAAAACGGACCGATTTCTCAAACACGTCCGTATTGCTAGAAATGTTTTCAAGCTCAAAACGTGCGTAAAGTACGTTCGGATTTCAAAATACGCTCGGATTTTACGCAGTGTGTAAATGCACCATCAGGTGCGTTAGGGACCTTGCCAGATTCTGCTGGAAAATTTCTTTGCCTACTCGACCATTCGTGTGGGCGTAAGGGGGGGGGGGGGGGGTAGGAACCATGCAGCACACATAACTTCCGAACCAGTTGTCCGATCCGGTGAAAATTAAAATTTGGCAAGTACACATGTCCTTCCTTTTTTTTTAATTCAATTCGCTTTATTTTTCCAAAAATTCTTCGTTACGAAAAATAGCATCGGAAATGTCAACATTGTCACGTTGATACACTAATATGAGAGTACAAGGGGTTGCCCACTCTCGATTTTAGTGTACAGCAAGTGCCCGGTCGGTACCGATTGCCACGTGTTAGAAGACTTAAACCGCATGTTTAGAAGTGAAATCGGCTAATTTATGGCCAGCCGCTGCCGGGAGAGGGTTTACAGCAGGTTCCGGGGAGTGGGTAACCCCTCGTCAACTTGTGCTGAAGGAACATTTATTTTCAGTACCATCGACGAACCATTCCCAGGTGAAGAGAGCACCGACTTCCAACTCAAAAGATGGGTATAGTATTTGTGACTGCTGCAGTTCACACTACCTGGGGTGTCATACAGTGATCTGAAACAGTGTCGTCGTGACACCATTTTTCGTACATTCTGAAGTAGCGTACGAGACCGCCGTCGTTGGGCGGAGGGTAGGGGCTTAATACCTCGAAAAGAATAAACGACCATAATAGTGTTTTATTTTTTAAAGGACCCCTCTTGCTTATTCTGCCTTTTATAATATACTTAGCTCCCATATGGAATTATAAGCTTCTACAATCCCAACCTTTCTCCATTGTTTCTTTTCGGAACTACGAATTTTTGTGCGCTTTTTCGGCCTTGCCAAGTTTTTTCCGTCACCCAACGAAAATTTTGCCGGAATCTTCAACGTCCGCTGACAACTTTTTCCCCCATAAGGATGTTATAATCTTCTGTTTATTACTTCTTTTGTTTGCTTAGTTTTCCCACTTTTTTAACAAAGGCACGTTCAGTTTTCAAATGTTTTGCGCCCAGCCGCCGCGTCGGAGAGCAGGAAGGCTGGATGTAGTCGACAAGCGCTAACAAGAGAACCGCTAGTTTTAGGTGGAAAGTGATGGTAATTTCAGAAACATTTTTTCTGATTCATTTCACAGGGAAAAGATCATTTCTAGTAAGAGTTGTGCTTTAAGGTTTTTAATAAACCAGCTCGGAGTTGGTTTAGCCGCTTTCACATTGACGCGTCGTTGCGATGGGCTGCGTATGTGTTTATCTTGCGCTGCGTACAGGTTGCGTAGCGTATGTTTTACACCTGCGGCGCGCGACAAAGCTTTCACGCTGGATGTGTATTTACATTTTCCTTTCTAGATTTCTTATGCTGAATTCTCGTTTCTTTCATCATTACTAAGTTGTTTTTTTTCATCGTTAGTATGTTTTCTCCAGTTTGTCTTCAAAAACTTCCATTTTTCACTGAACTTGGTTCTATTCTTGCGTTGCGTTTTATTTGTCTGCGTAAGCTCTGCGTTGCGCCACCGCAAGCGCGACGCAGAGGTTGCGTAGCTCAGTGTGAAAGCCTCAACGCGTCAGTCTGAAAGTGGCTTTAGCTTGACCAACGCCCTCTTCGCTCTGTGAAGAGTGTAGGGTGTTAAGTCAGCTTTAATTGCGCACACTCACCAACAGTCGCGTTTCGTGAGGATTACTATTAAGATTGGTTCGAGTAATTGAAAGTATATGGCATATTTGGGGACAATTTATAGTTTATCAATCAGTCTTTATTCTTCAAAAACGTTCTTTACGGTATTAACAAAAAAAACGAATATTTGTTCTCTCGTCAAACATGATTATACACAATTGTGCTTTAGGGATGATTTTATTTAAAATTTCGCGCTGAAAAAACTCACAAAGCAGGGGACAAAACTTCTTTCACACCGCGCATGAATTGCCCGTATTAGTAGGATCTTAGGAACTGGTTGTGCTGCCATTCTCTGTGGCCTTATACGGTCAGGAATGTGGGGAGGGGGAAGTATGTGACGAAGGGTGGGGGCTTCCAGACCCCAGACTGTTTAAAAATAGAGTTGACAAGGAATGGAGACCGAGTGATTAAAGTAAGAAGGATAAACACGAATTAACGTTACCGATTGGAGGAGGAGCCGAAATAATAAAAATTACAAACAAACTGCTACGCGGGTTTAAAAAAACAAGAGCAGGTGAACCGGGGTACGTTTGACCCACGTCAAGCTTTAAATCTTCTGAATTCCCACCATGTACGAGTGTGGCGGGGGGGTGGGCAGCAAAGTTCACGTTTTATCATATTTATAAAGCCAGCAGTCGTTGTATGAGAAATTTGCTTTGTTTTTTTTACCTGGAGTTCTGTAGTTGTGTTGTGTTGTTGTGCGATCTCGTTTACGTTTGTTGTTAATTTTCTTATTACACATTGTCACTTAAGGCTCTTTTATGTAGCGATTCCTCGTCCGGTTTGAACGGCCTTGACTGCTAGGTTAAATTAGACCCTGTTGGACCCTAAACTTCGGGGCACCTACTAAACTAAGGAGTTTGGGTCGGATGCTAGATGGGGATGACCATCACCACTGCACATAACAAGCGCGTAATTTGCACCGTTATACTCTAAGACATTTTGATTTTGTTTCAAGACCAAATGAATATTGTTTGTCTACCTTATCGCGTGGCTACTGTGGTAACCTAACCTTAGTTGCGTTTTTGCAGATACCATGGTATCTGTTACCACGATAACTGGATCTGCAATTAGTCGTCTTTGCAGTTACCGTGGTATCTGATATACGGTTTGGTATCTGATATACGGTTGCTCTGCAAAAACGACAATTGCCGAAATTGCGGTTTTCGAATTTATTGCAAAAGAAAAACTGATATTCAGTCACATCACTAAGTGCCAAACTTCTTTCCCACCAATTTGACAAAAATTGATGAAAGTGGGATGACTTTTTCAGATACCACGATAACTGCAAAAACGCCTTTTGACGTTAACTGCAAAAACGACTTTAGACCGTGGTATCAGATACCATGGAACTGCAAAAACGCAACTCTTATCTCGTGGCGGCACTGATGGCCGATATCAAAGACTGAAGAAACGCGGATGCTGGGATGCCTGGCGGAGATCCTTCGAGCCCCGGGACGTGAAAAAACAACGTCGAAAATACCGTTAATATAAATATAATTTATTTGTAACCCGCCAAATACGTAAGGTGATAGTGGAGTAAAATGAACAACGAAAAACAACAGCTGTGAAAACACAAAATTTAGACATAATATCTAACTGGGCCTAAAAAATTCATGAAAAACATCATGCGCTCGCCGACCTGGATGACGTGATGTGCTTAGTATCGCTGACGTTTTCTCTGGTGATTGACTTGACATCTGGACGCGGAACTTCTGAACTAATTTGTGGTTGCGACAGGAACGATGAAGATAAATCAATGGGTTTAATAAGGAGCGTGTCCGAATCCAATCGCCCAGGAAAATGCCGCACAAAATTTTGCAATTAATGCCGCGAAAGTGTCCGAATTAGATGGTCTCATTTCTTCTGTAAAAAGTAGAGAGTTTGCGTTTCAGCAGGAGAGAATGAGCAATACGGTGGTGAACAATCGGCCGACGATCCGCATAATTAGCTGTGGAAAACCGGCGCGTCCTTTCATCGCGTACCACCGATGTCCGATGGGGCTTTATAATTCCTTTGGAATGTGATTTTTGATGACTCTGGGGACAGTAAGCAGTCGTAGTTTGCGGAATTAGGTCAAACTTGAGGAGTGTCAGGTCATTTTAGTTCAAACTCTTTCAGACAAGTGTGAACACAGCATTGTTTTTACATTAAGCTTTCCAGGATTTGCATAGGATTGTGAAAAAAGGTAGAACCATTCCAATTTACACTTCTGAAAATTTAAGTACATTTTCCTGTCACCCCACAGTGAAAAAAACACCGTACTATTTTTGATGATAGCAATTTTTTCTCTTTTTATTTGACATTAATTCAAATGAATTTAATCTGTTTTTTTTTACGTTCAAACAACCATATGTGACTATTTATTTTAGTGTTTTCAGGGCATTTTCCACTAGAAAACTCCTACTATTCATTTTTACATCTCATCACTTCAGCGCACCTTCCACTTCTTCCTGAAAATTCCGCATAAAATGCTGCATCCTCGCAGCATTTCTCATGACATTTTTCGCGGTATTAATTGCACGTAAAATTTCACGAAAATTTTAGTCCGAAACCAAAACGTTGCAAAATTTGCAGAATTAATGTAGCATTTTCCGTTCAAAAGTTGAATTCGGACACGCTCAAGATGTCTTCAGAGCTAATCTTTTTTTCGCAGAATGTGAAAGGCTCTCTCCGGCTGAGGAGCATTTTTCAGTTCACTACTTGTAAAATGTTTCCATCTCAAGGGCGTCTTCCCCATTTAAATTGTATATTTGGTTTTATTTGGTTTTCACCATGAGACCCCGTCTTGTGGGTCCTGGTATGTCTACGTGGCTCCGATAATGGAATCCTAGACTTCTAAATTATATTCGAAAAATTGTTTATGGTTTATTGGTCACGGTACAAGTCCCTTGTGTAAAGTGCCATCTGTGAATTATTATGTGGTATGTACCGGGGCAGTAAAAGATGTAAGGAGTGCTGAATGCGCTATAAATTCGTCCATCAGAGCCTCGTTTTTGTTGCAAGAGTGCTGGCGCGTCGCTACTGCAGCACTTCTTTGCTTCCGCTTTAAGATGCGTTCTTGGGTTCACTGCCCGCACGATTTCTTCCTAGTTGATGCAGCACCTTGCAGCGGTGTTGCCAGATTGGCTTATTTTACGACAAACTGGCTTATTTTGTTGGTGACCGGCGTGAAAAATTTTGGAACTGGCTTGTGGCTTAAAACTTGGCTGTTTTTATTTTAAGCTGGCTTATTTTTTGGCGTGATTTGCTTTTTCGGGAAGAAATTATATTTTTTGGCAATCCATTTGAGATGAATCCGATTCTTGAACGAAGTTGGAGCCTCTATGCTGACGAAAGGTCAAAATCACGTGGGAATTTCTGTAAAGTCTTAGAGTTCCACATGGGGTAGCGGTTTCTCGCAATTTTACTAAATGCAGCCACAAAATAATCTGTACACTGGAACTGAAATTCCTCAAGCCAGGGAACGAATTGGAAGGTGGATAATGCCTGTAGAATCAAAGGACCTGAATAGTGGTGAGCATTTCTATAAAACGGCCGTCAAAACTTGGACACCTTTAAAAGCAAGTTAGATTTTGGACAAAAAATTGTCTGGCTTATTTTTGGCTTGTTTTTCAAAGGCTGCGGCTTACTTTTTGGTTCACGATCTGGCAACACTGCCTTGCAGGGAAGCACGGACTTGGTTGGTAAGCAAGTCAGCGATTCTGAAGAAGCGCTGCCGTCTTCCTCGGAAGCACTGCAGTGCAAAAATCATTGTAGAAAGATATCAGCACGGAAGCGGCCGAGAAGTGGAGCTGCAGCATGTGACGAAAACGTGACTCAGTATTTAATCAGTCCTCGAGGATTGAATTGATACTAAAACGTAACCTCCGAATTATCCTTCGCGACAAATAACTGGACCATTAATCTGCACTGGTGAAGCTAAGTTTAACATCCCTCGCCGATAGACACACACCAGAGCAAAATAACACTAGGGAGGAGCGCCAAAACCTATGCTTTCCGTGCTACGCAAACGGGCCATACTCATAGCGCCGCCCACTATGATTACGGCATTTAAAGCGAGACAAACTTGCGGGTTTAGAAATTTCTGGTAAAGCTAAGATGCGGTCTGCACAAACCTAGGAAATAGGGGAGGATGGACCTTTTTTTTTGCTGTGTTCAGAATATGAAGTTATTGGAGCCAGCGCTGGTGCACGACTGATTGAGTTTCAGTAGGGAAGTTCTCATCGCTAGTGGTGCTCGTGCCGCTTCTATTCGAGTGTGTGTCACTTTTTTCGATTCTTGGAGCTACTCACTGGTGTTATTTTGCTCTGACACACCAACATTCTACCAAATTTGAAACCGAATCGTAGATACGAAACTAGGACCAGATGTACCTGTAGATATAAATCTGTTCAAAAATTTGACGAGCCTCACGCGCATTCATCTGAGCGATTTAAAAAACATTCATGTCGCGTTTTACTAAGTCGTATAACGACAAGCCCTGAATGTTTTAACACTTTTTGTTCGTTTTATATTGTAGTGTGTGATGGACGTATAAGCGTTATGATTGCTATGCGAGTAAATATGAATTTAATTTGATATCCCTGTACCAATTTTATAACCCGTATCCCTTCGTTTTAGATCCTCTCCGCTCCCCAACATTGCTTATCTTTCAGCGAAAGCTTAGCCAAGTTTGAACAGAGAAGGGGCATAATTTACAAAAAAAAATTCTAACGGACTTCTTTTTAGAGGAATATCGGGTTTTAGAACCGTGACAAGAGCATGCAAATTGGTGGACAGATACTTAAGACCCTCGTATTTCTCACGGCTGCACTAAAGAGTAGAAATTTCTCATCGGGAATGTCTCTGGCGGCGTCACTCTGTGGCAATCGTATGCAACTTTTGGCAACGTCCGGAAGGTGTCGGGACACCCGGGCCTCCAAGGCTTCGTCGAGTTAGTAGGGTCATAAAGTTGATCTTAAAATTTAACTGAAAAGCCAATTTATTTGTGTATCACAGGAGGACACAGAGACAGAAAAGGGAGACGTCAACACCCGTGGGGGTGGTCCTTTTTGAGCCTCAAAACCCAATTGAAAAGGGTGGTCTCCTCGCAAAATTGCCAGAACCCAATTGAAATTGGGTGGTCTACCTCGGAAAATCCAGTTTTTTTAGGAAAAGGACCTGAAAAGGTCTATTTTCACTAAAAATCCCAAATTTTTCCTCAAATTTAAAAAAAATTACCCAGTAAAGCCGAACATCCACATTTTTATCTGAAAAACGAGCTAAAGTATGAATTAAAAGCCAAGTTTTCCGATGATTGGAGCATGATACTGGTGACAGTGACATTGTATCAGAATCATTTTGCTTTCGTTGGAGGGCAAAATAACGCATTGGCTGTCGCTGATCTGGAGGCGATTTGGATATCAAGAGGTCCAATAGAGCAGATGATGACCTCAAATATGTGAACTGATAGATCGCTTTAGACCTCTTGTCTGTTACATCGACCGATGGTGGTAGGGGGGGGGGGGGGTCTATCCCGACTGATTGCCGCTATTTTGTCCTACCAGATTTGATTTTTAAGGGCTACTTTCAGTTCTTCCATTGTTCCGCTAATCATTGCGATGTCGTCGGAGAAGTAAAAATCGGAAGGCATTCTGCTTGCCAGCAGCTGCTGCCTGTACTTGTCTAACACTACTGTTAATCTTGAAGGGACTGAATTTCTTCTGTTGGCCATTAGTAAGCTCTCTGACAAAAGAGCCGAAATAGTCTCGATAGCTTCGCAGGAAGGTAGGCAGTTTTCAGGATCAGCCAAAAATGCAGACCTGAAGGCAACGTGGGTCGTCTAATTATTATTGTTTTGCCTTAAGTCGCAAGGTTTTCCAACAACAGTCAAACTATGAAGATCTGTGCAGTGGTCGAACGTCTAGGCATGGATATATTCGAGCATGGACCATGCTGGAGACTTGCTGCAACAGTAGCCAGGGGCGTCCCGAGGGGGGGTGTGGGGGGGGGGGGGTGCAGCACCCCCCCCCAGAAAGCCTGTGGGAAAAATTCCGGTAAATTTTGACCGGTGTCAATTTGTCAAATTCACCCGAACTTGATGATTTTTAGGGAATCTACCGGATTATTGCTCAGGGAACCTACCGGATTTTGCTCATGGAATCTACGCTAAATCTTTCACAAGGAATCTACCGGAACTTGTCTCAGGGAATCAACCGGAATTTACCCCTCGGAATCTACGAAATTCGGCTCAGGCAATCTACCGGTATTTGTGCGAAATCTTTCATAAGGAATCTACCGGAACATGTCTCAGGGAATCTACCGGAATTTACCCCTCGGAATCCACGAAATTCGGCTCAGGGAATCTACCGGAATTCTGCGACATCTTTCACAAGGAATCTACCGGAATTTGTCTCAGGGAATCTACCGGAATTCACCCCACAAAATCTACCAGAATTCGGCTCAGGGAAGCTACCGGATTTTGCACATGGAATCTACGCTAAATCTTTCACAAGGAATCTACCGGAATTTGTCTGAGGGGTTCTACCTGAATTTGCCCCACGGAATCTACCAGAATTCAGCTCAGGGAATCTACTAGAATTTGTGCGATATCTTTCACAAGGAATCTACCGGAACTTGTCTCAGGGAATCTAACGGAATTCACCACACGAAATCTACCAGAATTCAGCTCAGGGAAGTACCGGATTTTGCTCATGGAATCTATGCTGAATCTTTCGCAAGGAATCAACCGGATTTGTCTAAGGGAGTCTACCGGAATTTACCCCACGTGATCTACCAGAATTCGGCTCAGAGAATCTACCGGAATTTACCCCACAGAATCTACCGGAATTCGGCTGAATGTGAATCCCAAATCGCCGACAGCTTTCTCGACTCCATTCCGGTGATACCGGTGAACCAAGAAGAGTTCAACAAGAGCTGTAAGCTCATATGGTACTTGCAACTGTATGTAGTAGGTAAGGGCTCTGTCAGATTCAACGGGTCCCTGATATGCCTGCCTGCCAAGTTTCGTCTTGAAAAACGCCATCATTGGAATTCCGGAAGGCCCCCCTCCACCTCCACCAGAATAAATGCTTGTTCTTCCCAGGAAGTTAAACTCCAATTCCTCCATTCTAACCATTTCTGGAGATTTCCGATCACCCCCTCCCAACTCCACCATAGCTGTTGAATCCGCTATTATAAGTTGAGATGAATCATTTGATAAAACGTACTTTTCGACTTTGAAGTTAACATGCGCACTTTAAGGGAGCTGGAGCTTCATTTGTAAGCAAAACCCTTTAGGCAAAAATGACAATGAGCTCATGGAGATCATGAAAATGCAAACTTCGCTTAAAAGTATTTTTCTTACTTTGCGGTCAAGATTGGCACTTTACGGAAGTCGGCTTTGGAAAGTGGCGATTTCTAAGCCATTTTTTTCGAAAGTCCCCCCCCCCCCTCAAACTCCCCCCACAGGCCACAGTCGCCGGAGCCAATCCAGTTCTGAAAAAGAATTATCCAGAGCATCTGTTTGTTATTCCCAGGAAGTTCCATCCCGATCTCTCACTCAAAGTGAGGCCCATCCCAATTCATCTCGACGCAAATCTGCCTCAGCTCCTGAAAAATGCAGCGATTACATTCCAGTTCTACTGGCGGCAATTTTCGGCTCGCAAGTTCGTTTTTCCACGGGGAGTATCATCTGTTGGCGACACTTCGATTTTCGGTTTCACCCCCCCCCCCCCAGGATGATCGGATCAAAAAACTGATTATTTCCAAGTTAGTTATTCGGGACCTTAGTATGCCTGTCAAGTTTCATCGTCCTAGCACATCTGGAAGTACCCTAACTCGAAAAAGTGTGACCAGCTACCCTAAATTTCCCAGATTTCCCTGCCCTTCACTCCCCCGCAGATGACTGGATCGGGTAACTGATTATTCAAGGTTAGTTGGGTCGGGTCCTGATATGCCTGCTAAGTTTCATTGTCCTAGCACATCTGGAAGAACCCTAACTCGAAAAAGTGTGACAAAAGAACCGGACCGACCGACAGACGGAATTGCAACGGTATATGGCACTTGAGCCACAGGCTGCAACTGCCATAAAAACGAATTAGCCTTGTTTCGACGTGATGTAGAAAGTCGCCGGGAGAGCATCGAAACAAACAAAAAGTTTGAAGATATACTCGAGGTCTCTCGTCAACATAAAGACGTCTTAAAACAAGTATGGAAAGCGTTCAAGCTGGCTAGGACAATCCCTGTTACCTCAGCAAAAGGGAAACAAATTTTTAGCAAGATGAAGCTCGTTAACACCACCTTGCGTTCAACAATGACTGACCAGCGTCTTGACAGTCTGCTATTAATAGCATGTGAAACAGATCTAGTTGATGAGTGTGAAATTGGATGTGTTGACGATAAATGGAAAATGGTTAAAATGCGTCGAATAAATGTGTAGGGTGTGTTGAATGTCAGATTTTTTTTTGTTTTAAGTGTAAACGAGCCTTTTTTTGTTTACTATTGTTTACAATACGTAATCGAAGTCAGGACACGACAGTATTCTAGACTTTCTGCAGAGATTGTCACTACGAGAATTTTCGGTAAAACCTCGAAAAATTCCGGTAAAAGCTAGAAAAATTCCGGTAAAATCCTGAAGCTGCACCCCCCCCCCCCCCGATCAGGAAGGTATCGGGACGCCCCTGACAGTAGCATGGTAGATCATGTGTTGGGGACTGACGGCAATATTATTTGTTGCGGCTGTAAACCGGGAAAATTATTCTATGCCTTATTTCCGTCCAAGCTCTGCTGAACTACGCTAATCAAGCACCAGAGGGAGCTTAGATGTGAACTAGTAGATAGTAGGTTCTGAGCAGGATGGAATGCTAAAACTCATACTTACAGTCTCTAGTTGCCCAGATGTCCAGTGCCTTTTTTAACGCTTCGAGAAGGAGGGCAGATACTGTTGCTTCGGACAGTTCACTCTAGGGGTCGACAACTCTGCTGGTGTAGAAGCTTTTCCCGGACCTGGTGGTGACAGACCGTTTGAACAGCTTCTTTGAGTGTCCTCGGGTGCACTGAGGAGGCCTATAGGTGGCTTGGTAGGATCTTAGCAGATGCTGAATTTAGGGCAGGGATAGCCGTCTTCAGCAGCTCCGCTCCTGTCGTTCATGATTTCATCCTTGGTAAGAGGTTCTTCGTTCCTCGGTGAGGTGGCGTTTGGCAAGGGGCAACAACTGCACTGCGATATCGTCGTCGAAGTCAACATCCAAGACACTCTGCCGTAAGAGTTTTTGAGGACGTGGTCACGTGGTCAATCATACAGTTGAACAGCTGAGGAGGTGCTGCGCATCCTTGTCGAACGCTATTATACTGTTGATCTTGGAGGGATATAATTTTCTTCTGTTGATCGTGAGTTCGCTCTCGGAGTCGCTATACACTTCCCGGAAGATGCTCATTAGCTTTGCTGGTCTGGAGTTTTCGGGATCAGCCACAAAGATTGGCAATCGACTGAGGCGAACGCAGATTTGGAACCGACGCCATCAAAGTATTTGGAATGAATTCGTGGGCCTTTTTCGCCAACTGTCTGAGAATGGTGAAGATTTGATCAATGGTCGATCGTCTCGGCATGGGGAGTCTTCGACCATGGAGGATACTGGAGGCTTCTGTTACAGTAAGTATTTATGAATGAATTCGCGGGCCTTTTTCGCCTACTGTCTCTACTGTCTGTTCAATTGTGATCGTCCCGACATGGGGAAGTCTTCGAGCATGGAGGATGCTGGAGGCTTCTACTACAGTATTATCGCAAAATAATTTGCTGGGGACTGATAACAGTGCTATGATACCGTATCTGTAGCAGTGGCTTTTGCTTCATGGTAGTTGTTGCGCAGTGGCTCTTGTGCCCCTTATGATTGTAAGCCAGGAGGACCAGTTAATACCTTTTTTCTAGCATGGCAGAGCCGACAGCCTTTGTTAGATCTATTCGTGTCCTTCTTCTCGTCCTTGTTGAAAGGTTCTTCATTGCACGATGAACTGTTGGTGGCGTCAGCCTCCAAGAACAGTTGAAGATCAGCTAGATAGCTAGATCGGAGGACAGACATTAGAAAAAGGGTGCTGAGTTGATCCTCTCATCCAACGAAGCAGGCTGGCTGCTCGGTGATCGTGTTTCCGGCGGGGGTTTGGCTCTGCTCCTGTACTTCATGATCTCGCCCTTGGTGGAAAGGTTCTTCGTTGCTCGGTGAAGTGGCGGTGGCAAGGGGCAACAGAGGCACTGCGATATCGTCGGCGAAGTCAACATCCGAGTGTTTGTGGTGTTTTGCGAGCGGTTGATGAGGACGTGGTCAATCACGCAAGTAGTATAAGAACGCCGACTCTAGCTCACCCTCCCCCCAATTTCAAAACCCCATTTTAACATCAATTTCTTAAATTTTAACATCCTTTTTTCCAAATTATCCCCCTTTTTGAAGATATTTTTACTTTCTTATTTCCAAAATAAAGGCCCCTAGTAATAGGAAATATTACCCTTAAAGACATATAAACTACTACAAATAATACTTCTTTTTTTTATTTTTATTTTTGTATTTTTCATTTTGTATTCGAATATAATACCAATTCTGAACCACATCACTGGTAAATCAACAATTGCTCAGAGATTTTGTTTACCCGTGTAATAGGCTGCAAAATGAGATTTTTCCTTTTTCTATTTTATTCAAATATAATACCAATTCTACACCATATTACTGAGTAAGCAGTTCTAAATCCACATATGTTTCTTTGTTCTTGTTTTCCCGTACAACCGGTTGTAAAACTAGATTTTTCTTTACAAGCAACTCGTTAGCAATAGCATTATATTTCTGAGTTACAAACAAATCACATGGTTTGTCATTATGATTAATGACTACGACCAGCATATCACCGTATTTTGTCTTAGCAATTCTCATTTTATATACATTATATTTCTTTCCTAATACCAACGATTCTTTTTTGATTGTCTCATTGTATTTGTTTATTCTGATCGTATTCAAGACTTCCTTTGTGGACTCCATTTATTAGCGGATGATTTATGAAATAAAAATCCTAATCGATATCATCAGATTAAACTCTCCTCGACGTACCCAACAATTCTACCTCTAGTACTGATAAAGCTCTTAGGCAACAAAACTCAGGAAATCTCATTGCGCATCGCATTCACATCACAAAACAGTTGGTCCCGGAGAGATTACAGGCCCCGTTGGCATAATGGTCTAAGTCATTGCAAGCTTAGTAATCATTGCATCAACGATGTCGTGAGATCGAATCCCACCATCAACTTGAGGTTAATGGTGAGCGATGGCGAACAAAAAAAAATAAGACGACAAATAAACATCTTCAATCTTCAGAGTCTGGGATGGGAGGTTTTGCAAAAATTTTATATTTTTGGTAATTTCTCTTGACTTTTTATAGATTTATTACAATATTTATAACCATTCAAACGGACTTGTTTCATGTATTTTTCGCGAGGAAAAAATCTAAACGTTTTACGCATTTCAGTTTCACGTTGAATTACCTCCTCAATTGTTAATTGCCCGCATTTTAGCAACGACAGCAGCTCAGTATAGAAATTGTAGTTAGTACTATATTCTGCTTTTCTATCAGCAATGCTTACTGCTTTTCAATTATTTCAATAATGACAGCACCCAGACTTAACGATGCAAGAGGTAATAGAAGAAACGCACTTAATCCAGATGTTGAAAAGAGGAATTTGGATAAAAGTAAGCAATTAATAACATTATTGTAATACTTGTACCTTCGGCGATACACAAACATTTTCTTTTCTAATTCTTCCATGTATAACATAATTAAATTGCTTAAAAGAAATATTTATTGAGGGTATCTCCAGACTAAATGACTTTGAAACACCAGCATTTACGACATCTAGGTAACTTTTGCAGAATGATTTTCTTGCTCTTGTGCATCAAAGTTGGAGATATAGATAGCGTCAACCTCAACATTTACGCCATCTATGTAACTTTTGCAGAATGATTTTCTTGCTCTTGTGCATCAAAGTTGGAGATATATATAGCGTCTACCTCGTGTAATGCATACCGATCAAATGATTTTATTCACATCTAAGTTTTCTCAATCGAGAGAAATTCATTTATAAAAATATTTACCTAATAAATGATGAAAACTGCAGAGGTTATTCGTTGTAAAACCATTATATCAAACAACGAATCGGTTATACGAAGTTTACCGCAATACCGAATTAATGAACTGCGGACATATGCGAAATTTAATAAAATCAAAACAAATGGAGCTAAGAAACATCAAATAACAAATAGTATAATAAACCATCTTAATAAGAATATTTTGCTAGCTGAAGATACAATTAATACTCGACGCAGAAACGAAAGAATCCATAATAAGAACAGACCATCCGACTGCAAGCCAGAACCTAAATTACGAACCATTCTGGAAGATGAGATAAAAGAAAATAATATCGCTATTACAAAAATAAAAAAAGAGAAGAGAAAGATAAACGAAAAAGATACAACTGAGTTAAAAAGATTAAAAAAAAACAAAAATCCATCCACCCGTGGAAACCGAGATGAAGTAATACAAAGCGTTAAAGGATACTATAATAAAATTATTACAAAACATGAAGATTCCGTAAGGAAAAATAGAGATATCATAAGAGATCAAGCCGAAAGAAGTGATAAGAATAAACACAAAGTAACCGATTTATCAACTCTCTTTATAAATAAGAAACAGATTAAAGAAGAAACTACCATTCCTAATTATTTACTCAAAACGGAAGAAGAACAGCAGCCTACTATTTCTAGGGAAAATGAAAATTTGTATACTGTAAATGTTTCTACTGAAAGCAATGGAAGAGAAAAGCATACTCTCATTGCTTTTGTTTTTGATGATTTACAGCGAAGAATGAACGAAATAAATCAATATAGAGTTCAGTTTGTAACTCGTGTTATATTCTATAGACAGGAGAATGATGAAGAAGTAGTAGTATTTTACAACAGTACTTGTTGGATTTTAAATAAAAATACCATACGGAATCATAATCATTTGGATGATAATAAGAAGAGACTCAGTTCTTTAAGTAATACCCCCCGATCTGGGCTCCAATTTAGTCGGTATGAAGGAATTGATTATAGGATGACACGAATAGAATCTTACATGGGAGGAACGTTTAAAACACTGCCAGATTTCGTAAAAAATAAAAAAGCGTGCATAAATATACAAAATTTAGATCAAAAATGCTTTCTTTGGTGTATCTTAGCAGATTCATATCCAACTAAAGATCATGTTGAAAGACTATCAAATTATAAACAATATGAAAATGAATTTGATTTCAAAGGGATTACTAACTTCCCGATGGATACAAAAGACATCCATAAATTTGAAAATAAATACAACATTAAGATTTGCTTATTTCAAATTGATAAAGAGAAAATAATCAGAAGTCATATACTAAAAAGTACAATCAATGACAAAACAGCAAAACAGGTTATTCATTTACTATATTTTAATAATCATTATGTGCTAGTAAAGAATCTGAGCAGACTAGTTGGTTCTGAAATATCTACAAGACAAAAAAAAAGACATACCTCTGCACTTTTTGTGGAAGGCATTTTACAAAAGAAGAAAAATATGAAAAACATGAAAGTAAAAATAATTGCGAAGATCCTGATATTATAATGCCTCCTGAAGACTCAAGTATACAATATAAAAATATTTCAAAACAGATGAGTGTACCTTATTGTATAATAGCAGACTTTGAGTCTTGTAACGAAGAATACAATCAGGTAAACGGAAAAAAAAACAATAAAAGTGGCCGAACAGAAACCATTTGCTTATGGATTTCAGGTATTCCGTTGATACAAACCAGAACAAATACTACGATTATTTCGGTGAAGACGCTGCAGAGCATTTTGTTAAAACCGTTACAAAAGTATCCACAGAAATCGCAAACAAATATGAAAACAGGCAGAGAAAGCACACCTATACAGATGTAGAAATTGCAAAAATGTGGAAAAATCTAATGAATAAGACTCATATCTGTAAAACTGAAATTACTGAAAATCGCCACTTTGATCACGACCACATGACAGGAGAAGATAGAGGATTTGCTCATGCTGAGTGTAATATGAAATACAGGATTCCCAAGCATATCCCTGTAGTGATGCATAATTTATCAAAATATGATTCTCATCTATTTGTGAAAGAGTTGATACCTGATAACGGAATATTTGAAAGTGCAGAAAGTTTCATCTCATTCTCGAAATCAATAAGTATCCCAAGAAAGGATAAGGAAATAAAATATGAAATCAGATTCACAGATTCCATTCGATTCATGGCTTCATCGCTGGACAAGTTATAAGCAAATTTAGCAAAATGCGATTGCAAAGAATCCTGTAATCATCTGAGAGAGAATTTCAAGTAAACATCGAATAGTTTCAAAAACGATGAAGAATTCAAAGAAATAATTAAAAAAGGGGTTTATCCGTATGAATTCGTAGACAGTTTCAGTAAAATGAATTGTACAAACTTACCACCCATAGAAAGCTTTTATTCTAGGTTAACGGGAAAAGGTATTGACAAAACTGATTATAAAAGAGCGGTGTCTATTTGAAAGCAATTTAATTGTGAAACATTACTTGATTATACCAAGTTATACCTGAAAAGTGATGTTTTAATATTGTCGGATGTGGTAGAGAATTTCAGAAATGTTTGTATACATGATTATGATCTGGATCCACTTCATTACTTCTCAGCTCCTGGATTAACATGGGATGCTTTCCTTAAACATTCGAAAGTAGAATTACCGTTATTCTCGAAGGAAGACATGTATACATTCATTGAAAAGGGGATAAGAGGTGGTGTATCGCAATGTATAAAGAGATCCGCAAAAGCAAATAATAAATATATGAGTAATTATAATAAGAATAACCCATCTAATTATTTAATATATTTGGATAAAAATAATTTATATGGGTGGGCAATGTCTCAGAATTTACCAGCGAATAATTTCCAATTCATTCCAATACCACATGATTTGAAAGAAAGAAATGAAAACACATCAATCGGGTATTACAACCATCTAAAAAATCATGGTAACTCGGTGATACAATTACCGAATGTAGGTGCTATATATGATGTAGATTTGGAATATCCAAAAGAACTACACGAATTACACAAAGATTTACCATTCGCACCAGAACATTTCAATGGCAAACTATGTACCACATTATTAGATAAGCACAATTACGTAGTTCACCACAGGAATCTAGAATTCTATTTACAAAAGGGTTTGATATTGAAAAAAGTACATAGAATACTAGGATTCACTGAAAGTGCTTACTTAAAGGGATATATAGATCACAACACAACCCTTAGAACTAAAGGTACAAATGACTTTGAAAAGGATTTCTTTAAGCTTATGAATAATGCTTGCTTTGGAGAAACTATGGAAAATGTGAGGAAACGAGCAGATATGGAAATAATAACTGACAATAAAGCAAGATAAAAAATAATAAAGAAACCCAACTTTAAATCTGAAATTATTTTCAGTGAAAACTTTTCAGTGGCAAGAATGTCAAAGGAAAAGATAAAATTAGACAAACCAATGTACATCGGCTTTGCTGTATTAGAACTATCCAAGTTATTGATGTATGAACTCCATTATGATTATATGAAGCCTAAATATGGAGATAAAATTGATTTGTGTTATATGGACACTGATTCTTTCACATACGACTATGGAACCGAAGATTTCTATGAAGATATCAAACAAGATTTGAATGAGAGATTTGATACGTCTGATTATGAAAAAGATAATCCATACGGATTTCCTAATGTAAATAAGAAAGTTATAGGAATGATGAAAGATGAATGACAGGTTATGACAGAGTTTGTTGGATTACGATCAAAAGCATATGCTTATTTAAAGGATTATCAAGATCAATCAAAAGCTAGCAAAAAAATGAAAGGAATAAAAACGAATATAGTTAAAGATCAAATTACAATTCAAAACTATAAGGATGTGCTATTTGGACAAATTGAAAACCTTTCCGTAACCCATTATAATTTACGATCATACAAGCACATTATGTTCCTAGAAGAACAGAATAAAAAAGCTTTAGATCCTAAAGATGATAAAAGGATAGTATCAAGCGATAAATTTACAACTTTGCCTTTAGGTAATAACCTTAAAAATTCAAGTATATAGTTAAATAATTCAAGTATATAGTTAAGCATTTCAAGTATATAGTTAAACAATTAAAGTATATGGTTAAACAATTAAAGTATATAGTTAAACAATTCAAGTATATAGTTAAATAATTCTAGTATATAGTTAAACAATTAAAGTATATAGTTAAACAATTCAAGTATATAGTTAAGAAATTCAAGTATATAGTTAAACAACTGAAGTATATAGTTAAACAATTCAGGTATATAATTAAGAAATTCCAAGTATATAGTTAAACAATTCAAGTATGTAGTTGGTAAATCTTATAATAAAAATTGTTGCTTAATAAATGAGTGAAAAGGCTCCGATCAAAGTGTATGACTTTGGTGAAAAGAATAGTTATCAGAATAAACACAAACTTGCACCTCAGTGGTCATTTAGATTATTAATTTGTGGAAGTTCTGGAACAGGAAAAACCAATCTACTCTTGAATTTAATTTATGAATTCATTTGTTTCAACCGAATATACTTGTATGCAAAAGATCTTGAAGAAGATAAATATAAAGACCTTATAGAGAATTTAAAAGCTTTGGAATCTCATCGTAAAGCAAATATTTTATCAGTAAGGAATGACCTGAATGATATTATTGATGTCGACGACCTAGACCCTAAATACCAAAACTTGATTATCTTTGATAATTTTGTTACTGAAAAAGACCAGAAGAAAATAGAAGATTTATTCATAAGAGGAAGAAAGAAAAATGCCTCAATTGTTTATTTGTCACAGAGCTATCATAAAACCCCAAAGGTGGTAAGACTTCAATGTAATTATTTTGCATTCTTTCAGTGTTCTAATCCAAAAGAAATAAAATTAATCAGGCAAAATCATGTATCTAATATAGACAATGAGAACTTTCTGAAACAATTCGAGGTTGCAACTAAAGGTTACGGATTTTTCTTTATTGATTTAAAAACAAAAGATAAAGATCTGATTTATAGGAAAAACTTTGAAAAGTTTACTAGATAATTTCTTTCTGTTATAAATGAATAAATTCGGTAGTATTGGAAAAAAGGTTAGTAACGAATCGAATGAAAAGAGAGTTACTGATGACAACGGTAATATTAACCTACAAGATAAGAGAATTATTAATTTAGGGGATGTGAAAGCAGATCAGGACGCTATTAGTCTCAGATCTATGACTATTATTTTGAACCGATTTAAGGAAGAAATTGCCGCAGAACAAGTGGGGATAAATCAGTATTTTAGCGAAGATATCAACAGATTAACTGCTGTACATGATTCTCTTGATAATTTATTGGTAAGGATTAAAGATAAAGGGTTATTTGTAAATGAAATAATTCGAGTTAATGATAAAGAAATTAACGCTGAAAACAAGTTGATAACAAATGTTCAAAACCCTAAAAACAAAAATGATGCTGTTAATTTAGCAACGTTAACTATGAATCTTTTAGAGTATGACAAAAAGCTTCTTGGTCAACATACCCATAACAATATAATTGAAACAAAAATTGCTGACCAACAAACCCATATCGATAATATTGAAAGAGCAGTAGTAAATATTTTAAAAAGGCTTCTAGAGCTAAAACCTGTTGACAAACCATTCGTTTCCAGAATAGAAAAAATGATGGCTGGTAAATAAATTTTATAACATAAATTAATTCTCTAATAAATGGAACATTTGAATATACAGTTTATTTATCAAGTCTACAAAAAGCGAAGCTGAAGAAATGTTTTGACGCGGATCAAAAATGTCAGATTCGTGTTAGTCATAATAAACAGAATGAACGAGAACCAGTAAAACTGCTTTTACGCAAACGACAGATTGACAAAATTGAAAAGCTTCAAAGTAATGACAAAGGTTGTGATATTGATATATCATACAAGCAGATGAGGGAAGCGACTCAAAAAGGAGGATTACTTCCATTTTTAATACCGCTAACAATTACACTTGGCAAGGCAGCTTTAACAAGCGGTGTTGCTGCTTTAGGTACATTCGCAGGTAAGAAATAGCGGATAAAATAACCAACACAGGTGGAGCGCTAAAACTTCCTGGAACACAAAGAGTTGTGAGTAAGGGTGTACGTGGTAGACCTAAGAAGGAAATCCATTCATAAAACGGGGGAATTCAAAAAGAAGCAAAAGTAAAATAGGACCTATAAGTAATTTTGATATTATGGATGAACTAGGAAATCTGCCGCATTTCAGAGGTGTTTTCTCTATAGATACGCTACCCAAACAGATAAATAGTATAGAATGTGGTGTAGTTAATTATGATAAACTTGGAATGCCTGGAACTCACTGGGTTGCTTATTGTAACCTACTCGATAGCCCTTATGTAAAAATTTTTCGATTCTTTCGGCATTCCACCAGGAAAAGAAATAATTAAATATCTAAAACCTTCAAAGAAAAAATAGCATATGAAAGTCTTGCAATTCAAAATATAGATGAGTTAAACTGTGGATTTCATTGCATTTATTTCATTAAAAACCGAATGACCTCTCTTGGTAAAAAATAAATTTCATTTATAAAAATTGTTTTCTAATAAATGGAGATTTATTGTTGGAAATGTAGAGAGAGAACTGACACTGAATCAATGTTTAAGACAGTGTCGAAGAATAACATGCATATGCAGAAAGGTAATTGTGTTATTTGTGGCTCAATGAAATGTCTTTTCTTAAAAAAAACCTCAAACCAGAAAAAGAAATATTAAATACGTATTATTCTAATTATTCAGGTGTTGATGATATTTACAGAAAATTAAAAGAAAATGAAGTGAACGTTTCTAAAGATAAAATAAAAAATGTTTTGCAAAATGAGGATGTATATACTTTACATAAACCATCGTATCAGAATTTTGAAAGGAGGTGAGTCTTTGTTCACTTTGCTGATGAACAATGGCAAGCTGATCTTGTTGATATGCAGAAATTTAAAAGACAAAGCAATAAAACAAATTACATTTTAACTATTATTGATTGCTTTAGTAAATATGCTTGGTGTTACCCTTTGAAAGATAAAACTGGTGTTGAAATAATAAACGCATTAAGTAATATATTTAAAGAGAGAATTCCAAAAAAGCTACAAACTGATAAAGGTAAAGAATATGTGATGAGAAATGTTCGAACTTTTTTGAAAAATAATAGCATACAGTGGTTTACATCTGAAAGTGAATTGAAGGCACAAATCGTTGAACGATTCAACAGAACGCTGAAAGAAGAGCTGTGGGAATATTTTACTCATAACAACACAAATAAATGGATTGATATTTTACCTGTATTCGTTGATAATTATAATAACTCTTATCACCGCTCAATACAAATGAAACCAGTTGATGCTAGTAAAAAGGTAAATCAGAAAAAGGTTCTTAATGCTTTGTTTCCTCCATGTGATTACAAAGTCACAGGAAATTACAAAGTAGGAGATTTAGTTAGAATTAAAAAAGAAAAAAGTATTTTTGATAAAGGTTATTTACCTAACTACACGAATGAAGTGTTCCAGATAGCAACCTTTAGACCTACCAACCCCATTACTTATGAAATATCTGACAAAATTGGGGAATTAATTCGAGGGGGATTTTATGAAAAAGAACTTTCAAAAATTATTATTATATAAAAATTAGTAGTCTATAGATGGATTCAAGACGCATGAGTGATATGTTATCAGGTATAGTTAAGAACAGAGAAATTCAAAGAAAAAAGGTTCAACAATATGAGATGGAGAAAGCAGGGTTTCGGGAATATGCTTCAGAATTAAACGCTCCAGTTGTTATGGCAGAAAAAGAAAACACTAAAGACACCATCAAAAAATTACAAGAAAACGCTGAAGCTATCATTAATAAACTACAGGAAGGTGATACTAATTCAAGAAGACGGTTTGTCAGATTAGGCGAAACGTTTAAAACAGCTTTACAGATCCCAGATTCAGAAGAAGCGAGTCGAGCACCAACTCCTGCTTTAGAACCCAAACCAGAACAATCATATGACGTAAATGTAAACTTGAATACTGATGTAGAATTATTACACCAACTAAATTTAAAACATAAAGTAGACTGGAATGATACTGATTATTATTTTAAAATGCCTCATTATTACCTTAAGTATCCTAACGAAATAGATGAGGCTCTAGATCATTTAACAACTATAAGTCAAAGTTATGGTGGTCTGAAAAGTAAAAGTAGTTCTAGTAGGTATGATAAACAAATTGATTTTATAAAAGAATACAAGAAAAGGTTAAAAACCATTCAATTTAATATGTCATTAGTCAAACAACAAGGAACTGGTATATATATGAATCAGGATGAAATGAATAACAAATTATACACTTTGATAGGTAGTAGAGAAAATGGAAATACATCCGATGAGGTGAGGAATGAGGCTATTGATAGTATGGATTCATTTCTGCGAAATAAAATCTATACAAAGAAACAATATAATTTATTGTATAAAAAATATTTCTATTAAATGGTGTTGTTAAACATTGAAGGTAATGAAAGTATCATTGATACAACATTAAGTCAACCAACTGAACTGAATCGTCATTGCGATTATGAAATAGGTTTGAACCAATGCACTTTGTGGTATTCGTGGCATAATATAAGTGATAAATTTGAAAATAATACATTTCAGTATAGGAAATCTGGAGAAGAGGAATGGATTAATGTTACAATTCCTAATGGGATGAACAATGATGATTGTTTCAATTATTTTTTCTGTCAGTACTTTGATACTCCAAAAGATAAATGTCCTGTTGTAATTTCATCAAATCCGGCATCTATGAGATTTGTAATTTTATTACAAGAAAAATATGTTTTTAGATTTAATAGCGACTTGTGTCAGATCTTAGGATTTGAGAAGGAAAGTGAGATTTCTAGGAAAATCAACGAAGGTACAAAGCTTCCGAATCTTACAAGAGGCGTTGATAAAATTCGAATTCCCTGCTCTCTTGTAAACAGTTCTATAGTAAACAAAAGTAAATCAGACGTAATTTGGACATTTGTTCCGAATAAAGAACCGGGTTGTCAAATTGTTGAAAATCCAAGACAATTAATTTGATTGATGTAAACAAGAAAGAATTAATTGATGTCATTCAAAACAAAAAATCAATGAAGGATCTTCTCGGTGCAAATAAAAGAATTTTAAATCAAAGAAGCCAAGACTTATTCAAAACAATAATGACTGGAAGTGGTTTGAAGATTCTGAAATAATTTTTATTTAATAATTTCCTTTTCATATAAATGACGGTAAATAAAATTGTTAGTCCGCAGTGGAAAATATTTGACGAACCGCTTGTTGATGATACAGTGGTAAAATATGAATTTAAAGAAATTCGAGAAACAGATGTGAACGTATCTAATAAATCAGAGTTTGAATTTGTGACTAAGAAATTAGATTCCTGGCTCTATCCAAGTGAAAGTTATCTTGATGTTAGTGTAAGAATAGTAAAAGAAAATGGGACTAATATAGCTGCAACTGATGTTGCTACTTTTACGAATAATGGATTTAATTTATTCAGTACCGCTGAGTATGTAATAAACGATGAATCAGTTGAAAAAATTAATCATGTTGGTATTACAACTACCGTTACAAAGTTGATTGAATACTCTGATGATTATTCTAGAAGTGCAGTAAGAAATCATTTCTGGTATAAAGATTATAATCAAGGGAAAGAAATTAATCCTGTAGTTGCTTCGTTTACTCCAATTCCAGCAGTAGCAGGGACTGGAACAGTCAGTTTGACAAATAATAATAATTATAATAAAGGGTTTGAAAAAAGATATAACAGAACCAAGAGCAGTAAATTAGTAAATATGTATATGTATTTACCATTATCAGAATTGTTTGGATTTTTGAAAGGAAACAAACGATTCTTCAGAGGTGCATCGCATAAAATATTTCTAAGAAGAAATGATGATAACAACATGATTATAAGAAATGGAAATACTAATTTGAAAGTAGTAATTGAGTATTTATCCTGGAAGATCCCTATCGTAGCTCCTAGTATTGAAATGATGAGCGAAATGGAAAAGGGATTGGCAAAGGACAGAAAGCATAATCTGATGTGGGAAGCATGTAATACTTATAAAAGCGATTTTAGTCAAAATAAGGAACATATGTGGAAAGTTATTTCTGAGAGAAACAATCCAACAAAATAGTTGTAATGTTACAGAAAAATGAAAAGCATAACAACCAATTAATGAATAATATGGTGTTTGATCATATGAATTTGGAATATCCAAAAGAACTACACGAATTACACAAAGATTTACCATTCGCACCAGAACATTTCAATGGCAAACTATGTACCACATTATTAGATAAGCACAATTACGTAGTTCACCACAGGAATCTAGAATTCTATTTACAAAAGGGTTTGATATTGAAAAAAGTACATAGAATACTAGGATTCACTGAAAGTGCTTACTTAAAGGGATATATAGATCACAACACAACCCTTAGAACTAAAGGTACAAATGACTTTGAAAAGGATTTCTTTAAGCTTATGAATAATGCTTGCTTTGGAGAAACTATGGAAAATGTGAGGAAACGAGCAGATATGGAAATAATAACTGACAATGAAGCAAGATAAAAAATAATAAAGAAACCCAACTTTAAATCTGAAATTATTTTCAGTGAAAACTTTTCAGTGGCAAGAATGTCAAAGGAAAAGATAAAATTAGACAAACCAATGTACATCGGCTTTGCTGTATTAGAACTATCCAAGTTATTGATGTATGAACTCCATTATGATTATATGAAGCCTAAATATGGAGATAAAATTGATTTGTGTTATATGGACACTGATTCTTTCACATACGACTATGGAACCGAAGATTTCTATGAAGATATCAAACAAGATTTGAATGAGAGATTTGATACGTCTGATTATGAAAAAGATAATCCATACGGATTTCCTAATGTAAATAAGAAAGTTATAGGAATGATGAAAGATGAATGACAGGTTATGACAGAGTTTGTTGGATTACGATCAAAAGCATATGCTTATTTAAAGGATTATCAAGATCAATCAAAAGCTAGCAAAAAAATGAAAGGAATAAAAACGAATATAGTTAAAGATCAAATTACAATTCAAAACTATAAGGATGTGCTATTTGGACAAATTGAAAACCTTTCCGTAACCCATTATAATTTACGATCATACAAGCACAATATGTTCCTAGAAGAACAGAATAAAAAAGCTTTAGATCCTAAAGATGATAAAAGGATAGTATCAAGCGATAAATTTACAACTTTGCCTTTAGGTAATAACCTTAAAAATTCAAGTATATAGTTAAATAATTCAAGTATATAGTTAAGCATTTCAAGTATATAGTTAAACAATTAAAGTATATGGTTAAACAATTAAAGTATATAGTTAAACAATTCAAGTATATAGTTAAATAATTCTAGTATATAGTTAAACAATTAAAGTATATAGTTAAACAATTCAAGTATATAGTTAAGAAATTCAAGTATATAGTTAAACAACTGAAGTATATAGTTAAACAATTCAGGTATATAGTTAAGAAATTCCAAGTATATAGTTAAACAATTCAAGTATGTAGTTGGTAAATCTTATAATAAAAATTGTTGCTTAATAAATGAGTGAAAAGGCTCCGATCAAAGTGTATGACTTTGGTGAAAAGAATAGTTATCAGAATAAACACAAACTTGCACCTCAGTGGTCATTTAGATTATTAATTTGTGGAAGTTCTGGAACAGGAAAAACAAATCTACTCTTGAATTTAATTTATGAATTCATTTGTTTCAACCGAATATACTTGTATGCAAAAGATCTTGAAGAAGATAAATATAAAGACCTTATAGAGAATTTAAAAGCTTTGGAATCTCATCGTAAAGCAAATATTTTATCAGTAAGGAATGACCTGAATGATATTATTGATGTCGACGACCTAGACCCTAAATACCAAAACTTGATTATCTTTGATAATTTTGTTACTGAAAAAGACCAGAAGAAAATAGAAGATTTATTCATAAGAGGAAGAAAGAAAAATGCCTCAATTGTTTATTTGTCACAGAGCTATCATAAAACCCCAAAGGTGGTAAGACTTCAATGTAATTATTTTGCATTCTTTCAGTGTTCTAATCCAAAAGAAATAAAATTAATCAGGCAAAATCATGTATCTAATATAGACAATGAGAACTTTCTGAAACAATTCGAGGTTGCAACTAAAGGTTACGGATTTTTCTTTATTGATTTAAAAACAAAAGATAAAGATCTGATTTATAGGAAAAACTTTGAAAAGTTTACTAGATAATTTCTTTCTGTTATAAATGAATAAATTCGGTAGTATTGGAAAAAAGGTTAGTAACGAATCGAATGAAAAGAGAGTTACTGATGACAACGGTAATATTAACCTACAAGATAAGAGAATTATTAATTTAGGGGATGTGAAAGCAGATCAGGACGCTATTAGTCTCAGATCTATGACTATTATTTTGAACCGATTTAAGGAAGAAATTGCCGCAGAACAAGTGGGGATAAATCAGTATTTTAGCGAAGATATCAACAGATTAACTGCTGTACATGATTCTCTTGATAATTTATTGGTAAGGATTAAAGATAAAGGGTTATTTGTAAATGAAATAATTCGAGTTAATGATAAAGAAATTAACGCTGAAAACAAGTTGATAACAAATGTTCAAAACCCTAAAAACAAAAATGATGCTGTTAATTTAGCAACGTTAACTATGAATCTTTTAGAGTATGACAAAAAGCTTCTTGGTCAACATACCCATAACAATATAATTGAAACAAAAATTGCTGACCAACAAACCCATATCGATAATATTGAAAGAGCAGTAGTAAATATTTTAAAAAGGCTTCTAGAGCTAAAACCTGTTGACAAACCATTCGTTTCCAGAATAGAAAAAATAATGGCTGGTAAATAAATTTTATAACATAAATTAATTCTCTAATAAATGGAACATTTGAATATACAGTTTATTTATCAAGTCTACAAAAAGCGAAGCTGAAGAAATGTTTTGACGCGGATCAAAAATGTCAGATTCGTGTTAGTCATAATAAACAGAATGAACGAGAACCAGTAAAACTGCTTTTACGCAAACGACAGATTGACAAAATTGAAAAGCTTCAAAGTAATGACAAAGGTTGTGATATTGATATATCATACAAGCAGATGAGGGAAGCGACTCAAAAAGGAGGATTACTTCCATTTTTAATACCGCTAACAATTACACTTGGCAAGGCAGCTTTAACAAGCGGTGTTGCTGCTTTAGGTACATTCGCAGGTAAGAAATAGCGGATAAAATAACCAACACAGGTGGAGCGCTAAAACTTCCTGGAACACAAAGAGTTGTGAGTAAGGGTGTACGTGGTAGACCTAAGAAGGAAATCCATTCATAAAACGGGGGAATTCAAAAAGAAGCAAAAGTAAAATAGGACCTATAAGTAATTTTGATATTATGGATGAACTAGGAAATCTGCCGCATTTCAGAGGTGTTTTCTCTATAGATACGCTACCCAAACAGATAAATAGTATAGAATGTGGAAAAATTACCAGCCGGTCGGTAAATTCCTTCCCCCCCCCAAAAAAAAAAAAACATTTTGGCTAGTAACGCCTCTGCGTCTGACATAGACGTGTTTAACCCTGCTAGCGCATGTATATCGCTATAAAAGTTTCAGGGCTTCCGTGTTCCAATCTTACCCTAAAGACAAAGGTATACCAGAGGTATACTAAAGAAAACCGATCTGTTTCTGTGGATGCTTGAATTCTGTACCCGATGAAAAATTTATCTCAAAATAGTACTATGAAGAAGTACGAAAAAGTTGCATGCAGTACTAACGATGCTACTACATGCTTCTACTTCAAAGCTACCGTGTTACTGCATACTACTATATGCTACTATAAGCAAGACTGGATGCTACTATGGCAAGACAGGATGCTACTGGATACTACTACATAAGACTGGACCAGTCTAAGGCACATTAAATGATAGTCTTCTTTGCTATTACATAGTATTACATGCAACGTTTTCGTACTCCTACCATACTACTACGCATGCTACAAATTTTTCATCGGGTAGGCCTATCTTAGTTTCGACGAGAGTTTCAAAGACGCTAAATTTCAGCTGGGGGGGGGGGGGGGCAGTCGCCCCCCCCTGCCCCATAGCAAATTACGCCCCTGTTGTAGATCCAGACCGGAACCAGGGATTGTATGTTCTCGGAACACATTATAGTACGATTTAGCATACGTTTTTATTTACAAACATATTATAACACCTAATGGGCACCGCTGGCAGGTTCTGTGGTTCCGAACCGTTTCTTGTAATATTCCACGTAATCCTTTTTCCTCTGCTCTCTTCTGGCAAAGTAGTCGGGGTATTCAGCTTTCTCTTCTGGGTGCCAGTAGTCTAGAAGCCAATCGGGGTGGTGGGGGTGGCGCATGTAGGCAACACCTCCGGGGTCGCCGGGGACTGAAGGAAATCAAAGGTTTAAGGCGTATTCTCGCCGTTCCTCGAGGGGCTCCACTTGAGGAGTCCCCGCGTTTTTGTTTGTCCCCGGGGACCCGTAAGCATTGTCCTAATAGGTGTTGTAAGGTGTATTACGGCGTATAAAGCTTATTACAGATTCCTATTTTCCTCGGAGCGCGCTGTAATAAGGTGAATAAAGGAAAATAGACTAGCGCTTCTGGCTTATGCAGGGCCATATCAGATCGCTTGGTTGGTTCCGCCAGCGGGCCGAGGAAAGAGCAGCGTCGCCAGGGTTGCCACGGGAAGCACTAAAGTTCTACTTTGGTCGAAGCTGAAGAAACAACTTTTCTAAAAAATAACACGTTTTGTTCTATTGCGACTGCTTACTGCTAGTTCAAGGACTTGTGCTGTCCATCCGTAGATTTACTTGCTTTTTACAATATATTGGGCGTCAAATTGTACTGGTGTACTTCAAGTAACACTAAGAGCACTTTTCTGATCTTCAGAAACTTGAAAAACTGTATGAGCGTCGCAACACTGCACGCTGCATTGATAAGAACCTATCTGGTTCGTATTTGAACGGGCGTGTGTATTAAGACGTAAATATCGCGTATAGCGTTATTCAGCTTATTACACCTATTAGGACAATGCTGTATTCTCGCGAGTCCCCACGGATGGTGAATGCTCCGATTATCATCACCATCATCAAAAAGGACTCCCTTTCAGATTCAGAAGGGAATGAATTTTTGCTGGTGTTGATGCAATGTAAAATTAATTAAAAACAACCAGAATAAACAAGGACAAAAATAAAGTGGATCCAGACTAATTTCATCAACGGCATATTTTTTTTTAGAACAAAATCCGTTTTGGAAGCATTCCCCGTGTTCTCGCTGTTTCTGTACGCGGAGTCCGCGTGGAGTGACTCCCTCTATTCTCGCCGTTCCCTTCGATTACCCGAGGAGTCCTCGGAGAACGGCGAGAATACGCCTTTAGAATCAGTGTACATTCAGCCCAAAATGACGGAATTATGTGTGACGGCGCTACAGGGATGCGGAATCTGCAAACGATAGGTGAGTTAGTTGCACTCGGGGCTGTTTCTGTTTTTCCTCACCGATGTTCCGTTCGGTTCTTGCCCTGTAGCACTTTTTCGCCCAACGGGCTACGTCACCACAAGCTGCCTCCCGAGGAGGTTCTGGTTAGTCGACACCGGTGAGCATTAACCGAACACTGGTGAGTCCGAAAACGGGTTATAAGACCGGGGAGCAAACACCGGTTAATGCAAAAGCGTCTTATAAGAAGAACAAGAGACCACCGGTGAGCACTCCTGGGAGTCCTGGGACAAAGAACGCAGCTATTACATGTTTGTACTTATAACCATAGACGGGACCCTTGAAGAGGATCTTTGCACTGAACCTGCAAATATTAAGGAGCCCTCCCCCCCCCCCCCCAATGTTGTCGGCCAGTCGGTAAAAAATAACCGAGTCGGCGCGAAGCGCCGCGATTCTTCGCCAAAACAGTTGGGTTTTTTCCATTAAAACAGTCGATTTTTCGCCAAAACAGTCGTCTTTTTCTGAAAATCAGTCGTTTTTTTCGAAACTATGTTTTTTTTCTTGAAAACAGTCGTTTTTTTCTGCAAAAAAAGTCGGTAAAAATTCCCAGCTAGTCGGTAAATTCCTTGGCCCCCCCCCCCCCCAAACATTTTGGCTAGTAACGCCTCTGTTAAGGAGGACCCTTGCCAAGAAGGGCCGAAAATCGCAGAAGTAACTAATAACTGAATGTTTTGTTTTCCACCAAAATTCACGATGCTAAAATAAATTAAGAACCAATACGCAAAGCCAAATACAACAGTACGAACTCGAAACTCTGGTCTATCGGACAGACTAATCTGCACATGACGAAAAATGGCGAGGAAAATGGCGAGGGCCGAAATACAAGGAACTCTAATCCCGAAATCGATCAAAATTATTTATTTATTTAGTTATTCATTTTCCCTCAAAACGGAGAAGTACAAAATATGATCTATATGATTATCCCCATATAGCATCTATAATCGCCATCCGTTTTTGGGATCCCAAAACGTAAGTGGAGGGATACCTATGACATCGCAAAAGTTGTCCGTCCGTCCGTCTGTAAGCACGATAACTCTCGAAGGGAATGAGATATTTTGATGAAACTTGGTGTGAGGATTCGTTGGGTCATCAGACAAGTCAAGTTCGTAAATGGGCTTTGTAGCCCATTAATTAAGGGGCAAACAAAATATTTTGAAACAGCTAATGTGATAGTCGATTATGGGGTAAGAAGACATGATGAACACGATGGGGAAAACCCCTTTGTCATCGGACAAGTAGTTCGCCCGGAATCCGGCCAAAACCGGAAAGTTTGTTAAAAGTAAAAGTTTTATTTGAAGTTGATTAGATGTTCGATTTAGGGGTAGGGAGACATACTGAACACGATAGTGAAAACCATTTTCTCGACAGACAAGTAGTTCGCCCGGAATCCGGACAAAACCGGAAAGTTTGTTAAAAGTAAAAGTTTTATTTGAAGTTGATTAGATGTTCGATTTAGGGGTAGGGAGACATACTGAACACGATAGTGAAAACCATTTTCTCGACAGACAAGTAGTTCGCCCAGAATCCGGCCAAAACCGGAAAGTTTGTTAAAAGTAAAAGTTTTATTTGAAGTTGATTAGATGTTCGATTTAGGGGTAGGGAGACATACTGAACACGATGGTGAAAACCATTTTCTCGACAGACAAGTAGTTCGCCCGGAATCCAGCCAAAACCGGAAAGTTTGTTAAAATTAAAAGTTTTATTTGGAGTTGATTAGATGTTCGATTTAGGGCAAGAAGACATGCTGAACACTTATGTGAAAACAATTTTCTACCCGGACATGTAGTTCGCCCGGAATCCGGCCAAAACCGGAAAATTGTTAAAAGTTAATGTTTATTTGTAGTTGATCAGATATCCGATTTAGGGGTAAGAAGAGATGCTGAATCCGTGTCTGACAGTCATTTTTTACCCGGACATATGGTTCGACCGGAATTCTGCTGGAGTCGGAAAATTGGCCATATTACAGTTCAGCGCTCCAAGTGGACTAGTTTCTGTTAGTCCCCCATTGCCTCATAACCAAACCTCTGCGTAGACATAGTAAAAAGTCGGATCCATAGGGTAGTGGATCACTTTCACTTTCTGCTGCTGAGACGTATGCAAAACCTCCATTACCTGGGACACAGACGACAGGTTTTCCACTCACTAACCTGTGGATCTATTTTACCATGTCTGATCCAAGTGCTGACGGTGAGGCATAGGGGGATTAACAGAAACTAATCCGCTTGGGAGCGCTGAACTGGAATATGGTCAATTTGTTATAAGTTAAATTTTCATTTGAAGTTGATTAGATGTTCATTATTGGGGAAAGAAGTTCGTTTTTTAGTTTTCTGAGTTCATTTTTGAGCTTTCTTTTTTCGCCGGACAAGTAGTTCCGGAGTCCGGCCGAAACCGGGAAATTGGCAGAAGTGGCAGGAAGTTTTCGTCAAAACAGATATGACTTACAGGGGTAAACACACATGCTGAACCCATATCTGAACTTGGTTTTCTCAGATGATTAGCTATTTGGCCTTAATCTGTTTCTGAATTTTAATAGTAAAAATTTTCAGGGAGTCTGTCGAAGACTGGATCTGGCGAAGACAAGACCCAGTTGTCTGGATCACAAACTGGATTTTTGAGATCCCATCGAAACCTTTGGTCTTGTTTAACTGGATTCTGGGCGACCAGCTTTTCCGGCAACTAAACCACATCCGAATCCTGTCCCCGGCGACAATGGGAGGGATCCAGACGGAATAGGTGACGGAAGAACACTTTTCGCCGCATCTACCAGTCGGACCTCCGCAACTTCAACGCGATATTCAGCCACGATGAGTCCGGACGAAACAAGCGCCATGAGACAAATGGCGACTATTCTTGCATTTCCCTAAACTGCTCTGGATGTTCAGGGGGAACTAAGGTCTAAGATAAGATGAGGGCTCTCTGGATAGGGTCGTTACTAGCCAAGATATGTTTATTTTTTGTTTATTTTTTTTTTTTTTGGGGGGGGGGTAAGGTGTTAACCGACTGACTGGAAATTTTACTGACTGTTTTCCGGAAAAATTTACTGTTTTCACGAAAAACCGACTCTTTTTCAGAAACAGTCCTCACACCGCCTGAACAAAATATTTCAACCCCTTGGTGAGTTAGGCCTGTCCTGCTAACAGACAGACAGACAAATTTCACAAAGTCCCGCCACCAACATTTCGGGATCTCAGAAATCAAAGAAGACATTAAAAACATTCGTAGGGATCAAATGAGAGCTTGGTAACACCGGGATCATTTTTTGGCTTTTTGGGTTGCAAAAGAAGAAAAAAGAAAAAGAACAAGATACAACTAATTCTGAACGTTGTCGTTTTAAATTCAGGAGATCAGTTAGAGCAAAACAGCCTGTATAATTATGTTACAGGAACCCTAATTGATCCCTGATTGCAGTCTGCTCATTATCCCCAAGCTGCCACAAAGCCCATGAAATCTCACGTCCCCTAGGGATTTTCAGTTGTTTGTCGAATATGCCGCGTTTTGAGCCCAGTGTGACCAGGCTCGGAGGGTAGACGAATGTATACTGAAGGTAGACTTTAGTCCGCTGTTCCCGTAATAAGCCACGAAATCGATAATCCCGGTTCTGACCTGACAGCCACTCCGCACCCGTAGACTTTCCATGACCAACGCCTCTTATCGGCAATCAAAAAGGGATTTTCGAATGGATTTTAGATCAGCGTTGCCACATTTCGCACGATAGTGTGAATTGTCACTCTATTTTTTTTTTGTCACTCTTGTCCTGCGTAGGACACAAAAATCACTCTATTTCAGAAAATGACCAAATGTGTAATTTTTGCAGCAGGGATTCCGACCAGAAGTGACTATCTCAAGTTTCTTTTTATGAAAGTAAAATTAAGATGTGTCATTTTTATAGAGGCGATTCCGACCAAAAGTGGACATTTCATGAAAATAAATTTCACTCCCAATTCACTCTCTGTTTTGGGCCAAAAGTCACTCTCTAAATATTTCTGATATGGCAACCCTGTTTTAGATGACTTCCGACGGATGAGAGAGAGAGAGAGAGCGGTTTATTATACAACTTTCGTAGCTCTTGGCTAATCTGCAGTTGCAAAACACTACATACAACAATTAGGCACTGTTAAACATAGACGTAAAAAAGGCACAAATGAATTAGAATAACGTTTGTCCGCGCACGTAAAGGGGTCAGTTTGAGTTTCTGTCTGGTTCTGCTGTTTGGCGGGGCGTCTGCGGGTAGGATGTCCCGATGGGTTGAGAAGATGGGGAAAAGGGTTGAAACGTGGAAGACTTACAGTGGACCTTGAGAAGATGGGGAAAAGGGTCGAAACGTGGAAAACTTACAGTGGACCTTGCAGTTGTCCTTGAACAGTTCCTCCTCGCCGTCTACGACAAGCTTGTGGGCTAAAGCCATGTCCTTCAAGTTCCTATTTTCCTCAAACCGCGCACGTAAGAGAGTAGCATTGTAGCGGAATTCAGTCCTGAAAAGAGGCCATGATCAGTTAACAAATCATCCCTCGCACATAATTACAGTCCGTATCAGAAGTACAGGGTTGCCACATGTCGCACGATAATGTGAATTGTCACTATATTTGTTTTTGTCATTCTTGTCCCACGTATGACACAAAACTGACTTCAGAAAGTTTCAGAAAACATCCAGATGTGTCATTTTTGCATCAGGGATTCCAACCAGAAGTGATGATTTTTTCATTAAATTAAGATGTGTTATTTTTTGCAGCAGCGATTCAGTCTCTGTTCTGAGCCAAAAGTAACTCCAAGTTTTTGGTTGTGGCAACCCTGATCAGAACCTGGACGAATTGGTCTTGATCTAACCTTCAATTTCTGCTTGACACAGATCTAGCCTCTCTTGTAAGTCACCTATAAAGCAGAACTGAAACCTGATACTATTCCATTATTTCCCTTCTCAGTAACAAGAGCTATCACTACGCAGCCTTATTTTAAATGTTTCTTTTACAGCTATTTTCTTGTTTTTACTCTCTATTACAACTATTATCTTCCCATGGACAGTCTTTCCACAAATAAGCACCGGCCCTCACGTCGTTTGTGATTGGTTCAGTCGGAGGTAGGCTACGGACTACAAAAGCAAATCAGAGGCAACGTTTATTGGAAATTAATTTTCACGTTAAAGACTAGGAAAAACGAGGAAAATGGGTTGTGGCAACACTGATCAGAACCTGGACGTATTAATCTTGATCCAACCTTCAGCTTGTGCTTGACACAGACCGAGCATCTCTAGGTCACCATTAAAGCATAACCGAAAGCTGATACTATTTATTTCATAATTTCTCAGTAACATGTACCATCCCATATTTTAAATTTTCCTTTTACATGTGTTTTTGCTCTTTAGACAAACATAATCATCCCACGGGTAGTCTTTTCACACTTAAGCCCCTCCCCTCACGTCGCTTGACTGGTTCAGTTGGAGATACGGACTACATAAGCGAATCGGAGACAGTAGTTGTGTTTTTGATCCAAATTCTCCTTGCGATTCTCCTCGCAATTCTCTTATTTCGTGTTTTTGGACTATTCAGATGAAGCGAATTCTCATTTTCTTGCGTTTTTGTCAAAATCGAGAACGGGGAAAGCCTCGCGAATCTGCAGAATCGAGAAATTGCTCCTCCCTGATTGGTGAGTGCGGGTGTTCAGTATGCATAAACACGTATACCGGGTTGCGGACGAGCTGCCAAATTAGTGTTTTTATCAAAAGCGAGAATGGAGAAGCAAGAGGAACAAAAACGGTAATTTGTACGAGAATCGAGAATTCAGAAGCGAGAACGGAGAATTCAGATCAAAAACGCAACTAATGTTTATTGGTGAGCTAGTCAAGATTGCGCGTAATAGGCACGGAAGTGGGATCTGTTGGGTTTTTTTCCCGCGGAATTTGAACTGGAATGCAGCAAATATATCCTTTGGCGAAAAATTTTACTTTATAGGCCCGTTAAGGAGAGCCTCTAATGGGCACATTTAGGCCTCTAAGCCTATGTTATTGTTTGTTTTCAATTACCCGCTTGGCGCTCGCTAGACGTCAATTCTTATGTTCTCTAGTGTTAGCTCTATGGTATTTTTATCTATGGTATTTGTGCTGAAATTAAGTTAAATGATAAAAAAGTTAACCAGCTTCTGAAGATAAGAAAAAGTGTTGCTATTACTACTCGAAGTACACATGTACCATTATGTTGTAAAAAACTACTAAATTAACGTATGGACAGCAGTGTGCCACCAGCCCAAATTTCAGGCTTGGAGCATTATTGTCCTACATGGCAACCAATTTCTATCAAGAACAGAGGTAAAAATGAAAGGTGACAAACAGATATTAGCAAGGATGAAGTTATCCAGCGCTGTATTACATTGCAATACTGCATTGCTAATTTTTCCATGATGATTCACTCTGCCCATAGAACGAAATGCGAATCCCATTGTGAATTAGGCATCCGCTATGAAGAACTAAAAGAAAAAGAAGAAAGAAAATGACGGTTGTGTTCATCAATTACTGTCATGGCCTAGGCCAAGTCGCCAGCCAGCACTGCAGACTCCGGCTATCTTGTATCTATCAAACCTGCTCCACAACTTCGGATGGAAATTTTCGACGCCGACAGTATGAAAAGCTGCAATTTGGCACCCAGTGTTTTGATTCGACCGCGAAATTCGCGCTGAAACTATTCGATTTTTCTCAGCGTCAATGCTATGCCCGAAACTCCTATAGGTATGATTGCTTGTGTACAAATATTAAACTGTTTACACGCGCGCAACACCTGTTAATTCCCCTTTTGCTATGGATGCGTTCAAAACTCAAGTATTCAAGTATTTATTTACGTACTAGAAAGAACACAACACTGGCTGGACAACCTGGCCCCTTTACTGGCCCAGAAAGAGAAGAAACTTGTGAGAAAGAGAGAGAAGAGAAGAAACAACCTGGCCCCTTTACTGGCCCAGAAAGAGAAGAAACTTGTGCAGGCCTAGCTAAGCTACAACTTAAAGGAGTTACATCATAAGCATTCTATCACTTACAACGTCTAGAACCCCCCCACCCAAGACCCAAGATGAAGCCACGACTCGATCCGACCGCTGGGTCATCTAGCGGTTCGGGTCGGAAGCGCCCGATATGGAGAGGATGGAATCATAGTTTGACTTTGGATCTAACTAAACGTTTTTATTGTAGCAGGCATATGGAAAATGTGTAGAAAACTTAGCTAATTCTTTGCATTATCGATTTCTTTAAGTATTTTGTTTTCTGTTTTTTCTTGTCAATTCCCGTAAGTCCAAAGAATTAGGGATGTAAACTAGATCACAATAAACAAACGCCGCAAATTATACTCGTTATAGTGATTTCTTGAAGATTCTGAAACTGAGCTAAATAATATTCAGCTTCCGAGACCAAAAAATGTCAAACTGTCCGATGATTTCTTCTCCCGACATACCTAAACGTCCACATGACGATATACTTAGTTGTTTTAATCCTCTTACACGCCACTCGATCTTCTCGAAGCCTTTAGTAATCTTTTCACCCGCACCAGGAGATCAGTAAATAGTTAATTAGCAATGGCGGATTGGCGTTCAGGAGTGAATTGTGTTCAAGTAATTTGTGGATAACGTTGGCAACCGTGAGCATTTTCAGGAAAACAAAGGTAATAGTGTGCTCGTAAAAATCCGACCCATCTAAAAATGATGATGTCTCCCACCTTCTCGGCCCACATGAATCAAGGACTTTAAACTTTAGTGAAAATAAAACACGAACGAAGGAAACACAGAAAAGAGGAAAGCAGAATAAAAGAAACGGTGACAGAAGAACTGATAAAAAGCAATATATCGATCGAAACAGAGTAAGTGTGTACGGGTGTAACAGGACTAAGAATACATGTGAAGGAGTTCCAGTAATTATAACAAGTAACATAACAAATATAGAAAAAACCTCTAAATGTTTAGAGGTGCTCATATTTTCAACGAGCTGTTTGAAGGTTGTTTCAACATCCCTCCTAAAAAATCCGACAGATTTTCAAGAAGACGAGGTATTTCCGCTGGGGTCAGTGCATACTAGCAGACAGGGCCATATCCAAGGGGGGGGGGGGTAGGTTGTTCGACCCCCTACCTATAATCGTTTATTATAGGCTTTGACCTCTAATCTATAACTTTTCTGTACTTTTTGGTATGTAAGCAACCCCCCCCCCAATAAATTTCTGGATGCGGACCTGCTAGCAGAGCTAATGAATAACTAATGAGTAGACGAGAAGGAGGTACGAATTAATCTAGATGGATGACACTGGTCTCTGTAATTTATGTTGGCAGGTGTTAAAGGCTCCACTCATTCTCCCCCCTTGTTACTAATTATTTTAATAACCAATAAAATTTCACGTTTGTTGTTCATCTGTGCCTGTTCGGTTCTTGATTTGTTTTGTATTTTGTCTTAAGTTTTGTGTTGATGGTTTATTATTTAGATGTTGTTAGTTATTACTGTGTGTTTATTTATTTTCTCCTTGTTGCCTATTGTTTAGCTTTTGCTATTGTGGCAATTCTTCCATTAAACCTTAAACCTTGCTTATTCTGCCTTTCATAATATACTTAGCTCCCATATTGAATTATAAGCTTCCAAAATCCCCACCTTTCTCCTTTGTTTCGTTTCGTAACTACGAATTTTTAGCGCTTTTTTGGCCTTGCCGAGTTTTCCCGTCACCCAACGAAAAGTTTGCCGGAATCTTCAACATCCGCTGACAACTCTTTCACACATAAGGATGTGATAATCTTCTATTTATTACTTCTTTTCTTTGCTTAGTTTTCCCACCTTTTAACCGAGTCACGTTCAGTTTTCAAATGTTTTGCGCCCAGCCGCCGCGTCGGAGAGCAGGAAGGCTGGGTATAGTCGACAAGCGCTAACAAGACAATCGCTAGTTTTAGGTGGAAAGTAATGGTATTTTCAAAAATGTTTTCTCTGATTAATTTCACAGGGAAAAGATCATTTCTAGTAAGAGTTGTGCTTTAAAATTTTTCAGAAAAACATAACAACTGTGCTCGCAGTAATCATTCATACTGACTGGTAATAGTTTTACCCATCTTCCGCAACATCAATTAAATCCTCTAACAAAACAATAGGCGTACAAAGAAATAGAGGAGAGTCCGGACATCTTGCACATCCTATTCGGAAAATTGTAAACCCCTGTCCATCTCTGCTTTTTTACTACATCCATCAACCAAAGAAAACGGATTTTTTTATCGGATAGTCTTTTAAGTGGAACCAGTTACGGAGTAGTTTACTTTTTACTGGACATACCACTTTCGATTTCAGTCAGTGAGGAGAGTGAAAGTGAGGCGGAAGTAGAACCATGGTAAGAGACGAAGGGGTGCAACCCCTAAGTCGTTTTCTTTTTTGCATTTTTGATTGATTGATTGATTCCTTACTCTTAAACTGACAAATAAACATTCACGGAGAAAAAACACTCTCTAAAAGCGGAAACGATCATCCCCTGAACAAGGAGAAATGACAACTAACACAATTTCAAGGACACTCGGCAATTAAAAGCATCAATCACTTTAAAGTGGGTGTGGACCGTCCAATTTAGTGTCCTAATATATTTTTAACGAAGTCAAACGAAATTTTCCACCTATCATTTTTTTATAATTGCCCACCCTCAAACATACTGTCGATACTTACCCAGCTAACCACCTGCCACCTCTTTAGGTCGCACGGGGCACTGGGGCTAAGAAAACTGACTGGTAAATGAAGTAGAGTTTGTATGAAAGTATATGGTCTAGTTATTAGTCTGTAGACCGATTGTGTGAATTTTATTATATTTTCTTTACTCGCCAGCTTTGGCGGATACAAATAAATGAATTGAATTGAATTGAATAGCACTGGGGCTAAGATAGGGGAGACGGGGATCTTGGAGCGTAAAAAAGTTGTTTTCCAGTAGGCCTTGACATATAAAACAACTTCTAAAGGTGTATTCTCGCAGTTCCCCGAGGACTCCTCGGGGAATCAAGGGGAACGGCGAGAATAGAGGGAGTCACTCCACGCGGACTCCGCGTACGGAAAACAACGAAAACACGGGGAATGTTTCCAAAATGGATTTGTTCGAAAAATAAAATATGCGGTTGACAAAACTAGTCAGGATCGACTTTATTTTTGTTTTGTTTATTCTGATCGTTTTTAATTAATTTTCCATTGCACCAACACCAGCAAAAATTGATTGCCCTCCGAATTTGAAAAGGAGTCCTTTTTGATGATGGTGATGATAATCGGAGCATTCCCCGTCCGTGGGGACTCGCGAGAATACGGGGAGTGAGTCCCTGGGACAAACAAAAACGTAGGGACTCGTGAAAAGGAGTCCTCGGGGAACGGCGAGAATACGCCTGAAGTCGGCTCTCCCTTTGAAATAAGACGCAAACAATATGAAATATTTCTAAGGGGTCTGAATGTAAAATGTATGTTATAAATCAGCAAAATGACTATCGCATATTATCATTGCTGATTTCCAAATAATAGCTGCGTTCTTTGTCACGGGAGTTCTCACCGGTGGTCTCCGGTTTTTCTTATAATCCATTTTTGCATCCACAGGTGACTACTCACCAGTCTTATAAGCCGTTTTTGAACTAACCGGTGTCCGGTTCTACCTCACCCGTGCGGACTAACCAGAGCCTGCTCGGGAGCCCGGCTTCAGCGAGGAGTTAGCAAGTTTCCATCAACTCACCGGTGAACCAAAAAACGCGTTATAACAGAAGAACCGGACACTGGTGACAAAACACCAGAGGCAGCCCGGACTGCAACGAACGCAGCTAGTAATGTTCTACCAGAGTTAATCTCCGACCAACTCAGATCATCAATCACCCGGGGCTGTAGTAATAACGCACAGAATGTGCACTGCTTGCAAGACAATCCAGAATTCGTCCAGGCGCGGATAATTTGAATTTCTTCACAGGCCTGCATATCCGCTGCGACATGTGTGAAGCTTGGAAAAGTTATGCGTGCACAAAGCAGGAAAATGATGTTCAGATATGTTATGGAAATTTATATTCTAGTTTTCGGCAATAGCTTAGATTTATAGTTGGTGAACGTTTCACGCGTATAGGCACAAGCACATAGAGGTACCACAAGTCCGAAAGAAGAACTTCATTTGACGAAATCGATTATCTGTGGATAACGGACAAACAAAGTACAATAACACATTTTTATCAGGCTTTCTGGCCTATTTAGACGAATAAATGATGTGTAATTAGACTGTCGGATCACATACCTCACTTACTCCCTTTTGGTACCTTATTCCATAAATTCCCTTACGGAATGCTAAGCTTTTGCTTTTTTCCCGCCTTTTGCCATTGCTTCTGTACCAACGACTTTTTAGCGCCTAGCCGAGTTTTGCTAGACACGCAACGAAATGCTTCAAGGTTCGCCAACAACTCTTTCATGCGAAAGGACATGATAAGCTTCAAAGTGTTGTTTTCCATTTGGAAGACCATCATGGTAGGCCATCAAGTCTATCTTCTGTTTTGGATTTGTTTTGTTTTGCTTGGTTTTCCCACTTATTAACCGCGGCGCATTAAGTTTTCAAATATTATGAGTCCACCCGCGCGTCGGAGTCGACAAGCCCTAACAAGAAAATCCCTAAGTTCACGTGGAAACAGGGACCCATACATTTCCTGTAATGACTCGCCATTCAGGGGGCTTGTCAATAAGGGATTTCTGATGCGCTCTTGACCGAGCGTCAGATAGTTCGAGAAATACCCACGGGGATAAAATACCCGACTATCCAGATCGGCAAAATTTTTCGCAGATGTTGTGCTGAACTAGGAATATTCTCTGTAATGGAAGAGTATCTTGGATCTTTTGTCCTAACTAAGGTACCTGGTGGCATGCTGAATAGTCCTGAATGAAGATGGCTATCTATATCTATCTGAGCAAGAACGCCGATTCGACCCAAGCGGAATTTTTGGAAACTAGGTGAGGCTCGGGCAACATAGAAACATAGAAGCATAGGAAATGACAAGCCCCCTGAATGGCGAATCATTACGGGAAATTTATGGATCCCTGATGGAAAGTAGTAGTGTTTTCGCAAAATGATATTCCTGAGCTATTTCATCATGGGAAGACCATTTCGGGTAAGAGTTGTGCTTTAAGGAATATTTATACTTTCAGACCTCAACGAGAACCACCCTCTTCGCTTTTCTCTATATCACACTACTAAGCCTCGCTGCAGCCCTACCCCAACAAAAAACGCCCCAAGGAACCCCCCTTAGACAAGACGTGGCACAAGACCGGACCCTAGGACTGGGTCTAGTCCTGCTGGCTGCATCTGCTCTCGCCAATGGAGGGGGATTAGGAAATTCGGCGGATGATGGTGAATCTTTCGAGTTCACCGATGCTCTACCCCCTCGCGGTATTCCTTTGGAGGAGTACAACAGAGCGCCGTAAGGAAATGTAGAAGAGCTAAGAAGCATATTTATATTATATATTCTGATAAATAAAGGTTAAAATGTTAGTGGTTAAGGGGGTGATCGAGGGGTTGCCCACTCTGGACTCTAGTGTACCGTGCGCTGCGTTGCCGGCACCGTTGCCACGTGTTAGAGCAGTGGTTCCCAACCTTTTCCGTATCACGTACCCCTAATTAAGGTTCAAAATGGTTGCGTACCCCTTTTTGAAGAATCATTGTTCTATTATTTTGCTAAGAGCCGTCCAGATCGGAACACCAAAAAGACGTCATTTATTGTCATAAATGGTAAGCAATTAATGGGTAAAATATATATAAATAAAAGGGATACTTGAGGCTGCAAGGCTGTCAATTTCATTCTCGTCCATAAACTGGTCAAGGATCAAAAAGACACTTGCGCTGTTTATTTGAAACTTCGTAAGCCAAAAAACTCTAATTTCTTGACGAAAGCAGACATTTTCGAATTCAGAGATTTGGGGACCTTCGCGTACCCCTTACCAGGGTCTCACGTACCCCTTTGGGTACGGGTACCTCCAGATGGGAACCACTGTGTTAGAAATCAGCACATTTGGAAGCGCTGAAAGATGAACCCCCTAATTTTGGGCCGACACAGCTGGTTTCTGCTGGTACCAGGAGACTAGGAGGAGTGCCAGAAGGTTTTGATACGGACTTCAAAAAGCATCTTACTTAAAAAGTATGAGCTAACTTCGGCTTTGGCGCCATTGATTCTGTGGTGGGACATACGATCAGTTTAGTCTGCTACACCAAACATTGGCTGCATGATTTCCGTATCTCTTTAAAGAACACCTCAGACTACGTAGTCACAAAAAATCAACGAAGAAACAAACGAAAAGGGGGTTTGTAAAGGCCAACGAATATACTGAAATAAAAGGCGAATATTTCGGGAGGATAACCTTCTTCAGACCCTTCTTCAGCGCAGACAGAAAATTTCAAGGAGAAATGCCAAAACTAGGATGAAGATCAAACAACCAATAAGACTAAAACAAAGCAGAAAACCATCGAAAATTAAAACAAAATTGGAAGAATTGATAGCCTAAAATAAAGACAGCGAGCCACTCACCGATACCTGCAAATAACAATTACGATTGTTCTCGCTCGGTACTAGCGAGTGACTGTTCAAAGAAATTCCATTCCATAGGCAAGGCGACCTTGTCGAGCAGCTCGGGGCGCTACGTCATATTTCGTTTAATTTTAATAGCTGCTTCTCGTGCGCAAGCTCTTTTTGATCTGAGGGGGTGAGGACTTGAATCCATATTTTGAGAATGCGAAGATGATTCGAGGCTTATCTGAGGGACGACTAAGCCTTCTGCTTCTCGTTTGAGAAAACCAAAAAATGAATCGCTAATTCTTATATCTGTACTGGGCTAGACCTAAATTTTGGCATTTGTATATCTCGAGAGCCTCTCTGTAGTGCTGAACGATACCTTTGTCGTGAGAAATAAAATCCGCCTGGTCAAATAAAACAATATGGTGTGATTTGTCATAAATGTGTTCAGCGAGGGCCGAGTTAAAATTTTTTTTTAAGGGAATGGTCTATCGATGTGCGGTGCTGAGCTATTCTGTCTTTTAACCGTTGCTCTGTCCTACCGATGTACCATAAATCGCAGGAACAAGGAATCCTGTATACACCAGAAGTTTAAGTCTTAGGTTAAGGATAGGGTGCTTCCCTTGATACAACTTTGATTTGATGGTTTTCCCCGGTTTGTAGTACGTGCAAAACAATGTACGTACAAACCCCATTTTCGTTGGTTTCTTCGTTGATTTTTTGTGATATCTCAGGCCAATGTGGTTTACGAAATTATCTTTTACACTACGTAGCATTTCTGCTATGATGTTCTGATATAGTTGACTACTTTAAAACTTAGCTATGCTTGAGCCTACAGCAAATTACACAACGCTTCGGCTGTCTTAGCCTCTTTCTATGTCCCTAGGCTCGGATGAGGAACGTGGCAGAATTTGTATGAACAGTCTGCTGACCAAAAAGCTTCTCGGAAACAATGATTGGGAGCCTGACACGTCACGTAAAGAGAAAAAACGTGGCATTCGCGATAATCTGTGTAATGTCAATAGAGGAGATGAGATGTGTTGAGTCTAGGGAACGAGAATGGATGGAAATACTACCGATAAAGAATACATTAGTATCATAAGTACGACGTGTCCTTTACTCTTCCGGGTTCATCACTATCATGAAGCCGCAGCACAATCCTTAAACAAGCCTTTTACACTCCTCTTGGGAGCGAGAAAAAAAATACGTTCAGCCCTAATCTTGCGGCTAGATCTTGCTTAGCGATAAGTTTTATGTCATTCTCTTATGTGTATTTCACAGAGGGCCAGCCATGTTCCGGGGCAGTAAAAAGTTAGAAATTCAAGTTTGTAGAAGCGCGGTGATTCCGCAGCTGATCAAATGGTCTGGAATTCCCCAGTTCATTACCCCGGAGTTGGGTAAAAGAAAGGACTAGTTCTGGAGTAGGGTGGGGAGGTGGTGCTTCGTTGCTATGCAAGTGGGTCTAACTTTCTCCGAAAGGACTAATTTTCTGCAATGTTTTGAAGTTTCAGAACCGGGAAAGATTCTTTACAGACAGAAGGTGTTCCGTTGCTACGCAAGATGGTCTAAGTTTCTACGGAAGGACTAATTTTTCTAACGCGGGTCAAGCAGATTTTGGGGCCGCTGAACAAAGGAACATTTTCTTCCGGCACTCGGATATTTGTGGGGGCGGGCAACACACTTGCGTGGATATGGGTGATCTTTCCAGCAAACTAATAATAATAATAATAATAATTATAGATTTATTGCCCATCATAACGCACAAACGTACAAAAAGATGGAGTAATTAAAAGAACACTACTGTCAGCAGAAATAATGGAAAGAACACAAGAAACTTAAAAAGAAAACCACACACACTGACAGAATTTACAATGAGTAAAGCATCTGCTGAGCTACATTAAGGCTGCGCTTAAAGCACTCCCGCCTTTCCCGAATAACAGATACAGGTCGTGCTACTCCATACTTTGAGGACAATCTGCTATTACTTGTCCAACTTCCTTCGCTGTTGTGATCCAGTGCAATGCACGAGTCCTTAGCTTACTAGAATCAACATAGTTAGTTGTGTTTGCGCTCTCCAGGCTTATAGCATACATTGGGGATGTACTATTATACCAGCAATCGACGAGCCGCTCGCCAGGCCTAGGCTACTATATTAGATCCTTGCCCCCCGCGGATATCTACGTTAATAAAGGTTGGAGCCCCCAGTTAACAGCGGGGGTTTCCGCTTCTACTTTATTTTAAAGCTGTTAGACGCCGACATTATCCCTGGGTTTCTTGAGAGCTCCCAATCAAAGTCGACGAGAGGCCATTACAAGAAGCTCCAACTGACCAGCTATAAACGACGCGAGCGGCACAGTTCTTTCTCTGTACGGAGTGTACCACTCTGGAACAGCCTTTCCGAAAAATCTATCAACGCTGTTACCCTGGATGGCTTCAAAAAAGGTGTGGACGAGGACTCGCGAAATGCTGAATGTCGGCTGCACTGGGATGCCAGTGAGCCGATGTGTCAAAAACAATCTAACAATCAATCCACCAACCAGGGAGATACTCTACAGGAGGATCATACCACCTTATCTCGCTGGAAGTGCGATTTAAGGTAATTTAATGTAATTCAGTCTGGACCATTTACACTCTAGCCTACTATACTGCCAAGAAGAAAAGAAGTCGATATTCGGAATTTTATGCATGCGGCGTTTGGCACTTTCGGCTTACATGGACCAGTCTGATTCTATAGAACCCAATGAAGGGCACTACTTGTTGCATCGAAATCTCTCAAAGTCCCTGCGTTAACCTCTTAGAAAACGTTTAGAGTACACCAGAGAGTCGCAAGGAAAATTGTCGGTAAACTCGGTCTAAAACCACCCAATACTACGTAATATCCTGCCCCTGATTTTGAAACTGAAAGATCAAGGCCCCCAAGACTAGTTTCGGAGGCGATTCCACAACTGCAACCTGTCCAATGCACTTATGTAAAGTACTGCGATAGCTATGTCACACCGTCTTCTCTTCTTTTATTTGTTTACTGTGTTTTTATGGGCATAATCAAATGTCATATGGCAATCGTAATGTCTGTCGGTCTGTCCCGGTTCTGCTAGTTTGGCAACTTCCACATAAGACGGACTTGGAAATTACCACTTCCCGGATCCGGCCATCGTGGGGGGAGTCGAAGGATGGAGAAACCGGAATCTAGTGACATGCATAACTTTAGAACGAGTGATTTCGTGAATCGCTTAGAGTAGAGAGATTGGGATGGAACTTTGGTGGGAAGAACAAGCATAAACCCTAAATACTTTATTGACAAAACAGGACCGGATCGTGTCACAGTGGGAGGGGGGGGGGGGGCTGGAGGGGTTTCCTGAAATTCAGGTGATCGCGAATTAGGGTACTTCCAGATGTGCTAAGACCATGAAACGTGACAGGCATATTAGGGACTCTACCACATTCGATTTAAAAATATTACCTTCCCCTATCCGATCATCGTGGGGAGGTGGGGGGATGGGGAACAGGAATCTAGTGACATGCATAACTTGGGAACGGGTGATAGGATGTGAATGAAACTTGACAAGAGTCAAGAACAATTGGCTCGGATGTTCAATTTCAAGTCCGGACCAGATCCAAAAACTGGTGTGGGGGGACGGGCTGGAGAGTGGCACCTCAAATCTCGTGAAACGCTTATAGTCTAGGGATCGGGATGGAACTTGGTGAGAACAACGAGGAAAGCCTTAGATCCATTATTTATAAAGCAGGACCGAGTCTTGTCACTGTGGGGGAGTTGGAGGCGGTTTTTGGAATTCCGGTGATCGTGAGTTAAGGTACTTCCAGATGCGCTAAGACGATTAAACTTGACATGCATATTAGGGACACGACCAGATTGACTTCCCCGATTCAACCATCGTGAAGGGAGTGGAGGGATGAGGAATCCGGAATCCAGAGTGACATACATAACTTTGGAACTGGCGACCGGACGTGAATGAAACTTGACAAGAATCAAGAACAATTGCCTCAGACATTAAATTTCAAGTCTCGACCGGATCCTATAACTGGTGGAGGGGATAGCTCAAGGGGGGGGGGGGGGGGCACCGGAAATCTCGTGAAACGAGTCGAGGGACCGGGATTGAACTTGGTGGGGATAATAAGCATAAACCCTAGATACACTATTGACAGAACAGGATCGGAACGGTCAACATACGGTCAAAATAAGTCAGAAGGAAAAACATTCGAAAAAAAAAGAAGAAGAGTAGACCTTTCTTTCATGATACAGGATAACACACTTTTTGCGTCTGTTTTTAATTCCGTACATTTTGAAAACATAGGGTGCTGATGATGACGAAGCTCACAAGAAGGCAGGAGCAACAGATGTATGGTTGTATACTCAAAATGCTGATAGAGAGAGGAATCTGCTAGCCCCACCGCTCTAGTCAAAAGCGGCATGCCGCCAATAGGTTCGTCAACTCACAGAAGATACCACTGCAAAAGATAGGCCAAAAGGATCGACGAAAGCCGAACCCAATGGCCATACATTTTTGGATGATGATTATGCTGAAAATGTTGCAGCCAATCAGGTTCAAGACTTTCTGAGTAGCCAATAGGATAAGAAGAGTATTCTGAAAAATAAATCAGAATTGTGAGTAAGAATACCTGTCATGACGGAAATATGTCTCAGCAAGTTTTGGAGTTGTTATTGTATTTTACTATACTGGGAATACTGTCAAGATATGTCAGAAGGAAAAATACTGGGAAAAAAAGAAGAGTAGATTTTCTTTCAAGATATTTCTATAATTTTTTAGACAGCTGTGAAGTATCACAGGGACATTCAAACTTTCAGAATGCTGTTACTAGATTGAAAATAAGATGGAAATACCAAGTGATCCTGTATTTCCATCATTTTTTGGACAACTGTGAAGTATCACAGGGACATTCTAAGTTTGAGAATGTTGTCACTAGATCTGAAACATGATGGAAATACCAAGTGATCCTGTACCAGTCTACCAAAAAAACCTGACTTTGGGAAAGTCTATGCCAAGCCAAATGCTGGGTACACCTAGCGTTCGGTATACTCTATGCCTAACGCTGGATACACTATGCCAAATGCTGGAAACCTGAACTCAATTAAATACTGATGATTTGAGTGAAGCTCCCAATCAGAATGCATCTATAGTAGGGTAGGTCAGGGTTAGGGTACCAACAGCTATCCAGCGTTTGGCATAGGGTATCCAGCGTTAGGCATAGGCTATGCCAAACGTTAGATTTTCCCATCGTTTGGCATAGGGTAGGCTATCCAAACATCAGGGGTTTGTGGCTGACTGTCCTGTACCTCTAGTCTCTACAGTACAATACAGGAGGCGTACCCAACATCGAATTTATATAACCTCGAACTTGGCCTAAAAATACTACAAGCAAACTTCTGTACAGTCCTGAACACTAAATTTACCCTAGGTCTTTCAGGGTGTCTTTCTTGACAGTTACAACCAGGGGCGTCCCAAGCCTTTATTCATTGGGCGGGCGAACCTGGTAAAATTGAACAAATCGGTACCTGAGTTTTACTGAATTTATAAAACAATTCTAATAACACAGGGAGTTGCCTTCATGAAGCGACAAAATAAAAAGTTGAAGAGTATATACAAACAAATCTAAACAGATTGGCGCGTTTTCACGCTTTTCCGCTTCTGTTTTTTTTCCATGGATATGCCGTCACTAGCCTTTTACCTTTGGAGGACCTTTCCAGTTCTGCCAACAGCACTTGAAATAATTCCAAAATACGGTGTTGCTGCATAGCAACAACGTCGCTAACGGCTGTGCCCAGGATTAATTAAGACGCCATAGGCAAAAAAAAATTTATCTGCCTTTTTTTTTCTGGCAACTTTTAACTACTTCCCATGAAAATTCTAGCTTTCAACATGGTTCAAGCCCCCCAAAATTCCAAGCCTCAAAGGCAAGTAAATGATGCCCCCTTCATCTAACTAGAGAAGACTGAGAAATGTGCTGCAGGCAAAATTTTTTGGAAACACTGATGATAGAAGTGCCTTTTTGCGATCCCAAGATTACCTATTGAACCCAGAGCTGTCTGGCGAAATGAAAGGGGCGATCCAGAGTAAAGTAGATACAAAGTACTTTTGTTCGGAATTTACAGCAATCAATAGTAGGCTACTTTTCACCTCAAGGGACGTGCTTATTCCTGAAGCAGGCTACTACAATCCTAAGAAGTAAAAAAATGAATAGCAACCAGCTGAAGCTACCGTTGAAGAAAATAATGAATTTGAACTATACCAAAAAACTAACTAAAAAAATAAGGAACAGATTGAGAGCGGTATAACAACCGAATTTCATAATGGAATAAAACTCATGTTACAACCACCTAAAACAACCGAATTCGGCAAGTCTAGTAATAGAAACAGACTAACAAAAAATCCAGTGAAATGCCAATTCGGTACTGAATAAGAACAAAATAAATCTCACCGAATTTAATTATGAAATGGACTGGCCGAATTGCTGAATTCGCTAACAAATCAGAAGAAGATGAATCTCACAGAATTTAATTATGAAGTGGACTGACCGAATGTGACAGAATTACCGAGTTCGGTGGACTGACCGAATGTGACAGAATGACCGAGTTCGGTACAGAATGAGCCCAAATAAACAGCTTAAATCACCAAATTTATACAGGGATGGACCGAATGTGGCGAAATCAATGCAGACTGAAAAAAAGTTGGATGAAATATCAAATTTGGTCACAAATCAGAACCAAATGAATCTGATTAATGACCGAATCATGAAATGGGCTGACCAAACGTGATAGGACAGATGCGGACTTGAGAAAGATCTGGTGAATTACTGAATTTGCTAACAAATGAGACCAAATAAACAGGTTAGATCACAAAATTTACAAAGGGATGGACCGAATGCAGTGTCGTCTGATCAATGCAGACTGAACAAAATTTGGATGAATTACCAAATTCTACAAAAAAAGGGGACCAATAAACATGTTAAATCACCCAATTTGGAAATGCGGGGCCAAACATTTTCGTGAAAAGGGCATCATGGCTTTGCTGCAGTGCCTGTCTTAACCGAATTTTTGCCTTCTTTTCGCCTTAGCTGAAAATTCAGTTGAATGCCAAAACGGGGGGGGGCACCCCCCCTTGGAATTCCCCTAGTTAGAACTGCACTGATCTATCCTCTTAACCGTTTTAGGACAAGTTCAAGGTTGTAAAAATTCGAGGCCTCAATGCGAGCTCCTGTAGCCTAACACGTAACACAATAGATGTGGCTGTGAAGAACAGAACGAACAGCATACCTCCTCCAGTGCTTTCCTTCAATAGCCCTAAGCCCTGCCTTGTATAACTTCAAGACCTGCCGAGTATGGGTCAAAGCTTTGGTCTGTAGATGAGACATTTCTGTTTTAGAAAAATTTAATCATCCGTTTTCTTCTACAGAACACAACAGTGAAAAGAGCTAAGCTGAATGTGGCTGAGATAGAAAACAACGACCTGGCTTCGACAATGTCCAAGATGATGAAGTAGAAGTAAATAGGAGATAAAATGAAAAGTATCGTGACCTACAAATACACTTTAATTCTACCAAGTCAGCTAGAAATTCCATTTTTCCTTATATTATTTGTTAAATATTTTATATAGGAAATGGAATGGGCTTCCGTGCTTCCCTCTACAAAAACGTTTAAAAAGCTCTCGTCATCAGCTGCAAAGCGGCGCATAGAGTTAAAAATAAACGTTTTGGAGTTTTTGAGAAGACCGATAGATGACTCTCAAGCTACTTTCAAATAAATTTACGGTATTTAGCAGCGTCTATTCCGGTGACCAAAGTCGATTATCATATAATCCTTCGGGCGCAATCCGGCGTCAGAAGGCAGCCTTGTTTGTTTGTTGCTTTTACAAACCTGGTCGATAATTCAACTGGAGCCATCTGATGGCGGTACATAAATATTTCGGCCCTTCTTGTCAAGGCTCTAGCTAAGTAAACGAATTTGCGATCAATCAAGGGATTTTGTAAATGAAGTATGGGCCCGGCAGTAACATCTGCGATCTGTTTTCTTTTCTTTCCTGTCAAAACCCGTATTGACTAATACAGCGTTTACAAGTGCAGGAAATCTTGAACAGAATCCGATCTTGGTGATAAGATTCTGTCTCAAGCAGAGGGAAAAAAATGAATTCTTCAAGCCAGCAAATCTGACAAAAATAAATTCACTAGCCAATAAAAAGCAGTACTGATGACTGCTGCTCTCAAAAGCTAGCTCGACTTTTTTTTTTTGTCTTTTTACCAGCGCCGCCGACGAAGTTCCTTTCAAGTAGACCGGGATTCCTTTTATCATGAAAGGACTCTCTTCCCGCTAGATTTTTTTCTAGTCGTCATCACGAACGGAATCCTTTCGAGTCGACCGGAATTCCTTTCCGCTGGACGGGATTTCTTGTCCGTGTAAACACTTGTCAAGGGGATCCCAGTGAAACATTAGGTGTATTCTCGCCGTTCCCCGAGGACTTTTGTTCCTGCAACCCAGGAATACTGTTGCCAGGTTTGGCATTTCGGGTTGACCCGTGATCAGTCAGATCTACTCGAAAGGGTGCAATTCTGCAGTATAGAGCCCTCCTTGTGGCCTCCCGTATCTCGAATTGTTTGAAAAAAATTAATTTAGAGTTGTTAGCACAACGCAAAAAGTCATGTTTCAGTTTCGGTCAAAAGACATTGGAGAGCTCTGGTCTACGAGAAATTCTTCCCCCTTAATATTTACCTATCCAAGACCGGCACGAGCTGCTGCCCAGCCTGTTCCAAACTTGCAGCCAGTACCCTGTTCCCATGACCGATATAAAAAAAAAAGTTTCATTCCGTCGTTCCACTGATCTCTTTAACGGGCATTCCGAAACACCTCCATAAATTTACCGTATTTATGTGCGTGTTTTTATTGAATGTAGATAGTATAATCGTTGATATATTTAGTTTTTAGCTTGATGTTAACTTGACGAAATTATGATTTTTACTTAAAGATGCTTGATTAGTTGACATGTTACGTATGAACGACAAGGTTTTACTTAGATTTTCATTGAGAGACACATGTAAATTAACCAAATGAATAACACTAGTTATAGTTGTTTTTAATTGCTGAGTTATGGGACGAGGATGTACATGACGAAAAAATTCAACGTTCGAATTTTCGAAAATAAATCGAATTAAAAAAAAAATGGACTCCTCGGGAAATCGAAGGGAACGGCGCGATTAGAGGGAGTCACTCCACGCACGAGGACCTCGTGTATGGAAAACAACAAAAACACGGGGAATGCTTCCAAAATGGAATTTGTTCGAAAAAAAATGCTGTTGACGAAATTAGTCTGGATCCACTTTATTTTTGGTTATGTTTATTCTGATTGTTTTTAATTAGTTTTACATTGCACCAACACCAGCAAAAATTGGTTCCCCTCTGAATCAGGGAGTAATTTTTGATAATGGTGATAATAATAACATAATTGCAATAATAAGGCTTTCGCCTCTATGAATTTCTCGGGACACTTTACACACTAAATTGAATTTCAGCCAAGTGGTAGTCGACACCTGCTTTGAATTGGTTGATATCTTCGGCGTTTACCACACTTTCTGGGAGATTATTCCAATCTTCTACTATTCTGTTTCTAAAGCTCCATTTTCCAACGTCTTTTCGGAATTTATTTCCACTCAGTTTTAAGTCGTGTCCTCTAAGACCGTTGTGGTTGAAAGTGAGGACATCATCAGGCCTTTATGTTATCAGAATAACTATGGCAAAAAAGTTTCGATCAAATCACCTCGTAGAAATCTGTAAGATAAACTGGGTAATCGTAATTTTTGAAGCCGGTTTGTATAAGGAAGATGGCGAATGGCTGGCACTGTTTTTGTGGCTCTTCTTTGAACTTGCTCAATGGCGATAATATCCTTGATATAGAAGGGCCTTGCTGTTGCGTGGCCATATTCAGTTAGTGGGCGAGCTAGTGCCTTAAATAAAATGGAAAAGAGGGAATTGTCCTTAAATGTAAATGTCCTTCTCATAAGATTCACAATTCTTGTAGTTTTCTTGATGACAGTTTCATAATGTGTTGAAAATTTTCGATCTGTGTCCATAACTACCCCGAGGTCACGCTCAGAGGTGGTTCTCGAAATCGTCCTTCCGTCCAAGGTGCACCGATGGTTAAGGATGGTGGGGCCAAGACGAAGGTGGTGACATTTGTCGGTATTGATCTCCATGGCCCATTTAGTCATCCACTGGCAGATCTTATCAAGGTCCTTTTGAAGAGACTCGCCATCGTTCAATCCCATTATGGGGATTGATACCTTCGGTCAAGTCATTTATGTAAATGTTAAAGAGAAGGGGACCGAGAACACTTCCTTGTGGTACGCCGCTAAGAACATTCACCTCCGTGGTGCTGAGCTGGCCATCCACTCGTACTCGCTGTGTTCTGGAGGTTAGGAATCCAAGCTAAATTTTGTCCTATCACACCCAAGCGTTTCAGTTTCAAAAGTAGCCTTTTGTGCGGTAATTTATCAAAGGCTTTTCGTAGGTCAATATAAAGAACATGCACCTGTATCCCCGCTTCGATCATTGCTCGCCAGGCTTCACTGGCAAGTATAAGCTGAGCTTCTGCAGATCGCCTGCGCATGAATCCAAACTGGCTTTTGGAAATGTCAGTCAGATGTCTGCAGAGGTGAGCAAGGAGGGACTCAGAAATTTTGCATTGGATGCTTGTCAGAATTACTGGTCTATAGTTTGATGGGATTTGCCTCGAACCGTTTTTGAATGTAGGAGAAACTATGGCTTTTTTCCGCAGTGAAGGCAGCTTTCCGCTTGCGTATGATTTTTTGCAGATTTCGTATAGCCCCTAGACCCTAGTTGGATTTCAGATGCCAGTTCGCGCAAGACCCTACGATGAATGTCGTCGGGTCCTGGGGATTTATGAGGGTCTAAATTTTTTAGTTTAATATAAACGTCATTTACCGAAAAATCAAAGGTCTGGGATTGGTGCTTTCTCATTGTCAGACGAAAACTCCTCAGTTGTCTCAGGTACCCTTGTGAAAGCTGATTCAAACTGTCGGTTTAGAAGAGTGGCTTTTTCCTCCGCATTAGTTCTTGTTCGGCCTGAGTCTGGGTCTAGAAGTTCCGACACTCCGTGGTTAAGTTTACGCTCGGAGTTCACAAATCTCCAAAAGGCTTTAGGATTTGTTTTCGACTGCTCAGCGACACGTTGCTCTCTTAAAGTCTGTGCCTCATTTCTTTACGGACCTTGCTTCTCAGTCTGACGAATTTAGTTCTGTCTTCTTTGCTTCCAGATATCCTTGAATTCTTCCACGCTTCTTGTTTCGCTTTTATCAAGTTCACGGCCGATCTAGGTAAGGTTGAAAGTTTGTATTTTTGGTAAACTGGGATATTCTTCTCCACCAGATCCTGAAGAGCTTTCATACATCTGTTCACTGACTCAGAATTCACGAACTTCTCTGACCAATCGATATTTGCGGCAGCATTTCTCATCGCGCTGTAATCCCCCTTGGCGTAGTTTTTCCGATTTCGATAATATTCTTCATTTTTCACGGTGACGTCAACTTCAGACATGATAGTCGTGTGATCTGATTTTCCGACTGGAGATCCAACCTCGAGCGACTTTATGACTTCGGTATCTGTTACAAGCAGCAGATCGAGCAGGGAAGGTTCATCTGATCCACGTATTCGAGTAGGCTGATCGACAAGCTGATCAAGGAAGTTATCATTTATTGTTCTGAGGAACAATTTTTTGCGACGACGGACCATTATCTTCCTGTTGATGAGACATTTTCCAGTTAATTTCTCGGTAATTAAAATCTTCTACTATGATTGTGGCAGCTCCGTTTTTCCTGCATTTCTTGTTGATCTCGTCGAAAAGAAACTGGTCATTTTCTATAGTGCTGTGTGGGCTTCTGTAAAATATCCCTAAGTTAAGGGGCCTGCCGTTGGTAATACGCAATGATAGCCATGTACACTCTTGACTAGTGGTAGATTCAGAGGTGACTGTTAGGGTGCTTCTGACGTAGATAATAATTCCTCTGCCTTTTTCGTTCTCGATGTTTGTCGATTTGACAGTCGGGGCATTCACCGTCCGTGGGGACTCGCGACCCGGCGGCCGCGGCCGCGGACCCGGGACAAACAAAAACGTGGGGACTCTTTCTGCTGCCCCCTGGGTTACACTTAATACTGCAAGAGGCAGCACGCGGTCCTCGGGGAACGGCGAGAATACGCCTATTCGGTCTTCAGAAAAGAAGAAACCTTTAAAAACTACCCTAGCAGATCTTGGAAAACTGAAAAAAAGTCGAAAAACAGACAAAGCATACTGTAATACGGTTCATATACAAACATACAAAAGAACGAGCGCGGTGTATCTCGAATTTAGTTCCACTGATCCGAAATGATTATGGACGTAGCGAACGAACTGAGAAGTGTCACCCAACTCATCCAAGTAGACTTTAAGACATGCAGAATCGGATTGCCACCCATCGTTCCTACAATATCAATGCAACCTACTTCCGCAATTGCTCCATCCGTTCTTAGTCCCGGAGACCCAAATCCCCCCTCCCCCCCTCTAACGAAATTTCAATAATTTTCACACTTCCTCGTTTCGCTTTTCTCGATGCTTAAACGATACCTGAGTGAAGAGTACCAAGTATCATCTCTATCTGTATGACTTCCGTTAACATTGCCTGCAGAAAACCCAATCCAAATACCAAATAGTGTTTCCAAGCTATAATTTTTGCTCCATTTTGTATCCGTCCTTATTTCAGTACAGAACAGTTTTAGAAATGAACAAATGTCTCCAATCAACCCTTCTTCTGGAATATTTTTTAACCAGTTAAGCCCAAACGTATACCTAGAAGAAATTCCAATACGATCCCGCCAGCGCTGTACAAGATTTGAATGAATTGCGCTTTTTGTCTTGGAGTCTGCATGTGCAAACCCCCAGAAACGAACATCCCTATTTTGAAAACGTCACGCTCAGGGGAAGAATGCTCTGCGTGGCCATGTCTGTAAATGCATTCTCTATGGTGTGTTCAAGTATGGTTTCATTGTTTAGGTGTCCTTTAAGGAAGTGATGGCGCCAAAAATTATTATAAATTAGCTATTATTTTCTCAGTCAGTTAGTTGTTTGGCCGTCATTTAGAGAAAAAGACCACTCTCATGTATTATGTATTTTCAAGCGATTGATTATGGCTAGATTTTTTTGTGACTAGGATTTTTTTTTATAATAATGAAATTGTACAACTGAATCTAACAGAAATATTGAAATAAATTACATAGAATAACAATTAAATCGAACAGAATATTAAAATCATTAATTCATCAACAGGGGACCATGGCCTGTGCAGTCTCATCGGGTCAACTGGATAAGTCTGGTAAGGGACGGACACATATGCGGATTTTTAAACAAAATCAATAGGGCTTTCCCCGTGTTCTTGTTGTTTTCCGTCCGGGAAGTCCCCAGGAAGTGACGTTGTTCTTAGACCGCTACATTCGCCAGTTAGAAACAGGCTACAGGAACAGTCATCTCGCTCGAGGTAAAACTCTATAAACAAATTTGTGTTAACCACCCCGTGACATGGGGAGTGACATGGGGAGTTTTTACTTCATCTTTAGTGCTGTATATATTTCGTCATTGATCGCTAATTGTCTTTTCTCTCTTTTGTTCTTTATTTCTTTTTCTTCCATTTACTCCGTTCTTGTTCAGTTTGAATGTAACTGGTTATAAAGAATATACATACATACAAATTTGCCTAAAACTCTGTAGCCTGCTTGTAGCCCGTTGCCAACTGATGAACCGTTCGATAGCTCAATTGGTTGGAGCGTCGGGCTTGAAACCGAACGTTGGGGGCTGAAATCCAGCTTGAGGAGCATTTTGATTTTTAGTTCACTACAAACAAGCCTTAATAGGTCCGTCCTGGTCGAATGGTTAGCACGCTGAACTCGAGTAACCGAAGCGTCACTAGTTCGAGTCTCAGTGGTGCCTACGGTTTGGTTTGAGTCTAGACTATATCTCAGCTGATTATCCGGGACTCGTGAGGTCAGCGTGACGTCATGAAAGAAGTTGGGAAATTCGAGTAAATAAATATTGCTGAACATGGATTTGATCTATACATGCGGACAGCGTTTACATTTATATTCTAGGGAAAATTAGTTAGTTCTGAAGCTGGGAAGTACAAAATTCTCATTTAACTAGATGTGACGTCACGGTCCTCGGATATCGGCTGAGATTTAGATGACATCATGACGACATTTCAGTTTAAGTGAAAAGCCTACATATTTTTGTATCATGTAACAGAATACACTGCATCTCTTGAATTTTGTTAAGGGATTTTTTCCATTTTCACTATTTGCTCTAGTATGACGTTCCGAATGTCTACGCCCGTCCTCCCAACGCAAAATTCTACTATGACGCGGAACATTTCTCTGGACCCCTCTTGCTTCTTCTGCCTTTTTATAATATACGTAACTCCCTTATGGAATTATAAGCTGCGAAAATCCCCACTTTTCTCAGTTGTTTCCTTTTGTGGCAACGAATTTTTAGCGCTTTTTCGGCCGTGCCGAGTTTCGCTCGTCACACGTTGCGTAGTTTGAGGGAATCTTAAGCGTCCGCTGACAACTCTTTTACACATAAGGATATGAGAATCTTTTGTTTTTGAATTCTTTTATTTTTTTTTTTTTAACACGGTGCGTTCAGTTTCAAATGCTTTTGCGCTCTCCGACGGGGAGGATCCCCGTCGGAGAGCCGGAAGGCTGGATAGAGTCGACAAGCTCTAACAAGAAAATCGCTAATTCCAGGTAGAAAACAATGGTACATTCGAAAAGTTTTTTTTTCTGACCAATTACATAAGGAAAAGATAATTTCTAGTAAGAGCTGTGCTTTCCCATCTCAGCCCTTTTCGGTTAAACTTTAAGGCACTCAAAAGTCCAGCCAACTTCAAATGAGTACCTAGAGAAATCTGGGAAAGGTTACAGGAAAGGTGTGCGATAAGGAGGGTTTTCGCGAGCTAGAAAGCAAAGTCGGAATCACTTTCCAATGGTTTCCGCGCTACTTCGGAAAGTTGCCGAATTTTCCAACCGGGTTTTTGCGCTTTGGAAACCGAAGCAGCTTTCCCGGAAAGTGATTCCTCGAGGTTAGTGGAAAGCTCCGCGGAAGGTTGAATGTTTCGGCGGGAATTTCAAAAGTGTGGAGAAAAAGTGGCAAGCAGAGTGCAAGTGTCACGAATAAAAAAAAATAAAAAATGGCAATCGTAATTAAGGTGACTTCAATGGGATATATGAGAATCAAAGAACTGTTAAGTGAACCATATTTAGTCGAAAAAGTTGTAATTCAAAATTTTCTCGGCGATATCAGCTTTCAATGCGTTTTCGTGATCAGTCCAGCGGGAAAGTGGAAAGTTATTCCAGGAATCCCGTTCCCACAGTTTTCGCGATGCGCCTCGCTCGCCAGAAAGTGATTCCGAGATTTCGCGAAAACCCTCCTATAGTAACAGGATGGATAGCCTGTTAGCACCCATTGCATTTCCTAGCTGAGGGCAAAGGGCGCCGCTATTTAGGCCAGTATCGATTTACCTTTTTCGCCCATTTCTTAACCAACTTCGTGGGACGTTGGTCGTCCCCGATGAAAAATTATCTCAAAATCGTAGTCTGAAAAAGTAGCATGCAGTACCAACTGATGCTACTACATGCTACTATAGCAAGACTGGATGCTACTGGAGCAAGGCGGGATGCTACTGAATACTACTGCTTAAGATTAGCCGAGTGTCAGGCACATTAAATTAAGATATTCTGTACTACTGCAGATCAATACATGCAACTTTTTCGTACAACTACCATACAACTACACAGGCTACAAATTTTTCATCGGGTCAGTATAACAGATATGCAACTTCGTGCATAAATACTCTTTCAGCCAAAGCTGACTGGGAAACATATTTTAAAGAATGGCTAAAAACGGTAGAGTCAGCTACGATGTTCGTCATCGATAGTTCGGCCTTTCTTGGCAAGGGTCCTCATTAGAGGTACGGGACTTCCCCGTGTTCTCGTTGTTTTCCGCCCGGGCGTCAGTGCCTCACAAAGACCATTGCCAAGAGGAGCCGAAATCAAACGTTCGTAAGCCATTGTTAAATACAAAATCAACTTCGTTTTACATTTCTTTTAAAAGCACTCTAACAGTTATAAATTTAATCACATAAAAATCAAACATAAGCAGTAATCAGGATTAGAAAGCTCATGGGCAAAAGCTAGCGGCGTTTCCGTTGGCTAATTTCGTGCAATTCACAAACGCAGCCACCTGGTGTATATCATTATTATCTTCCTTCATATTCATCAGCACGGCGTGTTCAATAAGTTTTCCAACGCCACAGTGGATGTAGGCTGAATCCCCTACAGAAGAAATAGAATAATTAGTAATCACATTGCTGACTTTTTTAACGTCATTCGAATTAGCTCCGCGCGAAGTTAGCGGGCGGCGAATGAAGTTATTAATCCCTTTGGACCCCTTCAAAGTCTCCCGAGGCAGACGAAAAGAAACTTGCCAACCAACTTTTCAGGAAAGGGGAGGAATGGTTGTTTCCCTTTGTTGGTGTGTGACCACAAATATCGTGGAAAGCAGAGCAAAATAACACTAGGGAGTAGTGCCAAGACCTGTGCTTTCCATGCTTCGCAAACGGGCCAAACTCGCAGCGCGAGCCATCCCGATGAAAAATTTGTAGCCTGCGTAGTTGCATGGTAGTTGTACGAAAAAGTTGCATGTACTGATATGTAATAGTAAAGAATACTATCGTTTAATGTGCCTCAGACTGGGTCAATATTTAGCAGTAGTATCCAGTGGCATCATCCTGTCTTGCTATAGTAGCGTCCAGTCTTGCTAATAGTAGCATGCAGTAGAATGCAGTAACACGGTAGTCTTGGAGTAGAAGCATGTAGTAGCATCAGTTAGTACTGCATGCTACTTTTTCGTACAGCTTCATACTACTAATTAAGATAAACTTTTCATCGGGATTACACTTGCGGCATTTAAAGCGAGACAAACTTGAGGGCTTAGAAATTTCTAGTAAAGCTAAGATGCGGTCTGCACGCATCAAGGAAACAAGGGAGCTTATATCTTTTTATTTTGCTGTGTACAGGATATGAAGCTATTGGAGCCAGCGCTGGTGCAAGACTGATTGAGTTTCGGTAGGGACGTTCTCTATCGCTAGTGGTGCTAGTGTCGCTACTATTGCAGTGTGTAATTTTTTCAAGTCTTGGCGCTACTCCCTAGTGTTATTTTGCTCTGGTGGAAAGGTAAGCTTTAGGGGTAAGTTCAATCCAGTCCACGGCAGGACCGGTGCAGAGACTGCTTTGCATGCTCGTAACTAGGGGGACGTTTTCGCGTGGATGGCTCCGGTCGCGTCGCGTCGAGCTCGACGGACATTTTCGCGTGGATGTCGTCGACCTTTTTGTCATTTTCGCGTGTACGAATGAACAGGTGAACGGGTCATCCAGCTCGATGGATGTCTCCCGTTCAACACCGCTCCGAGGGCAGCGTTGAGCTGAATGGGGATACTGTATGGACCTTCCCACGCATATGCTCCCATCCAAATGAATGGGCATTTTCGCGTGAACGGAACCCATCTTCCTCAGCCGTTCAACGCCCGATCGATTTTCTCATTTTCGCGTGGACGGGATCACCCGTTCAGCTCTACAGCCATCGCCGCGAAAATGTCCCCTACCAAAGATTTGTGCCCTGATTAATATAATATAATTGCAATAATAAGGCTTTCGCCTCTATAAATTTCTCGGGACACTTTACACACTAAATTGAATTTCAGCCAAGTGGTAGTCGACACCTGCTTTGAATTGGTTGATATCTTCGGCGTTTACCACACTTTATGGGACACTTTCATTATCAAGCTTTCAGACGATACTACACTGTCAGAAGATAACAGATTGCGTATAACACTTTCAAGAATAACACCTATTCACTTAGAAATAAAGTGTTATGACCAATTAAGTTTACACTATTTCGTGCCTAGATCTCCAACAACACCTACAATTGGTACAAAAATACTAACGGGAACGAAAGAAACACAACATATACCATCCCAAAGTGTTATCTGTTGAAACCGCGCATCCTGCTGTTGTCGTTATGTAACTTCTGACAGTGTAGTATTTTTACCTATTGAAGGTGTTGTTGGAGATCTGGGCACGAAATAGTATAAACTTATTTGGTCATAACACTTTTTTTCTAAGTGAAAAGGTGTTATTCTTGAAAGTGTTATGCGCAATCTGCTATGAAACTTCTGACAGTGTAGTAGTTCTATTTAGTTACTGCTAAACTGTTGACAGAAAACTTCTGACGGGGTACAGAGTAAATGAGTCAAACATGTTCCATGTGCAAGATTGCCACAGGAGGGAATTTTTCATACTGCTCAAGATCGGAAAAAGTTTTCTCTCTTGAAAACGGTGTTATTTCAGTACGCAAAATTGCGCTGAAACAGTTTGATACAACATTACGTGCAAAACTACTCAAAGTAACACATGGATTAATTTTCTTACCTTTTAACCTTCAATTAATTTTGCTCTTTTAAGCCAGTCGGAACAGACCAACAAACGTACGTTTCAAGAAAACTCATTGGCTATAGTACTCGAATAATGCATAAAACGCATTATTTGAATACATGCTTCAGAGTCAGCTTGGGCTCAAGGAATATTTAAGGAAGTGCTCTAATAGTGCTACGTTTTCCTAAAGGGCTACATTTGAAAAAAAAAAGTGTCAAAAGTAGCACTTTTAATGCTAGCCGTGGTAATCCTGTTCATGTTTTCCATTTTGTTTCGTATTGTGTTTTGAGTTTGCCTGTGAGGATGCTTCAATTTTGGGAGTGAGCAACCCCTCGGGAATGCCAAGGTCCACGTTGGGTGGGATTTTTCTAGGGTAGGCGGTGGAAGAGCTGGTGAGGAAATAGCTCTCATCCGACGTACGTTTATTAGTAATTCGTTTCGTTTAAAGGTTCACTGAAGATCGTGCCACCAAATAATACGGCGCCCGTACCGAGTCTCGGTTTCAAGTCGCGGAGCTGGATGGAGGTGACCTAGAGCGTGTTCCACCCTTTGAACAATAGTAACTACTAGTTACTATTTCCGTTCCAACCTCACGAAAAGTTACTACGATGATCGTTCCAACCTTATCGAAATAGTAGCTATTTGCTTACCATGCTCGGGAGCGTCGGACACGTTCCAGCCTTGACGCCAAGAAGCCAAAATTCGTGACGTCATGCGTAGTAACTACGGTAAGTAGGGTGGAACACGCTCATACACACTGCAAATGCTCGAATGCTTCCAATTTAACTCCTTTATAGCCCACATCACACTATTTACTGTTTATGTTTCAATTTTCGTAACTATTTGAATACTGTAGCACTAGGCTCTGCTTTTAACGAATTATCCGCGGCTATGGCTGTATTAAGCTTGTTTCCAGGCCCATTGACGTCTAGCAAAAACTCGGCAAGATTCAGAAAACCGGTTTTGTGCATATAGCATGATACTTATCGGACGCCTAATGCGCACAACAGTGAATCATGGCAAGAGCAAAGATTAGTGAGGTATCGTTAGCGGGTTGAGAATGCAACATATGAAATTTGGGTCTCCGGGCTTAAGAATAATGAATGTAATTACGGAAGTAGGTTGCATTGGCAAATAGACACGACGGTCCTTTAACGATGACCTCCCCTGCTATGTGTAGCTATTGTGGTTTTGGCTGGCTATTTTTTTTTTAATAAATTAGAGTAACCCCGCTGAAGCCGACTGCTTATATTTGATGTTACTGGAGGATTACTCGGCTGATATTTTTACTCGGCAATGTTTTTATCGTTCTCCTTTTAACGCTTTTGCCGGCTTAGGCCTTCAGCCGCTTGGGTTCTTTGGCTTCAAAAGAACTTTGAATCAATTCAATTCATTTCTAAAACGTGAAGCGGACAAGCCGAATATTCGTTTGGTCGTAAATAAAAATACATATACAATTTAGAGTCAACACTTATGAATTAATTGAAAATAAAGTAACCGTCCAATACATTTGATAAAAAGAGTTAACCTCAGGTACACAATTGCTTACTAGCACTGGCGTTAAAAAACTTGACAAAGGAGGGAACAAAGCTTTTCAGATATCGGTTTCGAGACACCTCAATAGGCTGTATGAGAGGTTAAGCTTCTGCCACTGCACTTGCGGGTTTTTCTCGATGTCGCTTGAAATCAGGGGGCAGTATGGATCAAAACCGCACACAAAATACCTGGTTACATTGGCCGAACAGACGACGACAACCTGAAGAAGGCCCTTGACAAGGAGTGGCTGAAAAAGCGCCGAGTAAAAATTTCAGCTGGCTAACTCTTTTAGAAGCACCAGACATGGACTCCAATTTATTGCCGCGATTACGAGATTTATCCAGTCACTCATTGTATAGGACTATCTTGTCCCGTGTGTTGACAGACTTGACATAATTATGTAGTTGTAAATTTTGTAAAGTTGAAATATGGAGCTGGACCATCTTCTTTACAAGTGCCAGGAGTTGTCTGTCCCGCGTGAGAAGTTTTTGAATGGTATAGATAGGTCAGTAAAGGATCTACTTAATAGTACAATATATGCAGGATTGGTGCATGTCTGGACCATGTAAGTAAAGCAATCAAAAGTATGTGAAGTCAGTGGGAGATTGAGGGAAGTATTTTTTTTAAGTTGATTAAAAGTTCGCCCGTACACTGAATGTAAAGGATGTCCTGTTTTGTTTTTGTTCATGGCCCAAGGGCCGAATTAAACATCTATCTATCTATATGTGCTATATACATATATATATCTGTATTTAAAAGCTATTAAGCCATATACAGAGCAATCTCAAATCACAAACAACCTCACTTTATCTCTCATTCTTAACTTAACATCACCTACCGACTTTCTACTAAACTAATAACGTTATCTATCATTTTACCAAAACACACTACAGACCTAGGAGCCGTAGACTTACATCTATCACCGAAGTACGGAACTAATCGCCCATACATGCCGCCAACAAGTATCCATCTTAGCTGGAAAGAAGAAGAAGAGACAGGTGACTCTAAAACCAAAATGCAGAAGAATCTCTACCCTTTCGACGACCCAATAGAACAACAAAAACAGTCGCCGAGTCCAGAATAAAATCACAGCACCAGCTTTAACCCCAACCAACTTTCAGAGAAGAAGTTCTCAAAAGCTGATATTTAAAGAAGAATCTTAAATTGTTTTTCCACAAGTTTATTTTCCAGCTTGAGCGGCTTTGAGCCTGAAGAGGACCCTTGCCAAGAAGGGCCGAAATATTGCTCGAATAAAATGTAGCTGACTTATCCGTTTTGCACCGTCAAATATGATTCGCAGTCAGCTTGGGCCGTAGGAACATCTATCACCGAAGTACGGAACTAATCGCCCATACATGCCGCCAACAAGTATCCATCTTAGCTGGAAAGAAGAAGAAGAGACAGGTGACTCTAAAACCAAAATGCAGAAGAATCTCTACCCTTTCGACGACCCAATAGAACAACAAAAACAGTCGCCGAGTCCAGAATAAAATCACAGCACCAGCTTTAACCCCAACCAACTTTCAGAGAAGAAGTTCTCAAAAGCTGATATTTAAAGAAGAATCTTAAATTGTTTTTCCACAAGTTTATTTTCCAGCTTGAGCGGCTTTGAGCCTGAAGAGGACCCTTGCCAAGAAGGGCCGAAATATTGCTCGAATAAAATGTAGCTGACTTATCCGTTTTGCACCGTCAAATAAGACTTACGGATACCTAGAAGTAGCTCATCCCCCCCCCCATTTTGAAAAAGAGTACCCCATATATTTGACGGTGCAAAACGGATAAGTCAGCTACATTTCATTCGAGCTATATTTCGGTCCTTCTTGGCAAGGGTCCTCTTCAGGCTCAAGCCGCTCAAGCTGGAAAATAAACTTTATTTTCCAGCTTGAGCCTGAAGAGGACCCTTGTCAAGAAGGGCCGAAAGACAGATCGAATAAAATGTAGCTGACTATGATTGGCATTCAATATGATTGGCAGTCAGCTTGGGCTGAAGGAACATCTAGTACCCCATATCAGCTAGGGGCGTCACGACTAGGGGGGGAGGGGGACCCCCCCCCCCAGTGTTCTCGGCCAGTCGGTAAAAACTAGTCGAAAGGCGCGAAGCGCCACGGTTTTTTGTGAAAACATTCGATATTTTTCTTGGATAACAGTCATTTTTCTTAAAAACAGTCGGTGTGTCGTAAAAACAGTTGATTTTTTCTTCAAATAGTAGTTTTTCTTAAAATCAGCCGATTTTTCTTAAAATCAGCCGATTTTTCGTCAACACAGTCGTTTTTTCTCAATAATAGTCGTTTTTATCTGCAAAATCAGTCGGTAAAAATGACCAGCCAGTCGGTAAATACCTTGCCCCCCCCCAAACTTTTTGGCTAGTAACGCCTCTGCCCCATACTTTAGAACGCTTCTCACCTCAAGAGAACATGGCCCAGCCCCTTATCACTCGAATTACAAAAAGGACAAGGATGCTGCGCTCCCGCCGGGATACCAGTTTTCCTTTTCCAAAAACTTTGCCTGGATCCTGGATCCGTAAACGAAATGTTTTTTTCTCTTATAGCATACTCTGTTTGTGACTTAAATCTTACAAATGGGGGACTAGATTTCGCTAATCCATACTAACCTGAAAGCATGGCCAGCTGGTGGTCCAGGTTGCTTTCCACCTCCCTTACCACCTTGATGATGTCACCGTGGGTGGCCTGCATGACGGAGACCAAGCGGGTTTCCAGGGAAGCCTGAAATAAAAAATTAGATACAAAATAGGATTTAAAAAAGGATTCATGAATGTTTCTCCGGATGGCCAGCCGCGCCGAAAAGCGAGCTTTCTTTGTTCTTTTGGGTTTATTCTTCTTCTTCCTTAAGTCAGAAGCCCTGTTCTTTTCAAGCGAAATGACGTTTGATCAGAGCCACCATGCGGCTTAGTTCCTACTAGTGCCCCAATGATGATCACCATCATCACCGTTTACCTTAAGTGGGTCCTCCGCTGGCAATCGTATAAGTCCGTCGTAACCGTGCTCGTCCGGACGGCGAGCCCTCATTGGCTAAAAAGGGTCACTGTCACTACTTCCACCCGTCGATTCCACTACCAGTCAATACGCCCAATCGGGTCGCTGTCACTACCCCCACCCGTCAATTTACCTACCCGTCGATACGCGCAATAAAAAAAATACGTCGATTCACACACCCGTCGATTTGCCCACCGCCCATTCGTCCAACCGCTGATTCGCCCACCCGCTGATTCACCTACCCGTCAATCGACGGATTTTAAAAGTGGATGAATCGACACTTCAGGAAACCGAGGTTGGGCGAATAAACGGTAGGCGAATCGACGGGTGATCGAATCGACGAGTAAGTGAATCTAGGGGTGGGTGAATCGACGGGTGGGTGAATCAGCAGGTGGACGAATCAGCGGTTGGGTGAATCAGCGGGTGGGCGAAACGACGGATCTTTTGGGTCTTGTGACGATTAGTCGAACTGTCGGCAAAAGTGGGGGATGTGACGTATTTTGGGGCAATATCACGGGTGGGAGGATCGACGGGTGGTAAAAAAGACGGGTCCACGCTGAAAACCGCCAAAATGGCCGCTTACGACATGCTACGATCGCTTCCGGTGATGGAAGATCGTTCGCTAGTGGATATTTCTTGTCAGTTTGTTATGTCTTCATTCTTCTTTTCTTCTTCTCTTTTTCTCTCCTTCTTTTTTTTCTTTTTTTATTTCTTTGGTTTGATTACCTGCCTGCCTGTTTGATTAACTCAGATTAGATGAATAAAGAATATGCCCCGCCCATTGCCAGGCCTTATGTTAGGCCTTATGGTGGGGCCATAAACAGTTAATGGTGTTTTTTATTTTTATGAATAAACTAAGCTGAACTAAACTTCCGACAGCTTATGATTTCCAGTGGAGGACCCACTTAAGATTGTTTGTTTAATTATAATCCTTCAGCAGAAAAGAAGATGCGGACCTCCATGCCGAGCTCTACACTCTACAGTTCAATTTAAAAATGATAGCTTATTTGTTCTGTTCTTTAACTTATGAATCTGTAGTGATATTTTGATACTGCAAAACAGTACAAAATAACACTACGGAGTAGTGCCAAGACCTGTGGTTTCCATGCGTCGCAAACGGGCCAAACTCGTAGCGCGGCCCATTCCACTTGCGGTATTTAAAGCGAGACATACTTGAGGGCTTAGAAATTTCTAGTAAAGCTAAGATGCGGTCTGCACGCATCATGGAAACAAGGGAGCTTATATCTTTTATTTTGCTGTGTTCAGAATATGAAGCTATTGAAGCCAGCACTGGTGCAAGACTGATTGAGTTTCCGTAGGGACGTTCTCTATCGCTAGTGGTGCTAGTGCGGTACTATTCCAGTGTGTCATTTTTTTCAAGTCTTGGCGCTGCTTCCTTGTGTTATTTTGCTCTGCCGCAAAACGTCAGCTACATTTTATTAGAGCTATATTTCGACCCTTCTTGGCAAAGGTCCTAATACAGGCTCAAGCCGCTCAAGCTGGAAAATCAACTTGTGAAAAACAACTAAAGATTCTGGCTGGTCTGATTTTATTAATTTCTTCGTGAAAACTTCTTGGAGTTAAAGCTGGTGCTGCGATTTTATTTTGGACACGGCTGCTGTTTTTGCTGCTCGACTGGGTCGCTGACAACTCCTTCACACATAAGGATATGAGAATCTTCTGTTTTTAACTTCTTTTTTTGGGGTCCCAGAACGTAAGTGGAGGGATACCTACGACATCGCAAAAGTTGTCCCTCCGTCCGTCTGTCCGTCCGTCCGTCTGTGAGCACGATAACTCTCGAAGGGAATGAGATATTTTGATGAAACCTGGTGTGAGGATTCTTTGATTCAAGTGTAAGGTCAAGCTCGTAGATGGGCCTTGTTAGCCTTACATTTAGGGGTGGGGGAGCGGGTTCAAATTAAAGGGCAAACAAAATATTTTTAAACAGCTAATGTGATAGTCGATTACGGAGTCAGAAGACATGCTGAACACGACGATGTAAACCATTTTGTCGCCGGACAAGTAGTTCGTCCGGAATCCGGCAAAAAACCGGAAAGTTTGTTAGAAGTAAAAGTTTTATCTGATGTTGATTAGATGTTCGACTGAGGGGTAAGAAGACATGCTGAACACTTATGTGAAAATCATTTTCTACCCGGACAAGTAGTTCGTCCGGAATCCAGCCAAAACCGGAAATTTTGTTAAAAGTAAAAGTTTTACTTGTAGTTGATTAGATTTCCGATTTAGAGGTAAGAAGAGACGCTGAATCCGTATATGACAATAATTTTTTACCCAGACATATAGTTCGCCCGGAATCTGGCTGGAATAAGACAATTTGTTATAAGTTAAATTTTTATTTGAAGTTGATTAGATGTTCGATATTCGGGAAAGAAGATACACTGAATTCGGTTTTTATCTTTCTTTTTTCGCCGGACAAGTAGCTCCGGAATTCGGCCGAAACCGGAAAATTGGCAGAAGTAAGGCAGGAAGTTTTCGTTAATATAGATATGACTTATAGGTATAAACACAAATACTAAATCCATATCTGAACTTGTTTTTCTCAGATGATTAGCTATTTGGCCTTAATCTGTTTCTGATTTTTTGGGGGATCCTATCGAAACCTTTGGTCTTGTTTGCTCAGTTTCCAACTTTTTATCAACGGCGCGTTCGGTTCTTTTGCTCCCAGCCGCCGCGTCGGAGAGCAGGAAGGCTGGATAGTGTCGACAAGCGCTAACAAGAAAATCGTTATTTCCCGGTAGAAAGTTATGGTTTTTGAACAAGAGCTACGAGCTCATATGTCACTTGTTACGAGTAGGTGGTGTGAGAAACGAGAAAGTGAATTTGAGCATTTTCCGGGAATGTCGGTACCCTCCCCACCGTACTCGGATCCGGTCCAGACCCTAACATCTGTCATTTAAGGCATACGTTCTCTCTACTTTTCAAGTTTCATAAAAATCACTTCACTCGTTTAACCCCTATGCGAGCCACAACATTTTCGGGACTCCCCCTCCAGCTCCCCCCCCCCCCCCACTGTGGCCGAATACGACTCGGACACATAAACTTCAAATCTCTAACATCTCCTCTTCCCGCCAATCAAGTTTAACTCGAATCGGAGCATATCTGCAAATTTTCGGTTCCCGCTTCATCCTCCTCCTACCTTGGTCGGATCCGGTTCGGGCGCCAAATGACAGATCTAGGCCACATAAACTTGATACTGTCCCACTTGCATCCCATTCTTCCCATCCGTTTGGTTTTCATGCATGTCACAAAGTTTCCTCCCCCCCCCCCCCCAACTCCCCCAATCATGGCCGCATGGGTTCGTACACATGCTTTGCATATCTAGGTCATCAGTCCTTATCACCCATAAAGTTTCACTTGAATCGGACCATTTTAACTACCCGAAAAATGGTCGGATTCAGGAACAGAAGTCTTCCTAGGGCATTGTGTCGGGTCCTTAAGTCTTATTGGTCGGGTCACTAATATGCCTGCCAAGTTCTAACGTCCTTAGAACATGAGGAAGTATCCTACTCGCGATCACCGGAATTCAGGAAAAAAACCCTCCGACTCCCCAAAAAGAGCCCCGATAGGATATAATGCCGCTTGTTCTTCCAACCAAATTCCATCCCGATCCCTCGACACTAAGCGTTTCAAAAGAATTCCAGTGCCCCCTTCCACCCCCCCCCCCCAAGTATCGGATCCGGTCCGGACTTGACATGGAACATCTGAGACAATTTAATAGCTCTTTCCACCTTGCCAAGTTTAATTCAAATCCGACCGCCCGTTCAAAACTTATAAATGCCACTAAATTCCGGATTCCCCATCCCTCCACTTCCCCCGCTATGTTCGGATCGTGCAAACAACTTTTCTCAAGTCGATCTATTCGAATTCCTCATATTCCTGCCAAGTTTCATCATCCTATTACATCAGAAAGTACCGAACTCGCTGGATCACCAGAATCCCCCCCCCCCTCCAACTTCCCCCTAAGTCCCCGAGTCCCGTCCGGTTATGTCAATAATCTATCTAGGACTTGTGATTGTTCTTTCCGCCAAGTTTCATCCCGATCCCTCCACTCTAAGCGTTTCCCAAGATTTCCGGCTCCACTCCTCCAACTCACCCCAAAGTAACCGGATCCGGTTCGGATTTGAAGTGGGTCGTCTGAGACACAAGGTCTTTCCAAATCAAGTTTCATTAAGATCAAATAGCCCGTTGAAAGTTACACATACCTCGATATTCTGGATTCCCCCTCCCTCCACTCCCCCCATGATGCTCGGACCGGGGAAATGACTAGTTCCAACTTAATCTTTCGGGGTTCCCGATATGCCTGCCAAGTTTCATCGTCCTAGCTTATGGGGAAGTGTCCGAACTAGCAAAACCCGGACCGACCGACAGACTGCCAGACCGACGGACGGACAGAAATTGCGATCGCTACTATGGCGCTTGGCCGAAGGGCAAGTGCCATAAAAACGGTTTTCTGATCCCTTCATAGAGAAATGACCATTTATAGTAAGAGTTGTGCTTTAAGCTATCGTATGGAGTAGAGTGCAGTTCGATCTGGGATCAACTAAAACCAGGAAGGGAAGGGAACGCGAGAAAAGCAGGAACGGCATACTAAAACGAGGAAGGGCATATTAAAACGAGGAAGGAATTCAAGGCTGCGATAAACTGGAAAGCTGCACCGTTCCCTTTCTCTGTTTAGTATTCTTCGAGGGGTCGGCAATTTTTCAAACCCAAAGTTTACCATCCCTTTCTCGTTTTAGTATCCTGACAGGGGTAGGCATTAAGATCGGTGAGGGGTCGGCAACTATCAAAATTGTAATTCAACTTTTCATTTCTAGTTCTGCCGGTAGGCGACTAGTCCCCCAAGTCCAGCGAGGGGTCGGCAACATAGATATGTCAAGTCCACCATTTCCTTCCTCATTTTTATGGCACTTGCAGCCTCTGGCTCAAGTGCCATATACCGATCACAATTCCGTCTGTCGGTCTGTCGGTCGGTCCGAGTTTTTTGTCACACTTTTTCGAGTTAGGGTACTTCCAGATGTGCTAGGACAATGAAACTTGGCAGGCATATCAGGGACCCGACCAAACTAACCTGGAAATAATCAGTTTCTCGATCCGACCATATGCGGGGGAGTGCGGGGCGCTGGAAACTTGAAAATTTAGGGCATTTTGTCACACTTTTCTGAGTTAGGGTACTTCTAGATGAGCTAGGACAATGAAACTTGGCAGGAATATCAGGTACCCGACCAAACTAACCTGGAAATAATCAGTTTCCCGATCCGACCATATGCGGGGGAGTGGGGGCGCTGGAAACTTGAAAATTTAGGGCATTCTGTCACACTTTTTCGAGTTAGGGTACTTCCAGATGAGCTAGGACAATGAAACTTGGCAGGAATATCAGGGACCCGACCAAACTAACTTTCGAACGGGTGATCGGATTGTAATGAAACTTCATAACTGAATAGAATATATATCTGTAATGTCCCGTTTAAAGTCTTGGCTGGATTCGGTAGCCAGGGGGGAGTTGGGGGGGGGGGGGAGACCGGAAATTTCAAGAAACAGTTAGAATGGAGGGATCGGAGTGAAACTTGCTGGGAAGAACAAGCATCTGCTCTAGATAAGTCCTTAAGACCATTGTAATGGATCCGGACACTTATGGGGGGGGGGGGGGGAGGGGGTGATGGTGGTTTTGGGGATTTTCACGATGAAACTTGACAGGCATATGAGGGACCCGATCAAACTGACTTAAAAATAAAATTTTTGTCGATCTGATAATGGTGGGGGGAGTGGAGGGAGGGGAATCCGAAATTTTCAGTCATGCGTAATTTTGGAATGGTTGATCGGATTCGAGTGAAATTTAAGAATTGAACAGAGGACATTTCTCAGATGATCTTTTTCATATCCGGACCGGATCCGGCAACTATTGGGGGGGGGGGGGAATACGTGACCCGCTTAGAATGGAGGGATCGGGATGGAACTTTGTGGGAAGAACAAACAGATGCTCTAGGTAAGTCATTTACTGAATCGGATTGGCTACGGGCACCGTGGGGGAGCTAGGGGGGGACCGGAAATCTCGAGAAACGGTTAGAATGATGGTATCTTTCGGTTGGGAAGAACAAACATCTGATCCATGTAAACCTTTTACATAATTTGACTGGATCCGGACACTTGAGGAGGGGGGGGGGAGGAGGGGTTTCCCGGAATTCCGTTTTTTGGGGGATTTTTACGACGAAATTGGAAGGCACATCAGGGACCCGGTCAAACTGACTTGGAAGAAAAAAAAATCCTCGATATGATAATCTTTGGGGGGGGGGGTTGAGGGAGGGGAATCCGGAATATTGAGTCAGGCGTAACTTTGGAACGGGTGATCGGATTCGAGTGAAATTTAATAATTAAGCAGAGGACATTTTTCTCTGGTGATCTTTTTCATTTCCGGACCGAATCCGGCAATTATTGGGGGAGTGCGGAAAATACTTGACCCGCTTAGACTGGTGTGATCTGGATCGAACTTAGTGGGAATAAAAAACAGATGCTCTGGATTAATCATTTACAGAACCGGATTGGCTCCGGGTATTGTTGGTGGAGTTGGAGAAGGGGGGGGGGGGGGGGGTCTGGGATTCCGGTGATCGCGCGTTAAGGTACTTCAAGATGTGCTAGGACGATGAAACTTCGCTGGAATATTGGAGACTCAACAACATTTGCTTAGAAATTGCTACTTCCCAAATCCGACTATTCCTTAAAGTACCAATCTTGACCGCAAAGCAAAAAAGATACTTTTAAGCAATATATGCATTTTCATGATGCCCATCAGCCCATTAGCATTTTTGCCTCAAGAGTTTTGCTTACAAATGAAGTTCCAGCTCCCTTAGAGTGCGCATCTCAACCGCAAAGCCGAAACTTACTTTTGATCAATCAAATCATCTTAACCCATGCAAGTGCCATATGAGCTTACAGCTCTTGCTGTACCTTGAAAGTACTAAAAGAGGAAGGAAATCGGAAATATTAAATTATTCTTCTTTGAGGAGTCGGCGACTAAAATCCTCAGAGTCTAGCGAGGGGTCGGCAACTAAGATATTTCAAGCACCATTTCCTTCCTCGTTTTAGTACCTTGAAAGTACTAAAACGAGGAAGTAACTTACTCTTCTTTGAGTTGTCGGCAGCTAAAATCCTTGGAGTCCGGCAAGGGGTCGGCAACTAAGATATTTCAAGTCCACCATTTTCTTCCTCGTTTTAGTACTTTTATGTAGTACCTGTGAAAAGCATCTAAAACGACGAAAGAAATGGTGGAATTTAAAATTTTATAGTTGTAGACCCCTCAAAGAAGGACAATTCCCAATTTCCTTCCTCGTTTTAGTGATTTCAAGGTAGTAAAACGAGGAAGGAAATGGTGGACTTGAAATTTCTTAGTTGCCGACCCCTGGCTGGACTCGGACGGTTTTAGTCGCCTACCGTAAGAACGAGAAATGAAAAGGTGAATTATAATTTTTATAGTTGCCGACCCCTCACTGAACTTAATGCCTACCCATGTCAGGATAATAGAACGAGGAAGGGATGGTGAGCTTTGAACTTAAAAAGTTGCCGACCCCTCAAAGCAGACTAATTTTGAGATTTCCAATTTCCTTCCTCGTTTTAGTACTTTCAAGGCACTAAAACGAGGAAGGAAATAGTGGACTTGAAATATCTTAGTTGCCGACCCCTCGCTGGACTTGGAGGATTTTAGTCGCCTACCGTCAGAACGAGAAATGAAAAGGTGAATTACAATTGTTATAGTTGCCGACCCCTCGCTGAACTTAATGCCTACCCATGTCAGGATACTAAAACGAGGAAGGGTGGTGAACTTTGAATTTGAAAGTTGCCGACCCCTCCAAGAGTTCTAAATAGAGGAAGGGAACGGTGCGGCGAATTCTGGTGACAGCCTTCCTCGTTTTAGTATGCCCTTCCTTGTTTTAGTATGCCCTTCCTGGTTTTAGTATGCCTTCCTGCTTTTCTCGCGTTCCCTCCCTTCCTGGTTTTAGTCGATCCCCGGTCGACAATTGGAAGTCTTCGCTCGACCCTAAGTAAAACGGTCTCTGCCTCACACCGCTACTAAAACCACTTTCAAAATCCCGTAATTAAAATAGTAAAAAAGTCGGCGTGGCGAATCGATTAATTCAGGCCGAAATCTCGACGATTCGCTAACATCGCACTGACACGTCCGTGCAAAAAAGGCGCAAAGGACATGTGATCACCACATAAGAAACCGATAAATCTGTCGGAATTTATTTTCTAACGAAATTACAAACTAGATTCACGCGCCACTTTTTGCGCGGAAAAATTCGAATCCCAGACGTTGAGTAAACAGGGGAAGGGAAATACGACAGCCTGTTTTCAAAGGCCGTAATTTTCAAAAACAGTGGAAAAACAACATAATCTTACATTTTTACTACAAAGCTGGACAAGTTCAGACGGCACCAGAAAAGTGTTTACGACAGGGCAGTACATACTCTGTGAAAATAAGGTACTTCATAAAAAGGTCTCTAAGGGGTGTTCTTGCAGTCTGAAGAAAGTAGAAGACCTCGCGAACGTTTTTACGACAAAGCAGAAAGTCGTAAATCCATTCGTAAACCCATGGGAAATAAAAATTGTAAATACTAGTATCATAGTATCAGAAATATGTCAATAAAATTTATTAAATTATTTAAAACAGTAGGGTGACTAAAGGAAGGTTCCTGAAGATTGGTATGGATCATCGAGATTATGTTCTTGAACTTGGTTAATATTAGTTTACATGTATTGGTTGTTGTGGGGTTGACATTTTTGTTCCGCTATGTTCCGATAGGCTTTCATTCAGAACTATATCATATTGTATAAGGCTATATCCGCGAAGTAGCCAGTCTAGATGTGCTGTTGGTTAAAAGCAGCATTTTTAAATATATCTGCTTCTATTTGAGAAAAAAAGATGAAGATTTCGGATGGATGCATGAAATACTTGGGGGGGAGAATCGTAGCCTCTTAAATGCAGCAAGCGTAGTGGGCGGCGCTACGAGTACGGCCCGTATGCAAAGCATGGAAAGCATAGGTCTTGGCGTTACTCCCTAGTGTTATTTTGCTCTGGTCTAACATTTTGCTTATCCACGTGCGTCGTGAAAAAAGAGCAATAGCTGAACATTATTTGACATTTTTATTTCAGCGAAAATTTGACCGTCGTCTGCACTGTCAGAAGTTTCAGAACAGATTGCGCATAACACTTTCAAGAATAACACCTTTTCACTTAGAAATAAAGTGTTATGACCAATTAAGTTTACCCTATTTCGTGCCTAGATCTCCAACAACACCTTCAATTGGTAAAAATACTAACGCGAACGAAAGAAACATAACATATAACATCCCAAAGTGTTATCTGTTGAAACCGCGCATCCTGCTATTGTCGTTATGTAACTTCTGACAGTTCTGAACTTAATTGGTCATAACACTTTTTTTCTAAGTGAAAAGGTGTTATTCTTGAAAGTGTTATGCGCAATCTGTTCCGAAACTTTTGACAGTGTGTTGGCCCGTTTGTACAATGCTATGGTTTTGCCCCATTATTTGTACCGTAGCCCATTTTGGCTTATTTTTTCGGCTATAGATAGACTGAAACTGCGCTCAGTCTACTACAAATATGCAGAGTTTCTGTTGCGTTTGCCACCATGGACAAGTAACACATATGTTTCGTGTCGGTAAGGCGTTACGAATCCGGAAGAAGAAATCATAGCGCAGATTGCCCGCTATAGTTTGTCAGTTGAGTCCCACCCCTGGGCTATGATTCTGCAACAGTAGTTGGTATATGCTGTTGGTTGTTGTGTCGTTCTTTTTTGTTGTTGTGCAAAACGGATAAGTCAGCTACATTTTATTAGAGCTACATTTCGGCCCTTCTTGGCAAGGGTCCTCTTCAGGCTCAAGCCGCTCAAGCTGGAAAACGAACTTCAAGATAAAGATTAAGAATGATGAAGCATCGTAGCTGAGGTACCCGTTTTATACATTATTTAAAGACATTGCCATGTTTCATCGTCCTAGCAAATGTTTTCCGTTTCTTCTTTTTTGCCTTGTCTTTTGTTGTGCTCCATCTGTTTTTTAATTGATGGGTAATAAACGAATTCATTCATTCATATATTGGGATATAGAATTCCTTGTGAATCCCGTCTATAGTAGTAATCAAAGATGAATGTTATACGAGGGACTTCCATCTTCCAGGATAATATTATCCAATCCCATGACATGAAGGTGTGAGCTTCGTAGGCGAATTTGTTTTCAGCGGGAATCACTGTACCTCCAGCTCTCTTCTTATCTGAGCCTCGTTTTTGTTGCACGCTCCATGTCATCTTCTCGGCCGCTTCCGGGCTGATCCTTTCTACATTCGCTTTCGTACTGCAGTGCTTCCGAGGAAGACGGCAGCGCTTCAGCGCTTCTTTGCTTCCGCACAAGGTGCGTTCTTGGATTCACTGCCTGCAGGATTTTTTCTTAGTTGACGCAGCAGGGAAGCACGGACCTGGTCGGTAAGCAAGTGCGCAGCGATTCTAAAGAAGCTTAAGAAAAAGTCTTCCCCGGAAGCACTGCAGTGCAAACACGAATGTAGAAAGAATCAGCCCGGAAGCGGACGAGAAGTGGAGCCGCAGCATGCAACAATCAGAGCTGGAAGCTCATATGGCACTTGCAAGGCTGGGTCAGATGGAAGTGATGGTCAAAAGTATTGTTTTCACTTTTCGGTTAAGATGCGCCAAACTTGCAAGGCTGGGTCAGAGGATGGAAGTGCCGGTCAATTTTTTTTTTTCACTTTTTGGTTAAGATGCGCACTTTAAGGGTGCTGAAAACTAATTTCTAAGAAAAACCATTGAGGCAAAAAGGATCATGTACTCATGGCGATCGTGAAAAAGTAAATTTTGCTTAAAAGTATTTTTTGTAATTTGCGGTTAAGATGAGTTGTTTAAGGAATGGTCGGATCGGAGAAGTGACGATGCTTAACCCAATGATGTCAAGTTTCTAATGCTCCAGCAAAGTTTTATCGTCGTAGCACACCTGGAAGTACCTTAACTCACGATCACCGGAATTCCGGACACCCCCCTACAACCCCCCCCCCTCCCCCTCGGGACCCGAATCCGGTCCGACTCTGTCACTGATGCACCTAGGACTTGGGCCTGTACGTCCCACCAAGTTTCATCTGATCGCTCCACTCTATGTGTGTCACAAGATTTCTGGTTCTCCCCTCCGACCCCCCCCTCAGTTCATCCGATCCGGTCTGGACTTTAAATGGGACATCTGAGACATGAGACCTTTCAAGATATCAAGCTTCAATAAGATCCGATAACCCGTTCGAAAGTTACGCATGCCACTAATTTCCGGATTCCGCCTTCTCCCCTCCCCCCACGATGGTCGGATCGGGCGAGTGACTGATTCCAAGTTAATCTGGTTGGGTCCCTGATACGCAAACCAAGTTTCATCGTCCTAGCCCACCAGGAAGTACATTAACGACGGATCGCCGGAATTCCGGACCCCCCCCCCCCCAATTCCCCCCACAGTGTCCGAATTCGGTCCAGTTCTGTCAGTTGTTTATCTAGAGCTTGTGCTTGTTCTTACCGCCAACTTTCATCCCGATCGCTCCACTCTGAGAGTTTCACACGATTTCCGGTTCCCCCCTCCAGCCCCCCCCCCCCCAGATTCATCAGATCTGGTCCGGACTTGATACGAGGCATCTGAGACACGAGGTCTTCCAGATATCAAGTTTCATTCAGATCCGATCACCCATTCGAAAGTTATGCATTCCCCTATTTTCTGGATTCCGCCACCTCCCCCTGCCCCCACGATGGTTGGGTCGGTCAAGTGACTATTTCCAATTTAGTTTGGTCGGGTCCCTAATATGCCTAATAAGTTTCATCGTCCTAGAACTTCTGGAAGTACGCTAACTCGAGAAGAGTGGACCGACAGACCGACCGACCGAAAAGTGATCAGTATATGGCAAAAAATGAGGCTCGTGGTTCACTGCAAGGTGCTGCTTCTACCAAAAAGAAATCGTGCAGGCAGTGAATCCGAAAACGCATCTTGTGCAGAAGCAACGAAGTGCTGCAGCAGCGACGCGGCAGCCCTATTGCAACAAAAACGAGGTTCTGACCATTGTAGTGGTTTGCGAAGTACGTTCACAAGCTCGGTGCCATCTGTCGCTGGTAGAGCAGTGGCATTGTAACCCGATGCAATTTTTTTTAGCCTGTGTTGTTGTATGGTAGTTAAACGAAAAAGTTGCATGTCATGATGTGTGGCAGTAAAGAATACTATTCATAGTAAAAAATGCCTTGTTTTGATTTTTTTTTTTTCGGCGATCGTTCAATGTTAGCAGACATTCGCGTAAGTATACCTTTACTGTACTGTATGCTCTTTAAACTTACAACTAACTCCATATAACTAGTTCTTGAAAACTTTCCATCGGGAAGACAAAGGTCGTGGGTTCGAATCCCGACCGAGGAGCCCTTTTGTTCACTACTTATAAAATCACGTTGTTGATGTTTGGTACCCCACGAAGTGCGCACAAAGGAAAAAGAATAGAAACAGCACCTCTTGACTTGGTTTTGGGAGAACAGTAGCGGGTAGGGGGCTCAACTGGTTATCCACTTCGAAATACTCCGGTCCTTTTTCGTTTGTCATTTTGTCCATGCTTACAGAAAGGTCACTTAGCAGCTCTCGGATGTCCAGTAGAATCCTCTCTGATGTCCTGCCGAAGTTAAAGACTTTAATTGAAGACGGATAATGGGGGATGAAAGGTTACCAGCAATATTGGAACACATACTTTAAATTTGTACATATGATTTAACCTCGGATTTAACCGAAAAACAAGCTTACTTTTATATCTTAGATTTGAATAAACTGCATTATTTTCCCGATGAAAAATTTATCCAAGAATGGTAGTATGAAGTTGTACGAAAAAGTAGCATGCAATACTAACTGATGATAACATACTTCTACTTCAAGGCTACCATGTTATTGCATACTACTGCATGCTACTATTAGCAAGACTGGATGCTACTATGGCAAGACAGGATGCTACTGGATACTACTACCTAAGATTGGACCAGCCTGAGGCACATTAAATGATAGTATTCTTTGCAATTACATAATATTACATGCAACTTTTTCGTACAACTACCATACAACTACGCAGGCTACAAATTTTTCATCGGGTTAGCTCTGCTAAGGGACTTTTCATTTTCACATTGGGCTCTAGTAGTGATGTTCAGAATATGCACAGCTGGCTGGACCAGACATAGTTCGTTCCGACGCGGACAGCTTGACCTTCAACGAAAGCGTGCATTTCAAAAGTTGCGTTTTGATCTGAATTCTCAGTTCTCCGTTCTCGCTTCTGAACTGTCGATTCTAGTACAAATCACCGTTTTTGCTCCTCTCGCTTCTGTATTCTCGCTTTTGGCAAAAACACTAATTTGGGGGCTCGTCTGCAACCCGGTATACCTGATTATGCACATTGAACACCCGCACTATGTTGACCAATCAGGGAGGAGAACGGAGAGAGAAGAATCGAGAATTCACTACCGGAGCAACTTCTCAATTCCCCGGCTTTCCGGCTTTCCCCGTTCTCGATTCTGACTAAAACGCAAGAAAAGGAGAATTCGCTTCATCTGAACAGTCCATAAATGCGAAATAGGAGAATTGCGAGGAGAATCGCGAGGAGAATTCGGATAAAACAAGACCAAAGGTGTCGATGGGATCCCAAAAATCTAATATTTGATTCCGACAGTCGGGTCTTGTGTTCGCCAGATCCAGTCTTCGCCAGGCTAATGATCAGAGAAAACCATGTTCAGATATACCTCTATAAGCCATATCCATTTTGACAATACTGACCGAGACTTCCTGCTTTACTTCTCCCAAGTTTCCGGTTTCGACCGACTTCCGAGTGAACTATGTACAAAAAAGACAACTGGGTCTTGTCTTAGCCAGATCTAGTCATCCGCCAGAATCCTTGAACATTCTTACAATTAAAATTCAGAAACAGATTAAGGCCAAATAGCTAATCATCTGAGAAAACCAAGTTCAGATATGGATTCAGCATGTGTGTTTACCCGTATAAGTCATATCTGTTTTGACGAAAAGTCCCTGCCACTTCTGCCAATTTCCCGGTTTCGGCCGAACTCTAGAACTACCTGTCCGGCGAAAAAAGAAAGCTCAAAAACGAAGTCAGGGTATCTTCTTTCCCCAATAATGAACATCTAATCAACTTCAAATAAAAATTTAACTTAATAACAAATTTTCCGACTCCAGCCGGATTCCGATCGAACTATATGTCCGGGTAAAATATGATCACAGACGGATTCAGCGTCTCTTCTTACCCCTAAATCGGTTATCTAATCAGCTAGCCGGCCGAGCTAACCAGCTCGGCCGAAACCGGGAAATTGGCGGAAGTGGCAGGAAGTTTTCGTCAAAACAGATATGACTTATAGGGGTATATTTGTAGTTGATTAGATGTCCGACATAGGGGCAAAAATAGATGCTGAATTCGATTATGACAAATTTTTTTTAGCCGGACATGTAGTTCGTCCGGAATCCAGCTGAAACCGAAATTTTTTTTATAAGTTAAATTTTTGTTTAAAGTTGATTAGATGTTGGACTAATCACACCAAACAATCAACAACTTATCCAGCGGTGCCTCAAATTAACACAATGTCAAACTTCTCATCTGATAAGCGCACCAATCTGTAAAAGACAATTAGTTTTTTAAGTATCGTTCCTAAATAGTACAGTTAAATTATTTATCTATCTACATTATATATTAGATTTTTGGGATCCCATCGACACCTTTGGTCTTGTTCTTTCGGATCTGTAGTAGGCCACTTCTTTGTGCCTGTACCTCTATAACTGAAAAATAAATCTTTTTTGGGTCACACAATATTGGGCTATTTTCAGAAGTGACCTTGAGTCTAGAATTTAACATTTCCTGAGCCTCGCTTCATTAGCCATTAAATGCGTTTTTGGGATCCCAAAACGTAAGTTGAGGGATACCTATGACTTTGCAAAAGTTGTCCGTCTGTCCGTCCGTCCGTCCGTCTGTAAGCATGATAACTCTCGAAGGGAATGAGATATTTTGATGCAACTTGGTGTGAGGATTCGTTGGGTCGGCGGACCAGTCGAGTTCGTAAATGGGCTTTGTAGCCCTACATTTAGGGGTGGGGGAGGGGGTTCAAATTAAGGGGCAAACAAAATATTTTGAAACAGCTAATGTGATAGTCGATTATGGAGTAAGAAGACATGCTGAACCGATGGTGAAAACCATTTTGTAATCGGACAAGTAGTTCGCCCGGAATCCGGCCAAAACCGGAAAGTTTGTTAAAAGTAAAAGTTTTATTTGAAGTTGATTAGATGTTTGATTTAGAGGTAGGAAGACATGCTGAAGACGATGGTCAAAACCATTTTCTCGACGGACAAGTAGTTCGCCCGGAATCCGGCCCAAACCGGAAAGTTTGTTAAAATTAAAAGTTTTATTTGGGGTTGATCAGATGTCCGATTTAGGGCAAGAAGACACGCTGAACTCTTATGTGAAAACAATTTTCTTCCCGGACATGTAGTTCGCCCGGAATCCGGCCAAAACCGGAAAATTGTTAGAAGTTAAAGTTTTATTTCTAGCTGATTAGATAACCGGCCGGATTCCGGGACTTGACTTATAACAAATTTTCCGACTCCAGCCGGATTCCGGTCGAACTATATGTCCGGGTAAAATATGATTGTCACACACGGATTCAGCGTCTCTTCTTACCCCTAAATCGGTTATCTAATCAGCTAGAAATAAAACTAACTTCTAACAATTTTCCGGTTTTGGCCGGATTCCGGGCGAACTACATGTCCGGGAAGAAAATTGTTTTCACATAAAAGTTCAGCATGTCTCCTTGCCCTAAACCGGACATCTGATCAACTCCAAATAAAACTTTTAATTTTAACAAACTTTCCGGTTTGAGCCGGATTCCGGGCGAACTACTTGTCCGTCGAGAAAATGGTTTTCACCATTGTCTTCAGCATGTTTTCCTTCCTCTAAATCAAACATCTAATCAACTTGAAATAAAACTTTTACTTTTAACAAACTTTCCGGTTTTGGCCGGATTCCGGGCGAACTACTTGTCTGATTACAAAATGGTTTTCACCATCGTGTTCAGCATGTCTTCTTACCCCAAAATCGACTATCACATTAGCTGTTTCAAAATATTTTGTTTGCCCCTTAATTTGAACCCCCACCCCTAAATGTAGAGCTACAAAGCCCATTTACGAACTTGACTGGTCCGCCGACCCAACGAATCCTCACACCAAGTTTCATCAAAATATATCATTCCCTTCGAGAGTTATCGTGCTTACAGACGGACGGACGGACGGACGGACAGACGGACAACTTTTGCGATGTCATAGGTATCCCTCCACTTACGTTTTGGGATCCCAAAAAGTTCATCCGAGAAAAATCGATTAGACTGCATGAATGGCAGTGCAACGAAGTGACGCATGTTCATCAGGTCTTCAAGCCGACTTATGTGAACAAGTGATGGATATCTATCAATCAATCAATCAATTTTATTTCAACCCTAATAGCACTATAGGCTAACACGGGCGGGAATAGGAAAAACAAACACTCACTAACAATACAAATAAAACACAAACTAACAAAGAATAAAATCTAGACTGTCATATCTCAGTCCAATTCGATTCTACTTTAAATATTACGTATCACGCACTTCCAAATTCTGAATTTACATGTAGTATCAATGTACTTGAGTTTTCAGTACGTGACTTGTACCTGAATAGTACCTAAAGTACTGCCTTCTGATAGAACATAGTTTTTGCAGCTTTGAATGGAGCTCTAGTGGTATGCTTACCAAGGTGCAGTATACTTCACAGACTGCCGGAGTTTTAATTTTTTTTTTTCTGAAGGCTTTCAATTGTGGGATAAATACTGCCAAAGAAGCATTTCAATGTGCTATAATCGATGAGATCTAAGGCGTATTCTCACCGTTCCCCGAGGACTCCACTTGAGGAGTCCCCGCGTTTTTGTTTGTCCCGGGGACTCACTCCCCGTATTCTCGCGAGTTCCCAAGGACGGGGAATGCTCCGATTATCATCCCCATCATCAAAAAGGACTCCCTTTCAGATTCAGGGGGGAATCAATTTTGCTGGTGTTGGTACAATCTAAAATTAATTTTAAAAAATCAGAATAAACAAACCAAAAATAAAGTGGATTAAAATGCTAGTTCTTCAACTGCATGTTTATTTTTAGAACAAAATCCATTTTGGAAGCATTCCCCGTGTTCTCATTGTTTTCAGTACGCGGAGTTCGCGTGTAGTGACTCCTTCTATTCTCACCGTTCGCTTCGATTCCCCGAGAAGTCCTCGGGGAACGGCGAGAATACGCCTCTAAGCAGAACGCACTTGAGACATTACTTGAAAACTCATTGGCCTTCAAGTGCCTAGTTATTTTACGTAAGTAATAAGTATTAAGTATTTAATAAGTATTAAAAGTACCTGAAGTACTTCCCATCACTGATCACAAGTCGACACTCGATCTGACTATACCCTCTGTACGTTTTCCTTCTGGACAATGCTAACACCACCTAACATTACTCAGAAGCCTAAATCGACCCTTTATGAGAACGAGTCTGTTAATCCCACCCGCTCATAAACTATTCACTGGGTTATACTTCACACACACGATTATTGAACACCCCGTTTCTTCTACAGTGGGGGAGTTGAAGGGGGGGTCTCTAAAGAGCCATCCGAACTTGACAGTGCGAAACTTAGCTGGTATGCATGCTAACTATACCCTTTCAAGACAAATGCCATGTGAGCTTATAGGTCTTGTTTTGGTGTTCATTGCACTTCCGTAAAGCGTTAGGTGGCTGATGGATATTTAAATAGATAGATAGATCTTTATTAACAAGCGACGGACAGAGAGGAGTCGTTTTAAGCAGAAACAGTGAACTCCGGAGCACCGGGAGAATGACCATTTATCACGACTTCCGGGCTCAGTTTGACTGAGCTGCCAAACTTTGTGGGAATCACTACTCCCCCCCCCCCTCTGACTAAATCCCCTCTTTGCATGCAAACCTGAACTTTCCTCTCTGTTCACTTTACTCCCCAACTTCCTCGTTTCTAGACTGTCAAAATCCCGCTTGCCACTGTGAACAAGGCGGTCCTTGAATAAGGAGACATGGAATTGGAATAGTTGCGTTTTCGCTGATACCATGGTATCTTTTACCACGGTCTAAAGTCGTTTTTGCAGTTATCGTGGTATCTGATACCACGGTAAAAAGGCGTTTTTGCAGTTATCGTGGTCTCTGGCCAGTTATCGTGGTATCAGACATTCAGATACTACGGTCCGACCGTGGTAACTGGCCGTGGTATCTGAAAAGTTATCTCACTTTCCTCAAATTTTGTCAGATTGGTGAGAAAGAAGGTTAGCAGTTAGTGATGTAACTAGATATCTGTTTTTCTTTTGGGATGATTTCGAAAAGTGCAATTTCGGCAATAGTCGTTTTGCAGAGCACCGTGTATCAGATACCACGATAACTGCAAAAACGACCAATTGCAGATCCAGTTACCGTGGTAACAGATACCATGGTATCAGCAAAAACGCAACTAATATCTCGCAGAAGTGTACGGCTTTCATTGGAGGAATCTGTTGCAGTTCTAACGCCTTGGTTGTACTATTGGGCACATTTCTTTCGTAGTTTAACTAAGACCGACAAAAAAACAAATTCATTATATTTATTTCGTCTTTACCCTATTCAGCCTCCTTCCCTGGATCCACGCTTTAAAGTTTAACCGAAAAGGGCTGGGGTAGGACAATGTAGTTACCCATCATTAGCTGCGTTCTTTGTCACGGGAGTTCTCACCGGTGGTCTCCGGTTTTTCTTATAAGCCGTTTTTGCTTCCACCGGTGACTTCTCACCAGTCTTATAACCCGTTTTTGAGCTAACCAGTGTCCGGTTTTATCTCACCGGTGCGGACTAACCAGAACCCTGCTCGTGAGCCCGGCTTCAGCGAGGAGTTAGCCAGTTTTCATCAACTCACAGGTGAAACAAAAAAACGCGTTTTAAGGGAAGAACCGGACACTGGTGACTAAACACCAGAGACAGCCTGGAGTGCAACGAACGCAGCTATTTATTCACTTAAATTGGCTTGAAGACCCGCTGGAAATGCGTTACTTCGTTGTCCCGCTGTTCTCGAATAATCCATTTTGAAATAGTGAAATTTCCGTGTGATTTGTGGTACCTCTATTTTTGTCGTATGCCTTACGAGACAGATTTAAAAAAAACAAATGTTCAGGCACTAAGTATTCTTCAGCAATCTCGCCACTGCCTAATGAAAAGACGCGTTTGTCTTGAGATGTATTGAATTTCCCGCGTCATAGTAGAATTTACGTTGTGGGGACGGCCGCAGATATTCTGAACGTCATAACTGAGCAGATAGTGGGAAATATAAAAAAAAATCCTTTGCAGAATACAAATAATTCAGTGGATTCAACTGAACGAAAGAAACATAATTTGGCTTTTCAGTTAAACTTTAAAGTACGCGGCGACTTATAATAAGGATCGAATAAAACAAGGCACGGCATGGTCTAGGAGGCGCGAACACTAAAAAGAGGCACGGCATACTAAAAGACGGCATGCTGCTATTTTTTATTGCTACTTTATAAATTGTTCCTAAGTTCTGATGTAATAAATGAAAATATAAAAATCACTTAAACCCGTAAGTGCCCATCCCTTACGGCCCCTTGATAGTTTGTGCCTCAAGGGTTTTGTTGCAATGCAGAGCCCTGTTCTTATAGTAGCCTAACAGGCGGGAGGGCCCTTCTTTCTTTTATGCTCCGACACCCCTCTTTGTTTATTACTGTTGTTGTTGTTCCCTATATAGTTAATTAGTTTAATTCTGACCTTTCCTTGGCCTTACTGTTCGTATAAGATGCATGATTATTTGACTGGGTATAACTCGTTACGGTGAACTACTCTTCGTTTTATTATTTTGATGTGTGCGCTCGAGCTCTGCTCTCAGCAGCTGAAGGTGTTATAAACATACTTACTTTGCATGAACCTGAACATCTCGAAGTCTAAAAGGAGTATGTGCTAATAATACATAGAGGGCACTTTACACAAGGGACTTTTCGAACCATACACATTTTTCGAATATAATCTAGAAGTTGTCGGAGCCACGTAGACATACCAGGACCCACAAGAGTCTCATGGTGAAAACCAGATAAAACCAAGTATATAATTTTAAATGGGGAAGACGCCCTTCAGATGGAAACATTTTATAAGTAGTGAACTGAGAGTCAAAAATGCTACTCAGCCGGGATTTGAACCCAGGACCCTCTGCTTACAAGGCAGTCGCTCTAGCATCTGAGCTACCGAGGGGCTTGTGAACAGAGTTCGCAAACCACTACAATAGTCTGGTAGAAGCCGGCCATAGGAACAGTGACCGGCTTCTACCAGACTATTGTAGTGGTTTGCCATAGGAACCAGTGACAGACAGATTCACGCCAGAAGTAATAGAGAAAATAGGGCCTGAGAATGCGTTATATTGTTAAAAGCACCAGCTATATCTATAGAACATATATGAATAGCAGAATTCTCCCGGGTTGCCTGTTTCATTATTTTTGCTAATATGTGATGAGCGTGCGCACAACTGGCGCTCGAACGGAATCCAAGCTGCATTGAACCAAAACGACATTTTTCAACTAATTCTGGAAGGAGGACGTATTCCAGGATTTTGCTTATGGTACAAGAAACTGTTATTGGCCGATATTGTCTTTCCCTCGCTTAATCACCGATGTTATGGCACCCAAGGGCATGAGCCATTTGTTCCCAAAGTGCATATTAATATTTGTAGCTTAAAATTCGGTCTGGTCCCACACTGGGAAAACGTTGTTTGGCCACTTTATATGACAACAATGAAAGGGCTACGTGTTCCTTTCTCTCTTTTAATGATCCAATTCTGGCAGGAACTTCTCGCTAGGGGATTATTAAAAGTTCTGTCGTGCAATATTACCTCTTTGCCGATGGGCTTTATGCCTCGACTTTGGCCGTCGAAATCTCTATAAAATATGAAAACCTCATAATATTCGGCTTTGGTAATTGGTACATGACTACCTTTAAATTAACCAAATAGGCTGAGGCAAGACAGACTAGTAGCGCATTTTTCGTTTTACTTAAATAGGCTTCAAGATCTGATAAAAATGCGTTGCTTCGTTGCTCCGCTATTCAAATAATAGATTTTCATCGAATGAGCTTTTCCTTTCGGATTTGTGGTACCTGTATGCGATTGTACCTCTAAGCTTGAAATATTAGGGAACTACAACGGTAAGCGATTGCCAAAAATACGGTGTCGACTTAATAGTATCGGAATTCCATACAGTCGTGATGTATTTAGTGACGTCGTCGTGTAAACCCTTAAGACACGAATGAAAGAAAGCGATTCTCTAGCAATAGGTCTGTTTCGAAAAGTTATCTGCGTCTTCTTAGTTAAAGCAGTATTTTCCTACGATTTCTTTCTTCGGATGTTCTCTGCAGTGTTTGAAAATGTTATGCATAACAAGCGTTGCCATCAGGAGGAGCCGAATAACCTGAACATGAATTTTCTACATCGTGCCGACAAACAAAAAAGTCAGTAGATGCTTTTTTGGCTGTTTTTTTGGCTCTTCCTGGCAATGCTTGTTCTGCATAACATTTCACATGTAACGCTTTCTAGCACAACATATAACTGTTACGCATCGTCTGTTGAAACCGCGCATCCTCCTGTTGTCTGTTATGAAACTTCTAACAGTGTAGTCTTATATGAATATGGTAAATGTTGGTTATCTTGAAGGAAAAACAATTGAATCCTTGAGAGCTACTTTGAAAGTGCCAAGCAGTGCACCTTCTAAATCACGGAACTAAATGATTCTATTCATTCTATGGTCGTACTGACTTCTAGTTTGAACTGGCTCCGACCCAGCCCCTTAGTTGTTACTTACGTGGCACTCTCGACCTTGTTCGATTTCCTGACCACATCCTCCATACGGTTGGCAAGGGTCGATATTTCCCTCTCTATCCGTCGGTCTAACTGGGATTGGCGTGCCTCCACTTGAGACAACTTCTCTCCTATATAAGGATTTGAAAATAAATTAGCAACTATTATTTTATAAGTAGTGAACTGAAAGACAAAAAAGCTCCTCAGCCGGGATTTGAACCCAGGACCCTCTGCTTACAAGGCAGGCACTTTAACCATTTGAGCTACCAAGGGCTTGTGAACAGAGTTCGCAAACCACTACAATAGTCTGGTAGAAGCCGGCCATAGGAACAGTGATCCCGCCCAAAGGCAAATTCATCTAACAAGTGCCATCTATGTCTTATTAATTACTATTATTTGTGATCCACTTTTTGGGTACAGTGGAGTGAACTAAAAGGCTTGAAAAAACAATTGCAAACATAACGTAATTATCAGAAATTTTAACATTAATTAGCTATGACGTTTTGCTCGTCGTTTCGACGATTCGATAACGGCCTTGGCCGTTTTACTTGCTAAATATTAGGCGAACGAGTAAAAGAAGGAACGGAACGGAAGGACATACTAAAAAAGGAACATGCTTAATGGTCGCTCGATCGGTAGGCTAAATGGGGGATGTGCTAAAAACGGGAATGGAACGGAATGACATGGTGCAGGAGGAATGCGTACTAAAAAAGGAAAGATATACTAAAACGGGTGACGTATTAAACTGGGAACGCTGCACAGGATGAACACCACTAATGGTGCGAACACACTATCAGGATCCGGAGCTCCCGGACTGGAATTTCTGTCCGGATTATCGGCACCATCATCACTTCCTTATGGAAAAATTGAAATTTTTTCAACTTGATGATGAAAGTGCAGGATATGAGGCCGGGAAATCCTGATCTTGTGTTCGAACTTTAAAAGGAGGAATAATGCACTGTCCTTCCTTCTTTTAGTAGCTTGTTCGTACACGATTTTCAGACCATTCCGTGGACGATCCCTGTTCTAGTAGTAGTGCTCCTTCTTTTAGTCGACTTACCCTAACGAGGGGCAGGGCTCCAGTGATTAAAGACTTGCGTGTCCATGTTGCAGGAGGACCAGAAGTACTAAAATGTGAATTACAGGCCCAATTTTTTTTTAATACCTGGTTCCCTGTGCAGGAGGAACACATACTAAAACGTTCTCTCTCTTCCCTCCTCTAGTAGTGTTCCTCCTGGTGCCGATTCCCGATTTTAGTATATTGTTCTCGTTCTTATGGCACTTGCAGCCTCTTGCTTATTGCCATATACCGATCACAATTCCGTCTCGGAGACCGTCCTCGGAGACCGGTAGTCAAACTTTGTAAACGAGTTTCTCATAGTCGCTGATCAGCGGTAGTCGAGAGAGACCTGGATAACAAATATTTGGATCGATTTTTGGAAAGTGGGGGGTCGTAATACACCCCCCTTGCCAGTAAGTCTCCGTTTGAAGTTGTTGCGTAATAAACTGGCTTCGAACTGAAGTCCGATAGAAGCGGCTTATAGTTAATATTAGAAGTATGGCATCATCACCGATAACACAGAAAAAGTTCGAGGAATCAATGAAACTACTGAATGAAAAACTCGACACAGTAATCAAGACTCAGTCTCATCTGTCCAAGCAGCTGAAAGATATGGCCGAGGAGATAGGAACTCTAAAAAAGACCGCAAGCGAACAAGATACGCGAATATCAGGTCTTGAAACTGAACTTAATTCCCATAAGTCGCGTTGTGATCAGTTGGAAAACCAGCTGCTAGAAATAGACGTGAAAGACAGGAAACACAACCTGATTATTCACGGATTGCCAGCGGAAAGGTCAACTCAGTCAGTTGAAGATAGCGCGACGGATTTGCTGTCAAATAGACTAGCTATTAGGGAAGATATTCAACTCGCGAAGTGTTACAGGATGCCTGATAAAAAGAACATTAACGTGACTAGTCGCAAGCAGCCGAATAAGCAGAAACCCCGACCAGTGTTCATCGCCTTGTCGAACGAAAAGAGTGTGCAGCTGATATTGCAATCAGTTGGGAAGCTGAAAAATAGGGATGTCCGAATCTGCACCGATCTCCCTCCCAAGCTGAACATTCTACGAAACTCACTACTTGCAAAGGGCAAAGAACTTCGAGATGGTGGTACAGCCAAGTACACACGTGTTAAACAACGGGGGTCGAAACTCTGGCTTGAGTCAAAGTCGGGTGATGCGAGCGACTGGGAAATTATACAACTCGCTTAAGTTAGTGTATTGCCGCTTCTGTTTTTTTTTTTTTTTTGGAAAGTCATTCATCATGTCTTTTCCCGTATCTGTTCATGTGCTTACTTTGTTCCATTTTTGTTTTGTTTTCGTAGCATTAGTTATGCGTTTCATAATCAAGGTTCCGCTTCTGCCTCTGTCTTATTTTCAGCGTACAACCGGAATGATCACCGTCCTGCGTTCCTCGCCTCATCCTAAAGGTTTGAAGACTGAACTTATTCACGTCATACCAGATTCCCCACTGATGTCCTTGGTAAGTGATTATTTTAGATAGTAATACCGGTTGTGGCAAGCTGTCGGATCGACTAAGTGAATTTGAAAAAAATCCGTTGGACCTAGAGAATTTATTATTGAGACTCGATGATGATAATGATGATTTAATTAAGAACCTTCCGCATAATAAATACCTACTCCCTGAAGATATTGAGAGGCCTGTTTCGGGTGGATTGAGATTGGCATTTTTGAACTGTTGTGGGTTAATGAGTAGTCTAGACCCACTTTCTGCATTTCTTCCTAGTAATATGATTGATCTTTTTGGTGCCTGTGAAACATTCACAAATGAATGTACACAGGACTTGGTGAATATCCCCGGATACAATTTTATATGTAAAAACAGAACTGTGAAGAATAAAGGAGGTCTAGCTATTTTTGTTAAGAAAGAAATTCCCCATAGAATTCTTAGCGATCTGGATCATCTGCATGAAGATCTATTATTTGAATTTTTATTGATTGAAATTGAGACTGCAGTTGAGAAAATAAATTGTTGTGTAATCTATAGGCCTCCTAGTTCTTCCGTGTCGAAATTTCTCGAAAAATTTGACGAGCTCACGTGTACGTTAGCCCAGAAAAAGACGAAGATGGTGTTTATGGGTGATTTTAACGTGGATCTCCTGGACAGTCAGCAACTAAGTTCTACATCGTCGCATCCCTCGACGCAGGCAACTAACTTCCTGTCTACATCCCTGTCATCTGGTTTGTTGCCGTGTTGCCGCATTCCCACAAGAGTGACGGAGTCTACTGGATCTCTGATTGACAACATTCTCGTAAATTTCCAAATTAGCTCATGCAATCTAGTTGTGTGTGACACTTCGGATCACTTTATGCTGATTACTGATCTAAAAATCGAACGGATGATAAACAACCCGCGTAAGACAAAAAGCCGGCGTCTCGATGCATCATCCATTACTAAACTGAAGGATCTTCTGTCGTTGATTGACCCGTCACCCTGTTTAGATTGCGACGACGTTGATATCGCAGCTGACTACTTAACCAACAAATTCACATCTGCGCTTAACCAGGCATGCCCACGAACCGCTGCCGGCCACAAACGCTATGCTAAACCAAGGAAAGCATGGATAACGCCGGGAATGCTTCAATCAGTAAAAACAAAGAACAAATTATTCAAACAGTATATAGCCAAACCTGATGCACAAACACTGCTAGCATTCAAAAGCTATCGAAACTGCCTTACGAGAGTACTAAGGACTGAGAAAAAAAATTATTTTGCAAAAGCGTTCGGCGAGGCACAAGGGTCACCCAAAAAAACATGGGATCTTATCAACGGTTGTCTCGGAAAGAAGAAGGAGCAGACTCTACCAGAAGAAATCGTCATCAACAACGTAGATAAAGTCATACAAGGAAAGCAAGCAGTTGTTGATGCACTGAATCATCATTTTGCACAGATAGGAGAGGAGACGGCAAGTTCATCCCAATCGTATGGCCCTACCGAACAGGACTTTACGGCCTTTCTTACCCCAGCTTCAGAATGCTCAATATTTTTAACTCCTGTTTCACGGCATGAATTACTCCAACTTGTGTCTCAGATGAAAAACGGATCGTCAGAAGGAACGGATGGAACCTCTACTAATCTACAAAAATTACAATCCCGTTTATTGTTGATATGTTAGTGCATATAATTAACCTATCTTTTAAGCACGGAGTCTTCCCATCTTGTGTGAAATCTGCTAGAATAATAGCGCTACACAAGGGTGGTGACATGAAGAATCCGTCGAATTATAGACCGATCTCGATTCTATCAGCTTTCGGAAAAGCGATTGAAAAATGTCTATACACTAGGATAGTACAGTTTTTAGTAAAAAATGGTTTCTTTTGCAATACACAATTTGGATTTCGTAAGGGCCACTCAACGGAACATGCTATAATTGCGGTAACACAGTTTGTCCATGAGGCCCTGGATCGTGGTGACATCCCTGCTACTATATTCATCGATATAAAAAAGGCATTTGACACGATTTGTCACAGAATCTTGTCTTCAAAACTAAAGAATTGTGGGCTAAGAGGACCAGCTAACGAGATAATCATGTCGTATTTATGCGGGCGTAAGCAGTACGTAGATGGCGGTGACGTGGTATCAACCCCAGTTGGACAGTCTGAAAAAGTCGGTGTGCCGCAAGGATCTATACTTGGACCGTTACTGTTCTTAATATACGTTAATGATATCAACAAGTGCGTTGACGGGTTAGGTCTAAACATCCTCTTTGCCGACGATACGGGTTGTAGTGTATCCGGATCCGACGAGCAAGTATTGAGGAAAAACCTTTCATGCGCTTTTAAAAACTTAGTAAATTGGTTCAGTGTAAATAGGCTAAGCATTAACTTCGACAAAACCAAGTTTATGATATATTCACGTGTATCAAGGGCATGCTCGAGCCTTCTAGCTCTAGCTATCCCTGGTTCGGACGGAGTCATAGCGCGTGTGGATTGTATTCGTTATCTGGGGATACTCATTGATCGAATTTGTCCTGGAAATTTCACACTAATACTCTGAGACTTTAGCTGGGAAGAAATGTGGGGATTATGCATCATCTAAAATTTCTTCTTCCATTAAATGCGCTGAAATCAGTTTACTATTCACTAGTCCATTCTTACCTAAACTACTGTCCTCTGATTTTCTCAAACACTTTTAAAGTTCACATATCTCCACTACAGAGGCAACAGAATAAAGCACTTCGGATTCTGAAAAATATGCTACCTTCACCTTTATCTTATCCCGGTAAATCCCCAACTAAAAGCTTGTATTTATTTTTAAATATTTTACCATTAGATCATTTTGTTACATTTCACGCATTTTTGTTCATGGTCAGGTATCGCCAGGGTGCATTACCTAGTTATTTCACATCTATTAATTTATTCCCGGATGATGTGGTATTGCCTGCTTATGAGACCCGATCGGCTTCGAAAATACGCCAGCCTCTAATCATCACAGAGAGGTCTCGTTTTTCGATAAGGAATAAAGTTATTGGAGTTTGGAACAAGTTTAAAGACCTTTTTGAACAGGACCGATCATTGATCACTTTGAAAAAGAAAATTAAAACTCATCTGTTGGCAGAATATTGATATTAAATATGATACCGTACGTTCACGTTTATGTTATCCCGGTAAATCCCCAACCCTTAATTATTAATTTTGTTTTAGAAAAAGCTAGCTTTCCTTCAGCTTAGGCCACGACTTGGTGTTATTATTATTTTTTGTTATTATTATTTTTTATTTTATCGTGTGGAGATTTTGGTATGGCGTGTGTAAGTATACGGAATGGAACGAGTCTTTCTTTCTTTTGTGTGTGCATTTACAGAGGAACGACTCATTTATACTCTGTTCATATAGTGAGTGTTTAAAACGGGGCCGAGCTAACGAGCTCGTATCCCTGCCGGCCCCCAGTGATCAAAATATATTGTCACGAAGTGTTTTCGAAATAAAAGAACCTGAACCTGAACCTGTCGGGCGGTTTGTCACACTTTTTCGAGTTAGGGTACTTCCAGATGTGCTAGGACGAAGAAATTTGCCAGGCATATCAGGGACTTGACGAAACTAACTTGGAAATAATGAGTTTCCCGATCCGAACATCTGGGAGGGAGTGGAGGGCGGGGGAGTCCGGAAAATAGAGTACTGCGTAACTTTCGAACGGGTGATGGGATTGGAATGAAACTTAATAACTGAATAGATCAAATATCTCTGATATCCCATTTGAAGTCCGAACCGGATTCAAAAGCTGTGGGGGAGCTGGCGAGAGGGGAAGAACGGAAATCTCGAGAAACGGTTAGAATGGAGGGATCGGAGTGAAACTTGCTGGGAAGAACAAGCATCTGCTCTAGACAAATCATTTACACAATTTGACTGGATCCGGACACTTCGGGGGGGGGGGAGGGGGAGGGGGGGCGAATTCCGGTGATAGTGGTTTTGGTGATTTTCACGACGAAACTTGGCAGGTATATCAAGGACCCAATCCGTGGATCGAATCATCCTGGGGGGATTGGAGGGACGGGGAATCCAGAATATTGAGTCATGTGTAACTTTGGAACGGGTGATCGGATTCCAGTGAAATTTTATACTTGAAAAGAGGACATGTCTCTGGTGATCTTTTTCACGTTCGGACCCGATCCGACAACTATTGGGGGGGGGGGCACCGGAAAACACATGACCCGCTTAGACTGGAGAGATAGGGAAGGAACTTTGTGGGGATATCAAACAGATGCTCTAGATAAATCATTTACAGAACCGGATTGGCTCCGGGCTGGGCGGGGGGGGGGGGGAGTCCGGGGATCGCGAGTTAAGGTACTTCCAGATGTGCTAGGATGATGAAACATGGCTTAAATATTAGAGATTCGACAAGATTGGCTTAGAAATCGCCACTTCCCAACAAAAAGAAAAATACTTTTAAGCAAAATACACGTTTAATGAGCCCATTATCATTTTTGCCTCAAGGGTTTTGCTTACAAATAAAGTTATAGCACGATTAAAGTGCACATCTTAACCGCAAAGTCGAAAAGTAGTTTTGATCATACGATACATATCAACCCATGACCGTTTGTGCTACAAGGATTTTGCTTATCATTTTTGCTTAAAGGGTTTTGCTTGCAAATTAAGTTATAGCACCCTTAAAGTGCGCATCTTAACCAAGAAGTGAATAAAATACTTTTAAGGCATACGATATATATTAACGATCCCCAAGGGCCTGTTATCGTTTTTACCTCAAGGGTTTCCCTAGAGATGAATTCCTAGCGTCTTTAATGTGCGCATCATTACAGCCAACTTCTAAAATAAAATACTTTTCACCAAACGATACATTCTCGTTATTTTCAAGTCCATAACCATTCTTATCTCAAGGGGCTTACAGATGATCAGAACAAACTCACGAAAATGCAAATAACATATTTCATACTCTGGACCAGCTTTTTAAGTGCCATATGAGCTTCCAGCTCTTGTTAATACGCTTTCCTCCAGCAGCGTGTCGTTCCCGTTTTAGTCGATCTTGGCAAAGGACGTTTAAACGATTAAAACGAGGAAAAGGGAAGAATCTCTATCCTCTTTTTATTAGCTTCCTGGTGCAGCGTTTTTATTTGTAGTATGCCATCCTCTTTTAGGACACGTTATGCTAAAGTATTATAAGCTTCTGTATCCTACTTTATTTGGCACACAGCAACAGAAAAGTAGCAATAAATATTAAATAAAGGCCCATGTCCTACATTTTTTAAAAATCTTTTTTGCCTGAACAGTAAATTTCATGACTATAACACAATACGGCGGTCCAATCTTACTACCATTTGTTATGCTTCTACAAGGTCTAGCTTTTCTATTCGTCATACAGGTGTAAAAGTATGAATTCATTGCCTGAAACTGTTAGAGTGTCCGAAGATAGGAAAGTGTTTAAAACAGCTCTAAAAAGATTTATATTATCTAGCAATTATATTTCTTCTGTCTGATTTAATTGATTCATTTTCGTTTGTGCTCGGAGGAAGATCTGACTCGTGTCGCAAACCTTTTTTATTTTTCATTTTTTCTTTAGTCATATGTCTGTTGTCGTAAATTCTCGTGTTCTCCTTAAATTTTAGTGTTGATGTGTGTTAGTTGTTTGTTTGTTTTTTCTATACAATGCCTTAGGCTAGAATTGTATTAATAATTTTTACAAACCCATCAGAATTAGTGAAGCGTCTTTTTTTATGCCACTGGCATGTCAGATGCTTTTGAGAAACTCCAAGTTTATTCATATTTGCTATTAAAATTGTACCTTAACTTACCTTTTAAAGGTACCACAGAAAATAGCTAAAGCTTACCGTTTTTCTTACGATAACAAATAAATATATGAAAGTGAACTTCAACACGACCAGACCATTGGCTATTCTGTTACCAAACCAAATTTCTTTTACCCCCCCCCCCCCTAAAACCAGGAAAGGGGATTAACTCTTGGGTTTTGGTATGAATCGTTCGTCATTTACAACAAGAGGAATTCCTTCCAAGCAAGAGCACGCAGGCAGGGGCGTCACGTACGGGAGCGGGAGGGGATGCCCCCCCCCCCAATTTTGTCGACCAGTCGGTAAAAAATTTCCAAGTTGGATCGAAGCACCGCGATTTTTCGTATAAACATTCCGCAAGAATTCCCGAAAATCATTTTAATAGATTTTTCGTCGAGCTAGCGGTTTCTGATTTTAATCTTAAGTGATTAATGTCTCCCGTATACGGAGTTTCTTGGTCTCAGCATTTCCTGGTAGATTCTCCCTCGAACTTGCCACCCGACCAGGTTTTGGTTAGTCCCCACTGGTTGAAAAAAAAACAGACACCGGTGAGCCCGAAAATGGGTTTTAACACTACGGAGCAGTTATCAATGAACCAAAGAACGCCTGATAGGAAAAATCAAACGTTAATGAGTAATCTGGCGCAAAGAACGAAGCTAATACGATATAGCTTATGCTCTCGCTCCCTCAGGGAGTGATCTGGCAGGACATGCATATTGATTGGTGCTTGCTAGCTTCATATTGTTCACTTAAGCTCGTTGTTAGTTTCGTCTGACAACAAGTTCTGACCAGCAGAGCTTGCACTCAGTCGGAACTTGCGAGGGTTGTTTCCTGCCTGGGCTCTACGAAAAATATGAACAAGAACGGATAAGACAGCTACACTTTCCAGCAATTTCTGTCCTTCAAGGCAAAGTCTGTAAAATGGAGAAACGAACCTGCAATCTAATTGAACTTCTTTTCTCAATTTACAAGAAATAAGTAAATAGCTTTTGTCATCATCCAGCCACCTTCCTGCCCACTTATTTATTTATTAATTTATTTCCCTTGAAACCGAGGAGGAATTACTATTATATAACAAGAGATGGAAGCTCATATGGCACTGGCAAGGCTGGGTCAGAGGATTAAAGTAGGAATTAGTCAATTCGTGGTTTGTTGTGATCATTTGTAAGCAAAACCCTTGAGATAAGAATTGTCATCTTGGAAATCACGAGAATGTATTGTGAATTAGTACTTTTAGGATATGATTAGTACTTTAAGTGATGGTCGGATCTGAGAAGCGACAATTTCTAAGCCCATCTTGTCAAAATTCTAATTTTCAAGCCAAGTTTCATCGCCCTAGCACATATGGAAGTACCTCAATTCGCGATCCCCGAAATTCCGCCCCCCCTCCCTCCACCAGCTCGCCTCACAGTCACCAAACCCGGCAAGGCTTTGTCACTGATGTATCTAGTTCTTGTCCTTGTTCTTCCCACCAAGTTTCATCCCCTTCGCTCCACTCTAAGCGTGTCACAAGATTACGCCCCCCCCCCCCGCATTAATCGGATCCGGTCCGGACTTAAAACGGGGCACCCGAGACACGAGGTCTTTCCAAATATCAAGTTTCGTTAAGATCTGACCACTCGTTCAAAGGTTATACATGCCACAAGATTCCAGATTCCCTCCCTCCACTCCCCCACGATGGTTGGGTCGGAGAAATGACTGTTTCTACGCCAATCATGTCAAGTTTCTAATGTTCAAGCCAAGTTCATCGGCCTAGCACATATGGAAATACCTTAACTCGTGATAGTGGGAATTCCGGACTCCCCCGTCTAACTCCCCCCCCCCCCCAGTGCCCGAATCCGATCCGGTTCTATCACTGACGTATCTAGTTCTTTTCTTGTCCTTCTGACCAAGTTTCATCCCAATCGCTCCACTCGAAGCGTGTCACAAGATTTCCGGTTCCCCCCTCCGACTCCCCCCCCACACATTCATCGGATCTGGTCCAGACTTTAAATGGGCCATCCGAGACACGAGGTCTTTCCAAATATCGACTTTCGTTAAGATCCGATCACCCGTTCCAACGTTATACATTCCTCAAGATTCCAGATTCCCCTCCCTCCACTCCCCCCGCGGTGGTCGGATCGGGAAGTTGACTATTTCCAGGTTAATCTAGTCGGATCCCTGACTTACCTGCCAAGTTTGCCAAGTTTCATTGTCCTAGCCAACCTAGAACTACCTTGACTCCGTATCACCGGAATTCCGGAACCCCCCTCCAACTCCCCCCACAGTGCACCAATCCGGTCCGGTTCTGGCAATGATGTACCTAGGGCTTGTGCTTGTTCCTCCCACCAAGTTTCATCCCGATCCCTCCACTCTAAGCGTGTCACATGATTTCCGGTTCCCTCCTCCGACTCCCCCCCCCCCCATTCATCGGATTCGGTCCGGACTTGAAACGGGATATCTGAGACATGACGTTTTTCCAAATATCAAGTTTCATTAAGATCCGAACACTCGTTCGAAAGATATGCATGTCACTAAATTCCGGATTCCAGCTCCCCTCCCTCCCCCCACGATGGTCGGGTCGAGCAAGCGACTATTTCCAAGTTAGTTTGGTGGGGTCCCTAATATGCCTGCCAAGCTTCGTCGTCCTAGCACATGTGGAAGTACCCTAACTCGCAAACACCGGACTGACCGACCGACAGACTGACCGACGGAAAAGTGATCGGTATATGGCACTTGGCCGGAAGGCAAGTGCCATAAAAACCAAAACTATGCCGAAATCAACTGATCCATTCAATGACACTATATAGATAATATACAAAAAATACACGTAGTTTGGACAACTAAGTAAAAACTTCTTACGTACTACATTATTCACTTGTAAAAGAAAATTGGTCAGGGTCTGGGTTTGCAGGGCTTCCGATGCTTTTTTGTAGAAGTTAGTCAATTTTTTCTTCAAAATTAAGACTGGGTCTTTCAGTGTAATATCACAAACTAACTGCGAAATACTACCCAATACGCCAGCTCATAAACGAAATTTAGTGTTTTTCGTTGTTTTTCATTGTGTATTTCTTGTTCTGTAATTGCTTCTCATTTCTTATAAATACTCCAGGACAAAACCCCCTTTTGGTTTGGTTGCAAAAAAATAAAGAGGGATAATAATTTTATAAATAATAAGTTTTAAATGAAAGAAAATTTTAAGGAAAGGAGATATTAGAAAGAGATATAATTTGAAGAAAATTCTAACGTTTTAAAATGTGATGAAAATGGTAAAATGAGAAATAAGGGTAAAAGAGCAAATAAGAAAGAATATTAACAAATTAAAGGCAGAGATACGTTACGATAGGTGACGTTAAATATATAGGTCGGTAATTGAAAAAAAAAAATGATTTTAAATATTATATGTTAGGACCGTTGGCGTCCCCGAGGGAAAGTGGAAGCGTAGTCACCTGGCCAAATCCATATTGGACAGGAAGAACGGAAATATACTACACGGCAAAAAAAAAAAAAATATTGCGCTAATGCCTAATTACTAGGCTGCAAAATCATTCGTTCACTGTGGGGATTGCAAAATTAGGTCGCAAGTTCCCTTCTTCCAGTATTAAGGAACTCTTGCCAAGAAGGACCGAAATACCCGCTGAAGAATATCCTAGCTGAAATTTGTTTTTTCTAATTTTTATATAAGATTCCCTGTCAGCTCTAGGTGAAGGAGTAGGCCTATATCCAAGAAAGACTCCATTTTCACCAAATTATGAATGGGGGTGCAGCCACTCGGGTAAGTAGGCTTACTGCTTACCCATAACAACAACTTTCGTATCTAGCCTTCGAAGTCCTTCGTCGAGTTTAATCATGACCGATGCTATGTTCTGACTAATCTGATTCGACTCTTCGATCTGAAACAGAGATAAGTGTTGGTTCATTAAACTGGACGTAATAGAAGTTAGACCCCTAAGATGTTGCGGATCGACTTGAAACGGGGACGGAAGGGCCCGGTACAGGAGGAATGCGTACTAAAAAATGGGAACTACTTAAAAAATCGTTAGCGCTGCACCAGGAGGAGCGCTGCACCAGGAGGAGCGCTGCACCAGGAGGAGCGCTGCACCAGGAGGAGCGCAGCACCAGGAGGAGTGCTGCACCAGGAGGAGCGCTGCACCAGTAGGAGCATTGCACCAGGAGGAGCGCTGCACCAGGAGGAGTGCTGCACCACGAGGAGCACGAGTAAAAGGGGGAACAATGCGCCACCGTTCCTTCTTTTAGTAGCTTGTTTGGAAACAAATTTTAAATCATTCCTGAGTACGTTCCCTGTTCTAGTTGTCATCTTCACTCTTGTCGATCAAAAGGCAGTGTTCCTGGTTTCCTTTTGCAGTAGGAACAAGTGCTAACAATAAGAACGACAGGTTCTCAATTCAAAATATTTGTTACCGAGAGTGTCACTTTTTTAGCATCTATTAAAAATATTTACTTAACAATGGATAAGAACAGATAGTTGCCATCGTAGCTGACTATTCATTTTTAACCATTGTTTAATATATCTACCGTCTTGTTCCCGTTTTTAGTCGATCCCAAGCAACAGATTTACAAATAGGCTATCCCACCATGTCTACCGAAGTATTCCCCTTTCCGAGTTCGAAGTCTCCCTCGTGAAGCTGCAGGACCTATCACGAAAAAAACCTAACACACTGCAGGACCTATCACACTAAATAGGAAACTTCTGCGTACCAGCTTTTGTCCGCTGTTTCATTTCTAAGAACTTAAAGACGGTCTCAAAACACGATGTTTCTGGTTCAACCAACTTCAAATTCTATTCTTGACACCTGTTACTTTTCCTTCCAGCAATGAAAAAACTGCGAGAATATTCCCTTCCTTCAGTTGATAATCGCTTTTCATTCATTTCGAACCAATAAATGACGTAAGGATTCCTTAAGTTTCATACACGAGCAGTAAGCATACTTGTGTTTGTTCGATACGAACATTCAAACAATTTATCTTTGTTAAAATTGTGGTTATCGTCTTTCACTTTTTGGGATCCCAAAACGTAAGTGGAGGGATACCTATGACATCGCAAAAGTTGTCCGTTTGTCCGTCCGCCCGTCGGTCCGTCTGTTATCACGATAACTCTCGAAGGGGTTGAGATATTTTGATTAAAACTTGGTATGAGGACTCTTTAGGTCAAAGTACAGGTCAAATTCGAAGATGGGCTATGTAGCTCTATACTGGGTGAGGGAGGGGTTTGAAATTGAGGGGAACAAAAAATATTTTTTAAAAGCTAATGAAATAGTCGAGTTGGAGGTAAGGAGACATGCTGAATCCGAATATGAAATTTATTCTCTCGCCGGACAAATAGTTCACCTGGAATCCGGCGAAAACCGGAAAATTTGTGAAAAGTAAAAGTTTTAATATGAAGTTGATTGGAGGTTCGATTTAGGAGCAAAGAGGCGTGCTGAGTCCGAATATGAAAATTATTTTCTTGCCGGATAATTAGTTCGGCCGGATTCCGGACAAAACCGGAGAATTTGTTTAAAGTAAAAGTTTTCTTTAAATTTTATAAGATGTTCGATTTGCGGGTAAGAAGACATGCTGAAACTGTATATGACAATAATTTTCTCACCGGACGTATAGATCTCTCGGAATCCGGCTGAAACCGGAAAATTTGATAAAAGTAAAAGTTTAATCTGAAGATGATTAGAGGTTGGATGTAGGGGCAAGGAGACATGCTGAATTCGTTTTTGAGCTTTATTTTTTTGCCGTAGTTCCGGAATTCCACCGATACCGGGAAATTGGCAGAAGTAAGGCAGGAAGTTTCGATCTGCTTCGTCAAAATAGATTTGACTTAAAGGGGAAACACACATGCTGAATCCATATCTGAGCTTGGTTTCTCATATGATTAACTATTTGGACTTAATCTGTTTCTAAATTTTAATAGTAAAAGTGTTCAAGTTGTTTGGCGAAGACTGGACCTGGCGAAGACGAGACCCAATTGTCTGGATCAAATTTGAACTTTTGGGATTCCATCGAAACCTTTGGTCTTGTTTACTGTCTCAATCAAAACAGGTTGCTCTACGACAGGAAGGTTTGACGCTTAAAATCTTGTCTTGCCCTACTCTTGTCGCTGGCACATTGTTCAGAGAGCTTGAATATATAATTTTTCGTTTCGTTTCATGTATTAATACTTTAAGATGAATACCGGATTTGTACAGGAGCCTATGTTTGTCACAACGGACGTATTTTAAAGCAGGAACTGCGAAAGCCGCATTTTTATTTTGAAATAAAATAAGCATTCTGATCTTAAAGTATGTATCAAACCATTTCATTAGATATCATTAATTTTTATCGGGTCACTTGTAAGTTTGTATTGTATTTTTAGCCGAGTAAATTATGTAAAATTAGACTAGTCCATCCCTAATTGAAAACAAGAACATATACCAGAGGTTGATCCAAAAATTAAAATGCAAAAAATAATATATATACATACATGTTATGTACAACCTGCACAGAACGTTTACTCTGCATGTTTAAGAGACGGTTCAATGCCCCTACCCCCCTCCAGTAGATACGATTTTGACTACCGATCTGAAGATTTGACATCGTATTTGATCGAGCAAAAAAGGCCTGTCGTTGCGGTAAACAAAGTTTTCCGATCCACAGTAGTACGTCTCCGGCTTGTAAGTTCTAACTCAGGAATCTCCATTGCTCAGGAAATCTCTTTGGCGAATTTCTCATAATTATGCAAATAGGGTGGACAGATGTGAGGGGCATATTCGATTCGATCAGGGGTTTTCTAAGGGACATCAGATTACAGCGAAATTTCCAAAACTTGGCCATCAAAACTTTTCGACAGTTTTCAAGCTCGTATTTTCTTCACTTTCCTTCGCCAGTGAGATTAAGATTGTTTGCACAGATAAACGAATAAGTTATTTCTTCAAATTATCAACTCGTCTGACTTGGTGATGGGAGGAGTCTTGCACTAGGAAAACTTTCAGAGTTTACTTCAGTCACGAATTTGCAAACGAAACTTTGCACGAACTTTAAGAACAAATCTGCAGTAAGATTGGGACTGCAGAGAATCCTGCAGGGTAAAAAACCCGTAACCACACACAGAAAACCGATGCAGCGGTTCTGTTAGACATTGAGGGTCGAGCGGCTTATTATTAGTTACGATTGTTACTATTCTTGTTATTATTGCCGTTCCAGAACCCGTCGTAATAAGTAAATTGGCTCCTCCCACGTATTATTTTCGTTCCACGACGGTTACGATCGTTACAATTTACTTATGATGGTCGCGAGCATCATAAGTGATAATAACTATCGGTTCTGCAGGAACTCCCGTAAGAGCGATGACGTTATGTTCGCGTTGTTATTATTTTCGTTCCAGAGAGCGTGATAACTACGACAATACGGCGCTCGCCCCTCCTCTTATCATCATAACTTGTAATAACTTCACTGGAACGCTACCTAATTCTGAAACGTCTAAAAGGGAACGAAACGAGGGAACGGAAAAGAGACGGAGGGAAAAAAGACGGAGGGAAAGGACGGACGGAAAAGAGACGGAAAACAAGAGGGAGGTTTCTTGTATTTTCTCGTACTTTGTCCAGTGTACGTCGTTTAGTTTTGCGTGTTGACTCATATTTCATTTTATAATAAATATTTAAATAATAAAATTAAAAATTAAATAACAACACTTTTAGTTCAATTGGGATTTAACGGTTATTACTGTTGTGAAGAGTAAAGGAAAAAAAAATGAAGGAAAAACTTCAGATTATACGTAATGAATGGACTAACCTTGTTTTTAAGTAAAAGGTGCCACACTTATGTCGCCGAGAGCAAGAGCGAAAATAAAAAAGCGTAAAGCGTATTAAACAAGACCTAAGGTTTCGATGGGATCCCAAAAATTCAATATCTAATCCAGACAACTGGATCTTGTCTTCGCCAGATCCAGTCTTCGCCAGACTCCCTGAACATTTTTACGATTACAATTCAGAAACAGATTAAGGCAAAATAGCTAATCATTCCCTGTAAGTCATATCTGTTCCAACAAATTTTCCGACTCCAGCCGGATTCCGGTCGAACTATATGTCCGGGTAAAAAATGATTGTCACAGACAGATTCCAGCATCTCTTCTTACCCCTAAACTGGATATCTAATCAGCTGCAAATAAAACTTTAACATTTAAGAATTTTCCGGTTTGGGCCGGATTCCGGGCAAACTACATGTCCGGGTAGAAAATTGTCTTCACATAGGTGTACAGCATGTCTTCTTGCCCTAAATCGAACATCTAATCAACTTCAAATAAAACTTTTACTTTTAACAAACTTTCCGGTTTTGGACTACTTGTCCGATGAGAAAATGGTTTTCACCATCGCGTTCAGCATGTCTTCTTACCCCATAATCGACTATCCCATTAGCTGTTTCAAAATATTTTGTTTGCCCCTTAATTTGAACCCCCTCCCCCACCCCTAAATCTAGGGCTACACAGCCCATCTACGAACTTGACTTGTCCGATGACCCAATCCTCACACCAAGTTTCATCAAAATATCTCATTCCCTTCGGGAGTTATCGTTCTTAACAGACGGACGGACGGACGGACAACTTTTGCGATGTCATAGGTATCCCTCCACTTACGTTTTGGGATCTCAAAAAGGGAACTGCCGGAATCTTACCATTTCAACAATGGACTTCAAATGCACTTCCGTTTTATTGGCATCGACGAAAACACTGATCAATTGTGCATCTCTCTCAGCGATAACCTCACTCATGAGCTTCCGAATGGATGCAGTACTGAGCTTGACTTCATCAACGGGCTTACTCCTCTTCTTCGGTAAGCGTTTAACGGAATTTTCGCTATGAAGCTTTTTTAGAGGTCTGGCAACGTGGGAAAAGCTGTGGTGATCATCGCGCGATACTGGAGGATCGGCCAGGAGCATATCGTCGAGGTAAGACCTATAGCTGCAAAGAGAGGAAAGGTAAGCATACTGGTACTTATGACTGTTATATATAGGCTACTACTTTTTATTGTGTACGAAATTTGCTTGACTGCAGTGCTTGTCTAATGCATATGATGATTTTGCGAGGGAATTAAAGACACTATTTTTTTCCAGCTGATTTACACATTTTTTCAGCTGATTTACAGAGGAAAGGTAAGCATAGGCTACTGGTACTTACACTGAGATGCCTGTTATATAGGGTACTACTTTTTATTGTGTACGAAATTTGCTTCACTGCTGTGCTTGTCTAATGCATATGATGATTTTGCGAGGAAATTAAAGACACTATTTTTTTCCAGCTGATTTACACTTTTTTTCAGCTGATTTAAAGAGGAAAGGTAAGCATACTGGTACTTAAATTGAGATGACTGTTACATATAGGCTACTACTTTTTATAGTGTACGGAATTTGCTTCACTGCTATGCTTGTCTAATGCATATGATGATTTTGCGAGGAAATTAAAGACACTATTATTTTCCAGCTGATTTACCCTTTTTTCAGCTGATTTACAGAGGAAAGTTAAGCATACTGGTACTTAAATTGATATGACTGTGATATATAGGCTACTACTTTTTATTGTGTACGGAATTTGCTCCACTGCTGTGCTTCTCTAATGCATACGATGATTTTGCGAGGAAATTAAAGACACTATTTTTTCCAGCTGATTTACACTTTTTTCAGCTGTTTTACAGAGGAAAGGTTCCTCTGTACTTACATTGATATGACTGTTATATATAAGCTATTACCTTTTATTGTGTACGAAACGTGCTTCACTGCAGTGTGCTTGTCTAATGCATATAGTGATTTTGCGAGAACATTAAAGATACTATTTTTTCCAGCTGATTTACACTTTTTTCAGCTGTTTTACAGAGGAAAGGTAAGCATACTGGTACTTACATTGATATGACTGTTATATATATGCTATTAACTTTTATTGTGTACGAAACGTGCTTCACTGCAGTGCTTGTCTAATGCATCTGATGATTTTGCGAGGAAGTTAAAGACACTATTTTTTTCAGCTGATTTACAATTTTTTTCAGCTGGTTTACTGAGGAAAGGTAAGCATACTGGTGCTTACACTGATATGACTGTTATTTGTATGCTTTTACCTTTTATTGTGTACGAAACGTTCTTCACTGTAGTGCTTGTCTAATGCACATGGTGATTTTGCGATGAAATTAAAGATACTATTTTTTTCCGCTGATTTACACTTTTTTTCAGCTTATTTAAAGAGGAAAGGTAAGCATACTGGTACTTACATTAATAGGACTGTTATATATATTCTATTACCTTTTATAGTGTACGAAACGTGCTTCACTGCAGTGCTTGTCTAATGCATATGGGGATTTTGCGAGGAAATAAAATATACAATTTTTTTTTAGTTGTTTTTTGGTTAGAATTTCCCAGTTTCGGCCGAAGTCCGGAGCTACCTGTCCGGCAAAAAAAAGAAGCTAAAATCGAACTCAGCGTATCTTCTTTCCCCTATATCGAACATGTAATCAACTTCAAATTAAAATTTAACTTAAAACACATTTCCGGTTCCAGCCGGATTCCGGGCGAACTAGATGTCCGGGTACAAAATGACTGTCATACACGGATTCAGCATCTTTTCTAACCCCTAAATCGGATATCTAATCAACTACAGATGCTTTTAACAATTTTCCGGCTTTGGCCGGATTCCGGGCGGACTACTTGCCCGGCGAGAAAATGATTTCCGGCCGGTCGTTCATTTGTGGCAGATTTTTAAACATCACCTCAGTGCAGAGATTCTTGGCACTAATCACGTAATCGACTAGTAGCTGACCGGAACATAATCTTTTCTCTTTTCTGACCATTTTGTTCGATTGTCAGTCAAGGCGCGTGTTTTAAAACTACTGAGTCGAATGGTCAGGATTACTTTGCACTTGTTTCCTTTTTGTTTTCATGTCTTCATATAAATGAAACCGACAAAGTAAAAAAATGTCTTTCCGTATGTCTTTTGAGGTAGTTGTTTACAGATTATCATATTGCTCCCAAGGGTGGGACTGGATTTCCCAATTTTACGATACGTACGTTACATCTGTTTTTGTTTGAATAAAGAATGAAAGTGAAACTAAAACTTTGTAATATCTATTATTTTATAATAATAATAATTTCATTTTTCACCCATCAAAAAGCACATGGCATATACGGAGTAGGAATAAAGAAAGAAATGAAGAAGGAAACATTATAACAAGAGGAGACAAGACAAACATAGAGACTACGACAACATTATCCTATCTACAAAACTTTCGGGTTCAGGGAGGGAGGCGGAGCAGGTATATATAGAAACAAAAATAAATAGAGCGAATTTGTTTTTTATCGGTGTTAGTTAACATTCGCCAGAAAGGTGTGATGTATAAAACGCGAGGCGGGGCCACCGAGTTAAAAATCGTGGCGAGAATAAGACGGTTGAAACGCAGCTTGTTCGCCACAATGGACCATAAGCCTTAATGTTTTTTTTTTATTGAAAAGACATTATAGTAATTGTTTTCCGCTTAAGACGCACTATAGCTCCAGGTGGCGGCCACTACTGTTGGCGTCAGTTTACATTTAAATACCTTACTCTATGGGTTCTAGGTGCCCACCCAACAAGATAGCTTCAGGGGGTCTTGTCTCTTGCTTTATATTTATGTTATGTAGTCTAACTAGTACGAATAAATGAACGAATGAATGAATGAAGACAAAAAGTGATTAGACCAGACTTACCGATTAATACTGTTCGCTGACTTGTCATAATGAGCCATGCTGGGTGTCGTGGCTGCGGTTAGTGTTGCCAGAAAAAGGCAGACATAAAAGGGTCTACAATTATCCATCGCCATAAATTTGCTGATTTACTTTTCACAAAGAAGAAAGAGCACTTTTTTCGATCGTACTGCCAGCTCCATCCATCTGCGGAACTGCCAGATTTACTGAAAAATAATTACAATTAGCGTGACTGCTGTGTCTGAGACTCGAACTTATGTCATATTAAGGGCTGGCGTTAACTTCGTGATTGATTATTTTCGCTTTTGCAGGAACATTTGCATACTATCAGGGACCCATAAATTTCCTGTAATAACTCGCCGTTCAGGGGGCTTGTCAATAAGAGGTTTCTGATGCGCTCTTGACCGAGAGTCAGATAGTTTGAGAAATACCCACGGGGATAAAACACCCGACTATCTAGATAGACAAAATTTTTCGCAGCTGTTGTGCTGAACTAGGAATATTCGAGGGAATATTTCTCTGTAATGGAAGAGTATCCTGGATCTTCTGTCCTAGCTTAGGTACCTGGTGGCATGCTGAATAGTCCCAACAAATTTGGTCTATCTGAGCAAGAAAGCCGATTCGACCCAAGCGGAATTTTTGGAAACTAGGTTAGGCTCGGGCAACATAGCAACACTGAAGCATAGGAAATGACAAGCCCCCTGAATGGCGAGTCATTACAGGAAATTTATGGGTCCCTGATACTATGGACATGACTAAGGCAGTTTAATAAGTGATGGATAAATGAGAACGTACAATATTTGATGTGGAATGCGAAGGTTTGAGTGAACTTACGTTAGAAACAGTTGGAGCGATTCTTGTGTTCATTGGTTCAGTAATATATATATATGTATTTTTTTAGTATTTTATTGAGTATTTTATGTAACATTTAGTATCATTGAAGTGCAGGGCAAGTCCTAAAGGCTTTCTTTCTGCTGCTAGTATTTACGTTCGTCTAGCTATGTTTGAACTTAAGTGTCTGCAAAAAATAAATACCATACCTACCTACCTAAATGAAGAATGAATATGCTTCGTCATGGGGAAGAGTTATTCTATGGTGACAAGCTAAAAGCTTAACGCCAAATGTAACAAGACCGAAGGTTTTCGATGGGATGGGCTACTAGTCCGGCACAAAACTAAAGCTCAAAAATTAATTCAGCATATTTGATGGTGGAAATGTGATTCGCAGTCAGCTTGGGCTGAAGGAATATTTAATTCAGCATGTCTCCTTACCCCTACATCCAACCTCTAATCAACTTGAGGGAAAATTCTGCTTTTAAAAAAATTTCCGGTATGAACCTATTATTATAAATTTTCGTGACATGGGGGGTGTGTCACTGTTCCTCTGGCCGGCTTCTACCAGACTATTGTAGTGGTTTGCGAACTCTGTTCACAAGCCACTCAGTAGCTCAGATGGTAGAGCGACTGCCTTGTAAGCAGAGGGTCCTGGGTTCAAATCCCGGCTGAGGAGCATTTTTGTCTATCAGTTCACTACTTATAAAATGTTTCCATCTTAAGGGCGTCTTCCCATTAAAATTATATATTTGGTTTTATCTGGTTTTCACCATGAGACCCCGTCTTGTGGGTTCTGGTATGTCTACGTGGCTCCGACAATGGAGTTCTGGACTTCTAAATTAAATTCGAAAAATGTTTATGGTTTATTGGTCACGGTACAAGTCCCTTGTGTAAAGTGTCATTTATGTATTATTTGAAAAAAAAGTTCTTTTCTTTATTTTTATAGTCAGCAGCACTAAAAAAAATACCAGTCTTTTCCTGTAACATAATCAGAAATGCTGTTTCGTTCTAATTGATCTCCTGAATCTAAAACAACAGCATTCAGAATTAGGCGTATCTTGTTCTATTCTTTTTTCTTTATTTTGCAACCAAAAAAGCTGCCTTTTCTTGCATCTAGGGTGACTTGTTGGCACTAGTCGACTCTATCAAGAATTCCCGCTCTCCGAAGCGGAGGTTGGACGCAAAATAATTGAAAACTGGACGCGCCGTGGTTAAAAAGTGGGAAAACCAAGTAAAAGAAAAAAAAGTCCCAAACGCAACATAGATTATAGAAAGTTTGCGCTTAAAAGTGCTAGACACCCGCAGGTGCAAAACGAAGCAATGGCGAAGGGCGGAGCTTAGAGATAGAGTTAGATAAAGAAGCTATAGACAACATAAAAGGCAGAGTACTAAAAGCTTATCGCAAAACCTAATACAAAATAAATAAAAATTATTATTATTTCGGTGTGGTAGGCAAAAGACAGAGTCAGATGGGTCCTTTAAGCTTCGAAAGGTTATTTCTTTCCTTATTTTGTATATACCCATCAGCTGTTTTCGGCTGGTTTGTTTTCAACATTAGAAATATATTTATAGAACACAAATATTTTTACAAATATATTTATACATAATATATAGGATTTTCAACTCTGATCATACGATTACTCCCAATTTCTATAAGTTATTTTAGAGGCAAACCACTTTTCTGTTGCATTATATATAACCGATGGTAGCCTGCTCTAGACAAGCGGTCTTTTCTGTGCTACCCTGGTAGGCAGGGGCGTCGCAAGTGCATTTTCGTTGGGGGGGGGGGGGGTAGGGATGCAGAGCCAAAATTTTACCGAATCTCTCAAAAATTTTACCGAATCCTACAGACAGAGAATTCAAGCTTTAAATTATGGAACAGAAAGGATTACGTAGGAAGAGTAACGTTAAAGGGCAGCATGAAAGAGGATAGGCCAACTATTAGGCGGCGATTTTGGCGAAGCCCACTTGGAGAATATATTGCCGGGCACGATTGCAGTAACAGCTTCTATCTATTATACTCAAGAGAAAGTTAACTCGAGCGCCGCAGCCGAAAATTTTCGAAATTCATTTTTTTTCCTGTAGGCCGAAACTTAACTGCTTCTGTGAACTGGTTGGATGAATTTGCCTTCGCGCGGGACCACTCTTACTATGGCCGGCATCTGCCAGACTATTGTAGTGGTTCGCGAACTCTGTTCACAAGCCCCTCGGTAGCTCGAATGGTAAGAATGCCTGCCTTGTAAGCAGCGGGTCCTGGGTTTCAAATCCCGGCTGAGGAGCATTTTTGTTTTTCAGTTCACTACTTATAAAAGGCTTAAAACCCCAGGCAAATGACGCGCCTTTCTACGAAATGCGCCGCAGGCGAAATTTTCGAAATATTTCTGATTAGATCTTCTTTTTGGGATCCAAAATAAAAGTAAGGATTATCGATGAAACCATGGATCAGTCTTTTTGTCTGCAACCACTGCTTCACTCGACCTCCACTCGACCTCCTCCGAGTTTCGAGGTTCGTGGTTCGTTGTAACTCCCGAATCCTGGCAATTATACCGAATAAATTACCGAATCCCAGTTATTATAACGAATAAGTTTGATAGCATGTTCGGGATTCTGTATAACTACCGTATCCCGGTTATTATACCGAATTGTTTTGGTATGGAAAGACTACCTAATAATATTCGTATTCGGTATAATTTAGTCGAAACTGGAACAAAAGTCGGGATTCGTGGTAACTACCGAATCCTGAAAATTATACCGAATAAATTACCGAATACCAAACCGAATAATTTTGGACCGGTAGCCTATTCGCGATTCTGTATTACTACCGCATCTCCATAAATATACCGAATAGTTCTGGCATCGAAAAATACCAAATAATTTCAGTGAATTCTCTAACCGAATTCGTGATAACTACCGAATACTGGCAATTATACCGAATCCCGATCATTATACCGAATAGACTTGTACCGATAGCTTATTTGGGATTCTGTATAACAACTACCTAGTCCCCGTAAATATACCGAATAGATCCGCTATCGAAAAAACACCGAAAATTTTTAGTAAAATTGTGGGCCTCCGGCCCATAATTTTACCGAATTTCAGAAAGTTGGGGGGTTGCTGACCCCCCCCCCCCCTTGCGACGCCCCTGCTGGTAGGTCTAATTTATACTTCTGCAGTTTGCAATTTATGTTTTTAGTCGCATGCAGCGACTATGAAAACCCCGACAAAATTGAGCGGACCTAGAACTCTAGCTTTGAGCTGATGTTTATACCCGTTTACCCCTCTCCCGTCTTCACCGTTGCTTATCGCACAAGAAATACTGAAGCAGGCTAGCAGGAGGCGTACTCCGCTCGCCGACCCGCTCTCTAGCGCGTCCAATCAGCTTTGACTGCTAGATTTCCTCTTCAGCGACTTAACAGCGATATAGCTATTTGTAGAGGTAACGAAACGTGATGTGGCGCGAAGCTAGTAACCTCCGCTCTTTTGCGTCGGGAGTTGGCCGTATTTTATTCGAGCGAGCCGTATTTGTATGACCGAGATAGGGAGACAGCAGTTCTATCTCGTTATTTGTTCTTGATGAAACAATCTGTCGCGCCCCTGAGCTCATGTCACTAATCAGATTCGAAACAAAAATGAAAAAGGCCGCCTTCTCCACGGCCACGATTTATTCCCTAATTTCCACTTGTCCAACAACGTGGAGTTGGATTTACGTCCGGTCCGGGACAATCGAACGAGGAAAAGAATACGCTTCGAGTGTAATAAAACCGGGTCAGACAAGAAGGTTATTTTCTCGGAATCACGTCTGGAGGAAAACGGAAGATATTGGCCATCTGTCTCAGGAGTAACAACTTTACTATGCGAAAACGTACCCGGAAAGAGGAGTAAATACGAACTGGTAGCAATGTATGCATAATTATTACTATCGTTCACACAGTTATGCTTAGTCATTCGTCTTCTCTTTTCCATTCGTCTTTATTCGATGGTATTTCAGCCATTCTTAGGAAAAATGCCCGTGTACCGCTGGTCAAGTTCGTATATGCAAGGATAATGTCTACTTTGTAACATAACCGTGTAAATGGTACGATCGCTTTCCGATGTAACCCGGAAAAGCTCGGAAAGAACAAAATCCTCCAGTAAAATTTATAACGTGATATATGTCTAGATCAAGATCATGTTGGATCAGAATACTCCATAAAATATCGAGTATTACTGATATTCACGTCGTAAACTGGGCTAGAATGTAAATTAAAGACACAGAGGAATTAACTAATGGATCTAGTTGAAGGAATTAACTAACTGATCTGGTTAAATGTTTGGTTCGGGATAAATAGCACGATCACGGGATCTAGCAAAGACTGGAAACCTACAAGACCTGATTTGAAGTCCCTTTTGGGATTCCATCGGAACATTTGGTCTTGGTTCTATCGACCTACACCCGGGACATGAAGCTCTTTTCTTTTCTGTTTCCTAGTATCCTGGAACTCCTCGAAACTCACGGAGCTGGCTGCGAAATTGCCCCAGTCAACTTATTAGTATCTGCCCGCCCACATTTGCCTTTCTCGTTTGCTTTAGTTTCTTGTTCTTTTTGTTTTGTGAAGTGTTTTTTTTTTATTGCTACTCCGCTTTGATTTTTTGTAGCGGGTCAAAATATATTTTATTATTTTTTCAAAATATTGTTCTTGTTATTGCTTATTTTCCATAGAAGGGTAAAAAAGAATCAAAATATGTGAAAAAAGTCGCATCCCTAATGTCTAACAAGCAATGACATTTATGAAACAGTAGGTTCATTTAAATTGTTTGTGAAACCGTGTTTGTTTTCTCATCACATTCCTGTTTTACGAATTCCTTGAACAGAATTAACACAAGCTGTAGATATCTGGATCGACTATAAAGAGGCACGGCACGCCACGACAAAGTGTAGGAGGCACGAGTACTAAAAGAGGCACGAAAACTAAAGGGGCCCTTTCAGGCTTTGGAGTAGTGGGTCAGGAACAATGTTCTAACGTGCCTTCTTTTGAGGCTCTGGAATTACGAACTCTCGCTTACTTGTCCAATTCTATTATTTGATAATCTATTTTTATTACTCGTGCCTCCTGCGCCATAACGTGCCCAGTGTGTGCATGGATGAAAATTGAATGGTAAGATAGTTTCTTCGCAATCAGGAAACTCTGACATTTCGAAATTGTTTAAATTGGTTGGCAACTGGAGCACAGAGCCGAGTTTCAGCAACAGGGCGAAGTAATTTTAAGTTTGTTATATTCGTCAGATATTAATTTGTGCACAGATTGTAATCAGGGTCTGATTTTCTTTTCTTTCGTTGTCATGGTCCATGCTTTTTTCTTGCAATAAACTATCTATACAAGAAATGAACTAAATGTTAGTGCTGGTTAGACATAAAATCGATTCCGGTGTAGTGTTTGGTTGTCTAATTTAATTAATTTCTTTTATAAAGCATCTGCAAACTTTCTATAATATTTCTGTCGAAAAGATTTCTGTTGTACACCCACTTATCTTAAAGTTTAATAAGGGTTCTAAAAAATGTCGAGTTTCTTGTGTTTAACGCGAAATTTCAGCTTTACAGATCTGAACCAGCATCGGACTCCAAGGAGGTTACAAACAGGCTGAAGTTTAATAATAAGATAGCAAGCCTAAATGTAGATTATCCATTAAAAAAAAGTCGTTGTCGAGCTCTGACAATATCCATTACGAAGAATCGAGCAACTTTTTTCAACTTTACCTACATCCATGTTCAGGGGGGGGGGGGGGTGCAACGTGCAAACCCCCTCGTCCCCTTGTAAGGAAAAATCTGGCCTTAGTTTTGGGATTCCAACGGGATACCTATGACTTCGTAAACTTGTCCGTCTGTTCGTCTGTTAGAACGATAGTTCTGGAAGGCGTGGACATATTTCGTTCGAACTTGGTGTGAGGATTCTGTGGATCAAAGTACAGGTCAACTTTGTAGATGGGGTCCGTAGCCTTATATCTAGAGGTGAAAGAGGGGTTTCAAATTAAGGGGCGAACATTGTTCAATGGTCGATTCAGAGGTAAAGAGACATACAGCATCTATTTCTGAACTTTACTTTCTTGCCGGGTTCACATGGAATCCGGGAAAAACCTGAAATTTCGAAGGAGTAAGTTTTTTTCTTCTGAAGTTGATTCGAGGTTCGATGTCCGTCTGTCCGTCTGTCTGTGAGCAATATAATTTTCGAAGGGCATGAGATATTTTGATGAAACTTGGTGTGAGGGTTCTTTGGGTCAAGAGTAAGGTCGAATTCATAGATGGCCTCTTTAGCCTTACATTTAGGGATGGGGGAGGGGATTCAAATCAAAGGACAACATTTTCTTTTTTTTTAAAGCTATTGAGATAGTTCATTTAGGGGTAAGGAGACATGCTGAATCCGAATACGAAAGTTATTTTCTCGCCGGACAAGTAGTTCACCCGGAATCCGGCAAAAACCGTACACAAGACTTGTCGACCAATTTTCGGTTATAGCAGTCCCTACCCCTTTATTCTCAAACCAGTACAGCTCTGCGCGTGGATGACGACATTCATTTATCTATTCTATAAACGTCGGAGAGATCTTTTGTAATCGAAGGTCGAAGGGGTTGATATATAATTGTCAAACGAGGAAATATGTTGTTCAAACGAGGATGTTGTTCAATAAGGATTCACTGGTAAAGTGCAGGTCAAGATCGTAGATGGGTCCTTTAGCCATATCTTTAGAGGCAGAGGAGGGGCTCCAAATTTACGGTAAAAACATGAATGTTTTATAAGCTAATAAGATATTCATTGAGGGGGTAAGGAGGTCCGCTTAATCCATATCTGAACTTATTTTTCTTGCTGGACAAATGGTTCACTACGAATTCGGCTGAAACTGGAAATTTGGTTGAAGCTCAAAGTTGTTTCTGAAATTGATTAGAGATTCGGTATCGGGGCAAGGAGACATGCTGAATCCATTTTTGAACTTTATTTTAACAGTAAAGTTCTTCAAGGAATCTGACAAAGACATGATCCAATTGTTTGAATCAAATGTTAGATTTTTATCCCGTGAAACCTTTGGTTTTGTTATCTACGCTATCAATAGTTTTTTCATCAACTTTTCTTTTCCTTATCATGTTTTTACATCATTCAAATTCGAATTTTGGGCATAGCTGGCGAAATGTTTTGTTTTTTAATTGTACTCTCTACACAAAATTTAGTCCATACCATTTTCTCCGATAGTTGCGAAAAACAGTTGGCTTGAAGTATTTCCTAATTTTAATTTAATAATTGATTGTTAAAATTGTTAATTGTAAGATATCATTCAAAACATCTACATCTGAGATAACTGCTTATTCTTCTTTGCCAACATTTATATCATTATCTCGGGTAGCTGGCTAAATTTTTCGTTATCTACCCTATTAACAGTATTTTTTTTTCATCTCTAAGAATCTGCCATAGATACTGAATAAATGTTTTTGTATGACAAAAAAAGTAAATCTTATTCCCACTTCTCCAAAGACGGACATTTTAAGTGACTTTCTAAGCCTATAGTACGAACATTTGGAAGTTTGTCCCTTCCTTCTTTAAACTTGAACTATAGTATTCAGTCCAAATTACTGTCGGTCCTTTTCCACCTTTATTTTCGTCATCCTTGAATGTAAGATTGCACGACTTCTATCATCTCACTGTACTTTAGCCGCTTATCTCGTCTATCAAACTACTGGTAGCTGCGATTTGTTGGAGGGAGAAGGGCAAAATGTCGACCTCTTCTGTTTAATCTGGATTCGGCGCACTTTCTTAGAGCGAATAACGGTGATCAGAAGAACCAGCGTCAATAATTACTCTGTGGTCGCAACAGGCACCGGGTAGGCTCCACCCCCGGTAAACAGAGTCGAAAAAATCGGCGTCGCATGATTCAAGTCTTCTCAATTCTTCCCTTATTTACTCTTGGCAATACGTAAGACGTTGAATAAAGGTGCCTTCAGACTGAAACGTAAAATCTTACGTTACGCTTCCGTAATCTCTTACGTTACGTCGAATCTTTCACACATCCAGTGGACCCCTTCAGACTGATGTAAGAACAGAACTGAAGAATTCATTTTATTTTCTCAATTTTCATCGGTTTTGACGAAGAATATGACAAGGAACAGACGCCAGTGATGGGTATTTCAACAATTAAAAGCTCTCTACCTTTTTTGGAAGTAATTCAGATAATCCAGGGAAACGTGAAAGAAAGTCATAGGAGCCTACATTCCAATGGAATTTAAAACTAAACTGTCACACAAACTGGTTTGATTTGAATTGAAACCCTAATTTCAGCCTGCTGACTCTCCCCAGAGTCATTAGGATTCCTGAAGCCATGACAAAACATGCTCCATTTCGAAACTCGCAGAATAGTAGACTCGTTTTCAGCTGCTTTGCCAGTCTGTGCTGTTTTGGGCTAATGTGACAAGGATGCTATTTTTTCATCACAAATCCAAGGTCTCTCTTGGAAAGATTGGCAATCAGGTCAGGTAAATCCTTTTTATTTAATTTCTCCCTCATCATCTTACGTTGCCTTACGTTACGTTTCTTAAGTTGAACAAATTTCAACTCTTGATTTTACGTTACGGAGGAGAATTTTTACGTTACGGAGAGCTACGTAGGCTTCTTACGTCGACGTAGCGTCCGTAGGTATCTCAGTGTGAAGGGAGTACGTAAGAGCTTTTTTCAGTCTGAAGGTACCTTAAAAGGGAAAACCACGCTCAAAAAGTGCCTTCCCCCGTAGGGAACCTCCATTATAGTGTTTTCTGAACTTTTCCCCTAAGAAGAGAACTCGACTCGTTATCAGTTATTTTGGAACCGATTCCCCACGGACCATGAAGTAAGCAGTATCTTTTGAGGCACTTCACGACAACTCCCACGAACCATAAAATCCCAAGCAGTATCAGTATCATTCGAGACCTTTCACGACTCGGTTGTAACAGCGTATTAAGTAATGTTTGTTTTAGAGAACCTTACAAAAAATTTGCATGTAGTTCTTGAAGGGTGACAGTTCTGTATAGGGTACGTGGCAGTGTTATTTATCTATGCTGTGCAATACATTTCTCTCCTTTTTCTTCTTCACTCCATTTGTTCTGAGTGAAAAATAAGGGGAATAAATGCATTATTTAGCCTACTTACTTGTCTTCACAAAACATCTTCATAGACGAAGTTGAATATTATATACTGCTGTCAGATCGTGGTCCGAAAAACAAGCCACGGCGGTGGCGTGTCAGTGGTATGCGGGGGTGTACACCGGTGGTGGAGAGTGTCAGGTGGTAGTGATGGTGGTGTACCGGTGTCAGGTGGTGGCGTTCCGGTGTCAGGTGGTGGCGGCGGTGTCAGGTGATGGTGGTGTCAATGTGTTAGGCGGTGGCGATGGTGTCTGGCGATGTCGATGGTGACTGGTGGTGGCGTTTCAGTGGCATGCGGGGGGGGGTGTATACTGGTGGTGGAGATTGAGCAACCCCTCGGCGCACGTAACCTATCCCGCGACACCTTGTTGCTGATGTAACTGCTGAGTCAAAACTTATGGGGACACGCCGAACCAGTCGTCTCTGACGGAACGACAGTTAATTTCTGGGCAAAGATGTTTTAACGTTTGAATTTCAATCATTAGGAAGCTTTTAGCTTTCGCATTTATTTGTAACCGTTATGACGTCATGCGCGTTTCGACCATCCATTTTTGACCAACCTTCTAGGCCCTTTAAAAAAACGCTATGACGTCATGTACGTTTTCGAAAATGTTGGACCGCCTTTGCAAAATGATAGGCCTTTAAAAAAAACCGTTATGACTTCATACTAATTTTCGAACATATATTTTCGACCATCCATGGCCGACCGACTTTGTAGGCCCTTTAAATAGTCCGTTATGACGTCATGCTCATTTTAGACCATCCATGCTCGACCGACTGTGTCGGTCCTTTAAAATAATCAGTCATGACGTCATGCTCATTTTCGTCTGTCCATTCTGGACCATCCATGCTCGACCGACTTTGTAGGCCCTTTAAAATAATCCGTTATGACGTCATGCTCAGTTTCGACCATCATTCTCGACCATCCATGCTCGACCGACTTTGTAGGCCCTTTAAAAAACCGCCATGACGTCATGCAGTCGGCCCAAAATGGATTGTCGAACATGCGGTAGGCGGGGCCACGGAAGGAGGAGCCTATCTTGACCAATCAAAAGATGAAACCTTTAGACCACACCGATAAAACAACTAAACAAAAGATAAAACATTTTAGACAGATAATCCCATGTTAACATTTGGATAGGATTTGTTTCTTGGACTATTATTGTTACCCTACTCTTACTACGCTCGAGCAGGTTGGAACGGTCAGCGTACTAGCCTTTTTCGAGGTTGGAACGAAAATAGTAACTAATAGTTACTATTGTTAGAAGGGCGGAACACGCTCAATGTGTCACCAGGGACCCATAAATTTCCTGTAATGACTCGCCATTCAGGGGGCTTGTCATTTCCTATGCTTCTATGTTGCCCGAGCCTCACCTAGTTTCCAAAAGTTCCGCTTGGGTCGAATCGGCGTTCTTGCTTAGATAGACAAAATTTGTTGGGACTATTCAGCATGCCACCGGGTACCTAAGCTAGGACAAAAGATCCAGGATACTCTTCCATTACAGAGAAATATTCCTAGTTCAGCACAACAGCTGCGAAAATTTTTGTATATCTGGATAGTCGGGTATTTTATCCCCGTGGGTATTTCTCGAACTATCTGACACTCGGTCAAGAGCGCATCAGAAATCTCTTATTGACAAGCCCCCTGAATGGCGAGTCATTACAGGAAATTTGTGGGTCCCTGGTGTCACCCAATTGAAAAAAAAAAAAAAAAAACACGTATCAGGATAGATTCAAAATTTGGCACAACTATTTTGACGTAGCTCCTTTATGACATAGAAACATGGGTCTAATTTACAGCATTATGGCGAAGCATGCGGTACCTTATGTCACTGTCTCATGTCACCGGAACATAAAATCATAAAGTAATTTGTGTAAACTACGCCTATAACCTGAATTCCGACAATTAGTTGAGCTGTAGGGTGAGTCCAGTATATGGCGGAAGGGCGATACATGGTGACTAATGGGAATGTGTTGTGTTCGAATGCCGAACACAAACTTAAATATCTTAAACAAGGACCAACGTCTTCTGATGACGACAGATAGAGAATATAGAAGTTTTTCTATGTACTATGTACTGTACCGTTTCTTGTTGACATCCTATGTTATTTTATGTAACAAGTTTTTTTTAGAAAAACATAACAGTGAATAAGAAGAATAAAAATAATAAAAATCAAATGAAGAGGAGGTGAATAGTGTGGGGCCCGTACGTTAGCACAGGCAAGGGATCGGATGAATTCCGAGAAGTATTGAAAATACTTTTTTTTCAATAGCACAACAAAAGCGTGGCTTGCCAGGCTGTGCTAACTTATAGGAACAAGACCAAAGGTTTCGATGGGATCACAAAAATTTAATATTTGATCCAGATAATTTGGTCTTGTAGATATCCGGGCGCCGCCAGACTCCTTGAACATTTTTACTGTTAAGATTTAGAAACAGAAGAAGGTCAATGGCTAATCATCTCAGCAAACCAAGTTCAGATGTTCAGCATGTTTGTATTTACCCCTAGGCTATTCGTCATATCTACTATGACGGAACTGATCAAATCTTCCTGCCTTACTATTGCCGAATCTCTGGTTCCTACCGGATTCCGGGCAAACCACTTGTCCGGATATCCGGACAAATAGTTTGCAAACTATAACTTTTAACAATTTTCCGGGTTTACCGGATTCCGGGGCAAAGTATATGTCCGAGTAGAAAATGATTGTCAAAAGCGGATTCAGCATGTCTTCTTACCCCTGAATCGAACATCTAACCAACTTCACATAATCGGAAAGTTTGTTAAAAGTAAATGTTTTATCTGAAGTTGATTGATGTCCGATTTAGGGGTAAGGGGACATGCTGGATCCGAAATGAAACTGATTTTCTCGTCGGACAAGCAGATCGCCCGGAATCCGGCCTAAACCGGAAAATTTGTAAAAAATAAAAGACTAATCTGAAGTTATTGATTAGAGGTTCGATTTAAGGATAGGGAAACATGCTGAATCCGAATATGAGAATTCTTTTCTCGCCGGGCGAGCAGATCGCCCGGAATCCGACCGAAACCGGAAAATTTGTTAAAAGTAAAAGTTTATAAGATTTTCATTAGGTGTTTGACTTACGGGTGAGAAGAAATGCTGAATTCGTGTATGACAATCATATTCTACATGGACACATAGTTCGCCACGAATCCGGCTGAAATCGGAAAATTTGTTAAAAGCTGAAGTTTTGAAATCATCAAGAATCGTAGCTGACGTACCCGTTGTAAACATTGTTTGAATAAAAGCTGAAGTTTTATCTGAAGTTGATTAGAGGTTCAACATTGGGGTAAGGAGATACGCTGAATCCGTTTTCGAGCTTCAATTTTTTGCAAGACAAGTACTACTTCGCCCGGAATCCGGCTGAAACCGGAAATTTGGCAGAAGTAAGGCAGGAACTTTCGTCAAAGTAGATATGACGCAGGCTATAGGGGTAAACACACATGCTGAACCCATGAACTTGGTCTTCTCATATGATTACCATTTGCCTTAACCTGTCTCTAAATTTTATTAATACAGTGCTCAAGGAGTCTGGCAAAGACTGGGCCTCTACAAGACCCGATTGTCTGGATCAAATATTAAACTTTTGGGATCCCGTCGAAACATTTGGTTTTGTTCTTAACGAGTACCCATGTTCAGGAATTCAACATAAAAAGTTTGACTTGGTTTCCTCAAGTAACAAATGAATCATGTGATTCTGGATCTATTTGTAGGATTTTCAACGAATTTCACACATGAAAACGTCACAACAATTTCCAACATATACGGTGCTGTACTATTTTCCCGAACAATACAGAAATGATAGGCTACTCTAAAAGTTCATAGTTTGTTATAAATCGGGGGGATTCCCCACACATCAGTTGTAAACTGATTGCCTGGGTTTTGCCGTGAGTTTGCATGTCCAGAGCTGTACATGAAGGCATGAAATCCAAACTTCCACTGAGTATCACACATTGAACCGTCAACTAAAACTACGTAATCAGGAACTTCGATGCTCGAACTTCCGATTTCCCAGAAAGTTAGCACATTTTGGCATTCGGTACCTATCCATTGCTCACGATAGTCCGACCCCCCCCCCCCCCCGCTTCAACACCCACACAAGTTGTAACATTGTTTAGATTTTGAGTTAGCATATCCGGGGCAACGAATGAAGCGTACAACGTCGTCGATTGTTTGGGATCCCCAAATGTAAGTGAAGGGATACCTATGACATAGCAAAAGTTGTCCGTCTGTGTGTGAGCACGATAACTCTCGAAGGGAATGAGATATTTTGATGAAACTTGGTGTGATGATTCTTTGGGTCAAGGGTAAGGTCAAGTTCGTAGATGGGCTATGTAGCCCTGCATTTAGGGGTGGGGGAGGGGGTTTCAAGTTAAGGGGCAAAACATATTTTTAAAGGCTATTGAGATAGTTGATTAAGGAGTAAGAAGACATGCTGAATCCGAATATGAAAGTTATTTTCTTGCCGGACAAGTAGTTCACCCGGAATCCGGTGAAAACCGGACAGAAAATTTGTCGGCCGATTTTCGGCTCTAGCAGTCACTACCCCTTTATTGTCAAACTACTACAGTATAGCTCTGGGCGTGGATGCCGACACTCATTTGTTTATTCTGTGTGACGAAGGAGAGATCTAGTGTAATCGAAGGTCGAAGGGGTTGATATATAATGTTCAAGCGAGGATGTTGTTCAATGAGGATTCACTGGTAAAGTACACATCAAGTTCGTAGATGGTCTTTTAGTCCTTCTTTAGAGGCAGAGGAGGGATTTCGAATTTAAAGTAAAAACATGTATGTTTTATAAGCTAATAAGATATTCATTGAGGGGGTAGGGAGGTCCGCCGAATCCATATGTGAACTTAGTTTTTTTGCTGGACAAATGGTTCATTACAATATTCGGCTGAAACTGGAAATTTGATTGAAGCTCCAAGTTGTTTCTGAAATCGATTAGAGATTCGGTATCGGGGCAAAGGAGACATGCTGAACCCATTTTTGAACTTAATTTTAACAGTACAAATATTCAAGGAATCTGACGAAGACTGAATGGCGAAGACATGGCCCAGTTGTTTGAATCAAATGTTAGATTTTCGGGATCCCATCGAAACCTTTGGTCTTGTTTTTTGAAACCATGCGAAAATGATACTCTCAGAGTTCGACAGTTGTCTAAACCCCCCCCCCCCCCTCCCGCGCCTCTTCCAAAGCTCTGCACGAAGGTATCAGAGGACCAAACTTCCACCCAATGTTTCACAAATAGAAGCGTCAACCATAATTAACTAATCAAAAACTCCGATGTTCAAACTTCCTCCCATTCCGATTTCCCAGAAAATTAACACCTTTTGGGATTCGGTATCCAGTGCTCATTTGACCACGGATCAATAGGATCTCGTAATTCACTCATTGTCGAATTGACAAAGGGCTTCGGCGAGATTTTGACGGAACGGGTTGCGGGGTTAAAGGGCGAGAATCGAGTGAACCAGAGCGCATGGCAGAACGAGAACACAAAAGGAGAAAGGCGTATTGCCAAATATGGCCCTTCTCACAAATGTATACAGAGAGCATGTTCTGAAAATATAGCTGAAAATATAGTATGTTAAAAAATATAGCTCTAATAAAATGTAGCTCACTGATCCGTTTTGTACCGTCAAATATGATTCGCAATCAGCTTGTTCCAAAGGAACATCTAGAGAGTAGGTTTTAAATGAAGTGTGGTTTAAAAATTAAAGTTTCCTGAGAGTAAAAATGTGGGTCCTAATCTCCTATGATTGGGTCCAAATCTTATCAAAATTTGATGGACCAAAGAGCAAGGATCCTAGATTAGTGGGGGTAATCTAAACGTGTCAGGGCCTTTTTATTTCAAATACTGCAAATTTCCCTTATACCTTCCTCAACGTTACAAGAACTCCCGCACTGTTTTAGACTTTTTTTTCGGTCGACCCCTGCTCTAACACAGGATCTCTAATACTGCTCTAACACAGGATAACACAGGATACATAAGTGACCAACTTGAGTCAATACAGAAAAGAGCCGCTAAAGTAATATTGTGTGAAGCATTTACTGATTATGAATCAGCATTATCAACCTTACAACTACCGTCCCTATACGACCGTCGGTTCAATCTGATATGCAAATTTGGCCAATTCCTTCTACGAAGTGACAAACATAGGGCCATACTACCACCGGTCATGTCGAATCGAGTTGACACTAGGTCTAAAAACTAAGAAAACTGGCACCGCCTACCACACGAACAAATCGGTTTTCAAACACGTTCGTTCCGTATTACACGTCAGTGTTTAATAAGTGCTGAAGTTTCTGTTTTTATTTGTGTACGAGGGGTTGCTCACTCCCAAAATGGTTGTACAGTTGTGCCCAGCTGGTGCCCAGCGGTGCCCAGCGCCGGTGCCCAGCGAGGGTGTACAGTGGTGCCCAGCGAGTGAGCAACCCCTCGTTTGTGTCCTCTTTTAATTTGTAAGCCCAAGCGCCATTTAGTTGAGTTCTCTTCTTGACTATGATAGCTTGTGAAAATAAATGATTCTGATTCTGATTCTATGTTACCATCTATTGCCTCCTCTTCTACAAAACAGAAAAAGTGGAGTATAGAAGCAAAAGATCGATAAAGAAAGAAACAGGAAACAACTTGATTAGAATAAATATTTAAACTCAAAGAGACTGACAAGAATGTGGCGCTGAGAAAATGCTGCAACCGACAGCTTTCTCTGTAGCTCTTCAAGTCTGATGATTAAGGTTCAACTGGAAAGCCAACTTATTTTTGTGTTATTTAACAGAATCCCCATTGAACTATTGGATTGTGTTAAGGAATTGTATACTTTTCACTATTTGCTCTAGTGTAACATTCAGAATACCTACGGCCGTCCTCACAACGGAAAATTCTACTATGACGCGGAAAAATGGCCATATTCCTGTTCAGCGCTTCCAAGCGGACTAGTTTCTGTTAATCCCCCTATGCCTCACCGTCAGCACTTGGATCAGACATGGAAAAAAAAAACCTACAGGTTAGCGAGTGGAAAACCTGTCATCTGTGTCCCAAGTAATGGAGGTTTTGCATGTGTTTCAGCAGCAGAAAGTGAAAGTGACCCACTACCCTATGGATCCGACTTTTTACAATGTCTATGAGCCTCATAACCAACACTTGTGTAGACATAGTAAAAAGTCTAATCGCATAGGGGAATGGGTCACTCTCACTTTCTGCTGCTGAAACATATGCAAAACCTCCACTACCTGGGACACGGATGACAGGTTTTCCACTCACTAACCTGTGGATCTACTTTACCATGTCTGATCCAAGTGCTGATGGTGAGGCATAGGGGGATTAACAGAAACTAGCCCGCTTGAAAGCGCTGCACAGGAATATGGCGAATTTGAATCTCAACATAAACGCGGCTTTTCAGTGGCCAGTTATCAGCTCGCGGAGGGTAGCTCACTGCGTGAACACTTGCTTTTTCATCAATCATACGACACAGGCACAAGCGCATAGAGGTGCCACAGATCTGACAGTGAAATTCCACTATACAATATATATCGATTATTGGTGAATAGCGGAGCAACGAAGTAACGCATTTCATCGCGTATCTCAGCCCTTTTCGGTTTAACTTTAAAGTTTAACTGAAAAGCCAGCTTATTTTTTTTTCACTTAACTGACTACGCTGCATTTTTTGGATTGTGTTAAGGGATTTTTTTTCTTTTTCACTATTTGCTCCAGAACGACGTTCAGAATATCTACGGTCGTCCTCACAACGCAAATTTCTACTATGACGCAGAAAAGTTGAATCTCAATACCTACGCGGCGTTTGAGTGGCCAGTAATCAGCTTACGGAAGGTAGCTCACTGCGTGAATACCTATTTTTCGTAAATCGTTTTCGTCGAGAATGCAATACAGATACAAGCGTATAGAGCATACAGATCGGACAAGGAAATTGCACTATTTGAAAATCGATTATTTGTGAATAGCAGAGCAACGAAGTAACGCATTTTCGCCGGGTTTGCAAGGTTCTTTAAGTGAATAAATGATGGGTAACTAGATTGTCTTATCTAAGCCCTTTTCAGTTAAACTTTAAGTGCCTGAAAATATTGATAATTGATTTCACGAAACTGACAAGTAGAAGAGGAGTTTAACAATACCAGCATTTAGTAGCTTGTTGAAATTTATTCCTGGAGGGTCTCGAAAAACTTACCGACTTTTTTCAGATCCGTACGAAAAGTTTCAGAATTTCAATATTACGGAAAGTTACAAAAAAAAGACTTTTCGTGCACTTGCAAACCGTCGGCCATTAAGGCGAGAAAAGCTCAGTGTTCCGTCAACACTCAGGGTTGCCACGTGTTGCAAGATAGTGTGAGTTGTCACTCTATTTTGCTTTTGTCACTCTTGTCCTACGTAGGACTCAAAAATCACTCTATTTCGGAAAATGACCAAATTTGTCATTTTTGCAGCAGGGGTTCAGACCAGAAGTAGCTATTTCAAGTTTTTTTCATAAAAGTGAAATTAAGAAGTGTCATTTTTACAGAGGCGGTTCCGACCAAAAGTGAAAATTTCATGAAAATAAATTTCACTCCCAAGTCACTCTCTGTTTTGGGCCAAAAGTCACTCTGTTTTGGGCCAAAAGTCACTCTCTAAATATTTTTGATGTGGCAACAATGTCAACACTCGGAACTAAATGAGACCCAATAAAGACACTTTGGAAGAAAGTTAGTTCGCTTACACAAACAAAATCGGCAGTAGCTTCCCATACCATAACCTTTTCCTCTTCTTCAAACAACAATGATTTTATCTAGTGTTTTTTTTTTACTGTTTGGATACATTTTTCAAACTGTTCCCCTGCCAGGTAAATTGATTGTAATTTAGCTTTCTGTCGTCTAGTTTATTCAGTTTTTGGACTCCTCGAGTGTAGTCCAAGGGGAAAATAAACAAGAATAAAAAAAATAACCAATAAATCAGGAAGATAAACGATCAGTTGGCAGACCACATACAGAGCGCGAACTACCGAAGCCCAATAAGAAGAATGACACTAAACCGGATAAACTTCAAGATAGCCCCCAAAGAGGTGTTAAGAATCAGGGCGTCGCCCCCAATACCCATACTCAGTAGGGCACATATTTACATTTGATTCTTATCTTGTGTGGCCCTTAACTTCAACCGCCCTCCTGAATCGTATTCAAATTAATGCAGGGTTGACCTGTCGTCGGTTGTTCCAATTAGCAGACTGGAATCGCCATGAAAAAAATCAGCACGCCACCACGGGAAGCCGCTGTGCCTTTCACGAAGGAAGCTGATTCATCCTGCGCGCGCACCGGGAGATCTGGCAATGCTGCGTCAATCCTAATTACGACAATATTCAGAGTTGTGACAATGGAATAAATAAAGGGTTAGCAGCTTCTTTTTTAGGCTGCGCCCACCTTATTTCTTAGCCATGCATTCTGACGGCAGAACGATTACATCCAACACGAGATTATTTGGTAGTTGGTGCTTCTTAAAGTTTAACTGAAAAGCCAACTTATTTTTGTGTCATTTAATTGAATACATTGAAGGATTCTTGCTAAGGGATTTCTTTTAATTTCCCCTATCTTCTCTAGTGGTGATGTTCAGAATATCTGCGCCCGTCCCCATAACATAAATTCTACTATGAAGCGGCTTTTCAGTGGGCAAGGGTGAGTTTGGTGAAGACTGCTTAGTGCCTGAACAAAAAAAAGTCATAAATCCTTCTATTAAGGCATACAACACAGATACAAGCGCATAGAGGTACCACAAATCACACGGAAATTCCACTATTTGAAAATCGATTATTCGTGAATAGCGGAACAACGAAGTAACGCAACTAGATCGTCCTATCCTAGCCCTTTTAAGTTAAACTTTAATTATGTATATAATTATCCAATAGTTGTGACATTAAATAAATAAAGGGTAAACAGCTTATTTCGTAGGCTGAGTATAGCCGAAGACGTAATGCCTTCCGACGGCAGAACGACTACTCCCAACAATGAGATGAGGGCCAATTTGGTGCTTGGTGCTTGTTGATTATGTCAATCCTAATTACGACAATTCAAGAATTGTAACAATCGAACACATACAGTGTACGCAGCTTATTTGTTAGGCTCAGCACAGCCGAAGACGTCATGCGTTCCGTGTTGTCGAATGAGAAAGACTACTTCCAACAAGGTATGTGAGCTCATTTGGTAGTTGGTGCTTCTTAGTTATGTAAATCCCAATTACGACAATATTCAGAGTTGTGACAACGGAATAAATAAAGGGTTAGCAGCTTATTTTGTAGTCTGAACACAGTCGAAGACTGAGTGTTCTGATGTCAGAACGAACTAACGCCACCGTGCTTTGGCGCCACCGTATGTTTTCCGCCACCCAGGAAATCTTGCATCATCAATAGGATTAGTTGGGTCAGACGAAAGGGTCAAATATTTTGGTAGGTCCACCGCCACGTATGTTTTCCGCCAACTCATTAGTGCAGGTAGCTGGTTCATGTAATCCGATATCTAAATCGTTAAATGCGAAGAGGGGTTTACCGCCACCAACGCCAACTCTACGTTAATCCTAGCTAATACGAAGACAGAGCTTAACGTTTCAAATAATTATTTATTTAATTCCAACCTAAGAAACTGTACAACTTCAACTACTCAAGGCCCCCAAACCATTCAAATTTCAAAAGGTGAGAAATCGCCCGGAGAAGTGCTTCTCTTGAAGACTTTCCTTCTTGATACGTAATTTTAACTTTCAGTAGCCTCTCCTCCAGTTGTCTGTAGACTTTGAGACGTTTTGGAGCAGGTTTGGCCGAGAGCCCTTAATCGCTGTGATACTTAATCCGGTTGGCGCTCGACACCCCATCAGAATATTAGGCCTGACAAGATTTGACCCTACCCTCTAGAGGAACCAATCCTCTTGGGGACGTAATATTTCCTGGGTGGCAGTAAACACCCTTTTCACATTTAAAGATTTAAATCTGAAACTACCTGCACAGGCTGCCTGCCCTACCTGAATTAAAAGGTGGCGGAAAACATATGGTGGCGGAAAACCGCGGTGGCGTTAGAACACTGCTACCGTCAGAACGACTACTTTTGAACAAGAAACGTGGGCTGATTTGGGGCTTGAAAATTATGTCAATCCTAATTACGGCAATATTCAGATTCGCAATATTGGAATAAATAAAGGGTTAGCAGCTTATTTCGATGGCTGAGCCTAGCCAAAGACGTCATGCGTTCCGACGGCAGAACGATTACTTCCGGAAAGAGGTGAGAGCTAATTTGGTACCTGGTGCTTGTTAATTATGTCAATCTTAATAACGACAATATTCATGAATTGTGACAATGGAACGAATAAAGGGTTAACAGCTTATTTCGTACACTGTGAATAGCCGAAGACGTCACGCGTTCTACCATAAGAACGACTATGTCCAACATGAGACGAGCTGATTTGGTGCTTGTTAATTATATAAGTCCTAATTACAAGAATATTCAGAGATGTGACAATGGAATAAAGAAAGGGTTAGCGGCTTGGGATTTTGTGTGGGGATTTGGTCCCACTCCTCGCTACTAACCTTGAACCTATCCTATGGAACAAATAAATTGTATTTTCTCAGCACCTCGTAGTTGTATTAATATTAAATAAAATCATGTATTATTTTATATCATAGTTATACAATAATATCAAATAAAAAATACCCAGTTGCAGAAAATCATGGTGGCATTAAAACACGTCTTCCCTTCCAACAAGAGATGTGAGCTCGTTTGGTGCTTGTTTATTACGTATATGCTAGTTACGACAACATTCAGAGTTGACAGTGAGTACATTACAGTAAGAAAAGTAAAGGGCTACCAGCTTTCGTTCATACGGAGGACCTTCGTCAGGACGTCTTGGCTTCGTGACTATATCTGACAAGATCTACGAGCTTATTTGGCACTTTCTGCTTGTTACTTCTAACTTATACCAATTTCGAACCTAAGAAAAAGTACTCGGACTTGGACATTGGTAGTTCTCTAAGGTGATACAGGCTTCTAATTATTTTGTGTATTCGTATTAGTGTTGAGGAGTAATGTGACATGCATATAATGTGGAAGACCTTACAATAAATATTAATACGAAAGAAGCTGTTATGTAAAATAAGATGAAACAACTGATCAAAAATCTTTACACAATTTACCAGGATTTAAGGTGTATTCTCGCCGTTCCCCGAGGACTCCACTTGAGGAGTCCCCGCGTTTATGTTTGTCCCGGGGACTCATTCCCCGTGTTCTCGCGAGTCCCCACGGACGGGGAATGCTCCAATTATCATCACCACCATCGAGAGACTCCCTTTCAGATTCAGAGGGGAATCAATTTTTGCTGGTCTTGGAGCAATGTAAAATTAATTAAAAACAATCAGAATAAACAAAACCAAAAATAAAGTGGATCCACACTAATTTCGTCAGCTGCATATTTTTTTTCTCGAACAAAATCCATTTTGGAAGCATTCCCCGTGTTCTCGCTGTTTCTGCACGCGGAGTCCGCATGGAGTGACTCCCTCGATTCTCGCCGTTACCTTCGATTCCCCGAAGAGTCCTCGGGGAACGGCGAGAAGACGCCTTATTTTCATTTTTCTACCTATTGTTTACGCTACATAAATTGAAAAGCTCGGCGAAACAGGTAATGATCATGGTTTTCAGTTTATAGAAAGAACCCTAAAGTTTAGAGAAAAGAAATTGCAAACTTAAAATATTAGGGTATTGGTATAGTGTATACGTATCTTCGTTTGGTAGGGATGCATCAAACTGATATTTTTTCTTGTGTATATGGCCTTTAGCTTTAAATACAGTATTAGAGTACATTACTATTTGTGAGTTGTTTATTTTACTGTCAGTTGATTTGTACAAGTACTCTACCGTATGTTTTTTTTCTAAACTGTTTTTACTTAGTGCGTTGAAGCGGAATGAAATAAAACGAATTTACTTATCGTTCAAGAAAATATAAATGAAAGAATGTTGTTATGGCCTACTCAAAAGACAAATATGGTCGGCAATAGTTGATTATGAGCGGCATAACAGTCTCATTCACTTTTTCAATTTTTGGTTACAAATAATTAAAAATACGTTAGTAGCCTATAGACTAATCTCAATTTAAAAAAAAATATAATGATTTGATTTCTTTTTAAATCAGATTTATTTTACGAAAAACCCTCAATGTCCTTTTTTAAGCGAGCGTTCAAAAATTTACTTTTTGAGTTTTATTTTATTTTCTGGGACGAATTGAAGGTGTTCTACAATCAATGTGCTTTAGACTTTCAGGAAGAAGCCGCGGAGAAACGCAAAGTTGATACCCCAAACAGGTCGGAAACATCCCCTTTGAAGCAAAGTGAATATCAGACATTCCCCTTAGAAAATAAGACAGTTCTAAACACCTGATTTGAAAAGAACTCGCTCGTTTCATGGCAGTATTTTGTTAGAAAAATGACAAAACTTGTTAGAAAAAGTTGACGCTCGTCATCTTGCCTATTACCCTACTGATTTAGTTTTATTTTCTTACTAGTGCCGTTTTGGAGACAAGTGACGACTTAGATATTTGTGTGATAGTGGCTAAGTGACAAATAAATCAGAACGCATTTTTTGCATCTGAGGTTGAGGACCCCAATCGGAACCTAATAGACGGTGTAGGGCACAGGGGGGGGGGGGGGGGGGAAGAAAACCAAAAACTTAATCTGAACGGCGAAATAGCCCTTAAAAATACTACACTAGTAGTAGTGAACTGAAAAATAAAAAGCTGTAAGGGCCGGACTTGAACCCACAACCTTCAAGCCTTCATACCAAGAATGGCGGTTGTTTCTCTGGACATAGTATTAGACATGGTTTGCAATGTTACTAATAGCGACAATATAGCACTTCAGTGGTGGAACGGAAATAATCTATAACGTCTACTGACTGTGTGTTATCTCTTATGTGTTGGTAAAAATGTAAAAAAAAAAAACAGATCCTTTTGTAAATGTTCCGAAACTTCTTCGAGTGAAGCCGCCTCATCGAATTTTCCGTTTCCCAAGTACAACCAAAAACAAATAATCAAAAGAGACTCCGTCTCCCTATCTCTGTAATACGACCATGCGGAGTCGAACATATTATTCTGATCCCCTACCTGATGCAAATGATCGGACACTGCTTAGTGCTAGCGGAGGGTAGGAGCTACGTGGAACATCAAAATTCATTACCTCGACAAACGGCTATACAGGGTTGCCACCTGACTCAAATAAAATGTACTACCCACGAACTACGTACTACCCATCAGAGGAGGAAGAGATCAAAGGAAAATGTAGAAATTTGTGCATGCGTTGCAGTTCCGGCACTGTTTTCCACTGTTGCTGATACAAGCTCCGGCATTGTTTTCCACTGTTGCTGATACGTAATCGACGAGTAGCACGAAACCATGGGATTAAAGATCCGATTGAGGCTGTTTAAGAGCGTCGTGGTCGATTTCTGGAATCCCTCGACCCTCTAAACAGCCTCTATCCAGCAATTAAACAACAGTTACAGAAATACTGTATATATAACAGTGTATAGTATATTTGTCTCTTTCTTTTGAATTATGGATTGCCAAGTTAAAATTGTATCTTATGTGTTGTTCATTGTTCCACTTTCTTTTCTTTTTTTTATACTCCATCATTGACATTTTATGTAAAGATGGGTAATAAACATATTCATTCAAATCACTTTAGCATGACACTACCAATATGACCTGAATCGAACCTTCGTGAAAAATAGGGGTTTCATCAGAACCAGATTAAAATTAAAGTAGTCAGATCCAGTATTTCAGATAAAATGGGCAAAACACAACTAGGCCCACATGAACTTTGACAGAAAGGACATTTTTTCGAATAGTACTACCTATCTTAAAATGTACTGCATAAGTACTAGTTTTTCAAATGCACTACCAAATCACTACTTCGAAAAAAATGGGCTAAAAAATTGATCAATAAAATGTACTAGAAAATTGTACTACCGGTGGCAACCCTGCGGCTATATCGCAATGCAGCCCCGGAGTTTCGAGACCAAAAGCCGATTGGTTGTCTACCATTGTGACGTCACGTGGCGCGCTGCAGAGCGGGTCCTCCTCGCCTCGTACAGTTTTTTCTCTGATATGCGCAGCGGCGAAGAGGGAAGTAGACGGGCATTAACTCAAAGCTCAACAAGCACCTCTACCTCCGCTCAGTTTTGTCGGGGTATCGATAATCCATGGGCCCAAAGACGGAGGTTCTACTGGATTACTTGTCCTTGGTATAACACAGTTGCCAGGTTATGGCAGTTCACGAACTCCAGGACAAATGGAGTTTCTCTATCCCTTCCAGTGGCGACAAGGAGTTCCTTTTAGGAAACTTAGAAACAGAAGAGTAAGAGAGTTCTAAGCTCTCGTGTTTCCAAGTGAATCCAGTCTGCCGCAGTGCACTTGGTAGACATATGGATTTCGTCCTTTGACGGCGTCGGAAACCTGAATTTTCGGAAAATTCCGACGCACCCCTCCAACTCCTCTCATCAGTGCGAGACCTGACCCGGACCTCAAATTGACAAATCTGCATTGCCGGAAACTGAATAGATAGATAGATAGATAGATTGATGTTTAATGCATAAAAGGCAACAAGGGCCACCCCTCCAAAAAAACAAAAGAAAAAATATATAAAACAAGAACAATAATAATAATAATAATGCTTGTTTATTGAGCCAAAAGGCCATACAAGATTTAATACACTTCACAAATAAACCGTTACACCTCTAGAAATACTATGCTACGTAAACTAAGCTAAACTTTCCTTCCTTAGATTAAATCCTTTAGTCACATATTTACAAACATCTAGGAAATATTTGGGGTTCGTAGATTTCAGGATACGGGGAAGCGATACCAGCCCACCCCCAACAAATGTTACTCTCAGATGCGAAAGCTCTTAGCACTCTAAGAGGAAGTGGTTCAAATCCTCCTCCTATATTTAAAACTACAGGGATATACAATTTTCCCTCTGTGCTAACCCTATCCGGAGGAACCTTCCAAACAGTTGAATAGCCTGGAAACTTTTCTCTTTCATTCTCTCAATTATCCACTCACTCCCACACGCTCTCACTCCAAACAACTCTTGTCTCAACCCATTCATTTCCTCACACTCTCCCACAAAATGACTCACTCTTTCAATATCGCATCCACACATAGGGCAAGAGTAAGGACCAGTTTTAACCCTAACTTTATCATCTTAGAAGATTTGCAGTCTTATTGTTAAATGCAACAATTCAAACAAATTTGGATGTTATCAAACCTTTAAAGGACAACTCGCACTACAAAGTGTTTCTGCTCAGATGTTCTGAGATAGTTGATATGCTCACAGGAAATTACACACGACTTCGGCTGTTTTTAGCTTCTTTCCATGTCCCTTGCCCTGGATTACAATTTTGCAAAATTGCATGACCGGTCTCCGGACGAATAAGGTCCTAGGGAAAAAACTATTAGGCGTACGATACGTCACGTAAAGAGAAGAAACGTGGCAAGCGTGATAATCAGTGTATTGGTAATAGAGGGGATGGGGTAGGCTACACTTATGAAGTGAGGCATCTCAGGAACGAGAAAGGATGGAAACACTGCTGAAGTAGAATGGATTACTAACATAAGTACGACGCGTCCTTTAACAATGTAGGGTACGGAATCAGGCAACGTGTGGTGCATGTGCATGTGCAAAGCACCGAGTATGGAAAAGAAAAATTTAAGGAGGCGAGTTCAATCAAAGAAGTTTCAGAACACTTGCATAGGGATGCACAGTCGACTGGCAACACCTTTTACTAAGGGACAGTTTGGACCCCAGCTCACAGAGGAATCTGCCCTTCGTCATATTAGCAGGGTTATAGGTTTGATACTCTAGGGTTTTCATCATTCGACAAACTCCCCAAGTTTTCCAACCATAAAATGGCTTGGCATGCACCGTTTTGGCTGTAATAATAAAATAGTTCCAAGTAGAGGAAGGTAGGCTATAACAGCAAAGCCCTTGGTAACTTGTTTAATAGCCCTTGTTCTCCCTCTTTTTGCAACCTTTCCGGAATTTTTGGTATTCTGAGAAGAAAAGATTAAACGTATCAGGGTCTTCTACCCGGAATTTTAGGTGTTCTGAGACGAAAAGATTAAACGTACCAGGATCTTCTACCCGGAATTTTAGGTGTTCTGAAACGAAAAGACTAAACGTAGCAGGATCTTCTGCCCGGAATTTTAGGTGTTCTGAGACGAAAAGATCAAACGTACCAGGATTTTTCTATTCCAAATACTGTAAATTTCTTTTAGGCCTCCCTCGTCGTTACAGGAATTCCCGCGTAACTACTTACTTTTACCATCAGACCCCAGTGCAAATATATCACCAATGGCCCAGGATCGCCCTTTTTGCCCTTGACCATTCTGCCACTTTCCATCTGGGAAAGGTTTTTAGATCGCTTTGTTAGTTTGTTTGCTTTTTTGGGATCACAAAATCTAAGTGGAGGGATACCTATGACTTCGTAAAAATTGTTCGTCTATTAGCACGATAACTCTCGAAGGGATTGAGATATTTTGATCAAACTCTGTACCCCTATATTGAGGGTTGGGGGAGGGTTTGGAAGGGGGAAAAATACTTTTTTTAAAGGCTAATGAAATAATCGATTTAGAGGTAAGCAAGGCATTCTGAATCCGAATATGAAAATCATTTTCTCGTCGAACAAGTAGTTCGGCTGGAATCCAGCCATAACCGAAAAGTTTGTAAAAAGTAAAAGCTTTCTTCGTATTTGATGAGATGTTCAATTTGCCGGTAAGAAGACATGCCGAATACGTATATTTTAAGGAGACCGGATATCCACAAGACGCAATTGTCTGGATCAAATATTATTTCTTTGGGATCCCATGGAAACCTTTGGTGTTGTTATCTTGTGCGTTTACTCCGTTATTGAAAGTATAATTTTTCCGCTCTTATTTTGTAATGCGCTATCCCTTTTCTTGTCTAGTGCGTAAATAAAAATGTAATCATCATCATCAAGGTGGGTATCCCTCGGGGGAGGGGGGTGGGGCTTCGCCTGGACTCGACGTGGAGTATTTGCGAGCCCAACGCAAGACTCCTTCGTTCTCAATAAGCACTTAAAGTTTAATTGGAAAGCCAGCATATTTTTATATCGTGGGATTGAAAACACTGAATTTCACTCTATATATTTCTAAACCCGGAGACCCTAATTTCGTACGGTATATTCTGATCTCTCTAACAAAACCACGCAGATTTTCTCACTTGCCGTGTTTTGCTACCTTTGATGTGTATCACGCTGTCGACGGTTGTCTGCGAGAAGTTTTTCCATCAGAAAGACGGTTATGTAAATTGTTTCCGTGTTTTCGTTACAAGTCAACGGGTCCCGCAAAAGGCTCAAAACAGCCAAAATCGCGGGTTATTACTTGAAAGCACAGCATAGCTTTAAAGTATGCAAATATTTTAAAACAAATAAGAGTAAATAGTGCGAGGGGTCCTTTAAGGGATTTGTTTTTTCTTGTGCTCTACTTAATATATGCACTGCTGGCCTGACAAGACAAAGTTCAACCCGACAATTTGAATTCCAGCAAAAGCATGTATTTCAATGGCTAACTTTCTGTTGTATTCCAGATTGTAAGGTCACTTCTGAACCAAGCCCGTTATTTGGTACGACCCAAAAAATATTTGTTTCGGCGATTGTATACCGTTTGTAGTTGCTAAACATTCTAAGCATAGAGGTACAAGAGCACAGAGGTACCACAATTCCGGAAGCTAAAGTTCATTCGATGAAAATGCATTCGATGAAAACGCATTTTCATCATGCCTTCATGCCTATCTAAGTGAATAACTGTCATACCTCAGGCCTTTTCGGTTAAACTTTAAAGTTTGTATGTGTCAGTTTCAAGGGACTTTACTTCTCTCTTCCCGTTTAGTTCCACCGCGTACTGATCATATGTAATACGAAAGCTTTCAGCCATCGCATCCCTCCCTTCAAAAGTTGAATTTTCAGAACACGTGCTAACATGTTCTGAGAGTATTGCTAATTAATCAACTTCATTTAATCAGGTATATTTCTCCCTTAGTTGGTAACCTGCACTGATTTCCGGTGCTGAAAGGAGGTAACTGATAGTCAGAAAATGGGGAAGAAACCACTGCTAGTGGGAAGGAATGATTGCTGTTAACACTGCTGTACCTTTTCTCTCTGCGTAATTCTAACACTGGGCAACATTATTCAGAACCGAGTGATATTGAATAGACCTAATACGAAAACGAGTCCCTCAATCCTACCCGCTCACAAACTGTTCACTGGGTCAGACTCAATTACTGGACCCGCCGTTTCGTTATAAAACATGGCTGATTATTAGGCAGAAATGCAACAAAAACCTCCAATAAGTTATTGAAAGAAATATGCCGAATATTTAGCTGTAATTTTTTAACTTTTTGTTCGTTTGCCGGCAAAAATCTTTTTTATTTTTGTCGACTTTTCTTATTAAGATCTATTTTGAGCGTGCGGATAAGGATGCTTCTGAATCGCACCACTAGATGCTGCAACGGTCGTACCGAGTCCCCGATCTTGTCGCAGCTAGTATGGGGGTAATCCAGATCGAGATCTAGATATTGCAAATGCTTATGACGCTTCCGATTTAACTTTTGGATGGATGTTTGATGTTTGATGGACCGGTCTTATTGACTCAGTCCTCGTCCTAAAAAATGTAGAATAAAAGTTTCCAATTTGAATAGTTGTACTCCTCTCGCGGAGGTGTTCACTGCAGAGCCAAAAATTTGTCTAACAAATCGTTCAGATACCAATCAACCAAAGGAAAAAGATCGAGATCAGAATGTGAATCAATGAAACAATTTATTACCCATCAAATTTGGCTACAGTAGGACTTAACTGGAGTAAAAGAAAATGAAACAGTTCACAGTACAACACAAACTGTTATATTGCGACATGAAACACACAAATCACAGAAATTAGCTTACAAATGCACCTTTTAAGCTATGTGATTTTATTGAGGGAGCTTTAGAACTTTTTTACTTCTCATGGCACCAGAGCTATCACATGAGGAAGGGCCACTGTGTTGAAAATACGTACGAGGTTATTATGTCGGCTATTTAAACAGTTAAAGGACCCCTCACACTATTTAATATTTATATTCCAGTATTTTAAAATAGTTGAAACTTTAAAATAGGCTATGCTTATAAAATTTACTCACACTCACAGCTTTGGCTGTTTGAATCCTTTTTTCAGGGTCATGGACTTCAAGAAAAAACAGTGAAAAAATTACATATCAAGTTTTTCTGATGAATAAACTAACCACAAACAACCGGTCATCAAAGTTAGGCAAGACGGAAAGTGCAAAAATCATTGTGGGGGTTAGAATGTGCCGCACCATGAAATTCGGGTTTCCGAGCTTTAGAATTCATGGACGGATTGCGGAAGTATACTTCCGGATTACGGAAGTATACTTCTGTAATCCGTAATCAAACCTATAGGTTGCACTAGTATGACAAGTAAAAGGAACATTAAACAAGAGTAATAGTTATAATAATATAATAATAATGTAATAATACTCTTCTCTGGTCCTCCTCCAGGTTTCTTTCGTGCTTTTCAGTTCTTCCTTATGTTTTTCTGTTCTTCTCTTAAAGGACCCCTCTTGCTTATTCTGCCTTTATAGTATGCTTAGCTCCCATATGGAATTATAAGCTTCTAAAATCCCCACCTTTCTCTATTGTTTCGTTTCGGAACTACGAATTTTTAGTGCTTTTCGGTCTTTCCGAGTTTTCCCGTCACCCGACGAAAAGTTTGCCGGAATCTTTCACGTCCACTGACAACTCTTTCACACACAAGGATGTGATAATCTTCTGTTTATTACTTCTTTTATTTGCTTAGTTTTCCCACTTTTTAGCCAAAGCACGTTCAGTTTTCAAATGTTTTGCGCACAGTCACCGCGTCGGAGAGCAGGAAGGCTGGATATAGTCGACAAGCGCTAACAAGAAAATCGCTAGTCTTAGGTGGAAAGTAATGGTATTTCCAAAAACGTTTTTTCTGATTCATTTCATAGGGAAAAGATCATTTCTAGTAAGAGCTGTGCTTTAAAGTCCTAAATTAAACTTTGAGTATTTTTATTTTGTTGATAGATTCATATGTCTTTTTATTTCAATATTGTAACTGATGGTAGCCCTCCCTTGCCAAGCAATCGATTCTGTGATATCCTGGTAGGTATGCTTATTTTGGTAGGTATGCTTATTTATTAATCAACAGAGAAAATAAGTTAATCTGAATTTTCTCCCTGCACAGTCGTTGTTCTTGTACAGATTGTTGTTCAAATATAGATAAACGAAATGAAACGCAAAATAGGGTATCATAACACTAACACTTTTTTTTTCCGTAGCATCTTTTTTTATTTACTTATTTTTATATCGTTTGAAAAACTAAGAAATTCCTTGAAGTCTTTATTTCAGCACCATCCTCGCTTTCCGCTCAGGCACCCTTTGAACCGAAAAAAAAAATCTGGAAAAAATTAAAAAATCGCAAATTGGGTTCTTTCCTATAATCTTGTCGCATTTTTTTCAACTTCACTATTTTTAATTTTTTTAACCGAAGGTCCAGGGCATTCCTGTAGCAGTAGTTAAACTTTATCGCCTCATCCGACAATCGTCTCGTACTTATCTAATTGTTCCAGATTGTGAACAAATTCCGGTCGGTCCTAAAGAAAATCCTCCGATAATCGAGACAGTAAGAGCTATTATATTTCGATGTTAATTGTCCCATCAAACCGTTCCGAATGGTGGGTATCACCATTCATCTGGGCAGAATTCTTTCCATCCTTTCTCCAGGGCGTTTGGCTGTTGTGGTAGTTAAGCTTTATCGCCCATCACCCGACTATAGTTTTATGATTCTTTAATTGTTCCAACACGTGACGGAATTCGGCAGACGTAACTGCAAGTTTATGATTGTCCGAAAGGTGGGCCTCTGTCACTAATGACCATAAAAGTCGTTGAAATTTTGATGTTAACTATCCCTTCAAACCATTCTGGGTGGTGGGTATTACTGTCTGGGTAGCACATCCTTTGGATCCTTTCATGTCAGATTTTTTCTTTAAGATCACTGTTTGATTTTTTGTAAAGTGACAGTCCAGGGCGTTTCGCAACAGCAGTGGTTAAACTTTATCACCGACCAGCCCACTGTCGTCTCATATTCTTTAATTGTTATAAATACAAGACTATTCCGGCCCCCAAAAAGCAAATTTATGAGTGTCCGAAAGGCGGACCTCCGACATTAATGACAGTATGACTCCTTAAATTTTGATGTTAACTGTCCCGTCAAACCGTTTTGGGTAGTGGGTATGACCATTCATTTGGGTAGCACGTCCGACACCATCCTATTTTACGGTACATGAGTTTTGCATTAAAAGAACTGGAATTTTGCGAATGAATTAGTCATCATGTTATGCAAATTGGATCGGGTGCAATCTTGAATGACGAATGAACTTCGTAAAGTATTATATTACTTCGGGGGGAGAGTTATAAGGACCAACCTGCCAAGGCCGTATCCAGGGGGGGGGGGGGGGTTAGGGGGTTGACCCCCCCCCGAAACATACAAAAATAATCATTTTTACAGGCTTTTCCCTCTGATCTATGTCTTTTTTGTCCAACCTGCAGGCAACCCCCCCCCCCCCCCCCCCCCCGACGTAAATTCCTGGATACGGGCCTACAGCCTACCGTAAAGCGTAAAATAAGACTACAAAGATAAGAAAGCAAAGGCTTCTTATCAAGTAAACAAGTGGAAATGTAGATGTTGACGTCACGAACCGTAGATATTCTAACGGTTATTCAAAACGGTTTTGAGTCCTGTTGAAATCTGGCATCGTCCCCAAATAAGTAATGCTGAACGACAGCTTATCAACCTTGATAATATTTGATAGTGCAAAACGGATACGTCAGCTGAATCTTATTAGAGCTGTATTTCGGCCTTTCTTGGCAAGGGTCATCTTCAGGCTCAAAGCCGCTCGAAAACGAACTTGTGGAAAACTTTGTGGAAAAACTTTTCCCACAAACTCGTTTTTCCAACTTCAGCGTCTTTGAGCCTGAAGAGGAACCGTGCCCAGAAAGGCCGAAATATAGCTCTAATAATATTCAGCTGACGTATCCGGTTCGCACTATCAAATATGATTCGCAGTCAGCTTGGGCTGAAGGAATATTTAACCTTGATAAGCTGCGGGCTGAACTAACCATTCGATTCAGACAAAATCGTTCTTCGAAAAAAAAAACGATTCATCTCCCGTAAAATTAACGATTTTCTTATTGGCGACTTCCCGCTCTCCTAAGTAGAGGTCAGTTTTCTTCATTGCAAATTAAAGCGCTGAAAACTCCAAAACAACGAGTTCGGTCATAAGAAAAGACATATTCGTAATGCACGGTGTGGGAAACTTCTTTAAATGCAAAATATAAATTTCGAAAAATATTTGAAAACCCAGATTTACTATTGGCATGTTTTTGTATAAGATTTATGGCAACTGTTTTCTGGTTATTATAGTCAGCTTCGAAATCCAACTCGTCGGCAAGATAAATAAGAATGCACCGTCGTTAAAAAGCGGGACAGGCCAAGCGAAAAAAGGGTTACGAGACAGGACTATTGGCCTGCCAAGTATTCCAAAATAAAAAAATCACGATTTATTCACGAAGTAAAACGATAATACTTTAGAGCGTAGCCTATCTGAATTTAACATGATATTTGCGGTTGGTAGGCCACCAAAGAAAACCAGTTTTTGCAACAACCGACGCGGCTGACGCGAGTTCTAATGGCGTTCCAAAGCAACATATTTCATGGCCCCTGACATTCAATATAGTTCTAAAACAAATTCTGTTGCACCTGTTTAAAATGTGGAAATCGAAATTAACCAGGAGTGCTTTAAGAGAAACATGAGCTTTGTGGTAAGACATGGGCATTAGTTTCGCAACAAACGACACGAGTTCTAATGGGTTTGCAAAGCAAGAGATCTCAGGGGAACTGAACTTTAACACCGTTCTGAACTTTTTTGTTGCACGTGTTCAAATGCGGCAACTGAAGTTCAAGTTCAAGTTTTTTAATTTGTTCCACTCAGGGCGTCACGACTGGAGGGGGGGGGGACGCCCCCCCCAATGTTGTCGACCAGATTTTTTTTTATTACTCGTGCCTCCTGTGGCATGCCGTGCCTCTTTTTAGTCGATCTAAAACGAGGCACGGCACGGCACGCACGCACAATTACTAAAAAGAGGCACGAAAACTAGAAGGGCCGTTTCAGCCTTCAGAGTGAGGGGTAGAAAAAATGCTCTAACGTGCCTTCTTATAGGCTCTGGAGTTACCAAATTACTTCTCTACTTCTACTACTTGCTAATCTTTTTTTATTACTCGTGCCTCCTGCGCCACGCCGTCCTCTTTTTAGTCGATCCTTTTCTATCGACTAGTTTGCTGTATGGATATCAAAGAAAGATTACATTACCTGAGTTTAATACGGCGTTCGTTTTTACTAATCCATCTATTAACACTAGTTCTACAACAAACGACACAGATCTGAACTTTGATTCAGTTCTAAGGGGTTTCAAAGTAACAGGTCTCCGGGTCGCGCGTTTTCGGATCCGCCCTTCTCCGTTCGTCGAGTCGTTCCAGCAGCCGGCGGAAACATTCTGTCCAAAAATCGGTTCCGGGTGCTAAATAAAAGTTTAGGGAAATGCTAATAGGGGGTAATTATGAGCTGTCAAATTAGTCAAACCCCACTTGGCAGAGATTAAAAAAGTCCTGGTTTCCTTGGTCTTAAGATGCACGAGAAAACAGAAAAGACATTTTGCGAAAAAATGCAGTTACTGGTAATGATAATGGGGGGAGGGGGAAACATTCCTAGAGCCCAAGCTGGCTCTGAAACATTTTATTAAATAATGTATACAACGGATATGTCAGCTACGATGCTTCATCAGCGATCTTTCAGCCTTTCATGGCAAGGGTCCTCGTCAGGCTGTCAATCTTCAGGGCCAAAGTACAGGTTTGTTTCCTTCCCCGATATTGACCCTGAAGATTGACAGCCTGACGAGGATCCTTGCCAAGAAGGACCAAAATGTTGCTGATAGGGGGGGGGGGACGTTCGAGGTCAAGTTATTAAGACGACGTAACAAGAAAGGTTACAGTTCTTCGGTTCTAAAATGATATGAGAAACGGGAACGGGAGAATTTAAAAGTAATCAACTTCGTGGTTGGAAAAGAAATGTCTTACTTAAAAAAAAGAATAGCGTATCTGATAGCCGGCTTACTTTTTTCGTGACGCCAGTGTGTTGTCTTACCCTTTTATCAAAACATCTAATGGACTTCAGAAAAACTTTTAGTTTTATCATTTTACCGGTTTGGGCCGTCTTTCGGCAGAATTACTTATCGGGTAAGCAAAAAAAAAGATCAAATTTGGGTTTAACATGCTTATTTACCTCCAGATCAATTATCTATTTAGCTAAAAAAAATTAAAAAAATCGCCCTTTATTTGATACACTAGCCCTCCATATAAAGATACGAACCACCTACGGCCTTCGTTCTAAGGCATCCTCAGACAAGTTCTAAAAAAAAATATTTCAATGCCTTCGAGAGTTATAGAGCTAACAGACAGACGGACAACAGACAGGCAGAAAGACGGGCGAACGGACAAGCTTTACGAAGCCACAAGTATCCCCTCACTAATGTTTTGGTATCGAAAAAACGCCTAAGACTTCCTTCGGCAATAAACAGTGAAGAACCGGTGGGTACCCAACCAAGCAGAAATGCTTAGATGCAGAAGCAGAAATGCAGAAATATATATCAAATCTGTACCAAACTTACCATCAATCATTCAAATACGTTAATGGTCAGTCAAGGCACAACTCGGACTGTCAGGATCTCAATAGCAATTTGCCCATTTATGGTACATCAGTTAATTCAAACTATATCGAATCCTGAAAGATTGTAGGAAAAGATTGATTTATCATTTGATGGTTTTGGTACTTCAAACCTGAGCTGAAGGAAATGATTCATTATGGAGTTAAATCGGAAGCATTCTAGCTTTTGAAACGTTTTGAATATAATACATTAACACACAAAAAACGAAACCCATCACCAAAAGGCGCGACTTCAAGCCGGGATCGGTACAAGTGGTATCAGAAGCACCCTTATGGACAAGTCCGAAACAGTTTTTTTTTTGTTTCGTTATTTATCGTTTTGTTTCTTTCATAACACTCCGTATTTTGTGTTTTACACTTTACGGGTAATAAAGTTCATTCATTCATCCATACAGTTTGTAACAAAATATCAGCAAAAGAAACCATTTAACTAGTATATTATATTTCAGGTATTTTTTTTTTAGGGGGGGGGATTCTTTAGTTTTGCAGGGAGGGGGTCTATCAAAGAGGTGCGGTTCTGACATATATGTTCTGCCTGCCATTCTTTTATTATACCTAGGTACCAGATTTTCATTTGTTCTATTCTTTTGTACTCCATCTGTACCATTTTGGTGTTATGCAGGGCAAATAAAATTCCCGTGGCACGCACCTTGACCGGTTTTAGTACTTTGTCCCTAGTAACTTCCCCTTCCTTGCATGCATTTAGTTACTTGCCCTTTGAACACGAACACAAAAAGTTGTCCTAAAAATCTCGATCAATCCATAAATTCCTGTCAACATCGTCTGAAACCTTTACAACTACACGATATTTTCAATCAGTTCCCGGCTGAGTGATCGCACGAAAAGAAAAATATAACATGTCGGCCGGCCGGGAAGAATAAAACAAAATCATTAAACTGTGTCAAAAGCTTTTAGAGCCTGTTAATAGCTTTTTAAACAAATCTTCTTTAAAAAACACATTTAAACTTTTTTTTTAAATTTATACCATTCAAAATCATATATCTCACAGATATTTTAATAAAACCTATCAAACTTTGAGTGTGAGCTTTAATTTTATGGTAGCCTATCTTTACTTTCACTATTTGGTACTCTACAGGGTATTTAATTTTCAAATTCTCAACTATTCAGATTAAAACACCACTAACAGAAACTCATTTAACTAACATATTATATAACTAATTAGTCATTACATAATTACAATCAACTTAATACATTTACTGGGCAGACTGGGCCTTGCGCTGTTGGACATTTTTATAATGCTTCAAATTTTTTTTAAATAAACAAGCTGTCCAGAAAAAATAAATAGCCTACAGTTAAAACCCTACACCGAAAAACATATCAAAACTGACAAAACATAATTTTACCTATTAATTTGTAGCCCAAGGACTAAGGACCAGAGCAAAAATAACACTAGGGAGTAGCGCCAATACATATGCATTCCTTGCTTCACAATCAGGACATACTTGTAGCGCACCCCCCCCCCCCCGCTTGCGGCATTTAAAGTGAGACAGATTTCTGAGTTTAGAAATTTAGAGACTAAATTTCTGTTGAGACTTCTGAGTTTAGAACTAAGGTGCGGTCTGCACACATCGAAGAACCAGGGGAGGCTGTATCTTTTTTTTTGCTGTGTTCAGAATACGAAGTTATTTGAGCCAGCGCTGGTGCACGACTAATTGGGTTTCAGCAGGGAATTTCTCGATCGCTAGTAGTGCTAGTATCACTACTACTCGAGTGTGTGTCACTTTTTTCAACTCTTGGCGCTACTCCCTAGTGTGTTTCTGGTCTGCTACGGACCAAATTTTATCCTGAATTTAAATGCCTTTTTCGAAGGAAGAATAGGAAGGATTAGCATTTTTTTTTAAGAACTCTCCTGCTATTTCCGTTAGCTGACATTTTCTACGATATATGCGGCCGATCGACTTTGATTCTCTTCTTCGTTACACCTTCTAGTTTAAGAGCTGATTGAGAGCAACTTCGCTACCTGTGATTTTCTGCAGCATCTTTTTGAGTTGCTTTATTTGCAGTTTCAGCGCTTCATATTTCATCAGAATGCACGATTGTTTCTGTTCCTGCCTTACATCTTTGGCATACATTTATTTCTCTCTCAGTAATAAACTTTGTTGTAAGCTCTCGTGCTGGTAGTAAATTATATAAAGTAGAACCGCAAAGGGACGAACTACGAGAGTCTAGTTCCGCATCACCTATTCACAGAAATGGTATTGAAGACCCGATGAAAATGCTTTGCTTCGTTGCTCCGCTATTCATACAATCGATTTTCATCGAATCAACTTTTTCTTTGGATGCGTGGTACCTCTATGTTTGAAATATTTAGCAACTATGACGGTAAAAGATTGCTGGAATTTTTTTTTTACACGGAACAGCGGGCTTTCTTCAGAGAGACCTTCTAATCTGAAACTGGACATTGGCTGAGCTTTACTTCATTAGCCGTTGAAAGGCACGCCTTTCTTGAAATTCAAAATATCCGCGTCTGGATGAATTTTGTCTTGTCAAACAACCAGTGCATCTTCTGAACGTCACTAATAGAGCCCAAGATGAAAAATAAAAAGTCTCTTATCAGAGTCAGGACAATCCAGTGTGTTCAATCCAAGATCTAAGAATAAGCTGGATTTTTAGTTAAACTTCAATTGTTGGTACAAATGCTGTTTAACTCTAGGGGCGAGCACTACGTCTTGTTACCCATTTCGTATCATATTTAAATCCGGTTGGTTCATCTTTCTGAAACGGGGTTCTTTGAGTTCTTTCCTGTCAGCTTTTTGGTATTTCGAAACTCATTTTCTAACTGGGGGGCACAGAATGAAGCTATTGTCTGTTAGCCATAAAACAAAACGAAAGAAAATGATGACCCCAAGACAACAATCTCAGTCGTCAAAATGGGTCAAAACTGTCAAAAGATTTAAAGGACCCCTCGCACTATTTACTCTTCAACTTGCAGTATTTTAAAATATTTGAATACTTTAAAACTATGCTGTGCTTTCAACAAATAACTCCCGGTTTTGATCGTTTTAAGCCTTTTCCGAGACCCGTTGACTTGTAGCGAAAACAGGTAAACAATTTACATAACCGGCTTTTATGATGGAAAAACTTCTTGCCGACAACCGCCGACGGCGTGATACACATCGAAGGTAGCAAAACACGGCAAGTGAGAAAATCAGCGTGGTTTTGTTAGAGGCGTTAGAATGTCCCGTACGAAATTGGGGTCTCCGGGTTTAGAAATATACGGAGTGATTATGGAAGTAGGTTGAATTAGTGTTATAGGTGAGGCAGGTCCTTTAAGGAGGGTTTAACATGGAAAACAAAGTTAGAATAACTTTCAAGTGGTTTTCGCGCTGCCTCAGTAAGCTGCCGAACTTTCGTCAGTCGTCAGTCGACACCGAGTTGTGCTGTGGAAACCATACGGCCTTCTCGGAAAGTGGTTCCTGAAAGTTAGTGGAAAGCTTGAACACCTTGGCCTAAATTTGTAAATACTCCTTGAGCCCAGGCTGACTGGGAAACACATATTCAATCAATGACTGAACATGGATTCGTCAGATGCGATGCTTGGCAGTGATATTTCGTCCTCGCCAGGCTGTTGAACGGCAGGGATAAGGTTGGACTAGCAGGGTTGCCAAGAGCTCGACTCATAAAAGTGTCACAATTGCTGACAAAAAAGTCCTTTTTGACACTCAAATTTTGTTTGTGCATTCCGCTGCAGGACACGCAAAATGCGAATAATTAGTAATAATTGAATTTGTAACAACATAAATTTCTTATCTGTCACATCACAATTTTGTAATAAAATTTAATCGGAAATGAGCTTTATTTAAGGCTTCAAACTGTTTTTCTGTACAAAACCAAAGTAAAGTAGGCCTATATGTTTTGGGGCCGGTAATCCTTCACTTTAGTGAAGTAAATGAAAAAGTACTTTTCTGACCTAAAAAGTGTCATTCGTAAAAAAAGGTGTCACTTTCAGAGAAAAAGTGTCACGGAATCACCAAGAGGCAAAATGTGTCAAAAACACCAAAAGTTTCACACTTGGCAACACTGGGTCAGAGACTATTTATTGCAGGTTCTTTTCTTACGGTCCCCGACGTTATCCCTGACGCTTGACCAGATTTTTAAGTGTGGCAATTCACGCAAGCGGCATAGTGGAAGACTTCGTTGGAGCATACGAGAATGGGCGGAACGGTGGCTTATTTATACTAAGAAGTATAGAATTAAAAAATTTCGCGAACGTGCCAGCTTCCCATGTGCTTTCGCGATGAGTCAAACGAGAAAGTAAAAAGCGATTCCAGGAATCGGTTTCCAAACAGTTTTTGCTATGTGCTTCGCTCGCTGGAAAGTGATTCCGGATTATTTTTGTATTATTTATTATAAACCCACTATACACAAAAAAATGGAAAACGAAGGGAAAAAGAAAATATAAGGCGTATTCTCGCCGTTCCCCGAGGACTCCTCGGGGAATCGAAGGGAACGGCGAGAATAGAGGGAGTCACTCCACGCGGACTCCGCGTACAGAAACAGCGAGAATACGGGGAATGCTTCTAAAATGGATTTTGTTCGAAAAAAGAATATGCAGCTGAAAAAATTAATCTAGATCCACTTTATTTTTGGTCTTGTTTATTCAATCTTGTTTATTTATCCCGTCCATGGGGACTCGCGAGAATACGGGGAGTGAGTCCCCGGGACAAACAAAAACGCGGGGACTCCTCAAGTGGAGTCCTCGGGGAACGGCGAGAATACGCCTATAGATAACATATCAAAGAACTAAAAGAAGCAAGCATCTTGACTTCGATGTATGCAACCGTCTACACGCTCGCCGCTCAATTTCTAGTAGGCTTCCAACTGGATCAATAACATTGAAATAACGCATAATACTTGTGTTACTATGACGGGCAGGTAAGTACATATTTACAGAACTTAAAATACGTCTTCCTTAAGCGCGACAGGTCATTTGGAGCCCGTAGGTCGCTCACTCCGGATAAACATGTGGGAAGCTACACAACCAGAAAAAAATTCTTCCCAGGTCTCTTCTTTAGTTATGAGGTTTTCTATGTCACCCCAGCTGGGTGGCAAGGGCCAGTATTTCTATATATATCTATAGCCCGTCGACAGCAAATAATAAAACTTTACGGACTTGAAAGATAAGATAAGATAACATAAGATTTATTCCACTAAAAGCACAAAGGCCATGGGAAAAAACAAACACAAACAAAAATAAAAAACAACAAGAGCTGGAAGCTCATATGGCACTTGCAAGACTTGGTAAATAAGAATAACGATGGACCCTTGGAAATCACGAGAATGTATCGTTTGGTAATTTTTTTTTCTTTTTGGTCTTGGTCATTTTCGCTTGAGGCAAAAATGGTCATGGGCTCATGGGGATCATGAAAATGTAGGTTTTGCTTAAAAGCTTTGATGAGTACTTTAAGGGATAGTCGGATCTGGAAAGTGACAATCTCTAAGACAATCTTGTCAAGTCTTTAATGTTCAAGCCAAGTTTCATCATCCTAGCACATCTGGAAGTAGCCTACCTTAAACTGCGATCACCGGAATTCTGGACCCCCCTCCAACTGCCCCAGATTGACCGAGTCCGGTCCGGTTCTATCACTGACGCATCTAGGGCTTACGCTTGTTCTTCCCACCAAGTCTTAACCCAATCGCTATATTCTAAGTGTGTCACAAAATTTCCGCTCCCCCACCCGACTCCCCCAAATTGATCGGATCCTGTCCGCACGTCAAATGGGACATTTGAGACACGAGGTCTTTCCAAATATCAAGTTTCATTAAGATCCGATTCCCCATTCAAAAGTTATAAATACGTCAATATTCCGGATTCCCCCTCCCTCCACTCCCCCTATGGTAGTCGGATCGGGTGAGTGACTATTTCCAAGTTAGTTTAGTCGGGTCCCTACTATGTCTGCCAAGTTTCGTCGTCCTAACATGTGTAAGCATCTGAAGTCGGGATCACCGGAATTCCGGCACGCTCCTTCCAACTCCCCCCACAACGATCGGATCTGGTCCGGTCTTGTCAACTATGTATCTAGGGCTTGTGCTTGTTCTTCCCACTAAGTTTCATCCCGATCCGTCGACTCTGAACATGTCACACGATTTCCGGTCCCCCCCCCCTCCATCTCCCCCCAAAGTCATCGGATACGTTCCGGACTTGAATTCTGGCATCTGAGAACCGAGGTCTTTCCAAATACGTGTCATTAAGATCCGATTACCCATTCAAAAGTTATAAATACGTAAATATTCCGGATTCCACGGTGGTCGGATCGAGGAAATGACTATTTTCAAGTTAGTTTGGTCGGGTCCCTAATATGCCTGCCAAGTTTCATCGTCCTAGCACATCTGGAAGTACCCTAACTCGCGATCACCGGGCTAACCGACAGACCGACCGACGGAAAAGTGATCGGTATATGGCACATGGCCGGAAGGCAAGTGCCATAAAAACAGAATACAGGATAACTATTTTTACATATTCCTTTACAGGAACCTTTATCTGTGGTTCATCGAAACCGAAAGGAATCTTCCCAACTTTTCAATATCACCAAGTAATTTACTTCCCATTACTTTTACCAACCAATCCTCCCCCCAATATCTAACACCAAAAATTTCCCAACGCAGATCTGAAAGCTGAAAGTCACGATGAAACTCGTTGAATTCTCGCAAAACTATCAGAGGCTTTCATGAGTTGTGTGTTTGTTTTTTTCAACTGGGTGGGACGGAATGAGGCTATAGTTCTTCAGCCGTAAAAATATGAAATCGGTCTGGCATAAATAAATGATGACCCCCACTCCCCTAATCACGACCAAGCTTGTAAAAGCGTGCCAAAACTTCAGAAGCTATGATCACTTCTGCAAGATTTTCAAACTCGTTCACAGCTGGTGGCTTTTACCAGTAAATTTATGCGCATCTACCTGTCTACAGTCTGTTCGCCGAAATGAATAAAAATAATGACCCCAAAGTCACTAAGAAACTCATTAAAATGTACCAATCAAGTCAAACGATATTTCCGAACTTATTGCACAACTGGGTGCCAGGGCTTCACACTACTAGTCCGCCAGCCAAATAGAACAGAATGACCCCCTCCCCCCTGCCGATCCCAATCAAACTCACTAAATTGTGTCAAAACTTTGAGAAGCTTTAATTAGTTATGTGAGGTTTCCAGACTCATTCCCAGCTGGTGACATGGGCCAGTAAATTTATATCCATCTACATATATATTTAGTTATTTTTTATTCAAACAATGTTTACAACGGATGCGTCAGCTACGATTCTTCATCAGCGATATTTCGGCTTTTCTTGGCAAGGGTCCTCGTCAGGCTGTCAATCCTCTGGGTCAATGTCGGGGAGGGAAATCGGTTACAGGGTTGTTTCCTTCCCCGACGTTGAACCAGAGGAGTGACAGCCTGACGAGGACCCTTGCCAAGAAGGGCCGAAATATCGCTGATAAATAATAGTAGCTGACGGATCTGTTGCAAACATTGTTTGAATAAATGTTTCAAAGTCAGCTTGGGCTCAAAGAATATTTTTTTTTTTTTTTATTTATTTGTGACCCGCTTTTTGCATAACAGCGGAGTATGAGTAAAATACACAGAGTAAAATACACATATTAAAACACCAAACAAAACAATGTATATAAACATGACTAACTTATTTTCATATAGTTCAAAAACACACTAAACAGTCTGTCTAATGTACAGTCTGTCTGCCGCAACTAACAAAATTATGACCCCCCCCCCCCCCCCCAAGTCACCATAAACTCATTAAACAGTGTCAAAGCTTTTCGAAGCTTAATTAGCTATAAAATTTCACTCCCATTCCCGAAATGGGTGGCATGGAACAGTAAATCCCATGAAAAGAAAACTGACGATTTTACAAATTGGATTCTTACTGGACCGCAGTGCTAAGAAAGGAGGATGATTTGCACTTAAATTGCCTAATAATATTCGAAGCTTATCTTTTCAGAAGTTATGCTAGAAAGCTTTATGGGACGTGCCAATCCCGAATATAAAAGCCTGTAAGGGGGTGCAGGCTCTGAAGGGATATGAGAATGCAAACAGTTAAAGCACCCATCATATCATTTTTGCTTGTTGTAAGCTGATGGATATATACCTGCCTTTCACGCTATCTGAACATGGTCGCTCAGGAAACTATAGCATCCTCCTAAGGCGTATTATTAAAAAATATTCGGTCACTGTCAGAAGTTTCATAACAGACAACAGAAGGATGCGCGGTTTCAACAGACAATGCGTAACAGACAACAATTCGGATGTTGTCTGTTGTGTTTGAAAATGTTATGCATAAGAAGCGTTGCCATTAGGAAGAGCCGAAAAATCGCCAAAAAGCATCTGCTGAATTTTCTGACATCATGACGACAAACCAAAAAGGTAGATGTTTTTTGGGCTCTTCCTGGCAGTGCTTGTTACGAATAACGTTCCATATATAACGTTTTCCAACACAAGAGATAACATAACAAATGTTATCTGTTACGCACTGTCTGTTGAAACCGCACATCCTTCTGTTGCCTGTTATGAAACTTCTGACAGTGAAGACTCTAGGAAGTAATTCAAGACACTACCAGGGACCCATAAATTTCCTGTAATGACTCGCCATTCAGGGGGCTTGTCATTTCCTATGCTTCTATGTTTCTATGTTGCCCGAGCCTCACATAGTTTCCAAAAATTCCGCATGGGTCGAATCGGCGTCTTGCTCAGATAGACAAAATTTGTTGGGACTACTCAGCATGCCACCAGGTACCTAAGCTAGGACAAAAGATCCAGAATACTCTTCCATTACAGAGAAATATTCCTAGTTCAGCACAACTGCTGCGAAAAATTTTGTCTATCTGGATAGTCGGGTATTTTATCTCCGCCGGTATTTCTCGAACTATCTGACGCTCGGTCAAGAGCGCATCAGAAATCTCTTATTGACAAGCCCCCTGAATGGCGAGTCATTACAGGAAATTTATGGGTCCCTGACACTACTGAGGTTGCGCAATAGCCTAAGCATCTAGCGGAAAAATGACCGTTTCTTTTTCGTGGCTAAAAATTCGGCCGGAAAGTCAACGATGCCCATTTGCGTAAACTGGTGACTTGAATGGTCACAAGTATTTTGCACACTGGCAGAAGTTTCATGACAGATAACACGATGATGCGTGGTTTCAACAGATAGGGCGTAACAGATAACGCTTCGGATGTTATCTGTTGTGTTTGAAATGTTATGCATGAAATGTTATGCATAAATAGCTTTGTTAGGAAGAGCCAAAAAAGCATCTACTGACTTTATTTCTTATCGTCAGGATGTCGGAAAACTCAGCAGATACTTTTTGGCGGTTTGTGACACTGTCACAAAGAAGTTTCAGAACAATAAATAACAATTGACGCACTATTGACGTATATTGTGTGGCTTTCGTACTATTTTGTTTAAAGTTTAATTGAAACGGCGACTCTTCTAAGGGATTTTGTATATATTTCCCCGGGACTCTAGTAATTAACAACATCGAGAACGTGCGCTGCTTGCACGTCACCCCAAAACTCATACAAATGTGGAGAATTTGAATTTTGACAAAAACCTGCATTTCCATTTCCCATGGTTAACGACGCTATTATCGGAAAAGTCACGGCTGAAGAAAGTAGCAAAATAATGTAAAGATACTATGTCTTGCAAGGAATCTGCCATTTCTAGTTTATTTTTCGGCAATGGCTTACGTTTGCAATTAGCAGTAAAGCCTTTTTATCGGGTTTTAAAACCTCTTTAATTAAATAAGTGATGCGTAAATAGTCTATCCAATCTCAGCCCTTTTCTGTTAAACTTTTCTGTTAAAATGTGCATGGTATAGAAACGGCTGATTGCGGTTCTGGGTTTCTGTGACTGAGAATTTAGTTACTGAAATCACCAACAGGAGCTAAGAAAATAATAAATTAGCATAAGTTGCGTTTTTGCTGCTACCACGGTATCTGTTGCCACGGCAACTGGATCTGCAATTAGTCGTTTTTGCAGTTATCGTGGTATCTGATAAACGGTGCTCTGCAAAAACGAACATTGCCGAAATTGCACTTTTCGAAGTCATCCAAAAAGAAAAACAGATATCCAGTTACATCACTAAGTGCTAAACTTCTTTCTCACCAATCTGACAAAATCTGATGAAAGTGAGATGACTCTTCAGATACCACGACCAGTTACCACGGTCAGACCGTAGTATCTGAATATCTGATACCACGATAAATGGCCAGATACCACGATAACTGCAAAAACGCGCTTTGACCGTGGTATCAGATACCACGGTAACTGCAAAAACGACTTTAGACCGTGGTAACAGATACCATGGTATCAGCAAAAACGCAACTATAGTTCCTAGCCCGGATCATTGATCGATCCGACTGAGACAAAGAGTTAAATTGCGTCTACACAAAAATCAATTTGCAATTTCTGCGGGGTTCTACTGCGAGGTAGCTGCTTAAAGGACACCTGAACAACGAAACCATACTTGAACACACCATGGATAATGCTTTTACAGACATGGCCACGGAGAGCATTCTTCTCCTGAGCGTGACGTTTTCAAAATAGGGATGTTCGTTTCTGGAGGTTTGCACATGCAGACTCCAAGACAAAAAGCGCAATTCATTCGAATCTTGTTCAGCGCTGGCCGGATCGTATTCGAATTTCTTCTAATATACGTTTGGGCTTAACTGGTAAAATCTTCCAGAAGAAGGGTTGACTGGAGACATTTGCTCATTTTTAAAATTGTTCGATACTGAAATAAGGACAGATGTAAAATGGAGCAAAAATCATAGCTTGGAAACACTATTTCGTATTCGGATTGGGTTTTCTGTAAGCAACGTTAACGGAAGTCATACAGATAGGGATGATACTTGGTACTCTTCATTCAGGTGTCCTTTAAAGAGGTAACAAATTATGATGTTCTGCGTAGCTCCTCCTCCGCTCGCTTGCATCGGGTCAGCCGTAGGGTATCAGGATATATTCTACTTTGCATGGTCTTTTACAGAGACCTCTACAGAGATAGGGAGACGCAACTTCTATCAGATTATCTGTTCTTGGTTCCCATCATTTTTCACCACATCATTACACTATGAAAAATGTCAAAACGGAGATTAATACCCCTACCCGCATTTAAAAATTCCGCCAAACACCTTCGCGAAGATCCTGGGACTAATTAGTGACCGCATCGCGGCAAAAAACAAAGCTCGTAACTCTGCCTCGTTTTTCTCACCTCTGACGCCTACTGGACAGAATGTATTTTCAATCTGCTAGAATAATCTCAACTTGATTGATGAATTGTTGGTGTCAAAATGATTTTAATCGGAGGCAAACTGACTTTAGTTATGGCTACCAACGATGGGCTACAAATGAGGAGCAATCAATTTGATCAGGTCGTGATTTGTTGTTGTCTTTTGATGGGAAGAACGGAAAGGAGCGACTCATAAGTTGCGTTTTTGATCGAAGTTTAAAGTTACCTTCAACCTCAAAGGTCTTTGTTTAATTACCGTTTTTGGTCGCCGGTCACGGTTCTTTTGTCCTTCAAACCAGGGTTGCCACATCAGAAAAATTTAGAGAGTGACTTTTGGCTGAGACAGAGAGTGAATTGGGAGTGAAATTCTATTTTCATGAAAAAACGTGAAATGGTCATTTTTGGTCGGAATCACTTCTGCAAAAATGCTTTTCGGCGGAATCACAATCGGTTCAGAATCCTCTGAGCATGACTAGCACGAAAAAAATCCCAAAAAAGTCCCCTTCTTTACTCCCACCGAAAATAAACAAAAACTAACTCCTTATGTAGTACAGACAGAGTGGAATGCCTTAAAATCACTTGCATTGAGTTGAATTCCGCGTTTATTTTTGTATCTTCTGGAATTGTCACATTATTGTGCGACAAATCTGGATATTTACATAAACAGAGTGAATTTTATGTCCTACGTAGGACAAGAATGACAAAAAAAATAGAGTGACAGTTCACACTATCGTGCGACATGTGGCAACCCTGCTTCAAACTCTGACCGTCGAACTTCGTGAGCTAGCAAGTTCGAAGTTTGCTTGAATCGTCGAAGAAACGTCAACCGGGCAAAGATCGCCGGAGTCGTAAAAATACTAATTAAGCAAACGGTGAATTTCGACGGCGTTTGAAAAGGAAAATTAAGCAACCGGCTACGCAACGGCGAACAGATCTTCGACCAAAAACGCAACTATAGGTGTGTTATGCTACAGGAGTCGATGTCGGAAGTTGGGTGAGAAATCATTTCCAGTCGATGGGAATTTTATAACTGTGAACACAACTGTACTCTTTCTGTCTGCAGAACGTGGTCTCATGTGGGATACCAAAAGTGCGTCAGCATTACCAAGAGACAGAATTTTTACTGCCAAATCATAACTCTTCTCAAGATTCCGATCATCCTACGGTGTTCGGCAAGACCAGTTATATTGGATTTTTCGATAGATCGATATCGATTTACTCGTGTTCGTCACAGGAGTCATCTCGTTTCGCCAAAATTTGAAGAACAAAATTGTCGTTAAATAGCATATTGCATGATCTAAGCTCAGAATAAATAACCCGTTAGTCTCCGGGCCGAGAAAATGAATACAAACATGGGCGGAGAATAGGACGGCAACAAATAAAAAATGAAGGTGGCCAGCAGTACAACAAATATGTGCTAAAGTTTAACTGAAAATGCAGCTCATGTTTACATCTGATATTTGAATACACCGAATTACTTTGACTCCTTCAGGGGATTTTGTATTTTTTCACCCGTGGCTCTAGTAATAACGGTCAAAATGTGCGTCCCTGCAATACAACTCAAAATGCACCAGACGAGGGAAATTTGAATCTCAACAAAAGCATGCAATTCCATGGCTAAATACGCTAAGCTCGGGAAAAGTCAGAGAAAGTAAGAAAATGATATTAAGATATGTCTTGCAAGGAACTGCAAAAAGCGCAGAGGGACAACCAGATATTGGGAGTTGCAGAAGATGAGAAGATGCTATTTTCAGTATGCGAAGCACCTGCTTTATTTGCCAAAGTTATACCACATCCACATGCTAACGGAACGTTTCCAAGCTAAAGATCACACTTTTGGAAATTTCGTCGGCTCTGCCAAAAATCATGGACAACAGGGCCCAGCCAGCACATGACACTCTACATTCTTTTCTGGTCGATGAATGAAAAATTGTATATTCTGTATGTTGTGCTTTCTTTAATTCTTTTATTTTATTTTACATACTCCGCTTTTCAAATGGTGGGTCAGAAATAAATTACTTACTTACTTACTTACTTGTATAGGTACTGCAAATCCGAAAGAATTAGCTCATTCGATGAAATTGATCAACTGTGGATAATGACAAACGAAGATTGACAAACAGATAGTGACATTCTTATCAATTTTTAGGCCTATTTAAGTGAAGAGGCGATGTGTAACTAGTCGAGTCACAGCCCTATTCAGTTAAGCTTTAAACAACAACGCTGAAAACTCGCAGGTGACACTACGTACACTCTTATGGTCGGAGACTTTAAAGGCACGACACTATGACACTCTACATTCTTTTCTGGCCGAGAATGAAAAATTGTATATTGTATTCGTTGTGTTTGGTTTATTTCTTTTATTTTATTTACATATTCACCTTTTCAAATGGCGGGTCAGAAATAAATTACTTACTTACTTACTTACTTACTACCGAGAAACGTCACTATATTTTTTTACCGACTTTTTTCGTGCAAATCGCTCACTCCACAGGTATGCGACTAGAGAGGCGGATAATTTTATTGTTGAGTACCGAGACACCACACGTGCAGCTTTCGGAATTAGGTATCTAGCTCCGGCTATTTGGAATGATATCCCAGTTGGCATTCGGGAGGCTGAACACATTGGTCATTTAAAACAAAACTTAAAAAACATTTATTGGGAGTGGGGAGCTAATTTTTTTTTTGTCTTTCTTTTTTTTAGATTTTCTTTTTTTTTAGATTTTGGTATGGACCTGTCTTACCTATAATACTAACGCAACCTACTTCCAAAATCACTCCTGTTTCCCTGTTTTCGCTACAAGTAAACGGGTCTCGGAAAAGGCTTAAAACAGCCAAGCTGAAAGAGCCAGCTTTAGCCAGCTGAAACAGCCAAGCTTTTGTTGAAAGAACAGCCTAGTTTTAAAGTATTCAAATATTTTAAAATACTGTAAGTTGAAGAGTAAATAGTGCGAGGGTTCCTTTAAAGTTAATTGAGTGAGAGTGTTCTTGTCCTTTTTTTTAATGATATTTGGTATAGGTTGAGAATCAGAGGATTGCAGCCGTCCATCATCAGGCTATTTGAGCCTTCCCCGGGTGGTTGTGTGTTTGTATAGTTTATTTTGTAATTAGTAGTAAATAAAGCACGTCAAAGTCATATGGACAGACTATTTCTTTTGCGACACAATGGACAGAAGTTAAGTAGAAACAATAGTATTTTGACAGTCCATCGACAGACACGACCCTACTTGGAGAGACACTAGAGAGAAACGACACCAGATAGACGGGTTCTTAGTGTCAGATTTTTTTTTTATCTCCGTTCGACATAGCGGAGTGTCCATGTAGTGTCGTTCGATGTAACGGAGTGTCCGGAAATATTTCCATGTAGTGTCGGATTTTGTCCACTTCCTGACGTGCCGGATGAACTTGTTATTTAGCCTTATCTTTAGTTGACACCTCGCACTATCAACCCGATGAAAAATTTATCTCAAAATAGTACTATGAAGTAGTACGAAAAAGTTGCCAGCAGTACTAACGATGCTACTACATGCTTCTACTTCAAGGCTACCGTGTTACTGCATACTACTTACTATATGGTACTATTAGCAAGACTGGATGTTGCTATGGCAAGACAGGATGCTACTGGATGCTACTACATAAGATTGGACCAGTCTTAGTTACATTAAATGATAGTATTCTTTGCTATTACATAGTATTACATGCAACGTTTTCGTACTACTACCATACTACTACGCAGGCTACAAATTGTGTATCTCTTAAGGTGTTCTGAGAGAGCTGGCCACTTTAAAGTTTAACCGTGGAATAGGACAATCTAGTTAATCATCACTTATTCACTTATGGCTTGAAGACCCGCTGAAAATGCGTTACTTTGTTGTTCCGCTATTCGTGAATAATCCAATTTCAAATGGTGGAATTTCCGTGGGATTTGTGGAACTTCTATTCGCTTGTATTTTTACTGTATGCCTTGAGAGAATGATTTGTGTATTTTTTTTCGGTCAGACACTAAGCAATCTTCACCAACCTCACCGCTGCCCACTGAAAAGTCGCGTTTGTGTTGAGATTAAAATTTCCCCAGTCATAGTAGAATTTACATTTTGGGGACGGCCGCAGATATTCTCAACCTCATAACTAGAGCAGATAGTGGAAAATAAAAAAAATCCCTTTGCAGAATCCAAATAGTTCATTGTATTAAATTAAATGACACAAAAATAAGTTATCTTTTCAGTTAAACTTTAAAGAAAATTACACAAGGCTTCGGCTGTTTTAGCTTCTTTACATCTCCCTTGCCTTGGACAACAATCTTGGCAAAGTCTGCATAACCGGTCTCCAGACCAGACAACGGCAAACCCCTGATTTTTGGATACCCTATGCCTAACGCTGGATACACTATGCCAGGTGCTGGATACTGTAACCGAGTAAAATGTTGATGATTTTAGTGAAGCTAAAAAATCAACCAATGAGAACTCGTTTATACTGAGGTAGGTCAGGGTTAGGTTATCAACAGGTATCCAGCGTTTGGCATAGGGTATCCACAAATCAGGGATTTGTGGTAGACTGCTTCAGACCAATCAGCTTTGCGAAACAATGATCGTGAGCCTGATAAGTCGCGAGAGAACAAACGAGGCCAGCGTTAAATCTGTATAATGTTAACTGAGGGGATATACACTAATTATGAAGTCTAGAATCTCCGGAACGAAAATGGATGGAAATACATGAAGCACAATGAATTACTATCATAAGTGCGAAGTGTCCTTTAAAACTTTCAGAAGTGACATTACCAATTATTCACTGATGATTCATTATGCACATGGAAGGAATTTAAGAATCTCGGCGTCGTCGAACTACATCCAAGGGCTTGCAAGTTGAAGGAACTGGACTTTCGGAACTATTTCAGTGAAAGGGGTTGGTTTCAAGTAGAATCAGCGTAAGTTTGAACCCCCCTTTAAATTCATTCACTCGTTCATTCTACGTCGGTGGGGTCTTTCTAGGCCTCCGGAACTGCTATGTCGACGTTGCAGAGAACGCGCGAGTGATTGAACAGCAGTGCCGGACTTAACTCTGCGGATGGAGTAGAAACCACCCTCACCACCCACCCTAACAGATTATCTAACAGTAGTGTGCAAGTCGACCGCCAGATAGAGATGACCATCACTTTACTGTACATGACGCATATGTATTTTGCAACGCACAATATCAGAAAGCGTGACTGTAACTTTCTATCAAGAAAACGTAAGTACTGTTTTGGTCCGTCGTCAAGGGCGAGGGGTTCCTCACTCCAAACATGTGTATCAAGTGACCTAAGTGATATTAAATATTCCTTCAGCCCAAGCTGACTGCGAATCACATTGGACACTACAGTGAGCACCCCCTCGATCGCGAGGGACCTAGAAGGAGTGGGCCCCATCGGCAGGTGCCTACTCTACCCTTCTAAACAATCGGCAATGTAGCACTGGGTATATCTGCCATTCCGAAGTTCCCAACCCGTTTGGCAATTACAGGGAGAGGACCTACTTCGGGTCAGGACCTACACTCAGTTTGAGCAAGAACAACTCTCTTTTTTGGTCTTGTTGGAGTGTGTGGATATTATGTCAATAACATGCCGGGATTGGTCGCCAAGAACCAAAATGCACGAGCTAGATTGTTAGCAAAGATACTTTTGGATACCTTGGAGCTACATTGAGATATTTTGAGCTACAACTGGATAATTACGAAATTTTCGGAACATTCTGGTATTTCTTTCCAAAATGAAAAACTCCCCAATTCCCATACCGTAAAATGGATCTAAAAAAAACTGCGATAACGCTGTTTCGGCTGTTCACGCTTCCATGCGTGTCGGATATGGAAAAATAGTTCCAAATAGAGGAAGATTTAACAGAAAAGTCCTTGATAGTGTTTACAATAGTTTTTGTTCTCCCTCTCTCTGCAACCTTTCCTGAATTTTCGGTATTCTGAGACGAAAAGATTTAAAATGTATCAGGACTTATTATTTCAAATATTGTAAACTTGTACCTTCCTAGACGTGAGAGGAATTCCCGGATAACTGCAACTTTTTTGCCCTCTGCCTCCTGTGCAAAGTTATCTTCAATTGCCCAGGACCTTCACGTTCCTGCCCTTGGCCATTTCTCCACATTCCATCTAGGAAGAAGAGTTTTTTAGACCCGATCAGTCCCTTTTCTTTTTTTTGTAGTATTTATTTTTTATCTCGTGCATTTAGTACATTATTGAAAGCTCAGTGTATGTTTTCCTTTTATTTGTCTGTACTGCGCTATTTTCCTCTTCATCATCATCAAATTGGAGATACTTAAAGGACCCGTCGCACTATTTACTGTTGATGTTCTAGCATTTAAAATAGTTCAATGCTTTAAAACTGAAAACCAAAACTAAAAAAAAATACGAACAACAAGAAAACGATTCATTTGAGAACAAGATCACAATGTTATGGTTTGGTGACAATACAGCAAAAGCTGGCGAAAGGCCAAAAAGCTTGCTAAATTCCGCAATTCTCAGGCGTCAGAGCCGAGAGAAAAAACGATAAGCGGTATCGCTTTATGACATAGTATAGGCAGAAAAGCGAAAAGCTGCAACACTTTCGGAACGGCAGTTGGAGAGGCCGCGAGAAAAGCAACGGCTCCAAGCAGAAAGCTTATTTAAGCTAGAGCTGTGGATGACTAAAAATAAGCAGGATGTGTTTCCATCAGAGGCGTTACTAGCCAAAATGTTTGGGGGGGGGGGGGCAAGGCATTTACCGACTGGCTGGTAATTTTTACCAACTGTTTTTGCAGAAAAAACGACTGTTCTCAAGAAAAAAATGACAGTTTTGAAAAAAGTCGACTGATTTTCAGAAAAAGCCGACTTTTTTGACAAAAAGTCAACTGATTTTCAGAAAAAACGACTGTTTTGACGAAAAATCGCGGTGCTTCGCGCCGACTCGGTTATTTTTACCGACTGGCCGACAAGATTGGGGGGGGGGGGGCTTCCCCCCTCCCCCCCCCCCCCCCCCAGTCGTGACGCCCCTGGTTTCCACAACCCATTTTAGCTTATAAATTTAGATGACGCAATATACATAGTTGTGCTTCTTGCCGGTGGAATCCAACTCCAGCGTTTTAAAGGTATCGTTAGGGGGCTAGAATGGACTGTATGAAACTTGGGTCTCCGGGGTTTAAGAATTGGTACAGAGATTACGGAATTGCATAGCATTCGCATTACAGGTAAGATATTTCCTTTAAAGTTTAACCGAAAAGGGCTGGGATAGGACAATCTAGTTACCTTTCACTTATTCACTTAATGGATTGAAGACCCGCTGAAAATGCGCTACTTTGTTGTTCCGCTATTCACGAATAATCGGTTTTCAAATAGTGGAATTTCCGTGGGATTTGTGGTAACTCTATGCGCTTGTACTTTTGTTGTATGCCTTGTTTTTTTTTGCAGGCACTAAGCAATCTTCACCAGTCTCACCATTACCCACTGAAAAGCCGCGTTTGTGTTGAGATTAAAATTTCCCGCGTCATAGTAGAGTTTACGCTGTGGTGACGGCCGCAGATATTCTGAACGTCATAACTAGAGCAGATAGTGGAAAAAAAAACCTCTTGTCGAATCTGAATAATTCAGTGTATTCAAAGAAATGACACAAAAAACAGTTGGCTTTTCAGTTAAACTTTAAGGATACTTTTGGGATAGGCTACTACCTAAGGTGTTCGAATAGCGGCCCCGGTTCAAACCGTCCCATATTATCATACTACGTGTTATCCCTTTTCCTCCTTCGGTATTAATCTCCAAACATACAAACTTCCGGGAGAATCATAATTGCAGGAATCACAGAAGCATTCTTGCATGCGCAGGGATCCCTGGAATTTTCCTCGTAAGGAATCCTTAGGAAACTGCCAGTGGATACTTGACTGTTAAGAGGGAGCGAACTCGAGACAGAAAGAAGGATGAGCGCCGCAATTCCTCACAGCGTTTCTACTGGTAAGTCCTTATTTGCCCCCTATCCCGCGGCCGTCGAAGCTAAACTGTGCAAAAGTAGGTAATACGGTTGCGTTCCGGAACTTAACGATCGTTCACAAATTGTTAACAGTTGTTAACTTTTTGCGCTCCACGTTTCTGATTTCGAAACTTAAGCTCCCCCCACCTACAATTTCCGTTCCAGAGCTTAACGTCGGTGAGCATCATTACAAAATAGTTAACCATTGTATAACTGGAAAAAGGTAACGATCGTTAAAGATGCAGTTAGCTCTGCCCCGAAGTAAAGTTAACGATTGTTGACAATTGTTAAGTTTGTGGTGTTATACGACGAAATTTACCGTGGCAAATAAATTAAAAGTAAAATTTTGATTTGGATTTAGAAGTCTAGGACTCCGATGTTAGAGTCTCGTAGACAAACCCGGGCCCACATTACGGGGCCTCTTGGTAAACCAAAATAGCACAAAAATTTAAAGTTTACCTGAAAAGCCAACTTATTTTTGTATAATTTTAACTGAATACACTGCATTATTGGGACTGTGTTAAGTTTTTTTTTCCACTATAACCTCTATGACGGTCAGAATATCTACGGCTGTCCGCACAATGCAAAATTCTGCTATGATGCGGAAAATATGAATATGAATACAAATGCGGTTTTTCAGTGGCCAGTGATCAGATTGCGAACGGTAGCTCACTGCGTGAACTCTTATTTTTCGTAAATCGTTTTGCCAAGCGTGCAACACAAGTACAAGCACATAGACGTACCACAAATTTGACAGGGAAATTACACTATTTGAAAATTGATTATTCGTGAATAGTAGAGCAACGAAGTAACGCATTTTCATCGGGCCTTTAATCCTCTTTAAGTGAATAAACGAGGGGTCACTAGACTGTCCTATCTCAGCCCTTTTCGGTTAAACTTTAAGGAACAAAGAAAACCAAAGTTCCTGTATTCAAGTCTCGGCGGCGGAGAACAGTTTTCTTTCAGTTCCCAATTTACAAACGTGCAAAAGTGGTTAATATCTACGCCTGGTTTACAACCAAGAACTTATTCTCACACTGCTGTACAGAATAGATATGCTTATTTGAATACTTACCTAAATCTTAAACTGTAAAACCGTAAAAACAAAGGAAACATAACAAACTGGATATCAAATAACAATCTACTCTTTCAGCTTTCGCCTGGCAAAAACAGCAAGATGAAATTTTACGGTTTTGATTTTTAATACCCTTTTACATAAACTTCTTTGTCCACTGGGGTACACTCGATGATTAGTTTGAGTGTCATCTAGTTCAGTGGTTCCCAACCTTTTCCGTATCGCGTACCCCTAATTAAGGTTCAAAATGGTTGCGGACCCCTTTTTGAAGAATCATTGTTCTATTATTTTACTAAGAGCTGTCCAGATCGGAACAGCAAAAAGACGTCATTTATTGTCATAAATGGTAAGCAATTAATGTGTAAAAATATATATAAATAAAAGGGATACTTGAGGCTGCAAGGCTGTCAATTTCATTCTCGTCCACAAACTGGTCAAGGATCAAAAACACACTTGCTCTGTTTATTTGAAACTTCGTTAGCCCAAAACTCTAATTTCTTGACGATCAGACATTTTCGAATTCAGAGATTTGGGACCTTTGCGTACCCCTTACGAGGGTCTCACGTACCCCCAGTTGGGAACGACTGATCTAGTTGGTGAAATTACGAGCCGCATGGTGAGAGATGCAAAATTTGAAAAAAGAAACAGGGGAAAGTACTGAGCCAACATTTCAAGCACAACTGAAACACGACAAATTGGAGATGAAGAAAAAAGTTTTCGGCAAGGATTTTGTAGTAGAACTTGCCTAGTGGGCTATGGATATTAGTTTTTATGGCGGTTGCAGCCTCTGGCTCAAGTGACGCATACCGATCGCAATTCCGTCTGTCGGTTGAACGGTCGGTCGGGTAGTATGCCACACTTTTTCGAGTTAGGGTACTTCCAGATGTGCTAGGACGATGAAACTTGGCAGGCAGATCAGGGACCCGACCAAACTAACTTGAAAATAATCAATTTCCCTGTCCCTTCATCTGGGAGGGAGTGGAGGGCGGAGGAATCCGGAAAATTGAGTAGTCTGTAACTTTCGAACGGGTGCGAACCGGAATTCCGATCATGGCGGTTTTAGGGATTTTCAAGGCGAAACTTGGCAGGCATGTAAGGGACCCGATCAAACTGACTTGGAAATAAAGATTTCCTCGAACCGATAATACTGGGGGGAGTGGAGGGAGGGGGAATCCGGAATATTAAGTCATGCGTAACTTTGGAACGGGTGATCATATTCTAGTGAAATTTACTAATTGAACAGGGGACATGTCTCTGGTGATATTTTTCATGTCCGGACCGGATCCGACAAGTCTTGGGGGTGGGGACCGGAAAACACGTGACCGGCTTAGACTGGAGAGATCGGGATGGGAATAACACACAGGTGCTATCGATAAATCATTTACAGAACCGGATTGGCTCCGGGCACTGTGGGGGGGAGTGGGGTCCGGAATTCTGGTGATCGCGAGTTAAGGTACTTCCAGATGTGCTAGGGCGATGAAACTTGGCTGGAATATCAGAGATTCACCAAGATTGGCTTATAAATCGCCACTTCTCTTGCACTAATTTTTGGAATGAGTTGTCGGCGGACTTTGAAGCTTTCGGCAAAGTGTGCGCTCCGTGACTGTCAAACTCGGCTCAGCCGAAAAACCGCTAAAACTCGCAGTTGCAAATCGAACCAATGGTGAAGAGCGGTTTTTTTCTGCTTATATTAAGCTTACAATTCCATAGGTGAGTTTGGGATCCCCCCCCCCTCCCCCCCCCCCCCCTCCCCCCCCCCCCCCCCATATTGTCGGCCAGTCGGTTCGCGCCGCGATTTTTCATAGAAAACGTTGATTTTTTTATTGGAAACCGTCGATTTTTCTTGAAAAACAGTCGGTTTTTCGGAAAATCAGTTAATTCTTTGTCAAAACCTACAAGAACAGTCGGTAAAATCAGCCAACCAATCGGTAAATACATTGCCCCTCCCCCCCAAAAAAAACATTTTGACTAGTAAAGCCTCTGTATCTCCTTACTCCTGTCCGACGTATAGACCAATTAATGAATATATTTTCCATTCAATGGCTGAATGTCAGAAATTAAAAGACCTGAGAAAGGAAATATTTGGGGAAATGGTGTGGAGGGGAATGGTTTATCAAAAATGGGGAGGTTAACATTTCAGGGATATACAAAATTTATGAAGATTCTTTAAGGTGGCCATGAGTCACACGGATTTTTCTTTTGTAAACAGATGATGAGGGTATGGTGTCGTTTTGTTTTATTGTTCCCATGGCTCTTTGGGCTTTCGTGGAAAAAAAATCTTATTTTCGACATTGCGCACCGCTCAGTAACCTCATCGTAGTGTAAAATTAAAGAAATCCGGGAAGGTTTCGTCTAAGTCTGCGTATGTCTGTTTTTGGGTAGCCTTATTTCGTTAAACACTATACTTTGTGCGTAGATTACCGAAACACTATTTTCTTCCCTACTGATATAATTATGGTTCTTGAGCATAAGAAAATCTTCTGGTAAAAGTCAAGGTTAGGTATAATTTTGTTAAAACGGAAATAGCAAGAGTTATAGAAAGCGCCAAACATGCCAGTGACATACAGAAATGACACTCGTTTAATACTCTTATTCTTCTAAACAGATAATTAACAACTGAACAAAACCAGATAAATGCCGACAATAGCGATAATTTCTGAACGAGGATTTTAGACATGGACAAGGAGGCCTATATATATTTCTAATTTATCAACCAATCTTGTGCAAACACAACTAAATTATAAAGTGGAAATATAATTGTTGATAATCATGTAATTTTCGATAGTATTCTTAAAAGTAATTTTTTCATCTGATAATAGTTGTGTTTCTGCAGATACCATGGTATCTGATACCCCGGTCTAAAGTCGTTTTTTCAGTTATCGTGGTACAGTTATCGTGGACCACGGTCCGACAGTGGCAACTGACCGTGGTATCTGAAAAGTCTTATCACTTCATCAATTTTGTCAAATTGGTGGGAAAGAAGTTTGGTGATGTGACTGAATATCAGTTTTCCTTTTCGGATAACTTCGAAAAGCGCAATTTCGGCAATTGTCGCTTTTGCAGAGCAACCGTAGATCAGATACCACGGTAACTGCATAAACGACTAATTGCAGATCCAGTTACCATGGTATCTGCAAAAACGCAACTAATCTTACATTTTCAGACAATGCGTTCCATATTATTATGCCAGGATAACGAACTGAAAAGCTAGATCTAATAGAGGACATCGATAACTAGAGAGATTTCTGGTGTCTGGGAAGGTCTAGTCTATATCTATGTAGCTTTATTCCATTGTAAAAGTTATCCACCACCACTTTAGGCGTATTCTCGCCGTTCCCCGCGTTTTTGTTTGTCCCGGGGACTCACTCCCCGTATTCTCGCGAGTCCCCACGGACGGGGAATGCTCAGATTATCATCACCATCATCAAAAAGAACTCCCTTTCAAATTCGGTGGGGAATCAATGTTTGCTGTTGTAGGTACTATGTAAAATTAATTAAAAAGAATCAGAATAAAGAAAACCAAAAATAAAGTGGATCTAGACTAATTTTTTCAGCTGCATATTCATTTTTCGAACAAAATCCATTTTAGAAGCATTCTCCGTATTCTCGCTGTTTCTGTACGCGGAGTCCGCGTGGAGTGACTCCCTCTATTCTCGCCGTTCCCTTCGATTCCCCGAGGAGTCCTCGGGGAACGGCGAGAATACGCCTTTTGTGTTTTTTTCTTTCCTACTGATATAATTACGGACCTCGCCGCAGCCTTAAAGCAAATCCTTCTGTTTCCGGGGCTACATTGTTTCATCTATCCCTTTGAAGCCAGAACTGGATTTTTTCCCCCTTGTGACATATTTTTTTTACAGACAGCATGGGTCGGAGACGGATCAACATCGAAAGGGCCTCCAATTACATGAGACAGTTCCGGGATCCAGACAGCCGCGAGTTGAAGAAATTGTCTGCAAACCAGTTCATGGATGTGTGGAGTCATTACGATAAGGACGGTAAGTCGAGGCCTTCCCCGATAAAAAATTTATCTCAAAATAGTAGTACGAAGCTGTACGAAAAAATAGCATGCAGTACTAACTGATGCTACTACATGCTTTTACTTCAAGGCTATCATGTTACTGCATACTACTGCATGCTACTATTAGCATGACTGGATGTTACTATGGCAAGACAGGATGCTACTGGATACTACTACATAAGATTGGACCAGTCTGAGGCACATTAAATGATAGTATTCTTTGCTATTACATAGTATCAAATGCAACTTTTTCGTACAACTACCATACAACTACGCAGGCTACAAATTTTTCATCGGGTCTGCTCAGGAATATCAGTTTACAGATAGGTTATTACAGGCAGGTTATGAAAAATAAATATTCCTTGAGCCCAAGCTGACTTTGAATCGTAGCTGACGTATCCGTTGTACACATTATTGTTGTGTACGTTATGTACATTATTTGAACATATATTTTGAAAAATTTCGGCCAAGCGCAGCGAGGTTTATATTTTTAAATGGCCTTCGGGCTTGTTATTCCGATATCAACTGAGATGGAGGATGTAACTTTTTCGAACAGAATTTGTTTCTTCTTTGGTAGTAATTATTTGCTACTTTTATGGAGAATTTTTGTGGCAAAATTTTGAATGCTTTTGTCAGGGGTCGGTCGACTCGTCGGCACATCGTGTTCTTTTTACATGCAGAAATAAAATTCTGCAAACATTTGTCGGGCAAAACACTGAAGAAATCGATGGCAAGCCAAGCCCTAGCTTGTGACCCGGCCATTTCTGTTTCTAACAACACAATCCTTATCCAACACCATCTTTTTCATTTGTGGCGAAGCAGATGCCAGCTAGCGGCGGACTCTCGGATAGATAGAGCTAATCAAGCTTAAATCGGTGTTGCCACTGGTTGTTCGACAAAGCGAGCAAGAACTCTGTGACCGGTTCCCCAGGCCCGTATCCAGGAATTTTTTTCGGGGGGGGGGGGGGGGGGGTTGCCAGCGGGTCGGACAAAAAAGTACAAAAAATACAGAGATCAGAGGGAAAAGCCTATAAAAATGACTATTTTTGTATGTTTCGGGGGGAGGGGGGGTCAACCCCCTACCCCCCCCCCTGGATACGCCCTTGCCGGTTCCTTAACAGTAAATACAAAAACGAAGCATAAAAGCTGAGGCGCATAATAATGAAGATAGAAAGCGAGATTTCTTTATAATAGTTGGCGAAAAAGAGCAACTTCGTAGGTACCAAAACCTCATTGCTTTTTTCCGGCCAAAAGTCACAGGTTCCATCAGAAAAAGTGCCAAAACTGGAGTTTTTACTACTGGACTATTTAATCAGAGCAAAATCACTAAAAAAGACTGTTGTAATTGCTCAATAGCTGTCTTTTGGAGAGTAAAGGAAAATAAGTTGTAGTAAGTTGTAAGTAATGTTGTTTCAGTTGACAAGTTGCATTTCCAGTGGAAATGTGACTGTAACAAGGTGTGACCTAGATTGGTTGGCTAGGAAAGCAACAATTTCTTTCAGTTTTTAAACATTATTTCTACAATGTTTTTAACATTTTTTTCTGCATTATTTTTAGTGTTTTTTGTTTTTCTTTCTGAAAATGATGTCTTTTATTTTTATTTTCAGTAATTCAGGAAAAGTGTTTGATGAGCTATCGTATCGTATCATCCTCTCTGAAGGCTGATACGATATCGTATCAACCTCACCCAAATTTATTATGTCATAATTACCTGTGGGACATAGGAAGATACACATTTCATATCTGTTCGAGGAAAGTTATACTTCCTTTCCTGATTGAAAATTGCTGCATACAGAACAGTAGTATGTAATCAAGATAACATCATAGTCATCAGCTGGCCCGCAACAGAGGGTGTGTTTGTATGGACTAGAAGCTGAAGATTAGCTTCGACTTAAAAAGTCGGGGTTTGAATACAGATTTACATCAGACACGTAGATGTACTTTTTCACTTGTGGACAGCCATTGGACACAGGTATGACGGGATTTAATGAAGTTTGTATGAAGCAGAAGCTGAAGATTAGCTCCAGCTTAAAAAAGAACAGGTTTGACTGCCATTTATCACACACGTAGATTGTTACTTTTTCACTTGCAGCTAGCCGTTAGACACAGACGTGACGTGATTTAATGAACTGAACAGTAAAATTAACTCCGATTCGAATATAAAGAAAACTTCATTTTTGCTACACATTTCTTGTGGAAAACCCAGAACATTTTGACTTTAGACGGAAACTTGCACTGGGACAAAGAGCGTCTAAAAGGGACGATCGTTAAGTCCTAATAGTCCCTCTGTCACGGACCCAAGTATCCTTATCTCTCCAGTCCTTTCCGAATTCTTAATTCTGCCAGTTTTTCAACTGCCCCCAATCCTCTCAAAGCAATGACAGGAAAAACTTATCTTTTCTATGAATGGTAATCCTCTCCTCTCTAGATTCCTGGTTAAGATGATACGACAGCCTAACTTCTTTTTACAGTACATCAAGATGAAAGGATGATATAAACAGATGTAGCGGAAAAGACGTAGAGCTGCAGATGGCATCCTGCAAAGCACTCCGACTACTTGCGAAAAAAGGGGGAAAAGAGTTGACAAAACAAATGAGATTGTGGATATGAGACAGAAAAAGTGGGAATAGTCTGTATTCAGCTTGACAGGGTTTTTCTTTGCTGAATTCATGTTCTCTTTGTTCAGTTTCCAATGGAAAATTTCTCCTCAGCTTCTCCTTCAGTTTTAGTAACAAATAACGAGTAAGGATATCAAAATAAAAATTCCAGATGATGATGCTTTGAAAAAAAATATGGTTACAAAAAGTAGGTTTTACTCTTCCCTGCAAAAAAATGTTCCCCACCTTCAAAGAAAAATAATTTACCCAATGTGCTTTTGAATTGCTCGGTTGCGTTTTTCAAGTTGTATCGCTGACATGCAAACTGATTGCCTTTTTTGTCATATATTCTCTTTACTTATTTATGTTTTTCGAGGGAAGGATAAACTTGTTGGCTGGGTTCAGGCCTTAAAGCATAACTCGTACAAGTAATAATCTTTTGACGATACAATGGCTCAAAAATATTGTATTTCAATAATACCATTACTTTGCCTGTGAAATTAGCTTGTCGACTTCCCGCTCTACGATGCGGCCGCTGGAGGCAAAATGTTTGAAAACTGAATGCGCCGTCGTTAAAAAGTGGGAAAACCAAGGAAAACAAAAGAAGCCCGAAACAGAAGAAAGACCTGATAGCCTACCATGTCTTACAATTAGAAAAGAAAAAAAAAACTTTGAAGCTTCTCATGTCCTTATGTGTGAACAAGTCGTCAGCGGACCTTGAAGCTTATTTCTGCGAAGTTTGCGTTACGTGAATGGCAAAACTCGGCTCGACCGAAAAAGCGCTGAAAAGTCGTGTGTACAAAACGAAACAATGGCGAACAGCGGGGATTTCAGAAGCTTATAGTCCCATAAGGGAACTAGGAATAACACAAAAAACAGAATGCGCAAGAGGGGTGCTTTAATTATTATAGCTCTCATTGTTCCGTAAACAATAAAACAAGAAATTGATAAAACTATAAAACCAAGAAATTAATATCAGCGGTTAACAGATTTCACAAGCTTCGAATCAGTGAAAGAATCTCGATGAACAATGATGAACTATGATTATCAGTCCTCAAGGATCGCATGCTGCTGTCCATTCGTTCCCACAACCTAGCTTCTTTTGTGGTGCTTGTCTAAAAGGAAATGACATCGTTGTTTCTTCTTTTTCCAGAGAATTGGCCAGAACTTCGTTTCCCAACTGGAAACTTCGTTGTTTTGTCTCTCCGCGCTAGCCAATTAATTATGAAGCACAAGTACTGTTCCTATTCTCTCTTTTCCTCCTTTGACAGACACCCAGACAATAGAACAACACGAAAAGAACTGGAGAAGAACAGAAAGCAAAAAGTCGCAAAAGATGCAGTTTCTGTTACCTTAAATCGCACTTCCAGCGAGATGAGGTGGTGTGATCCTCCTATAGAGTCTCTCCCTGGTTGGTGGCTTGATTGTTAGGTTGTTGTTGTTACATCGGCTCACTGGCACTCCAGTGTAGCCGACATTCCTTGGTTGGTAGATGTTGTTGTCACATCGGCTCACTGTTGTCACATCGGCTCACTTTGACATCCTGCCCTCTCAGCCCATGAAGTTATCAGCCAGTTTTTCAATCCTGAACCCGATTAATGTGCTTGTCAATGTGTACAAATTTTAAGTCTAATTACGGTGTTTTTTATCTATATGAAATTAATGTTGTCATGTTTATTTACATTGTTTTGTTTTAGTGTTTTAATTTGTATATTTTACTTTGTGCATTTTATTCATACTCCGCTGTCACGCAAAAAGCGGGTCACAAATAAATAAATAAATAAAAAAACTGGCATCCCAGTGAAGCCGACATTCAGCATTTCCAATATTCCAACGTACCTCAGTCCTTTGAAATTAAGCTGCGTTTTCTAAAAAGCTACAGATCCATCCCGGTCGTTCTAGTCGCGCTCCGTCCCCTTGGCTTTGATGAGAATCACGGTGAAAATTGCATAACCGGTCATACGGACCAATAAGCTCCTAGGAAACGCAACAGGCGAGAGCCTCATCCGGGCCGAAAACCACCAAAAATGGCAGATGAAAAAAAATCGTTCTAGTAGATAAAAATGACATCAAAATTTTGGTAACATGGAAATTTTGTTGTTTCTCGTGTGTTATGGTTTTACTTGGACGTCAAGGTTCTAGTGTACACATTTTACTTCTAACTCATCTACGACGCGTAGAAAACGTAGGTCGTGCTGTGACAATTAAAATGTAGCCTACAGAATATATTTTCAACCGATTTTGAAATCGTAATAAGGGATCGATTAAAAGCAGGAAAGGAAAGGCATGGTGCACGAGAAAGCAGACAATCATACTAAAAGGAGGAAAGGCAACCTAAAACGTGGAAGGATGCACCAGAATTCGAGGATTATAAATAAGAGCTGGAAGCTCATATGGCACTTGCAAGGCCGGGTCAGATGGAAGTGATGGTTAAAAGTATTTTTTTTTTCACTTTTTGGTTAAGATAGGCCGAACTTGCAAGGCTGGGTCAGAGGATTGAACTGATGGTCAAAAGTTTTTTTTTCACATTTCGGTTATCATGCGCACTTTAAAGGTGCTTAAAATTAATTTCTAAGCAAAACCCATGAGGCAAAAAGGATCAAGTGCTCATGGCGATTGTGAAAAAGTAAATTAAAATTATTTTTTGTATTTGCTGTTAAGATAAGTTCTTTAAGGGATGGTCGGATCGGAGAAGTGACCATGTCTAACCCAATGATGTCAAGTTCCTAATGCTCCAGCAAAGTTTGGTCCTCCTAGCACATCTGGAAGTACCTTAACTCACGATCACCGGAATTCCGGACACCCCCCTACAGCTGCCCCCCCCCTCGGTACCCGAATCTGGTCCGATCCTGTCACTGATGCACTTAGGACTTGTGCCTGTACTTCCCACCAAGTTTCATCCTGATCGCTCCACTCTATGTGTGTCACAAGATTTTCGGTTCTCCCCTCCGACCCCCCCCCCCAGTTCATCGGACCCGGCCCGGACTTGAAATTGGACGTCTGAGACACGAGGTCTTTCAAGATATCAAGTTTCATGAAGATCCGATAACCCGTTCGAAAGTTATGCATGCCACTAGTTTCCGGATTGCGCCGTCTCCCCTCCCCCTACGATGGCATATCAGGTTCCCTGATATGCCTGCCAAGTTTTATCGTCTTAGCCCACCTGGAAGTACATTAACTACGGGTCGCCGGAATTCCAGACCCCCCCCCCCCCTCCAACGCCCCCCACAGTATCCGAATCCGATCCAGTTCTGTCAGTTATGAATCTAGAGCTTGTGCTTGTTCTTCCCACCAAGTTTCATCCCGATTGCTCCACTCTGAGAGTTTCACACGATTTCCGGTTCCCCCCTCCGACTCCCCCCAGATCCACCGGATCCGGTCCGGACTTGCAAATGAGACATCTGAGACACGAGGTCTTTCCAGATATCAAGTTTCATTAAGATCCGACCACCCATTCGAAAGTTATGCAGGCCCCTATTTTCCGGATTCCGCCGACTCCCCCTCCCCCCACGATGGTCGGATCGGGCAAGTAACTATTTCCAAGTTAGTTTGATCGGGTCCCTAATATGCCTGCCAAGTTTCATCGTCCTAGCCCTTCTGGAAGTACCCTAACTCGAGAACAGTGGACCGACAGACCGACCGAAAAGTGATCGTTATATGGCGCTTGAGCGGAGCTGCAAGTGCCATAAAAACTGGCAAGCTGTACCGTGTCTTTCAATCAATCAATCAATTTATTCAATTCGTGATATTACACATCACATAATAAAATTACATTAAAACAGGACTTTTATTTACTAAATATATAAAATCATTTTATCCATTCGGTGGCTCGGGGCAATAGCACAGTCGACGGAAAAAGTCGGTAGAAATGGCCGGAACTTTCCTCTGTTTAGTAGCCTATCCTGTGCGGGGTAGGAAACTTCAACTGCAACCCGAGTTTCAAGCCGAATTCTCTATTTTGAAGAGGTTTCGTAATCAATACTGTCATGTCCAAACTGAAGCTCGAAATCGCACTTTTTCTCTAGCTTTTTCCAGCCCTGGAGGAAAATTCATTCCCCCAACACAAAAACGTCCTCGACACGCTTTCTTACAGGTGGGAAATACGGGAAATAGATTAGGCAGGGAAAATTGCACTTGACCTGCCCATTATTTAGATAAACGCAGTGTCGATCGTCTATGCCTAATTAGCCGAGCCCGTTAATTTGTCCAGGAAAAGTAGGGGAATTTTTCGTCAAAGGGAGTGTAGACTAGCAAGTTATTCTGAAGATAGCTGCGTGATTGGCGAAATTTGGGCGAGGGATTGGGTAGAAGGAAAAACTTAGAAGTGGGTGTTTGGTCCAAAGAACTTCCTGAAATACCCTTATGGTACAGTCAGACAAAGCTTTCTGGAAAATGAAGAAGACCTATTTATACTCGATCCTTTTTGTGTTTTTAGTTTTTTGCGTTAAGGAACAGGAACAGAATAAGGAACAAAAAAAAGGAACTAAATAAACTATAAGCACTAAAATTTGCTAAAGAACAAAAAAAAAATTGACAAGCTGTAGTGTGCGGGGATAGAATGCTGAGGATATTTTTTTTTTACTTAGGGCCAAAAATATATAAGTATAATGGCTGGCAGCATTAATTATAAGGATATGTCCGCGAAGTCAGGTGTCTGTTTTTGTGCATGGACCACAGGCTGTTCTGTTGTAGTACATGTATTCAAACAATGTTTATAACGGGTACGTCAGCTACGATTCTTCATCAGCGATATTTCGGCCCTTTTTGGCAAGGGTCCTCGTCAGGCTGTCAATCCTCTGGTTCAACTTCGGGGAAGGAAACAAACCTGTAATCTTGTAGTACATTATCTGTAATGTTGTAGTACATTATCTATCTATAGACAGAAACGTTAATATAAGGAGAAAAGAAAATGAATACGAAAACGAAAGAGGGTACTCACCCGCTTAGTTGGTGAACATCAACAGACAAGGAGGCGGGTTGGATCTTGTACATCATCTCCCGTATTGACTGTCTTCTCTGGAAAAGGCACATAAATTATAAAATTCATAAGTTCCTTTTTGTTGAATAAGCTATTTTTATTTTAGGAAACGGGTTCATTGAAGGCAATGAGCTGGACGGGTTCTTGAGAGAGTTCGTATCGTCCGTGAACGTCAGCGACAAGCCGGAGGTAAGTAGTCCACTGTAGAAAGTTATCGGACTTTACTAGTAGTGCGACACCGATTTCAGAAATTTTTGTTTCTAATTCGGAGAAATAAAATCCGAATTTGGAGGGTGATAATCCGATGCAAGATAAAAATGCTAGAATTCAAGATACTGCAGTATACTGTTGCCCCCCTCCTAGGGCAGTGCCAGGAGTCTCCTCTATCGGATCAGTTTGGGGGAGGGTTGCTCTTCCCTGGTATATTGAGATCGACTAAAGACAACGTTATCAAAGCGGTGGTAGAATATGTGAGTGGGAATTCAAATAGGAGATATATGTAGTAGGTGTAGTAGGATCATTATTTTCAATGCATTAATATTATGTCGTGTTTATAAAAATCTGTTTATGGCCAATTCGAGGCTAAATAAACACTATTCTATTCTACTCATATTGCTTATCGTTCACGACAAGTAACGGTATCAATTCTTAAACCGGAATGAAATAAAAAGATAGAGGGTGGTGCGTATTTCTATTTCTGTCTTTTTGTTTCTATTTCTGAAAAATTTGTTGCTTATGGTGACGAGCTAAAAGCTTATCGCCAGTAATAATAAATAAACCATGGTGTTTTTTTGCCTTGCATCCTTAGCATCAGAGATAAAATTTCAAACAAAACGATATCCAAAAGAAAAAAAAATCAAAACTGGAAGAGAATGTTTAAAACTGAGTTAAATGAAAGACTTGGGTTTTGAGTTCATACCAACACAAATCTTGGCTTGGGGCCAAATGGCGCGAATCAGACAAAACGACTTCCATGCTAGGTTGAATTTCCGAACAAGAACAGAGCTGTCATTTCCAGGCTGCATTTTCTACAGCTATTAATTATATATTACACGCCTGGGATTCCTGCAGCTGAAGCAGATCGGCGATCCTAAAAATGCTAACAGACATACAATGTTACAGATCATGAATTCTTAAAATTTTATGAGCCAAGGCGAATGGGATATCGGTAGTTGGTAACGTTCAGCCAATTTTTTAATTGCTTGGGTTTTGACATTAATTTGTTTGGATTTTAGCGGATTTTACTTGATGTTTGGGAAAATGAGGTCGACACCACCACCAGTCGATATAAGTAAATATTGCGGTGCATTTTTTCTGCCAAATCCTAGGGGTTTCTTGTAAAGTAGAGGTATGCTTTTTTCAACACCTCTCTCAATTTTTCAATACCATGGTTCTGTTTCTTGCTTATACAGCAATGGAAAGGGAAAAAAACAACAACATAATATCATTTAGCATCTAACTGTTTCAGCCATCTTTTGGCACCAAAGCAATTATGAATCACTTTATGATTTCCTTGCCCTTTAGAAACTCTTCTCGTTCCAGTCTCTGATTTGAACGTTCGAGCAGCGAGGTAAAGAAAAGTGTCTTGAACATCCACTGCTTTGAACCGCGAAAGATAAATGTCAGACAAAGTTTCCGGTGCGACGTCAACTATCGACAATAGGGTTTTTGGATCCCAAAAAGTAAGTGGAGGGATACCTGTGACTTCGTAAAGTTGCCCATCTATCCGTCTGACCATCTGTCCGTCCGTCTTGTCAGCACGGTAACTCTCGAAGGTATTTTGATAAAACTGTATGACGATTCTGAACAGGTCGAATTCGGAAATGGGCTCTGTAGCCCTACGTTTAGCGGTGGGGGTTTCAGTTAAGGGGAGAACAAAATATTTTTTAACAGCCAATACAGCTAATAAGAAGACATGCTGAACGCGTATATGAAAACCGTTCTCGCCGGATAAGTAGTTCGCCCAGAATCCGGCCAAAACGGGAAAATTTGTTAAAAGTAAAGGTTTGATTTGAAGCTGATTAGATGTTCCATTTAGGGATAGGAAGACATGCTGAACACGTGTGTGAAACTCATTTTCTCGCCGGACAAGTAGTTCGCCAGGAATCTGGCCGAAACCTGTAATCTGTTGAAAGTAAAAGTTTTATTTGAGGTTAATTAGATTTTCGATTTAGGGACAATAAGACATACGTATATGACAATTATTTTCTACCCGTACATATAGTTCGCCCGGGATCAGGCTGAAACTAGAAAATTTGTTATAAGTAAAAATTTAACAAAAGTTGATTAGATGTGCCATGTAGTGGTAAAAAGGCATGGTGAATCCGTATATGAGAAGTGTTTTCTCGCCGGACAAATGGTTCCGACCAAAACCTGAAAAATTGTGAAACAGAAGGAAGTTAATAGCAGGTAATTGAAAACTTTTCCCTGTGGAAAGTAGCTGTTGAAAGAAACGTTTTTAGCAAGCCTTTTCAAGCCTACGAAACAAACATTTTTAGCAAGCCTGTGAAGCTACGTGCACATAAGCATACTTCTACCGTAGCGCTGAAGCCGTTTTCTGTTCATTAGTATTTGTCAGATGGTTAGTGTTGTTGTGACTGGTGTTGTGTAGTGTGTTATAGCGACAAGCTTGCCGTTTTCGATAATAACAAATAAAACAAAAAACATAGAATAAAATCTGGATTCGTGCGAAACGATTTGTGTACCGGAAACTGAAAGCCAGCTGATTTGTAGATCTTGGATTTGAATCCACTGAATTCTTTTAACGCTGCCAAGGGAATTTTATTTTTCCATCTCATTCAAAATTTACACTGCTTGCCCAAAAACACGACAAAGTTCACACAACGGGGAGAATTATGCATTTCAACGGCAAATGAAGCGAAGCTCAAGAATTGTCCAATTTTAGATTGAAGAAAGACTGAAGAAAGACAGTTGTTGCGTGTAACTGCGGGAAAGCATTGTTGTCCGACAATCGTTTATCGTTGTTGCTGCTAAATATTTGAAGCATAGAGTTACCACGATTATATGAATAGCGAAGCAACGAAGTAATGTATTTCCATCGAGTCTTCAAGCTATTTAAAATAATTGACTGCGGGAAAGCTTTATTTGCCAGCAATTTTTCACCGTTGTAGCTGAATTGAACAGAATTGGTCCTTACTTCTGCCCGATGTGTGGAGATATGAATGAGTGTGTGCGACATCTTATGTGTGATTGTAGGGAATTGAATAATTTGAGAAGTGAAATATTTGGAGTAAATGAGTGTGATCAGGAATGGATGGAGCAAATGTTTAAGAGTGAGTGTTATGCTACTATAAAGAAAGTGGGTAGATTCCTAAAGCTGTCATTGCAATGATGCACAGAGAACATTTTTTGTAGTTTTAGTAGCGGCTAGAAATAAGTTCGTCAATTTTGTTTGTTTTTTTCTGATTGTATTGCCATGGCCCTTGGGCTTTTAGTGTAATAAATATCATATCATATCACATCATATATTTGAAGCATAGAGTTACCACGATTATATGAATAGCGAAGCAACGAAGTAATGCATTTCCATCGCGTCTTCAAGCTATTTAAAATAAATAAGTGCTGGGTGACTAACGTGCTAACATGCTAGACTAACGTGCCTCTGCCGGAAGTCAAACTTTTAAAGCACAGCTCTTAACAGAAATGAACTTTTCACGATACAATGGTTCAGAAATATCGATTTCCGATAATAACAATGCTTGCCCCATGAAATTAGCAATTTTCTTGTTAGCTCTTCTCTACTCTATCCAGACTTCCCATTCTCCAAAGCGGGGGTTTTAAGCAAAATATTTGAAAAATATGCGCGCCGTGGTTAAAAGGTTGGAAAACCAAGCAAAAGGAAAGGAGTCCAAAACACAAGATAGACCTGTCGGCCTACTAAGCCTTCAAAAAAAAAACTACTTGATGCTCCTCATGCACTTATTTTTATATATATATATTATTTGTAACCCGCCAAATACACAAGGTGGTAGCGGAGTAAAGAGAATGCAACAAAAAACAACACAAGATAAACGACAGTATAAACACACAAAATTTAGACATAATTTCGAACTGGGCATGAAAAATTCATGAAAAACATCATGTACTCGATGACCAGGACGACGAGATGTACATAGTAATGACGTAGTAATGATTATGAATAAGTTATCGACTAATCTTGCAGCTTTCGGCCAAGTTTGTGCCCAGTGACTCACAAACTCGGCTCAGTCGAAAAAGTGCTAAAACCTCGTAGTTGCAAAACAAAACAACACTGTAAAAAGTTAGTCCGTATAAAGATTAAAGTTAACTGCAGTAATTTCTACTCGGATTATCCTTATCTCTAAGCAGATGAGATTAATACCAAATAGAGATAAGATGAATCCGAGCAGCAAATAGCAGTTAACTTTAATCTTTGCACGGAGAAACTTTTTACAGTGAAGGATGAAGAGCGGCGATTTCTGAACTTTATAATTCCACAGGAGAGACAGAAAAGGCAGAATAAGTAAGAGGGGTCCTTTAACGAGGACTAGAAGAGCATTTCTAAAGCCTCATCCTCCTCGTTTCCAGAGCGCTTTCAAAGATTGAAAAGCGGTGCCCACTTTTTGCGAGGCGGTTGGAGATTGGTTTTCCATCGAAAAGTCGGGTCACATGGGAAATCCAATCTAAAATTCTCTTCCTTTTTCAGTCGGTGTCCGATGCTGTCCTTGCTGAACTCCGAGAATGTTTTATGGAGGCCTACGATGACAACCAAGACGGAAAGATCGATATCCGCGAAGTAAGTTTGTCTTGAAACTTCAAATTGCTTTTCTCTTGACAGTTGGCTTGGGTAATTGACAAAAAAACAAACATGGCACGCTCTTCCCAGGAGAAGCTAATCTACTATTTATTGTCATGAAACTTTGTTTTCTTTTTTAATTTGGTTCACGAAATTTTCGCCTTCCTTTCTATTTTCGCGTAGTTTATTCATTTTGTTTCATGTGCTTTTTCTGTGCCATTATTCCGTGTTTGTCCGTGTTCAGTGACTTGCCGTGTTGTTTTGTTGTCAGGTCAGCGATATTGCAGGCCACTGACCCTCTCTGTCCTGGCACTTACACTTTTTTTGTATGATCGTGAAGTTTTCGCCTTTCTTTCATCTCTTTGTACTTTTCAAGCACTTCTCGCTTTTGTCATTCAGTTACTTCAGAACGTTCTAGTCAAGTTCAAGTATAGAGTCTTAGCGCATGCGTAATTTCAAATGTCGCACTGGGTCAGTGAGAACTCTTTTACTTAAGACGTACTGCACGCAACTATATTGTCTCCTGGTTTTTGATAATTATCTTAAGACGGCGATACGTAAATTAAAGGTTTGCTCATACAATACATATCGTCATCTACTTTTGTATTTACTTCCGCTACTTAAATGTTCTTGGAAAATTATACCGAATCTTTTGATGTGATGGAACGGAAAACGATAGTTAGTTTTGTTGCGAGGATAGGATTTTCAAAGGTTATACACCAGAATGCCGAATACTTGCTCAGCCATTTCTATCGCCTATTCCGTGGAATGTGCTATTGCCCCGAACCGCCGAATAGCTAACAAAACTGAATATATTTACTAAGAATAATCCTCTTTTATGTAGTTTTAACACGTGGTGTGTAATATCGCGAAACAAATAAATTGACTGATTGATTGATCAATCTCATCCAATCTCAGTGGTGGTCACGGGCTACTGCACTTTGTCAATCTGGGTGCATCAACAAAATTTTCAGGTCTTTATATTGTCTCTAGGATTATCAAATACCTCCCGTTAGTGTAATGAGTAATCAGTGAAGAATTGGTCCTACCTCTGAGTTTTCGGCTAACACGTATAATGCCCACCACAAAAATGCCCACAACTCAAAATGGCTCAAAATGCCCACGGTTGAAAATGCCCACGACTCAAAATGTAAGATAATTTCGGATATTTATCCCCGTAAGCTTGACGAATATAAGATTTGAAGCCAAGCTGACTATTCATTCTGAAAAAAAAAATAGAAAACCGTTAGCTAGTTATCATAATTGGCATGTTGCCAATTATGAGGACGTTTTTCCGGAAGTGCAACCGAAATATCCGAAATTATATTTATCCCTCGCACATCATCTTATAGGGATAACTAGCTGATCTATAAAAAAAACGAAAATCACGGTTTTCTATTTCTTGCGTAATGAATGGTCGGCTTGGCTTCAAATCTTATAATAACGGATAAAATAAAACAAAACAAGTGTATGACCTCGTAGCTGGATGCCACAAAAGCGCTGTGCTTAGGACCCGCTTAAGGATCCCCCCTTGAACTTTTCTTTAAGAGCTTTAACTTGCTAATCTTTCAGGGCCATTCTTCCGCTTCTGCGTCTGAAATCGGCTCTAGTACCGACCTGAAGCCCCATACGAAAGACATTTTAAACTAATTAACAAACAATAATATAATTCTTTCAGTATATTTTCCGTGGTAATCATGTCCCTTACAGTCTCGTTGTTCATTGTCCCAGGATGATTTTGACCTCCCCTTTGGGCAGTTTGAGCCGTTGGATCTTGAACCAGAACGATTTTCTGCTGAGGGCATTTCGAGACGTCGGCATTTTGGACGACTTCGATTTTGGGGTTCACGTCGTGGGCATTTTGATCCTGGGCATTCTGAATCGTGGAATTTGGACCGTGGGCATTTTTTATCGTGGGCATTCTGAGCATGGGCGTTGTGCGAGTGGTCAATAAGATCGTGGTGATTTTGGCAACCACCCAAGCTTTCAATGTAATTTGTTAAAGTTTAACCGAAAAAGGCTGGGATAGGACAATCTAGTTACCCATTACTTATTCACTTAAATTGGCTTGAAGACCCGCTGAAAATGCGTTACTTTGTTGTTCCGCTATTCACGAATAACCGATTTTAAAATAGTGGAATTTCCGTGTGATTTGTCGTACCTCTATACACTTGTATTTTTGTTGTATGCCTTAAGAGAAAGATTTATGACTTTTTTTTTGTTCAGACACTAAGCAATTTTCACGAATCTCACCACTGCCCACTGAAAAGCCCCGTTTGTGCTGAGATTAAAATTTCCCGCGACATAGTAGAATTTTCGTTGTGGGGACGGCCGTAGATATTCTGAACGTCATAACTGGAGCAGATAGTGGAGAATAAGAAAATCCTTATGCAGAATCCAAATAATTCAGTAGTTGCGCTTTGGCAGATACCATGGTATCGGATACCACGGCCTAAAGTCGTTTTTGCAGTTATCGTGGTATCTGATACCACGGTCAAAGGGCGTTCTTGCAGTTATCGTAGTATTTGGATAGTTATCGTGGTCGTGGTCGTGGTATCTGAAAAGTCATCTCACTTTCATCAAATTTTGTCAGATTGGTGAGAAAGAAGTTTACCACTTAGTGATGTGACTGAATATTTGTTTTTATGGCACTTGCAGCCTCTGGCTCAAGTGCCATATACCGATCACAATTCCGTCTGTCGGTCTGTCGGTCGGTCCGAGTTTTTTGTCCCACATATCCGAGTTAGGGTACTTCCAGATGTGCTAGGACAATGAAACTTGGCAGGCATATCAGGGACCCGACCAAACTAACCTGGAAATAATCAGTTTCCCGATCCGACCATATGGGGGGGAGTGCGGGGCGCTGGAAACTTGAAAATTTAGGGCATTTTGTCACTTTTTTCTGAGTTAGGGTACTTCTAGATGAGCTAGGACAATGAAACTTGGCAGGAATATCAGGGACCCGACCAAACGAACACTGGAAATAATCAGTTTTCCGATCCGACCATATGCGGGGGAGTGGGGGCGCTCGAAACTTGAAAATTTAGGGCATTTTGTCACACTTTTTCGAGTTAGGGTACTTCCAGATGAGCTAGGACAATGAAACTTGGCAGGAATATCAGGGACCTGACCAAAGTAACCTGGAAATAATAAGTTTCCCGATCCGACCATATGCGGGGGAGTTGGGGCGCTGGAAACTTGAAAATTTAGGGCATTTTGTGACACTTTTTCGAGTGAGGGTACTTCCAGATGAGCTAGGACAATGAAACTTGGCAGGAATATCAGGGACCCGACCAAAGTAACTTGGAAATAATCAGTTTCCCGATCCGACCATATGCGGGGAAGTGGGGGCGCTGGAAACTTGAAAATTTAGGGCATTTTGTCACACTTTTTCGAGTTAGGGTACTTCCAGCTGTGCTAGGACCATGAAACTTGGCAGGCATATTAGAGACCCGACCAAACAAAATTAGGAATAATCAGTTTTCTGATCCGACCATTTTTGGGGGGGTGGGGGGGGGGTGGAGGGCAGGGGAATCTGGGAAACTGAGAAATGTGTAACTTTCGAACGGATGATCGGATTGTAATGAAACTTCATAACTGATGAGAATATATATCTTTAATGTCCCGTTTAAAGTCTTGACCGGATTCGGTAGCCAGGGGGGAGTTGGGGGGGGGAGACCGGAAATTTCAAGAAACGGTTAGAATGGAGGGATCGGAGTGAAACTTGCTGGGAAGAACAAGCATCTGTTCTAGATAAGTCCTTTAGACCATTGTACTGGATCCGGACACTTATGGGGGGGGGGGGGGTCCCGGAATTCCGGTGATGGTGGTTTTTTGGATTTTCACGATGAAACTTGGCAGGCATATCAGGGACCCAATCAAACTGACTTCAAAATAAAAATCTTGTCGATCAGATAATGGTGGGGGAGTGGAAGGAGGGGAATCCGCAGGGGAATCCGGGAAATTGAGAAGTGTGTAACTTTCGAACGGATGATCGGATTGTAATGAAACTTCATAACTGAACAGAATATATATCTGTAATGTCCCGTTTAAAGTCTTGACCGGATTCGGTAGCCAGAGGGGAGTTGGGGGGGGGGAGACCGGAAATTTCAAGAAACGGTTAGAATGGAGGGATCGAAGTGAAACTTGCTGGGAAGAACAAGCATCTGCTCTAGATAAGTCCTTTAGACCATTGTACTGGATCCGGACACTTATGGGGGGGGGGTCCCGGAATTCCGGTGATGGTGGTTTTGGGGATTTTCACGATGAAACTTGGCAGGCATATCAGGGACCCAATCAAACTGACTTCAAAATAAAAAATTTGTCGATCAGATAAGGGTGGGGGGAGTGGAGGGAGGGGAATCCGAAATTTTCAGTCATGCGTAATTTTGGAATGGGTGATCGGATTCGAGTGGAATTTAAGAATTCAACAGAGGACATTTCTCCGATGATTTTTTTCATATCCGGACCGGATCTGGCAACTATTGGGGGGGGGGGGAATACGTGACCCGTTTAGAATGGAGGGATCGGGATGGAACTTTGTGGGAAGAACAAACAGATGCTCTAGTTAAGTCATTTGCTGAATCGGATTGGCTACGTGCACCGCGGAGGAGCTGGGGGGGTGGGGGGTGGGGGAGGGGGATGGACCGGAAATCTCGAGAAACGGTTAGAATGATGGTATCGGAGTGAAACTTGCTGGGAAGAACAAAAATCTGGTCCATGTAAATCTTTTACATAATTTGACTGGATCCAGAAACTTGAGGGGGGGGGGAGGAGGGGGTATCCCAGAATTCCATTTTTTTGGGGATTTTCACGACGAAACTTGGAAGGCATATCAGGGACCCGGTCAAACTGACTTGGAATAAAAAAAAAATCCTCGATATGATAATCTTGGGGGGGGGGGAGTTGAGGGAGGGGAATCCGGAATATTGAGTCATGCGTAACTTTGGAACGGGTGATCGGATTCGAGTGAAATCTAATAATTAAACAGGGGACATTTTTCTCTTGTGACCTTTTTCATTTCCGGACTGAATCCGGCAATTATTGGGGGGAGGGCGGAAAATACTGGACCCGCTTAGACTGGTTTGATCTGGATCGAACTTCGTGGGAATGACAAACAGATGCTCTGGATTAATCATTTACAGAACCGGATTGGCTCCGGTTATGGTGGGTTAAGTTGGAGGAGGGGGAGGGGGGTCTGGGATTCCGGTGATCGCGCGTTAAGGTACTTCCAGATGTGCTAGGACGATGAAACTTCGCTGGAATATTGGAGACTCAACAACATTTGCTTAGAAATTGCTACTTCCCAAATCCGATTATTCCTTAAAGTACCAATCTTGACCGCAAAGTAAAAAAAAATACTTTTAAGCAATATATGCATTTTCGTGATACCCATCAGCCCATTAGCAGTTTTGCCTTAAGAGTTTTGCTTATAAATGAAGTTCCAGCTCCCTTAGAGCGCGCATCTCAACTGCAAAGTCGAAACTTACTTTTGATCAATCAAATCATCTTGACTCATGCAAGTGCCATATGAGCTTACAGCTCTTGTTCTTTTAGGATGACTTCGAAAAACGCAATTTCGGCAATTGTCGTTTTTGCAGAGCAACCGTATATCAGATACCACGGTAACTGCAAAAACGACTAATTGCAGATCCAGTTACCGTGGGAACAGGTACCATAGTATCTGCAAAAACGCAACTAGTGTGTTGAACTGAATGACACACAAATAAGTTGGTTTTTCAGTTAAACTTTAACACCTCGTTCATCCTTACGAATTTTTCGAATGTCTTGTTTAATTTTTTACCTTTCTTACTTGAATCTGGTTTACATTTAACACTGGAATTTTGTATGACTGAGATCGTGTCTGGTCATCCCCATGGACCGCAACAGAGGGTGAGTTGGTATGAAGCAGAGGGGGAAAGTAGGATTGGGATCAAGAAGCCCTAGTTTTGAGAAGGGCTGCTGATTCCCAACCGGTAGTACGCGTACCCAAAGGGGTACGCGAGACCCTTTCAAGGGGTACGCGAAGCTAACAAAATCAGTTTAGTCTGTAGCTTCAAAACTTGGCCTCACTCACTTTTGATTGCCGAAAGTCTAGTATTACCAGTAGAAGGCAGAGGCATCAGTGGCCAAAATATTTTTTTGGGGGCCCGGTGTTTTTACTGACTGGTTGGTCATTTTTACCTAATTTTTCCAAATAATATTTGTTTTTGCGAAAAATCGCGGCGCTTCGCGCAGACTCGTTTCTTTTTAACCGTATATGGCCGACAACTTTGGTGGGAGGGTTGTGTCCAACCCGTACCTGACCCACTGATTATAAGCTGTTCAGTTTTACGAATTAAGCTAACGAACATGTTTGCGATGTAGCTTGATAAAAGCACGTCCAAAGACAGAAACAGGCTGACTGGAAAAAATATGGCCGTTACCGAGGCCGTTCTGTTCTGAATGTGTTCTGATGTTCTGAAAAAGGGGGTATGCAACCTTTTCGACCCTTCATTAGGGGTATGCGGTACGGAAAAGGTTGGGAACCACTGCTCTAGAGAATATGCCGTGAGAGATTTTGTTGAAAACCACCGTACCAGCTTCAAAGCTAAGGAACGTAATCCAAAGTGACATCGTCGTCTCAGAGGAATGTCAATGATCCCTTTGAAGTCGAAGGTTCCTTCGTAACAGCCCATGTGTCCACAAGATTAGGGCCCCAACAGCATCAGATATACATGAGATTCTGCTATAAATCATGACATAGCTTCACATGGAGCCGAAGAGAGGTCATTATCGAGCACCAGGTCATTAGCGGAGAAGTCTAAAGGCTGGACTGTCACGATTTTCCGTATATCCAATTTGATCCCTCATTTAGCAACAGCTTCGAATTCTTCCTGACAATGTCTTATCAGGGACCCATAAATTTCCTGTAATGACTCGCCATTCAGGGGGCTTGTCATTTCCTATGCTTCTATGTTGCTATGTTGCCCGAGCCTCACCTAGTTTCCAAAAAATCCGCTTGGGTCGAATCGGCGTTCTTGCTCAGATAGACAAAATTTGTTAGGACTATTCAGCATGCCACCACGTACCTAAGCTAGGACAAAAGATCCAGGATACTCTTCCATTACAGAGAAATATTCCTAATTCAGCACAACAGCTGCGAAAAATTTTGTCTATCTGGATAGTCGGGTATTTTATCCCCGTGGGTATTTCTCGAACTATCTGACGCTCGGTCAAGAGCGCATCAAAAATCTCTTATTGACAAGCCCCCTGAATGGCGAGTCATTGCAGGAAATTTATGGGTCCCTGGTCTTATAAAGAGTTCCTCGCTATTGTAGAAATGAGGAATAGCCATTAACGATAGATTGATAGAAAGTTAATTTTGCAATCACCTTTCGCGGTTTAAAAAAAAATGTTATTGTCCGTCTTTTCTCAACAAAAAATAAGATGGGAATGATTACTGTTACATAGCATCAGATTACTGTTACATTACGTTTACCAGCAGATTCGCTGATTTATCTTGTTCTACCGATCGGGAGGTTGATCAGAGAGACCAGGGCACTGTTGATCAAACAAATTCGCAAAAAGATTGCTGCAGCTTATGGTTCCATAGTGGCGAATAAGTTACGTTTCAACCATCTTATTCTCGCCACGATTTTTAATTTGGTGGCCCTGCCTCACATTTTATACATCACACCTTTCGAGCGAATGTTAACTAACACTGATAAAAAAAAAAAAATTCGCTCTGTTTATTTTCGTTTCTGTAAATTCCTGCTCCGCCTCCCTCCTTGGACCCGAAATAGTAAAATCGTCACTACTTACAACATCACTGACCCGCTTACAGCAGTTGGACAATAAGATTTATAAGATAATAAGATTTTGCATCAATGGGAGAGCATTCTTTACAATAGGATAGTATTGTAGATATGATAACGTTGCCTTAGTCTCTACGTTTGTCTGGTCTCCCCTGTTATAATGTTTCCTTCTTCTTTTCTTTCATTATTCCTACTCCGTCTATGCCATGTGCTTTTGATGGGTGAAAAATAAAATTATTATTATTCAACTCAATTCAATTCAATTTCCTTTATTGAACGGTTTTTGAAACCATAAAAAAAAAAAAAAAATAAGACACTCAAATCTAACAGTACACTAAACTAAAACAATCAAGTCGAACGGGCTCCAGGTGGAACCTGGGTCACCCGCAGAGACCACTCCCATTCCAGCCACACAGGCAGAGATAACGTCAAAAGCGGGGCAGATGCAGCCCGCACAAGTGGATTAGACCAGTGGTTCCCAACCGGTGGTACGCGTACCCAAAGGGGTAGCCTACGCGAGACCCTTGCAAGGGGTACGCGAAGGTAACAAAATCGATTTAGGCTGTAGCTTCAGAATCTCGCCTCGCTCATTTTGATTGCCGAAAGCCTAAAACTACGAGCAGAGGCACGACTACCCAAAATGTGTTTTGGGGGGCAAGGTATTTTTAGTGACTGACTGGTCATTTTACCGACTGTTTTAAAAAAAAATGTTTTTACGAAAATCGCAAATTATCCTTTACGATAATAAATATCGTCCTTCTCACGTTCTGAAAAAGGGGTACGCAACATTTTCGAACCTTGATTAGGGGTGCGCAACATTTTCGAACCTTGATCAGGGGTACGCGGTAAGGAAAAGGTTGGAAACCACTGGATTAGACGACCTGAGAATCCTGTTCTGCAAAGAAAGAATGGATGGAGACGCTACGTCAAACCTCATTATTTTGCAGCAAAGCAAGCTTTCTTGCTTTGGGTACAGAAGGCACCGACCGACGGGAGATGCAGTGGACCGAGCAAGAAGGTTACTTAATTGCCCTTAATTAATTAAGGGCAATTAATTAAGTAATTAAGTAATCACTAAAATGCCCTGAAATGGTGCAGGAGGAACTGTATCTTTTCTTGTTGCAGACTCCTAAAATCAACCAACAATACTCACATTGAATCAAGGAGAAATAAGCATAAGAACCTCCGTCTCCTTATCTCTGTAATAGGACCATGCGGAGTCGAATAGATTCCCGATACCCTGCCCGATACTAAATAAAAATAATAATTTTTTTTCTTTTTTTTTTGACGGGGTAGCTTCCCATGGGGTAAGGTACGCAGGGAGGTAATTGGGTTGTTTTTTGTTTTTTTTAGAGGTAAGTAAGGTTGTGTCTAAGAGCAGGAGCAGTGACCAATCCGCGTATTATGTTTAAAATTGTAAAGATTGCGGTTATCGGCGTCAGCAGGAATGGACTGAGTGTTTTGATTATGTGTGATTTATCTTCTTATTTGTTAATAAACCCATTGAACTTGAACCTGCGGAGTGTAGGAGCTACGCGGAACATCACTATTCGTAAGCTCTACAAACAGTTAAATCGCAGTAAAGCCCCGGAGAAGAAATTTCGACATTAACAGCCGACTGGTTGTCTACCACTGCGATGTCATATGTGACGCTCTGCAGAGCGGGTTTTGCACGCCTGATACAGTTTGTCCTCTGATATAGGCAGCCGCGAAGAGGAACTAGGCGGGTATCAACTCAAAGCTCAGCAAGTACCTCTAGCTCTGCTCAGTTTTGTCGGGGTAACCATAGTCGATTCATGGGACCAAAGACGGAGGTTCTATTGGCTTATCTATTCTTGAATTAATTGAGTTTAAATTCACTCTTTAGCGCAACTTAGTCATTCGACAGGTATGGACAGCTTTCACTGAGCTTAGCCTTAGGCTTAGCCTGACGAGGACCCTTGCCAAGAAGGGCCGAAATATCGCTGATGAAGAATCGTAGCTGACACTGTTTGAATAAATAAAAAGCCAACTTATTTTTGTGACATTTAACTGAACACACTGAATTATTTGGATTCTGCAAAGGGATTTTTTTATTTTCCACTATCTGCTCTAGTTATGACGTTCAAAATATCTGCGGCCGTCCCCACAGCGTAAATTCTACTATGACGCGGGAAATTTTAATCTCAACACACAAGCGGCTCTTGAATGAGCAGTGGTGAGATTGGTGAAGATTGCTTAGTGCCTGTACAAAAAATAATCATAAATCTTTCTCGTAAGACACACAACGAAAATACAAGCGCATAGAGCTTTATTCGTGAATAGCCGATCAACGAAGTAACGCATTTTCATCGGGTCTTCGAGCCTCTTTAATTGGATAAGTGATGGGTAACTAGATTGTCCTATCCCAGCCCTTTTTGGTTAAACTTTAAAGGACCTCTCGCACTATTTACTCTTCAATTTACAGTATTTAAAAATATTTGAACACTTTAAAACTAGGCTATTCTTTCAACAAATAACCCACGGTTTTGTCTGTTTTTAAGCCTTTTCCGAGACCCGTTGGCTTACAGCGAAAACAGGGAAAAAAATTTACATAACCGGTTTTCCTGATGGAAATACTTCTCGCAGACAACCGTCGACAGCTTTGTACACATCGAAGGTAGCAAAACACGGCAATTGAGAAAATCAGCGTGGTTTCGTCAGAGGGGTGAAAATGTACCGTACGAAATTGAGGTCTCTGGGTTTAGAAATATATGGAGTGATTATGGAAGTAGGTTACGTTAGTATTATAGGTAAGATAGGTCCTTTAAAGAAGCGATGGCGCCGCTTTATGAAAACCCGACTTGGTTCCATCTTTTACGTTGCTAAAATTACCATATAATTTATTTTTCTACTCACCTAGTGTATTTCGAGAGGGAATATAGAGAGTAATAAAAAACGAAAATCTTAAGATTAGGAGAGTTGGAATTTACTTCATTTGAAGCTGCACAATGCATCGAAACCAAGACTACGTAACTAACTAATCAATCATGAAAGCCTGCACTTGCGTTGTTACTATCGGACGGAAAAATTACAAACTAACAGCTCTTAGTGATCCTCTTAGATTTTATACTAAATAAACCTTTTTTTTTCAACAACCAATCGCAAACGTTAGCTCTTCAACCCATTCCAGTCTAGCTCAAATCCCAAAATCCCTTAAATTACAGCACTCCACTTTCCAGACTGGCAACACTGCTTGATTTAGTACACCCCATGCGATGTAGTTAGAGTTCTCTTATTGAGTTTCTTTTTCTCAGTTCGAAGTCATCATAACTTTTTTATAGACAGAGTCTGGTATGTCCATTGGGAATAATCCGAAAAAAAGAGGACATAAAATAAGTTTTTAAACATTTTCATTCGACCACGGCTCAGTGAAATAGCTATAAAAAGCTAGACGTGACCCCTGCTTTAACGGCCAGGGTTTTAACAGCTTGTGCTTTATTTTATACTCGTCTTGAACTTGGTTTTGTAGCCTACTATTTTTTACAAGCTGCGATAACTTTAGTAGGATATCGAACTTTGCTCGATATGTTTTTCGAGCAAAGTGTCTCTCTCTCTCCATCTACGGACCTTAAAGTTTAACGAGCTTATTTATGTTTCTTCTGTTCGGGTACACTGACTGATTTTCACTGTGCCGAGGGATTTTTATTTTTCCAAATTTTGTTCCCGAGGCGTTGCGAACAGAGAGATTGCAGCCTATCCGAAGAAAACGGGTATTTCTACACCATCATTGATCATCATGGGAGCATAAGAAAATAATTTAACATTAGAAGGTACAGGACTTTCGTCTTTGAAGCTAAATTTTCGGCTTCTGGTCATCATTCTGGGCCAGTGAATTGTTGTAAACGTTTATCTGATTATTTCTTGTTTATATAATCACATTTTTGCAAAAGAGTATCCTTGGATATGAGGCCATGAAGGCTTCAAATTTCGAACAGAAAAACGGTGTCTCACATCTTACGCGTCATTCAACAAGACCTGTAAGCTCGTATGGCACTTGCTTGGGTTAAAATGTTTTGATTGATCAAAAGTAAGTTTCGACTTTACGGTTGAGATGCGCACTCTAAGGGAGCTGGAACTTCGTTTGTAATGCTAATGGGCTGATGGGTATCATGAAAATTCATATATTGCTTAAAGTTTTTTTTTTACTTTGCGGTCAAGATTGGTACTTTAAGGAATAATCGGATTTGGGAAGTAGCAAATTCTAAGCAAATGTTGTTGAATCTCCAATATTCCAGCGAAGTTTCATCGTCCTAGCACATCTGGAAGTACCTTAACGCGCGATCACCGGAATCCTAGACCCCCCCCCCTCCAACTCCACCCACAATACCCGGAGCCAATCCGGTTGTGTAAATGATTAATCCAGAGCATCTGTTTGTCATTCCCACGAAGTTCGATCCAGATCACACCAGTCTAAGCGGGCGTAAAAGTGCACCGCCCGGAGCGGGCTTATCCAAATTAAGCGTTTAGTAAAGCGTTAATGATAGCCCCTCCACCCCCCCTCAAGTGTCCAGATCCAGTCAAATTATGTAGAAGATTTACATGGATCAGATGTTTGTTCTTCCCAGCAAGTTTCAGTCCGATACCATCATTCTAACCGTTTCTCGAGATTTCCGCCCCCCCCCCCCCCAGCTCCCCCACGGTGCCCTTAGCCATTCCGATTCAGTAAATGATTTACCTAGAGCATCTGTTTTTTCTTCCCACAAAGTTCCATCCCGGTCTCTCCATTCTAGACGGGTCACGTATTTTCCGCCCCCCCCCCCCCCCCCCCATTGTTGCCGGACCCGGTTCGGATATGAAAAAGATCACCGGGGAAACCTCCTCTGTTCAATTCTTAAATTTCACTCGAATCCGGTCACCCATTCCAAAGTTACGCATGACTGAAAATTTCGGATTCCCCTCCCTCCACTCCCCCCACCATTATCAAATCAACAAAATTTTTATTTTGAAGTCAGTTTGATTGGGTCCCTGATATGCCTGCCAAGTTTCATCGTAAAAATCCCCAAAACCACCATCACCGGAATTCCAGGAAACCCCCCCCCCCATAAGTGTCCGGATCCAGTACAATGGTCTATAGGATTTATCTAGAGCACATGCTTGTTCTTCCCAGCAAGTTTCACACCGATCCCTCCATTCTAACCGTTTCTTGAGATTTCCGGTCTCCCCCCCCCCAACTCCCCCCTGGCTATCGAATCTGGTCAGGACTTTAAAAGGGACATCACATTTATATAATCGATTCAGTTATTAAGTTTCATTACAATCCGATCACCCGTTCGAAAGTTACACACTTCTCAATTTCCCGGATCCCCCTGCCCTCCACTCCCCCCCAAAATGGTCGGATCGGAAAACTGATTATTTCTAAATTTGTTTGGTCGGGTCTCTGATGCCTGCCAAGTTTCATGGTCCTAGCACAACTGGAAGTACCCTAACTCCAATAGGAAGTAAGGTTTGGTTTTGTAGAGAGAATTTGAGACTTCAAGCTCTCATTTCTGATGAGACCTTTCTACAAAGCTGTGATTATATAATTAAGAAAGAGTTAGCGAATGTTTTCAATCATTTACATGCTTGGAATAGATTTCAAACGTGGTCTTTGCGTATTATGTTTAAAATGTAAAGATTGTGGTTCTCGGCGTCCAGGAATGGACTGAGTGTTTTGATTATGTGTGATTTATCTTCTTATTTGTTAATAAACCCATTGACATGAACTGAACTGAACTCAAAAGTCAAAAGTCCTATGCCTCACAGTGTTAAATTACTATTTTCATTCCCCTTTCCGATTTTGTCGGTTAGGCTGCAATCTCTCTATACGCGTCCCGACAATAGAAATTCACAATCAGACCGCGCAACCCAGGGGCGGATCCAGGGGAGGGGGTGAGGGGGGCGACCCCCCCCCCCTAGACGGGCTGTAATTTTTTTTTACTGCACTTACGGAAGTTTGAATAACGCATGTTCTAACCACTGTAACTAGACTCTAAAACCTTTTTAAGATGACGTTCATTCCACAGCTTTTCCTCTGTCAAGCTAGCCTCGAGTATTTCTCACCTCATAGCATAGCAACAGTTCACCCGGTAAATTTCAGCTAGTTTTCGCCTCCCAGTTCGAGACGCAACGCAACCGGACCTGAAATGTCAAAACAAACATTTCGTTCCAGTGTATATAGTGAAATTTGAATGTACATCTGTCACGAGGACATTCGTTAAGCGATGTTAATGTCGGGAAAACGCGGACAAAAGACGCTTGACAGCTTTGTCATTTCAAAGTCTCGCAGAACGGATAGTGTAACTGTAACTGCAAGTAGCTCTTCAATTAGTTCTGTTGGAAGTGGCGAACATGGGCAAATTCCTGACATTTTGCTATCTTCTGTTAACCCCGTAAGCGTTCAGAGTGATCATCCAACAACACCCCCGCCCCCTACCCTGTTTCCGGAAAACGATACCGGGATCCACATCGGTGCAATAGATGCCATTGACGACCGAATAAAGTGCGAGCTTCTGGGCCATGGAAACTGCCGATTGGATACCAAATGCCACATTCTGTTCATTTAAAGCGGGGGAAAGAAGAAAAAAGGTACTTGAACGATTATCATTTGCAGAGTTTCCATTGGCTTGTATATTCTGCTGCCCAGAAAGGCCTTTTTTGCAAATACTGCCCTCTTTTTAACTGGGGTTAGTGGGAGTTCAAACAGACAGGTTGCCCTACAAAAGCTTGTCACAAAGCCTGTCACAAAATTTGCTAAGCTACTGGGAAAAGATGGAGACCTGACAGTACATCATACTTCCCAGTACGATCGTGACGCAGTAGAAGCTGGAAAGTAGTTTCTAAGAGCCTACCATTCTCCGCACGAATCTGTAAGTAACCGCGTCAACAACAGCGAATGAAGCAATTAACAGAAAACAGAGAGAGGCTTAAGCCGATTCTGGAATCAATCATATTTCTAGCTAGGCAGAATGTTCCACTGAGGGGCAATCGGGATGATGGCAGCTTAAACTTGGATGACATGCCGCGTTCCAACGAAGGAAACTTCCGAGAACTACTACGTTATCGTGTTGAAAATGACGATAGTAAATTAAAGGAACAACTGAAAACATCGGAAAAAAATGCTATCTATGGCTACCACTGGTTTTGAGCAAAACAACTCAAAACCAGTTTGATTGAGTGTTGTGCGAAAGAAGTTATAGGTTTCATTCTAGAGAGAGTAAAGTCAGCAAGGTATTACAGCATCGTTTTCGATGAGACAACAGATGTGCCAGATTCATCGCAACTCAGTTTAGCTCCTCTGCTATGCCTTCGATAACCATACACGCGAGGACTTCATAGGTTTTGTTGACGTTCATCATACCAGCTTTGAAAGTTCTGCTGCAAACAAAGATCCGACTGTCAACGGAATGGTTGCCCAGCTAGTTCTAAGCCTTTTGGAAGAAATGGGTTTGAATCTACTTGACTGTGTTGGAATCGGGACGGATGGTTGAGCAATGATGGCCGAGTGTGCTTGCCGATTTTGTGGTGAGGTTGAAGAGAGTTTATGCCATCTTCTGACGGATTGTCGGGGGGGGGGGGGGGGTGAAGGAAATTAGAGATAGATTGTTTGGTGGGGCACCCATACTATTTCCTGGTATTTTGGAGTCGCTCGTCAGGTAATTCAATCTGTATGTGAATATTTTAAGTGTCTACTGGAAGCTTAGATTGGAGTTAATTTGGTTAATAGTAGAAGGGTAAAAAGGAATAATTTTATTGTATGTAATATTGAAGGTCAGTTTTGTTAGTGAAGTGTGAGAATGAATGTTGATGTATGGCCCTTTGTTGGCTTTCATAAATTATTAATAAATAACTGTGGTGCTGCAGTTGAAATTCAGAAAAAAGCTAAAAACGCGTCTCGTTGTCCCTCCTTTAACCACGCCCTGAACTTTTCCTTGTCAAGAAGCTCAGCTGTTTCGAGCATCAGAAATGCCATAAAAGAAGTTGTTGCATTTTTTAATACATCTGCGAAGAGAAATTACGTCTTGAATAAGGTTCTGAAAGCTCAGCTCAGGGGAATGTGCGAGACGAGGTAGATCGATCGGCACGAGTCACTTATGCAGTTTGTGTCCGAACTTGCAAAAATCATCCAGTCTTTAGAACACATCAGTCAGTGGAGTGAATCAGTCGGTGAAGCAGAACTCTTACTAGAAATGATCTTTTCCCCATGAAAGAGATCAGAAAAATATTTTCCAAAGATACCATTGCTTTCCACCTGAATTTAGTGATTTTCTTGTTAGAGCTTGTCGACTCTATCCAGCCCTCCTGCTCTCCGACGCGGCGGCTGGGCACGAAATGTTTGAAAACTGAACGCTCCGTGGTTGAAAAGTTGTAAAACCAAGCAAATAAAAGAAATCAAAAACAAAAGATTCTCAGATCCTTATATGTGAAATAGTCATCAGCGGACATTGAAGATTCTGGCAAACTTTGCTTTGTGGGACGGGCAAAAAACATCCGAAAAAGAATAAAAGTTCGTAGGCACAAAACAAAACAATGGCGAAATGTGGGTATTTTAGAAGCTTATAATTGTACAAGGAAGCTAGGTATATTATAAAAGACAGAATAAGTAAGAGGGGTCCTTTAAAGAAACGACCGACAGGGACACTTAAACGCGAAAAAACAAAAATCAGCTTTGTGGCCGACAAAAAGGAAACCACCCCCACTCTTTGAAAAGTTCAGTAGAAACTTTTTGGCGTTTTTTGGCTCTTCTGGCAAAGCTTGTTATGCATAACATTTCATGCATAAAAATTGTCGCGCCAACAGATTACATCCCAAGTGCTGTCTGACGAAACCGCGCATCCTTGCGTTCTCCGTTATGCGACTTCTGACAGTGAGGACACTTCGATGTATTGGTCCAGGGCGCTCCGTTTTCGTGAGTTCTCGGGCACGATATTAGCCCTGGGTACAGAGATTCCCCGATCTGTCGGGGAACATTGGCTCCTGACACATCGAATCCTCGACAAACGGGGAACAGTATCGCTTGGCGTACCGATTCCGGGATAGGTAACGATAGACGCTGCCTGTAAGACACACCGTGTTTTTAAGAAGAATTGGTGTGCACAAAAGGTCCACAATACGATCGAACCCACTGGATAATTAATCAGTCGGCGAAGGTTAAATCGGTTTGGGTTATCTGTGGATAACGTTGGCTGGTGCTAGAATTCTGCAGAACGCAATGACACAGTTGTGTTGGCAACAAACAATTATATAATTCTATCAACTTAACTGGTGATGGTTCCTCCCTTAAGCGAAACTACAGCGCAATTCTGCTAAGGTGGACATAAATTCGTATGAGCTTTTAAGTCTCGGGTATCACAACTGATAGACAATTAGTGAAATAATCCTTTAGGTAAAACAGGTCCTTTAAAAACTTCGAGGTAGCTATAGACCCGAGCGTGACTTTTTCTAATTCTGCTCTTCCCCTCCTTGGCAAGTTTGGAAGCAGGAGCTTCTTCCCTGGGGTAAACTTTTCATTAGATCTTACATTATTTGGCTCATTTTCTAGCTTGCACAACTTCTACCGATGGAGGAAAACTTTTTCCTACTTTTCCGATTCGATAATCCACTGGAGTCAAGTGTTGAATTTATGAAGGTAAGTTGATCATACTTGTTTTACATCATGGGTAATAATTAGTTTGCCTCCACATTGCTTACGTCAACTAAGTAAGAACGAGACCGAAGGTATGGGTGGGGTCCCGAATGGTAACCTAGACACGCTGACTAACCGCACCCAAACCGTCTCTTCCACAAAATGGTAAAAGTTGTCTTCAATGTCTATAAGTAGATGTATGCCTAATTAAGGCAGTAATCCGCTTTTGTTGTGCTACTGATTAAAGGGATTTCTTTGAACTAATAAATGACTGTACAACTGATTTCCCTGGGTCGGATACTCCGGAGCCAGGGTAGGTGGTTACTACCAAGAACTTATTAGAAGGTAATTAATTTCTAATCATTACGGGGAAACAAAAGCGAACTAAGAATGTGTGGTCGTGAGGATGAAAGTGAACTTTTTTTGATGTGAGAAAGGAGAAAGGAGATGGAGAAAGGAGGTATTTGGGGAGAGATTACATAATGAAGAATGGATGGTAAGGATTGATGAAGGATGAATGCAGTGAAAAAACTTGGACGTTACTTGAGGCTTGCGATGGAACATAGGACGAGATTCTTAGAACAGGAGGAGTGTGTTAGTTCTATAAGTTAGTGAACGAATTTATACAAATTTTTTTGCCAAGGCCCACGGGCTTTTTTGGGTAATATATTCTATTCTATTCAGTAAATAGTTGAAAATGGGCAGGAATAAATTCAAATTTACCGTCACTGAGGAAGGGATAAATAGCCACAAAAAGTATGAAATGTGATGTCCAAGTTTTGTTTTCAAAAATTAGAATAACTTAAATTACACGAGGTGCTACGGTATTAAAAAAAAAAAAAATACTATAGTAGATCCTACGTCTCCCTATTCGGTACTGCCATCATGCTCAGAGAGTAGAATTCGACCGATTCTCGAACGCGAATGAGCGAAGGCGGATCTTATTCGGAACATCAAAATTAATAACCTCTACCAAGGGCTTATAACTTTTTAGTGTTAAAAAAAAAATAAAGTTGATAAGACTGTTGGCGTCACCGAGGGCAAGCGGAAGCGTAGTCACCTGGCCAATTCATATTGGAGTGGAAGAACGGAAAAGATACTATGAGGCTTTATTAAAAAAAAAAAAAAAAAAAATTTATAGTGTACTACAGTGTTATAAGTTCTTGATATTACCCAACTAAGATTTGCGTGTGTGCATTTGCGCTGCGTGAGTCGGATTAATTGGATTAATATGGGTAAACTTGCCGAGTTCATAAAATAGTTTGCTGAGGATGATCTCTAATGATAATCGCCTGCTCTTTACAGAGGGCCTAAAAATACGCTGTTCCTGCTTAAAAGGGACACATCTCTGTATTTCGTGAAACAGCAACCATTTCCTGACATGAAAGTGCCATAAACACCGAAAAAATAGCACATAGATTAAATTCCTTCCGATTGTACTTGCAAGTCGTGAGCCCCTTTGCTCACCGCATGGATGCGCCTTGACGAAGCCGGATTCTTAATTTCCTCCAGTGAAAATGAATCATTACTGAATAATAAGCAATGTAATATATGTGAGTTCTAAATATACATGCGATATTTTCGTTCTTACGAATATTTTCTATGTCAATAGCTCTTCGTGAACTGAAATTAAATTTGCTTTGTTATGTAGGACAGGAATATTTCATGCCTGAAATATTAGCTGATAGCCTACTGTTATTGACCCACAGAGAGGATAGCTTTGAGCGAAGCAGAAGCTGAAGATTGGACTGATATCTTCAGGTACTGATACGGACTTCAAAGTTTAACCGAACAGGGCTGAGATCCGATGGTCCAGTTACACAAAGCAGCAACTGAAAATTGGCCGAAACTTGTTCGCCCAAATACACATTCTACGGACAGGTACCTTAAGTCCTTTGTATCCTATTTCGTACACCACTTTAATTCTATGTAGTAATTAGTATGGTAAGTTGTACATATTAAGTGTCGACTGTGAATTTTTAAACTTATTATCAAAATGTATTATATAGTGTTATTATATGTATTGGTGGTAAACTGTACGACGATCCAATGCTAGCTAGTGAAGTATTATTATTACATCACTTAGTCACTCAAAGAGGGTTGAAAACCCGATGAAAATGCGGTACTTCGTTTGGCTTTGTGGTGTCTCCATGTGCTTGTCCCTTTACGCTTAAAATATTTACCAACTATAAATGTAAGCTATTGCCGAAAACTAATACAAAAATGTCCGATTCCTTGCAAGACAGATCTTAACATCATTTTCCTACTTTGTACAGGCGTAACTTTTCCGAGCTTCACATCTGTCACACTGGAAATGGAGGCCTTTTTTGAAATTCAAATTCTCCGCGTCTGGGTGAATTTTGGGTTGTCGTGCAAGCAGCGCACACTCTGAATGTTAGCCTATTACTAGAGCCCCGGGTGAAAAAATACAAAATCCCTTAGATGAGTAAAAATATTTCAGCGTGTTCAAATATCAGATGTAAAAATGAGCTTCCTTTCCAGTTAAAACTTTAAAGTGATTTGTTTCATTTTGATATTTTTGGGGAAGATTTGAGGTTACGCAGTTTCTCCTGTAGAAATGGGAACAAGTAAACATACTATGTCTGAATATTAGTTTGCAACAGGACCTTGGCCATTTTTCAACAAATATTAACTGATACCTCTAAATACACTGTCATGCACCTGAGACGGAATGTTTAAAGGACCCATCACACTATTTACTCTTTAACTTACAGTATTTTAAAATATTTGAATACTTCAAAACTATGCTGTGCTTTCAACAAATAGCCCACGGTGTTAGCTGTTTTAAGCCTTTTCCGAGACCCGTTGACTTATAGCGAAACACGGAAACAATTTACACAACCAGTTTTTCTGATGGAAAAACTTGTCGCAGCAACCGTCGACAGCGTGATACACATCGAAGGTAGCAAAACACGGCAAGTGATAAAATCACTGTGGTTTTGTTAGAGGGGTTAGACTGTACCGTACGAAATTGGCGTCTCCGGGTGTAGAAATATATGAAGTGATTATGGCAGTAGATTGTGTTGTTATTAAGATAGGTCCTTTAAGTCAAGTTGTCTCATACTAAATTCCGTCCGAAACTCTCATTCCAGATTTGGGGGAATTACGACACGGACAGCAGTGGATACATTGAAGCGGATGAGCTAAAGGTATGCTCCAGGAACCTGTTTTATTTTCCTGCTAGTTTTCTAGACGCCCACTACCCTAGCTTTTGTAGATAAACAATTTAAGTGAATGTAAGGTTTGAAGCCAAGCTGAACATTCATTACGAAAGAAATAGAAAACCGTGATTTTCGGAGTTTTTTCTTGATCAGCTTGTTCTCCCTCTAAGATGATGTGCGAGGGATAAATATAATTTCGGATATTTCGGTTGGTTCCGTCCTCATATACGGCTTTCCGGACCCGGAAGTGCAACCGAAATATCCGAAATTATATTATCCCTCGCACATCATCTTAGAGGCTGATCAAGAAAACAAAAAACACGAAAATCACGGTTTTCTAGTTCTTTCGTAATTTAAGTGAGGCTCCACTGGCAATCGTAGGCTGTCTGAAGGCATCGCAACGTGTCGTAACCGCATTTTTTTTTGTGTTTTTTTTTTTCTGCAAGTGAGAGCACGCTTGGTCTAGACAAGCACGGTTGCGACGGCTTTACGAGCTCCAGCGTTAATATCCCAATGTGGCATGGATTTAGCCCCATTTGGAGACAAAAAGTAGCCGAGAATGTCGGAAACGTAGCCGAAAATGCTTCATTTGTCGCTGAAAGCTAAGTGTGCCCGAGAAAACACAGTTTGTCGCCGAGACTGACGCCTTTGCAGCCGGGATTGCCGCAAAAAACATGACACCAAAAGATACCAAAAAAATAGCGGAAAATTATCAATGTAGTTTCCGAGATGGTCATAAATATACCCGATAATCCCAGAAATTCGAGACTGCTGAAAATGCGGCCGAGATTACACAAAACGTAACCGAAATTTCTAGAAAACATATTTATGTTAAAGAAAAATCCGTCGCTGAGAAATACAAAAATTTAGCCGAAATAGCAACTGATGTCACCGTGATTACAATTACATTAACAGACTAAAATGCTGACATGTTTATCGCAGCGATCTCGGCTACATCAACCTCGGTGACAATATTTTGTCGTTTTTTTTCGTTTTCTTTTTCTTTATCTTCTTCTTTACTCCGTTTTGTTCTTAAGTGAAAAAAACGGGAAATAAACACTTTACTTACTTACTTACTTATATCTCGGGTACATTTAAAACCTCTCAGAGACAAATGCAACATTCTCGGCTGCTTTTCCAACATTCTCGGCTACATTTCATGCACTCTCGGCTCCGTTTTGGCACAGAATGGTGCTAAATCCAATGCCACATCCCAAGCTATCGCACACTCCTATGATACATTTCCTCTAATTTGTGTTGTCCGATCGGAAACTTACTTGTCCACGATCCCATCAATGTGAGTCTAAGTTAGTGAACTTTTATGGAAAATATTTTCTGAGTGTTTTACGATTATTTTATACTTCTTTGTCCTTTTCTACTGCATTTACGCCATTGGGCAGTGCGTCATAAATCCTTCATTCATTCATTCATTCACATGCGAAACAAAGAAACAGCTTCACCCACGAAAGAGGTTTTCGTTAAAGAATCCGTGTAACTCAGCTCGCAATCAATCAATCAATCTTAATTATTCAAAATGTTCTTTACGGTATTAAAAAAAAACCCGAATATTTTTATCTCGTCAAATTGTGTTTTACATAGTCAGATATTCACTAATTACAAAAACAAAAATTGCAAAAAATTAAAGCGCTAAACTTCAACAATTAACACAAAAGGAGAAAAAGAATTTTACTTAAAATTTCGCGTCGAAAAAATTCACAAAGGAGGGGATAAAACTGCTTTCGTACCGCGCATGAATTGCCCGAATGGGTTGAATCTTAGGAACTGATTGTGCTGCCATTCTCTGTGGCCTTTCACGGTGGGGAATGTGAGAAGGGGGAAGGATGTGACGATGGTTGGGGTCTTCCAGTAGCCGGTCACCAAACTTGGTAGAAACTCGTTGCGTATTTTAATTGGGCATTTCTAACGCTAGAGGCTGCGTGCCCTCTACTTACTTTTTCTCTTCTTTTTGTTTATGACTGCGGCCTCCGTTGACTATTTATTGAATTAAAGTGAGCCAGATTCCTTCTTTTTCTATACCAGAATAGCAATTAGTTTTTAATAGTATAATATCGTGTTTAAGCAAAATATTTTGGCTTGAACTGTTAGCCAACAGTTCTCTTCTAATTGCCATTAGCTTCTACACCAATTTTCTTTCTGTCGTTATCGCCATGAACCCTTTTGAGATCCGTTTAATTTTATTTTCCACTTATCTATTATATTTAACCTATATTTATATTTATTTTCATTTATTTAAAAAAAAAAATAACTTTACACGGGTCAGGGAGTTTTCTTTTCTGTTTTTTTTTTCGGTTGAATTTTTAAAATATAGTCATGTGTCTACAATAATGGGATCTGTAGGGCATAGGCTACCCCTTCGTGTTTTATGTATTTAGCTGATGTAGATCTATTGGAGTTGTTGTTTTGTTTTTTCTTTCCTTTTCTTCTTCTTTTCATACTCCATTTAGGACGAATCTTTTGTGATACATATGGGTAATAAATATATCACCACCATCATCATCATTTTATAAAGTAATGAAACAATTTTCAATAACAATTTTCTCACCCGAAGATGATCACTGTCGTCATGCGCCTATTGAAAGTTGAAGGAGATTTATATGAGTATCAAAGAGTATCATCAGAGTATCAAATTTTTCATTTCACAAAACAGATCTTCGACTACGTGAAGCAAAATGTCACATCTTTCCAATAACTCCTTACAGTTTTTGGAAACCTTTGAAACTCATTCAATCTTAGCACCAGAGCAAAATAACACGAGGGAGCAGCGTTAAGACCTATGCTAAAATCAGAGCAAAACAACACTAGGGAGTAGCGCCAAGACCTATGCTCTCCATGCTTAGTAAAACGAGCCGTACTCGTAGCGCCGCCAATTAGGCTTGCGACATTTAAAGCGAGACAAACTTTCGGGTTTAGAAATTTCTAGTAAAGCAAAGTTGCGGCCTGCACACACCAAGAAAAAAATGGAGGCTGTATCATTTTTTTTTGCTATGTTCAGAACATGAAGTTATGAGCCAGTGGTGGTGAACGACTGAATCAGTTTCAGTAGGGACGTTCTCTATAGCTAGTCGTGCTAATATCTCTGCTATTCGGGTCTGTGTCAATTTTGTCAACCCAAGACCTGTGCTTTCCATGCTTTGCAAACGGGCCATATCATAGCTCCGCCCACTCCGCTTTCGGCATTTAAAGCGAGACAAACTTGCTGGTTTATAAATTTTTAGTAAAGCAAATTTGCGGTCTGCACACATCAAGGAAACAAAGGAGGTTGTATATTTTTTTTGCTATGTTTAGAAGATGAAGCTATCGGAGCCAGCACTGGTGAACGGCTGAATGAGTTTCAGTAGGGACGTTCTCTATCGATAGTGGTGCTAATATCGCTGCTATTAGGGTGTGTCAGTTTTGTCAGGTCTTGGCGCTACTCTCTAGTGTTATTTTGCTCTGGGCTAAAATGCTTTCCTTGCTTCACAAACGGCCATACTGTCAGCGCCACCCACTACGCTTGCGGCATTTAAAGCGAGACAAACTTGAGGGTTTAGAAAGTTCTACTAAAGTTAAGATGCAGTCTGCACACGTCGACGGAACAGGGGAGGTTGTATCTGTTTGAAGTGTTCAAAATAATAATAATAATAATAATTTGTATTTGAAAAGTTATTGGAGCAAGCGCTGGTCCACGTTTTAATTGGGCATTTCTAACGCTAGAGGCTGCGTGCCCTCTACTTACTTTTTCTCTTCTTTTTGTTTATGACTGCGGCCTCCGTTGACTATTTATTGAATTAAAGTGAGCCAGATTCCTTCTTTTTCTATACCAGAATAGCAATTAGTTTTTAATAGTATAATATCGTGTTTAAGCAAAATATTTTGGCTTGAACTGTTAGCCAACAGTTCTCTTCTAATTGCCATTAGCTTCTACACCAATTTTCTTTCTGTCGTTATCGCCATGAACCCTTTTGAGATCCGTTTAATTTTATTTTCCACTTATCTATTATATTTAACCTATATTTATATTTATTTTCATTTATTTAAAAAAAAAAATAACTTTACACGGGTCAGGGAGTTTTCTTTTCTGTTTTTTTTTTCGGTTGAATTTTTAAAATATAGTCATGTGTCTACAATAATGGGATCTGTAGGGCATAGGCTACCCCTTCGTGTTTTATGTATTTAGCTGATGTAGATCTATTGGAGTTGTTGTTTTGTTTTTTCTTTCCTTTTCTTCTTCTTTTCATACTCCATTTAGGACGAATCTTTTGTGATACATATGGGTAATAAATATATCACCACCATCATCATCATTTTATAAAGTAATGAAACAATTTTCAATAACAATTTTCTCACCCGAAGATGATCACTGTCGTCATGCGCCTATTGAAAGTTGAAGGAGATTTATATGAGTATCAAAGAGTATCATCAGAGTATCAAATTTTTCATTTCACAAAACAGATCTTCGACTACGTGAAGCAAAATGTCACATCTTTCCAATAACTCCTTACAGTTTTTGGAAACCTTTGAAACTCATTCAATCTTAGCACCAGAGCAAAATAACACGAGGGAGCAGCGTTAAGACCTATGCTAAAATCAGAGCAAAACAACACTAGGGAGTAGCGCCAAGACCTATGCTCTCCATGCTTAGTAAAACGAGCCGTACTCGTAGCGCCGCCAATTAGGCTTGCGACATTTAAAGCGAGACAAACTTTCGGGTTTAGAAATTTCTAGTAAAGCAAAGTTGCGGCCTGCACACACCAAGAAAAAAATGGAGGCTGTATCATTTTTTTTTGCTATGTTCAGAACATGAAGTTATGAGCCAGTGGTGGTGAACGACTGAATCAGTTTCAGTAGGGACGTTCTCTATAGCTAGTCGTGCTAATATCTCTGCTATTCGGGTCTGTGTCAATTTTGTCAACCCAAGACCTGTGCTTTCCATGCTTTGCAAACGGGCCATATCATAGCTCCGCCCACTCCGCTTTCGGCATTTAAAGCGAGACAAACTTGCTGGTTTATAAATTTTTAGTAAAGCAAATTTGCGGTCTGCACACATCAAGGAAACAAAGGAGGTTGTATATTTTTTTTGCTATGTTTAGAAGATGAAGCTATCGGAGCCAGCACTGGTGAACGGCTGAATGAGTTTCAGTAGGGACGTTCTCTATCGATAGTGGTGCTAATATCGCTGCTATTAGGGTGTGTCAGTTTTGTCAGGTCTTGGCGCTACTCTCTAGTGTTATTTTGCTCTGGGCTAAAATGCTTTCCTTGCTTCACAAACGGCCATACTGTCAGCGCCACCCACTACGCTTGCGGCATTTAAAGCGAGACAAACTTGAGGGTTTAGAAAGTTCTACTAAAGTTAAGATGCAGTCTGCACACGTCGACGGAACAGGGGAGGTTGTATCTGTTTGAAGTGTTCAAAATAATAATAATAATAATAATTTGTATTTGAAAAGTTATTGGAGCAAGCGCTGGTCCACGGATGATTGAGTATCAGTAGGGACGTTAACTATCGCTAGTGGTGCTAGTGTCGCTGCTATTCGAGTGTGTGTCCCTTTTTTCAAGTCTTGGCGCTACTCCCTAGTGTTATTTTGCTCTGCTTAGCACTTAGGACACGAATACAAATGTATGGGTGTATTACTCAGGGTGGCACCTGGTAGAAAAAGACGCGAAATGCAAAATAATTCTGACCAGTCATGTCGCCAATTTTGGAACTGTGCCATCACCGACTTCCCGAACAATGTGTTTGCTAAACTTTGCAAATATCGGCAACGCTTAGTTCATCTGCTTATCGATAATGTAAGTAGTGCCAAGAATCACAGCCTTTGCCGGACGATTTAAAAAATCCGCATAGTTTTCAGCAGAGAAAAATAACACAAGAGAGTAGCGCCAAGACTTTAAGAAATTGACACACAGTCGAATAGCAGCGACACTAGAAAAACTAGCGTTAGAGAACGTCCCTAGTTAAACTCAGTCACCCGTTCAACAGCCCTGCTCCGATAACGTAATATTCTGAACATAGCAGAAAAAATTATACATCCTCCATTGTTTCCTTGGTGTGTGCAGACCGCACCTTTGCTTTACTAGAAATTTCTAAGCCCGCAAGTTTGTCTCGCTTTAAATGCCGCAAGCGTAGTGGGCGGCGCGATGAAAATGGCCCGTTTGCAAAGCATGGAAAGCATAGGTCTTGGCACTACTCCTTAGTGTTATTTTGCTCTGGTTTTCAGTGACTGTCAGCCGTCAAGATAGTTTACTGGGAAACGTCCGACAAAAAATGGTGGATTAATCTGTCAGTCGACTAATTTTCACACTGTTTTAAATTTTCAGAATTTCCTACGGGATTTCCTGACCGAAGCCCGGAAAATTAATGACGTCTCCGAGGACAAACTAATCGAATACACCGGATCGTTGGTAAGTAATTATAAGCTTTGATGGATTTTTTTTGAGGCTCGGTTTCTTTCATGTCGTTCGCGACCCCGGCTCACAAATCTAAAACCTAGCGAAAACAAAAGAACTTAGGCTAATTACCTTTTAAAGTTATTTTTAATATAACTTTTCTCGAATAGGTACGAATGCATATCTCCCTATGTCCCAATAGGTATATTATGACAATGACTATTGTATACGATATATAATCAACCTCCGCAGATGTTCACGCAACAGTTTTGAAAAAGTAGTTAACATACCCTCATCTCGGTTGATATCGGAATAACACCCTTGAAACCATTTAAAAATATCTTTTTCATAACCTGCCTCGCCTTCGGCTCGGATAGGTTATTTTCAATGGCCGTCTCGGTGATATTTTAGTTAACCTTTAAAGTTTAACTGAAAAGCAAACTTATTTTTGTGTCATTTAATTGAATACACTGAATTATTTGGATTCTGTAAAGGTTTTTTTTCACTATCTGCTCTAGTTATGACGTTTAGAATATCTGCGGCCGTCCCCAAAGCGTAAATTCTACTATGACGCGGGAAATTTTAGTCTCAACCCAAACGTGGCTTTTCTGTGGGCAGTGGTGAGATTGGTGAAGGTTGCTTCGTGCCCGAATAAAATCTTTCTCGTAAGGCATACAACAAAAATACAAGCGCAGAGAGTTACCACAAATCACACGGAAATTCCACTATCTAAAAATCGATTCTTCGTGAATAGCGGAACAACGAAATAACCCATTTCAGCGGGTCTTCAAGCCAATTTAAGTGAATAAGTGACGGGTAACTAGATTGTCCTATCCCAGCCCTTCTTTAAAAAAAATGGTGGTGGAGGACGATAATTTGTATAGGGGATGATTGTTTAGTTGACCTTATTGGGAAGTGTGATTGCTTGACATTGATGTAACTGGTCCATTCGTTGCTATAGATGAGTGACCATTAGAGTTTGTTTCTTCTACTATCCATACCTGCTATAGCCTACAGCTTAGAAAAAGTTTAATTAATTTTGGTTTCTTTTGCCATTTTGCTACGAACAACACCACTATTGGTCCATTCATTTCATCCGCTATAGAGCAACAACTAAGAAGGGGGAAACGGGTTTTCCTGAACTAAACGTAATTATTTCTTAGCGTGACCTTAGGTCTTGTAATCAACAAAATTACCCTATTCGTTTCCGTGCGTGTATGACGGAAATAATTAAAGGAAATGAGGCACTAGCAATGCTTATTTTTTCTGTTCCAACAGTCAATAAATATACTGAAACAAACTGGTACTATGATACAGGCTATAGATAGATAGATAGATCAGCGTATTTCAAAAGCCCAAGGGCCATATACAAAAAAAACAAAAAAAAATATAACTTAAACAATCAGACTCCTTCTTAATTCTAAACATTTGTCTAAACTGAAAATATTTCTATCTATCCTACATACACTGTAAAAAGTCCCTCCGTATAAAGATTAAAGTTAACTGCAGTATTTGCTACTCAGATTCATCTTATCTCTATTTGGTATTAATCTTATCTGCGTAGAGATAAGAGTAATCCGAGTAGCAATCTTTATACGGAAAAACTATTTACAGTGTAGCTACATATTTCAACCGCTGACAAGTTATATTCCGAAAACGAACGAATCTGCCTCGGATAAAAAATATTCAGGAAAGGAATCGTGGGGTTTCAAAAATTAAATTACAAAAATTACAGACAACACCCGAAGGGAAATTAAGCCTGAAATAACAACCCTCACTATTTAAGTAATTTAGGAGGAAAGATACGTCTGAAGGTGTCTAGAAACCAGAGCAAAATAACACTAGGGAGTAGCGCCAAGACCTATGCTTTGCAAACGGACCAGACTCGTAGCGCCACCCATTACGCTTGCGGCATTTAAAGCGAGACAAACCTTGCGGGTTTACAAATTTATAGTAAAGCAAAGGTGCGGTCTGCATACACCAAGGAAACAATGAAGCCAGTATCATTATTTTGGTTGTTGTCGGAGCCAGCGCCGGTGAACGACTGGATGAGTTTCAGTAGGGACGTTCTCTATCGCTAGTGGTGCTAGTGTCGCTGCTATTCGTGTGTGTGTCACTTCTTTCAAGTCTTGGCGCTAATCCCTAGTGTTATTTTGCTCTGCAAGGAACCTAAAGATGGTTTTGATGCTGTGGCTAGTTCGGCTACCAAACTGCAGCGCTAACGAACGGCCGTTCCCCAATTATTGTATATTGTATCTGTTGTGTTTCATTTTATTCTTTTATTTTATTTTACATCCTCGGCTTTTCAAATGGCGGGTCAGAAATAAATTACTTGCTTACTTACTTACTATTATAGTAGCTGCCAATTACAAGATTTCATTGCTTGCAACTCCTTGTCAAGCACCCTCCGTACCAGACGGATAAGGACATGTTCAAATAACAGAATGGACAGAGGCGTGGCACTCAAGTCTGCAATACTAATGAAGCTTTTTTGTGCCCAGTCGAATGTGCAAAACCAGTGAAGCTATTTTTTGGCAGATTTTTGGGATCCCAAAACGTGAGTGGCGGGATAGGCTACCTATGATTTAGTGAAGCCTGTCCGTCTAACCGTCAGTTTGTTAGCATGTAACTCTCGAAGAGGTTGAGATGTTTTGATCAAACTTGGAGTGAGTAACCTTTAGGTTACACGTGAAGTTAGTAGATAGTTTAACCCCATATTTAGGTGTGGGGAAGGGGACTTCAGATTAAGTGTCGGAACAAATATTGTTTTAAGCTAGTATGACAGTCAAGGTAAGGAGATGTGCTGAATCCGTATCTGAGTTTTCTCGCCGGACAAGTAGTTCGTCCGGATTCCGGCCAAAACCAGAATTTGATAGACGTAAAAGTTTATTCTGAACTCGATTACATATTCGATATAGGGTTAAGAATACACGCTGAATCCACACCTTAACTATATTGTCTTGCCGGAGAAGTAGTTGGGCCGGAATCCGGCCGATACGGGCAATTTGGTATAAGTAAATGAGTATTATTAGTAGATGTACAAGTAGTCTGACGCGGCTAAAGCCGTAAATTGGTGAGATGTAGAATTTTCAACTGAAGTTCGAATGTCAAAATAAGGGTAGGAACACACGCTGGATCGGTAGCTGCTCAACTTCTTATGCCGAAATAAAGAGAATAGTGAACTGTCCGATGGGTTTTCAAACAATATTTGATATTTCGGTCGTAATCTAGGCTAAACTTGATATTACGACAGAACCTAACGGATCTGTTTAAGGGGTTGATTAGGGATAAATAAAAGACGGGAAGTCCTCTAGACCCGAGTCTCCGCATGAAATAAGTCCAGCAAATATTCCCTTTTAGCACTATCAGAAGTTTCATAACAGATTGCGCATAACACTTTCAAGCATAACACCTTTTCACTTAGAAAAAAGTGTTATGACCAATTAAATTTATTCTATTTCGTGCCCAGATCTCCAACATCACCTTCAATAGGTAAAAATACTACACTGTCATAAGTTACATAACGACAACAGCAGGATGCGCGGTTTCAACAGATAACACTTTGGGATATTATGTGTTATGTTTCTTTCGTTCCCGTTAGTATTTTTACCAATTGAAGGTGTTGTTGGAAATCTAGGAAATAGTATAAACTTAATTGGTCATAAAACTTTCTTTCTAAGTGAAAAGGTGTTATCCTTGAAAATGTTATGCGCATTCTGTTATGAAACTTCAGACAGTGAGGATCCATCGGAAACTTTGGTCTCGTTTTGAACGTACAGAGGCGTGGCAGTCAAGTTTGCAAAACTAACGATGCTACTTTTTTGCCAACTGAATGTCAGCGATTTGTCTAGCTAAACAACATGGCACAGAGCTTTAACCCCATTAGCAGAGAAACGACGACATTAGTAGACTAATACATTTTAATAGAATAGTTGCCAAAAATAGCCAAAAGTTGAGCTAAACGGCTGAAGGACACATTATTCCAGTTTCAGAAGTTTCTTATCATGGAACGGATGCAGAGTTCAACAGATAATAGACAACAAACTAGCCTATATACTGAATATGTGTTATCAGCCTTGTTACAATTCGGTTTACTGATTGATAATGGTATCTGATACCACGGTCTAAAGTCGTTTTTGCAGTTACCGTTCAACATACCACGGTCAAAAGGCGTTTTGCAATTATCGTGGAAGCTAATATTCAGATACCACGGTCCGACCGTGGTAACTGATCGTGGTATCTGAAAAAGTCATCTCACTTTCGTCATTTTTTGCCAAATTGGTGGGAAAGAAGTTTGGCACTTAATAATAATTTTATTTAAACCCTCCATGCAAATACAAAGTAAATGGTCGGAGGAGTTGGTGAGGAAACAAAAGAAAAAGAGGAAAAAAAGAAATCACACAACACTACGATACAAAATTAGGCTGCGATAACTACAAATAACCAAACCAATACAAACTTGAGTCACGTGCTTACACCAGGCTAGCCAGTGGAAAATCGTGCAGTTTTCTACTTCGATTGATGAAACGACTGGTTAGCTAATTCATTTTTTCGCTTATTTCAAAAATACGGTACCTTTATGATACGTAAGAGTTTCGGAACCGTATGGGAACTTAGTGATGTGACTGAATATCTGTTTTTCTTTTGGGATGACTTCGAAAAGCGTAATTTCTGCAATTGTCGTTTTCGCAGAGCAACCGTATATCAGATACCACGATAACTGCAAAAACGAATAATTGCAGATCCAGTTACCGTGGTAACAGATACCATGGTATCTGCAAAAACGCAACTAGTATCTATTACGCAAAATAGTGCTGGATATGTCTTCACACTGAAAGGGATCATCCACGAGTCTTTGAAGTTTATATGAATAGAGCTGAGATCCGACTTAAATAGGCATGAAAACCCGATAAAAATGCGTTACTTCGTTTGTCCGCTATCCACAGACATCAATTTCATAGAATGAACTTATTCTTTCGGATTTGTGGTACCTCTATGTGCTTGTCCTCTATTCTCGAAATACTAGCAACTACAAAGGTAAGCCATTGCCAAAAAATAACACATACAACAAAAAAACATATCTTATCCATACTTTCCTACTCCCTTCAGGAGTAGTTGCTTCATCTAATTTTTTTTCTAATTTATTAATTTTTTTGTTGAAATTCACATTCTACGAGTCTTGGTGATTTTCGGGCTATAATGCAAGCGCACATTCTGAACGTTATTACCAGAGCCACGGGTGAAAATATACAAAATCCCTTGGGCGAGTCAAAATAATTCAGTGTATTCACATATCAGATGTAAAACTAAGCTGGCTTTTCCGTTAAACTTTAACTGTTACTTTTAACGATAAAAGCGGATATATTTTGTATATCTTTTGAATGTTTAACAATTATCACACTGTCAAAAGTTTTATAGCAACGATCAAAAGGGTGCACAATTTCAACAGATAACAAACAACAAACTTTTTATTAATGTTATAAACAAATTGTGCTATGAGCCTTTAAGTGCTACATTCAACAAAAAAGTAGCAAAGGCCTAACGAAAATTATGCAACACTTACAGGAGACATATGACATATGAGGTATTGTCTTGCGAACTTTATAACTTTATAAAAAACATGTTATGTGCCTTAAAGTCTTACAACGTAACGGAAATATTCTACACCACTTGTAGAAAACAGACAAAGTGTTGTCTTTGAAATCGCGCATCCTAGCGTTAGCTCACAGAGAAAGTTTTTTTGAGCTAGGCTTGTTGAAAGAGTTATTGTTTGTTTATTCTTTTTGTTTTATACGCGATGGCCCTCGAGTTTTAAACAATAGCATATTATAGTTGCATTTTTTTCATCTGAATTCTCAGTTCTCTGTTCTCGCTTCTGAATTCTTGATTCTCGTACAAATTTCCGTTTTTGACCCTCTGGCTTCTCCATTCTCGCACAAAAACACTAATTTGGCAGCTCGTCTGCAACCCGATATACGTGTTTATGCATATTCAACACCCGCACTCTGTTGACCAATCAGGGAGGAGAACGGAGAGAGGAGAATCGACAATTCACCATCGGAGTATCGGAGCAACTCAGATTCTACAGAATCGCAAGGCTTTCCCCGTTCTCGATTCTGACAAAAAAGGCAAGAAATGGAAAATTCGCTTCATCTAGTCCAAAAACGCGAAATAGGAGAATTGCGAGGAGAATCACAAGGAGAGTTCGGATCAAAAACGCAACTAATGACTCATCCTGGCCGAACAGTTAGCACACTGAACTCGCGAACGAAGGGTCGCTTGGTTCGAGTCTCAGTGGCGCCTGCCGTTTGGTTTTGGGCGGCGGTTAGTTGCGTGACCCTTAAGGCAAAGCTTCACATAAGTATCTTGGGAAGGCAACCCGTTGCACTTCTTGGCTGAGGGGAGGGTATCGGAGACCAGCAACCCCCAGTGTGGCCTGACAAAGCTAATACTGGACCTTTATTTTTACCTTTTACCACATCATATCATAAATGAATCTACCCCAAAATGAATCTACCTCAAAAATTTTTGAAGTTGTGGATCCAGGCTAGAGCTAATTCCCTCCCCCTGTTTGGTAGATTTAGAGTGTATGATAGGCATAGGACTGGTCCAGATGTCAGGTATAATTGCCAACTTTGCAAAGCAGGGGTAGAGGAAAACATGGACCACTTTCTCAATCGATGCCAGGAGCTTTCGGAGTTAAGGGGATCTTATTTTAAGGGGAGTGTTTTGCTTCTTCCGGATATCCTGAATAGCACTTCGGAAAGGGTTATAACAAAGGTGTGCGAATTTATCGAGGGAGCGCTGAAGCTAAGAGCGACCAAGCTTAGTACCGAGGCTTCATTGCCGTAGAAAAATAATGTTGTTGTTCTGTTTTGTAATGTGTACTATTGTTGTGTTATGTATATGGCCACTGGGCTTTTAAATACACTTATTATTATTATTATCATAAGCCCTCGTTACAAACTTTACTTGTATTCTTTTATAGTTGCAAATCTTTGATGCCAACAAGGATGGGAAACTTCAGCTATCCGAGATGTCCAAGTAAGTCAGACTATATTTTTTGCTCCATTACCCGTCTTGTCGATATTCTTCGCTCCAACAGCAGGTCTAACTTGATTGTTGTCTTATCAGACCATACGCGCAAGTAGTTACCACTGACGTATGGAGTATCGAGTAAACAGACAAAAAAAAGACGAACCACGAAACTACTATGCTATTAAATACAACCTAAGCAACTTGAATGACAGCAGATACCATATTTAGATCGATGGATAATTATTCCTACAACAAACGCGACCGTTGGCAATTTGCATATAACAGGAAACGATTACAAACAAAATAAAGACAAACACAAAGTACCCACAGACTATAACAAGAGCTACGAGCTCATATGGCACTTGTTACGAGTAGGTGGTGTGAGAAACGAGAAAGTAAATGTGAGCATTTTTCCGGAAATTCCCGTTCCCCTCCCACCGTGCTCGGATCCGGTCCGGACCCTAAAATATGCCATCTAACGCGTACGATCTCTGTACTTTCCAAGTTTCATTCAAATCACTCCACTCGGTTAACCCCTATGCGAGCCACAACATTTCCGGGACTCCCCCGACTGTGGCCGAATACGAATGGAACACATAAACTTCGCATCTCTAACATCTCCTCTTCCCGTCCGTCAAGTTTAACTCGAATCGGAGTTATCTTCAAATTTCCCGTTCCCGCTACATCCTCCCCCTGCTTTGGTAGGATCCGGTTCGGACGCCAAATAGCTCGCGATCACCGGAATTCCGGGAAACCCCTCCAACTCCCCCCACAGAGCCCGAGACGATGTGGTTCTGTCAGTTACGTATCTAAGGCTAATGCTTGTTCTTCCCACCAAGTTTCATCCTGATCCCTCCACTCTAAGTGTTTCCAAAGATATCCGGTCCCCCCTTCAACTCCCCCCAATGTCACCAGATCCACTCCAGAGGTAAAATGGGACGTTTGAGGCACGAGGTGTTTCTAAATATCAAGTTTCATTTAAATCTAGTCACCCGTCCAATAGCTGAGCACGCACTACTCAATTTTCCGGATTACCCATCCCTCCACTCCCCCCACGATGGTCGGATCGGGGAAACTACATTATCAAGTCAATCTGTTCGGGGCCCTGACAAGGCTGCCAAGTTTCATCGTCCTAGCACATCAGGAAGTACCGAACTCGCGGGATCAATGGAAATTCGGATTTACCCCCCTCCCCCAACTCCCCCACAGTGAGTGGATCCGGTCAGGTTACGTCGATCACGTCTCTAGGACTCGTGCTTGTTCTTCCACCAATTTTCGTCCCAATCTCTCCACTCTAAGCGTTTCCCAAGATTTGAGGTTCCCCCCCCCCTCCAACTCCCCCCAATGTCACCGGATCCGGTCCGGATTTAAAATGGGACGTCAGAGACACCAGGTCGTAAGTAAAAAATACATATTTTTCCGGATCCCCGCTCCCTCCACTCCCCCTCAGATGCTCGGATCGGGGAAGTGACTATTTCCAACTTAATCATTTGGGGTGTTTCATCGTCCTAGCTTATGGGGAAGTGCCCGAACTAGCAAAACCTGGACCGACCGACCGACCGACTGACGGACAGAAATTGCGATCGCTATAAAGCACTTGGCCGAAGGGCAAGTGCCATAAAAATGGGTCTATGCCTGAAGGGCCAGGATGCAATAAATCTAAAAGACATTCGTTTTCCATTTTTACTCTCAACAAATCCGGTTCTGAATCCCTCCCGAAACTTCTTCAAGTCCTGACAATTCCTCAATTTAATACATCGGGTGCTGCCAATTGTCACTCCCAGCGTCACACAGATTTCTGACGTCACAATCGGGCTTGTGCCCGATTTCCGGATAAGGACCAGAAAAAAATCGAAAAAAGGGGTGTAGCTATTTCTTCCCCTCAGTGACGTCAGAAATCTTAAAATTGAAAACGAAAAGAAAACCCTAATATTACTTTGTATCACTCTAACCTTAATCACATTAAAAGAAAAACCCTAGCATTACTTACTGAAGCAATTAACGTCACCTTTCCTAAAATATAAATATTTTCAGTGATTTAAGGAAGAACCTTTAATTAATTTTCCACAAGTTCATTTTCCAGCTTGAGCGGCTCGATCCTGAAGAGGCCCCTTGCCAAGAGGGGACGAAATATAGCTCCAATAAATGTAGTATCCCTTTTGCATTGGTAAATACTTTCTAATTCTAAATCGTATCCAAGTATTTCAATATGTCCTTTTTTATAATTTATCCCAAACTAATATCACTATATTTTCACCCCCCCACCCTTCTATTAAAATTATTAGTGATAATTATTCAATAGGCTATGTAAATAAGGTTGTCAGTATATAAGAAATTTCGGGAAGCTCTTCAAGTTTGCCTTACAAGCACCGTAATTTCTTCTGATAGAGAGGTTGTGTCCGCAAAGTGACTTAGTAAGTATATAGTAGTGTTTTAGTACCGCTTTTGTTGCATGATGGACTTATGGCTTGAATACGCCAACGAATCTTTCACAGGTCGCATTATTGGTGGGTTTTTATGGCACTTACCTTCCGGCCAAGTGCCATATACCGATCACAATTCCGTCGGTCGGTCGGTCAGTCCGGTGTTTGCGAGTTAGGGTACTTCCAGATATGCTAGGACGATGAAACTTGGCAGGCATATCAGGGACCCGACCAAACTAACTTCGAAATAGTCACTTGCCCGATCCGACCATCGTGGGGGGGGGAGGTGGTGGAATCCGGAAAATAGGGGCATCCATAACTTTCGAACGGGTGATCGGATCATAATGAAACTTAATATCTGGAAAGATCTCGTGTCTCAGATGTCTCATTTCAAGTCTGGACCGGATCCGATGAATTTGGGGGGGAGTCGGAGGGGGGAACCGGAAATCGTGTGAAACTCTCAGAGTGGAGCGATCGGGATGAAACTTGGTGGTGAGAACAAACACAAGCTCTAGATACATCACTAACAGAATTGGACCGGATTCGGATACTGTGGGGGGAGTTTGGAGTTGGTTCCGGAATTCCGGCGATCCGTATTAATTTTATAAGTAGTGAACTGATAGACAAAAATGCTCCTCAGCCGGGATTTGAACCCAGGACCCTCTGCTTACAAGGCAGTCGCTCTACCATCTGAGCTACCGAGGGGCTTGTGAACAGAGTTCGCAAACCATTACAATAGTCTGGTAGAAGCCAGACATAGAAACAGTGATCCCGCCCGAAGGCAAATTCATCTAACCAGTTCACATCCCCATGTCACGGAAATTAATATACATAAACTCTCGTAAATATACATAACACTATTATATATAGTAATATACATTCCGGCTAACTGTTCGAGCCATCTTTTGGCACAATTAATCCTCGTGGTAAGTATTCTGTTGAAACGAACGGTTTCCGTAAGAATTTTGCAGAAGGCCTATAAACTGCCTGATACAGTTGTGATCGGAATAATCCTTCCTATCGGCTGGTAACGATTTATCCTCCATTTTTCACCATATCCGATTAATGTTTGCTAAATACAAAAAGGAAACTTTGAAATATCCTAAACAGAAAGAACAATCTGAGAACTTAAAATCAGTGTGTAACGATTCAAAATTTTGGCTAAATCTTTGGCATCAGTGCGGTAAACCCCGTAGCGGTGTCGTAAACTCGGTGCGCATATATACGAAGCGTAAATTCCGCAAGTCCCTAGATGAGCATAGAGTGAAAATTAAGGAAGATCTCGCGGACAAAATTGCTGCAGATACTAATCTGCTTTGGAAGTGTCGCCCAAAACCTTTAAAAAATAGCCAACCTACCGTTGAAATTCCGCAAGATTCATGGGTATCGTACTTTTCTAGTGAATTCTCTTCCCCAGACCCGTCGGTTGAGAATGCATTTTCTGAAGAATTGGAATTATTAATGTCAAAAGGAACCCGGTGCGAGTTGTCTGTGAAAGAAGGTGATATACTCGACGCGATTAAAAACATGAAGAAAAAGTTTTCTATGGGTGCTGATGGCATTTGTGGTAAACATCTCGAACATGGAGGCCGCTTACTTGTGTCCCACCTATCGGTTCTTTTCCAAATAATTTTCAATGTCGGTTTTGTTCCGGACTCTTTTTGCGTTGGAATTATTTCTCCTATTTTAAAAAAGGGAAAACCGAGCGGTTTTTGTTCATCGTATAGACCCATCACAGTTTCAAGTGTTCTGTGTAAGTTATTCGAGTTACTTATTATTTCAAGGATAAAAGCGAAATGTAAAATGCCCGGTTTTCAATTTGGTTTCATAAAGGGCCTAGGTTGCGCACAATTACTCCGTTCGCTATGTAATGTTTTGAAAGATGCACATGAAAGCGATGAAATGCTTGCTATTGGTACTTATGATGTGCAACGTGCTTTTGACTCGATTATACATCCCCAAGCTATGCTAGAACTTATAAAATCGGGAGTTGAAATAGATGTGGTAGCCCCACTTTACGACATGTATCGTCAACTTAAAGTGCAGGTTAAATTGCCTCATTCACAATAGCTAACTATTGATATCCCGGTAGAAAAGGGTATCAAACAAGGGTCGATAACGTCCCCTATTGTGTTTAACAATGCGCTTCTGCCTGCCCAAAGTAACATTGATACGTCTTGTATATTCCGCGGTTTAGATGTTTCGAAGTTTTGTTATGCGGATGATCTTTTTAACATTAGTCGAACTGTTGCTGGTCTTGAACGGTATTTCCGGGATCTAAGTACTAACTATGATAAGATTGGTATGTCTTTGAATCCAGATAAATCCTAAGTGCTTTTGTTTAATTGCAAAGATCCTATTGAAGCTCCGGTTAATTTGGGAGATACTGTTGCTACTCCAGTCGATCACTTCATGTACTTGGGTATCCCAATCGGTCGGACTATTGCTGCTACGCGGAAGCTTCTGGTACAGCACACTGAGAATAAAGTGCGAAATTCTTACGTTTCAGTAGTTGTATCCCAGCTAAATTTGGGTAGGAAACTACTTACTCGAATATTCAACAGCTCAGTCATGGGCCATTTTCTGTATATCGTTCCCTTCTGGGACATATTAAGTGACAGTGATAAAGTTGAACTCCAAAAAATTTATTTTAAATATGGGAAATATCTCCTTGGAATCCCGTCTTGGTCAAGAAATAGACCTCTAGTTCGAAAATACGGTCTGCGGGAACCGGTAACTGAAATGGCCGAACACTTCAAGCGGATGACTGCTGACAAGCCGTCTCACCACCCCTGGAGCGGCATTCTATTTTAGTATTTATCGAATTTGTTGTTGTTTTGTATTTGGGTATGAGTTTATTAGTTCCTTCATTTTTTCTTTTCTTTTTCTGTACTCCGTCTCATGCTTTTGTAGCTGTTGTAGATGGGTTATAAATAAATACAATACATACATACATACAATCTACTACCTCCCGACAATCAGATATTGCCTGATATGCCCCCCCACCCTCCACTCCCGGAAAAAAGGAAAATCCTTTGCTGACAGCTCGAAAATCGGAGTGGTAGAAAACCGGAACCTAGATGGACATTTCTCTAGAAATGTAGACGTTTCCGAGTGGCTTTCAGTACAGTGGTAGAGCGAGATAATCAGCCGGAGACGAGTATTTGTTCCACGGTTGGAAAAACAGGGAAATGGAGAAAAAGACGATCCCACAAAATGCACGTCATGGAGTTCCAAGCGGGAAGGACGACGGGGATACAGAATTCCGGTAGACCGAAGGATCCGTGAGCTTTAGCTAGTGCGGAATTGCCAGGAAACGGGATTGCCTCTGCCCATCGAAATCGCTGCTTAATATTTACTGTTTTTGTTTTAGCATTTTAAAATAGTTGAATACTTTCAAACCCCGCTTTGCTTTTAACAAATTGTCCTCAACTTTTACTATTTTAAGCCTTTTTCCAGGCCCGTTGACAGGGACAAATGGTATGATGAATAAAGTTCTCACAAACAACCGTCGACAGCATGCTATGCATCGATGGTAGCGACACAGAGGGAACGAGGAAATCAATGAGGTGTTGTTAGGGAGGTTACAATGTACCGTACTTAATTCAGAATGTACGGACCGATCTGATACGTGTAAACTTTTCGTTCTATAGACAATGACAGAACTGTCTTTAACCATTTTCGCCTGAAGCTGCGAATAGGCGACAAGGCTTTTCCGGCCGGATTCTCTGCACTTTCATCATAAGAAATCTCAACCTTTCCGTATGCAAGTGATAACGGTGCCAAAAATCCGGGGAAGGAATTCCAGTCTTCCCGGGTTTGTCCAAGTCATTATCGGCTAACTGGAACTGCCATCATTATGCCCTTATGCTTCAAAAACTCTTTTTCCAAATCGGTCAAAAGAACTTTATTTTTGCTGACAGTGCAACACGAGCCCTTATGATAACTTTTATGTGACGAATCACCAAGTTATCAATCGTGCCAAGACGAACTGGCTTTGTGACGGATGGCCTTTGACGAACTATTCAGTGGTCACCCGATCTGGGTCGGTCATTGCAGGAGAGCCGAAAACTCATTCGACACCAAATTTCATTCCTTGCGACGCCACAGAAATCATCGGACCCCGCTAACCTAACAATGGGTTAACCCATTCTCAATTGGACAATAAAAGGAAATACGACCAACTATTTTTGCGAAGTTTTTGGGAGACTGGCAAAATAAAGGCAGTAAGCAAAACCGGAAGACGTTTTGAAGTGAGTTTTCCCCTCCTCCTAGGTCCCCTACGGGGGTCCCAGAGGTAATAAAGGGAGAACGTATGGAATGCTTTTAGGGGGGGTAATATTCAGTAATGTGGAAGGCTAAGCTTGTAGGTGAAAGAAAGACGAATAGATGCAAAAAAGGGGAGGATTCTCCAAACGTATTCTAAGGATTAAGAAAAAAAGGATTAGCAGATTACCAAAAGCAGGTCGGAGGGACCGCCAGGCACACGATCAACCTTTTTGTGGGGAGTTGGATCCAGGGGTGGACACATTTCTGCAAAGATGCCAGCAATTGAAGCCGTGGAGGGAGGAGCTTTTGGGGTTCTTTCGACCGATCTCCCTGGTATCTTGAAATGCACTCCTCAGGATGGAAATCCTTAGAAAAAAAAACGACAGAAGAGATTGCCGAAAAACGTCAGTGACGGCAGCTTATGGCTTTGTAAAGTCATCTGTATTCGGGAAGTCGGTGAAGGCAAGGTTTTTATAGGACCTGTCGTACCTGTAATGTCAATGCAACCTACTTTCGTAATTTTATTTATTAATTTTTAAAACCGGGAGGCCCAAATTTCATATGTTACATTTTAAACCCGCTAACGTCACCTCACTAGTCTTTGCGCCTTTCGCGATTCACTATTTTCCGCGCACATTATGCTCCCAACAAGTGTTCGCGTATCACGCTATTGATGCATAAAACCGGTTACCTAGCGAAGTTTTTGGCTAGAAGTCAATGGGTCTGGGAAATGGCTTAAAACAGCCAAAGCCATGTGTAATTTGTTAAAAACAGAGCATAGTTTTACAGTATGCAGATAGTTTTGAATGTTGTAACATAAGCAGTAAAAAGCGCGAGGTAGCTTTAAATTGACATCTACACTTGATCATTTTTGAGAAGTCACGCTGTGAAAAAAAATCTTGCAGTATTTGCTACTGGATTAATATTGTCTCTACTGAGATAAGATTATTTCTAATTCGGATTAATCTTATCCCAGTAGAGATAAAATTAATCCCAGTAGCAAATACTGCAGTTAACTTCAATCCTTTCTCGGAGAAACTTTTTACCAGTGCATGTGAATGAGGAATGGGAATGAATGGGCATTGTCACTGGCACGGGTGGTATGTTACAAGGCACCCACTCTCAAATTTGGTTTACATCAAGTGCCCGGTGCTGACACAAGTCGCCACGTGCTAGACTGTTTAAATCAGCACATTCAGAAGCGTTGAAGATGAATCGTTTAAGTTATCGTCGGCACCACTGGTTTCGGCTGGTGCCAGCCGGTCTAGGGAAAGGGGTTTGGTTTGAATCAGTTCATATCACTAGGAGACGCTCTTCAAAAATCTATAATCCACCAACCACCAATAACTGGAAGCTTTTGGGTTGAAAGATATAAATAAAATTTGCTTTTCAGTTAAACTATAACCTATGCAGGCGACATATTGATTTCAAGGCGTCTGGATCTCTGGCCTTCGCACTACTTACGGGACAGTTCGAGAAAAATACTCTTATGACGCTCATTATGGAAAGTTAGCCAAAATAATTTGGCGCGTTCAGTATTAAGAAACAAAAAGACTTCGTTTTCAGTTAAACTTCAGCCTTTTTCCGACGACATACTGATTCCAAGCGTCTACAGCTACAGGAAACATTTGGGAATAAATTCATTCATTTATTCATTCATTCGCGAAAAATACTCGCAAGTTTTAACACCGGTAAAACAGAAGCGATAAATTTCAACGACGATAAATGTATGCCGGTCACAATCATTTGACGGAAGACAAATAGTCAATCTCAGTTCTGCATTCGGACCGCTCTACCTCAATTTCTGCGTTTCCCGAGAGCTTATGTTTAATATTAATAGTTAATCGCCCGTCGCCGCGATCAATACCGAGGGTTCTCCTCGTTGATGTCTAAAAGCAAGAAACAAATCCGCGGCACTAGAACCGTCGTTGCGCTCAAACCAATGTTCGAGGGGTCAGCTCAGTGTTTCCACTTTTCCTGATTTCACATAAGATCTCATGTTTCTTTCCCAATCTCATTAAAAAAAATTTCCAGTCCCATGATCTCATGATAAACTCATGATTTTCAGGATTTCTTCTCTTTTTTACTCCAATGCTGAAAGGAATGTAAAATGTATTCTGAATAGAGGTATTTAATTCTAGATTTTTATAAGACTCGTCTGATAGCTTTCATTCGTGGTTGGATGCTTTTGTGTTTCATTAGGTGACAGGGGTCGTTTGGAATCCCAAAATGGACCTCATGGCCTACGTAGATGCTTTTGAAAATTTTGTAATGCGGCGACTTCATCGTATCGTAGTGACTATCGTAGCTGACGTATCCGTTGTTTCAAAGTCAGCTTAGGCTCAAAGAATATTTACAATTTGTATGGAAGCAGGTTGAGCTTTGCCATAAAAAAGGGAGGCTGAGGTTTGCCACAAAAAAAGGCGAATTTGAAAAAAAAATCGCCTGTGGCGTTCAGGTTAATTTCGTCTCGATCATAGTGATTTCAACCTATCGCTGCCTGACCTGGTCGCACTGTTTACATATGTCATTTTATTTGTCTCGTAAATATGGCGGCCCTTACCTTGGTCCTTACTTTTCTTTGGGATAAAATAAAATCTCTGCTTACAAAACTTCGCCTAGGGTGTCTTTCATGATGTAGTTTTTTTGCTTGAAGGGCAGCTTTGGGGTTTTGGGGCTTGACAAGTTTGCTTTATATGAGAAGTAGAAAGTTTTACCAGACAAAAAAGGCTGATTTCTAAGAATTGCCTGCTGCGTATTCAGTCATCAGAAGCCGCTGTCGCTCCCCAGCAGGGGGAACGACGAAAGCTCATTTTCTTCTCTCCCGTGAATCCTTTTAATGTTTCCGGTTAGAAGAAGTTGAAAATCACTGAAATCTGCATGCCTTTTCGAAAATCTCATGATTTTCTCGTCGATATTCACCCGAAAATGTCATGATTTTCTTGCAAAAATCTCCTGTTTATCTCAGTATTTTGTGACTCCTGCTCATGATTTTGAAAATTTCCGAGTGCAAACACCGGGTCAGCTGACATCATCCGGGACTCGTTGCCACGTGTTAAAACTTTGAAATAAGCATTAAGTAAATAAGCATTGAAATTTAACATAGGCCTAAGTGTTTGAAAGATGAATCGCCTAGTTTTATGGATGGCTCTGCTGGTTTAAGTCGGTGCCGAAAAAGGGTGTACATTCGCCCGAACACTCATTCAACCAATCAGTGCCTTTCGTCATGTGTACCCTATTTCGTACACCACTTCACTTCACTTTCATGCCTCAATTAATAAAGTAAATTGTATATATATTGTTTGTAAAGGGTTGATTTCCTAAACTTATTTTCCAAGTGTCAAAGTATTGATCATCTGTCAAATCATGACGAGCTACTCAGGAAATTAAAGGTTAATTATTTATGGCTAGCCATTAATTGTAGTTTTCTCAGATTTTAAGATGTAAACGCTTGTACATACTTTGGAGATTTTTTTGCAAGGCTGTTTTCGTAAACTGCATTGGCTACGGAGGCGATGCACCATGTTTGCCTCCTGCAGTATTTTATGCAATTTTACGAGATTAAGCGAGATTTTTACCACATTCATCGCTTGATGTGCGAATTTACATTAATAAGCACATGTTAATATAATTTATGTTCTTAGGCTTCTACCAGTCAAAGAGAACTTCCTGTGCCGGCAAGTCTTTAAGGTAAGGTATTCATTTAAAAAAAAAAGCTTCTGCTCCAGACGTACAATATGACCTGTAAGCGGGTCTAGGCGAAACCACCGCCAAGGCCCCCCCCCCCGGTGAGCCCATCCCGGCGAAACCCCATTGCACCGGTGCCAAAAAACCCGTGAAACACCACTGGGTGCCAAAACCCTCTAGAAAATTAAAAAAATACAGAAAACTGCAGTCTGGACCGCGAGCACAATGATTTCCCTAGAAAAACGAGTTAAATCTAATGTAATGTTTATTTCCCCCCCATCATACAGGAAAGAGAAAATGATGGGGTATATGCAAAGCAAAGTAGAGAAAAAACATCACTCAACAAAGAAAAACAAAAGGCCAAACAGAGAGAAATCATACTAATAATTAAAAAATATCAAAGAACAATCTCTTTCACTCATGGCCGCTCTTACTGCAGTTTGACTGCAGTTCATGCAGGTATGCGTGTCCAAGGAGGACGGCGCAGAAGGTATTCTGCGAATTTAAAATATATCCGTTTTATTTTTATTCTGTCAGTATCGTTTAGTGTTTGAAATGTAACGTAAAATTACATGTACAGGTAATGTGGAAAATATAAACGCTTGAAGGAGGGTCGCTGGCCACTCGCCTCTATATATCTTTATAACAATATAATGCATTGTTTGTTAACACAGTTCAGGATATGACGGGCTTTGGTCGGGGGTCGGTATCCAGGGGGTTTGAGTCAGTTTTTTATGGCACTTGCAGCCTCTGGCTCAAGTGCCATATACCGATCACAATTCCGTCTGTCGGTCTGTCGGTCTGTCGGTCTGTCGGTCTGTCGGTCGGTCCGAGTTTTTTTGTCCCACATATCCGAGTTAGGGTACTTCCAGATGTGCTAGGACAATGAAACTTGGCAGGCATATCAGGGACCCGACCAAACTAACCTGGAAATAATCAGTTTCCCGATCCGACCATATGGGGGGGAGTGCGGGGCGCTGGAAACTTGCAAATTTAGGGCATTTTGTCACTTTTTTCTGAGTTAGGGTACTTCTAGATGAGCTAGGACAATGAAACTTGGCAGGAATATCAGGGACCCGACCAAACGAACCTGGAAATAATCAGTTTCCCGATCCGACCATATGCGGGGGAGTGGGGGCGCTCGAAACCCGAAAATTTAGGGCATTTTGTCACACTTTTTCGAGTTAGGGTACTTCCAGATGAGCTAGGACAATGAAACTTGGCAGGAATATCAGGGACCTGACCAAAGTAACCTGGAAATAATAAGTTTCCCGATCCGACCATATGCGGGGGAGTTGGGGCGCTGGAAACTTGAAAATTTAGGGCATTTTGTCACACTTTTTCGAGTGAGGGTACTTCCAGATGAGCTAGGACAATGAAACTTGGCAGGAATATAACGGACCCGACCAAACTAACCTGGAAATAATCAGTTTCCCGATCCGACCATATGGGGGGGGGAGTGCGGGGCGCTGGAAACTTGAAAATTTAGGGCATTTTGTCACACTTTTTCGAGTTAGGGTACTTCCAGTTGTGCTAGGACCATGAAACTTGGCAGGCATATCAGAGACCCGACCAAACAAAATTAGGAATAATCAGTTTTCTGATCCGACCATTTTGGGGGGGGGGGGGGTGGAGGGCAGGGGAATCCGGGAAACTGAGAAGTGTGTAACTTTCGAACGGATGATCGGATTGTAATGAAACTTCATAACTGAAGAGAATATATATCTGTAATGTCCCGTTTAAAGTCTTGACCGGATTCGGTAGCCAGGGGGGAGTTGGGGGGGGGGGGAGACCGGAAATTTCAAAAACGGTTAGAATGGAGGGATCGGAGTGAAACTTGCTGGGAAGAACAAGCATCTGCTCTAGATAAGTCCTTTAGACCATTGTACTGGATCCGGACACTTATGGGGGGGGGGGGGGGCGGAATTCCGGTGATGGTGGTTTTTTGGATTTTCACGATGAAACTTGGCAGGCATATCAGGGACCCAATCAAACTGACTTCAAAATAAAAATGTTGTTGATCAGATAATGGTGGGGGAGTGGAGGGAGGGGAATCCGCAGGGGAATCCGGGAAATTGAGAAGTGTGTAACTTTCGAACGGATGATCGGATTGTAATGAAACTTCATAACTGAACAGAATATATATCTGTAATGTCCCGTTTAAAGTCTTGACCGGATTCGGTAGCCAGGGGGGAGTTGGGGGGGGGGGAGACCGGAAATTTCAAGAAACGGTTAGAATGGAGGGATCGGAGTGAAACTTGCTGGGAAGAACAAGCATCTGCTCTAGATAAGTCCTTTAGGCCATTCTACTTGATCCGGACACTTATGGGGGGGGGGGGGTCCCGGAATTCCGGTGATGGTGGTTTTGGGGACTTTCACGATGAAACTTGGCAGGCATATCAGGGACCCAATCAAACTGACTTCAAAATAAAAATTTTGTCGATCAGATAATGGTGGGGGGAGTGGAGGGAGGGGAATCCGAAATTTTCAGTCATGCGTAATTTTAGAATGGTTGATCGGATACGAGTGAAATTTAAGAATTCAACAGAGGACATTTCTCCAATGATTTTTTTCATATCCGGACCGGATCCGGCAACTATTGGGGGGGGGGGAATACGTGCCCCGTTTAGAATGGAGGGATCGGGATGGAACTTTGTGGGAAGAACAAACAGATGCTCTAGGTAAGTCATTTGCTGAATCAGATTGGCTACGTGCACCGCGGGGGAGCTGGGTGGGGTGGGGGGGGGGGGTGGACCGGAAATCTCGAGAAACGGTTAGAATGATGGTATCGGAGTGAAACTTGCTGGGAAGAACAAACATCTGGTCCATATAAATCTTTTACATAATTTGACTGGATCCGGACACTTGAGGGGGGGGGGGGGGAGGAGGGGTATCCCGGAATTCCGTTTTGGGGGGATTTTCACGACGAAACTTGGAAGGCATATCAGGGACCCGGTCAAACTGACTTGGAATAAAAAAAAAAATCCTCGATATGATAATCTTGGGGGGGGGGAGTTGAGGGAGGGGAATCCGGAATATTGAGTCATGCGTAACTTTGGAACGGGTGATCGAATTCAAGTGAAATTTAATAATTAAACAGAGGACATTTTTCTCTTGTGACCTTTTTCATTTCCGGACCGAATCCGGCAATTATCGGGGGGAGGGCGGAAAATACTTGACCCGCTTAGACTGGTGTGATCTGGATCGAACTTCGTGGGAATGACAAACAGATGCTCTGGATTAATCATTTACAGAACAGGATTGGCTCCGGTTATTGTGGGTGGAGTTGGAGGAGGGGGAGGGGGGTCTGGGATTCCGGTGATCGCGCGTTAAGGTACTTCCAGATGTGCTAGGACGATGAAACTTCGCTGGAATATTGGAGACTCAACAACATTTGCTTAGAAATTGCTACTTCCCAAATCCGATTATTCCTTAAAGTACCAATCTTGACCGCAAAGTAAAAAAAATACTTTTAAGCAATATATGCATTTTCGTGATGCCCATCAGCCCATTAGCAGTTTTGCCTCAAGGGTTTTGCTTACAAATGAAGTTCCAGCTCCCTTATAGCGCGCATCTCAACCGCAAAGTCGAAACTTACTCTTGATCAATCAAATCATCTTGACACATGCAAGTGCCATATGAGCTTACAGCTCTTGTTTTCAGGGGGGTTACGTACGGGGAGGAGTTAGCTGGAACCCCCCGTAAGCGTCTTTCGTCCAGATAAATCCGGACGGATTTCATCTAGATTGAGCCAGGCTGAAAACGTATAAAAGCCCGTCTGCGAGGCAAAACACACATGCAAATGGACGGAGGAGGGGGTAAAAGGATTGACACAATCGGCGTGTTCCACCCTACTTACCGTAGTTACTACGCATAACATCACGAATCCTGGCTTCTTGGCGTCAAGGCTGGAACGCATTTTTCTATTTTCGTAAAAATATCGTACCGCAGACTGATCGGGCCAATCACGTCACAGAGATCATAATAACCGCGCTAGCTACGCCTGCGTGTGGTAAGCAAATAGTTATTATTAGTTACTATTTTGAGAAGGTTGGAACGGTCAGCTTAGTAACTTTTCCCGAGGATGAAAAAGAAAATAGTAACTAATAGTTACCATTGCTAGAAGGGTGGAACACGCTTACAGTCAGAAGTTTCATATCGAGTGTGTTCCACCCTACTTACTGTAGTTACTACGCACGACGTCACGAATTCTAGCTTCTTGGCGTCAAGGCTGGAACGCATTTTTCTATTTTCACCAAAATATCGTGCCGGGGGCAACTATTTGCACTATGGGGGCTATTTCAAGAAGGCTGGAACGGTCAGCGTAGTAACTTCACGAGGTCGGAACGGAAATAGTAACCAATAGTTTCTACTGTTCGAAGGGTGGACCACGCTCATCGTCTTTACAAGTATCACAATATGAAATAAGAAAATATTTGCTTACGTTCAGAATATTTCCGATATGTGCACAAAAACATCACATATGCACAAATATAGTAAAAGCCGCTGAATGTCTTACCTTCGTTTCAGGGCCCCACCGTCATCAACAAGGAAGACGTTGAGAAGGTCTTTTCGCTCTATGACAGGGTGAGTCCTTACATCCATTTTTTTCTTCGTCGTCAACTAGGCATTCGATCCTAAACAGGAAAAACGATACAGTATTCCATTAAGCTACTCACAACAGGGACCTGGAGTGTTCCAGCCTTGAGCATGGTTTGAACGACTGAGGATGCTTTTATGACAAAAAAATAATAGCAACTACAGTTTTATTTGCAACCTGTCTAAAAGTAAAAAGAAAAAGAGAAGAAAAAAATAAACTAGGACAGTCATTACAGCCACTAGATTATTTCAGAAAAATTCGTTTCCATTCATGTCTCCTTAAAGGACCTGTCTTACCTAGAATACTAATGCAACTTACTTCCATTATCCTTCCATGTATTTCTAAACCTGGAGACAACAATTTTGTACGGTAAATTCTAACCCCTGTAACAAAACCACGCTGATTTTCTCACTTGCCGTGTTCTGCTACCTTCGATGTGTATCACGCTGTCGACAATTCTCTGGAGAAGTTTTTCCATCCGAAAAACCGGTTTTATAAACTGTTTCCCTGCTTCCGTTACAAGTCAACGGGTCTCGGAAAAGGCTCAAACAGCCAAAACTATGGCTTATTTGTTGAAAGCACAGCACAGTTTTAAAGTATTCAAACATTTTAAAATACTGTAAGTTGAAGAGTAAATAGCGGGAGTCCTCTGAAAGTTAACTGAAGAGCTTATCGTTCAATTTTCCCACCTAGAGATGCTGCAATCCTCTGCATATTCCCCGGAAGGAAAAACAGATCAGTTTCATCAACATTCAGTTAGTTCATTCATATTCATAAACACTTGCAACGTCTTCCCATTATGGAGCAAACTATTTATTCCGCACAATCTTGAGTCCTTTCCGTTGCTTTCCTTGGAAAGCAACCTTTTGTGCTTTTCTTGCAGGAATGTTAATTGTGTATTTTTTGTCTTTAAATATGGTCCAATAAAACTGAACTGAAACTTAATTTGCCGGTCGTGGAGGATTTTTTAATTTGAAGAAGCATACACTGCAAAATCTTTTCTTGTTTTTCTTACTTTTTATTCATACACCAGCTAAAGCTTTCTCTCTACAAGATTTTCTTGAGACGGTCCAGAGACGAAGCAAGTATCTGTTAATTTTCTATTTATTTATTCACAAAAAAATGACATCGTTAGCTTTTTGGCCAAACCAAAAGGCACAATGGGTGGGCTTAATTTTAAATCACATTCTGTTTTCGAAGAGATGAGAAAGGAAGGATAAGAAAATATATAAAAGATGATGTCCATTCATCATATTTTCTTTCTAACGGGTTACAACGCAGCTGACCGATGTACGTTACTGGCCTTGCTCTGCGAACAATGCCGAAACCTATTCCTCAGAGTGTATCGGACAAAGGGTCTATGTCGCAGTCTGTTTATGTCACGTTCTGTTCTTTTTCTATCTGGTGTTTATCCTGTTTTAAAGAAAAAGGATATTAAAGCTATGCGATCCTCTTACTTTCGTTTTTGTAAATTTCTTCTTTTTCTCCCTCCTTGGCAAAGAAATTCTAAAATTATTAGTAAGTACTCGCTACCGGATACCACGGAGAAATTGTCTGTTCCCCACAGAAAACTGTCCGAAACGGCGTACGCGCGTCGCCCTCTCATGGACTTATTCGTCTGTTTGACTCTTGAGTAGATTTTGTTTGGATGTGTTGTGTTTTCCCTAATTATGTCTTCATATTTTCTTTTGTACTCCATTGTTTTCGTCCCATACGATTTGTGGGTTAAAAATAATTGTTATTATTATTATAGCAATCCAGGCGATTGACACAGCTATTACGCGGAACGACTGAGCAGAAAAAGAAATTACTACGGGAATAAAATAGGGTCCTTCGAAATAACATAGACCACAAGTTCAGGTCTGCAGCTTTACACATGATTCGGTCCCAAAATTTCGTAGAGAGCTTTTATTTAGTTGGATTTCTGGTCCTAAGCTTTTTCTCCAAATGAACTTGTTTGCGCTTTTTGAGAAGCGTGAAAGTCTTTATCAGCATTATATTCGTTTTACTTATTTATTTTTACAGCAACGGCAACAGTTCCTGGAAAAAAAGTATACTACTAATAAAAAAATTGTCGTGAAGTTTTTGTTTTAGCACCCTTCTTCTTCTTTTCCATGCTAACAGTTGTCCAAAACACGCCAGTGATTCTCGGGAAAAACGAGAACACGTAGCACTAACGACTCAAACTCAACAACTCAATCCTGCGTTAACCAATCACGGCGATTTCTGGGAGCAGCTTGTGATACCGCTTCCGGCTCTTCCGCTAGGTACAGGGCGATTTTGCATCGGCAAGAAGAGTTAGTCATCAAGAGTATTTATGAAAACTGCCTTAGTACTGACAAACTGCGAAAGGCAACATACCAGACTAAAAAGAAGGGACGTTGAATTTCTTGTCTCCACATTCCCTCTCTTAGACTGCTTTCTAGACGGAAGGAAGTTTATATCAGACCGCTAAAAAAAAAATCTCCGATTTACTTTCCACGCATGGAGCCCGCTATAGCAAGGAGCGTCAGCTCCTTCCAGCTAATTTAAGCTAATGGGCCCATACCCCAAAGATAGATTATTATCCTCTTTATTGAATTTACACATTCTATCTCCTCAGAGGCGTCACTAGCCAAAATCTTTGGGGGGTGGGGGACGAGGCATTTACCGACTGGCTGGTAATTTTTACCGACTGTTTCTGTAGAAAAAACGACTGTTTTCAACAACAAAAAATTACAGTTTTGAAAAAAATCGACTGATTTTCAGAAAAGTCCACTGATTTTCTGAAAAAACGACTGTTTTCATGAAAAAAAATCAACTGTTTCGACGAAAAATCGCGGCGCTTCGTGCCGTCTCGGTTATATTTTACCGACTGACCGACAGCATTGGGGGGGGCGTCCCCCCTCCCCCCCAGTCGTGACGCCCCTGATCACACCGCTAAAAAAATCTCCGTCCTTATATTAGGCCTAGAGTCTACTTATCATTCAAAACAGAGGCTAGCTCCCTTCTTCTGGACTTGAAGAAGATTAGAATGCGGGATTTTCTTTCCCCATCTAGAAACATGATTTTTTTTTCTCATGCACTTCCCACTCCGCGGAACAGATAGCAGGATCTTTGCCTGCACCACAGCTTATCAGATAAGCTGTGGCCTGCACAACATGCATATAAATGACACATTTTCAAGCTTACTGACGTAATAAGATCAAAATTAAATATTTACACAAGCGTCGTTTCTCTTTCGTTTCTCTGTCATGCCTGAAATCTGGGCTGGTATTAACTGTGAGAAGATATATGTTTGTGTCAAGCAAAAGCTGAAGAACGGATCAGGACTTGTAAGTCATGTCCAGGTTTTGATACGATTCTTAAAGTAGCTGTGCTAGTAACTACGTCCATTTATTGTTTGTTCCCACTCTCGTTGTGTGTTTTTCAGTCGCAAATTCTCCTTTTTAAGTAATTTACTTCCTGTCTGGGTTTTTTAGAAAATGTTTTGTCCTGATCGCGTATAGAACGCTCGAAATCTGAGAATGTGAAAGCCTCATTAACAAGACCAAAGGTTTCGATGGGATCTAACAAATTTAATTTTTGACCCAGACAATTGGGTCTTGTAGAGATCCGGTCTTCGCCAGACTCCTTGAACACTTTACTAATAAAATTTAGAAACATATTAAAGCAAATGGTAATCATCTGAGAGACCAAGTTCAAATATGGATTCAGCATGTGTGTTCGCCCCTACAGCCTGCGTCATATCTACTTTGACAAAAGTGCCTGCCTTACTTCTGCCAGATTTCCGGTTTCGGCCGAACTACGTACTTCCCGGGCGAACTACTTGTCCTGCAAAATTTGAAGTTCAAAAACGGATTCAGCGTATCTCCTTTCCACTATGTCGAACCTCTAATCAACTTCAGATAAAACTTCAAGTTTTGACAGTTTTTCCGATTTCAGCCGGGTTCGTGACGAACTGTGTGTCCGGGGGAAAATGATTGTCATACACGAATTCAGCATGTCTTCTTACCCAGAAATCGATCACCTAATGAAATTCACATACATATTTTACTTAAAAAAATTTCCAGTTTTGGCCGGATTCCGGGCGGTCTACTTGTCCGGCGAGAAAATAATTTTCATATTCAGATTCAGCATGTCTCCTTACCCCTTAATCGACTATCTCATTGGCTTGTAAAAAGTAGTTTGTTCGCCCCTTAATCCCCCTTAAACCCCTCCCCCTTCCCTAAATATACAGCTATGGGGCCCATCTATGAACTCGACCTTTACCTTGACCCAAATAATCCTCATACCAAGTTTCATTGAAATATCTCATTGTCTTCGAAATTTATCGTGGTGACAGACGGACGGACGGACAGACGGACAACTTTTGCGAAGCCAGAAGTATCGCTCTACTTACGTTTTGGGATCCCAAAAACGAAGGAAAAGTTCAAAATAATTTAGACCGTTCATGTCGCCAATTCTAGAACAATGACATCCTGATTCCCAAACTAAAAGTTTTAACAAGGTAAACGAAACGGGCATTGTGGTCAGCTGCTTATTGAACGGATCGACTACTAAACATCATTCATTCATTCAAAAGAGGCATGGCATGACAGTGCAGGAGGCACAATACTAAAAAAGAGGCACGCGTACAAAAAAGAGACACGTGTACTAAAAAGAGGCCCGTGTATTAAAAAGCGGCACGGCATACTATACGAAGGTGTGCTTGCACCAGGAGACACGCACGCACCGTCTATGTCTTCTTTCATGACCCAAGTTCTAGCTGTCGTCCCTTCTTTTAGTTCTTGAGCTTGTTCGCATTAAAAATAACGAGGAGCAGGACCCGTGTTCTGGCGTGCGCATTTTCGCATTACAAATAACGAGGGGCAGGAACTTTCTTTAGGCCTAGCATTAATTTTCACTTTTCGCTCGAAAACTCCGGGGGTAAGAGAAGGCACATAAGATCAAGGGTCCTACCCTTTTCCACACACGACAAGCTCGAGAACTAAAAAAGACACACCAGATCACGGGTTCGAAAAAAAGGTATAACGCGTTTTTCCTTGCTCTAAAAACAGGTTGTGGGTCGACTGTGGCTCAAAAAGAGCGTTTCCGAGTCATTTTGTGCGGGCCACAAATGTGTTTCCAGGACCAACAAGATTTTTGTTGCTCGTTTTGTGGCTCAAATTCGACAAACAACTGCCAAGGTGATTGCCAGTTTTAGGCGTATTCTCGCCGTTCCCCGAGGAATTCTCGGGAAATCGGAGGGAAAGGCGAGAATAGAGGGAGTCACTCCACGCGGAATCCACGTGCAGAAATAGCGAGAACACGGGAATGCTTCGAAAATGGATTTTGTTCAAAAAAAAAATATTCAGCTGGCGAAATGAGTCTGGATCCACTTTATTTTTGGTTTTGTTTATTCTGACTATTTTTAATTAATTTTACATTGCACCGACACCGGCAAAAATTGTCCCCTCCGAATCTGAAAGGGAGTCCTTTTTGATGATGGTGATGATAATCGGAGCATTTCCCCGTCCGTGGGAACCCGCAAGAATCCGGGGCGCGAGTCCCCGGGGACCAACAAAAACGCGGGGACTCCTCCAGTGGGGTCCTCGGGCAACGGCGAGAATACGCCTTTTGTGGCTCGATTTGGCGGGAAATTCTAATTATCAGCAAAATAATGTCAAAACAATACATTTCAAACTTTTTCAAGTATGTAGACATAAAATTAAACATCCTTTTTGCCCGGAATGGTAAGGACGAAAGTCTGGAGTTCTATTTATTGAGATATTTACATGATTTTTATTCATATATTGAGACACCTGAAATTACCGCCCAAAAATAGAAAAAGGCGTTTCCGCGAGTTTCAACTTGTGGCTCGACTGTGTGGCACACAATCGTGTTTCCGCAAAAAACACTCACAAGTATGCGGCCAACAACTGTGTCACGGAAAAACGCCTATAGACGTCGCATGCCTCCTGGTGAAAGCGTGCCTTCTTTTAGTATGCCGTACCTCTTTTAACACGCGCGCCTCCTGCACCATAGGGGGCCTCTTTTTAGTTGATCCCCTTATTGTGCAAAATCAGTAATGCCAAAAGTCGACGGCTTAAGCATATATTCTTAGAAAATCCCGCCAAAGAACCACAACAAAGCGATCATTAGCCCTCTATGAGGTGTACTCGGAAATGATTTGTGTGTGTTAACCAACGGCTTTATGTAAAGATAAAGGCCAAGCATATGTTAGCTGAAAAGACACAAAATGATGTTATGTATTTTTTACAAAATGTGTCCTAAGTTACAAAAATGCAGTTACAAAAAAAAATAATCTTTAGTAACTCAGTGTGAAGGGTAAGTAACCACTTAAAGTATGTATTGGCACCTGCCATCATGCAAATGTAATCCCTTGAATCGAATAATCAAAATAATATAACGAAGAGAGATTTCTAAATTTTGTATCGGTACAGCAGTTATGACTTTTCACTGTGTAGAGTCGAGCGTGCCATGCGATAAGGCTGCGCTTCATTTGAGGCAAATTTTAGGCGGCAGAATTTGTCATTCTTCACGTGTGACAAAGTCAAGGATGGCTAGTGAAACTGGAAATCTGATGGAACGAAAAGTTTTTTTCTGAAGTCGATCGGAGCATCGCTAAAGGGGCAAGAATACATACCGAATCCAAATATGAACTTTTTTCTCGCCGAAAAAGTAGTTTGAGCGGCATCCGTCCAAAGCCTAAGAAGAAATGAAATTCTGATGTCCTTAAAATTGGTTGGAATAGTTTGGTCTACCGAAAAGAGACACGGTGAATCGGGAAATACTATCTATTCTCGCCTCGCATGGATAGTCCGGTTCTAATCTGGTCAAAGATACCTTTGATCTGCTCGACCTTTAGCCTACACAGTAAAAATAATGCTATAACGAAGCAATTTTTTTTTAATTTCTCTTCGCTATCAATACCTGAAAAGGTAAGGGTTGCTTCAGCTTTCAAGCCACAGGCCAAAACCTTTATCTTGTCGAAAACATAGTTTCCTTTCTTCTTTTTTCTTTTTTTTTTGGGGGGGGGGGAGGGCAAGGGCGCTTTTTTGACGGAAGATCGTTCATTATTGTTTTTTTCTAGTCAGTTTGTTATGTCTTAATTCTTTTTTCTCTCCTTCTTTTTTTGATTTGTTTCCCTTAAGATATAAAGAATAAGCCCCTTTCACTGCCAGGCCTTTAAAAGTAACTAAACTGAAACTGTATTATTCTTTAGGCACCTTTTAAGGCAATGAGAAGGTACCTTTAGTCAAGAAGCGATTTAAGAAATTTAATCCGGTAACAAAAGCAATTCCAGGAACCCTACTAAATGCATATGTTCACAAAAACGCCACTTCAAAGCTATCAAAGACAACTTTCTGTGAACGAAGTTGCAAGCTTTTCCTCTTTCAGGACAACAATGGGACAATAGAAAACGAAGAACTCCTCGGGTTCCTCAAGGACTTGCTGGAGCTTGTCAAAAAGGTAAAGAAACTAGGGCGACGTTCTCGAGTGGATGGCTCTGGTCCCGTCAACCTCCCGTCGAGCTCGACCGACACTTTCGCGTGGATGTCGTCGATCTTTTTGTCACTTTCGCGTGAACGGATGAACAGGTGAACGGGCTATCCAGCTCAACGGACGCCTCCCGTTCAACACCGCTCCGAGGGCAGCGTTGAGCTGAACGGGGATATTATGTGGAACTTCCCACTCATATGCTCCAATCCAGCTGAATGGGCATTTTCGCGTGGAGGGAACCCATCTTCCCCAGCCGTTCAACTCCAGATCGATTTTCTCGTTTTCGCGTGGACGGGATCGCCCGTTCAGCTCTACAGCCACCGACAAGAAAACGCCCCCTAAAATCCACTTAGCCAAAGGGGAATTCCCATAGAAACGACACCATTTAATGTCGAGTAATAGAAAGTTATTTCTGACATTCGAACTAGTCAGAAACCTAATGGCGCCGTTCTCCAAACTCGCGCAAAACCATTCGGAAGTTTGGCGTTTTAACAGTAAGAAGTTAACGGGAAGGAAAGCATTTGGGGACCGACGACAGAGAGCGTGTTCCACCCTCCTAACAATAGTAACTATTAGTTACCATTTTGTTCAAACCCCGTGAAAAGTTACTAAATTAATAGTCACTGTGTGCCTACCACGCTCGGGAGCGTAGTAATCGTGGTAACTGCGATCCTGTGACGAGATTGGCCCGATTAGCCCGCGGCACGATATTTTGCCGAAAATCGGAAAAATTCGTTCCAGCATTGACGTCAGGAAGTCAGGATCCATGACGTCATGTGTAGTGACTATGGTAAGTAGGACGAAACGCTCTTTGTGGCTCGACTCTGTCAGCAAAGTCAAATTGGGCAGCAAAATAATGTCGAAATAATCAATCAAATCAAATCATTTATTCATTGAGAATCTTGCACGGTGTACGCCGACTAACTGATTCCAACGTCAACACATCAATATATATAAACAAACAAAGGCAAGCGTAGCTGCCGAGTCAACTGCTATTTCGGTTTGCATCGAAACACCAGAGAGAAAAAAATTAAAGAAAAACACTATACTAATCGGTCAAACATATATGCTTAAAAACCATTATAAAATCAAGTGGGCTCTTTAATGGTGGATGACGCGTTAAACAGTTAAACAAATTCCGGAACAAAGCTTTACTGTATCTTACGTGGGTGCATGAGACAAGTTGCAGTTTTGGAATTGGGTTCAAAACTAGTCTTGGAGGTCTTGGCCGTTCTCAAATATTGCTCTAAATACTGCAGTATTTAAAGCTAAAAGTTCAAAGCTAATTGCTCAAAGTAATACTCAAAGCTAATTGCTCAAGGCAAGCCCGAATAACTGAGCACTGCATGGTTTCCGCCGGTGGTGGGTTCGCGAAAGGGTTCTTCCCAGTTTAGTTATCTGTCGCGCATTAAGAGAAGGGCTCGAGAAGGAGCCGGAAGAATAGAGCAGTGATTACTAACCTTTTCCGTACCACGTACCCTAAAATCAAAGTTCAAAAGCGTTGCGTACCCCTTTTTCACGAATCGCTGCTTTAGGGCGTGTTCCACCCTTCTAACAATAGTTACTATTTCCGTTCCATCCTCACGAAAAGTTACTACGCTGACCGTTCTAACCTTCTCGAAATAGTTACTAATAGTTACTATTTGCTTACCATGCTCGGGAGCGTATTAACTACGCATCTCTGTAACGTGACTGGTCGGATTCGCCCGTGGCATGATATCCTGCTGGAAAGTAGAAAATCGTTCCAGCCTTGACGGCAAAAAGCCAGAATTCGTGACGTCAAGCGTAGTAACTACGGTAAGTAGGGTGGAACACGCTCTTAATATTTAACCACCGTCAAAACGTAAAACAGACTATATTTATTGTCATCAATGATAAGGCGTAAATGTGTACCTGAAATTGCGTATGATAGGGAGCGTGTTCCACCCTCGTACCAATAGTAACTATTAGTTACTATTTCCGTTCCATCCTCACGAAAAGTTATTACGCTGACCGTTCCAGCTTTCTCGAAATAGTAACTAATAGTTACTATTTGCTTACCATGCTCGAGAGCGTGGTAAGCGTAGTAATTACGCATCTCTGCAACGTGACTGGTCGGATTCACCCGTGGCATGGTATCCTGCTGGAAAATAGAAAAATCGTTCCAGCCTTGACGGAAAAAAGCCAGAATTTGTGACGTCATGCGTAGTAACTACGGTAAGTAGGATGGAACACGCTCAGGGTATCTGACCCTGAAGACAAAACTGAAACAAATTGAGAAGACTCACAAAAGATTGAGACGAAATTTTCTCCAGAATAACTTGATTTGGGACCTTCGCGTACCCGTTGCGCGGGTCTCTCGTACCCTTTTGGATACGCGTACCACCGGGTGGGAACCACTGGTCTAGAGGGGTTAAGAAAAGAAAGACGGCAGATTCAGTGGGAGACAATTGGGGACTACTGCCAACTTGTTTCATCTGGCTGAATTCCAGTAATGAAATGGGGGATTTATTTTCCTTTCTATAGCACGATTAGGCCTACAAACAACACACTTGTGAGTTTTACACGTCAAATTGCTAACAGTTAACAGTTGAGAATATTCTAGAGCTTGTTTTTCATTTTCTTATTCATGACTGCCCAAAATAATAATAATAATAATAATTTATTGACGCCCGCTAAGAGCGGAGTAATAGAAAGAAAGAAAAATGAATTACACACAAAGAAAACGAAACACTATATAAACTTTATAAGACTTATAGCTAAGTTAGGCGAGTCAACGACGGTCCGTATGTGTTTTTCGTATTAATGTCAGACACAAATGTTTATGAATGAAATCTTGTCCGTACTGAATTTGGGACACAAACAGTTTGGTCTGTCTGAAGCAAAATGTGATTACGAAGGACTAAAAAGTTCAGGTTTAGACACGGCCTTCTTAGTTCGTAAAACACGTCAAAACAGCGCGTTTTCGATCTAACTCTGGACGGGTCACGTACATCGTAAAGACTTTGTGGTGACGAATAAGTTGGATTTAAAAACAACATGTTATGGTTGTGAAGTTCAACTGAAACTTGTTTTTACGTCTGATTTAAATGCACTGAAATATGTTGACTCATAAAAGGGAATTTTGTATTTTTTCACCCGGGGCTCTAGTAATAACGTTCAGAGTGTGCGCTGCTTTTACGACAAACCAAATTTCATCCAGACGCGGAGAGTTTGAATTCAACAAAGCCCTGCCATTCCCAGGGTTAAAGATGCTTGGAACTCTGGAACAATTAAGCCAGTGAAATGATGCTAAGGTACATCTTGCAAGAAATCTGACCTTTTTTTTTTTTTTTTTGGCAATGGCTTACGCTTGTAATTGTTAATATCGCAAGCGGAGAGGGGCAATCACATCAAGTACCACAAATCCGAAAGATTAATTCATTCGAAGAAATCGATTATATGTGGCTATCGGACAGACGAAGTAACACATTTTTCTCGGGATTTCATGTCTATTTAAGTGAATAAGTGATGTGTAACTATACTGTCAGATCTTAGCTCCTATTCAGTTAAACTTTGAAAAAAGTTGGTTTTACCAACTTAGTAGACGTAGGCTTAGTAGAGATAGGGCATCTCCAGGTGCGAGTTGTACTTTTTTTTCGCATTTTGACTCGTTTTTATGGCACTTGAGCATACTCAAGTGCCATATAGCGATCGTACTTTCTGTCGGTCTGCCTGTCTGTCTTTCTGTTGGTCTGTCCCGGTTTTGCTAGTTCGGGCACTTCCACATAAGCTAGGACGATGAAACTTGGCAGGCATTTAAGGGATCCAACCAGAGTTAACTGGGAAACAATCACTTCTCCGATACAGCAATCGTGGGGGGAGTGGAGGGATGGGAATCCGGAAAGTAGTAACATGCACAACTTTAGAACGGGTAATCGGACATGCATGAAACTTGACATATGTCAAGAACAAGTGCTTCAGATGCTCTATTTCAAATGCAGACCAGATCCGATAACTGGGGAAGGGGGGCACCGGAAATCTCGTAAAACGCTTCCAAATAAGCTAGGACGGCGAAACTTGGAATGCGTATCAGGAAACCGACCAGATTAACTTGGAGGGATGGGAAATCCGGAAACTAGTAACATTCATAACTTTCGAACGGGTTATCGAACATGCATGAAACTTGACACAGGTCAAGAACAAATGCTTCAGATGCTTAGTTTCAAGTCTGGACCAGATCCGATAACTGGGGGGGGGGACTGGAGGGGGCACTGGAAATCTCGTGAAACGCTTCCACATAAGCTAGGACAATGGAATTTGGCAGGCATGTCAGGGAACCGATCAGAATGACTTGGAAATAATTACTTCCCCGATCCGGCCATCGTGGGGGAGTGGAGGGATGGGAAATCCGGAAACTAGTAACATGCAAAACTTAGGAACGGGTAATCGGACATGCATGAATCTTGACATGTATCAAGAACAAGTATTTTGTATGCTGAGTTTCAAATCCGGACCAGATCCGATAACTGGGGGGGGGGGGTGCTGGAGGGGGGCACCGGAAATCTCGTGAAACGCTTCCACATAAGCTAGCACAATAAAACTTGACAGGCATATAAGGGAACCAACCAGATTAACTTGGAAATCATCACTTCCCCGATTCAGCCATCGCGGGGGGAGTGTAGGGAAGGGGAATCCGGAAACTAGAAACATGCCTAACTTTAGAACGGATAATCCGACATGCATGAAACTAGACAATTGTCAAGAACGACTGTATCAGATTTTCAATTTCAAATCAGGACCGAATTCGAAAACTGGGGGGGGGGGGTAGAGGGGGGGGGGACCGGAAATTTCGTGAAATGCTTACGGTCGAGGGATCGGGATGGAACTTGAAGGGAAGAACAAGCATTAACCCTAGATCTTTATTGACAAAGCAAGACCGGATTGTGTCACAGTAGGGGGTGTTGGAGGGGGTTCTCCTGGATTTCCGGTGATCACGAATTAGGGTACTTCCAGATGTACTAAGACCATGAAACTTGGCAGACATATCAGGTAGTCTCCCAGCGACTTGAAAATAGTTCCTTTCCCGAACCGATGATCGAGGGGGGGGGGAGTGGAAGGATGGGAAATCTGGGTTCTAGCGACATGCATAACTTTGGAACGGGTGTTCAGGTGTGCATGAAACTTGTCAAGTGTCAAGAACAAGTGTCTCAGATGTTCAGTTTTAAGTCTGGAACGGATCCGAGAACTTGGGGGGGGGGGGGGTGCCGGAAATCTCGTGAAACGCTTAGAGTCGAGAGATAGGGATGGTACTCGGAGGGAAGAACGAGCATAAGCCGTAGATACATTATTGACAACACAGGACCGGATCGTGTCACATTGGGGGGAGTTGGAGGGGTTTTCCCACAATTCCGATGATCACGAGTTAGGGTACTTCCAGATGTGATATGAAAGTGAAACTTAGCAGGCATGTTAGGGAGTCTATCAGATTGGCTAAAAAATAGTCCCTCGCCCGATCTTATCATCGTTTGGAAGAAGAGACAGTTGTCAATGAGTGGTATAACCATCTCAGATTTACTAGATCAAGCCCATTTTCTGATGAAGTGAATATCGGGAGAGAGATCCAGCCTTGAAAACTGCAAACCGTATCTGACAAACATGCTAACTGTTCTTACAAGTGCCATATGAGCTTTCAGCTCTTGTTCATGTTAAAATGATGTTCTTACTGCGAGAGAAGATTCGAAGAAATAAAAATTAAATTAAGATCATAATTAGTAATTTTTGTTTTAAGTAAAATTGGGAGTGGGTGCCACACTTGTATCACTGAGAGGAGGTGGAGAAATTAAGAATTAATTCGGAAGCTTTCTCGGATTTTGTTTTGATTTCTAGATCACCCGCATTCAAGTCGCTACTTCAAACCAGGATTCCGTGCGACCAAGAATCCGCGATCGAGTTCCGCAAATACTGAGCGGGTGCTTATACCCAAGACCTTAGTTGAGTTTTTGCAGATACCATGATATCTGATACCACGGTCTAAAGTCGTTTTTGCAGTATCTGATATAAGGCGTTTTTGCAGTTATCGTGGTATCTGGGAAGTTTTCGTGGTATCTAATATTTAGATACCACGGTCCGACCGTGGTAACTGGTTGTCGTATCTGAAAAAGTCATCTCACTTTCATCAATTTTTGTCAAATTGGTGGGAAAGAAGTTTGGCACTGAGTGATGTGACTGAATATCAATTTTTCTTTTGGGATGACTTCGAAAAAAGGAAATTTCGGCAATTTTCGTTTTTGCAGGGCAACCGCATATCAGATACCACGGTAACTGCAAAAAGGACTAATTGCAGATCCAGTTACCGTGGTAACAGACACCATGGTATCTGCAAAAACGCAACTCTTGAATACTAGGCCTACCTACGACCTTTCTCGCATATATGGTTAGAAAGTGATATACAGATGTTCTACTAGACAGTAGTGTTAATAAATTTTATTTTTTTAATAACTCAGATATTTATTTTTCAAATATTTTTTTTTACGGTCTTCTTATGGCGTGAATTGGACCATGACTGGGTGCTGTCAAAGCAACGCATAGCAAACAAATCTAATAGAGAGAAAGATTTGGCTGGTGTATGAATAACAAGAGCTGTAAGCTCATATGGCACTTGCATGGGTCAAGATGATTTGATTGATCAAAAGTAAGTTTCGACTTTGCGGTTGAGATGCGCGCTCTAAGGGAGCTGGAACTTCATTTGTAAGCAAAACCCTTGAGGCAAAACTGCTAATGGGCTGATGGGCATCACGAAAATGCATATATTGCTTAAAAGTATTTTTTTTTACTTTGCGGTCAAGATTGGTACTTTAACGAATAATCGGATTTGGGAAGTAGCAATTTCTAAGCAAATGTTGTTGAGTCTCCAATATTCCAGCGAAGTTTCATCGTCCTAGCACATCTGGAAGTACCTTAACGCGCGATCACCGGAATCCCAGACCCCCCTCCCCCTCCTCCAACTCCACCCACAATAACCGGAGCCAATCCGATTCTGTAAATGATTAATCCAGAGCATCTGTTTGTCATTCCCACGAAGTTCGATCCAGATCACACCAGTCTAAGCGGGTCAAGTATTTTCCGCCCTCCCCCCAATAATTGCCGGATTCGGTCCGGAAATGAAAAAGGTCACAAGAGAAAAATGTCCTCTGTTTAATTATTAAATTTCACTCGAATCCGATCACCCGTTCCAAAGTTACGCATGACTCAATATTCCGGATTCCCCTCCCTCAACTCCCCCCCCCCCCAAGATTATCATATCGAGGATTTTTTTTTTATTCCAAGTCAGTTTGACCGGGTCCCTGATATGCCTTCCAAGTTTCGTCGTGAACATCCCCCAAAAAACGGAATTCCGGGATATCCCCTCCTCCCCCCCCCCCTCAAGTGTCCGGATCCAGTCAAATTATGTAAAAGATTTACATGGACCAGATGTTTGTTCTTCCCAGCACGTTTCACTCCGATACCATCATTCTAACCGTTTTTCGAGATTTCCGCCCCCCCCCCCCCCAGCTCCCCCGCGGTGCACGTAGCCAATCCGATTCAGCAAATGACTTACCTAGAGCATCTGTTTGTTCTTCCCACAAAGTTCCATCCCGATCCCTCCATTCTAAACGGGTCACGTATTTTCCGCCCCCCCCCCAATAGTTGCCGGATCCGGTCCGGATATGAAAAAAATCATCGGAGAAATGTCCTCTGTCCAATTCTTAAATTTCACTCGAATCCGATCACCCATTCCAAAATTACGCATGACTGAAAATTTCGGATTCCCCTCCCTCCACTCCCCCCACCATTATCTGATCGACAAAATTTTTATTTTGAAGTCAGTTTGATTGGGTCCCTGATATGCCTGCCAAGTTTCATCGTGAAAATCCCCAAAACCACCATCACCGGAATTCCGGGACCCCCCCCCCCCATAAGTGTCCGGGTCCAGTACAATGGTCTAAAGGACTTATCTAGAACAGATGCTTGTTCTTCCCAGCAAGTTTCACTCCGATCCCTCCATTCTAACCGTTTCTTGAAATTTCCGGTCTCCCCCCCCCCCCCCAACTCCCCCCTGGCTACCGAATCCGGTCAAGACTTTAAACGGGACATTACAGATATATATTCTATTCAGTTATGAGGTTTCATTACAATCCGATCATCCGTTCGAAAGTTACACACTTCTCAATTTCCCGGATTCCCATGCGGATTCCCCTCCCTCCACTCCCCCACCATTATCTGATCGACAAAATTTTTATTTTGAAGTCAGTTTGATTGGGTCCCTGATATGCCTGCCAAGTTTCATCGTGAAAATCCCCAAAACCACCATCACCGGAATTCCGGGACCCCCCCCCCCCCCCCCATAAGTGTCCGGATCCAGTACAATGGTCTAAAGGACTTATCTAGAGCAGATGCTTGTTCTCCCCAGCAAGTTTCACTCCGATCCCTCCATTCTAGCCGTTTCTTGAAATTTCCAGTCTCCCCCCCCCCCCAACTCCCCCCTGGCTACCGAATCCGGTCAAGACTTTAAACGGGACATTACAGATATGTATTCTATTCAGTTATGAAGTTTCATTACAATCCGATCATCCGTTCGAAAGTTACACACTTCTCAATTTCCCGGATTCCCCTGCCCTCCCCCCCCCCAAAATGGTCGGATCAGAAAACTGATTAGTCCTAAGTTTGTTTGGTCGGGTCTCTGATATGCCTTCCAAGTTTCATGGTCCTAGCACAACTGGAAGTACCCTAACTCGACAAAGTGTGACAAAATGCCCTAAATTTTCAAGTTTCCAGCGCCCCCACCTCCCCGCAAATGGTCGGATCGGGAAACTGATTATTTCCAGGTTAGTTTGGTCGGGTCTCTGATATTCCTGCCAAGTTTCATTGTCCTAGCTCATCTGGAAGTACCCTCACTCGAAAAAGTGTGACAAAATGCCCTAAATTTTCAAGTTTCCAGCGCCCCAACTCCCCCGCATATGATCGGATCGGAAAACTTATTATTTCCAGGTTACTTTGGTCAGGTCCCTGATATTCCTGCCAAGTTTCATAGTCCTAGCTCATCTGGAAGTACCCTAACTCGAAAAAGTGTGACAAAATGCCCTAAATTTTCAAGTTTCGAGCGCCCCCACTCCTCGCATATAATCGGATCGGGAAACTGATTATTTCCAGGTTCTTTTGGTCGGGTCCCTGATATTCCTGCCAAGTTTCATTGTCCTAGCTCATCTAGAAGTACCCTAAATCGGAAAAAAAGTGACAAAATGCCCTAAATTTTCAAGTTTCCAGCGCCCCGCACTCCCCCCCCCCCATATGGTCGGATCGGGAAACTGATTATTTCCAGGTTAGTTTGGTCGGGTCCCTGATATGCCTGCCAAGTTTCATTGTCCTAGCACATCTGGAAGTACCCTAACTCGGATATGTGGGACAAAAAACTCGGACCGACCGACAGACGGAATTGTGATCGGTATATGGCACTTGAGCCAGAGGCTGCAAGTGCCATAAAAACAGGTCAATCTCAAAGCGTTCAGTCTGGCAATCGGTCTTCTCTGTGAGAGCACACTACATAATACCCGAGATTACTAATAACGTCATCAGGGACCATCGTCTCTGGTTCGTTCGCACCTCGGATTGAACCAATCACAAACAACCGGAGGGGCGGGGCATACCTGTGCAAGCAAAACTCAATGGGGAGATGGATACGACTTGAGATGTTTTAGACACGGTAACGACTGTAAAAGGAAAATCAAACCGAGCAGGGTTCGGAATCGTGCTGGTTACTGAGAAGGAAAATATTGGAGTGACGGGTTTCAGTTCTGATTTAACTCGACTTGCTTCAAGATGTAAGCTAATGACTTTTTTTTTCATCAACAGGACTACGACACTTCCGACCTCGATGAATTCAGGCAAACGATCCTTCAAGGCTGTGATTTCAACAAAGACGGCCGCATCAGCAAGAAGGAATTAACTCTCGTCCTCCTTGCCTTAGCCAAGCATTCCCAAGAGTAAATTACTGCTAGTCTTGGGTTCTCCAGTGTTCTAGTGTACAGGATAATTTTTACGTTTCTTCACTCCTCAAAAAAAAAAAAAAGCAAACCAATAGCCTGCCTTCGTAAGAAGTGAATCACAAACGCGAGTATAAATTTCGCAAATGAACAAAGGAGATGCAGTACTTGTGGTGCGGATCCACTCATGCTCGGTTTATTTCTACTGAATATTAAAAACTCTTAGAACCCTTTGTTTTCTAGAGTTAGATATCTACTATACGGTAGGGACGTATTTTCGAATACTGGAATAAACACAGTATCGAGTGCTTTCCTTTGAAAGATTAGCAGAAAACAATTTTCGAAAACGCTGTCTAACCGGTGATAACAAACTAGGAGGGGGGAGGAGGGCTGGTTCCCAAGATTTGCTAGGAAAAAGATCGTCCAATCTTTTGTCTTGTTTCGTACATCTTGTGATATAAAACAAAATCTTTTTTTCTTGGTGTAAGTGGTATTTTTAATAACTTTTTTTTTGCGGGTGACAACAGCCGAAATAGCATCAACGCAATCTATGGATCATTTAGAAATCTGAAATTCCGTCTTAGCCATGCCTACACTATACCTAACGAAAACCAAAGTTGCGTTCTCAAAAAGTGCCAACTTTTGCTCTCGGTGACGAGTTTCAAGTTTTGTCGATTTTTTTTTTTAACGACGGAAGACGAGAAAAACAAAAAACCCTGATCAAGAGATCTGTTCGGTTCTCCGACGTTCACCTCAACGTTCTCAGTTTCGACCTGAACGGTTCGAAGGAAAACGCCGCGCAAAATCAAAACAGGACCGAATGACGAGTTGAACATCGACAAGGAACGCACATGAAGTATGGGCCTGAATAATAATAAGAAAATGGTCTGCTTCATAGGATTTTATATTAAAGTTTTTTTTTTTTTTTTTTATTGTATCGCATGTTTCATTGTTGTTGTTAAATGAAGTAATAAATTTAATGAGATCTTAAGATTACGACTACGAGTGAACCCACCACAATGTAACTAAACGTAAGGTCAGTCATGCACAAATGCTCAATTTTGGGGAGGCACGAGCACTAAAAAGAGGCACGCATACTACAAAAAGAGGCACGCGTACTAAAAAGAGACACGTGTACTAAAATGCGGCACAGCATACTAAAAGAAGGCGAGCTTGCACCTGGAGACATCCATTATCTATGTCTTCTTTCATGACCCAAGTTGTAGCTGGCGCGCCTTCTTTTAGTTCTTGAGCTTGTTCGCAAGGAAATAACGAGGGGCAGGACCCGTGTCCTGACGTGCTTTTGTTAGGCTCCGAGCTTTTCTTAGGACACGTGTTCTGGCGTGCCTTCTTTTAGTTCACATGCATTTTCGCCTTATAAATAACGAGAGACAGGACCCATGCTCTAACGTGATTTCTTTAGGCTTAGACATGGGTACTGCCCCTCGATAATTGTCACTCGGACATGCTCGAAAAACAATGAACCCTAGGCAAATGCTGAATTTTGGGGTGCTCAGCTCTGGAGCATAAAATCTGTTCGAAATATAAATTTACATTTCAGATTTTCAAGTCAACAGAATTTGTGGGGGGATACTGTGACCCTGCTCCAGCTAGGTCATACTCTTAACGTTGGAGAACCAGTCGTGTCGACCATCCGCGTTGAGAAAAAGTTTCCCCTGGCTCTTTTTCTGGCTTTTATATCTTTTCTGAGTGGCCTCTGGGGGTTGTCGTCGAAACGTCCCTGGCGAAACTTCCCCATGACAAACATCCCCATGGCAAAACGTCCCCATGAGAAAAATGTCCCCTGTGGCGAAACATCCCCACGACAAAACGTCCCCACGGCGAAACGTCCCCGGCTAAAATGGACTAATAACCAAAATACGATAATGTGAAAATTGATATGATAGTATGATAATATTTTGGGAGAGATTTAAAAATTTACATCAGACACGGCATTTTTTCAAAGCGGATTAATTTGAGACCAGAGCATGGGAATAAGAACTTAAAATCGCCTAGGTATACAAACATTTTCCCGAGCAATCCCATGCCATTCTTATCCGGGATCGACTAAAACCAGGAAGGGAAGGGAACGCGAGAAAAGCAGGAAGGCATACTAAAACCAGGAAGGGCATACTAAAACGAGGAAGGGCATACTAAAACGAGGAAGGAATTCAAGGCTGCGAAAAAATGGAAAGCTGCACCGTTCCCTTCCTCTGTTTAGTATTCTTCGAGGGTTCGACAACTTTACAAACTCAAAGTTCACCATCCCTTCCTCGTTTTAGTATCCTGACATGGGTAGGCATTAAGTTCAGTGAGGGGTCAGCAACTATCAAAATTGTAATTCACCTTTTCATTTCTAGTTCAGACGGATACTAAAACGACGGATACTACAGGATACTAGAACGAGGAAGGGATGGTGAACTTTGAATTTGGAAAGTTGCCGACCCCTGAAAGAATACTAAACAGAGGAAGGGAACGGTGCAGCTTTCCAGTTTTGAATTCTGGCGACAGCCTTCCTCGTTTTAGTATGCCCTTCCTGGTTTTAGTATGCCTTCCTGCTTTTCTCGCGTTCCCTTCCCTTCCTGGTTTTAGTCGATCCCTTCTTATCCACAATAATGGCACTGCGCTGACTTTACAATCTCCTTGTTTGAGTATTTTTTTTAGACAGACGGTCTCCTCTTCTTTCCTCCAAGGAGCTACTTGGTAAAAAAAAAAAAAATCCTGGATATACATATTGCATTAAACGACCTGGAACTAGCCTACTACTGATAAGTTAAGAGCCCAGGGAAAGGCGTATTGAGCTATATATTTTGAAGGGAAAGGGTGAATAACTGAAGCAACTGGTCCCACGTCTGCTCCTGCCTATAAGGCATACTCTTGCATCTGTAATGCAAACTCTGAAGCTGTTTCACCTCGGTCATACGCCTGAAGACTAAGGCGAACTTACAAATCTTGGGAATGTTTCGCCACGAGGACGTTTTGACATGGGAATTTATTGTCGTGGGGATGTTTTGCCACGGGGACGTTTTGACAGGGGAACGTATTGTCGTGGGGATGTTTTGCCACGGGGACGTTTTGACATGGGAACGTATTGTCGTGGGGATGTTTTGCCACGGGGACGTTTTGACAGGGGAACGTATTGTCATAGGGACGTTTTGTCATGGGGAAGTTTTTTCATGAGGAGATTATGACACGAGGATACTTCGCGACAGGGAACGTTTCGCTGGGGACGAAAGGCAGATTCTCTATCTTGGACTTCATCTTGAAACTCTGGATGACGTGTCCTCGCTTGCGTCCAGAGCAAAATAACACTAGGGAGTAGCACCAAGATTTGAAAGAAGTGACACACACCCGAGTAGCAGCAACATTAGCATCACTAGCGATAGAGAACGTCCCTATTGAAACCTATTCAGTCGTTCACCAGCGCTGGCCACAACAACTTCATATCTGAACTTAGCAAAACAATGATACAGCCATTCCTTGGTGTGTGCAGGCCGCACCTTTGCTGTAGCAGAAATTTCTGAACCCGAAAGTTTGTCTCGCTTTAAATGCCGCAAGCGTAGTGGGCGGCGCTACGAGTATGGTCCGTTTGCTAAGCATAGAAAGCATAGGTCTTTGCGCTACTAGTGTTATTTTGCTCTGCTTGCGTCTGTACGACATACATATCTGTGTGAACCTAAAGTTAGGTCCGTTTCGACGACCTAAAATGCGTAGGTAGGCTATAGTTCTCCGGAACGTACACATTTTGCGTAAATCCGCAAGTTGATAACTGTAAGGCAACGCAAGAAGACGAAGAAGAAAGCAATAAAATGGATTTGCTTGATGAGAAGATTTGCTACTTTGTCTAGGTGATACCTTGGATTTATGAAGGAAATAAACAGCAGTTAGTTGCCTTTGATAAAAAGCGATAGAAACTTCAGAACAAAAAAAACTGCAATTTTGCGCCTATAGGCGTATTTTCGCCGTTCCCCGAAGACTCCGCTTGAGGAGTCCCCGCGTTTTTCTTTGTCCCTGGGACTCACTCCCCGTATTCTCACGAGTCCCCACGGACGGGGAATGCTGCGATTATCATCACCGTCATCAAAAAGGACTCCCTTTCAGATTCGGACGGGAATCAATTTTTGCTGGTGTTAGAAAACGATGTAAAATTAAATAAACAATCAGAATAAACAAAACCAAAAATAAAGTGTATCTAGACTGATTTCGTCAACTGCATATTTTTTTTTTCTAGCAAAATCCATTTCCGAAGCATTCCCCGTATTCTCGCTGTTTCTGTACGCGGAGTCCGCGTGGAATGACTCCCTCTATTCTCGCCGTTCCCTTCGATTCCCCGAGGAGTCCTCGGGGAACGGCGAGAATACACCTTATGCCAATCTGAATAGGTCAGCTGAAGGTATTAAAGAGGCGGTATAACATAAGGGATCATGGAAACGCCATGGTAAGAGGCTACTTTGTCTGCCTGAAGGAACGTTGATGCATACGCTTTGACCCCAAGCTGACTGGGAAACTTGATACTTGGTCCATAGCTACATGTGATACAGAGCTGCGCGAGCAAGAAGCAGTGTTGCCAGTGGTCGCAGAATCCTGCAATTTGGCGCAGGTTTCCGATTTCTTCGACAAAGTGAGACAAAGACTTAAGGTTTAACTGAAAAGCCAACTTATTTTTGTTTGTCATTTAACTGAATAGGCTGCAAAGGGATTTTTTTTCCACTATCTAATCTAGTTATGTCGTTAAGAATATCTGGGTCCGACCCAACAACGAAAATTCTACTATGACGCGGGGAATTTTAATCTCAACACAAACGCGGCATTTCAGTGGACAGTGGTGAGATTGGTGAAGATTGCTTAACAAGAACAGAAATAATAATTAATAAATCTTCCTCGTAAGCCATACAACAAAAATACAAGCGCATAGAGGTACCACAAATCACACGGAAATTCCATTATTTGAAAATCGATTATTCCTGAATAGCGGAAGAATGAAGTAACGCATTTTCAGCGGGTCTTCAAGTCAATTTTAGTGAATAAGTGATGGGTAACTAGATTGTCCTATCCCAGCCGTTTTCGGTAAAACTTTAAAGCAGATAAAACAATACCAACAGATCACATTGTGTTAGTTTTCGCTGCATCACGTAAGTTCACAAGCCGCTGAACACTTACGACTCTTGCGAGGCTAATTATCGTTATTCCAGGCCACAGCCACCATGCGGTTTAGTTCCTATTAATCCGCAAATGATCGCCACCGTCATCAATGTTTAGCTAAAACTCTTTAAGAATATGTGTCTATTTAGAAAAACAATAGTTTTATTGGACATGTATCTAGTTGTTTTGTAAAAGACAAATAAAGAAAAGAGAAGAAAATCCTATACTAACAGGAAATACACAATGAAACTATACCACTGCTTACTACTAGCCTACTAAGGCGTATTCTCCCCGTTTCCCAAGGAGTCCACTTGAGGAGTCCAAGCGTTTTTGTTTGTCCCAGGACTCACTCCCCGTATTCCCCACGGACGGGGAATGCTCCGATTATCATCACCATCATAAAAAAGGACCCCCTTTCATATTCGGAGGGGAATCAATTTTTGCTACTGTTGGTGCAATGTAAAATTAATTACAATCAGAATAAATAAAACCAAAAATAAAGTGGATCCAGACTAATTTCGTCAATTGCGTATTTTTTTTTTTAACAAAATCCATTTTGAAAGCATTCCCCGTGTTCTCGCTGTTTCTGTACGCGGAATCCGCGTGGAGTGACTCCCTCTATTCTCGTCGTTCCCTTCGATTCCCCGAGGATTCCTCGGGGAACGGCGAGAATAGGCCTCTGGTAATAATAAGAAAAGAAAGATAGAAAAGAAAACGAAAATCTAATTTCTAAGAGGAAAGAAAAAGACACTACAGCAACATTACTTATCTAGATAAATAACTTATTGCGAAATAATGCTCTTCCACTGATGATAGGCATTATTGTAAAATCTGTAAGCGGTTCAATATTTTTGTAGGTGGTGGCTATTTTACTATTGCGGGTCCAGGGAGGGAGGTGGAGCAGGTATTCACAGAAATGAAATAGATAGGCATACAGCGAATCCGTCGCTGCTAGTTTAAAGCCGCTTCCACACCGACACGTCGTTGCGATGCGTTGGGTACAGGACGCGAAACCTATCTTTCACACCTGCGCAAGAAGCTTTCACGCTGGAGGCTCATTTACAATTTCCTTTCTCGGTTTCTTCTGCTGAATTTTAATTTCTTCCGCTAGCAGCAAGTTTTCTTCATCATCAGCATGTTTTTTATTGTTTTTCTTCAAAAACTTCCATTTCCACTGACAAATCTGATGCGTACGCGTCGACGTCAACGCATTGCGTTTTATTTGTCTGCGTTGCGTCGACGCAAGCACGACGCAGAAGTTGCGTAGCTTATGCAGCGTTTACAAGTACAGGAAAACTTAAACAGAATCCGATCTTGGTGACAAGATTATGTTTACACGCAGATAGAAAAATATAAATTTTTCAGACCAGAAACTCTGACAAAAATAAATTCACTAGCCAATAAAAAAATGTGTTGAGAGCATTTGTGACATCAGTACTGATGAATGTTACTATCAAAAGCTAGCTAGACTTTTTTTAGTCTTTTTACCAGCGCCACCGACGAGATTCCTTTCAAGTAGACCGGAATTCCTTTCATCCTAGATTTTTTCTAGCCGTCTTCACGACCGGAATCCTTTAGAGTCGACCAGAATACCTTTCTACTCGACGGGATTTCTTGTCCGTGTAAACGCAACGTCAGTGTGAAAGGTTCAACGCGTCAATGTGAAAGCGGCTTAACGCAATTTAAACGCCAACAGTTTTAATGCAACCATCCTTCTAAAACTGTCCATTTCACCTTTGACAAAGATGTCGGCCGTTGGGCATTTGGTATTAGAATGGCCGTCACTTCGAGCCCCGCCCCCAAACAGACTATGTAGTCAATGAGAAGACGGTCAACGAGTTGAAACAAGATCAAATGCTTCGGCGGGATCCCAAAGGCAATTTATTGGACTTCTCCATCAAGACTATCGGATCTTGTAAATTTCCAAAATACTTCCCTTGTCAACCACTTAACCAGACCCGTTAGGTAATTCTTTTTCGTCTTTACTTACGTGCCAGGGTACGACCGGAAAATGCTAGAAGAAACTCATACAATTTTCTGGTCAAACATGTTCTTTATCTTTATCTACAGTGCCATATACACACACAATTTATACTGAACCAGCGTGTTTCAAAACCCCTACTTTGACACCATCACCTATTTCGAACAAAATTTTTAACAAATCAAAACTTAAAGCACAATGGACACTTCTAATGCTTTATTTTGTATAAAATGCTCCACAAAAAAAAAAACATTTCCGACTTCCTTTAGAAGGCGCTACGAAAATCGGCCGTTTTCTTGTTATCCCTTGTCTTTACCTCTCTGGCATTTCGGCGATCCAAATCTTAGGAGCTGGGATATCGTGGCAGGAAATTCAAAAACTCCCAGCAATGCTTGATAGAAAAGGATATATTTGAGATGTCACCAATAAGTCAAGCCGCAGATGCAGTTTAACTGATTGTTCTAGTATTTTATCAGAAGTTCCATGTTTTAAGTGCCTATTAAAAGTTTTTCTTTGCGGAAAAGTGTTGTGAAGCATAATTAACTTGCTTTATAAAATGTACCAGAATATGCAATAAGTTTATAAAAAATAACGTAGCTACAAAAATCATACAAAAACAAATAGCCTATTCAAATCTGAATTAGACAAGCTGATTTATGCATGAACTAAAGATCTACTAAGTGTTTTAAGAAACATCACTTTTATCTTTGTCCAAGCTAGTAAACTGAGCATGTACTGGCCCAAAAAATTACGCTTTGAAATATCACAGAGAGGAAACTGCTGAAAAAGCTGTTGAGCTAGGGGGTAAGCATTGTTCCTAGGTTGTTACAGAGTGGGATTGGGGTAGTCTGATGTGCCCATTGAACTTTAAGGTTTCCGATAGACGAACTACGAATGAGACGGGCCAAGATATCGCTGCCGAAGCATCGTAGCTGACGTTTCCGTTTTATGCATTGTTTGGACATGTTTCCAAGTCAGCTTGGGCTCAAGGAGTATAATTAAAAACTAAAAATGAACTGAGCGTCTCTAATCAACTTCAAATACAACTTTTAGTTTTACACAATTTCCTGCGCTGACCGGATTCCCGGTGAACTAGCCTACTAGTCTGACCAGAAAATAAAGTTAAAAAATGGTGGCCAGTTTTCCGGTCTCGGCCGGATTCGGGCGAACTATTTGTCCGGCGACAAAATCGGTTTCAGATATGGATTCATCAAGTCTTATTACACAAATCAACTATAACATTAACTTTAAAAAAACATTTGCTTGCACCTTAATTTGAAACCCCCCACCCCACCCCTAAATACACAGCTATGAATCCCATCTACGAATATAACCTACTTTGACCCAATGAACCCTCACACCAAGTTTGAACAAAATATCTCAACCCCTTCCGAGAGTTTTCGTACTAACAGACAGTCGGAGAGACGGACGGACGGACAACATTTACGAAGTCGCAGGTATCCCGTCACAAACGTTTTAGGATCCCAAAAGCCGTAGATACCATGTATCTGGGTGAAATATTTTCGATCTCAACATTTCCAAGAGAGTTGTAGTTTCAAAATCTGTCTTTGAATAAAGTATTATTGTTTTTCTCTAGTCAAGTTAGAGACTTAATAGCCGTGTCTTGAAGGACCGATGCAGGGGTAAGGGAGTATGCTAAACTCCCTTCTGAACTTCATTTTCCTGCCAGAAAAGTAGTGTGTCCGAAATCCAGCCGAGACCGGACATCTGGAAGAAATAAAAGTTTTTCGGAAGTCGATAAGAGATTCGACGAAGGAATAAAAATATATGCTGAATCTTTATGCGATTTTTTTTTGCGCCGCACCACTATGTTCGTCCAGAATCCGGCTAAAACTGGCAGATTCATCCAAGTAAAAACTTGTTTGAAATCAGTTAAAGTTTCGAAATAGGGAAAAGAAAACACGCTGGATCGGGATACTTTAACTGATTTTCCTGTCAGACCGATGTTCGGACGGCATCCGGCAAATTCCATTTTGATATTTCTTGTAATTCCTTGATCGAACGTTTGGAGTGTCGATAGTGGGGAAAGCTGATATGACGAATCGATCTGTCTGTTTTGTTCTCTTGCTTGGTTGATACTACCGATGGAATCCTCTTTTTTGATGGGATCTCATCGAAACCTTTGGTCTTGTTTATTTTATTATCACATTTGGGGTTAAGCTTTTGGCTTGTCGCCACTACTACACAAGTACAAACGGATCAGATACACTTTACACACAGAAACTGACACACTACAAAAGTAAACAAATTTTCAAACTACAAAAGCAACTGAGTAAAATGGGGTGTCGACTATCCCACGCTTAAACGTTTGGATACTGCCTGAATCAATAACGTCTGCTGGCAAACTGTTCCACGGCTTGACAAATGAACACTGACCAATTTTCTTATGTGGCTTCGGAGGGTACAGATTACAGATGGTTATCAAAACCGGAGCATTTTTCCCGTCCGTGGTGACTCACGAGAGTGCGGAAAGCCGGGAAGTGAGTCCCTGGGACAAACAAAAACGCGGCCCTCAGGAACAGCGAGAGGACGCCTTAAGACCCACCCACGTCTCCGAAGAGTTGCGTATAATACCAAAACACGCCAGTGCTCCTCAGGAAGAAGGAGTAAACGTCTCCGTAACGACTCAAACTCAACTACTCAAATCCTGTGTTAAATAATCACGGCGATCTTCGGGAGCAACTATGATCAGGGGCGTCACGACTAGGGGGGGGGGGGGGGGCAGTCGGTAAGAAATAGCCGAGTCGACGCGAAGCTCCGCGAATTTTCTTAAAAACAGTCGATTATTTTCTTGGAAGCAGTCCATTTTTTTTAAAACAGTCGGTTTCTTGTAAAGATAGTCGATTTTTTTTTAAATTGTAGTTTTTCTCAAATCAGCAGATTTTCGTCAGCACAGTCGTTTTGTCTCAAAAATAGTCGTTTCTATCTGCAAAAACAGTCGGTAAAAATTACCAGCCAGTCGGTAAAAATTACCAGCCAGTCGGTAAATACCTTGCCCCACCCCCAAACATTTTGGTTAGTAACGCCTCTGGCTGTGATACCCGGGGTGATACCGCTTCTGCCTCTTCCGCTAGGCACCCGGCGATTTTGCATCGGCAAGGAGAGTTAGTCATCAAGAGTATCCCCACCAAGCGACATGTACCAGATAGCCCGCATAACAGCCAGTGTTGCACAGGAATTCGGAGAAACGGGCAAGACAAAGTATACAGTTGTCATCTAGGCAGCAGCACAGATACCACAAACTCAAAGTTTGTGAGCTTCTGACAACTTAAAACTTTTCTTATTCTTAAGAATTGCAAATTTACTTCCAGTCAAGATAGAATGGTGGAAATAGGATCAAAGTATCGAGGTTTTAATTGTAGCAAGCCTGGAAACGTTCCTACTTGTTGGACGTACATCTAGTCAGTGATACTGGGTGAGAGAGGAGGAGAAGAGCATAATCTTGATTGAGTTCCTCAGTTGTCGTCTGACACATTACATTTTTTAGAAACAACACACTCTATCTCAGCATCTTACTTTTCAGCATTATTTTTAAATTTGCGCATTTTTCACAATATTTCAGCGAATATTCGCAATTTTCGCAAGATAAAATGAAGGTACTGAAATTTTACATCTATACTCCCCTGCATTTGATGTAGCCTACACCCTTTCCCTACACCGCTTGGCACCGACCGGCACATGCAGTATCGGACAAACTGGACGTGCAGGATCACGGGAAATAGTTGTTTTGTGAGTTTTAAAGTTTAACTGAAAAGGGTTGGGATAGGAAAATAGAGTACCAAATCACTTATTCACTCAAATTGGCTTGAAGACCCGCTGAAAATACGTTACTTTGTTGTTCCGCTATATATACGAATAATCGATTTTAAAATAGTGGATTTTCTCTGTGATTTGTGGTTCCTCTATGTACTTGTATCTGCGTTGTTTGCCTTACGAGAAAGATTTATGATTTATTTTTTGTTCATGCACTAAGCAGTCTTCACAAATTTTATCACTGCCCACTGAAAAGACGCGTTTGTGTTGAGATTAAAATTTCCCACGTCATAGTAGAATTTACGCTGTGGGGACGGCCCTAGATATTCTGAACGTCATAACTAGGGCAAATAGTGGAAAATAAAAAAAATCCCTGAGCAGAATCCAAATAACTCAATGTGTTCAATTAAATGACACAAAACTAAGTTAGGTTTTCAGTTAAACTTTAAACAGTTGGCGAGGTTCCTCAGGCTTGCCCTAGCCTATAGGGATAGGTGCTTCTCAGGCCCGTATCCAGGAATTTATTCCGGGGGGGGGGGGGTTGCCTGCGGGTCGGACAAAGAAGTACAAAAAAGACATACATCAGAAGGAAAAGCCTGTAAAAATGATGATTTTTTTTTTTTTTTTTTGGGGGGGGGGGTCCGCCCCCTACCCCCCCCCCCCCCCTGGATACGGCCTTGGTGCTTCTAGAAGGTATTATTTATTTATTTTTGTGTTCATTTTTATGTATTTGCCACGGCCTTTGGCTCTTAGTGTAAATAAATCTTATCTTGTGCTGTTTTAGCCTAAAACGGTGCCGACACCGGGCACTTGGTGCACACCAGAACCGAGAGTGAGCAAACCCTCGTTGAAATGCAGAACTCTCGCATCTGAAACAGTCCCACACGTTCTTTCTCTTCATAAAGAAAATGGAAATGAACTCAAGACAGCAAGATGACGGCAGACAGCCCAGCATTCTTGAATTTCAAGAAAGAAGATCAAGTTTACCATTCAGATGCAACGTCTCTTCAGAATAAACTGTCACAAAGCTTTACAATAAAACTTGAAAAGATTCGGTCTTAGAAACAGGACGTTGACAGAATTCATTCCATTTCATGTAATCTCCGAAATGTGGAAGGAATCTCCTGCAGATGCCTGCAATGCGACAGTGACGGGTCTATTTGTTTTTGGCGAAGGGGGGATAGATTCAAGGCTCTTAGAAAACAATGAAGGGACCTCAAGCTAGACTTATTCTCAATATTCAGTTCAAAGCCAACATGCGGTTTAATTCCAATTAGTCCCATCGTGCAGCAAAAACAGCAGCCGTGTAAAAAAGTAAAAAATTAAATCTCAGCACTAGTTTTTCCGTGCAGTGATAATTAAAAGTAATCGATACAGGCGAGTACTCCCTACTAGAAACGTGGAACGAGGTTATTAATTGAATTAAATTTAAGCTTTCAGTCCCTTATTAATAACAAAACCGAAACAGAAAAATACAGAAAAAGAACTTTCCTATCATCGCCCCAATCGTGCAACAAAAACAGGGGCCGTGTCAAAAATTAAATCTCAGGACCAGTTGGTATAGTTTCAGTTAGAAGTTTCAGTTATTTATTACAGGTTTGTTTCCTTCCCCGACGTCGACCCTGACGATTGACAGCCTGACGAGGACCCTTGCCAAGAAGGGCCGTTGTATACGTTATTCAAATATATCCAATTAGTCCCCCAATGATCATCACCAACGCTTACTGAATTTGATTCGTATGGGCGGACAAGGCGTGAGACACCAATATCTTTCGATAAGTCAGATTTTTACGAACACACCGTTGCCTTTGTTTTCTCCAAAATCCTCATGGTAGCCAACGTTATCGACAAATTACTTAAACACAATTCTCAAAGCAAGGTGGCCATTGCTCATTAATTATTCACTGATCCCCCGCCGGAGGTGAAAAGGGGTACTAAACCTTCGAGAAGATCGGGTTACGTTCCAGAAACCAGTTAACAATCGTCAATCTGATTTCGGGGCGGAGCTAACTGCAGCTTTAACGATCGTTAACTTTTCCCAAATTCTACAATTGTTAATTTTTCCGATCGACGATCACCAACCATCGTTACAAAATAGTTAACAATCGTTAAGCTCGGGAACGGAAATCGTAGGTGGGCGGAGCTTAACTTTCGAAATCAGAAACCTGGAACGCAAAAAGTTAACAATTTGTTAACAATTGTCAAGTTCTGGAACGCAACCCGAGTGGCGAGTAAAAGGATCAATACAACAAAGTATATTCCCACGGGGACGTTTAAATATGTCGGAAGAGGAAATCATCGGCAAGTTTGAAATCTTTTTGGTCTCGGAAGCTTAATCTTATTTAGGTAAATTTCAGAATCTTCAAGATATCCCGATAACGAATTTAGTATAATTTACGGCGTTTCTTTGTTGTGATCCAGTTTACATCTTTTCGAGAAAAAAATCGATAAAGCTAATAATTAGTTTGATTTTTCTACACATTTTCCATATACCTGCTAAAGAAAACAACATTTTATTAGATCCGTAGTCAAACTATGCCCAGCCTTCCCTAACGGGTGCTTTCGAACCACGCCACTAGATGACCCAGCGGTCGGATCGATAGATATGTAGATATCGCTTTTATTCTTTTCGAACTGTCATGATGAAATCCAAATTTGTCGAAATCGTCATAGATGCATGTAAACACTCGTATATAATTATATATCTTATCTTATGTCCACGTCATATATAAAAGTAAAGACTAAATAAAATTAAAAATTTTAACGAAAGACGGTACAAACGTCTTTTCATACCGTAGCCTACATGGTCGAGTCGTGGCTTCACCTTGGATCTTGGGTGAAGGGGGGGGGTCTAGACGCTGCAACTGCTAGAATGCTTACTGTGCAACTCCTTTAACTAAAACTCTGACATGTCTAATCATATTTCTCCAGCAAAACCAGGTAAGATCTAGCCTACCTGTCAATGCAAGTTTTGCTCTTGGCCTACCCTTCAGTTTAAAAAGCAAAATATTCTCTTTTCTGTTTCTCAACTTAAGGGTCTGCTGTACTATCTCTGTGTGATTGATGCTGATAATGAGGCAAGGGCGGGGTAAATAGAGACTAATCCGCTTGAAACGAAGAACTGGTATAAGGTCTACTGACTGTGAGAAAACGGTCCGGGTAAGCGGATATGATTCCTCTTTGTTAGGCCCGGGTGTAGCCTACAACTTCATTTATTTATTTATTTTACGAGTGGATACGGAATGTGCCGGAAATTCGTTCCCGACAGTTTTCAGATTACCGGATATCTCCCAACTTCCAAGACTAGTTTATAAGGTCAAGTTTACTTCAGCGATGCCCGCAACTTAGGTTGTACCCACAGTTTGGTGGGGCCTATGCCAAACGCGGATTACCATGTACCAAATTTGCATGTCCCAGCCAAACACCCTGACCCAAAAAAATACTGATGATTTGAATAAAGTTAAGAAAGACAACCAATCAGACTTTCTTTATAGTCTGGCAATAACTGCCTAAACTTGGCTAAAATGGTGGTCAAGATGATTATAACTGGCGTTTACATTCGCTGCATACTACCTACAAAACTAGTCAATGAATCAACCTCTTAATGTGTCTTACTGTAGATAAAATACCAATAGCCTACTATCAGCACAGTCTCCGAAATACATAATGCATGGTTCACTTCTCTTTCCGGACTACTACCTAGATCACAAACCTTACAAATGATTAATTAAAGGCCCGTATCCAGGAATGTTTTCGGGAGGGGGGGGAAGGGGGTAAAAAAGTAAAACCCATACACACAGACTGTGTGTGTGTGGGGGGGGGGGGTCTTGTGTTCACACAGATGATGAGATCCTGGAATGAAATTGTCGAGCAATTTTTCGGGTTACTTATGCGCATGCCAAGTACTTGTTGCCTAGATTATCTGGAAGTGCCCGAACTAGAGCGCAGCCGACGTTCAACTGAGAAATGGCGGCAGTACTCCATGACTTTTTCTCCGAACTGCTCTTGACAAACTGTTAATACATGTACAGAACAGCTTACCTATTTTATCCTGAACCTCTACTTATATTGTTTTCTTCGTAATTTCAACACATATGCTTGGATTTATCACTATCACAGCAGAAATATTCACAAAATAAAAGAACCAGCTATAATTCACTATAATCATACACCCACATCATGACTTAATTTCAAATGTCCGCGCCAATCAAAACTGAATTGTTTCGATGCTGCCATCTACGCGTGAAACCAAAAGTACACCGTAGTGCTAAACCTGATAAAATAATTACAAAATAACGAAGAATAATATGCTACTGGAGTACCAAAGAGACAGTTACAGTAAAGAGGTACGCTTTCATTATTTATGGTTATTATTTCCTGTCTTTTGTGTTTAGACTCCGTTGCAATTCTGTCAGATGTTCATGTTACGTTGATGTTCCATCTGTTGAGCTACAGAGAAATTATTGCTAGGAGCGGAGCGGCACTTTCAAAAATCATCAGGCATGCTTCCAGCTTAATCTCTGGAACTTGGGAGTTACAGGTATGGTATTTGTTTTGAATGGTCAGTAGTAAATCCTCTCTGTTTTCTGTAATATTAAGTAAATTTGTGGTTGACTTTATTTTTGATGACCTTTTTAGTCTTGTTTGATTTGCGTGTGAAGTGCGAATGTGGTAACTCATGCCAGACAGATGATCAGAAAGGGTGCTTCCGGGCTGAAATTCCTACCCATGTTTTTGGCTTCAGCGTGACCAGCATCACTCCCACATGGAAATTTTTGATTTTTTTCACCTTCATGATGAAAGTGAAGAAAATCCAGTGGGGAAATCATTATTGTGTGTTCCCACTATTAGGCTAAAGCTGCTACAAATTTGAAAATATGGTTTTCAAAAATTAGCTGGAAAACACACCTAGAGTTGCGTTTTCAGACACTTGTGTTTTCCCTGAGTTTAGCCAAAAGCGATTTCAATTACCAGAGTCAAACACTATTTACTGTGTTTAGGATTAAAAGTGTTTTAAGCCTCTGTGTTAGGTTTAACACCGATTATCCAGAACACGCAACTCTTCCGAATAGCAATTCACGTTACTGTTTAGACGTTAGACTCAAGAGTAAACATGGTGGGTTGAAAATGGGTATTTGCACATTGGTGTTAAGTGCCGTGTTAAACTCATTGCTGTCTGAAAACGCAACTTAGTTTTCTGCAGAGCTGTTGCAGAGTCTTGAGCAAAAATCTTTCGAGACAAGACGAGACTGAGTCCTTGAAAAAAGCGTCTCGAGAGCGAGTCAGGCCAGGAGCCCTAACAATAAATTTGTTCTGAAAATAATGTAATGTATTCTTCATACACAGATAGTTCATATGAGAATGAGTCAGGAAAATTAATTAACCGAAGGATGTTTTAAAGAATAATATGATTGAGGTAGAAGAGCAAACCATCAATTTGGATCACATTCTGAGCCAAAGAATCTGTGTCCTGTTTACAAGAGAGATTTTGATCAATGATAAGGTGAAAATAGAAGGATTAAAGGTTTGTATCAGAGAGACAAGGCTTAAGAGAAGCCGAAGCTGACCAGACCAAGAATAAAGTGTGCATCAACATTTTTCCGCATTTAAAGCCAGGTAATTTGATGAAAACCAGCTATAAATTAATTATAAGAGCTTAAGTAAGGACATTGAACAACTGAACCAAATTTGAATGACAAACAGAAAAATTTTGCTAAGAAAATTACTGATAGGAAAGACGGATGTGATTTTTAAGTGATATTTGTGTAAAATTTTTAAATAGTAATCATGTAAAAATGAAATCTACAAAATACACAACAGGATCGGAGATAAAGAATGAAAGGTCAGAGTGACTGGCATCGATATTTTAAATTTCCTCCAGGCAGAAGGTCCTGCTGTTCAGTTTTCGGAACATCGAAACGACGGTTTGCGAGAGAGTTACTCACTGGTCTGACGTATTTTCGTTATGGAAAGACTGGTTTATTCAACAACAGTTTAAGATTTCCATTCACTGTGCATCCTAAATTAAATCCTGCTCAGTGACAAGAATGAAACTTTAATGGCACTTGCCCTTCGACCAATTTTAGGGGAGCTGGCGGAAGGTAATCCACGAAATTACTGACGTGTAAATTACGAACGGGTGGTACGATTCCAGTGAAATTTGTGGGTCGTGAACTGATAACCTAGATATGTATAAAGTGTATATGTATAATGTTTAACACATTGGTGTTAAATTTCGTGTTAAACTCATTGCTGTCTGAAAACGCAACTTAGTTTTCTGCAGAGCTGTTGCAGAGTCCTGAGCAAAAATCTGTCGAGACAAGACGAGACTGATCCTTCAAAAAAGCGTCTCGAGAGCGAGTCAGGCCACGAGCCCTAATAATAAATTTGTTCTTAAAATAATGTACTGTATTCTTCATATACAGATAGTTCATATGAGAATAAGTCAGGCGAAATTAATTAACCGAAGGATGTTTTATGGAAGAATGTGTTTGAGGTAGAAGAGTAAACCATCATTTTGGATCACATTCTGAGCCAAAGAATCGGTGTCCTGTTTACAAGAGAGATTTTGATCAATGATAAGGTGAAAATAGAAGGATTAAAGGTTTGCATCAGAGAGACAAGGCTTAAGAGAAGCCTAAGCTGACCCTTACCTTACCTTACCTTAGTTCCTCCTGCACCTCCAGAGGCGCTTAGGGCATCCAAGAAGAGTCACCAGTCGTCTCTCATAAGGGTCGCTGCCCATACATCTTCCCATTCGGGCTGGATAGACGCGTTGATATTGTGAAGATCCGACTGGTAGGTACGGCGAAGAGTGTTCTTCGGTCGCCCTCTTCGTCTTGATCCCTCAGGATGCCACTGGAGGATAGCGTTGGGGAGTCTGGTGCTTCCCATCCTGATTGTATGGCCCAGATACCTCCAGCGGCGGATCTTGATGACTTCAGTAATAAGGGATTGCACTGTCATCTGGCGAATCGCCAGGTGTGTCACCCTTTCTGTCCAGTGTATGTTTAAGATCCGCCTAAGACATGTGTTTTCAAAGGCTAGAAGACGTTTCTCTTGCTGTTGGCTGAGGTGCCACAACTCGGACCCGTACAGAAGGACGGAGAGGACGTTACTATTGAAAAGTCTCAGCTTGATTTTTTGTGAAAATCAGTTGATTTTTTGCCAAAACAGTCGGTTCTTATGGCACTTGCAGCCTCTGGCTCAAGTGCCATATACTGATCACAATTCCGTCTGTCGGTCTGTCGGTCGGTCCGAGTTCTTTGTCCCACTTATCCGAGTTAGGGTACTTCCAGATGTGCTAGGACAATGAAACTTGGCAGGCGTATCAGGGACCCGACCAAACTAACCTAGAAATAATCAGTTTCCCGATCCGACCATATGCGGGGGAGTGCGGGGCGCTGGAAACTTGAAAATTTAGGGCATTTTGTCACATTTTTCCGAGTTAGGGTACTTCTAGATGAGCTAGGACAATGAAACTTGGCAGGAATATCAGGGACCCGACCAAAGGAACCTGGAAACAATCAGTTTCCCGATCCGACCATATGCGGGGGAGTGGGGGCGCTCGAAACTTGAAAATTTAGGGCATTTTGCCACACTTTCGAGTTAGGGTACTTCCAGATGAGCTAGAACAATGAAACTTGACAGGAATATCAGGGACCTGACCAAAGTAACCTGGAAATAATAAGTTTCCCGATCTGACCATATGCGGGGGAGTTGGGGCGCTGGAAACTTGAAAATGTAGGGCATTTTGTCACACTTTTTCGAGTGAGGGTACTTCCAGATGAGCTAGGACAATGAAACTTGGCAGGAATATCAGGGACCCGACCAAACTAACCTGGAAATAATCAGTTTCCCGATCCGACCACATGCGGGGGAGTGGGGGCGCTGGAAACTTGAAAATTTAGGGCATTTTGTCACACTTTTTCGAGTTAGGGTACTTCCGGTTGTGCTAGGACCATGAAACTTGGCAGGCGTATCAGAGACCCGACCAAACAAACTTAGAAATAATCAGTTTTCTGATCCGACAATTTTGGGGGGGGGGGGGGGGGTGGAGGGCAGGGGAATCCGGGAAATTGAGAAGTGTGTAACTTTCGAACGGATGATCGGATTGTAATGAAACTTCATAACTGAATAGAATATATATCTGTAATGTCCCGTTTAAAGTCTTGACCGGATTCGGTAGCCAGGGGGGAGTTGGGGGGGGGAGACCGGACATTTCAAGAAACGGTTAGAATGGAGGGATCGGAGTGAAACTTGCTGGGAAGAACAAGCATCTGCTCTAGATAAGTCCTTTAGACCATTGTACTGGATCCGGACACTTATGGGGGGGGGGGGGCCCGGAATTCCGGTGATGGTGGTTTTGGGGATTTTCACGATGAAACTTGGCAGGCATATCAGGGACCCAATCAAACTGACTTCGAAATAAAAATTTTGTCGATCAAATAATGGTGGGGGGAGTGGAGGGAGGGGAATCCGAAATTTTCGGTCATGCGTAATTTTGGAATGGGTGATCGGATTCGAGTCAAATTTGAGAATTGAACAGAGGACATTTCTCCGATGATTTTTTTTTCATATCCGGACCGGATCCGGCAACTATTGCGGGGGGGGGGAAATACGTTACCCGTTTAGAATGGAGGTATCGGGATAGAACTTTGTGGGAAGAACAAACAGATGCTCTAGGTAAGTCATTTGCTGAATCGGATGGCTACGTGCACCGCGGGGGAGCTGGGGGGGGGGGGGACCGGAAATCTCGAGAAACGGTTAGAATGATGGTATCGGAGTGAAACTTGCTGGGAAGAACAAACATCTGGTCCATGTAAATCTTTTACATAATTTGACTGGATCCGGACACTTGAGGCGGGGGGGGGGGGGTCCCGGAATTCCGTTTTTTGGGGGATTTTCACGACGAAATATTGAGTCATGCGTATCTTTGGAACGGGTGATTGGATTCGAGTGAAATTTAATAATTAAACAGAGGACATTTTTCTCTGGTGACCTTTTTCATTTCCGGACCGAATCTCGCAATAGTTGGGGGGTGGGCGGAAAATACTTGACCCGCTTAGACTGGTGTGATCTGGATCGAACTTCGTGGGAATGACAAACAGATGCTCTGGATTAATCATTTACAGAACCGTATTGTCTCCGGTTATTGTGGGTGGAGTTGGAGGAGAGGGGGGGGGGGGGTCTGGGATTCCGGTGATCGCGCGTTAAGGTACTTCCAGATGTGCTAGGACGATGAAACATCGCTGGAATATTGGAGACTCAACAACATTTGCTTAGATTTTAGATTTTTTGCTGAGAGTTTTGATTTTAATTCTCGAATTAGGAATAAAAATGTCCGAGATCGGTGACGCACAACTACTAAACCCAAACCCTATTCCCAGTTTCGCCCAAGGGTTATTTGGTTGCGGAAGCCTTTGCATTATATTAGTATCGTTATCTATCGCAGTAAGTCGGTCAAAGAAATTTTTCCGGGTTCTTTCCAAAGTCAAATGATGCCCATAGAAGTAATCTCAATGAAATATGATGGGCTAGCCTTTGTTTGATAAAAACAAATAGGAACCGTCTGTTCCCGTCTCCCCTTCATAACTAATCCATCTAAATAGAAGCCAAATATACTATTTTATTCAGACAATGGATAATAACGGAAATGTCAGCTACATATGCTTTGGGAACGATATTTAGGCCCTTCTTGGCAAGGGACCTCGTCAGGCTGTCTAACGTCCGGGAACGGAAGAAACGAATCTGCAATGACTATATATATCTTATTTGGGCAGTTACATTTTGGAGATGGCTGTAGGGAAAAATTAGAAGCCTACTGAGATTTCATTTTTGACACGGCTGCTGTTTTTGCTGCTCGATTTGGGCGATAACAGGAAAGGTTTTTTTCCTTTGATTAACTCCGGTTCTGTTATTAATATGAGCCTGAGGTTTGAATTTTCTTGCATTAACGTCTATCGCTGCCAAAGTATATGTACGGTAGCTGACGTTTCCGATGTTATCCATTGTATCAGGGACCCATAAATTTCCTCCAATGACTTGCCATTCAGGGGGCTTGTCATTTCCTATGCTTCTATGTTGCTCTATTGCCCGAGCCTCGCCTAGTTTCCAAAAATTCCGCTTGGGTCGAATCGGCGTTCATGCTCAGATAGACAAAATTTATTGGGACTATTCAGCATGCCACCAGGTACCTAAGCTAGGACAAAAGATCCAGGATACTCTTCCATTACAGAGAAACATTCCTAGTCCAGCACAACAGCTGAAAAAACTTTTGTCTATCTGGATAGTCGGGTATTTTATCCCCGTGGCTATTTCTCGAACTATCTGAAGCTCGGTCAAGATCGCATCAGAAATCTGTTATTGACAAGCCCCCTGAATGGCGAGTCATTACAGGAAATTTATGGGTCCCTGATTGTACGAATATATATTTCCAAGTCAGCTTGGGCTCAAGGAGTATTAATAAATACTCCTGCAAAGACTGTCTTGCAGACGCCACGACTTAACCATGAGTTTGGTAAACAAGTATTTATGTCGGGGAAGCACCGAAACCTTCTACCACCTGAGGCGTCGCAGCCAAGATATGCAACAAGTTTGTGCCTTGCAAAGCGTCTGCGTCTTCGCGATACAGGCGTTCGTTCAGGCAGTATTTTGTACATACGTCCCTCATAAAATCCGATGACGAATTGCCGCCAGACGAGCTAGAGGAACAATAACAATCACACGTGAGATGGGGGGATAAGTTATCTGACGGGTGAATAAGCGATTAGGCTTTCGCTTCATTTCGAGTCGCGCGTTAGCCCCGTTGAAACGTCAGCCAGCACTCAGCACTGAAGTCTGAAGCCAGGAATGACAAACTTGATGACGCTTGACAGAACAGAGTTGTGTAAGCAAAAAGAGGGGAAGAGGTATTTTAAACGGTTTTAAACATGGTTAGGCCTAAGAGGAACTGAAAATAGCAAAACAAACCTAGATAAACGTAAGCAAAGAAGTAATGTGCCCTTGTTTTCTTTACGATAGCGCACTTAGTGGCAAAAAAAAACTAATCCGAGAGGAATTTTATGATGGGTGTATTATATGAACATGTAGGCATAAAGAGAGAGTGACAAATCGCAATGAAATCGCCGATTAATATGACTATGTAATAAAAGTTGTAAATTTATTTATTTATAGCTGTGCATCTATCTGTGAAGATAATATACAGCAAGTTATCGTATCTTATCTTATCTTATACTAAGAAAGTTTATTTATCTCATCTCATCTGTAAATTTGAAGGTTTTTTTATTTATTTATTTATGACCCGCTTTTTGTGTAACAGCGGAGTATGAATTACACAAGTAAAATATACATATTAAAACACTTAAACAAAACAATGTAAATAAACATGACAACATTCTTTTCATATAGATAAAAAAACACACACACAGTGACAAGCACATTAATCGGGTTCAGGAATGGAAAACTGGCTAATAATTTCATGGGCAGATAGGGCAGGATGTTTGTGGAGAGAAAATAGATTTGAATGCAACCAATTTACGATTACGAAAAGATTTTGGAAGATAGTGAAGATATGGAAGAAGTGATCGCACTTCCTAGTAAAACTTACTTAATACTCGTTTCACCTGTTCAGATTTTTGTTATACATTTTTTTTCAGTTGGTCACAAGAGTTCTTTTGTGTGAAGCTGCCAGTCTACCTCAGAAGAGCAAGGATGGTGAAGGTGGAGAATTCTTCAGAATAATTCTGGAAGACACAGTCTTGTTTCCTGAGGGAGGAGGACAAGTACGGTTAAACCATTTAGAGCTTGTTCCACCCTTCTAACAATAGTAACTATAGGCGTATTCTCGCCGTTCCCCGAGGACTCCACTTGAGGAGTCCCCGCGTTTTTGTTCGTCTCGGGGAATCAGCGTTAATCAGCTTATTACACCTATTAGGACAATGCTATACAGTAGTCGAAACGACACGCGCTATAAGCATTGTCCTAATAGGTGTAATAAGCTGAATAACGCTATACGCGATGTTCACGTCTTAATACACACGCCTGTTCAAATACAACCCAAGAGGTTCTTATCAATGCGGCGTTCGGTGTTGCCAAGTTAATACAATTTTTCGAGCTCTAAAAATATCCGAAAAGGTTCTTAGTACTACTTGAAGTACACGATTACAATATAACGCAAATTATACTGTAAAAAAAGCTATTAAAATAAGGGATGGACAGCATTGATCCTTGAACTGACGAAAAGCAGTCGCAATAGAACAAAAACGTGTTTTTTTAAGAAAAGTTGTTTCTTTAGCTTCCAACAAAGTAGAACTGCTGTGCATTCTTTGGCAACCCTGACGGCGCTGCGCCTCTCCTCGGCCCGCTGGCGGAACCAACCAAGCAATCTGATTGGCTCTGCATAAGGAAGAATAGGGCCGAGCTCTATTTTCCTTATTCACCGTATTACAGCACGCCCGAGGAAAAGAGGAATCTGTAATAAGGCTTATACGCGGTAATACACCTTACAACACCTATTTGGACAATGCTATAGGATACTACTGAAGTACGTCGATTTACCGCAAGCAGCAAACCCCCGGGGTGCAGGGACCTACAGATCTACAGCCGAAATGTACATGCACACACCCAAGAGGTAGACACGTAACGAGCAATTGTCTATTGAACAGGCTGACCCCACTCAACCAAAAGTTAAATTAAAAATTAAAACAAGAACTTGCTATTAAAATTGAACTCTAATTCGTTATTAATTTTTTTGTTATTTCTAAATCTCAAAATCTCATAAAGGAGCTAGGGATAGTGTAAAAGGCAGAATAAGCAAGAGGTGTCCTTTAAAGGACATCTGAATGAAGAGTATCAAGTATCATCCCTTTCTGTATGACTTCCGTTAACAATGCCTTGCAGAAAACGCAATCCAAATACGAAATAGTGTTTCCAAGCTATGATTTTTGCTCCATTTTGCATCTGTCCTTATTTCAGTACCGAACAATTTTAGAAATGAATAAATGTCTCCAGTCAACCCTTCTTCTGGAATATTTTTTAAACAGTTAAGCCCAAACATATATCTAGAAGAAATTCCAATACGATCCGGCCAGCGCTGTACAAGATTTGAATGAATTGCCCTTTTTGTCTTGGAGTCTGCATGTGCAAACTTCCAGAAACGAACATCCCTATTTTGAAAACGTCACGCTCAGGAGAAGAATGCTCTCCGTGGCCATGCCTGTAAATGCATTCTCCATGGTGTGTCCAAGTATGGTTTCATTGTTCAGCTGTCCTTTAAGAAGTATTCACATTCGATTGATTAGAGCTGATTTTTGTACAAAAGTGTTTCTAACCTTGGCAGCCTACGAGGGAGCCTGAAAAATTATCTGCTTAGAGGGGGTAGGGGGCAATAATTTAGGGCAGACTGGAAGAATCCTGTTTCTTTCCTTCCAGCTATCAACCGAAGATGAAAAATCTCCTCCTCTCCAAGCCATATCGCCTTCTTAATTAATTATTCCGCTGATAATATGTATCTTGCAGCCGGACGATAGAGGCGTGATTGACGATGTTATGGTCTCCCGAGTTCTGCGAGAAGATAGCAAAGTTGCTCATTACGCCAGGGCAGCGTTGCCAGTTGGGAAGGAAGTGTTGGTGAAACTTGATTGGAAGAGAAGGTTTGATCATATGCAGCAACATTCAGGTAAGTATTTTTTTTTTGAGAAAGCGAAGGGTTTTACTTACCTTTTTTAATCAACTTATGATTCAGCTTTCTCCTAAAACTAACAAACAGAGAACTCTAAAACTCTACCATATAACACTAATCTGGCCCTCAATAGATGCCGCCATAGACAAATAATGAACGGGCTTTTCTTGCAAATTCAGCAAATATGCAGCAATGGTTAAGCCGATTGACGCTTTGAACCTTTCACACTGAACTGCGCAACCTCTGCGTCGCGCTTGAGTCGACGCAACGCAGACAAATACAAGTGCGCAAGCGCTTAAACGGGGAGTGTGAAAGTAAAGTGTTTATCACATATTATATATCAACAGCTTTAGAACCAAGACGTTTCGCACCCCCAATAACCAAAAAAGTATTGAAATAACCTAATTTGTAATCATCCCACTTTAAAAGCTTTAAACGTAAACAAACAGTATAAATCCTTATAGAAATAATGAAGATCTTGCACGAATAGCGTGAGTTCTAACGGTCTGCCACTGCCAGTCGGTCCGACCCTTTGAACCTCTTTTCCATTAGCAAGTTAATAACAAGTGCAATAAACCAAATCGTAGCACTCTAATACCCCCTTTGTCACAATTTACTGAGAACGGCATGTCATCGATCATATGACAAAACAGTCCAGTTTCTAACTGTTCATTGAAGATGTGCGTCGCGTCGTCTTATTTGTTAGATATATCTCCTCAAATGTGCAAAAAGACTTGAGACCGGTAATAGACGAACTTAACCCATAGGAAATCTGGGCCCAGCTGCCCATGACGGGAGGGGTGGGTGGGTCGGGACCCAACAAAATGCGTATTTACACCTCTTTTCCCTAAAGTGTACCGGCTTACAGTTTGATTCCAGTCACGGGTCAAAAACTTTTTATGGCACTTGCAGCTCCGCTCAAGTGCCATATACCGATCACTTTTCGGTCTGTCGGTCGGTCGGTCTGTAAGGCCACTCATCTCGAGTTAGGGTACTTCCAGATGTGCTAGGACGATGAATCTTGGCAGGCACAATGGGGGGAGTGGAGGGAGGGGGAATCCGGAATATTGACGTATTTTTAACTTTTGAACGGGGAATCGGATCTTAATGAAACTTGATATTTGGAAAGATCTCCTGTCTCAGATGTCACACTTCAAGTCCGGAATGGATCCGGTGACTTCGGGGGGAGTTGGAGGGGGGAACCGGAAATCGTGTGTCATATTCAGAGTGGATGGATCGGGATGAAACTTGGTGGAAAGAACAAGCACAAGCCCTAGATACATAGTTTACAAGACCGGACCGGATCCGAGCACTGTAGGGGGAGTTGGAGGGAGGGTTCCGGATTTCCGGTGATCCCGACTTAAGAAACTTACACATGTGCTAGGACGATGAAACTTGGCAGGCATAGTAGGGACCCGACCAAAGCAGCTTGGAAATAGTCATTTCCCTGATCGGACTACCTCGGGGAGAGTGGAGGAGGGGAATCCGGAATATTGACGTATTTATAACTTTTGAACCGGGAATCGGATCTTAATGAAACTTGATATTTGGAAAGAGCTCGTGTCTCAGATGTCCCATTCCAAGTGCGGACAGGATCCGATCAATGTGGGAGAGTCGGGGAGGGGGGGGAAGCGGAAATTTTGTGACACGCTTGGAATATAATGATTGGGATAAGACTTGGTGGGAAGAACAAGCGCAAACCCTAGATACATCAGTGATAGAACCAGACCGGATTCGGTCACTCTGGGGGAGTTGGAGGGGGGTCTTGAATTCCAGTGATCGCAGTTTAAGGTACGCTACTTCCAGATGTGCTAGGACGGTTAAACTTGGCTTGAACATTAGAGATTTGACAAGATTGGCTTAGAAATTTTCACTTCCCAGATCCGACAATATCTTAAAATACTCATCTTAACCGTAAAGTACAAAAAATGCTTTGAAGCAAAACCTACATTTTCATGATCCCCTTGAGCCCATGATCAGTTTTGCCTCAAATGGTTTTGATTATGATGATTATAGAAAAAAAAATTACCAAACGATAGAATCTCGTGATTTCCAAGGGTCCATCGTCATTCTTATTTACTGAGTGTTGCAAGTGCCATATGAGCTTCCAGCTCTTGTTTCATGGGCAATTTGCGCCCACTTGCCCATGAACGGGGGGGGGGGGGGGGGGGTACAACTCCACATATGTATCCCCAACCCCTATGATTCGAAAGCACAAAGGAATTTCATCGCCTCATCTCCAGTTATTGTCAAGTTAAAAACATTAAAAAAGGGTAATCTGGGCCCAATTGCCCCTGGACCAAGTGGGGGTTTGGTTAGGGACCCGCAAAAAGTAAAAAGAGCCCCAATGCTCACAAACCTACCAAGTTTCAACTTGATACCTGTTGAATCCTGTCACGGGTAATGAACTTTACTCTTGGGCAAATCAGGGCCCAGTTGCCCACGAACAGGGTGGGTGGGAAAGGTGCAACTTCAAAAGGCATTTCCCAGCCCTAGGATCTACATGTGCAAGGAATTTCGTCGTCCTATGTCCAGTTCTGGTCAAGTTATGAACATTATTCACTGGCAATCTGGGTCCATTTGCCCCTGAACAGGGTTTGGGTGGGGGGTGGGACCCTCAAAAGGCATAACTAGACCCCAATAACCACTAGTATACCAAGTTTGAACTTGATACTTGCACTGGTTCACGAGTTATGAGCTCCACAAAATGCGGGGAAAATCGGAAACCGAAAGCCTAAAGCTGCTACAGCTCTCGTAATAGTGGATTGTTTCAAGGAACACTCCACTAAAACCGCAACGCAAGAATAGAACCAAGTTCTATTCTTGCGATGCGGCGACGCGTAAGCATCAGGTTTTTCAGTGGAAAATGGAAGTTTTTAAGAAAAACTTACTAATGATGAAGAAAAACTAACTAATGGTGAAAGAAACGAGAATTCAGCAAGAAACCGAGAAATGAAAATGAAAATGAGCATCCAGCGTGAAAGCTTCTCGCGCAGGTGTGAAAGATACACTACGCAACCTGTACGCAACGCAAGATATCAGATAAACGCATACGCAACGACGCGTCAATGTGAAAGCGGCTTTTTATCAACATATTCTCGACTCAGGCTCTTTCGAGCAGGCAGACTAATAAGCATAGCATAGACTAATACTAGGGCGCCTCTTCAACGCTTTGGTCACACCGCACTTGCTGTACAGTTCTCCATTCTGGGAATTTCTAAACATTCCCGAGAAAAGGCAAATTTGGACAAAATATTACAAACTGGCAAAATACCTTCTCGGACTCCCCCTATGGGAGCCTAATTCAGCCCTGTCGAAGAAGTACCACATTATCGATGCTTCCGCTAAGTGCGAAAGCACGACACTTTCACGGGCTTTCAAAAACACATACGAATCGCCGTTGACTCGCCTAACTTATCTTTAAGTCTTATAAAGTCTATATGGTGTTTCGTTTTCTTTGTGTGTAATTCATCTTTCTTTCTTTCTATTACTCCGCTCTTTCATTTATTTACAGCGGGCCTCAGTAAATTATTGTTATAGATTTATTTCCAGTGCCATGGAAACAATAAAACAACACCAAAACGAACCATAACCCCAACACCTAGTTACAAAAAACTTTCCCTGTGATCTTGGCCACCTCAAGAAATCTTCCCAAATTTTTAACATCACTAAAACCTGAAATTCACCCATTAAATTGAAAATACATTCATTCATTTCCCTGCACATCGGACAAAAGTAAGGACACATAGTACCTTCCCCAAATATTTTCTTCTTAGTCCTACCATATTTGATAGTGCAAAACGGATACGTCAAGTTGGAAAATATATTCAAAATATACTCAGTATATATACTCAAATATACTCAATATACTCAATAAAAAAATATACTCAGATATACTCAAGCTGGAAAAACGAACGTGTGGGATCTTGAACTTGTGATTTTCCAACAAGTTCGTTTTTCCAACTTGAGCGGCTTTGAGCCTGAAGAGGACCCCTGCCAGGAAGGGCCGAAATATAGCTCTAATAAAATTCAGGTGACGTATCCGTTTTGCACTATCAAATATGAGTCGCAGTCAGCTTGGGCTGAAGGAATACTTATCTCAATCCTACCGTTAAACAGTCTGCCCTCAGGTTAATTAACAATAAGACGCCTAAAAAGTCCTCTTAAAGCGGGCCACAAAAAATGGTCTTTCTACCACACACACAATGCTAACCATCCCTACTGTCACTGTGAATGTTCAAAACCACTAAAAACACCATAAAACATTGAGGAAATAAAAAAAACCACCAAATTTCCTAGGTTTGAAATAACTCTATCTGGACTAAATCTCAGCCGATTATCCCGGACAGCTGTTATGGCACGTAGGGAGCCAAGGGTCAAAATTATAATTTCCATCTAATGCTCCAACTGTTTATTACAAATACAAATAAATAATAAAACCAAGACCAGTGTGGTACCTCTGAAGACGACAAAAATTATCAGTAAGGTCTTATAATTCTTTGCTAATCAATCCTGGAAAATTCCGCCATCTAGAAAAGAAGACGTTATGCGTGGGTTTTTTCTCGAGCCAAAACAGCAACTCGGCAATCGAGTTCAAATCTAAGCGAACCCGTGGCATGCGATCACTAAGAGAAGGTAAACGGAATGTTTGGATTAGGTCTTTAAAGCACGCGTCCAGATTACAGTACGGCCTATTAGTACAGCTGTAACATAAAGGCTAGACCAAAGTGATAGCAGTACCTTTGGAACCCTAGCTTTAAAAGACACCTCGCACTTTATATTGTTTCTGCTCAAATGTTCTGAGATAGTTGACCTCTTTACAACTAAGTTATGCTTACAGAGAATCACACACGGCTTCGCCTTTTTTTAGCCTCTTTCCATGCCCCTTTCCTTGGATCACAATAGTTGTGTTTTTGCAGATACCATGGTATCTGATATTCAGATACCACGGTCCGACCGCGATAACGGATCGTGGCATCTGAAAAAGTCATCTCACTTTCAGCATTTTTTGTCAAATTGGTGGGAAAGAAGTTTGGCACTTAGTGATGTGACTGAATAGCAGTTCTTCTTTAGGGATGACTTCGAAAAGCGCAATTTCGGCAATTGTTGTTTTGCAGAGCAACCGTACATCAGATACCACGGTAGTTGCAAAAACGACTAATTGCAGATCCAGTTACCGTGGTAACAGAAACCATGGTTTATGCTAAAACGCAAATAATATTGGCAGAACGGGCATTAACCGGTCGTCCGATGGAAACAAGTCCTTGGAAACAATGATCGGGCGCCTGGTGACTCCCAAACTGGCCACAACCTGGAGCGTGTTCCACCCTTCTAACAGTAGTAACTGTTAGTTACTGTTTCCGTTCCAACCTCACGAAAAGTTACTACGCTTACCGTAATTCCAACCTTCTCGAAATAATACCTATTGCTTACCATGCCCGGGAGGTAGTAAGTGCGGTAACTACGGATCTCTGTAACATGATTGGCTCGATTACCCCGCGGAGTCATATTTTGACGAAAATAGAAAAATCTTTCCAAAGCAAAAAGCCAGAATTCATGACGTCATGCGTAGTAACTACGGTAAGTAGGGTGGAACACGCTCCTACACTGTCAGAAGTTTCATAACAGATAATACGAGGATGCGCGGTTTTAACAGATAATGCGTAACAGATAACACTTTGGTGTTATCTGTTGTGTTCTGACTTCTGACAGTGTAGTCGCTCGCCGTCAACTCCCGCAGATCTGCATTTGTATTTCTGATATTTCTGAAAAATATCCTAGCTTGCGTATCCGTCTCGAGTCATTTTTTATCCAAATCTATGTCGTCGATATATAAGGTAAGCAAGCTATTATATACATAAAGTGATGATGTTATTGCTCTAATACTTTCAGTGGCTCGGGTGAACCTTTTCCGATACTGTCTCTATGTTGATACTCTGACCGGGGGTCTTATGTCCGAATTGAGAACATAACAAGAGGCGTATTCTCGCCGTTCCCCGAGGACTTCCCATGGAATCAGGAGGAACGGCGAGAATAGAGGGAATCACTCCACGCGGAGTGATTTGGAAAACAACGATAACATGGAGATGCTTCTAAAACGGATTTTCTTCGAAATAAAAATATGCAGTTGGCGAAAATAGTCTGAATCCACTTTATTTTTGTTTTTGTTTATTTTTATTGTTTTTAATCAATATTTATATTGCAAAAACTCCAGCAAAAATTGATTCCCCTCCGAATTTGAAAGGGAATCCTTTTTGAAGATGGTGATGATAACCGGAGCTTTCCCCGTTCGTGAGGACTCGCGAGAATATGGGGAGTGAGTCCCTGGGACAAACAAAAACGCAGGGACTCCTCAAAAGGAGTCCTCGAGGGACGGCGACAATACGCCTAAGTTAGCGCTCGAACGGCAGGGGAAAATTCAACCCGTCGAATCGCGTATAGTGATCGTAATCTTTCGTTTTGGTTCCTTTCTTTCATACTTACTTTATTTTACTTCGGGAATACAGCGATGTATATCTCCCTTCAATAAACACCCAAATGGCAGCTCATGTGGCAAAAAGGCAGTTCCCGTAGTTTTAGAATTTATTTGTTTATTTCATTTTCAGCTCAGCACCTAATCACTGCTGTAGCCGAGAAGGAGCTTGTGGCCCCTACGACATCATGGTGGCTCGGCGAAACGTCATCATACATCGAGCTGGACATCGGTAATTACCTCTTTTTCTGTCATGAATGAACGATTTATTTGTACGTTAAAGGACCTGTCTTACCTAAACCACTAACGCAACCTACTTCCATAATCACTCCATATATTTGTAAACCCGGAGACCCCAATTTCGTACGGTACATTCTAACCCCTCTAATAAAATTACGCTGATTTTCTCACTTGCTGTGTGTTGCTACCTTCGATGCGTCTCACGCTGTCGACGGTTGTCTGGGAGAAGTTTTTCCATCAGAAAAAACGGTTATGTAAATTTTCTCCCTGTTTTCACTGTAAGTCAATGGGTCTCGGAAAAGGCTTAAAACAGCCAAAACCGTGGGTTATTTGTTGAAAGCACAGCCTAGTTTTAAAAGTATTCAAATATTTAAAATACTGTAAGTTGAATAGCAAATAGTGCGAGTGGTTCTTAAAAGTCAAAAGGCCATCACGCAATAAAAACAAACCTAACACACTATTACTTACTTTTTAGATAACTTCACATACACTATGTGCACACCCTCTCCACCACAAGAAATTCCTCTGGAGTTGAAAGCTAATTTTGAGGAACTGCCAAAAAAAAAGAATTATTTCTTTAAAATCTCAACTCCCGGTCATTCAGAATCCATTTCCAAAAGTATTGTGTGACCCCCTGAAGGAGGGTCAGAATGAATTATTATTATGTTTTATTGATCCACCATATTTGATGATAACAAAATAAATGATTATATAAATACGTAAAAACAAACCAACAATAAACCAAACTCCAATCCATCGGAACGACTTGAAAAAAAAACACATGAAAATGGCGAAGGCAGATCAAACACCGCAAACAATTACAAAAAATTTAAAAACATCAAGATTTTAACTACTGATTAAAAAATTTAGAAAAAAAAATCAATAAAATAATTGAAAACTAATGGAGGAAAGATGACAAGTTATATCTGAGCCCTTGCAGCTTACGTCTAAACTCTTCATGCTTTTTCATTGTAATTTCAATCGATTGGTGCCGGAACTGAACGTAGTGGTTTAGTCCAAAGGCATTATCTCGGTCTTCGGTTTAGTTAAAGTCAAGGTGTTACGAGTACCGTATATTGCCTGACATAGTAGCACCCGATGAAAAATTCTTTGAGTGTGTAGTTGTATGGTAGTTGTACGAAAAAGTTGAATGTATTGATATGTACTAGTGTGGAATACTTTGATTTAACATGCCTCCGACTGGGTTAATCTTAAGTAGTAGTATCCGATAGCATCCAATCTTGCTTGAGTAGCATCCAGTTTGCTAGTAGCAGCATCAAGAACAAATAATCAGATAGAACCTCCGTCTCCCTATCTCTGTACTATGACAATGCGGAGTCGAGTATTTCCCCGTGCCTTTTCCGCTGTGAACGAGCGGAGGATAGCTTCGCGCCACATCATGTTTTGTTACCTCTACAATTAGCTATATCGCCGCCTTGAAGAAAAGTAGAAGACAAAGCTGATTGATTCTTTGGACGCGCTCAAGAGCGAGTCAGCGCGCGGCGTACGCCTCCTGAGTTTTCTTTCTCTGCGAAGAGCAACGGCGAAGACGGAAGTAGAGTAGACGGGTAAAAAGCTACAGTAAATACCTCTAGGTCCGCACAGTTTTGTCGGGGTATTCATAGTCGCTGTATGGTACCAAAGACAGAGGTTCTATCTGATTATTTGTTCTTGGTAGCATGCAGTGGCAACAGTTACTAGTACATGCTACTTTTTCGTACAACTCCATGCGACTACTTCTCGAAAAATTTTTATTGTGTAAAAACATGGTTTTGAGCACGAATAGAACAGGGAAACCGGTGTAGTTCCTCCTTTCCTCTTGTTCGTATTCCCGACTGTAATAATCCAAATAGAGCTTGTTCCACCCTTCTAACAAAAGCAACTATTAGTTACTATTTTCGTTCCAACCTCGCAAAAAGTGATTACGCTGACCGTTCCAACCTTCTCGAAGTAGTAACTAATAGTAACTACTTACCATGCTCGGGAGCGTAGTAAGCGTGGTGACTACGCATCTCTGTAACGTGATTGGTCGGATTCGCCTGTGTCATGATACTCTGCTGGAAAATTGAAAAATCGTTCCAGCCTTGACGGCAAAAAGCCAGAACTCGTGACGTCGTGCGTAGTAACTACGGTAAGTAGGGCGGAACACGCTCTTAAAGGACTCCTCTTGCTTATTATGTTATACCCTAGCTCCCATACAGAATTGTAAGCTTCCAAAATCCCCACCTTTCTCCACTGTCTCGTTTTGTGTCCATGCATTTTTAGCGCTTTTTGGCCTTGCCGAGTTTTGCCCGTCACACAGCGAAAGTTTTGCCGGAATCTCCAACGTCCGCTGACAACTCTTTCACACATATTGATCTCAGAAGCACCTGTTTGTTAATTCTTTTATTTGCTTAGTTTTCCCACTTTTTAACCACGGCGCGATCAGTTTTCAAATGTTTTGCGTCCAACAGCCGCGTCGGAGAGCAGGAAGGCTGGAGATAATCGACAAGCGCTAACAAGAAAATCGCTAATTTAAGGTGGAGTAGTGGTATATTCGAAAACGTTTTTTCTGATCCATTTCATTGCGAAAAGATCATTTCTAGTAAGAGTTGTGCTTTAAGCTCCTCTTATTTGAGAATCATTCCAGAAGAGTCTCTTTTCCTAGTATCCAGCGTCGCTCCGTCACAAGCTTTATATCTGCATTACTGTCAACTTAGTCAGACTCATGTTTTGGGCTGCCCTGCCTCCCTCTGTTTGTTTGAAAGAGCGAAGCGGAAATAATCCCATTTCAAGCCGTAAATGAAATAATACCATGTAAGCCCTCCTTTCCATCAGAGCTTAAGTGAAATAGAAGGACTATTTCGGAGCGGAAATGTGAATAAGGTGCGGAACGGAATGAAATGGATGGGGCTTAGAGAGAAATGGATTGAAGAATTAGTTTGGTGACATTGTCAGTAATTTTCTGTTTTACAAAGCATTTATTTTTCCATAGGCTTTACTTCCTTCGGAATAGTCAATGTGTATAACAAAAACAAAATGAAAATCTTCAGGGGCCTACTCAACAGACATTACCAATCCTAAAATAAATTTTTGTACCAATTTTTATCTCAGCTCTCGCCATAGGCTAAAACCCTTTGTTAACAAAAAATCCCCAAAAAACCACTACCAGAACAACACTAATCTGCCCACAACAGTTGCCTCCAAATTTGGAGTTTGTGGGGAAAAAAACACCAATATCAACAGTTGGAGGGTCTCGTGAAATTAGACGACCGAGGCTACATCATTCAGATGTCATTAGACGTACATGATTTTATGGCACTTGCAGCTTCGCTCAAGTGCCATATACCGATCACTTTTCGGTCGGTCGGTCCACTGTTCTCGAGTTAGCATACTTCCAGAAGTGCTAGGACGATGAAACTTGGCAGGCGTATCACGGACTCGACCAAACTAACTTGAAATAGTCACTTCCCCGATCCGACCACCTTGGGGGAGTGGAGGGATGGGGAATCCGGAATCTTGAGACATGTATAACTTTTGAACGGGTGATCGGATCTTAATGAAACTTTATTTTTGGAAAGACCTCTTGTCTCAGATGTCCCATTTCAAGTCCGGACCGGATCAGACGAATGTGGGGGGGGGGGGCGGAAATCTTTTGACAGGCTTCGAATGGGCGATTGGGAGCGGATTCGCAAATCTTAGATACATCAGTGACAGAACCGGACCGGATTCGGGCACTTGGGGGGGGGGAGTCGGAGGGGGTTCCCGAATTTCGATGATCGCGTTTTAAGGTACTTCCAGATGTGCTAGGATGGTGGGAATTGGCCTGGACATTAGAGACTTGACAAGATTAGCGTAGAAATAGTCAGCTCCCCGATCCGACCATCGTGGGGGAGTGGAGGGATAGGTAATCCGGAATCTTGAGGTATGTGTTACCTTCGAACGGGTGATCGGATCTTAATGAAACTTGATGTTTAGAAAGTACTCGTGTCTCAAATGTCCCGAATCAAGTCCGGACAGGATCCGATTAATGTGTGTGTGTGTGTGGGGGGGGGGGGGTACCTGGAAATCCTGTGACACGCTTAGGGTGAAGTGATCGGGATGAAACTTGGTGGGAAGAACAAGCACGAGCCGTAGATACGTCAGTGACAGAACCGGAATCGGATTCGGCCCTGTGGGGGAGTTTTAGGGGGGGGGGGGTCCGGTGATTGCGAGTTAAGGTACTTCCAGATGTGCTAGGACGATGAAACTTGACTTGAACATTAGGGACTTGACAAACTCGGCTTAGAAATTGTCAATTCCCATATCAGACCATCCCTTAAAGTATCTCAACCCCGAAGTACAAACAATACTTTCAAGCAAAACATACATTTTCATGATCCCCATGAGCCCATGATCACTTTTATGCCTCAAGGGTTTTGCTTTGAAATGAATTTATCTTAACCGCAAAATGAAAAAAAAAAACTGAAAAAAATAATGTTCCAAGTTTTCACCAGTCCCAATGTCTACGCTTGAAAAGGATAATGTTCAACTGGCTGCAAACTCAATTTAGTCCCTACTTCCAATGTTCTGTTTTTTGTTTAACCATGGGTATAGCCATGTGATTACGGATTCTGTCATCAATTCAAAAAAAAAAATCTTCTTGGCACATACTATTTTTAAAACCTCGATGGGTTGGCAACTTCAGCATTTAACAGATCACGTAAGTAAAACAAATGATCAGTAATGCAAGTGCTTACCGATGTTTGGTTAGACACATTTGTATGTTTAGTAGGAGTAGTGAACTAACAAATAAAAATGCTACTCGAGCGGGATTTGAACCCGTAATCTTCGGTTTCATATACCAACGCTCTAACCGATTGAGGTAACGAGGGGCTTGTGAACATATTTTTTCCGTTGGGGATCCCAAAACGTAATTAACGGGATACCTATGCTTTCTTAGAAGTTGTCCGTCTGTTAGCACGATAACTCTCGAAGGGGCTGAGATATTTTATTCGAACTTGACATGAAGACTCTTTGGCTCAAAGTACAGGTCAAGTTCATAGATGAGCCCTGTAGCCCCATATTTAGGGGTGGGGGAGTGGTTCCAAATTAAGGGACGAAAATAAGTTTTAAATAGCCAATGAGATAGATAGTCAATAGGCGTAAGGAGACATGCTGAATCTATATCTGAAACTCATTTTCTCGCCGCACAATTAGTCCCGTCCGGAACCGGCCATCACCGGAAAGTTTGTTAAGTAAAAGTTTTATTTGAAGTTGATTAAATGTTCGACCTAGTGGTAACAAGACATGCTGAATCCGTATGTGACAATCGTTTTCTACCCAGACAAGTATTTCGCCCGAAACCCGGCCGAAACCGGAAAATCTGTTAGAAGTAAAAGTTTTATTTGAAGTTGATTAAATGTTTGATTTAGGGGTAAAAAAACATGCTGAATCCAAACATGGTAATCATTTTCTATCCGGAAATATCGTTCGCCCGGAATCCAGCCAGAACCGGAAAATCGTAAAAAGTTTTATCTGAAGTCGATTAGAGATTTGGTGTAGTGGTAAGGAGGCACGGTGAATCCGTACATGAAAATCATTTTCTCGCCGGGCAAATAGTTCGCCTGTCCGGCCAAAACTTGGAAATTTGTTAAAAGTTACAGTTCATCTAAAGTTGATTAGAGGTTCGATATAGGAGCATATGCTTTCAGCTTCAGTTTTTTGCCGGACCGGGACAAATAGTCCATGTGGAATCCGGCCGTAATCGGATATTTGGCAGAAGTGAGGCAGGTAGTTTCGATCAATTTCGTCAAAGTAGATATGTCGTACAGGGGAAACACACATGCTGAATCAATACCTGAACTTGGTTTTCTCAGGTGGCTAGCCATTGTCATTAATCTGTTTCTAAATTTTTACAAATGTTAGTAGTAAAAGAATTAAATTTCCCGGATAGCCTATCTACAAGACGCAATCGTCTGGATCAAATATTAAATTTTGGGATCCCATCAAAACCTTTGGTCTTGTTCCATGAGGCCCCACCATATCTACGGGGCTCCGACATTGGAGTCCAAGACCAGTATTTGCAACAAAAAAATGCTTTCTGGTTGATTTGTCACGGTAAAAGTCCCTTGCACAAGCTCCATCACATACATATCTATTTGTATGTTTATTATTTTATCCTGTATATTTACTCCGTTATTGAAAGCTCTTTCCTTCCTTCTTTGTACTGCTCTGTTCCCCTTTTCTTGTCGTAAGGCGTAAATAAAATCTCGTCAGCATTGAAGTTTCGTACGGCCAAAAATATTGCCTTCTTCCAAATTCTTTCGGGAATATTCGAATCTGTTAAGCCGCTTTCACATTGACGCGTTGAGCCTCACTAAGCTACGCAACCTCTACGTCGTGCTTGCTTCGACGAACCGCAGAGCTTACGTAACAAATAAAACGCAACGCTAGAATAGAACCAAGTTCTATTCTAGCGTTTCGTCGACGCGTACGCATCAAATTTGTCAGTGGAGAATGGAAGTTTTTGAAGAAAAATAAAAAACAATATGATGAAAACTTCCTATTAGTGAAAAAAAATAGAACCACGGGACCACTCTCACGCAACGAGCCAGTCAGGGTATTCTATCTCAGCCTATGTCAGGATATGCATCTCTAGATGTTTATACGCCTGTCATTACAAGCCCCCATCCTCGCCCTTCCAACTATAGCCCAAACTGGTCGGATTCTGTCCGGATTTAGAGATGGCAGGCACTGGGTCAGGATATTGTTCCGATTTGAGCGAAAACTTTTAATTCGGCAGAAAAAAAATGAGAAAGGAAAATGTAAATGAGCATCCAGCGCGAAAGCTTCTCGCGCAGGTGTGAAAGACACTCTGCACAACCTGTACGCAACGCAAGATAAACGCATATGCAACGACGCGTCAATGTGAGAGCGGCTTTATGTGCTATCTCTTGCAGACATCAAAAAATTCACGGAAGCTGACTCGGAGAAGCTCGAGTCCATTGTGAACGAGCATATTCTTTTGGCGGAAGACGTTAAGGTTGTCGCTTATGAGGAGGGTGACGAAAAATTGAAAGAGGCTAAAACCCGAGGCCTACCCGACGGACACAAGGGTCAAGTCCGGGTAGTGAGTATGGGTGGACTGGATCAGAATATGTGCTGTGGAACACATGTGAAGAACCTGGCGCAGTTACAGGTTAGTCCGGGTTGCCTTCGATGGCCTTGGTTAGATCAGTTAGTTTACAGTAGAGGATAAATATTCCTTCAGCCCAAGCTGACGGCGAATCATATTTGACAGTGCAAAACGGATACGTCAGCTGAATTTAATTAAAGCTATATTTCGGCCCTTCTAGGCAAGGGTCCTCTTCAGGCTCGAAGTCGCTCAAGTTGGAAAAATGAACTTGTGGAAAACAAACTGAAGACTCTAGCTTAGCCTTAAATATTTATGACTTGGTGAATTTCCGTTTGGACACGTTTTTGCTGCTCGATTGGGTTCGTTGATAGAGGTAGAGTTTTTTTTTGCATTTGGCAATGCAGATCTGCATTTCAAGCAGTCCGTATGAACAGGTATTAACGGTTGAATGAACTGGTGTTGTTGTCAAAAATATTTCTGGTATCTAGAAGGACCACAGAGGATCGATCTCTTTTTGCTCCGAGGCGAAAGAGTGTTGGCGTCAAGAACTTACTGGAACTTTTCTTGTTTATGGGTATAAAAGGCAGAGTCTATCGTTCCCCTATCTGGGAATCAGTACTCCACACGCTGTTGTTCCCCGTTTGTCGGGGATTCGATGTGTCAGGTGCTCGTGTTCCCCGCCGGATCAGGCAATCTATTTGCCCAGGGTTAATCGTCCCCGAGCACTCGGGGAATCGAAGTGTTTAGAGCTAATGTTCCCCCATAAGCAAATAATCGATTTTGAGGTTAAGGAATCAAAATGTGAGGGTCTTATTTTCCCCGACAAGAAAATAATGATTTTTGTTAGTTGAGATAGTTAGAGACTTCAGGGACCTGTCGCGTCTATAATAATTGCATTTTCTCAAGCCCGGAGACCCAAATCTCAAATATTGAATTCTAAGCCCGTTAACGATGCCTCGCTAATCTTTGCACTTGCCACGATTCGCTACTTTACATAACCGTTATACTCCCGGCGAGTGTTTGAGTATCATGCTTCAATGCGTAAAACCGGTTATCTGAATTTTGCCGAGTTTTTCCTAGAAGCTAGTGAGCCTGGGAAAGGCAAGAAACAGCCAAAACCGTCGATAACTTGTTAACAGCAGAGCCTAGTCTTACAGTATTCAAATAGTTTTGAATACTCGAACATAAACAGTAAACAGTGAGAGGTGTTCTTTAATAATTTAATAACTTAATATTTTATCTTTGTTTCTTGTCGGAAGAACATCAGAGAGCTTCTCACAGGGTTCGTGCGGCTCTGGAAATCAGGGAAGAGTCAGGGAATCTTTTTTTGGTCAGGGAAACCAGGGAAAATCGTGAAAAGTCGCAGAAGGTCAGGGAAATTAATGAAAAAGTTCAGTCTATACTTATGCATCGGGTTTTTATGGCACTTGCAGCCTCTGGCTCAAGTGCCATATACCGATCACAATTCCGTCTGTCGGTCTGTCGGTCTGTCGGTCGGTCCGAGTTTTTTTGTCCCACATATCCGAGCTGGGGTACTTCCAGATGTGCTAGGACAATGAAACTTGGCAGGCATATCAGGGACCCGACCAAACTAACCTGGAAATAATCAGTTTCCCGATCCGACCATATCGGGGGGAGTGCGGGGCGCTAGAAACTTGCAAATTTAGGGCATTTTGTCACTTTTTTTCTGAGTTAGGGTACTTCTAGATGAGCTAGGACAATGAAACTTGGCAGGAATATCAGGGACCCGACCAAACGAACCTGGAAATAATCAGTTTCCCGATCCGACCATATGCGGGGGAGTGGGGGCGCTCGAAACTTGAAAATTTAGGGCATTTTGTCACACTTTTTCGAGTTAGGGTACTTCCAGATGAGCTAGGACAATGAAACTTGGCAGGAATATCAGGGACCTGACCAAAGTAACCTGGAAATAATAAGTTTCCTGATCCGACCATATGCGGGGGAGTTGGGGCGCTGGAAACTTGAAAATTTAGGGCGTTTTGTCACACTTTTTCGAGTGAGGGTACTTCCAGATGAGCTAGGACAATGAAACTTGGCAGGAATATCACGGACCCGACCAAACTAACCTGGAAATAATCAGTTTCCCGATCCGACCATATGGGGGGGAGTGCGGGGCGCTGGAAACTTGAAAATTTAGGGCATTTTGTCACACTTTTTCGAGTTAGGGTACTTCCAGTTGTGCTAGGACCATGAAACTTGGCAGGCATATCAGAGACCCGACCAAACAAAATTAGGAATAATCAGTTTTCTGATCCGACCATTTGCGGGGGGGGGGGTGGAGGGCAGGGGAATCCGGGAAACTGAGAAGTGTGTAACTTTCGAACGGATGATCGGATTGTAATGAAACTTCATTACTGAAGAGAATATATATCTGTAATGTCCCGTTTAATGTCTTGACCGGATTCGGTAGCCAGGGGGGAGTTGGGGGGGGGGGGGAGACCGGAAATTTCAAGAAACGGTTAGAATGGAGGGATCGGAGTGAAACTTGCTGGGAAGAACAAGCATCTGCTCTAGATAAGTCCTTTAGACCATTGTACTGGATCCGGACACTTATGGGGGGGGGGGGGCCGGAATTCCGGTGATGGTGGTTTTTTGGATTTTCACGATGAAACTTGGCAGGCATATCAGGGACCCAATCAAACTGACTTCAAAATAAAAATATTGTCGATCAGATAATGGTGGGGGAGTGGAGGGAGGGGAATCCGCAGGGGAATCCGGGAAATGGAGAAGTGTGTAACTTTCGAACGGATGATCGGATTGTAATGAAACTTCATAACTGAACAGAATATATATCTGTAATGTCCCGTTTAAAGTCTTGACCGGATTCGGTAGCCAGGGGGGAGTTGGGGGGGGGGAGACCGGAAATTTCAAGAAACGGTTAGAATGGAGGGATCGGAGTGAAACTTGCTGGGAAGAACAAGCATCTGCTCTAGGTAAGTCCTTTAGGCCATTGTACTTGATCCGGACACTTATGGGGGTGTGGGGGTCCCGGAATTCCGGTGATGGTGGTTTTGGGGATTTTCACGATGAAACTTGGCAGGCATATCAGGGACCCAATCAAACTGACTTCAAAATAAAAATTTTGTCGATCAGATAATGGTGGGGGGAGTGGAGGGAGGGGAATCCGAAATTTTCAGTCATGCGTAATTTTGGAATGGTTGATCGGATTCGAGTGAAATTTAAGAATTCAACAGAGGACATTTCTCCGATGATTTTTTTCATATCCGGACCGGATCCGGCAACTATTGGGGGGGGGGGGGGAAATACGTGCCCCGTTTAGAATGGAGGGATCGGGATGGAACTTTGTGGGAAGAACAAACAGATGCTCTAGGTAAGTCATTTGCTGAATCGGATTGGCTACGTGCACCGCGGGGGAGCTGGGTGGGGTGGGGGGGGGTGGACCGGAAATCTCGAGAAACGGTTAGAATGATGGTATCGGAGTGAAACTTGCTGGGAAGAACAAACATCTGGTCCATATAAATCTTTTACATAATTTGACTGGATCCGGACACTTAAGGGGGGGGGAGGAGGGGTATCCCGGAATTCCGTTTTTGGGGGATATTCACGACGAAACTTGGAAGGCATATGAGGGACCCGGTCAAACTGACTTGGAATAAAAAAAAAAATCCTCGATATGATAATCTTGGGGGGGGGGAGTTGAGGGAGGGGAATCCGGAATATTGAGTCATGCGTAACTTTGGAACGGGTGATCGGATTCGAGTGAAATTTAATAATTAAACAGAGGACATTTATCTCTTGTGACCTTTTTCATTTCCGGACCGAATCCGGCAATTGTCGGGGGGAGGGCGGAAAATACTTGACCCGCTTAGACTGGTGTGATCTGGATCGAACTTCGTGGGAATGACAAACAGATGCTCTGGATTAATCATTTACAGAACAGGATTGGCTCCGGTTATTGTGGGTGGAGTTGGAGGAGGGGGAGGGGGGTCTGGGATTCCGGTGATGCGCGTTAAGGTACTTCCAGATGTGCTAGGACGATGAAACTTCGCTGGAATATTGGAGACTCAACAACATTTGCTTAGAAATTGCTACTTCCCAAATCGGATTATTCCTTAAAGTACCAATCTTGACCGCAAAGTAAAAAAAATACTTTTAAGCAATATATGCATTTTCGTGATGCCCATCAGCCCATTAGCAGTTTTGCCTCAAGGGTTTTGCTTACAAATGAAGTTCCAGCTCCCTTATAGCGCGCATCTCAACCGCAAAGTCGAAACTTACTCTTGATCAATCAAATCATCTTGACACATGCAAGTGCCATATGAGCTTACAGCTCTTGTTTTTTTTACTGGAAGTTTCTTTTTCGTCGGTTCTCTTCCCAAAGTTTATCAGTTGATAACTGTGTGCTTTGAGCCGTCCCAGTCTATGCTTCAACGTATACGACGGCTTGTTTGTTCAGGAAGAAGTCGAATGAATCTTTGCTATTGTATGAGTACTATCGTAGATTTTGGCGGCATTTTTCACTGAGGTAATCGAAAGGTGTTGGAAAACTGCTGGAAAAGGTCAGGGAAAATCACCAAAAAAGGTCACGGAAGTCAGGGGAAAACGTGGAAGAGCAAGCGCACGAACCCTGCTCGCATTATAGGCTACCCATTAAGGAAATGTCCCCTGGGATTGGGTTCTCTAGAAAGGAGTCCTCTCTCTTCCTCTGTATCGAACGACGTTAGAGATAGGATGACACCCTGTGACAACTCGCAATTGGCTGGTCTCGCCACGAGAAGAAGTACAACTAATCCCTTATTCTGTATGAACCTTTTTGGAAATTGTTAATCAACTCGACCAAAAACAAATCCGGTCCATCGTTGACTGTTTAGCAAAACATTCATTATGTTTCCCCGTTTGAGCAGAAATTCCACCATTTCCCAACTTATCTAATTAATGAACCATTCACAGCTTTGGAGAAACAGATTGAATGCAAGATCAAATATTTCGATGGGATTCCCTGCGGAAATATTGATCCAGACGATCAGGTCTCTCCAAGTTCTACATTATCAAGAAGAGTGGAAAACTAATTATATTAAATTAAATTTTATTTGTAACCCGTCTAGGTAATGCCGGGGTATGGTAAAAGAAAAAAAGAAACAACACTACAGCACCAACCAAAATAGTTAAAATTCAGTAAACCGGAACATCATGGAGCTCCATGATGTTCCGGTTTACTTTTCCGGTTAATATACTATCCTGGCACAGCATGTTCTTCAAGTCCATTACACCACCTTTTAAGTCGGATCAGAGCGTTGTCAGCTCCGGTTTAATTCCGATTTAGGAATTAACTGAATTCTCGGTTTAGGTTATACCAGTTTTAGGCCGTATTTAAAAACCAAAATACGGCTTGGTTTTATTAAAACCAAGTAAATAATCCTTTTTCCGGCGAATTTAGCCGAAGTGTCGATTTGGTTGGAAAATGAAGCCAGGAGATCGATTTTGCATGTCTTGTCGTTACCCCAAGGACCTGATAAAGCCGTAAAAGGCGTATCTAGTTGTTGCTGGATTCCTTCCAAACTATCTACCAAGCAGGATAAATAAGAGCTGTAAGCTCATATAGCAGGTTCGCGGTGTCAAGGTCGTATCCCTATGGCTCTTCCCATAGAATGGAATATAAATAGTTGCATAAAGAGCCATGGCAAAAATGGTAACAAAAATAAGTGTCACTTAGTTGTCGAAATCGTGTGTAATTTTTATAATATTTATGTGTCACTGAATGGACCAGATGGTTTAGGCATAGTTCTGTTTTATACATTATTTTGTACTCCTCAGCTCTGAGGGAAATAAATAAACGAAAGAATAGAACTAAACTAAAGGAAATTCTCTCTGTGTGCTAAAGCTAATTTTTGGAACCTTACCAGCCTCTTCAAATCTTGAAAACACTTACTGCCAATAACGTTCATCATCCATACTTCATCATTTATTGTAATTACATTCCCAAAAATCTCAGCCCGCAGGTCATCTACCTCACGGCATTCACACATCAGATGAAACAAATTCTCTTTCTCACTACCACACACAGGGCAAAATCTTGACCCATCCTTACCCGGTGACAAATTCTTGGACTGTGCAGTTGTATGGTGGTTGTACGAAATAGTTGCATGTATTGATATGTAGTAGTATGGAATACTTTGAATTAACATGCCTCCGACTGGGTTAATCTTAAGTAGTAGTATCCGATAGCATCCAATCTTGCTGTAGTAGCATCCAGTTTGCTAGTAGTAGCATGCAGTGGCAACAGGTACAACTGCACGACTGATCCTCGAAAAATTTTCATCGGGTATACTTCTCCGAAACATATGATAGTTCTGTCCGTCAAGTTGCGTCCAACTGTCTCTACCCGGAGTGCGTCACAAGATTCTCAAGACCCCTCCCCCACCCCCACTTTGTCTGCTCCACAAGTGGCCGAGTCCCATCTCGACCATTAATTGAACATCAGGACATTGTGACCTTGCAAAAAAATGTCCTCTTTGAAATTCACAAAAATATGTTTGCACTGCGCGGGTAAAACATCCACATCCAATCGTTGAGGCAAAAATCATCATGGGCTCTTGGGGAACACTGAAAATGCATCGTTGGGTCAGGGTAAGCACTTTAAGAGGACCCGGAATTCATTTGTAGGCAAAACCCCTTAATCACAAATGATCACGGGCCCTTGGGGACCATTAACATGTATCGTTTGGTAAAAATTATTTTTTGCAGTTTGCGGTTAAGATTCGCACTTCAAAAATTCGGCTTCAAGTTCCATTTTTGCCGGATTCTGTGCTAACTACTGGTCCGGCAAGACAGTAAAGTTCAAAAAGAGACTCATCATTTCTCTTACACTAATATCTTATCTAGCCTCTAATCAACTTCAGGTGAAACTTTTGCTTTACCTGTTTTCCGGTTTTTCGGATTCTGGGCGAACTATTTGTCAGGATACAAAATAATCTTTAGATATGGGGTCAGCATGTCTTCTACCCCTTAGTCAACTATATCATTAGCTTTTAAAATAAAATTGTTTCGACCCTTAATTTGAACCATCAATCAATCAATCATCAGTCTTCATATTTAGTCCTGAATGTCTGTGTCACGGCATGATAACATAGGACTGTCAGGTTTCACAAAATATAATTAGTAAATACAGTTCATTTTAAAATTCGTATGACTTCACAACTTCTATAACATAATTAAACTTTATGTAAAACATAAAAATAAAAATAAATGTTTTACTAGATGGTTTGTCAAAATAATTAACACATCGACAAACTTGACCTTTACATGACCTAACGGATCCTCGCACCGAGTTTGTATAAAATATATCAACCCCTCTGAGAGCTATCGTGCTTACAGATGGACGGGCAGACGAACGGCCTACAGACGGACAAACTTTACAAAATCATGGGTATACCGTCACTAACGTTTTGGGATCCTAAAAACACGGAAATATTTGAAGAGGCCAAAAGTGAAAAGGGAAAGGCGAAACGCACCCATAGACTAATTCAAGGTGACTAAAACTCCAGCTTTCGATAAGATACTCTATTGCAAAACGAACTATCACAGCATTGGATTACCGAACTGGCCGCTTTTGTCAGGTACATCATGAATACATAACATCATGATTATACGTAATGAGGCAATAGTCATACATAAGAAGTCAATAGTCAATAGTCATAGCCAATCAAATAAAACATTAAACAGTAAAACATTGTGGGGATACGTTTGTCACTTGTTCAAACCTTCGACAAACGCTGGTACAAAGTTCTTTCTGTAACGCTCGGTTCTTGTACTGATGGGGTTCAGAACCGGGACTTTTTGTGCTTTAGCTCGAGGTTTTGGCGGGCAAGATGGGGCTGGAAATAGGTGCTCAGAACTCTGGTGGAAACGCAGATTATTCCCGAAGCTAGTACATCGGGCTGCTAAGGTTGGGAGGCGGAATTCATTGAGGAGGAGGATGTAAGGTACTTTGCCCTGGCAGAAGATAATTCTCAAGGCTCTCTTCTGAATAGTTTCAAGCCTATCAGACTGATGTACCAAACCGGACAAGCATACTCAAGCAGGGAACCATACTTCAAACAGAAACAACGTAACTCTCCCTTATTAACAGGGTATGCCGAAACATTGTTTGCTCCCCATTCTCTTTGTCTTGAAATTGAATGAAAATCTATGTCAAAGCCAGGAGATTCTGAATAGAAATTGGGGCGGTGGCTCGGAAAATTTAGGACACGAGCGAAAACGAAACGACCGTAACATGATGATGGGGAGCGGGGCTTTGTTGATGTAAACTACCGGAGAGCAGAGCTTTGAGGGGAATCGGATCGATGTTAATATGGTTTGGTCTCGAGGAATGAAACGAGAGAGCGAGGGTAAATATGAAATAGAAAGGGAACAAAATGATAGTTCCTTCCACAGAGGAGAAAGGCACAAAGGGGAGTAAAGAGTAGCCGATTGGCTGAATAAAATACATGGACATAATGCAAACTGCACTTTACATCGCTCAAGACTTTATTTGGCTAAAGCACTGTTTTAAAATTGGTATTAAAGGCTAACTTCAGACATCGAGGTTGATATCGGAAAATAACAACGAGACGGCCATTGAAAATAACCTGTCCGAGCCGAAGGCGAGGCAGGTTATGAAAAATATCAGCCGAGCGCAGCGTGGTTGATATTTTTAAATGGCCGTAGAGGTTGTTCTACCGATATGAACCGAGATGGAGGTATGTTAACTGTTATAACTTTTTCGAACAGAATATTTTTATAGGTAGGTCTTACTCTTCTTTGCCAATGGGGTAGGGAGTTTTATTTTAGTAAAGTAACAACTCAAGCCTACTGTTGACCTATGACTACTGTTGGGACTTAAGCACTTTAGTTTCTACCAATACAGCCTTTTACTTATTTGGCGATTCAGATGCCATCTAGCGGTCGTGAAAACCTACTCTGTATCTACTAAAGTGGCTATTCTAGGGGTCGTGGAAGTAAAAAGTAAACAAGAACAAACCCCACCCCACGTGTTGATAGTTCCAGAACAAAGACAGTGATCAATGCTGAATAACTAGCCTTTGGAAAGAAAGGGATAGTAGGATGTTGTTTCAGTTGACAAGCTGTATTTTCAGTGGAAATCTGATTGTGTTAAGGTATGACCTAGGGAGTAGGATGGTTCAGTTGACAAGCTGTATTTTGAGTGGTATTCTGACTGTGACAAGCCATGACCTAGGAGCCCTAGGGCGTATACTGTTTGTCTGATAGAGTAAAACGTTCTGCCATTTTAAGGCATTTATTTTATTTCTTATTTTATTTTTATTTACTTTTTTAAGTATTTTTTTGTGTTTTTTTTCCTGAAAGTATTTTTTTAATTTATTGGAGGTCAGCTTCTACTTCTCAGTATCTGAGGAAAAGTTCTACTTCTCAGTATCTGAGGAAAAGTGCTCGATGAATTCAGTACTTGAGGAAAAGTGCTCGATGAACATCTGCGCAGGCTGTTACGGCTTCGTATCAGCCTCTCTGGAGGATGATATGAGGTCGTAACAACCTCCACAAAAGTAATTGTCATAAAATAACTTCCTGTGGGAAATAGGAAGATATACATTGCATACCTGTTAAAGAAAAGTTATATCGTAATATTTTAAATTAAATGAGAGGGCGAGGGCAAATATGAAATAGGAAGGGTAAAAAAGATAGTTCCATTCCGATGAAGAAAGGGAAAATAGAGGAATGAGTGAATAGTTTAAAAGCCAAATGGCCGGAAAAAATACATGTACATAATCCAAACAGTACACTTTACATCGCTCAAGACTTTGTTTAGCTAAAGCACTCTTTTAAAATTTGCATACCTTTGTATTTTGAATGAAATGAGAGAGCGAGGGCAAATATGAAATAGAAAGGGAACTTCCATCCACAGAGAAGAAAGGCACAAAGGGTAGTGAATAGTGGCCAATTGACTGAATAAAATACATGGACGTAATGCAAACAGTGCACTTTACGTCGCTCAAGACTTTATTTACCGAATCTTTTAAAATTGGTATATCTTAATATTGTAAATTAAATGAGAGAGCGAGGGCAAATATGAAATAGAAAGGGTCAAAAAGATAGTTCCATCACGATGAAGAAAGGGAAAATAGAGGAATGAATGAATAGTGCAGGTACTAAAACTCAGAGTAAAGTAACAATGTGGAGTAGGGCCCAAACTTGATAACAGCAGCGACATCAAAACCACTAGCGACAGAGAACGTCCCTACTCAGACTCAGTCAGTCTTGCAATAGCGCTGGCTCACAGAAAAAGATACAGCCTCTCCTGCTTCCTCGATGTCTGCAGACCGCATCTTGGCTGTACTAGAAATTTTCTAAGCCAGCAAGTTTGTCACCTCTAATTTTGGAGCGTAGTGGGCGGTTCTACGAGTAAGGCCCGTTTCCGTCATATGTCAAGCATAGGTCTTCTACTCCCTAGTGCTATTTTTGTCTGCTGAAACTGAAATTTTATAGTGATAGAAAAGTGAATGTAAAAAATAAAGTAAAAGTAAAAAATGTTTGTTTCCAGGCAATAAAAATCATTAGCTTTGAAAAGGGAAAGAAAGGAAAGACGAATTTACATTTTGTGGCTGGAGGAAGAACTCTTTCGACGTTTGGTCGTTGTCTCAACCGTCAAAAACAAATTTCCGCCTTGTTAAGGTAAGACTTTGAACAGTACCCTCTTTCTGATTTGACTTAAGCCGCGTTCGATTTAGCCTTGTCTCGGTCTTGTCTCAGGTCTGTCAGCCAAATGCCGTTTTATTGAACTGCCTAATATAGATAGATATATCTTTCTACCCTACGAACAAGCCCTTTAGAAACTGAAGTTATCACCGGCTTGAAAACTGATTTTGCAGTTTGGCAAATGTATCCTAGCCAATACAAGCCACCGGTCACTGCTACCGGAAACAGCCCCTCACAATAATCGAACTCGATTGCAAAATAAACTTCTAACCCCTAAAGTCCGCACTAATCGTTACGGGAACTCGTTTGTGCCTTTTTTACTTCGGTGCTCAGTGCTGAATCGTAGTGTATATTTGTTATTTATATGTTTGTTATTTATAATTTGTAAGAAACTGAATTTAGTTATGCTATGATAGTTTCTAAATATACCGATCTCTCTCTCTGTCTCTCTTTTTATTCATCAAAAACTTATCATGGCTCAAGCCAAATTTGTTTGGTATAGTCATGGATACAGCTTATGAGCACACATACATAAATCACTACGTATATAGGGCTACAACGGTCATAAATAACATTATAAATTTAAACTAGCAGCTCAGCTAGGTTATGCTCCGTTGTACAACTTTAGAAATGAAGGGACAAAACTCTTTGCGAACCTCTGGTGGGCACATTTGATTGGTTGCAACTTTTCAACCGCAGTAGCTACCTTGCGAGGGAGCCTTTTTGTCAGCTTTTCAGAGGGGAAAATATTTTTGTGGATTGAGTGGTTCAGAGATTTGACACCAAACTCCTTCGGTCATGTAAGGAGGCGATTTCGAATTTACGTAGTAATTCTTCATATGACAACTAACAAGTGTTTAGTGGGTTTCCCATCCCTGGACATGAGCTTAAGCATCTGCAGTCCGGCATTCCCTCGCTTTATCATGCTAGTCGTTTGTGCTTCCCGTTTTAAATCTTGGGTTAAGATTATCCTAGGAGTTTAGTTTTTTTCTACTCTCAAGGAATGTTAAGTTTCAGGTAAAAAAGTAGAGTTGAAAGATTTAAAAAAAGAATTGTCATAGTACACGATTTACTATCATTCACAGTCATATCAGATTTCACAGCTTGCATTTTTACTTTACTCACGATATCTTGAGATTGACTCGAATCCTCTCTACAACAAACTTCAACAATTGTAAGATCGTCAACATACCTCCAACGGGTTCCGGCTAAAAAGACCCGCCGAAACCCCCCGGAAAAAAAACCGGCCCCCGGTACCCCCCCCCCCAACCCCCGGCGAAAATCCCTCGCATAAATAAACAAGAGCTGTAAGCTCATATGGCACTTGCATGGGTCAAGATGATTTGATTGATCAAAAGTAAGTTTCGACTTTGCGGTTGAGATGCGCACTCTAAGGGAGCTGGAACTTCATTTGTAAGCAAAACCCTTGAGGCAAAACTGCTAATGGGCTGATGGGCATCACGAAAATGCATATATTTCTTAAAAGTATTTTTTTTACTTTGCAGTCAAGATTGGTACTTTAAATAATAATCGGATTTAGGAAGTAGCGATTTCTAAGCAAATGTTGTTGAGTCTCCAGTATTCCAGCGAAGTTTCATCGTCCTAGCACATCAGGAAGTACCTTAACGCGCGATCATCGGAATCCCAGACCCCCCCCCCCTCCTCCAACTCCACCCACAATACCCGGAGCCAATCCGGTTCTGTAAATGATTAATCCAGAGCATCTGTTTGTCATTCCCACGTAGTTCGATCCAGATCACACCAGTCTAAGTGGGTCAAGTATTTTCCGCCCTCCCCCCAATAATTGCCGGATTCGGTCCGGAAATGAAAAAGGTCACCAGAGAAAAATGTCCTCTGTTTAATTATTAAATTTCACTCGAATCCGATCACCCGTTCCAAAATTACGCATGACTCAATATTCCGGACTCCCCTCCCTCAACCCCCCCCCCCCAAGATTATCATATCGAGGATTTTTTTTTTTATTCCAAGTCAGTTTGACCGGGTTGCTGATATGCCTTCCAAGTTTCGTCGTGAAAATCCCCCAAAAAACGGAATTCCGGGAAACCCCCTCCTCCCCCCCCCAAGTGTCCGGATCCAGTCAAATTATGTATGACCCCGCTGTGCCCGTAGCCAATCTGATTCAGCAAATGACTTACCTAGAGCATCTGTTTGTTCTTCCCACAAAGTTCCATCCCGATCCCTCCATTCTAAACGGGTCACGTATTTTCCGCCCCTCCCCCCCCCCCCCAATAGTTGCCGGATCCGGTCCGGATATGAAAAAAATCATCGGAGAATTGTCCTCTGTTCAATTCTTAAATTTCACTCGAATCCGATCACCCATTCCAAAACTACGCATGACTGAAAATTTCGGATTCCCCTCCCTCCACTCCCCCCACCATTATCTGATCGACAAAATTTTTATTTTGAAGTCAGTTTGATTGGGTCCCTGATATGCCTGCCAAGTTTCATCGTGAAAATCCCCAAAACCACCATCACCGGAATTCCGGGACCCCCCCCCCCCATAAGTGTCCGGATCCAGTACAATGGTCGAAAGGACTTATCTAGAGCAGATGCTTGTTCTTCCCAGCAAGTTTCACTCCGATCCCTCCATTCTAACCGTTTCTTGAAATTTCCGGTCTCTCCCCCCCCCCAACTCCCCCCTGGCTACCGAATCCGGTCAACACTTTAAACGGTACATTACAGATATATATTCTATTCAGTTATGAAGTTTCATTACAATCCGATCACCCCGGATTCCCCTGCCCTCCACTCCCCCCCAAAATGGTCGGATCAGAAAACTGATTATTTCCAAGTTTGTTTGGTCGGGTCTCTGATATGCCTGCCACGTTTCGTGGTCCTAGCACAACTGGAAGTACCCTAACTCGAAAAAGTGTGACAAAATGCCCTAAATTTTCAAGTTTCGAGCCCCCCCCCCCCCCCACTTCCCCGCATATGGTCGGATCGGGAAACTGATTATTTCCAGGTTAGTTTGGTCGGGTCCCTGATATTCCTGCCAAGTTTCATTGTCCTAGCTCATCTGGAAGTACCCTAACTCGAAAAAGTGTGACAAAATGCCCTAAATTTTCAAGTTTCCAGCGCCCCAACTCCCCCGCATATGGTCGGATCGGGAAACTTATTATTTCCAGGTTACTTTGGTCAGGTCCCTGATATTCCTGCCAAGTTTTTTTGTCCTTGCTCATCTGGAAGTACCCTAACTCGAAAAAGTGTGACAAAATGCCCTAAACTTTCAAGTTTCGAGTGCCCCCACTCCCCCGCATATGGTCGGATCGGGAAACTGATTATTTCCAGGTTCGTTTGGTCGGGTCCCTGATATTCCTGCCAAGTTTCATTGTCCTAGCTCATCTAGAAGTACCCTAACTCGGAAAAAAGTGACAAAATGCCCTAAATTTTCAAGTTTCCAGCGCCCCGCACTCCCCCGGTTATGGTCGGATCGGGAAACTAATTATTTCCAGGTTAGTTTGGTCGGGTCCCTGATATGCCTGCCAAGTTTCATTGTCCTAGCACATCTGGAAGTACCCTAACTCGGATAAGTGTGACAAAAAACTCGGACAGACCGACAGACAGAATTGTGATCGGTATATGGCACTTGAGCCAGAGGCTGCAATTGCCATAAAAAGACAATCCCAAAAGAATCTCCTAGTCCCAAATAATCCCTACGGATAGTAGTGAGCCCGTCTTCTGTGATGGTGGATTTTGAAGCTAGTGCTATTAGTACGATTCGGACTGTGTTTCCTTCTGCTCAAGTTAAAGTCTGCTTTTACCACCGAGGCGGAGTTTTTATCTGAAAATCTAGAATCTCGGCCTCCAGGAAAGATATCAGAATTGCACTGACTTCAGCGTGAAAGCGCGGATGATCCCCGCACTAGCGTTTGTGCCGAGGGCAGATGTCGTAGAAGTGTTCGAGACTCTACAAGGAGAGATGGATGCCGAGTTTGATGGTCTTCATTCGAGGACTCCCACATCGGCCGTCTGGGGAGAAACCGCTGAACTGTTCCGTTGTTCCCAGTTGAACTGTGGAACATGATCGAGCGGTGCACCGACGAACTACCCAGAACGAACAACGCGGTTGAGGGATGGCATCGCAGAATGCAAGCTACGGTTGCTTGCCATCATCCCAACTTCTGAGGTCCCTTGAAATGCTGAAGAAAGAGCATTCCTCCGATCCTCAAAGAGGAGATACCTCAGCCCTTAACGCCAGATTGCTCAGCATCGTGGCTGATTACCCCAACCGTGACTGGCTTTCTTATTTAAAATCGATAGGCTATAATATCGCTAGTTAGAACTTTTCTGAAATTGACTTGCGTTCTTGACCGAAGCCTTAGCTTGACAAAAGTAAAAAAAAAGGCCTAGTTGTTGTACTTGGAACTAAACTAAAAAAGAGTAAAAAAAAATGCCTATATAGTTGTTGTACTTGGAACTAAACTAAACTAAGAAAAAAAAATGGCCCTTAATGGTATAATTTGCACTTTCATTGCTGCAACTCGTACAATTTTCCCACTGAGCGCGTCCTCGTCGCAGGGGGCGGACTGATTCCAGTGGGAGTATAAGCTGAGAACTGAAGAAAAGCTCCGTTTTCTTGTTGTACCAGAATTCCACTTGAGTTAGACTAAGATCACGGGAAGTTAAGTTAAATGTTTTGTATTCATATCAATTGTAAAGGTTTCGGGGGGAGGGATCGCCGGGGGGGGGGGGGGGGGGGTACCTGTTTTTTTGTTCGGGGGTTTTGGTATCCGGGGGGGTGGAGGGGTAACAGGGTTTTTTTCGCCCGGGGGGGGGGGGCTTCGCCGGGAGGGGGGCTCTCGCCTACACCTACTTCGAACGATTTTCAAAATCATCAGGTTATTGATCATAACTAAGAATAAAATTGGGCCTAAGAAACCTTCCGAAAATTTAAAATCTGGGATCTATCTATTAAAAAACTTTGAGTTATTTTTATTACTCTGGTATTAACGTTAATAACATGATAGAGCCTAGAAATTAAATGTTGTGGTCAGTAAGATCAAAACCTTTTTTAAAATCAAATTCAACCATTTAACGGGCTCATCAACATGCTTAAAAATAAAATGGAGAAGACTGGTTAGATAATGTGAAGTTGACGCAGGCTACATTTTCGGTTTCCATACTGTCGATGGTCTGGCAATGGTTATATTTCTGTCCAGTCAGCAACAAAACTTTCGTATATTTTACTGCCGCTAGATGAAAACGAAATCAGGTCGGTGATCACGCAGTGGTGGCTGCATGCAAACGGAATTGGACAAAGGAACAATTGGCGGCCGCTGCATGGATATGAAATCAAATGGGGTCGCTGAACCCGAAGTGGCCGCTGCATGCAAACGGAATTGGACAAGGGTACAATTGGCCGCAGCTGCATGGAAACGAAATCAAATGGGGTCGCTGATCACGCAGAGGCCGCTTCATGAAAACGAGATCAAATGGGGTAGCTGATCACGCAGTGGCCGCTGCATGCAAAAGAAATTGGACAAAGTCCAATTGGCGGCCGCTGCATGGAAACGAAATCAAATGGGGTCGCTGATCACGCAGCGGCCGCTGCATGGGAACGAAATCGACGGGGTCGCTGACCACGCAGTGGCCTCTGCATGCAAACGGAATCGGACAAAGTTCCTATTGGCGGCCGCTGCATGGAAACGGAATCAGGTCGCTGATCACACAGTGGTGGCTGCATGGAAACGAAATTGGACAAGGGTCGGAATAGTGGCTGCTGCATGGAAACGAAATCAAATGGGTTCGCTGATCATGCAGCGACCCCATTGATCATGGATGCAGCGACCCCATTGGCATGGAAACGAAATCAAATGGGGTCGCTGATCACCCAGCGGCCGCTTAAAGCGGGCCACAAACAATGGTCTTTCTACCACACACACAATGTTAACCATCCCTACTGTCACTATGAATGTTCAAAACCACTAAAAACACCGTAAAACAATGAGCAAATTAAAAACAAGAGGTACGAGCTCATATGGCACTTGTTACGAGTAGGTGGTACAAGAAAGTAAAAGAGAACTACAAAACGCCCGCCATCCAAAAATGCAGTTCGGACCTACACTGTAAAAAGTTTCTCCGAATAAGGATGCAGTATTTTCTGCTGGGATTAATCTTATCTTCATTGAGATAAGATTAATCCGAATTAGGGGCAATCTTATCTCAGTACAGATAAGAATAATCCGAGTAGAAAATACTGCAAGGTTTTTTTTTTTACAGTGTAGAATTAGGATATCGAGTTTCACTCAAGTCCCTCAACTCCAAGCCATCGCCAACCTTCCAAGCTTCAACCCAAGAAATCCACTCGCCATGTCCCTAGATGTGCCCAAGATTTCCGGTACCCCCTTCCGGCTTCCCATATACCGCGGCCGAATCTGGCCTGGACTTTCCGGTAAATCTTCCCGCCCCCACTCCGTGTACGGATCCGGTTCAGACAATATGTCATCTTGGTCATATGATCTCTGTACCTTCCAAATTTCATTCAAATCACTCCACTTGTTTTCATGTCAAAAACTTCTCGCAACCCCCATGGTGGTCGGATCGGGGAAACGACTATTCTCAAGTCAGTCTATTCGAGTCCCTGATACGTCTTCCAAGTTTTATCGTATTTGTTTACTTTCGTTTTGACCACTTGGTCTTACTTTAATAAACCATAATTAGTCCCGCATTCGCTGCGAAAACATCGAGCCTTGGCGCAGCGGTAGAGAACTTGCGTGGCGTCTCAGAGGTTCGTGGTTCGATCCCGTAGTTGGGCAGCGCTCTTTTTGCTACGTTTCGCTCCGCTTTTGCTTTGTAGTTTCGGGACTCCCGGATCCGGGTAAAGTCGATTGGGGAAATGATTATTTGTAAGTTGATCTGGTCGGGTCCCTGATATGCCTGCCAAGTTTCATCGTCCTAGCTTATGTGGAAGTGCCCGAACTAGCAAAACTTGGACAGACCGACAGACCGACGGACGGACAGAAATTACGATCGCTATATGGCACTTGGCCGACCGGCAAGTGCCATAAAAACCCACCAAATTTGCTAGGTCTGAAATAACTCTGACTGGACTAAATCTCAGCCGATAATCCCTGACAGCTGTTATGGCACGTAGGGAGCCAATGGTCAAAATAATAATTTCCATCTAATGCTCCAACTGTTTATTACAAATACAAATAAATTATAAAACCAAGACCAGTGTGGTACCTCTGAAGAAATACAAAAATTATCAGTTAGGTCTTATAATTCTTTGCTAATCAATCCTGGAAAATTCCGCCATCTAGAAAAGAAGACGTTGTTTGTGGGTTTTTTCTCGAGCCAAAACAGCAACTCGGCAATCGAGTTCAAATCTAAATAAACCCGTGTCATGCGATCACTAAGAGAAGGTAAACCGAATGTTTGGATTAGGTCTTTAACATTACTTTCTTTCTGACGAAAATTCTGCAGTTTCATTTCCATCCAGCGGAGGTAGTGATTGGACAATTCTGGCAAGGTGGCAGTTTAACTGATTTGCGATGGTTACATCATCAGCATCAAGATTAAATCAACAACAGAAGGTGTTTTTTTTTCTTGTCCGTTTAATGCCGTTTTATTTGTCCTGTCAGCTGACAAATGTCAGTGCCCTATCAGACAGGACGCCGTGAATGATGACTTGATCTTGGAGCAAGTTTGGGTCCTGTCTCGGGTAGATTTCTCGACTGGGTTTTATTTCTGATGTTTGTCCGTTGAGTCATTCTCCTGACAAGGCTAAATAAAACGACTTCAAACCGTGACAAGGCAATAATAATAAGAATATACCGAGACAAGGAGCGTGTTCCATCCTACTTACCGTAGTTACCACGCATGACGTCACAAATTCTGCCTCTTTGTCGTCAAGGCTGGAATGATTTTTCTGTTTTCCAGCGGAATATCATGCCACGGGCGAATCCGACCAATCACGTGACAGAGATTCGTGGTTACTACGCTTACCACGCTCCCGAGCGTGGGTAAGCAAATAGTCACTATTAGTTACTATTCTGAGAAGGCTGGAACGGTCAGCGTAGTAACTTTTCGTGAGGTTGGAACGGATGTAGTAACTAATAGTTACTATTGGTACGAGGGTGGAACACGCTCAAGGAGGAGTCAAATCGAACGCGGCTTTAATCCAGTTCAATATTTTTAATCCAGTAAGAAGCCATACTCTAACATAACAATACAATCAACCACCTCCTTCAGGTTCATACTACGTTTTATATCTCTACAGATAGTAAAACTTGGGTGGCGGGGGGGGGGGGGTAAAGAAAAAGAAATGAGAAGGTTAAGACGAGAATGTGTGTCACCGTTTGTAATAGGTGAGTAAAAGTTGAGCACTCCCGCACAGGACACGGTTGTGCCCTTCTTGGGAGCGTTGCGTTTGTTTATTTTTATTTAAAGAATGTTCAAATTAAAATGAATTGAATTGAACTGAATAGGATAAGCCACGGATTACTGAAAGCACTGATGATGATACTGTTATTTCAAGCCCTTTCTCAGAGAAGTACGATGCAGATGAAATAATTGGGAAAAACTATTACCCTTTTCATCACTAAACATTTCTAGCACTGCACATAATACATTTACTTCGTTGTAGATTTTTGTAGAGAAGATCGTTGTAGAGAAGTACGATGCAGATGAAATAATTGGGAAAAACTATTACCCTTTTCGTCATTAAACATTTCTAGCACTGCAGAAATGCTGGAGATCGAAACTGTCATTGTCAGCAATACATTTACTTCGCTGTAGATTTTTGTAGAGAAGATCGTTGTAGAGAAGTACGATGCAGATGAAATAATTGGGAAAAACTATTACCCTTTTCGTCATTAAACATTTCTAGCACTGCAGAAATGCAGGAGATCGAAACTGTCATTGTCAGCAATACATTTATTTCGTTCTAGATTTTTGTAGAGAAGATTGTTGTAGAGAAGTACGATGCAGATGAAATAATTGGGAAAAACTATTACCCTTTTCGTCATTAAACATTTCTAGCACTGCAGAAATGCAGGAGATCGAAACTGTCATTGTCAGCAATACATTTACTTCGTTGTAGATTTTTGTAGAGAAGATCGTTGTAGAGAAGTACGATGCAGATGAAATAATTGGGAAAAACTATTACCCTTTTCGTCATTAAACATTTCTAGCACTGCAGAAATGCAAGAGATCGAAACTGTCATTGTCAGCAATACATTTATTTCGTTCTAGATTTTTGTAGAGAAGATCGTTGTAGAGAAGTACGATGCAGATGAAATAATTGGGAAAAACTATTACCCTTATCATCGTTAGACATTTCTAGCACTGCTGCGGGAGACCGAAGCTGTCATTGTTAGCAATACGTTTGTTTCGTTGTAGATTTAGTAGGCTAATTTATCTTTAACGGTCAGCTGTTTATTAGTATGTAAATGTGTGTGTGTTTTATTGACATGTTGTTGTTCCTTTTTATACACTACTCTTCAGTTTTGAAGGAGCCAAACAAATAATTCAAGAAGGATTCAACAAATAATAAATAAATATCGCTTAGACCCTGTTTTGTGAAGTTGTTGGTCAGCGACAGACCAGCATTACAAAAAAACAAAAGAAAATGTAATTAATCAACCACAGCCTCCAGGTTCGTACGTTGTATAACCCGTGGCTTCGCCTATCTGTAGTACGAACCTGGAGGATGTGGCCTGCGGCTCTCACTTTATGTGATCATGGGTAGTATTGACTAGACTACTGTAGCTCCGGCTGCCAGAACGTCGTTGCATCCGGTTTCTGGAACTTCTTAGAGTCTCGATATTTAATCCACGGTAAATAATAGAATTTGTAAGAGAAGCAGTTAAATTTTAGCCTACGGCTGAAAAAAAATATTGTCTTTCGAAAATTTACGCTCGATGTAGTTTTCTCTTGGCTATAATTTTGATACAAGCTGTTACTGCAATCGTGCCGGCAATATATTCTCCAAGTGGCCTTCACCAAAACTCCGCCTAATAGTTCGCTTATCGTCTTTCATCCTGCCCTTTAATGTTGCTGCTCCTACCTAATCCTTTCTGTTAAGTAGTTTAAAGCTCGAATTCTCAGCTTCTAGGATTCAGTAAAAGTTTTGAGAGATTCGGGAAAACTTTGGCTCTGCACCCCCCCCCCCCCTCCCCCAACTAAAATGCACTTTCGACGCCTCTGGCTACGTGTGATCGCTTTTCGAAAATATGCCAGTGCCTTTTTGAAGATGTAGTTTGGGCGGTATCCATTAGAAAGGACGTGGTCGTCTCCTGTTCGTGTTCTGTGATACTCTTTTCGAAAGTCCTTTCGGTCGTGCCTACATAGCGCTATGTGGGCAAAGTCAACTCTGATTCGCAGTCAGCTTGGGCTGAAGGAATATTTATTTGGGTAGTTGTCCTCTGGACCTGAGCTAGACTGGCCGAGCCATCTTGAGTTGTAAGAGACGTCCCTGTTTGAGGGAAAGCCTGTACACCTAGGGGCCCTTGTATCTCAGCTCCCATTCACTCCAATTTGTAATGTGTGGTGTTTGTGAGTAATATATAATGATAGCTAGTGTTGACTTAAGCTGACGAATAGGGACTATCTTGACTGACAAGAGGTAAACTTTGTGCGAAGTTAAATTACCTATTCCCTCGGAGCAGGATTGACTCTACGTAAGTTAGGTTGGAAGAAGCTAAGTTCAACTTAACTTGGTAATCACTCCAGAGGAACTGACCCATGATATAAGCAGAAGCTCCCTAATACAAGCAGAGCTAGAAAGAACAAGAACAAATTAGCCAAGTAGAATCTCTATCTTTGGTCCCATGCACCGACTATCGATATCAAAGCAGGATCCTCCGATCCCCTAGCCCACTTCTTAGGATCCTTTGTGGGCCTCAGATGCGGCTTTCTCTGCCTGTATGGCTTGCGTGGACTCGTGAGTTGTACGCGGGGCTTTTGACGGGAGTCACGTAAGTGACCTGGTACTTACATTTGTTTGTTTGTTGAGTGTGTTTTTGTTATATTGTGGCCCATGTTGGCCTTATTTGAAATAAAATAAATAAATAAATAACGAAATATCGCACCAGATATCGATATCGAAACGTAAATATCGATATCGAAAACGATATTTGTTCATTCATAATTATCGTAATAGATCCTACATAACCTACATTTATGTATCGGAAACTGACGCAAAGTGTTTTCCGTAATTCATTTCTTATTTATTTTGAGTTTGAGATGATGCAAGATGCTATTTAACGACAATTTTTCTAAAATTTGGGCGAAACAAGACGTATCCTATTGCGAAATATGGTAAAGAAATATCGATTATTGAATATCGAAAGTGAAAATATCGATATACCGAAAAATCCAAATATCGCCCAACACTAGCACCGATTACGGATACCCCGACAAAATTGAGCAGAGCTAGAGCTACTTGCAAAGAGCGGAGCAGGTGTCTATGACCTACTTCTGGAGAATCAGACCGAAGGAGGCTCCCAAGTCTCAGCGCGTCAGGCTTGACGTTACAGTGGTATACACCGAACAGTCTGTCTACTCTCGTCTTTTCTTCTCTGGGGCTCTATTGAGATGATAGTTGCGTTTTTGCAGACACCATAGTATCTGATACCACGGTCTAAAGTCGTTTTTGCAGTTGCCATGGTATCTGATACCACGGTCAAAAGGCGTTTTTGCAGTTATCGTGGTATCCGACCAGTCATCGTGCACGGTCCGACCGTGGTAACTGATCGCGGTATCTGAAAAAGGCGTCTCACTTTTATCATCACCTACAATAGAGCCTAGGATTTTGTCAAATTGGTGGGAAAGAAGTTTGGCACTTAGTGATGTGACTGGATATCAGTTTTTCCTTTGGGATGACTTCGACTTCGAAAAGTGCAGTTTCGGCAATTGTCGTTTTTGCAGAGCAACCGTGGTATCAGATACCACGGTAACTGCAAAAATGACTAATCGCAGGTCCACTTACCGTGGTAACAGATACCATGGTATCTGCAAAAACGCAACTGATGTGTTTGTAGAGGTAACGAATTGTGATGCTCCGAGTAGCTACCACCTCTTCTCGTTTGCATCGGGAATCAAGTTGACTCCGCATGGTTGTGGTATAGAGATCGGGAGACGGAGGTTCTACTTGTCTTTTTTTGACAGAACTCAGAGCAGGTGTAGATAGAAAGATAGATAAGTTACGCCCCTAGAAAACAAATATAAAAAGAAATCTGTTCACACCCTTGAACTAAAAAAGAAAACCGTTGTCTTTGCTTGTAGGCCAGCTTCGCGAGCTTTGCCAAATTCGTTAAATCTGAAAACAACCTGCTTGTTACCACCCCATCTCTGAATTAAAAACACAAAATAAAATCACGATAAATCAACCATCCTAGAAATAAGATTGTAGTAGCAACGCGCCATCGAGGAATGTCCGCTACAGAGCGAACGGGTATGCTGGGTATTCCTCTGTGTCTGGGAAAGTATCTATCTTTAGGCCACTTGTCTTTCACAGAACTGTCTTAGTTGCTTCAAGTTTAACTGAAAAGGCACCTGATTTCTGCATCTGATAGTTGAATACACTGAAATATTTGACTCGTCTAAATGATTTTGCAAAAAAATTTCATCCAGGGCTCTAGTAATAACACTCAGAGTGTGCGCTGCTTGCTGTACAAACCAAAATTCGTCAAGACGCGGAGAATTTGAATCTGAACAAAGGCCTGCATATCTGCATACCCAGTGCGTCAGATGATGTTAAGATAAGGATCGAATCAAGGATCGAATCAGACATTTGTATTTTAGTTCTCAGCAATTGCTTACTATTTGTAGTTCGTAAATGTAGAGGGACAAGCATGTAGAGGTACGACCAATCCGAAACAATAAGCTCATATATAGTCATTTATAGTGTTCACGTTTAATTGTTTGTTTATTTAAGTCATAGGCTAGGTGGATAATAAGTTGTTCTAGTTATTTATTTATTAGGTACAAGTAGTATTATTAAATTGCAGCACAAGTCCTTAAGACTCTCTTTTTGCTTCAGCGGGATATTAGTAATGTTATTTTATTTTATTTTCAATGTTTTGGTTAAAAATAAAAAACCTACCTACCTACCTACCTACCATCTGATAAAATCGGTTATCTGTGGATAACGGACAATGCATGTAACGCATTTTTATCGGTTTTTCAGGCCTATTCAAGTGAATAAGTGATTTGTAATTACACTGTAAAAAAAAACCTTGCAGTACACTGTAAAAAGTGTCTCCGAATAAGGATGCAGTATTTGCTACTGGGATTAACCTTATCTCTGTTGAGATAAGATTAATCCGAATTAGGGGTAATCATGTCTCAATAAAGAAAAGATGAATCCCAGTAGCAAATACTGCAAGATTTTTTTTTTACAGTGTATTTGCTACTGGGGTTAATCTTGTCTCTAAAAAAATAATCTTATCTCTTATTCGGTACTGCAGTTAACTTTCCTTACTCGGAGAAACTTTTTACAGTGTAGACTGTCGAGCCTCAGCCCTGTTCGGCTAAACTTTAAAGGACCTGTCTTACCTATAATACTAATGTAACCTACTTCCATAATCACTCCACATATTTCTAAACCCGGAGAGCCCAATTTCGTACGGTACATTCTAACCCCTCTAACAAAACCAGGCTGATTTTCTCACTTACCGTGCTTTGCTACCTTCTATGTGTATCACGCTGTCGACGGTTGTCTGCGAGAAGTTTTTCCATAAGAACAAGACCAAAGGTTTCGATGGGATCCCAAAAATTTAATATTTGATCCAGACAATTAGATGTTATTACTTAAAAAATTTAGAAACAGATAAGGCTTATAACTTCAAAAAATAATCATTTCCTATAGATTATAAAAGGCAATGACTGGTAGCGTGGGTGGGTTTTTTTATGTTCAATCTTGGTAGGTCCGTGGTGCCGAGCCCATCTACGAACTCGACCTGCCCCTTGACCCAAAGAATCCTCACACCAATTTTCATCCAAATATCTCGTTCCGTTCGAGAGTTATCGCGCTCAAAGACAGACCGACACTTGTCCGGCGGAAAAATAAAGCTAAAAAACGAATTCAGCGTATCTCCTTACCCCTATATCCAACATCTAATTCACTTCAAATGAAGATATAACAATTTTTCCGGTTTTAGCCGGATTCCGGACGAACTATATGACCGGCTTAAAAAATGATGTGATATACGAATTCAGCATCTCTTCTTACCCCTAAATCGGACATCTAATCAACTACCGATACAACTTTTGCTTTTAACAAATTTTCCGGTTTGGGCCGGATTCGGGGCGAACTACTTGTCCGCGTAGAAAATGATTTTCACATAAGCGTTCAGCATGCCTTCTTATCCCTAAACCGAACATCTAATTAACTTCAAATAAAACTTTTACTTTTAACAAACTTTCCGGTTTTGGCAGGATTCCGGACGAACTACTTGTTGGGCGAAAAAATGGTTTTCATATTCGCGTTCAGAATGTCGTCGTACCCCTAAATCGACTATCTCATTAGCTGTTTAATTTTTTTTTCTTTGTCCCATAATTTGAACCCCCTCCCCCACCCCTAAACATAGGGCTACAGAGCCCATCTACGAACTCGACCTTTCCCTTGCCTCAAAGGATCCTTCCACCAAGTCTCATCAAAATATCTCATTCCCTTCGAGGGTTATCGAGCTCACAGACAGATAGACAGACGGACAACTTTTGCGATGTCATAGGTATCCCTCCACTTACGTTTTGGGATCCCAAAAACCGGTTATGTAAATTGTTTCCCTGTTTTCGCTACAAGCCAACGGGTCTTGGAAAAGGCTTAAAACAGCCAAAGCCGTGGGTCAGTTGTTCAAAGCACAGCCTAGTTGTAAAGTATTCAAATATTTTAAAATACAGTAAGTTGAAGAGTAAATAGTGCAAGGGGTCTTTTAAAGAACAAGGGTTTGGAGTCTGAGCTCGAACTCTCCGTTTACTGGCAATTGGAGGACAAAGTGTTCCATTTCACTGTCAGAAGTGTCATAACATTTCACAGTTATGCTCGATTTCAGGAGATATAAACCAAACACACTTAAAGAAATTCTGTTATGAGCATTTAAAGTTTATGTTGTAAACAGAACACTAAATATGGTTCATAACGCTATTTTAAGTGAAAATAAAATAACTCTAAAATGTCATAACGGAAACATCAACAGGTGTTGTTAAAATTGCACATCCTTCTGACAGTGTAGTCCTTTTTGCCTTCTACAATGCCTTTCATGTTTTTCTTTTAAAATCTTATCAAGTTGTTCACTGACTACATGCTGATACAAGACTTTCTTTCTCTTAGAAACGGTCCAGAGGATCACGTCGCCCTCCTGGAAAAACTTCAGAAATCCTGGAAATTATCGGAAAAGGTTCGTGCCCTGCTTTTAATCCCCCCACAGCACCCTTAACTCAAGTTCTTTTGAAGTGTTTGCCAACCGGTATTCATGTTATTTGACGAAGAGTTTGTAAGAGAAAGAGATATATAGTTCTCGGAAAGTAAGGGGAAGCACACTGACAGAAGTTTCAGAACAGATAATACAAGGATCTGCAGTTTCAACAGACAGTCTGTAACAGATAACACTTGGGATGTTATCTGTTGTGTTTGAAAACATTATGCATGAGATGTTATGCATAACAAGCTTTGCTACGAAGAGCCAAAAAACAGCCCAAAAAGCATTTACTGACTTTATTCTTTATCGTCATGATGTCGGAAAACTCAGCAGATGCCTTTTGGCGGTTTTTCGGCTCTTCTTGATGGTAACGGTTAGTATGCATAACATTTTGAAACACAACAGACAACATCCCAAGTGTTATCTGTTGCGCATTATCTGTTGAAACCGCGCATCCTTGTGTTATCTGTTATGAAACTTCTGACAGTGTAGGGATCGACTAAAAAGAGGCACGGCATGGTACGACATAGTGTAGGAGACATGGGTACTGAAAAGAGGCACGAAAACTAAAAAGGCCCTTCCAGGCTTCAGAGTGAGAGTCAGAAACAATGTTCTAATGTGCTTTCTTTTAGGCTCTGGAGCTATGAACCCTCATTTACTTGTCTACTTCTACTAATTGCTAATCTCTTTTTATTGCTCGCGCCTCCTGTGCCGTGCCGTGCCTCTTTTAAGTCGATCCCCCTAAAAGGGATCGACTAAAAAGAGGCACGGCACGGTGCGACATAGTGTAGGAGACATGGGTACTGAAAAGAGGCACGAAAACTAAAAAGGCCCTTTCAGGCTTCAGAGTGAGAGTCAGAAACAATGTTCTAATGTGCCTTCTTTTAGGCTCTGGAGCTATGAACCCTCATTTACTTGTCTACTTCTACTAATTGCTAATCTCTTTTTATTGCTCGCGCCTCCTGCGCCATGCTGTGCCGTGCCGTGCCTCTTTTAAGTCGATCCCCCTAAGATATTCCTTCAGCCCAAGCTGACAGCGAATCATATTCCTTCATCCAAAGCTGACAGCGAATCATATTCCTTCATCCCAAGCTGACAGCGAATCATATTCCTTCATCCCAAGCTGACAGCGAATTATTTTCCTTCAGCCCAAGCTTACAGCGAATCATATTCCTTCAGCCCAAGCTGACAGCGAATCATGATTCGCTGTCAGCTTGACTGCGTCAAGCGGAGACGTCAGCCGACTTACTTTTGTTACATGTAATTATAGTTGCTAGGATCTTTATTTATATTATCACAGGTTCACTTTCCCAGCTTGAGGCTGAAGTGAACCCTTGGCAAGAAGGGTCGAAATATAGCTCTATTAAAATGCAGGTGACGTATCCGTTTTAGACTGTCAAATATGGTTCGCAGTCAGCTCAAAGAAATAGTAGCTACAATTTTAGTCATACAAACATAATAAAATATAGTATTTATTTATGATCCACTGCACAAGTTTAAGATAGTGGAGTTATCAGGGAGTAATGATAAAAAAAAAAAAGAAATAAAAAATATTAAACCTTCTCACAGAAACTTTGAACTTTGAAGTGAAAAATAAATAAAACCGCGGAAAGGAAACGAAACTGAATATAATTTTTTGAAAAATGAATTGTTGACTTCAGGGGAAGCAACGTGTTATGCCATATATGGGCTTCATCAGTCAGGAATGGATAAGTTAGAATAACCAAGTTGAGTTTAGCACTTTAAGTTGGATTCTAAAATAGTTTAAAAATTGGCTTGGGACCGGATGGCGTGTTTGAGTTCTTGTACAAAGCTATCTGTGATCTCATTCATAAGCTATAATAAAACCACGCTAGGAACAAAAATTAAATCTCATTTATAAATATATGAATGAATTTGTGTTGACTCAGATCAGTAATAATTAGCAAAACTGTCAAGGAGATTTACTTATAATCTTAACATAAACGCAGAAAAACAATACTAAAGCTCTTAGTTAAAATGGTGAACTAATTTAGGGCTGAAAGCCATTGCGTTTGCGTACCGTTCTCTGCGGTAAGAGGGGGGAGCAGCTTCGAGACTTCCGAGCGAACACGATCAGGTTGGGAGGGAGGCGAAAGAACGGAGTGAAAGGATACTGGTTCTGCAGTGACTTTAGACCACTGCGACGCAGTTCAATTGCTTTTGAATGAGAACCAGCTGTGGCCTGCTTTATCACTTTCTATAGTATAGTAACGCACGGTATAAGTTGTTTCCTCAAACCGCATTCTGATTCGTATAGGGGGCGAGAGATTCTCCAGATTCTAGTTCACAGCCACCATTGGTTTGGTTCTTATTTATTTCTCAATGGTCATTTAAATCTGCTAGGATATGTGTTTCTTAAGTTAGTAAGTAAGTGTACTTACTCTTTAAAACATTGGGCGGTGGAGCCGCTGTTCAGTTTTTTCATCATTGGTGGCAGTTACAATGTAAACATTAACAACAATAATAACAGTCAGTAAGAAGAGCTGAAAGCTCATACGGCACTTGTAAGAACAGTTAGCATGTTTGTAAGATACGGTTTGCAGTTGTCAAGGCTGCATCTCTCGATTCATCAGAACATCGGCTTGATCTACTAAAGCTGAAATGGTTATTCCACTCACTGATATTGTGGTGATCCGATCCCGATTAACCCACAACGTTAATCGGATCGGGGGAGGAACTATTTTCAAGTCGACGTGGAGAGTACCTAATATGTCTGCCAAATTTCATGGTCCTGGTACATCTGGAATTACCCTAACTCGTGATCACCGCGGAAATCCAGGAAACCCCCTCCGACACCCTCCACTGCGACACGATCCGGTCCTATTTTGTCAATAAAGTATCAAGGGTTAATGCTCGTTCTTCCCTTCAAGTTCCATCCCGATCGACCCCTCGACCCTAAGCGTTTCACAAGATTTCCGGTCCCCCTCTACCCCCCACCCCCAGTTATCGGATTCGGACCAGATTTGAAATTGAAAGTCTGAGACACTTGTTCTTCACACTTGTCAAGTTTCATGCATGTCCGATTACCCGTTCCAGAGTTATGTATGTTTCTAGTTTCCGGGTTTCCTATCCCTCCACTCCCCCCCCCCCCCCCGATGGCTGGATCGGGGAAGTGATTATTTCCAAGTTAATCTGGTTGGTTCCCTCATATGCCTTCCAAGTTTTATTGTCCTAGCTTATGGGGAAGCGTTTCAGGAGCTTTCCGGACCGTTGTTTCTAGTTACCGGACTCCCGGATCCGGGGAAAGTCGGGTTTGGGTAAGTGATTATTTGTACGTTAATCTGGTCGGGTCCCTGATATGCCTGCGAAGTTTCATCGTCCTAGCTTGTGTGGAAGTGCCCGAACTTGAAAAACCTGGACCGACAGACCGACGGACGGACAGAAATCGCGATCGAAGTGCCATAAAAAACAAGAACAGTAGAGGAAGAAACGAACCTGCTATCCAGTATTTGATTGCAGGTTTAGATTGCAGTTTTGTTTTCTTCTCTGACCATCAACAGCCTGACAAGGACCCTTGCAAAGAAGGGCCGAAATATCGCTGCCTAAGCATCGTAGCTGACTATCCTTTTGTAGCCATTGTTTGGATATATGTTTCCTAGTCAGCTTGGGCTCAAGAAGCATTGTTTCGGCCTTTCTTGGCAATGGTCCTATGCTGTCGATATAACCTGCAATAAATAACTGAAGCTTCTACCAACTAGATAAGATATGAGTTTAAGTAAGCGGAAAAAATTGCTAACTTCCCTAACAGTTACAGTTCATTTCAGTTTCAGTTTTTCGATTTTCAGTTCATTTTAATTTCTTTAAACGAAATAGCACACATAACGCTCCCAAGAAGGCACAACCGTGTCCTGTGCGGGAGACAGAGTGCACAGCTTTTACTCACCTATTACAAGCGATGACACACATTTCTCATCCTAACCTTCTCACTTCTTCAACGACGAGAGTTTTGTACTAACCTTCAGTCATAGCCTAGCATCCTTTTTTTACCTTTTTTCAGAATCGCAAAATCTTCCTTTCTGTGTATTCAAACTATGACTAAAAACGGATAGTCATCTACGATCTTTAGCAGTGATATTTCGGCCCTTCTTGGCAAGGGTTCTCGTCAGGGACTGGAAGAATATGAACCTGCAATCAGAACCTGAATTGCAGATTCGTTCCTTCGAGTGCGTTTCTTAAAGTTTAAATGAAAAGCCAACTTACTGTTGTGCCATTAACTGAATACACTCAATTATTTAGATTGTGCAAAGGGATTTTTTTTATTTTCCACTATCTGCTCTAGTTCTGACGCTTAGAATATCTGCGGCCGTCCCCACAGCGTAAATTCTACTGTGACGCGGGAAATTTCAATCTCAACAAAAACGCGGCTTTTCAGTGAGCAGTGGTGACATTGGTGAAGATTGCTTAGTGGCCGAACAAAAAAAATCACAAATCTTTCTCGTAAGGCATACACAAAAATACAAGCGCATAGAGGTATCACAAATTACACGGAAATTCCAATATTTGAAAATCGATTATTCGTGAATAGCGGAACAACCAAGTATCGCATTTTCAGCCGGTTTTCAAGCCAATTTTAGTGAATAAGTGATGGATAACTAAATTGTCCTATCCCAGCCCTTTTCGGTAAAACTTTTAAGACTGTGTGTTTTTAGCCGTTGTTTTAATGTACGCTCCCAGTCAGCTTGGGCTCAAGGAGTATTTTTCTCTTCTTAACTGCTTCTAACATTAATTTTGCTTTTTCTTCGATTTTTTTCTTTACTATTAGAAAATAGCGAAATTAGTATGAAAGAACAAGAGCTACGAGCTCATATGGCACTTGATATGAGTAGGTGGTACAGAAAAAGTAGATGAGAAACCAAAATATCCCGCCTTAAAAAAATGCGGTTCGGTCGGACCTAGAAATACGATGTCTAGTTTCACTCAAGTCTCAGCATTTCCGGCATCGCCTCGGATCACCTAGGGCAAACGACGTGTCTGCCTTCCAAGTTTCAATCCAAAAGATCCACTCGTTTGGTCCCTACATGTGCCACACGGTTTCCGGTCCCCCCCCCCCCCCTCCAGCTTCCCCTGCCGAGTCCGAATCTGGTTTGGACTACTAAAAGCGTTTTCTCTTGCCACCTATGAAGTTTCACTCAAATCTGAGCGTTTTCTGTGAACTTCCGGTAACTCTCCCCCCCCCCTCCCCCAGCGTGGTCGGATCCAGTTCGGACCCTTAATCCAGGAACACAAGTTTTCCTAGGTCATTGTGTCGGGTCCTTAGGTCATTAATGCGCCTGCAAATTGTCATCGTCCTTAGAATAGCTGGAACTATTCTAACTGGTGATCACCGGAATTCTGGGAAACACCCTCCAACTCCCCCCACAGAGCCCCGATACGACCTGGTTCTGTCAATTACGTATCTAGGGCTAAATGCTTGTTCTTCCCACCAAGTTCCATCCCAAGCCCTCAACTCTAAGCGTTTCACGATATATCAGGTGCCCCCCTTCAGTCCCCCCACATGTATCGGATTCGGCCAGGACATAACATGGAACACCTGAGACGATAGTTCTTTCCACTTGCCAAGTTTCATTCATTCCGATCACCCGTTCGAAAGTTATGCCTGCCACCAGATTCCGGGCTCCCCATCCCTCCACTCTCCCGATGGTGGTCGGATCGCAGAAACGAATATTAGCAAGTCGTTCTCTTTAGGTCCCTGACACGCCTTCCAAGTTTTTCCTAGCACACCCGGAAGTACCGAACCAGCGGGATCACCGGAATTCCGGACCCCCCAACCCCCACAGTGCCCGAATCCGGTCCGGTTATGTCAGCGATGCATCAAGGACTTGTGCTTGTTCTTCCCACCAAGTTTCATCCCGGTCCCTCCACTCTAAGCGTTTTTCAAATTTCCGGTTCCCTCTCCAGCTCTCCCCAAAGTTGCCAGATCCGGTCCGGATTTTAAGTTGGTCATCTGAGACACGAGGTCTTCCCAAATATCAAGTTTCATTAAGATCCGACCACCCGTTCAAAAGTTATAAATACCTCTAGATTCCGGACCCCCCCTCCCTCCCTCCACTCCCCCCACGATGCTTGGATCGGGGGAGTGACTATTTCCAACCTATCTTTTGGGGTCCCTCTTGTGCCTGCCAAGTTTCATCCTAGCTTATGTGGAAGTGCCCGAACTAGCAAAACTTGGACAGAACGACAGACCGACGGACGGACAGAAATTGCGATCGCTTTCTGGCACTTGGCCGAAGGGCAATTGCTATAAAAACAGTTAATGAAAAGAATTAAAACGTTATTGCGGCATCATCCTTCACAGAATGTGAGACGGAACGTCGGAAATCTCGATTGTAAAATTTGCTCTTGGCTCCATCTAACCTCAGAGGAAATACTAACTCTGTCGCGTCTGTTTCGAGCATGTTTCCAGGAAATGTGAACTCGAATGGAGTGGTTGATAAGCTTTATTCTGAAGAGCATGTGAGTCTCTACTTCTGGGATTTGTAGCGCTTAATTCTTCTCTGGATCGTGCTAGGAGTCTAAGCCTATGTAAACTAGATTGGCTGCTATTGCAGCGTGTGGATTGTTTGAAGAGGTGTGGTAAGGCAAGAAAAGTAGTGGCATGAATACGACAAAAGAAAAGAACGACCGTGGAATAGTTAAAGCACAGCTCTTACCAGAATGATCTTTCCGTGTAAAGCTCAGAAATATCGTTTTTCGAAAACACTATTACTTTCTTTAGTGGTTTTCTTGTTAGAGCTTGTCTACTTCCTGTTTTCGTCGCGACGGGTGGACGCAGCATTTAAAACTGAATACACCGTGGTTAAAAATTCGGAAAACCAAGTTCAAAACAGAAGATAGGCTTGGTGGCCTATCATGTCTTCCAAAATGAAAAACAACACTTATCACGTATCACAAGCTTGTCAAGCTTTCGACCAAGTTTGCGTTGCGTGCCTAGCAAAACTCGGCTAGGCAGAAAAAGCACTAAAAAGTCTTAGGTACAAAACGAAGGATGCCGAAAGTCGAGGATTCAAGAGCTTATTATTCCATAAGGGAGCTAGGGATGAAGTAACACCAGAGTAAAAGGGTGGATCAACAAGAGGGGTCATTTAAGTTTCGCAAGGTAAGTAATGATATGAATTTGAAATCAGGAAATCACGTTTGTATGAGTGGGTGTATGGTTATCTGAGTGGCCCTTTCAGCCTTTAGTTCAGTTAAAATAAGATAAATAATGCAGTACAGCGTAGACTAAATAAAAGCCTCTTAAAGAACCCGTCGTTCCCATAATTCCAACGCTCCTCCTTCCGTAACTGCATTAATTAATTCGTCAACGCGGAGACCCAAACTTCATATGTTACACTCCAAACCGCTAACGACACCGTAATCTTTGCACTTGACATGATTCACTACTTTCCATGCGCATTATGTTTCCGACAACAGTTCGCATTTCATGCTAGTAGTACGTAGAACCGATTATTTGAATGTTGCCGAGTTTCTGCTGGAAGTCAATGGGTCTGGGAGGAGGCTTAAAACAACCAAAGCCGTGGAAAAATTTATTAAAAGTAGAGCGGGGTTTACAGTATTCGGATAGTTCTAATGTTTGTTTGCTTTAGTTACATGCACATATGTGAAAATTTGAATGAACTTAGGTTAGAAATTTTTGGAGTAAATGAAGGAGGGGTAGATGAAGAATGGATGTGTAGGATCATGGGAAATAGTTGTTTCATGAGTATTAAACAGTTGGCCAGGTTCCTCAGGGTAGCCCTAGCCCATAGGGATAGGTGCTTATAGAAGGTATTATTTTTGTTTGTTTGAGTTTATTTTTCATGTATTTGCCATGGCCTTTGGCTCTTAGTGTAAATAAATCTTATCTTATCTTATCTTATCATAGAGTTCGATTTTTGCAGTTCGATGCGGATTCCCTCCTTCGCTTCGGGATTTCGGCGCATCGCATGCATGTTTCCGCATAGTAACGCGAGTGCGCATTTTCGCATGCGAAATCTTATCGGACTATGTGTGCACGTCGCTTTAGTCTGTATACGCCCTTCCTAAAATCCGATCACGAATTGCCGCCAGATGCGCTAGAGAAACATAACAATCACACGTTAGATCTTGGTATAAGTTATCTGAACGGGGGATAAGCGATTAGGCTTTCGTTTCATGCTGAGTCGCGCCTTAGCCTAGTGGAAGAGTCAGTCGGCAGGTAGAGCACAATAGAGCGTGTTCTACCTTACTTACCGTAGTTGCTACGCATGACGTCATGGATTCTTGGCTTCGCTTCTTGGCGTCAAGGCTGGAACACAATGTTATATTTTTGGCCGCATATGGTACCGCGGGCTGATAGGACCAGAAACGTCACAGAGATTGTAGTGACCATGGTAACTACGGTAACTGAAAATAAAAGAAATTGAAAATAGCCAAACCAACAAACCACCAAAGAGTAGCGTGTCGTTGTTTACTTTAGACTATAGCGCATCTAGTGGCAAAAAAAGAACTAATCCGGAAGGAATCTTAAGGCGTATTCTCGCCGTTGCCCGAGGACTCCACTTGAGGAATCCCCGCGTTTTTATTTGTCCCGGGGACTCACTCCCCATATTCTCGCGAGCCCCCACGGCCGGGGAATGCTCCGATTATCATCACCATCATCGGAAAGGTTCCATTTCAGATTCGAAGGGGAATCAATTTTTGCTGGTGTTGGTGCAATGTAAAATTAACTAAAAGCAATCAGAATAAACAAAACGAAAAATAAAGTGGATCCAGACTAATTTCGTCAACTGCATATGTTTTTTTCGAACCAAATTCATTTTGGAAGCATTCCCCGTGTTCTCGCTGTTTCTGTACGCGGAGTCCGCATGGAGTGACTCCCTCTATTCTCGTCGTTCCCTTCGACTCCCCGAGGAGTCCTCGGGGAACGGCGAGAATACGCCTTTAGTAATGTCGTATTTTATATACCTTCCTGTTTCAGACCTGTTCATCCCTGTGGAAGGAAGTATCAAAGTTTGAAGCGGAGAAGTTCAAGGCGTTAACCCCTCGTCCAGCATTCTACGAAATATACAGGTTTGTCTCGGTTTTCGTTTCCAAGGCAGTAATTTAAACCAGTCAAGCAGGGAACATTTCCCCTCTTCTTGAAGCACAGCTCTGACTAGAAATGCCTTTTTTATTTTAAAATTGTAAGGAAATATTATTTTTCAAAAATACTCATAGGCTTCCCGAAATTAGGGATTCTCTTGATAGCGCTTGTCGAAAATATTTTTTTTTTCCGGCGGAAAATTCAAAAGAAATGCGCGACGTGCTTAAAAGTTTCTAGAAAAGCTCTGCTCGAACTGAAAAGCGATCAATTAAAAAAAACGAAAATGTTTTGTAAAGAGGGGATTTTAGAGGTGACTAGACCACGTAAACGTCGTTACTGCGGCGTGAAAACAGGGGAAAATAAGAGGGGTACTTTAACCTTCGATTTTCCTTTCCTCATTTTTATATTTTAACCTTCTCTCCAAACTTAACCGTATCAACCAAGTATTATTAGGTAGTAGTAATTGATTGATTCAAATGCGTCGGTCCTCGTTTGCTGATGTTTCCAGAACGTCTCTTAAGCTACGTTTACACGGAAGGTATTTACCCGTACTCCGTGGGTATTTTTCCCCGCAACCGCAACAAAAACCCGGGTATTTTGGACTTCAATTCTGCGAACTTTTTACCCGGGTATTTGTTTGTCGAAGGGTATTCTTCGACGTCAGCAACAATAAAATAGGATTTTCGAGGAACAATTTTGATTATGCCCATGTAAAAAGTGGTCCAAATGGACACATGTTGGTATCCATTGTAGAGAGATATCCTGAGCCTTACAACCTTGGAATTTATTGCCACATGACAGTACTCTCCCTTTGAAAAATACCCGAGTACCGTGTGAACACCTTCCCTTCTCGTCTCCGGGGAAAAATACCTGCTGTGTAAATGATCCTTTAGTTTCATTTTCTTTTTTGTTTAAAATTGGTTGCTGCGCAGGATAGGATGTCTGATTTCTGAGATATTGTCTCGTCATGGGGATAACCCAAAACAACAAGGATATCCCAAGTTTGGGTGCGCGGATTTTAGGTAGATTTTACTTTACTCGCGCAGTTGAAAATTCTGCTTTGCATTGTCCTTGGAAGTCCAGACAGTCGGCTTGAACGTCCGTGATCGATCGAAGAGGAAAAATTAGCATGCATGTCAGCTAAGGCTCGCGTTGTCAAGGACGATCGAGGCCATCAGTGGAAGATCTAGGGCTTATAGCCTGTCACGCCCAACACGTTTTCCCCTGATCCCTCAACCGATTGATCTGAAATTAGCCCTAGTATTATTATTTTTTATTGATCCACCAAAATTGATGATAACAAAATTAATACACAAAAACAAACCAACATTAAAGCAAACTCTAATCCATCGGAACGACAAAAAAACAACACATGAAAATGGCGAAGGCAGATCAGACACCGCAAACAATGACCAAAACTTTAAAACAAAAACTTTAAAAACATTAAGACTTTAAAGGACACCTGAATGAAGAGTACCAAGTACCATCCCTATCTGTATGACTTCTGTTAACATTGCCTGCAGAAAACCCAATCCAAATGCGAAATAGTGTTTCTAAGCTATGATTTCTGCTCCATTTTGCATCTGTCAATATTTCAGTACCGAACAATTTTAGAAATGAACAAATATCTTTAATCAACCCTTCTTCTGGAATATTTTTTAACCACTTAAGCCCAAACGTAAATCTAGAAGAAATTCCAATAATAATAATAATATTGTATTTAAAGCCTTAGGGTCATATCCATCCGGCCAGCGCTGTACAAGATTTGAATGAATTGCGCTCTGCATGTGCAAAGCTCCAGAAACGAACATCCCTATACTGAAATAGTCACGCTCAGGAGAAGAATGCTCTCCGTGGCCATGTCGGTAAATGCATTCTCCATGGTGTGTTCAAGTATGGTTTCATTGTTCAGGTGCATGTCCTTTAACTAAAAGTTTCAAAATTGAAACAAAAAATCAATAAAATAATTAAAAACTCATGGAGAAAGATGAGTGTGCCCTTGCAGCTTACGTCTAAACTTTTCATGCTTTTTCATCATAATTTCATATTCCTTACCTGATGAAAAATTTATCTCAAAATAGTAGCCTACTATGAAGTAATACGAAAAAGTTGCATGCAGTACTAGAGATGCTACTACATGCTTCTGCTTCGAGGCTACCGTGTTACTGCATACTACTATATGGTACTATTAGCAAGACTGGATGTTACTATGGCAAGACCGGATGCTAGTGGATACTACTACAGAAGATTGGACCAGTCTGTGGCACATTAAATGATAGTATTTTTTGCTATTACATAGTATTACTTGCAACGTTTTCGTACTACTGCCATACTACTACGCAGGCTACAAATTTTTCATCGGGTACCTTAGACCTTAGAGTCTCGTGTGCCACCAGAGGCACCCAGGGTATCCACGAAATAGGCGCCAGTCTTCCCTCTGGTGGGCTGCTGCTAAGACATCTTCCGACTCGGGTTGCAGACTTGCGTTGAAGTTTGCAAGGTCCCTCTGGTAGGAGCGACGGATCGTGTTTCTCGGTCTTCCGGGTCGACGTTATCTTGGTTGCCAATTTAAAGCGGTCCACAAAAAAAGGTCTTTCTACCACACACACAATGCTAACCATCCCTACTGTCACAATGAATGTTCAAAACCACTAAAAACGCCGTAAAACAATGAGCAAATTAAAAAAAAAGAACCAAATTTCCTAGGTTTGAAATAACTCTGTCTGGACTAAATTTCAGCCGATTATCCCGGACAGCTGTTATGGCACGTAGGGAGCCAAGGGTCAAAATAACAATTTCCATCTAATGCTCCAGCTGTTTATAACAAATACAAATAAATTATAAAACCAAGACCAGTGTGGTACCTCGGAAGACAAACAAAAATTATCAGTCAGGTCTTATAATTTTTGCTAATCAATTCTCGAAAATTCCGCCATCTAGAAAAGAAGACGTTGCGCGTGGGTTATTTCTCGAGCCAAAACAGCAACTCGGCAATCGAGTTCAAATCTAAACAAACCCGTGGCATGCGATCCCTAAGAGAAGGTAAACAGAATGTTTGGATTAGGTCTTTAAGCTGCGTTCGATTTGAGTCCTCCTTCTCTCGGGCTTTTCTTATTATAACTGCCTTGTCACGTTTTGATCCGTGGCTTATCCTATCTGTAAAGATGTGAAACGTAGTACGAACCTGAAGGATGTGGTCGATTATATACCTCTGTTTTGTTGTTATGTTAGAGTATGGGTTCTTACCGGATTAAAGATATTGAACTGGGTTAAAGCTGCGTTCGATTTGAGTCCTCTTGTCTCGGTCTTTTCTTATTATTACTGCCTTGTAAAGTTTTGATCCGTGGCTTATCCTATCTGTAAAGATGCGAAACGTGAGTGGGGGGGTGGGCAAGGGCGCTTTGTTGATGGAAGATCGTTCGTTAGTGGATTTTCTTGTCAGTTTGTTATGCCTTCATTCTTATTTTCTTCTTCTTCTTTTTTCTCTCCTTCTTTTTCTTTTTTTGATTTGTTTGGTTTGTTTCCCTTAAGACTATATGAATAAAGAATAACCCCGCCCATTGCCAGGCCTGATGCTAGGCCTTATGGTGGGGCCACAAAGAGTTAATGGCGTTTTTATTGTTTATGAATAAACTAAACTGAACTGAACTAAACTGTAGTACGAACCTGAAGGATGTGGTAGAATATATACCTCTGTTTTGTTGTTATGTTAGAGTATGGCTTCTTACCGGATTAAAGATATTGAACTGGGTTAAAGCAGCGTTCGATTTGAGTCCTCTTATCTCGGTCTTTTCTTGTTATTACTGCCTTGTCTGCCTTGTCACGGTTTGAAGTCTTTTTATTTAGCCCTGTCCGGCGAGTGACTCAACGGACAAGCATCAGAAATAAAACGCAGTCGAGAAATCTACCTGAGACAGGACCCAAACTTGTTCCGAGATCGAGTCATCATTTACGGTGTACTGACATTTGTCAGCTGACAGGTCAAATAGAACGGCATTAAGTGGACAAGGCAGTTAAATAAAATGCCATTTGGCTGACAGGACCGAGACAAGAGGCGTATTCTTGCCGTTCCGCGAGGACTCCTTTTGAGGAGTCCCCATGTTTTTGTTTGTCCCGGGGACTCACTCCCCGTATTCTCGCGAGTCCCCACGAACGGGGAATGCTCCATTATCATCACTATCATAAAAAGGACTCCCTTTCAGATTCGCAGGTGAATCATTTTTTGGTGGTGTTGGTGCAATGTCAAATTTATTAAAAACAATCAGAATAAACAAAACCAAAAACAAAGTGGATTCAGACTAATTCCACTAATTGTATATTTTTGCTTCAAACAAACACATTTTGGAAGCATTCCCCATGTTCTCGTTGTTTTCCGTGCGCCGAGTCCGCGCGGAGTGACTCCCTCTATTCTCGCCGTTCCCCTTAATTCCCCGAGGAGTCCTCGGGGAACTGCGAGAATACGCCTAAGGCTAAATCGAACGCGGTTTTTGGATGCTATTTGGCAACTTGGATTCCTTCGTGCGGAGTACGTAGCCCCAGTATCGCCATCTTCTTGTTCTGATAACGTTCGTCTTGATCATCGGCTGACCAGTAAGACGGCGTACCTCCTGAATTGAAACTCGCTGCTGCCAAGTTATGTTGAGAATTGGCCTAACTCCAGTTCAGCGCTCACGGAAAAGCGACCGATATATGACATTTTTGACGGTGCAAAACGGATAAGTCAGCTACATTTTATTAGAACTCTGTTTCGGCCTTTCTTGGCAAGGGTCCTCAAGCCGCTCAAGCTGAAAAATCAACTTGTGGAAAAAACAATTAAAGATTCTTCCTTAAATATCCGATTTTGTGAACTTCTTCTCTGAAAATCGGTTGGAGTTAAATCTGGCGCTGTGATTTTATTCTGGACACTTGCTGCTGTTTTTGCTGTTCGATTGGTTCGTCGAAAAGATAGACATTCTTCTGCATTCTGGTTTTGGAGTCATCTGTCTCTTCTTCTTCTTTCCAGTTAAGATGAGTACTTGTCGGCGGCATGTATGGGCGACTAGAAGTTCCAGTCGATTTTCAGAGAGGAAGTTCGCAAAATTAGATATTTAAGGAAGAATCTTCAAAGGTTTTTCCCGCAAGTTTGATTTTCCAGCTAGAGCGGCTTGAGCCTGGCGAGGACCCTTGCCAAAAAAGGCCGCAATATAGCTCTACTAAAATGTAGCTGACTTATCCGTTTTGCACCGTCAAACGTGATTCGCAGTCAGCTTGGGCTGAAGGAATATGACATATGACACTTGAGCCAAAGTCTGCAAGTGCCTTAAAAATCCATTACCTGATCTTAAAATTTGTGCATTCTTCCCTTACAACAATGCAAAGATTACTGATTTCATAAAATCGTCTCTCTGCAGAAGTTTTTATCGTGACCATTATTTTGTCGTCGATGTTTCACAAAAAAATGAGTTATCGAAATTCGGCTGAATTTATCATTTGAATTTCACAAATTCCGGCCAAATTTTGTTTCTAGCAATTGGTTTCATTATCGGACTAAAAAAAGTGTTGGCACTTCTGATAACTTTGTCGGATTTTTCTCAGTTACAGTATCTAATTATTCGAGTATATCGTTAGAAGTTCCTTTCGTTCCACTATCTGATCAGATCCCATCCGGAATTCCCTCCCGGATCCGCTTTCTAATTGAATTTGGCTAGAGTTCGGGGTTCGGGCGGTATTAATATCGCCCACTGTTGGAAAATACACCAATTTACCTCCAGGTCCCACCATCGGGTTCGACCTGATATTAGCCGGTCCCTAATATGCGTGGAAAGTTTCGTTTTTCTAGCCCTTCTGGAAGTATCCTGACTCGTGTTCAGCGGACCGACCGAGAAGTAGAAGTGAATCGTCGATAGCTTACAAAAAAATAATTCTCACTTAGCAAATGTTTGTTTGACAGAGACAAAAATCGGCTAAAGTTTGTCAGTTCAGTTTCACAAATTCCTGCCAAAATGTGTTTCTGGACATGTTTCTTTATTGGACTAAAAATAAGTTTTACCATGTCAATACTCTATATGACTAAGTCCAAAACACGCCAGTGATCCTCAGGAAGAACGAGAAAACGTCTCACTAACAACTCAGACTCAACAACTCAAATCCTGTGTCAAACAATCACGTCGATCTTCGGGAGCAGCTGTGATACCCGAGGTGATACCACTTCTGGCTCTTCCGCTAAGTACCCGGCGATTTTGCATCGGCAAGGAGAGTTAGTCTTCAAGAGTATTGCCTGACTCGTACTTTCGATTCTACTTCCAGCGTCAGAATCGTTGCCTGTATCCGCCCACTAATCGAATTGGGGAATTCAATGTGGAATTCATATCGTGCACGTGGGAAAATAAGATCAGTTTTTAGGGAGAAATAAAAACCGGGTCTTGAGTTCAACCGGGATAGCTGCCTTTGACAAAAAAATTTATACTTTATACACTTTGAACGTGTCCGAAAGCTTTTTGGTGCTGTAAATGCTGCATTAATGCTGCATTTTCTTTTTCTTTTTTGTCCGAAAGCTGTTACCTTTTTTTCTTCTCTGACACTTCTAGGATACCAAAATTTAAGTCAGGAAGAAGAAGAAGAAAAAAGAATTAGCTGTATAAAGCTGGAAAAATGGATCAGCTACTGATATCCAGCCTTCTTATCTTTCCTTTCTTCGTTGGCCATGATCGCCAGTTGTCAGAAATTGGAATGTTTGCCGAATTGTCAGTTGTCTTTTTGAATTTGTTAAGTTCGCCGCCGAAAAAACTGAGAGAATCGCCGTACTCGCCAGTTTCTTCTTGAAAATTGAGCATAAAATTTAGCATTCTTGTTGAATTTGTCGATGAATTTTATGCTGAATTAATGCTGCATTAATTGAGCGAAAATTTAAGTCCGAAAGCGAAATGCTGCATAAAATGCTGAATTAATTCAGAATTTTCTTCGGAGTTTTCGGACACGTTCTTTGAATCATCAGTTTAATAGCCTACTGGAGCCACGTTTTTGTTGCAATAGCGTTGCCGCATCGCTACTGCAGCACTTCTTTGCTTTTGCACAATATGCGTTTTTGGATTCACTTTCTTTTTGGTTGAAGCGGCAGCGCTGCAGCATCTTGCAGGGAAGTACGGACTTGGTCGGTGAGCAAGTCCATGATTCTCGAGAAGCGCTGCCGTCTTCCTCGGAAGCGCCGCAGTGCAAAAACGGATGTAGAAAGAATCAGTCCGGAATCGGCCGAGAAGTGGACCTGTAGCATGCAACAAAAACAAGGTTTGGATCTTTTTTTGTGGGGAGGGAGGCAGATGGTGCTCCTCGTTTGGTTTTTTGTGTAAGAATGTTTCTTGTTGCAGGAAAGAGGGCAGTCCCGACTTCGTCAGCACATTCATCGGCGAAGTTAAAGCTCAGGTAATCTAAGTTTTTATTTATTCTAAAATTGGGCCACAAAAAATGGTCTTACTATTGCACACACAATGCTAACCATGACTACTGTCACTATGAATGTTCAGAACCACTAAAAACACCGTAAAACAATGCGCAAATTAAAAAAAAAAACACCAAATTTCCTAGGTTTGAAATAACTCTTTCTGGACTAAATCTCCGCCGATTATCCCAACAGCTGCTATGGCACGGAGGGAGCCAAGGGTCAAAATAATAATTTCCATCTAATGCTCCAACTGTTTATTACAAATACAAATAAATTATCAGACCAAGACCAGTGTGGTACCTCTTAAGACATAAAAACATTATCATTTAGGTCTTATAATTCTTTGCTAATCAATCCTGGAAAATTCCGCCATCTAGAAAAGAAGACGTTGTGCGTAGGTTTTTTATCGAACCCAAACAGCAACTCGGCAATCGAGTTCAAATCTAAAGAAACACGTGGCATGCGATAACTAAGAGAAGGTAAACAGAATGTTTGGATTAGGTCTTTAACTAATCAAAACTAACCAATCTTACGCCAATCGGGAGTAAATGGCTCAAACGTAGGTGAAAGAAGCATCACGTTGGATATGAAGCCACCAGGTTAGTGAGTTTAGCGCGGGATCGACTAAAAAGACTCATCATCAAGACTGGGGGATCATAATATTTCATATAAGGAGGCTCTCATTAAACTTGACGTTCCTAAATTAACTAACCGCAGAAATACTCTTTCAAAAAATTTGGAGCAAAGATACAGTGTTGTCCCCAGATCTATTCCCCCCTCCCCTCCCGTCTTCTGTGCGTTGGTTCCAGAGGAATACTGGCACTCAGTTTTCTCCATATCCTGCTAATTTCTCTGCCCAATTTTTACGTAGTTCCCGCATCATTTATTTCTGGTCATATCTTGTAAGTGTATCAGTTAATTTGTTTCGTGTCTGTGTATTTCGTAAATATTTTACTCCTCTTCTAGCTTTAAGCTATTTGGATATCAAAGACCTAATCCAAACATTCTGTTTACCTTCTCTTAGTGATCGCATGCCACGGGTTTGTTTAGATTTGAACTCGATTGCCGAGTTGCTGTTTTGGCTCGAGAAAAAACCAACGCACAACGTCTTCTTTTCTAGATGGTGGAATTTTCCAGGATTGATTAGCAAAGAATTATAAGACCTAACTGATAATTTTTGTATGTCTTCAGAGGTACCACACTGGTCTTGGTTTTATAATTTATTTGTATTTGTAATAATCAGTTGGAGCATTAGATGGATATTATTATTTTGACCCTTGGCTCCCTACGTGCCATAACAGCTGTCCGGGATAATCGGCTGAGATTTAATCCAGACAGAGTTATTTCAAACCTAGGAAATTTGGTTTTTTTTTTAATTTGCTCATTGTGTTACGGTGTTTTTAGGGGTTTTGAACATTCATAGTGACAGTAGGGATGGTTAGCATTGTGTGTGTGGTAGAAAGACCATTTTTGTGGCCCCCTTTAAACTTGATTGAAAAAAGAGGCACGGCACGGCGCAGGAGGCACGAGTAATAAAAATAGATTAGCAAGTAGTAGATTTCGAGTAAGTAAGAGCTCTTAACTCCAGAGCCTAAAAGAAGGCATGCTAGAACACTATTCCTGCACCTCACTCTGAAGCCTGAAAGGGCCCCTTTTGGTTTTCGAGCCTCTTTAGTAATCGTGCCTCCTACACTATGTCGTGCCGTGCCGTGCCTCTTTTTAGTCGATTTGATGATCGCTCAATTGTATATATGTTTTAGTTGTAGGTGAATGACAAGTGCCAATTAAATTGCTCGCGCATGAAATGTTGTGCCGCACTTATTTTGAAATTAAATTAAATTAAGATTATTTTGAAATTAAATTGAAATTAAAAATTAAATTAAAATTTTCTGTGTTACAGGCGGCGACGACGCTGTTTGCTCTGTTTACGGGCGATGATAAAGAAGAGGGTCAGGTGACAATCGTCGGACCACCAGAAGCAGTATCTGCCGTCGGACCGAAGTAAGCGTAAGCACCCTCCCCTAACTGACTTTAAAGTTTAACTGAAAAAGTCTGAGGTAGGACAATCTAGTTACCCTCACTTATTCAGTTAAAGCACAACTCCTACTAGAAATGATCTTTTCACTATGAAATGGATCAGAAAAAAACCTCTTTTCGAAAATCCCATTACTTTCCATCAGAATTTAGCGATTTTCTTGTTAGCGCTTAACGACTCTGCACAGCCTTCCTGCTCTCCGACGCGGCGGCTGGGCGCAAAACATTTGAAAACTGAAAGCGCCGTGGATAAAAAGTACGAAAACTAAGCAAATAAAATTAGTCAAAAACAGAAGATTCTCATATGATTCTCATCTGAAAGAGTTGTAAGCGGACGTTGGAAATCCTGGCAAACTGTAACGGGCAAAACCCGGCACGGCCGAAAATGCACTAAAAATTCGTAGGCACAAAACGAAACAATGGAGAAAGATGGGGATTTCAAAAGCTTATAATTCCATAAGGTAGCTAGGTACAGTATAAAAGGCAGAAAAGCAAGAAGGGTCCTTTAAAGAGGCTTGAAAACCATGCGTCACTTCTTTGCTCCGCTATTCACGAATAATCGATTTTCAGATAGTGGAATTTCTCTGTCGGATTTGTGGTACCTGTATCGCTTGTAACTGTGTTGTATGCTTGATAAAAACGATTTACGGAAAGTAAGTGTTCACGCAGTGAGCTACCTTCCGCAAGATGAACTCTGGTCACTGAAAAGCCATGTTTCGATTGAGATCCAAGTTTTCCGCGTCATAGTAGAATTTTGCGCTGTGAGGACGGCCGTAGATATTCTGAACATCATTCTAGCAAATAGTGAAATTAAAAAAAATCCCTTTGCACAAACAAAAAATGCAGTGTGTTCAGTTGAATGATACAAAAATAAGTTGGCTTTTCATTTAAGCTTTAAAGGTTCACTGAATAGGGCTGAAATACGGAAATGTAATTACGAATCACTTTTTCACTTAATCTGGTTTTAAAACCGGATTAAAACTCCGAGCGTGTTCCACCCTTCTAACAATGATAATTATTAGTTACTATTTCCGTTCCAGCCTCGCGAAAAGTTACTACGCTCACCGTTCCAACCTTCTCGAAATAGGAACTAATAATAACTATTTGCTTACCATGCTCGGGCTCTGTAACGGGATTGGCTGGATTACCCAGTGGAGTGATATTGTGATGAAAATAGAAAAATGTGTTCCAGCCTTGACGCGTAGTAAAGTAACTATGTTAATTAGGATGGAACACGCTCTCCATTGCTCCGCTATAACCGACTGACGATTTTTTGTTTGTGTGAAAAACTTTGAAGCTTGTGGTAGCTCTATGTAATTTCAATGTAATTGGCAGCAACAATATTTTCATTACCTGCTGTCAATCAGAGGCGTTACTAGCCAAAAAAAAAATTTTTTTTGGGGGGGTGCAAGGTATTTACCGACTGGCTGGTCATTTTTACCGACTGTTTTTGCAGATAAAAACGACTATTATTGAGAAAAAACGACAGTGTTGACAAAAAATCGGCTGATTTTAAGAAAAACTACTATTTTTACGAGAAACCAACTGTTTTAAAAAAAATTGACGGTTTCCAAGAAAAAAATTAACTGTTTTTACGAAATTCGTGGCGCTTCGCGCCAACTCGGCTGTTTTTTACCGACTGGCCGACAACATTCGAGGGGGGGGGGGACGCCGACAACATTCGGGGGGGGGCCCTCCCCCCTCGAATGTTCACGCCGCTGCTGTCAATAACCAAACCTCATAGGCTGGTAGTTCTGGGACTCCTCCGAACTTACTTTGCAGCCGGATATATACGGTAGCAGCTTCTTTGATAACTGAATGAATGAATGAATATGTTTATTTCCCATCTTTGCATAATTGTCACTGATGGAGTATAAGAAAAGAAAAATAAAGAAAAAGGAACAATGAACAGCACACAAGGTACAATTATTAACTTGGCAGTACATAATTCAAAAAAGAGAGAAAAATAAATTATTACACTATTTCTTTGACTATTTCTTTGTTTAATTGCTGGATAGAGGCTGTTTAGAGGGTCGAGGGATGCAGTCCCTCGACCTCAGAACTATACAGTCATTTTCAGGGCCTAATGTGTGGAACTCTGTTCCGGAGAGCATTCGGGCGGCTGAGCACCTGGGGCTATTTAAAAATTAATTGAAAAAGTATGTGTTAGGCCAAGGTTCATAGTTTTTATGGCCATATACCGATCACAATTCCGTCTGTCGGTCGGTCCGAGTTTTTTGTCCCACATATCCGAGTTAGGGTACTTCCAGATGTGCTAGGACAATGAAACTTGGCAGGCATATCAGGGACCCGACCAAACTAACCTGGAAATAATCAGTTTCCCGATCCGACCATATGGGGGGGAGTGCGGGGCGCTGGAAACTTGAAAATTTAGGGCATTTTGTCACTTTTTTCCGAGTTAGGGTACTTCTAGATGAGCTAGGACAATGAAACTTAGCAGGAATATCAGGGACCCGACCAAACGAACCTGGAAATAATCAGTTTCCCGATCCGACCATATGCGGGGGAGTGGGGGCGCTCGAAACTTGAAAATTTAGGGCATTTTGTCACACTTTTTCGAGTTAGTGTACTTCCAAATGAGCTAGGACAATGAAACTTGGCAGGAATATCAGGGACCTGACCAAAGTAACCTGGAAATAATAAGTTTCCCGATCCGACCATATGCGGGGGAGTTGGGGCGCTGGAAACTTGAAAATTTAGGGCTTTTGTCACACTTTTTCGAGTGAGGGTACTTCCAGATGAGCTAGGACAATGAAACTTGGCAGGAATATCAGGGACCCGACCAAACTAACCTGGAAATAATCAGTTTCCCGATCCGACCATATGCGGGGAAGTGGGGGCGCTGGAAACTTGAAAATTTAGGGCATTTTGTCACACTTTTTCGAGTTAGGGTACTTCCAGTTGTGCTAGGACCATGAAACTTGGCAGGCATATCAGAGACCCGACCAAACAAACTTAGAAATAATCAGTTTTCTGATCCGACCATTTTGGGGGGGGGGGGTGGAGGGCAGGGGAATCCGGGAAATTGAGATGTGTGTAACTTTCGAACGGATGATCGGATTGTAATGAAACTTCATAACTGAATAGAATATATATCTGTAATGTCCCGTTTAAAGTCTTGACCGGATTCGGTGGCCAGGGGGGAGTTGGGGGAGGGGGAGACCAGAAATTTCAAGAAACGGTTAGAATGGAGGGATCGGAGTGAAACTTGCTGGGAAGAACAAGCATCTGCTCTAGATAAGTCCTTTAGACCATTGTACTGGATCCGACACTTATGGGGGGGGGGGGGGTCCCGGAATTCCGGCGATAGTGGTTTTGGGGATTTTCACGATGAAACTTGGCAGTCATATCAGGGACCCAATCAAACTGACTTCAAAATAAAAATTTTGTCGATCAGATAATGGTGGGGGGAGTGGAGGGAGCGGAATCCGAAATTTTCAATCATGCGTAATTTTGGAATGGGTGATCGGATTCGAGTGAAATTTAAGAATTGAACAGAGGACATTTCTCCGAAGATTTTTTTCATTTCCGGACCGGATCCGGCAACTATTGGGGGGGGGGGGAAATACGTGACCCGTTTAGAATGGAGGGATCGGGATGGAACTTGCTGGGAAGAACAAACATCTGGTCAATGTAAATCTTTTACATAATTTGACTGGATCCGGACACTTGAGGGGGGGGGGAGGAGGGGGTTTCCCGGAATTCCGTTTTTTGGGGGATTTTCACGACGAAGCTTGGAAGGCATATCAGGGACCCGGTCAAACTGACTTGGAATAAAAAAAAATCCTCGATATGATAATCTTGGGGAGGGGGAGTTGAGGGAGGGGAATCCGGAATATTGAGTCGTGCATTACTTTGGAACGGGTGATCGGATTTGAGTGAAATTTAATAAGTAAACAGAGGGCATTTTTCTCTGGTGACCTTTTTCATTTCAGGACCGAATCCGGCAATTATTGGGGGGAGGGCGGAAAATACTTGACCCGCTTGACAAACCGGAATGACAAACAGATGCTCTGGATTAATCATTTACAGAACCGGATTGGCTCCGGTTATTGTGGGTGGAGTTGGAGGAGGGGTTGGGTCTGGGATTCCGGTGATCGCGCGTTAAGGTACTTCCAGATGTGCTAGGACGATGAAACTTCGCTGGAATATTGGAGGCTCAATAGCATTTGCTTAGAAATTGCTACTTCCCAAATCCGATTATTCCTTAAAGTACCAATCTTGACCGCAAAGTAAAAAAAATACTTTTAAGCAATATATGCATTTTCGTGATGCCCATCAGCCCATTAGCAGTTTTGCCTCAAGGGTTTTGCTTACAAATGAAGTTCTAGCTCCCTTAGAGTGCGCATCTCAACCGCAAAGTCGAAACTTACTTTTGATCAATCAAATCATCTTGACCCATGCAAGTGCCATATGAGCTTACAGCTCTTGTTAGTTAATTATTAGTTTGGAAATGAGTATGATGTACCCGCCCAATTGCAAGTGCTTTTTTGTACCTTTCTTGGGGCGGGTACTGGCATCATAGTTAAATGTATTTTGATCGTAAAAATTAAATTGAACTGAACTGAATTCGCTATTTTACAAGATGAAAAACCACGTCCTTGGTTAAATTCCAATTGACCGATATAACTATGATTGGGACGTAGTCAATATTTTTAGTGCCAATACGAGAAGGCGGTTGGATAAATCACTCGATTGAGAAAAATCAATTCAGTTACTTCAGATGTAAGAACAAAAATAAGCTGGGTTTTCGGTGCAGCTTTAAAGACTATATCCAAACCTGGACCTTTGAATCCTATTCCATAGGTATAATATATAATGATATGTGTATATATATAACTTTTTACGAACCGGTATGTAATGCATATCCTCCTATCACTCACGGTCAGTTATTTTACGATAATGTTCACACAGTAAGTTAGCGGTAGATATGAGAGGATGATATAAGTCATATCAGTCTCCAGGGAGGATGTTATAAGTCATATTAGCCTCCAGAGAGGATGTTATAAGTCATATTAGCCTCCGGAGAGGATGATATAAGTCATATCAGCCTCCAGAGATGATTTCTGTTCGAAAAAGTTATAATAGTTAACACACCTCCATCTCGGTTGATATCTGAATGACAGATGTGCTAGGACGATGAAACTTCGCTGGAATATTGGAGACTCAACAACATTTGCTTAGAAATTGCTACTTCCCAAATCCTTTTATTCCTTAAAGTACCAATCTTGACCGCAAAGTAAAAAAAATACTTTTAAGCAATATATGCGTTTTCGTGATGCCCATCAGCCCATTAGCAGTTTTGCCTCAAGGGTTTTGCTTACAAATGAAGTTCCAGCTCCCTTAGAGTGCGCATCTCAACCGCAAAGTCGAAACTTACTTTTGATCAATCAAATCATCTTGACCCATGCAAGTGCCATATGAGCTTACAGCTCTTGTTTTATCTTGTGTTGTTTTTCGTTGTTCTCTTTAAATCCGCTACCATCTTGTGTATTTGGTGGGTTACAAATAAATATATATATATATATATTGATTCAGCATTAACCGCATCTTCGGTAAGGTTGTTTCAGGGGCCAGCAGTACTCTGTATGACTAAGTCCGGAAAACGCTAGTGATCCTAGCGAAGAACGATGAACGTCACCCAAACAAATCCTCAAATTAACTCAAATCCTATGTAAACCAATCAACAGCGTTTGTTGTGCTGAAAGGAAATCTTCATCGGCAGGAACAGTGAAGTGCTCCACTGGCAATTAAGCTGTCTGAGACAATCGTAACGTATCGCAAGCGGCCATTTTGGGGGTTTTCAGCCAATGAGAGCACGCCGGGTCTGGACGAGTACGGTTACGACGGACTTGCGATCACCAGTGGAGGACCCGCTTTAGTCATTAAGGATATTCTGTTTGCGAAACTTCACTCAAACAAATCAATTGGAGGATCCAACAAGTAGGGAACCATCTGCTCCATCTGTCCAAATTCGAGTCAAAATTACGCCATAACAACACGCTAACGAAGGAGTTCAAGACGCAAGCGTTACTCTTTTGGAATTCTCCTCGGCTAACGCTCATAATGCCCACGCGACCACAGTAACCACGACTCAAAATGCCCACGATAAATCCCCACAGCTCATAATGCCCACGGCTCAAAATGCCCACGACTCAGAATAGTCAGAATGCCTACGGTTCAAAATGCCCACGACTGAGTTATTTAAGGTGTTCAGTGCGTAGTAAACTGGAACTAATGATGAGTGGGAAACGAAAGGAGCAGACCGAGTAGACCTATCAGAATGGCGATACTCGTATGTTGAACTGGTAAAACCTCAATTATATTTTAATACTATAATACTGGGCAGAATCCGGTAAGAAATAAACTGAATCACAAACAACGATCTTAAAACTGTAATTTTAAATTAAAAACAGTTTTTACCTTCACAGTGCAAGATTTGGATCGCCTAGTTTCGCTCTCTGTGTTGGAACGATTTTATATGACATTCTTCATACTGTCCCGCAAATAATTCTGATTTGATCAACATACCAACAAATATTCCCTTTCAACATCTTCCAGAGGTAATCCTGTCCCTTGAAATCTATTTGTCATTTGTCTCAGGACATGTTGGCCTCAGCTGCGGAAAGTTACAGCCGTCGGCATTTTGAACCAGGACGATTTCGGCCTCCCGGTGAGTATTTTAAGCTGTTGGCGTTTTGGGCCGTTGACATTTTTGACGATTTCGATGTCGGTGTCAAAATATGTCACTAGAAATAATGTCACTAATAAATTAAAAAAATGGCAATCGTAATTAAGGTGACTTCGATGGAATATTTGAGAATCAAAGAACCGTTCGGAGAACCATATTTATTCGAAAAAGTTTGTAATTCAACATTTTCTCGGCGATATCAGCTTTCCATGTGTTTTCGCGATCAGTCCAGCGGGAAAGTGGAAAGTTATTCCAGGGATCACTTTCCCATAGTTTTCGCGATGCGCTTCGCTCGCCGGAAAGTGATTCCGAGATCTCGCGAAAACCCTCCTTTTAAGTCGTGGGCATTTTGAACCGTGGGAATTCTGAGCCGTGGGCATTTTGAGAGTAGGCAAAAAGATAGTGGTGATTCTAGGAACCACCCGTTTCCTCGTCACTATACAAAATTATGGACAAACAAAATTAGAAAAACTAGATTTTCGGGTTTTTTTCTTGATCAGCTAGTTATCCCTCTAAGATGATGTGCGAGGGATAAATAGAATTTCGGATATTTTGGTTGCACTTCCGGCGAACCGTCCTCAGCGAAAAACAAAACTAAACCATAAAATCCACCACAATAACAACAGGAAAACGATGCGGAACCAACAAACGATAAAATCATGGACAACTGTTTCAAACTTGCGCATCCTGAAATCTGGGCGAAGATGGAAATTTTCGTGTGTCTTTTTATGCGTTATCTTTCACTAAGTTAGTCCGCTTTTTCAAAATGGCCGATCTCACATAGTTACTTACCGTACTTATTAGTTATATCCTTGTCGAATCGTGATTTGCAGGCTTGAACGCGTGACCCCTGTAATGACGGTTGTTGCTGAATTTATAATGTTGCTCACTTCAAAGTTATCGTCACTTCCGAGGATTGCTTTAATGAAGATTTAATTTAAGATTCCCGGTGTCGCGGAGCGGAAGTAGTGACAGGCGTTCAGCGAAGGGAGTTATTGAAATTTCAACCGGAAGGAAGCGAATGCGTTTGCAGTTTTGTAATATTTCTGTGACACATTTGGTAGAAGGAAATGTTACCAGGAAACAGAAGAGTAGAGGAGTAGAGATTGGTTAACACAGGATTTTTTAAATGTTCTACTGTGTCGGTGATAATTCTTTTTTTTAAGACGTATTGCACGCAACTGTATTAATAATATAACTGCAGTAAAAAGGCTTTCGCCTCTGTTACGCCTTGTGTTTGTATTGTCTCCCACTTTTTGATAATTATCTTGAGACGACGCTGCGTAAATTAAAAGTTCGTTTAACAATGCATTCCGTCATCTCCTTTCATATAATCCACGTTACTCTGCTAGTCCAATGTTTCTAGATGATGAAATTGAATTTTTTGATATTATGAGACGGAAAGCGATAGTTTGTTTTGTTGTAAGGTTAGAAGTGAGAATGCTGAATCCGGCCATTTTACCGCCTTTTCCGTTTGCTATGCTATTGCCCCGAGCCACCGAATGGATGAGATGATTGTATACATTTATAAAAGAATAGTAATAATATCACGAATTAAATGAATTGATTGATTGATTGATTTGAGCCCGTCTTAGTTACATAAAGATGCCCTGCTATCAGGTATTAGAAGCCCTAGACCCTATTTCCTTGAACAGAATCCAAAGGCCTTGGTGACTTGACTCAAAAAGGATACAGAACGTCGAAATTGATTTTGGCGCTTTTTCAGGGTGGCTGATCTACTTGGCGGAAAAGGTGCCGCTACCGCCGGCAGATTTCAGGCCAAGGTCTCCAACATGAAGAGACGAAAAGAGGCAACTGAGCTGATGAAGGCACATATTTCGTTGCCATAGTTCGCTAAGGTAAACGATCCTTAATACTGCCTACTTTAAGATCGGTGTACATTTTGTAATCCTAGAGAGCAAAGGGCACAATAAATATTCCAGTTCTATTTTCGCGATTCGCGGTAAGTGGTTTAACCACTCCTTGGGAACTGATACCTTGGTAGCAGATACTTTGGTAGCCGATACATGGGTAGCTAAATTTTCCTTGCCCCCAAGCTGGCTTGGAAACATATATTCATACAATGTATAAAAATGGGGTTCGAGCCAGACGAGGACCCTTGCCAAGAAGGGCCGAATTATCGCTGCCATAGCTAGGTGATGTTTCCGTTTTTATCCATTGCATGAATATACGGATAGCTGATACCTTGGTAACTGATACAGATAGTAGGCGGTACGCCGAGAAACCGAATGGGGCAGAACTATTGCGTTGGTTAAACCTGGACGTTGAATTTTTCGTTAAAGGTAATCTGAAGGGCTTATCAATAAGCCAATTCCCCATAGCTAGTCATCTGAGACAACCAAGTTCAGATATATCTCTGTAAACCATATCTATTTTGACGATACTGGTCGATACTTCCTGCTTTACTTCTTCGAACTACTACAAATGTCCAGCGAACTACTTGTCCAGCGAAAAAGAAAGTTCAGAAACGGATTCAGCGTATCTCCCTATCCCTATAAAGAACATCTAATCGACTTCAAATAAAACTTTAACCTATAACAAATTTTCCGGTTTCAGCCGGATTCGGGACGACCGGGTCTCTTCTTCCCCCTAAATCTGTCATCTAATCAACTTAAAGTAAAACTTTTGCTTTTAACAGATTTTACGTTTTTTCCGGATTCCGGGCGAACTAGTTGTCCGGGTAGAAAACAATTATCGCATAAGTGTCTTCTTATGCCTAAATCGAACATCTAATCAATTTCAAATAAAACTTTTTCAAACTTTCCGATTTTCGCCGGATCCCGGACGCAAACGGTTTTCATCATCGTGTTCAGCATGTCTTTTTGCCCCATAATCGACTATCACATTAGCTGTTTATAAATATTTTGTCCAGCAGTTGCATTGTCGTACAGTAAGTAAGTAATTTATTCATAACCCGCCACTTTGGAAAAGCGGAGTAAATTAAAGAAAATAAATAAAACACATACGAAAAGACACATAGTTTTCAATCTTCAGCCAGGAAAGAGTGGATAACGTCGTGTGCTAGTTGGACCGTGTTGTCCATGATTTTTTATAGTGACGAGGAAACATCCAAAAGGGTAACACTTACATCTTGAATTTTGAACGTATGGTTATGACATAATTTCGACAGTGGTGGTGGTGGGAAAATTTGAAATTAGAAGCCCTTCAGTGAACCTTTCATATTCACACAAAACAACTTTACCAACAATGCAGTTTCACATCTTCTGTCTATTTATTAGTTAATTAATATTCACATAAGGCGGTTAATACCAATAATGCAGTTTCACTGCTCCTGTGCTGTTGTCGAATGGAACTTCCATAGCGCTCATTTGCCGCACCAGAATCTTTCTGAAGCTGGTCCCCCTTCGGCCCCCCTCCTGGCGTAGTGGTGTGTTTTCGCTTGGTAGATGGCGTGTCAAATCTGGTTGCACAGCGGATGTTAGTTCAATCTCTTCGTCGTGGGGTGGCTCTCTGTAAAGAACTCAAATTACTTTTTTGCAATGCACAGTGCCAGACTTTTCGCATAGAAAAGTATGACACGGAATGAGATTTTTCTGTGTGTTTTGTACCAAGAACAGATAACCGTGATCACAGGTTGGTTTTTCGTGCTCGAGCCTGAATAGAAACCTTGCCAAGAAGGGCCGAACTGTCGCTGGAATAAAACTCAGTGACGTATCCGTATAATATGCGCCTTCAGTTGCACTTTAAAGGACCTGTCGTGCCTATAATGACCTACTCCTGATGAAAAATTTATTTCAAAGTAATACTATGAAGTAGTACGAAAAAGTAGCATGCAGTACTAATGATGCTACTACATGCTTCTACTTCAAGGCTACCGTGTTACTGCATACTACTATATGCTACTATTAGCAAGACTGGATGCTTCTATGTCAAGACAGGATGCTACTACATACTACTACATAAGATTGGACCAGTCTGAGGCACATTAAATCATAGTATTCTTTGCTATTACATTGTAATACATACTACTTTTTCGTACTACTACCATACTACTACCCAGGCTACAAATTTTTCAGCCCGTATGCCCGGAGACCCAAATTTCGTACGTTACATTCTATACCCGCTAACGACACCTCACTAATCTTTGCATTTGCAACGATTCATTATTTTCCATGTGCATTATACTCCCGACGAGTGTTCATTGCTATTTGCACTTTGTCGAGTTTTTGCTGGAAGTCAGTGGACCTGGGAAAAGGCGTTAAACAGTCAAAGCCGTGGATAATTCATCAGAAGCAGAACCTAGTTTTACAGTATTCAAACAATTCTGAACGTTGGACCAAATCAGTAAATACTGTGCTTTAAAGAATTATAGTGTTGCCGGAGGAAGCAAAGTTTGCTGCGATATTTGCAAACAGATTGGATATTTTAGAAGCTTCATTTCGTCGACGGGGAAAGAAGGCCCCGGGGAAGTAAGTCAACTAGTACTATCTACATGTTAATAATCCGCAAAGCATAATGGTACAGTTTCATCAGGGTGATTTGGCATTGGCCAGTTTTGCCGGTTATCCGTTATGGCCAGTCCGTATCCTACGTGCGAACAAAGCTACATCAGGAAAGTTCCAGTACAGCGTTTTCTGCTACGGAAGCCATGATAGAATCCCAACTTCGAGATTTTGAATATAATAAAGCAGATGCAATGAAAAAAAGCGCTAAGGGAGTGAAAGCAGCTTTTGAGGAACTGGCATTACAGCCTAATGTGTATCTTGAAGCTCAAACTTCCGGTACTGACACTGGTGATGCGTCTGCTGTGACTTCAGATCTACTGAAGCGGATTGACACGGCGGAGCAGGAAGTCACCATAACTAAAGAAAGTTTGAAAGCAGCTATAAATGGGAAGGTTCAGAAAGCCCTTGCCTCTACAGTCACACCCATTTCCACAGACACTGTTATAAACGATATATACAACGCCATAACTCTTGAGTTCTCGCCAAAATTTGAAGCCGTTGAAAAGCATCTTAAATCGCTAAAACACCAAGTTCATCTTTTGGAAGCAAGGATCGTAAAAATAGAAACAAAGCTAGACGATCTTGAGCAAGAGGCACGCCTTGACTCTCTGTTATTTCTCGGAGTTAAACAAGATCAAGGAGCAGAATTGAAAACTGTACTTACTGGCAGGGGCGTCCCGACACCTTCCTGATAGGGGGGGTGCGGCTTCAGAATTTTACCGGAATTTTTCGAAGTTTTACCGGAATTTTTCCAGGTTTTAGCCGAAATGTCTCCGTAATGAACATCTCTGCAGAAACTCTATCATAGGCCTGCTGTTGTTTTCTGAGTTCTAATATGTTATACAAACAACAAAAAATAGGTTCGGTGAAGTTTTACTTAAGATTCAGCTTATTTTTCAGTCTGATATCTGAATACTGAAATATTTTGACACATCTGAGAGATTTTGTATTTTTCGTTAAAGCGTTCAGAGCGTTCGCTGCTTGCATGACAAACCAAACTCATCCAGACGCTGAAGAATTTAAACTTTAAAAAAACCTGCATTTCCAGGACGATAGATGCGACACCGGAGAAGTTACGCCTGTAGAAAAGTAGGAAAATGATTGTAGGATATGTCTTGCAATGAATCTCATATTTTTATTTTATTTTTCGGCAACGGCTTACATTTCTAGCTGGTAAATATTTCAAGCGTAGAGGGACAGTACATAGAGGTATGACAATTGTCTAATCTGAAAGAAGAAGTTCAGTCTATGAAATCGACTATCCCTGGATAAAGGAGAAATGTAAGAAACGCATTTTTATCATGTTTTCAGAAATATTTAAGTGAATAGGTGAGATGTTACTAGACCTGCTGGACCTCACGCCTATTCGGTTAAACTTTAAGATTGTCACTTAATACTAAAAAGTCTTCGACCTTCAACCCACCGTACACATTTATTCGTCGCGTTTTCCATTTGTTCACAACACATCCAATTTCACATTCGACAACTAGTTCGGTTTCACATGCGATTAGTAACAGACGTTGGTCAGCCAATGTTGAACGCAAAGTGGTGAACAACACTACGCTTAATAAAAAGTCTTTCCCCTTTTTCTGAGATAACATGGATTGTCTTGGCCAGCTTGAACGCTTTCTATACTAGTGGTAAAACATCTTTCAGTTCACGAAAAACTTCGAACATTTTCTTTTTGTTTGGTTCGAGGCTCTCCTTACGACATTTGAGATCATGTCGGAACAAGGCTAACTCGTGTTGAATTCTTCCCGGTTTTCACCGGAAGGGAGTCGAGAAAGCTGTCGAAACTTTTCGACCCTTCCTTTTTTCCTTTCCTTTCCTTTTCTCCCCCCCCCCCCCCCCGTTTTGCTCAGGGAAAAACTTTTTTCCCTGAGCAAAATCCCGCTAGATTCCAAAATTCTAGTAGATTCCGTTGGGCGAAATCCGGTAGATCCCCTAATCCATCCTCCAGTAGGATTCCCTGAGACAAGTTCCGGTAGATTCCTTGAGCAAGATTTCGGTGAATGCCCTGACAAAATTCCGGTAGATTCCCTGAGGCAAAATTCCGGTGGATTCCATGAGCAAAATTTCGGTAGATTCCCTGAGCAAAATTCCGGTAGATTCCCCGAGCAAAATCCCGGCAGATTCCAAAATTTAGTAGATTCCGTCGGGCGAAATCCGGTAGATACCCTAATCCATCCTCCAGTAAACTCCCTGAGACAAGTTCCGGTAGTTTCCCTTGAGCAAGATTTCGGTAGATACCCTGAGGAAAATTCCGGTAGATTCCAAAATTTTAATAGATTCCGTTGGGCGAAATCCGGTAGATCCCCGAATCCATCCTCCAGTAGGATTCCCTGAGACAAGTTCCGGTAGATTCCTTGAGCAAGATTTCGGTGAATGCCTTGACAAAATTCCGGTAGATTCCCTGAGGCAAAATTCCGGTGGATTCCATGAGCAAAATTTCGGTAGATTCCCTGAGCAAAATTCCGGTAGATTCCCCGAGCAAAATCCCGGAAGATTCCAAAATTCTAGTAGATTCCGTCGGGCGAAATCCGGTAGATACCCTAATCCATCCTCCAGTAAACTCCCTGAGACAAGTTCCGGTAGTTTCCTTGAGCAAGATTTCGGTAGATACCCTGAGGAAAATTCCGGTTTATTCCAAAATTCTAATAGATTCCGTTGGGCGAAATCCGGTAGATCCCCGAATCCATCCTCCATTAAATTCCCTGAGACAAGTTCCGGCAGATTCCCTGAGCAAAATTCCGGTAGATTCTCTGAGGAAAATTCCGGTAGATTCCCTAAGCAAAATCCCGGTAGATTCCAAAATTCTAGTAGATTCGGTGAGGCGAAGTCCGGTAGATCCCCTGATCCATATCCACCAGTAAATTCCCTGAGGCAAGTTCCGTTAGATTCCTTGAGCAATATTCCGGTAGATGCCCTGAGCAATGATCCGGTAGACTCCATAAAAATCATCAACTTCAGCTGAATTTGACATATTCTGGAATTTTTTCCCCCAGACCTTCTGGGGGGGGTGCTGCACCCCCCCCCCCCCCCCCACACCCCCCCTCGGGACGCCCCTGCTTACTGGTGTTATTCAGAATCAGTTAGGCCTAACTGTATTAGCGAATAGTGACGTCATTGAGGTTTCGTGTTTTCCATTGGTTCCTGACCCTAGTCGTCCTGATAAGATAGCCCCTGTACTAGTGAGATTCGCAAGCAAAGAACTGGCTGAAACAGTGTTCAAAGCAAAAGGAAAAGTTGCGAAAACAGGGATCTCACGAACCGAAGGCGTGACATTCTGCAGGCTGGTCGAGACCAGTACGGTAATAAGAATGTGTGGTCCAGCCGTGGTCGTGTGTACGTTCGGCTCCCAGACGATACTACGACGCGCAGGCTTTGGTCCCTTGACGATATCTCTTAGTAGTAATAACCTCGTGCTTTAACATGTTTCTCTACTTGTTAACACATGCTCAGTGCTTCTAATTTCCCCGCATATTCAAATCAATCAGATGAGGCGCTTTTGAATGAATCTGAAAACAACCCGTTTTCACCTGATAGTGTTCTTGGAATGCCTATTGCTGGTGACGATGATTGTATTGGAAATCTGGTAACTGATCACCCTCGCCCAAGCAAATACATTTCACTTGGATGTTCAAATTCAAATGAATGGGTGAATACTTCAGATAATGGTATGATTTTTGGGTTATGGAATTGCAAGGTTTGCGAACTGGATATTCATCTTTATGTGACACTATATCGTCACTAATTTGCGTACCTTCAGTAATTGGTTTGTGTGAAACTTTCGTGTCTAAGAAATCGCTGCCTTGGGATTTTTCTTTTCCCGGTTACAAATGTGAACGTCGCGAACGATCCTCCATGGACAAAGGCGGCCTTGCTTTGCTAATCAAAGATGATATTTCGTATCGGGTGAGAGAGGATCTTTCCCTGTGGCTTGAAGGTAGACTTGAAACAATGTTTATTGAAATTAAGAATACTCGTGGAAAAAACTTGATCCTTGGTTTAGTGTATAAAGTCCCTTCTTATAGTGATAAAGAATTTCTTCAGGAATTGGGGAATGTACTGGAACGGGTAAACGATGAAAACAAAAGTAAAATAATAATGGGGGATTTCAACATAAATCTTTTAAATAAAAAGGATAGTTACGATTTTGTGAACTTAATGATTTCTTCGGATAACTATCCGTTAGTCACTGTTCCAACTCGAATAACAAACAAATCAGCGACGCTTATTGACAATATTTTCTGTGACAGTGCATTTTTTGAGAGGTCTTTGGCTGATGTGGTTGTTACGGATGGGTCTGATCATTTTTTCCTGTTATCCAAAATAAGACTAAACAATAAGGAGCGGTTTAAGATTAACACGAGGCAATCTTCTCGGTTAATGAATGAAACAAATTTAAATAAGTTTAGTAAGATTTTGGACGAGCAAGACTTTTCTCCAGTAATAAATGAAGATTGCCCAAGTAAAGCATATGATCTCTTTTCAGAAACTATAACAAAAGCAATGGATTTGGCTTGCCCCCTTCAGGATTGTAAAAAAGGGAACAGGAACTTCCCAAGAAAACCCTGGATGACGCCTGGACTTGTAATTTCAGTAAAAAATAAAAATAAACTTTTTCGTGTGTATATAAATGAACCTTCTACTGAGAACCATCTGCGTTATAAAACGTGTCGTAATCAATTAAATTCTATACGAAGAAGAGCTCGGATTAAATGTTATGAAGATCAGTTTGCATCTTGTAATGGGAATATGAAGAAAGTATGTAAGAGTATAAATGATTTACTTGGTAAACGGCCATCTTGTGATGAAATTAAAACATTAAATTCTGCTCACGGAAGACTCGATGATCCCAAGAAAATCGCTGATTATCTTTGTAATTATCGAATAATTATTGTTGTAATCGTCGAAAAGCAAACCCAGTCCCGCTGGCGATAAACAGACCACTTGTTTCAGAACTACATTTTACTGCGTGTTCATCTGAGGAAATTAATAAAATCATTAATAATATGAAATGGAATTCTTGTGGCGTTGATGGGATAAGTTTAAAAATTGTAAGGGCAGCTAAACAATCCCTAATTCCTATACTTGTCCATTTAATAAATTTATCTATCAAAACAGGAATCTTCCCTGAAGCTTTGAAGCTGGCGCGGTAATTCCTTTACATAAATCGGGGAAAAAAGATGAAGCAAGTAACAAAAGGCCAATATCCATCCTTCCTTTTTTTCTAAAGTTTACGAAAAAATAGTGCACGGTCAACTTTCCAAACACATTGAAGATAATAAAATTCTGCTCGATACTCAATTTGGGTTCCGTAAAGGTCTGTCAACGGACTTAGCTATCATTAAACTAGTAGATTGGATTAACGAAGCTTTTGAAAATGGTTTGATTCCAGCAGCAATATTTTTGGACTTAAAAAAAGCATTTGATACTGTTGCCACCATGAACTACTAAATTCTTTACAGTCTATTGGGATAGGGGGTAAAGCACTAGAATGGCTTCGGTCATATTTATTTGGAAGGAAACAAGTAGTCATGAATGGTAATATTACATCGGAACAATGTGCAATCCATTGCGGAGTGCCACAGGGTTCGATTTTGGGTCCATTACTTTTTATTATTTTTATTGACACGGCTAAATATTTCCTATCCGAAGCTGGTATTCTTTTATTTGCTGATGACACTCTTCTTTTTTTGTCTGCCCCTTCTATACCTGATCTATACGTAAAGCTAAAAATAGCACTAGCTGAATTTACCAATTTCACTGATTCTCACCTACTAACCTTGAATTTTTTGAAAAGAAACTAAATGGTATTTTCGAGAACATCATCCCTAACAAGCCCTGGTCAATTTATGGTGGGTACTTCAGTCATCAGAAGAGTGCAATCCATCAAATACCTTGGTTTTCTACTAGATGAGAATTTGTCATGGAAAGAGCACGCCGATGTTCTGTCGTCTAAACTTTCTCGGTCTCTTGGAGTGATAAGGAGAGTTAAAAACATTGCATCATCTAAAATTCTACGAATGATATATTATGCTATTTTTCATCCTTACTTAATTTACGGATGCTCAGTCTGGGCTAGCAATTTTGTATCTTGTTACAAGAAAGTTCAAAATCTACAGAACAATGCTATCCGGGCAATCACGTCGGACGACCCCAATAAGAATCACAGTGAACGTTTTGGATCTAATAAAATAATGGATGTCTCCACAATTAGAGACTACCAAGTTGCAGTTTTCACTTAAAAGTATTTTAATGATCATTTAAATCCGTCTTTTCAGAATTTGTTTTCACAGAATCAGGATTTCCACGAGTATTCTACTCGGAATGCCCGGCAGTTGGCGAGTGCCCACCGTAAAACAACTAGAGCTTCTTTCATAATAAAACACTTTGCTCCGGGGGTGTGGAATTCAATACCTGAGGAGGTAAGGGTTGCGTCTACCCTCTCAGCTTTCAAGTCACAGGCCAAGTCTTTTTTCTTATCGAAAACATAATGTTCCAAAATCTAATTTCCTTTCTTCTTTTTTCCTTCCTTTTTATGGCACTTGCAGCCTCTGGCTCAAGTGCCATATACCGATCACAATTCCGTCTGTCGGTCTGTCGGTCTGTCGGTCTGTCGGTCGGTCCGAGTTTTTTTGTCCCACATATCCGAGTTAGGGTACTTCCAGATGTGCTAGGACAATGAAACTTGGCAGGCATATCAGGGACCCGACCAAACTAACCTGGAAATAATCAGTTTCCCGATCCGACCATATGGGGGGGAGAGCGGGGCGCTGGAAACTTGCAAATTTAGGGCATTTTGTCACTTTTTTCTGAGTTAGGGTACTTCTAGATGAGCTAGGACAATGAAACTTGGCAGGAATATCAGGGACCCGACCAAACGAACCTGGAAATAATCAGTTTCCCGATCCGACCATATGCGGGGGAGTGGGGGCGCTCGAAACTTGAAAATTTAGGGCATTTTGTCACACTTTTTCGAGTTAGGGTACTTCCAGATGAGCTAGGACAATGAAACTTGGCAGGAATATCAGGGACCTGACCAAAGTAACCTGGAAATAATAAGTTTCCCGATCCGACCATATGCGGGGGAGTTGGGGCGCTGGAAACTTGAAAATTTAGGGCATTTTGTCACACTTTTTCGAGTGAGGGTACTTCCAGATGAGCTAGGACAATGAAACTTGGCAGGAATATCACGGACCCGACCAAACTAACCTGGAAATAATCAGTTTCCCGATCCGACCATATGGGGGGGAGTGCGGGGCGCTGGAAACTTGAAAATTTAGGGCATTTTGTCACACTTTTTCGAGTTAGGGTACTTCCAGTTGTGCTAGGACCATGAAACTTGGCAGGCGTATCAGAGACCCGACCAAACAAAATTAGGAATAATCAGTTTTCTGATCCGACCATTTTGGGGGGGGGTGGAGGGCAGGGGAATCCGGGAAACTGAGAAGTGTGTAACTTTCGAACGGATGATCGGATTGTAATGAAACTTCATAACTGAAGAGAATATATATCTGTAATGTCCCGTTTAAAGTCTTGACCGGATTCGGTAGCCAGGGGGGAGTTGGGGGGGGGGAGACCGGAAATTTCAAGAAACGGTTAGAATGGAGGGATCGGAGTGAAACTTGCTGGGAAGAACAAGCATCTGCTGTAGATAAGTCCTTTAGACCATTGTACTGGATCCGGACACTTATGGGGGGGGGGGGCCGGAATTCCGGTGATGGTGGTTTTTTGGATTTTCACGATGAAACTTGGCAGGCATATCAGGGACCCAATCAAACTGACTTCAAAATAAAAATATTGTTGATCAGATAATGGTGGGGGAGTGGAGGGAGGGGAATCCGCAGGGGAATCCGGGAAATTGAGAAGTGTGTAACTTTCGAACGGATGATCGGATTGTAATGAAACTTCATAACTGAACAGAATATATATCTGTAATGTCCCGTTTAAAGTCTTGACCGGATTCGGTAGCCAGGGGGGAGTTGGGGGGGGGAGACCGGAAATTTCAAGAAACGGTTAGAATGGAGGGATCGGAGTGAAACTTGCTGGGAAGAACAAGCATCTGCTCTAGATAAGTCCTTTAGGCCATTGTACTTGATCCGGACACTTATGGGGGGGGTCCCGGAATTCCGGTGATGGTGGTTTTGGGGACTTTCACGATGAAACTTGGCAGGCATATCAGGGACCCAATCAAACTGACTTCAAAATAAAAATTTTGTCGATCAGATAATGGTGGGGGGAGTGGAGGGAGGGGAATCCGAAATTTTCAGTCATGCGTAATTTTAGAATGGTTGATCGGATTCGAGTGAAATTTAAGAATTCAACAGAGGACATTTCTCCGATGATTTTTTTCATATCCGGACCGGATCCGGCAACTATTGGGGGGGGGGGGAAATACGTGCCCCGTTTAGAATGGAGGGATCGGGATGGAACTTTGTGGGAAGAACAAACAGATGCTCTAGGTAAGTCATTTGCTGAATCGGATTGGCTACGTGCACCGCGGGGGAGCTGGGTGGGGTGGGGGGGGGATGGACCGGAAATCTCGAGAAACGGTTAAAATGATGGTATCGGAGTGAAACGTGCTGGGAAGAACAAACATCTGGTCCATATAAATCTTTTACATAATTTGACTGGATCCGGACACTTGAGGGGGGGGGGGGAGGAGGGGTATCCCGGAATTCCGTTTTTGGGGGATTTTCACGACGAAACTTGGAAGGCATATCAGGGACCCGGTCAAACTGACTTGGAATAAAAAAAAAATCCTCGATATGATAATCTTGGGGGGGGGGAGTTGAGGGAGGGGAATCCGGAATATTGAGTCATGCGTAACTTTGAAACGGGTGATCGGATTCGAGTGAAATTTAATAATTAAACAGAGGACATTTTTCTCTTGTGACCTTTTTCATTTCCGGACCGAATCCGGCAATTATCGGGGGGAGGGCGGAAAATACTTGACCCGCTTAGACTGGTGTGATCTGGATCGAACTTCGTGGGAATGACAAACAGATGCTCTGGATTAATCATTTACAGAAGAGGATTGGCTCCGATTATTGTGGGTGGAGTTGGAGGTGGGGGAGGGGGGTCTGGGATTCCGGCGATCGCGCGTTAAGGTACTTCCAGATGTGCTAGGACGATGAAACTTCGCTGGAATATTGGAGACTCAACAACATTTGCTTAGAAATTGCTACTTCCCAAATCCGATTATTCCTTAAAGTACCAATCTTGACCGCAAATTAAAAAAATACTTTTAAGCAATATATGCATTTTCGTGATGCCCATCAGCCCATTAGCAGTTTTGCCTCAAGGGTTTTGCTTACAAATGAAGTTCCAGCTCCCTTATAGCGCGCATCTCAACCGCAAAGTCGAAACTTACTCTTGATCAATCAAATCATCTTGACACATGCAAGTGCCATATGAGCTTACAGCTCTTGTTTTTAGGGGGGGGGGAGGGGGCAAGGGCGCTTTGTTGATGGAAGATCGTTCGTTAGTGGATATTTCTTGTCAGTTTGTTATGTCTTCATTCTTCTTTTCTTCTTCTTTTTTCTCTCCTTTCTCTTTCTTTTTTGATTTCTTTGGTTTGTTCCTTTAAGACTATATGAATAAAGAATAAGCCCCGCCCATTGCCAGGCCTTATGTTAGGCCTTATGGTGGGGCCATAAACAGTTAACGGTGTTTTTTATTTTTATGAATAAACTGGACTGAACTGAACTAAAGAAACCTAGGAACTTACGTATGGGTTGGAAGGCTGCAACAATCTCTCATTGTAAAGTCCTTCCCAAATTCCTCTCCTTCTTCTAAAGTTTGTGGCAACTTTTGATTTAGAGTCTCGGGGAGGCGGAGCCCGAAAATTCCACCAATCACGGACAAGCCACCCATGATAACAAGAGGTAGCGTTAGCATCTCTGTTCCCTGCGAAAAAGATGGCATGATTATCCCGTATCGGTTTTAAAACTCATCCACACTTCTTCCTTTTCGTACTTCGTCTAATTCCTCTCACACTTCTTTCATTCATTTCCCGATGCTTTGAATTTCACACGATGTAGGTCTGTCTCCCCCCCCCCCCCCCCCCCCCGAGAGTGAAATGTAAACGGTCTTTTTCTCGCCGGTCATTCGCCCCTATATGTATCCTTTTCATACGAATACATGCGTATTTCCAAATTTAACAAGACGTCTAGGCATGTCCAGTAATTGACTACCGGCTGTGTGGGGTAGGGTGGGAGGGGGCTGATGGGGGTTTCGCCGGAACCCAACTGTGGAGCAGCTTGCAGTTGTAGACCGAACACCTCGGCGGACTGATTGTAAAAGGGAATTGATATGTTTCCGGGTGTGGCTTTAAATGTACCTAAGCTGGTGGAAGTAAAACAAACTGACCAATGAACACTACCCGAACTGCTTACCAGATAGTTAATGAATGGGATGACGACCAATCCAATGCCTCCGAGGTACGACGAAAATCCGATTCCTAGACCCCTCACCTCTGTGGGATAGAGCTCACCAGCAAATGGATATAGAATGAGAAACGAGGCGGAGATTGCAAATTTTGCCAGGAGATAAAGCACCAGAGTACTCGTAACTGCCTCTGAAAGTCAAAGAGATAGTGTTACTTTTAGGAAATAGATGAGGGGGTAGCGAGTTTAGATATCTGTCGTATAGTTGTTGCGTGGCCGTAAGTGACATAGTAAGGTTTTTTTAAATGTTAAAACACGAAATTTTAGCGTAAGTAAGATACAAAAATGCTTTAAGTGGGTGTGAAATCTTTTTTTCATTGTTTCATTTAAAAAACGTTGGATTCCGCAAATGAGAGAAAGAACAGAAAAACGGCGGGTTTCAGGGAAAGAAGGATATTTTAAGAATTTGAAGGGTCCCAGGAGGACGCCTTTGCCTCCCCTGAGTTTTAAGAGGTTCAAGGTTTTAATTTACACACTACAAATTGACTATAGAACGAGGGTCAAACACGGAGACACATTGTCGATTGGACAAAAAATCGACATCATTACGACGCAATGATACCCTAGAGTCCCCAACTCCGTCCGGCGAAGTGAGTCTCCGAGGTTGAACGTTTGGTTCAGAAATATAAAATGAGCGTAGCGAGTCCCTGTCCCAACGTCTCAGTAAGGCTTACCAAAAGTGGAGAGCAGTTGTTTGTAGTCGGCTCGGGCTGCAAATGCCACACCCAAATTCCAAAACGAGGCCTGATTTACAGTGTGTATACGCTGAGCCTCGCTTAGCCGGACGGAGACAACAGGCCACCTATACGGTATAACCAGAACTAAATGTACAATAATCTATATGACTAAGTCCAAAACATGCCAATGACCACGGGAAGAACAGGAAACGTCACCCAAACGAATCCTTAAAATTGATTTATATCATATGTAAACCAATCAACAATGTCTGCTGTGGTCACGTTCCTGGCTCTTCGCTAGGCACACGGCGATTCTAGATCTGCCTGAAGAGTGAGTCATCGAGAGTATAATAGCAAAACGGGTTCCATCTTCTACAAATAGGGATAAAGGATCGCAAATACTCTATATGACTAAGTCCAAAACACGCCAGTGCTCCTAAGGAAGAAGGAGTAAACGTCTCCGCAACGACTCAAACTCAACAACTCAACTCCTGTGTCAAGCAATCACGGCGATCTTCGGAAGCAGCAATGATACCCGAGGTGATACCGCTTCTGGCTCTTCCGCTAGGTACCCGGCGATTTTGCATCGGCAAGGAGAGTTAGTCATCAAGAGTATTGAGGTGCGGATGGACGAACTTTGGTATCAGAGCTGCTTTTTGTTTGACAAGGGGGCAGGGGTAATGTATGTGAGTGATGTGTGGCGAGCATTACCGGTTCGTTTTTCTTCGTCACTGAGAGGTCAAGGCTTTCACTTAGAAACTCGATGATAAAAATATGGATCAGTGCCTGCATCTTTTGATTCCAGTTTGTCTAATGGGTAATATCTTATCTCCCGGAACATAATTAATTGGTTATTATTGATTTTTAATTAGTTCAATCGCTTGTGCTGCGTTGGTCGTCCGTGTCTCACTGCTTTCCTTTCTTCTTTTTGGGATCCCAAAACGTATGTGGAGGGATACCTATGACATCGCAAAAGTTGTCCTTCCATCCGTCCGTCTGTGAGCACGATAACTCTCGAAGGGAATGGATATTTTGATGAAACTTGGTGTGAGGGTTCTTTGGGTCAAGGGCAAGGTCGAGTTAGAGCCCTACATTTAGGGGTGGGAAGGGGGTTCAAATTAAGTGGCAAACAAAATATTTATAAACAGCTTATGTGATGGTGGTTTATGTGGTAAGAAGACATGCTGAACACGGTGATGAAAACCATTTTCTCGCCGGACCATTAGTTCATCCGGAATCCGGCGAAAGCCGGAAAGTCATTTAAAAGTAAAAGTATTGTTTGAAGCCATGAAGACAAAGACATGTTGAACACTTATGTCAAAATCGTTTTCTACCCGGACAACTAGTTCGCCCGGAATCCGGAGAAAACCGGAAAATCTGTTAAAAGTAAAAGTTTTACTTTAAGTTGATTAGATCACAGATTTAGGAGTAAGAAGAGACGCTGAATCCGTATATGACAATCTTGTTTTACCCGGAATCCGGCTTAAACCGGAAAATTTGTTATAAGTTAAAGTTTTATTGGAAGTTGATTGGATGTTCTTTATAGGGATTAGCAGATACTCTGAATTCGTTTCTGAACTTGCTGGACAAGTAGTTCGCTCGGAATTCAGCCGAAACCGGAAATTTGGAAGAAGTAAAGCAGGAAGTATCGATCAGTATCGTCAAAATGGATACGGCTTATAGAGGTATATCTAAACTTGGTTGTCTCGGATGACTAGCTATTTGCTAAATTAATCTGTTTACAGATTTCAGTAGTGCTCAAGGATTCTGGCGAAGACTGGATCTGGCAAAGACAAGACCCAATTGTCTGGATCAGATATTTAAGTTTTGGGATCCCATCGAAACCTTTGGTCTTGTTTATTATTATCTTATAGGTTGGAGTTTTTTTATGGTTTGTGAGTGCGGCGGCGTTCGTACGTTGTAGCCTGTCTCTATTAATTATTTGTATTTGTAGTTAGATCGTTGATTTTTTGTGTTAGATCAGCAGTTAGTTGACTTCTAAGGCCGGCCTTTTCGTGCTCTGCCGGATTTGTGCAAATTTTTGTTTTTTAGAAGTAATAATGTCAGTAAATGAACTGAACCTCATAGAAAATGAATTAGAAAAATACTATGCGGAACCTAAATGTACCAAAATCGACATTTCGTCATATTCTGTAATTATCTTAATCTTCTTGTAATTTTCCATTAGCAAAATTCGGAAGGAGTTATCCAGTTATGTTTTGTTCTGTTTTCTTATTGTTATTTTTTGTCACAGAGGCAATTCGGAGGAAGAGTCCTTCATCATTCATATAGAAAATGAATTACAAAAATACTATGCGGAACCTAAATATACCAAAATCGGCATTTCGTTATATTCTGTAATCTTCGTAATCTTCTTGTAATTTTCCAGTGATTTTTTGTTCTATTTTCTTATTCTTATTTTTTGTCACAGAGGCGCAAATCGGAGAAAGAGTCCTCCATCAATCATGTCATATCTAGGACCGGGAAAGCGAAGTCCTGTGCTATCTACTGAAATAGTTATTCTAATCGGGCATTAGCATAATCCGGAAGGAGCACTCAGCACTAATTTTCCAGTTATTTTTTGTTCTATTTTCTTATTGTTATTTTTTGTCACAGAGGCAATTCGGAGGAAGAGTCCTTCATCAATCATATAGAAAATGAATTACAAAAATACTATGCGGAACCTAAATATACCAAAATCGGCATTTCGTCATATTCTGTAATTTTCTTAATCTTCTTGTAATTTTCCAGTGATTTTTTGTTCTATTTCCTTATTCTTATTTTTTGTCACAGAGGCGCAAATCGGAGAAAGAGTCCTCCATCAATCATGTCATATCTAGGACCGGGAAAGCGAAGTCCTGTGCTATCTACTGAAATAGTTATTCTAATCGGGCATTAGCATAATCCGGAAGGAGCACTCAGCACTAATTTTCCAGTTATTTTTTGTTCTATTTTCTTATTGTTATTTTTTGTCACAGAGGCAATTCGGAGGAAGAGTCCTTCATCAATCATATAGAAAATGAATTACAAAAATACTATGCGGAACCTAAATATACCAAAATCGGCATTTCGTCATATTCTGTAATTTTCTTAATCTTCTTGTAATTTTCCAGTGATTTTTTGTTCTATTTCCTTATTCTTATTTTTTGTCACAGAGGCGCAATTCGGAGAAAGAGTCCTTCATCAATCATGTCATATCTAGGACCGGGAAAGCGAAGTCCTGTGCTATCTACTGAAAATAGTTATTCTAATCGGGCATTAGCATAATCCGGAAGGAGCACTCAGCAGAATTGATTATAAGTGCGATGCAACTCGAAGACATTCTCGATTTTCCATTGGAGCAATCCTAGCGGACTAATCGCGTCCGGAAACGCTACAGCGAAGTGCCTGAAACTTTTCGCACAAGCTAGAGTTTCAGATTCCGATGCTAGGATTAATGTTGTTTATTATTAATTGTTATATTGCCATATTTTCTTTTATTTATCTTTTTTACGAATCATCCAGGCTGGACCCTCCCAACTCTTGGGTTTTCGATCTTGTTTTGGTGATGAGTTTTATACGCATCAACTCGGAGTAGCTGTTCCAATCGTATTAGTCCGCTTGGAGCGCAGATTGGAAAGATCGAATTAGAAATGTCAGTAAAATAAACGTTAAGATTATGACTTATTTTAATCAAATCATGTGTTATTTGTAAGTATTAATGTCACCGGCTTTAAATAAGAAAATATTTACGTGGGTAACGTCGATTATCAACAACAGCTTAGAAGAAAAGATTAAAGTTTAAGTGAAAGCCAGCTTATTTTTATATCATGGGTTTGATAATGCTGAATTATTGTGACTCAACTCAGGGATCTTTTATTTTTGGGATCCGAAAACGTAAGTGGAGGGATACCTATGACTCCGTAAAACTTGTCCGTCTGTCCGTCCGTACGTAATTACGATAACTCTCGAAGGGTATGAGATATTCTGATGAGAATTGATGTGAGGATTCTTTGGGTCAAGGGACAGGTCAAGTTGTTAGATGGGCTCTGGAGCCCTACATTTAGGGGTGGGGGAAGGGGGTTTAAAATAATGGGCGAGCAAAATATTTTTAACAGCTAATGAGATAGTCGATTTAGAGGTAAAAAGACACCTGAACACGTATATGAAAATTATTTTTTTCGCCGGACAAATCGTTCGCCCGGAATCCGGCAAGAAACGGAAAATTTTGTTGAAAGTACATGTTTTATTTGAAGCTGATTAGATGTTCGATTTAGCAGTAAGAAGACATGCTGAATCTGTATATATATATATATATATATACGTATTTGATGGTGGAAAACGGATACGTCAGCTGAATTTTATTGGAGCTATATTTCGGCCCTTCTTGGCAAGGGTCCTCTTCAGGCTCAAAACCGCTCAAGTTGGAAAGACGAACTTGTGGGAAACACACAAGTTGGTTCAGCTGACGTATCCGTTTTCCACCATCAAATATGATTCGCAGTCAGCTTGGGCTGAAGGAATATTTATATATATATACGTGTATTTAAAAGATGATATGCCAATAATTTTTACCCGGACCATAGTTCGCCCGGGATCTGGTCGAAAATGGAAAATTTGTTGTAGCCTAAGTAATAGTTGTATCTGAAGTTGATTAGAGGTTCGATGTAGTGGTAAGAACTAAGAAAGAATGCTGAATCCGTATGTGAAGATTATTTTCTCGCCGTACAATGTTTAAGGAGCCTGGCGAGGATTGGATATCTACAAATTGTCTGGATCAAATATTAATTTTTGGGATCCCATCGAAGCCTTTGGTCTTGATTCATCTTGGGCTCTAGTAGTGACATTCAGAATATGCACTGCTGACCCGACAAGACAAAGTTCACCCAACGCGGAAAATTTGAATTTGAGCAAAAGCGTGTATTTGAAGCACATGAAATGAGCAATCGTAGATTGTAAGGTTACCTCTGAAGAAAGCCGTTATTGCTAGTGACCCGAAAAAGAATTATTTTTCGGTAATCGTTTATCATTGTGCCGTTAAATAGTGGTTGCTAAATATGTCAAACATTAAAGGAGTTTCATGGTAACTATTCTAGCATTTGCAAGGTCTAGAAACCTCCCACCCAAGACCCAAGGTGAAGCCACGCACGACTCGATCCGTTCGCTGGGTCATCTAGTGGCGGGGTTCCGAAGCACCGGACATGGGGAGGCGGGGATCATAGTTTGACGATCGGTTAACAAAAGATTTTTTAACAGGTAGGCTATATGGAAAATGTATAGAAAAATCAAACTAATTACTAGCTTTATCGATTTCTTTTGGTATTTTGTGTTTGTTTTTTCTTGTTAATTGCCTCAGGTCCAAAGAAGGAAGGCTTATGACGACCCAGGGTCACCAAGGACGGTAACACCACTGGACGTCACTGTGTGACATTGGGTTGGTCATTAATAATTAAGCAGAAGCGATTTTATTCTTAGTTCAGAAAATATAAAAGACGTAAAAGAATATCCATTTCCCCTTGGAAACTTAGACTTTGGTTTGAATACCCTGGAAGCTGAGGTTTGGGTATCCTGCTGACAAAACATATATTTTGGTAAAGCTCTCTGGGTACTGAAGGTTTCTAGGAAGATCCGGTGTGGTGCAACGGCGGAAGTTTGGGGTAACAGAGAGCAGGAACAGAAGAGCGGTTTTGACGCAGAATAGACTGAGATGCGAATGAGAAATAAGCCAAGCAAAAGTTGTTGTGAAGAATCAAGAATTGTGTGATACCGATTTCTCAATACAGTAAGTCAGCTCGAACTACCAAACGGAAGACTACGATCCCGAATACGCCTTCGAAGGTTGAATATTGCCGCCGCTCGAACGCTACCATATAATGATCTCAAGTCGGACATAAACCGCCGGTCAGAGTATAAAGAGTAATAGCAACACAAAGGGCTAAGAACATCATTATTACAACTGCGAGGTCTCTAGCCTAGCTGGCTTACTAGACGCCGCCCCGTTAGAGACTTCAAAAACGCATAGGCAAAGCCTATAAACCTTACAAGTAAGGGGTAAAGCAAGAATACCTTTTATTGGCTCTAGTCAATCACAATAAACATAAAACTCCTCAGATACTCTATACTCAATTAACAAGTCTCCTTTACTTAAACATTCTATTATTCATAAAAACTATTATCTGGTTAACTTTTCTAATACAATTCAATTTCCTTATATTTATGCATCTTAACTATTATTTAAAGTTGACCATTTAATAATTATTATTCACTTTATTACATTTCCCCCTATCTTACGAATACCGTCACGGCTTGTGATACTTCTCAGTAAATCCGTGACAAGGATGTAAACGGGATCACAATAAACAAACGCCGTAAATTATACTAAATTTGTTATAGTGATTTCTTGAAGATTCTGAAATGTAGCTAAATAGTATTCAGCTTCCGAGACCAAAAAGATGTGAAACTGGCGGATGCTTTCCTCTTCCGACATATTTAAACGTTCAAGGGGCATGCCTCTTAAAGACCTAATCCAAACATTCTGTTTACCTTCTCTTAGGGATCACATGCCACTGGTTTGTTTAGATTTTAATTCGATTGCCGAGTTGCTGTTTTGTCTCGAGAAAAAACCAACGCACAACGTCTTCTTTTCAAGATGGCGGAATTTTCCAGGATTGATTAGCGAAGAATTATAAGACCTAACTGATAATTTTTGTATGTCTTCAGAGGTAACACACTGGTCTTGGTTTTATAATTTATTTGTATTTGTAATAAACAGTCGGAGCATTAGATGGAAATTATTATTTTGACCCTTGGCTCCCTACGTGCCATAACAGCTGTCCGGGATAATCGGCTGAGATTTAGTCCAGAAAGAGTTATTTCAAACCTAGGAAATTTGGTGTGTTTTTTTTTAATTTGCTCATTGTTTTACGGTGTTTTTAGTGGGTTTGAACATTTATAGTGACAGTAGGGATGGTTAGCATTGTGTGTGTGGTAGAAAGACTATTTTTTGTGGCCCGCTTTAATATGCTTAGTTCTATTAATCCTCTTGCTCGCCACTCGATCTTCTCGAAGGTTTAGTACCCCTTTTGACCTCCGACTGGAGACCACTGAATAATCAATGAGCAATGGCCACCCTGCTTTGAAGAGTGAATTCTTTTCCAGTAATTTGTGGGTAACGTTGGTTATCGTGAGGATTTTGAAGTAAACAAAGGTATCAGTGTTCGTAAAAATCTGACCCATCGAAAGATATTGATGACTCCCACCTTCTCCGCCCACGTGAATCAGATATTTTTTTTTACCTATTTAAAAAAAAATATTTTAATTTTTAATTTGAAAAAAATTGTTTAAGCTAAAGGCACGTAGAGGTAGGAGAAATCTGAAAGAAACAGTTCTTTTGATGAAAGTCGATTATATGAATAGCAGAGTAACGAAGTAACCCTGTTTCAGTGAAAAAGCGATGGGCAAGACTGGCGTATATAGATTAAACTTTAAGAACTTTAAAGCACAACTCTCACTAGAAATGATCATTTCCCTACGAAAGCGATCAGAACAAACGTTTTCGAAAATACCGTTACTTTCCACCTGAAACTAGCGATTCTCTTGTTAGCGCTTGTCGGCTGTGTCCAGCCTTCCTGCTCTGCGACGCGGCGGCTGTGCGCAAAACATTTGAAAACTGATCGTGACTTGGTTAAAAAGTGGGGAAACTAAGCAAATAAAAGAAGTAATAAATAGAAGATTATCACATCCTTATGTGTGAAAGAGTTGTCAGCTGACATTGAAGATTCCGGCAAACGTTTCGTTGGGTGACGGGAAAACTCGGCAAGGCCGAAAAAGTGCTAAGAATTCGTAGTTACGAAACGAAACAATGGAGAAAGGTGGGGATTTAAGAAGCTTATAATTCCATATGGGAGCTAAGTATATTATAAAAGGCAGAATAGGCAAGAGGGGTCCTTTAAAATGTTTTAATTTATGCTCCATTCTGTTTGGGGGGCTGTCTGTCTTTTTATCAATTTTTCAGGGTGGGAAAGCTGCATGTGTGGGGCCGGTATGGAACACAGTTCTACGGGTAGGGGGTCAAGCAGGGTACACTCTTCTATCGAACCACCAACCCTCTGGCATAAGAACCGTTGCTGTGCATGCAAAACCGCCGAAAGCCAAAAGCAGGCAAAGAGGCCATCGGCGCCCCCATCTGGAAAAGCAAACGAACTAATTAATTTGGCGGGTTACAAATAAAATGTATATTAGTTGAGACTTCTTCTGGGTGAGGGATATGAACGATCTGAGCCGCTTGTCGGAGGACTTATTCTCATTCGAAACGACAGGGATACTAATATTCCATCAGACCAAGCTGACTGCGAATCATATTTGACAGTGAAAACGAATACGTCATTAGAGCTATATTTCGGCCTTGGCAAGGGTCCTCTTTATATTTGACAATGCAAAACGGACACATCAGCTACATTTTATTAGAGCTATACATTTTATTAGGTCCTCTTCCTTTTTTTATGAAGGACCTTTTCCAAGAAGCTCTAATAAAATTCAGCTGACGTATCCGTTTTGCATACAGATGCTCCAATCTAAATAAGACAAGGTTTTTTTTTTGGGGGGGGGGGCTTCAGTAATTCTGTGATTGCTTTGTTCTGTGACTACCCGACCTGCTGAATATCCTACTCAACTCAAGCATACTCGCCATAGCGATACTCAGTATAGGATGATTCTTCGGGAATATATATTGGAATCAAGTCTCTGTTATTTCCATTTATGTTCCTTCTTTCTTTTTTTCTTCTGTTTTGTTTTCTTATTTAATTAATCTGTTTTTGTTTACAGTTTTGCAATATGCCCCCCCCCCCCCTCAGTTAATAAATCAATAATAATAAATCGCGCTGATGTTCGAATCAGTATAATTAGTATAACTGGTAGTTCGTCTATTATTTTGAATTCCTTTTTTGGGATTATTTTTTACAGATTTTATGATAGGTGAGGACATAAGTAATTAATTTGTTTACAAAAGTGTTGTGAATCATTGGCAGTCTGCCAGATTATAGGCCAAAAATAAAAGGACAATGTCAGTTGTATTCTTGTTTGGTTTAAAAATCGAAATTTTGGGATTTGATAATTTCTCGTGGGATATGCAAGGAATATGCTAGACAAATTTTTCAGACTGTTTTGACTGTTTTTCGGTCTAAAACATACCGGTGGATGAATTTACTACAAAACGGTATTATCATAACAAATCCTGTATAGGAAAAGGGGTAAGGGGTTGAAGAAATATTTTAAGGAACTGCTTACCTGTCCATGACGGCCCAGCAGAGGAGATACCCGGGTACTTCTACCAAGCAAGATAAGAAAAAGGACAGGTATTCGTCGCTGCCCATTGCTGGACCGTAGTAGCTAAGACCGACGTAAACCGTTTCGTTCGCAAACCTAAAACATGATTAATAGTTACGTTTTTGCACATACGATGGTATCTGATACGACGGGCTAAAGTCGTTTTTGCAGTTATCGTTGTATCTGGCATCTGGTATTCAGATACCACGGTCCGACTGTGGTAACTGATCGTGGCATCTGGAAAAGTCATCTCACTTTCACCATTTTTTGTCAAATTGGTGGGAAAGAAGTTTGGCACTTGGTGGTGTGACTGAATATCAGTTTTTCTATTGGGATGACTTCGAAAAGCGCAATTTCGGCAATTGTCGTTTTTGCAGAGCAACCGTATATCAGATACCATGGTAACTGCAAAAACGACTAACTGCAGATCCAGTTACCGTGGTAACAGATACCATGTTATCTGCAAAAACGCAACTAATATGTTAATATTCGCGTGCTGTGTAAGAACTCTTTCCGTTGGTTACATGGGTGCATATGGAGTAGCAGTACTTCGGGTAGGTTTGTTCAACTGTCAGGTTTGGTTTGTTCCACTTTCATAACAGATAACACAAGGATATGCAGTTTCAATGGACAACACTTGGGATGTAATCTTTTGTTATTTTGAAAGCGATATGCATTAAGTGTTATGGAAAACAGGCGTTGCCAGAAAGAGCCGAAATCCCGCCGAAAAAGCATTTGCTGACTTTTCCGATATCAGGACGACAAACAAAAAGTCAGGAGACAATTTTTCGGCAGTTTTTCGGCTCGTCCTGGCAATGCTTGAGATGCTTTGACTTTGACTTTGACTTACTTTATTTACTACTAAATACAAAATAAACTATAAAAACACGCAACCGCCCGGGGAAGGCTCAAGAAGCCTGATGATGGACGACTGCAATCCTCTGATTCTCAGCCTATATCAAATTTCATAAAAAAAAAAGAAGGACAAGAACACTCTCTCTCAATTAACCTTTAGTACCAAAATTTAAAAAGAAAAAAAAAGAAATCTAAGAAAAAAGAAAAAAATAAGAAAATTAACTCCCTTCTCCCAATAAATGTTGTTTAAGTTTTACTTTAAATGACCCAATGTGTTCAGCCTCCCGAATGACAACTGAGATATCATTCCAAATAGTCGGAGCTAGATACCTAGTTCCGAAAGCTGCACGTGCAAAACAGTTAATGCATAACCGTCTCAAACCACAACAGATTACATCCCAAGTGTTGTCTGTTGTAACTGCGCATCCCTGTGTTATCTGTTATGAAACTTCTGACAGTGTGGTGAAGGAGTTCCTTCTCTCCGTGAAATTCGCCATTTTTCTCGTCTGTCTCTTCAGTCGCAATTCAGGTTTCGAGCAATTCTCTGCTGATGGTCCTTTCTAAAGCAGCGTTTACAAGTAAAGGAATCCGGCCTTGGTGACAAGATTATGTTTACAAAAAGAGGAAAAAAAAAATCTTCAAACCAGAAAATCTGACAGAAATAAACCCACTAGCCAACAAAAAGTGTTTTGATAGCATTTGTGACATCAGTACTGATGACTGCTGCTCTCAAAAGCTAGCTAGACTTTTTTCTCTTTTTTTTTTAGATTTCTTTCAAGTAGATTGGAATCCCTTTCATCAGGAAAGGAATTCTCGTCCCGCTAGATGTTTTTTCTAGTCGTGTTCACGAACGGAACCCTTTCAAGTCGACCGGAATTCCTTTCTATCCGACGGGATTTCATGTCAGTGTTAACTATACATAAAGACATAGGGATCGACTAAAACCAGGAAGGGAAGGGAACGCGAGAAAAGTAGGAAGGCATTCTAAAACCAGGAAGGGCATACTAAAACGAGGAAGGACATACCAAAACGAGGAAGGCTGTCGCCAGAATTCAAAACTGGAAAGCCGCACCGTTCCCTTCCTCTGTTTAGTATTTTTTGAGGGGTCGGCACCTTTCCAAATTCAAAGTTCACCATCCCTTCCTCGTTTTCTTATCCTGTAGTATCCGTCGTTTTAGTCTCCGTCTGAACTAGAAATGGAAAGGTGAATTACAATTTTGATAGTTGCTGACCCCTAACTGAACTTAATGCCTACCCATGTCAGGATACTAAACCGAGGAAGGGATGGTGAACTTTGAGTTTGTAAAGTTGTCAACCCCTCGAAGAATACTAAACAGAGGAAGGGAACGGTGCAGCTTTCCATTTTTTCGCAGCCTTAAATTCCTTCCTCTTTTTAGTATGCCCTTCCTCGTTTTAGTATGACCTTCCTGGTTTTAGTATGCCTTCCTGCATTTCTCGCGTTCCCTTCCCTTCCTGGTTTTAGTCGATCCTTAAAGACATAAACCGCAAATGCGCCTATCTCTGCCTCTGTGGCAAGCATGGAGGGAGGGAAGAAGTTTACTGTGGATCGATCCATCCTGATTAAGGTTCATGTGCCTCAATTATCGGAGGCTTCACGCATTCCACATATTTTTCTTTGTTACGTAAATTGCGTTTTACGTAGCAGAACCCAGTGGATTCAGTCGCGTTTTTGCAGATACCGTGGTATCTGATACCATGGTCTGACGTCTTTTTCGCAATTACCGTGGTATCTCTGCGTTCATCTGCGTGTTTGTAGTTATCTGGCATCTGAGTTGCGTTTTCAGATAACGCTGAGTTTAACACGGAGTTTAACACCAATGTGAAACTACCCATTTTCATTCCACCGCGTCTACTCTCGAGTCTAACGTCTAAACACGTAACGTAACTTGCTCTTCGGAAGAGTTGCGTGTTCTGGATAGTCGGTGTTAAACCCGCGCATAACACGGAGGCTTAACATGCGTTTAAACATAAACACAATAACACAGTATTTGATTCTGGAAATTGAAAACGCTTTTTGCTAAACTCAGGGAAAACACAAGTGTCTGAAAACGCAATTCTGGCCAGTTGCCGTGGTATCTGATTGTGAAACCACGGTCCCGAGCGTGGTGTCAGAAAAAGTCATCTCACTTTCATCATCACCAACACAAGAGCCTAGGATTTGGTCAAATTGGTCGGAAGGAAGTCTGGCACTTACGATGCGAGTGGACGTCAGCCTTTCTTGTGGGATGACTTCTAAAAGTGAAAGTTCGGCAATTATCGTTTATGCAAAGGATCCTTAAATCCAGATAACATGGAAACTGCAAAAACGCAGATCTAGTTACCGTGGTATCAGACACCATCGTATCTGCAAAACCGCAACTATTTTGAAATAATTAAATAATAAATTTGACAAACTCTTCTGTCGTACAGACCTACATAGGTACCGATCACCTTATCAAACTAGAAACCAGTAAGGATAAACACAGAATCAAGCAGGATGTAACGCGAAATTGACACATTTTGTTTATTCTTATGACTATCAGTTAATGCAGCGTTTACAAGCAGAGAAGAACTAGACCGGAATCCAATCTTGGAGACAAGAGAATGTTTACACACAGAGGGAAAAAACTGAATCTCTAGGCAAATAAGACCAAAGGTTTCGATGGGATCCCAAATATTTAATATTTGATCCAGACAATTGGGTCTTGTCTTCGCCAGAATCCTTGAACATATTTGCTATTGAAACTTGGAAACAGATTAATTAGCAAATAGCTAGTGTCATCTGAGACAACCAAGTTCAGATATACCTCTATAAGCCATATTTATTTTGACGATACTGATCGATACTTCCTGCTTTACTTCTCCAAATTTCCGGTTTCGGCCGAATTCCGAGCGAACTTTATATCCAGCAAAAAGAGAAAGTTGGGAAACGAATTCAGCGTATCTCCTTATCCCTGTAAAGAACATCGAATCAACTTCACATAAAACTTTAACTGATAACAAATTTTCCGGTTTCAGCCGGATTCCGGACGAACTACATGCACGGGTAAAAAATGATTTTCATATATGGATTCGGCGTTTCTTCTTACCCCTTAATCTGTCATCTAATCAACTTATATAAGGTTTGAAGCCAAGCTGACCATTCATTTCAAATAAAATAGAACAAGAGCTGGAAGCTCTTATGGCACTTGCAATGCTAGGTCAGATGATAGTGGTGGTCAAAAGTATTTTTTTCACTTTTCGGCTAAGATGCGCACTTTAAGGATGCTAAAAATTAAATTCTAAGCAAAACCCTTGAGGCAAAAAGGATCATGTGCTCATAGCGATCGCGAAAAGTAAATTTTTCTCAGAAGTATTTTTTGTATTTTGCGGTTAAGATGAGTTCTTTAAGGGATGGTTGGATCGGAGAAGTGACGATGTCTAACCCAATGATGTCAAGTTTCTAATGCTCCAGCAAAGTTTTGTCGTCCTAGCACATCTGGAAGTACCTTAACTCACGACCACCGGAATTCCGGACACCCCCCTAGAGCCCCTCCCCCCTCTCGGTACCCGAATCCGGTCCGATTCTGTCACTGATGCACCTAGGACTTGTGCCTGTACTTCCCACGAAGTTTCATCCTGATCGCTCCACTCTATGCGTGTCACAAGATTTCCGGCTCTTCCCTCTGCCCCCCCCCCCCAGTTCATCGGATCCGGTCCGTGCTCGAAATGGGACATCTGAGACATGAGGTCTATCAAGATATCAAGTTTCATTAAGATCCGATAACCCGTTCGAAAGTTAAGCATGCGACTAATTTCCGTATCCCGCCGTCTCCCCCTCCCCCCACGATGGTCGGATCGGGCGAGATACTGTTTTCAAGTTAATCTGGTCGGGTCCCTGGTATGCCTGCCAAGTTGTACTAACCCACCTGGAAGTATATTGACTACGGATCTTCAGAATTCCGAACCCCCTCCAACTCCCCCCCACAGTGCCCGAATCCGGTCCAGTTCTGCCAGTTATGTATCTAGAGCTAGTGCTTGTTCTTCCCAACAAGTTTCATTCCCATCGCTCCACTCTGAGAGTTTCGCACGATTTCCGGTTCCCCCCATCGACTCCCCCCCCCAGATTCATCGGATCCGGTCCGGACTTGAAATGAAACATCTGAGACACGAGGTCTTTCCAGATATTAAGTTTCATTAAGATCCGATCACCCATTCAAAAGTTATGCATGTCCCTATTTTCCGTATTCCGGAATGATGAAATGGTTTTCATCATCGTGTTCAGAAAATAATTTTCTCATAAGTGTTCAGCATGTCTTCGTATCCCTAAATCGAACATCCAATCAACTTCAAATAAAACGTTTGCATTTAACAAACTTTCCGGTTTTCTCCGGGTTCTGGACGAACTACTTGTCCGGCGAGAAAATGGTTTTCATCATCGTGTTCAGCATGTCTTCTTACCCCATAATCGACTATCACATTAACTTTTTATAAATATTTTGTTTTCCCCTTAATTTGAACCCCCACCCCTAAATGCAGAGCTACAGAGCCCATCTGCGAACTCGACCTTACCCTTGACCCGAAAAACCCTCACACCAAGTTTCATCAAAATATCTCATTCCCTTCGAGAGTTACCGTGCTCACAGACAGACGGACAGATGGACAACTTTTGCGATGTCATAGGTATCCCTCCTCTTAAGTTTTGGGATCCCAAAAAGTTGACAGATTTACAAGCTTAGATTCACTAACCAGTAGAGAAATGCTATGATGGCATCGTACGGCATCATTATCCGTGGTTGCTGCTTTCAAAAGCTAGCTAAACTTGTTCATGTCCTCTCTCCAACAGAATTCCTTTCGACTAGACCGGAATTCCTTCCGACTAGACCGGAATTCTTTTCTGCTGGACCGGAGTTACTGTCCGTGTTAACGTTGCCTAAGTAGGAATGACGCCTCGCGGCGTGGCTTTGTGCATGCAGTGTTTGAAAATTTAGAGATGAGTGGCTCCAATTATTTTGCACTAATTTCATTTTAATAGCCGAAATAACATAAAATGACTTAATTGGAGACATAACCAGACCCCCGGACTAAATCTGACATTCTACCAGCAAATGAAATCAACACATTACTTTTTGTAAAAAAAAATACTGATCAGGCCAAAATCTTTTGCTCTACCTCGGTTTGGTGATACAAAAGAAAGGGTTGATTGCGATTGCCGGTAGAAAACAAATTCTTTTGAAATTTTGAATTAGTCAATGAAAATACGCAGTGGGAGCTCAGAAAACAAGAGCTACGAGCTCATATCGCACTTATTACGAGTTGGCGGTATAAGAAAGTAGAGGAGAACGTCACAAACTACACCCGCCATGCAAAAATGTGGTTCGGAAATAGAAATAGGATATCACCCAATTCTGAGCAGTCCCATCATCTTCTCGGATTATCTGTAGCAACTGCGCACGACTGTTCAAACTTCCAAGTTTCAGCCCAATAAATCCACTCGTTTGATCCCTAGACGTGCTACACGATTTCCGGTATTCCCTCCATCTCCCCTACCGTGGCCGAATCTGGTTCGGACTCAGAAATTGATCTTCTAAAGCATCTTCTTTTATACCATCTATCAAGTTTCACTCGAATCTCAGCATTTTCGAAAAATTCCGGTATCCCCCCCCCCTCACCAACGTTGTGGGATCAGGTTTGGACCCTAAAATATGTCATCTAGGGTATATGCTCTCTCTACATTACAAGTTTCATTTAAATTAATGCACTCGTTTGACCCCTATGCGAGCTTCAAAGTTTCCGGCAATCTCCCTCCAACTCCAACTTCCCCCACTGTGGCCGAAGAGGACTTGGAAACATAAACGTCGTATCTCTTGATCCCGTCCATCAAGTTTTACTGAAATCGGAGAATAGCCTATCTGCAAATTTCCGCCCCCCCCCCCCCCCCCCCTACCATGTTCGACGCCAAATAACAAATCTAGGCCGCATAAACTCGGCACTGTCGAACTTGCATCTCATTCGGTCCATCCATTCGGTTTTTTGTGCATGTCAAAAGTCCCCCCTCCCCCATTCCCCCAACCGTTGTCGGATAGTGCGAATGTCTATGTCATCGATTCTTGTCACCAATTAAGGTTCACTCGAATCAAACCACTCGTTCGCAATTTGCAGAAGTCAATTTCCATATTTCCCTTTCCTCGCTCCCCCAAAAATGCTCGGATCTAGGAATGGAAGTTTCCGGGGGTATGTTGTGTCAGGTTCCTAAGTCAATTAAGTCGGGCCATTAATATGCCTGCAAATTTTTGTTGTCGTAGTACATGTGGAACTATTCTAACTCGCGACTACCGGAATTCCAGGAAACCCTCCAACTCCCCCCACAGAGCCCCGAAACCATCTGGCTTCGTCAATTTCGCATCTAGGCCTAATGCTTGTTCTCTCGATTAAGTTTCGTCCCAATCGATCTGCTTTAAGCGTTTCTTTGGTTTTGGGTTGGCAGTCGTAGTACATGTGGAACTATTCTAACTCGCGACTACCGGAATTCCTGGAAACCCTCCAACTCCGCCCACAGAGCCCCAAAAGCCTCTGGCTCCGTCAGTTTTGCATCTAGGCCTAATGCTTGTTCTCTCCATTAAGTTCCGTCCCCAATCGCTCTGATTTAAGCGTTTCTTGGGTTTTCCGACCCCCCCCCATCCCCCACAGGGATCGGACCCGACCCGGACCTGACACTGAACATCTGAGGCGATAGCCCTTTCCAAGTTTCATTCAAATCCGAGCACCTGTTCAAAAGTTATGCATGCCACTAGATTCCGGACTCCCCATCCATCCACTCCCCCACGATGGTCGGATCGGGGAAACGACTATTCTCAGGTCAATCTGTCGGGATCCCTGACATACCTGCCAATTTTCATCGTCCTAGCACATCAGGAAGTATGCCGAACTCGCGGGATCGCTAGAAATCCGGAGCCCCCCCCCCAACTCCCCCAAAGTGAGCGGATCCGTTCCGGTTATGTCAATGAAGTATCTAGGACTTGTGCTTGTTCTTCCCACCAAGTTTCATCCCGATCCCACTACTCTAAGCGTTTCTCAAGATTTCCGGTTCCCTCCTCCAACTCCCCCTAGTGTCATCGGATCCGGTCCGGGTTTAAATTGGGACGTCTGAGACACGAGGTCATCCTAAATATCAACTTTGATCAAGATGCGATCACCCGTTTGCAAGTTAAAATCCCTCAATTTTTGGCTTCCCCCTCCCTCAATCCCCCCCCCCCCCCAGATGATCGGATCAGGTAAGTGGCTATTTCCTATTTAATGTGGTCGGGTCCCTGACATGCCTGCCAGTTTTCATCGTCCTAGCACATCAGGAAGCACCGAACTCGCGGGATCACTAGAAATTCGGATCCCCCCCAATTCCCCCAAAGTGAGCGGATCCGTTCCGGTTATGTCAGTCACGTATCTAGGACTTGGGCTTGTTCTTTCCACCAAGCTTCAGCCGAATCTCTCCACTCTAAGCGTTTTCCAAGATTTCCGGTTTCCCACTCCAACTCCCCCAATATCACCGGACCCGGTCCGGATTTAAAATTGAACGTCTGAGACACGAAGCCCTTCCATATATCAAGGTTCATTCAGATCCGATCACCCGTTCGTAAGCTAAAAACATCTCATTGTTCCTGATTTTTCCGGATTCCCCCTCCCTCCACTCCCCTCCAGATGGTCGAATCGGGGAATCGACTATTTCTGATTTAATCTGATCCGGTCTCTGATATGCCTGCCAATTTTCATCGTCCTAGCTTATCTGGAAGTGCCCGAACTAGCAAAACCGGGACCGACAGACGACTGACGGACAGAAATTACAATCGGCATATGGCACTTGGCCGAAGGGCAAGTGCCATACAAATTAATGGGCATAGTTTCTGACCCCAATCCTTAAAACTTGAAAACCTCTTTCGATCTTAAAGTATGTTCTACTTGCCAGTTAAAGGTTAGCAGCATCGTTTTGAGTCGGTTGTTCGGTGTTCGTAGTAGATCTGATATTCCAAGTTGCTTTTGTTGAGACGATAGTTGGCTAGCTTCTCTTTGTAGCATCAACTGCCTCTGAAAATTAAAAGCACGGTCAGCAGTGATAGTGATGTCTAGTTTTTATGGCACTTGCAGTCTCTGGCTCAAGTGCCATATACCGATCACAATTCCGTCTGTCGGTCTGTCGGTCGGTCCGAGTTTTTTGTCCCACTTATCCGAGTTAGGGTACTTCCAGATGTGCTAGGACAATGAAACTTGGCAGGTATAACAGGGACCCGACCAAAATAACCTGGAAATAATCAGTTTCCCGATCCGACCATATGCGGGGGAGTGCGGGGCGCTGGAAACTTGAAAATTTAGGGCATTTTGTCACTTTTTTCCGAGTTAGGGTACTTCTAGTTGAGCTAGGACAATGAAACTTGGCAGGAATATCAGGGACCCGACCAAACGAACCTGGAAATAATCAGTTTCCCGATCCGACCATATGCGGGGAAGTGGGGGCGCTGGAAACTTGAAAATTTAGGGCATTTTGTCACACTTTTTCGAGTTAGGGTACTTCCAGTTGTGCTAGGACCATGAAACTTGGCAGGCATATCAAAGACTCGACCAATCAAACTTAGAAGTAATCAGTTTTCTGATCCGACCATTTGGGGGGGGGGGGAGTTGGAGGGCAGGGGAATCCGGGAAATTGAGAAGTGTGTAACTTTCGAACGGATGATCGGATTGTAATGAAACTTCATAACTGAATAGAATATATACCTGTAATGTCCCGTTTAAAGTCTTGACCGGATTCGGTAGCCAGGGGGGAGTTGGGGGGGGGGAGACAAGAAACGGTTTGAATGGAGGGATCGGAGTGAAACTTGCTGGGAAGAACAAGCATCTGCTCGAGAAAAGTCCTTTAGACCATTGTACTGGATCCGGACACTTATGGGGGGTGGGGGGGGTCCCGGAATTCCGGTGATGGTGGTTTTGGTGATTTTCACGATGAAACTTGGCAGGCATATCAGGGACCCAATCAAACTGACTTCAAAATAAAAATTTTGTCGATCAGATAATGGTGGGGGGAGTGGAGGGAGGGGAATCCGAAATTTTCAGTCATGCGTAATTTTGGAATGGTTGATCGGATTCGAGTGAAATTTAAGAATTGAACAGAGGACATTTCTCCGATGATTTTTTTCATATCCGGACCGGATCCGGCAACTATTGGGAGGGATCGGGATGGAACTTTGTTTGAAGAACAAACAGATGCTCTAGGTAAGTCATTTGCTGAATCGGATTGGCTACGTGCACCGCGGGGGAGCTGGGGGGGGGGGGGGGGGGGGTGGACCGGAAATCTCGAGAAACGGTTAGAATGATGGTATCGGAGTGAAACTTGCTGGGAAGAACAAACATCTGGTCCATGTAAATCTTTTACATAATTTGACTGGATCCGGACACTTGAGGGGGGGGAGGAGGGGGTTTCCCGGAATTCCGTTTTTTGGGAGGATTTTCACGACGAAACTTGGATGGCATATCAGGGATCCGGTCAAACTGACTTGGAATAAAAAAAAATCCTCGATATGATAATCTTGGGGGGGGGGAGCTGAGGGAGGGGAATCCGGAATATTGAGTCATGCGTAACTTTGGAACGGGTGACCGGATTCGAGTAATTAAACAGAGGACATTTCTCTCTGGTGACCTTTTTCATTTCCGGAACGAATCCGGCAATTATTGGGGGGAGGGCGGAAAATACTTGACCCGCTTAGACTGGTGTGATCTGGATCGAACTTCGTGGGAATGACAAACAGATGCTCTGGATTAATCATTTACAGAACCGGATTGGCTCCGGTTATTGTGGGTGGAGTTGGAGGAGGGGGGGGGGTCTGGGATTCCGACGATCGCGCGTTAAGGTACTTCCAGATGTGCTAGGACGATGAAACTTCGCTGGAATATTGGAGACTCAACAACATTTGCTTAGAAATTGCTACTTCCCAAATCCGATTATTCCTTAAAGTACCAATCTTGACCGCAAAGTAAAAAAAAATACTTTTAAGCAATATATACATTTTCGTGATGCCCATCAGCCCATTAGCAGTTTGCCTCAAGGGTTTTGCTTTCAAATGAAGTTCCAGCTCCATTAGAGTGCGCATCTCAACCGCAAAGTCGAAACTTACTTTTGATCAATCAAATCATCTTGACCCATGCAAGTGCCATATGAGCTTACAGCTCTTGTTTCTTTCTGTTTTTTTTTTGTTTTTTTTTCCAGGATTTTCAATAAATGTTAAATCATTTTCTTGATAGTGCAAAACGGAATTCAATATGATTCGCAGTCAGCTTGGGCTGAAGGAACATTTATACTAATCATTGATGTTTTAGGAATGTTGTCTTTCTCAGTTGGTCCGCATTTTTTTTTTTTTCTTTTATTGTTCAGGATCACATTTTAAAGTACTGATATTTGGATTCATGCATAAAAATATCTCTTTTTTTTCAATGTTTTCTTGGAAGAGGTTGGATTCATAACCAAACCCTCTAATAAAACCTATAGGTTAGAGCTAACCACACTCATTCATTCAAATGTATACCAGATCAGTTGGCTAGGGATAGATGGCGCGAACTACCTATGAGTACAAGTTAAGCTGAAAAAATACAGGTTAAGCTACATAAATGAGATGGAATCCGAAATTGGAAGGATAATTTCTTAGGCAATTCTATCCGAAGTAAAAATACTTGTATGCCATGCGCAAATTAATTGGACCTTAAAGGACCCCTCTTGCTTATTCTGCCTTTTATAATTAACTTAGCTCCCATATAGAATTATAAGCTTCTAAAAGCCCCCACCTTTCTCCATTGTTTCGTTTCGTAGCTACGAATTTTTAGCGCTTTTTCAGACTTGCCGAGTTTTCCCTTCATCCAACGAAAAGTTTGCCGGTATCTTCAGTTTCCGATGACAACTCTTTCACACAAAAGGATGTGAGAATCTTCTGTTTATTACTTCTTTTATTTGATTAGTTTTCCCACTTTTTAACCAAGGCACGTTCAGTTTTCAAATGTTTTGCGCCCAGCCGCCGCGTCGGAGAGTAGGAAGGCTGGATAAAGTAGACAAGCGCTAGCAAGAGAATCACTAGTTTTAGGTGGAAAGTAATGGTATTTCAAAAATCGTTTTTTCTGATTCATTTCATAGGGAAAAGATGATTTATAGTGAGAGTTGTGCTTTAAAGCCTTAGAATTCTGCCAAAGGATAATTGATTCTCCAAGTAGAAGCTGTTCATCTTCATTGTCAGTCCGTTGACACAATGGCTGCCATCGAGCTGCTGAAAAGAAGGCGGTGGACATGCCTCAGACTTGTCTTTCATATGGAAGAGAGCCGCCTTCCTCGAACAACCTACGAATGGAAGCCAGACGGGAGAAGCAAGCGAGGTCGCCACAAAAACACATTGAGACGAACATATGACCGAGATCTGAGAACGGCTGGTACCTCGCTAGTACCTGAATGGGAAGACGTCACCGCTGCGGCATCAGTGCGGGACGAATCAAGAGGCCTTGTCGACGCCCTATGCACCACCGGCGGCTCTCGAGGAACTAAGGTATCAATGGCTGGATACTCTTGGTTGATACTCGGTTATTTTGCATCGAGTTTCTATAAGCACTATAATGTATGACTGAATGAACTTTATTACTCGTAAAAGAGTAGAAACACAAAGTACTGAGTATTATAAATAAATAAAAAAACAAATCCAAACTAACAAAAATAGCATGAACTAGTTAACCACCATCAATGAGGAAAAAGTGTCGCAGAGGGTCGTAAACGCAAATCAGGTTGATAGTCTTTTTAAAAAGATCATCATTCGAAGTCCGAATCCAAGAGGGCACATCTATTAGACCAAATGGAGCTATGACTTTTCTCTTTCGGTGCCATCTAGGAAGCCGGCGAAGGAATTTGCAGTATTGGAAACATGCCACTCGTTGAGTCTGGCTATCTTTCTTACGAAACAAATGAGCCATGCCGAATGAAAATAGAAGAACAGGGCGCAATAAGCGTTGTAAAGCATACACAGACCATTGCGGTCTCTTACTGTAATGTATTTTCATTTTTATTCTCTATTTGTCTTTTCAGGAGGAGTCAAATGAGTTAAACGGATAAATGTCCCTTAATAAAAGCACCTCTCTACAGAGTATACCTTAGCCCCTCCCCCCCCCCCCCCGCTTAGAAGTGGATTCGAACCTACTCCAATTCGTACCTTTAGTTTTGCATTGAAGCCCTCGGGTAGCTCCTTTCCATTGAAGATCGCCATGTTTTTTATCGTCTTCGCTGCTTCTTCGAATCGGCCTTGAGAGACGAGCCAACGAGGGGATTCCGGCAAGTAACTGTAACATGATAATATGTATCTATAGTTCAGTAAATATTACTAAAATGGAATTTTACACAAGGGGCTTTTAACGTGACAAATAAACCAGAAGTATTTTATTTAATCATTGAGGACTCCAGTGTCGGAGCCTCGCGGACAAACCAGGGACGACATGGCGTGACCTCATCGAGGTAACGAAAAGAAAATCAGAGATTTAATGTTATTGGGAACACGCTCTTGAGATCAAAGCATTTTAAATATTTAAAAAATATAAGATAATAAATGGCTATGATACAATAAAAATCACTGTCAGGGAAAGAAACTCAGATCCCGGCCCTTATTCACAACAAAACCAAAGTTGATCAGAAGCGAAAAAAGCTCTCTCATGCCAACGACCCAATCGAGCAGCAAAAAAAAAACAGCTTCTCAGAGTCTTAAAGCTGTGTAAAAAAAAACAGATTTTCAGTTTAACAGATTCATTTGGGGTATAGGAGAGTACCAGACCTCAAATGAACATGAACTTTAAATTGGCCTTAAACTTGTTAAAAAAACAACGGAGGGAATTCTCCTGGATTTCTCTTGGTTCACAGGTTCATGATGGATGAAAATCAGCCCAGACGAACCAAGGGCCCAATTTGTCTACCCAATTGTCATCCAGTGTTCGAATATCTCTTTATTTTCTTACAGCTCATTCCAGCTTTTCTTATCCCTTCTTTTGGATTGATTAGATTGATGATTCTTAGCTTGACCGAAAACTAAACTGATGGGTGGGCTTACCCGAACCTTGCTACCCGCATTCCCGCGGTTCGAATTGTTGGGACAGGATGGATCAATATAAACCCGTCTTCTGTGTTTCATTCATGTCCTTAGGATCCCTGATAGCTAATTCATACCTTATCTTCAAACTGGCTTTATAATCTACAGATGTTCCATAGCAGGCATCTTGATCTTACGATAAGTGAATCTCTTTGTTCTGGGCAGGAAATACTCACATCATGTAGACATAGTAGACTATGAAGGGGACAGAGGTGGCGTACGAAAGAATCACCCAATCTCGAATCAAGTAGGCAACGCCACAGAGGAGGATGAGGCCGAGGGTGTAAAAGAGGCAGGTCAACACGGTGACGAACGTGCGGTAACGCGGGCCAACAAGCTCCAATCCTAAAATAAACTAAACGTTTAAACCCCAACTCTTACTAGAAATGACCTTTTCACTATGAAAAGGATCAGAAGGAATGTTTTTCGAAAGTATCATTACTTTCCACCTGAATACTCTTGATGACTAACTCTCCTTGCCGATGCAAAAAATCACCGGGTACCTAGCGGAAGAGCCAGAAGCGGTGTCGCCTCGGGTATCACAGCTGCTCCCGAAGATCGCCGTGATTGTTTGACACAGGATTTGAGTTGTTGAGTTTGAGTCGTTACGGAGACGTTTACTCCTTCTTCCTGAGGAGCATTGGCGTGTTTTGGACTTGGTCATATAGAGTATTTAGCGATTTTCTTGTTAGCGCTTGTCGACTCTGTTGAGCTTTCCTGCTCTGCGACGCGGCGGCTGGGCACAAAACATTTTAAAACTGAACGCACCGTGGTTAAAAAGACGGAAACTGACCAAATAGACAAATTAAAAAACAGAAGATTGTCATATCCTTATGTGTGAAAGAGTTGTCAGTGGATTTCAAGATTCCGGCAAACCTCGTTGTGTGGCGGGCAAAAGTTGACACGGCCGAAAAAGTGCTAAAACTTCATAGGCACAAAAGGAAACAATGGAGAAAGCGGGGATTTTAGAAGCTTATAATTCCGTAAGGGACCTAGGTATGTTATAAAAGGCAGAATACCTTTAAGTTACTTAGAAATCCGCGGTCCCCCCTCCCCTTATAACCATAGGCCTACAGTGAAACCTCTCAAATTTACATATTGGAGTATGAACCGATAATCTTGCAGGACTGTAGTAGGATGCCGACGAAAACCGATTTATTTTTTCTCCAACTTAACAAGTATTCTTCTAAAATAAAATTTGAAAGGGAAAAAGGGACATCCGGGGAATGGGCAACTTTTTCAATGTCGGGCCCCAAGCTCTAGTCTTGGAAGGAAAGAACTCCTCACCTTTAATCTTCTCACAAAAGAAAATAACCATGGACAAAATAAAAGTACTTTGTATAATTAACTATTGTAATCCACCTCTTCTTTGTAATCGTAGTAATACTTCTCTTTAAATTAATCATTATAATATAAAAAAAGATAAGTGACCTAGAAATCCGGGATCCTTCAATCAATCAACCAGTTAATTTACTTTGTGATCTTACACATCCCATACTAACATTACACTAAAACAGGGCTGTTGCACCCTAGTAGGCTACCCAGCGAAATAATTACCAGACTACCGATAAATACAGAGTTCCGAAGGGAAAAGGCGAGTTCAAGGGATTGGGCAAATGTTTTTTTCAACGGGTTAGTAGTAGTAGTAGTAGAACATTTTCATTGAAAATAGACAGGTTAGTAGTAGTAGTAGTAGTAGTAGTAGAACATTTTTATTGAAAATAGACAGGTTAGTAGTAGTAGTAGTAGTAGTAGTAGAACATTTTTATTGAACATAACATTCTGTTTTCAGTAGCACAACAAAAGCGGGGCTTGCGAGGCTGTGCTAACTAGGCTGCTATACGCTTACATCTTGCATCACGATGACCTAACCTTTGGTGGGCCTTCTATGTGATCTTTACCACTGGGATGTAATTTTATTACGAACTGTATATTTATTAGTTAAATATTAATATAATATTATCGATGATTACTATTGATAATTGTATATAGTATTCTAATATACTTAATTGTATCTTTTAAATCATCGACGATTCTAAAAAAGAACGTGTATCTGCTCGGCCTTGATTCGGAGTACACTGTAAAAAGTTTCTCCGAGTAAGGATTGAAGTCAACTGCTGTATTTGCTACTGGGATCTATCTTATCTCTACTGAGACAAGATTAATCCAACTTATAGATAAGATTGTGTTTTCAGAGACAAGATTATCCCAGTAGCAACCTACTTTTTTTACAGTGTAGGAAACCCGAAGCGTTACAAATCTGGGTTCGCTTTCATTCCAGTTCAGCTGCAATTGTTGGAAACAAAAGTGGGAACTCCACTGGCATTCGCAAGTCCGTCGTAACCGTGCTCGTCTGGACCCGGCGTGCTCTCATTGGCTGAAAACCACCAGAATGGCTGCTTCCGACGCGTTACGATCGCATCCGACAGCTTGCGATTCAAGTGGAGGACCCACTAAAGTTCGAGGGAGCAGTGATTCCGAGAAAAGAAGATTCTTGCAAACTTACAACATTCTTAAAAGGCCGCTAGGCATTACGACCAGTTAAAGATACCGTTCTAATTAGAAGTTTCAAGAACAAGATTGTACTTAATTACCAGGGTTGTCGAAGGGGCTGGTATGATTAGTCCAGAGCAAAACAACACTAGAGAGTAGCGCCAAGACTTGACAAGATTGACACACTCCAATAGCAGCGATACTAGCACCACTAGCGATAGAGAACGTCCCTACTGAAACTCATCCAGTCGTTCACCAGAGCTGGCTTCGATAACTTCATATCCTGAACATCGCAAAAAAAATATACAGCGTCCATTGTTTCCATGCTGTGTGCAGACCGCACCTATGCATTACTAGAAATTTCTAAACCCGCAAGTTTGTCTCGTTTTGAATGCCGCAAGCGTAGTGGGAGGCGCTAAGAGTATGCTCCGTTTGCAAAGCATGGAAAGCATCGATCTTGGCGCTAATCCCTAAGGCGTAATCTCGCCGTTCCCCGAGGATTCCTCGGGGAATCGAAGGGAGCGGCGAGAATAGAAGGAGTCACTCCTCGCGGACTCCGCGGACAGAAACAGCGAGAACACGGGGAATACTTCCACAGTCGTTTTTGTTCTAACAAAAAATATGCAGTTGACGAAATTGCTCTGGATCCACTTTATTTTTGGTTTCATTTATTCTGATTGTTTTTAATTAATTTTACATTGCACCAACACCAGCAAAAACTGATTCCCCTCCGAATCTGAAAGGGAGACCTTTTTGATGATGGTGATGATAATCGGAGCATTCCCCGTACGTGAGAGTGAGTCCCCGGGACAAACAAAAACGCGGGGACTCCTCAAGTGGAGTCCTCGGGGAAAGGCGAGAATACGCTTCTAGTGCTATTTTGCTCTGGATTAGTATGAAATAACACACTTGGTCTACCTATTATGAACGGTATCTGGTATATTGCCGGTATCGTCAATCCAACGGTAAACCTGCATAGCGTCCAGATCCAGAAGTTGGGGGCCATACCAGTGAATATCCCTCCGACAAGAACGACAGTGAGGCAGATAAAAAACGAGTTTTTTCTTCCATACCTAAAAAGAAATATTTTTAGGAACTTCCTCCGAGACTCCTTTTTTCCCCTAACTCCACGAGCCACAAGATACCCGGTACTCCCCCTTAGTATCCTCAGTCCCCCCCTCCAACTCCCCCTACAGTTGCCAAATTCATTTAGTACCTGAGATGGAATCTCTGGGACATGCGGTCTTGCCAACTACTAAGTTTCATCCAGGTCGAATAATTAGTTCAAAAGTTTAACAAGATACCCCCTATTGTAGTTGATAATGACGTGAGCCTCGAAAGTCGATTCGGGTTCCAGTTTGCAATCATTTTGGGATATGGTGGGCACCTCCCCAACCGTCCCCGATGATGGGCAACCGGGCAAAGATTGCCCAGTGAAGAACTGGAACTGACAACGGGTGTCAAAATGTTCCTTCCATCGTTCATGTTTCATGTTTGCGTCGTTGATGGCGTTGATGGCGTTGTTCTGTTTGTCCAGGATTGCTGTGGAGATGGGATCTGTCTTGCTGTTTTGAACAGTTTTGACTGTTTCCGCTCCTCGATTGGGATTCGCACTCCTTGCATTTCTCGGCAGCGTGGTTACAACAAGGCGTTCAGGACTTCCCGTTCGATTCTCCTCGCCCAGGGGACTTAACCCAGGGAAAGATTACAAACAAGACCTAAGGTTTCAATGGGATCCCAAAAATCTAATATTTGATCCAGACAATTGGGTCTTGTCTTCGCCAGATCCAGTCTTTGCCAGGCCAATCATCTGAGAAAACCAAGTTCTCCGGATTCCGGGCGAACTATTTATACGGATACAGAAATGCTTTTCACGTAAGTGTTCAGCATGTCTTCTTACCCCTAAATCGAACATCTAATCAACTTCAAATAAAATTTTTAATTTTAATCAACTTTCCGTTTTTTGCCGGATTCCGGACGATTTACTTGTCCGGCGAGAAAATGGTTTTCATCGTCGTGTTCAGCATGTCTTCTTACCCCATAATCGATCACATTAGCTGTTTAAAAATATTTTGTTTGTCCCTTAATTTGGACCCCCTCCCCACCCCTAAAAATAGGGCTACAGAGCCCATCTTGGAATTGGACCTTACCCTTGATCTGAAGCATTCTCACACCAAGTTTCATCAAAATATCTCATTCCCTTCGAAAGTTATCGGGCTGACAGACGGACGGACAGACGGACAACTTTTGCGATGTCATAGGTATCCCTCCACTTACGTTTTGGGATCCTAAAAACAGACAAATTGGGGTATCAAAATATATATTCGTCGTCAAATCCAAAATTGCCATGCGTTCACCTGTGGTTTATGATCGTTACGACGAAAATGTCATGCGGGACGACCACGACCTCAAGAACAGATTCGGCCCAGACGATTCATACTTTTCTCCCAGTGTTTCGTAAACCTAGCGGCAGACTTACCTATCGCTGACAATGCCGAAAAAGTACACACCGATGATACCTCCGATATTCAAAGCCGACAGCGCTATTGTCGGGTAGAGTGAATATTCGCAAACCAGGTCAAACTGAAAAAGGAATCTTGCTGTAGGCTTGTTACTTGGACTGCCATTCCGAGACCCTTTCACACAGACATTACGTCACACGGACCGTTCGTCCCAGAAAACTCCTCACGGAAAAACTTTAAAGACTGATCACCCGTCTTGGACACCTGTTCACATAGACAGTTCATCTGATGGACAATGCGTCATACCAAGCTCGTCTCACGAGCAACCCCAGACAACTCGTCACGTGGACAACTTATTACGTGGGCACTTTGCTATAGGACTACATTACAGAGACTGATGGTCTATATGAGAACTTATCACAGCATTTCGCCATTTGTCAAGCAAGCTTACTGACCACGCTTGCATTCGCAAACGGGTCGTCACACTAACCATTTTGCGAAGGTCAAACTGACAAATTTGTATCGAACTCGAACTTGCCAAACCTTTTTTTTTTTCGAGATTAAGTCGCATGTGCATATTTATAGCTAATCAAAAAATATTTAGGCCATACTAAATCCTTCGCTCGAGGCTTCTTCAGGTCGTATAAGTAACAAAACAGCCTACTACCTGTCAAACGGGATAATTTTCAAAGAAGTGAATGCCTTGCGGACGTGCATTCATAGCATGTAGCCATACGCCTATTAGAGACAGGAGATGTGTTCAGTTCAGTTTATTTTTTTTACGACCAAAATACATTTAACTATGATGCCAGTACCCGCCCCAAGAAAGGTACAAAAAAGCACTTGCAATTGGGCGGGTACATAAAACTCATTTCCTAACTAACAATTAACTTAAAAAAAAAACATAACAGAAAAGAGCACTAAAATAAGAAATAATAACCAATCTCTCATCAACTCATTTAAAGCACAACTCTTACTAGAAATGATCTTTTCCCTATGAAATGAATAAAAAAAAAACGTTTTTGGAAATACCATTACTTTCCACCTCTGACTAGCGATTCTCTTGTTAGCGCTTGTCGTCTATATCCAGCCTTCCTGCTCTCCGACGCGGCGGCTGGGCGCAAAACATTTGAAAACTGAACGGGCTTTGGTTAAAAAGTGGGAGAACTAAAGCAAATAAAAGAAGTAATAAACAGAAGATTATCATATGCTTATGTGTGAAAGAATTGTCATCGGACATTGAAGATTCTGGCAAACTTTTCGTTGGGTGAAGGGAAAATTCGGCAAGGCTTAAAAAGCGCTAAAAATTCGTAGTTACGAAATGAAACAGTGGAGAAAGGTAGGAATTTTAGAAGCTTATAATTCCATATGGGAGCTAAGTATATTGTAAAAGGCAAAATAAGCAAGAGGGGTCCTTTAATAATAATAATGAGAAAAAAGAAAAGAATACGAAAAATAGAAAAAAAACTATGAACCTTGGCCTAACAAATACTTTTTCAATTTATTCTTAAATAGCCCCAGGTGCTCAGCCGCCCGAATGCTCTCCGGAACAGAGTTCCACACATTAGGCCCTGAAAATCTAGTAGGGAAGCCGGCCCTGGTTCCACTTCTATAATTAACAAAATATAATTAACTAAATTAACGGGACCTCCGCCTATTGGAAACAGGAGATGTGTATTTTCCTTTTTTGTGTATTTCTTGTTGCTATGGACAGCCGGATTTTTTCAATAAAATATCAGACTAGAGTATAGCAGAAAATATAAATACAACATCATATCGTATAGCTATAGAGAACTGGTTGTGCGGACAGTCCGTTACGGGCAAATGGCCACACAACATTTATAAATTGAGTCAAAGTGGCAACACGCCGTGAGGATAGTTTCACGGAATATTGGTCATGCGGGCATTTTGTCACAGGACTACTCCTCGAACGGACTATTCACCACACGAATCACAGGTTATGAGGGCAATTTGCCGAAGCGTTCAGCCATTTAGCATTCTAGCTTGCTAAGCAGATACAGTACCAGACAACTTGACACACGGACTTATTTTTCACGCGGACATCTGTGAAACGAGTACTCGTCACAAGGCCAAATCGTTAAAGGACCCCCTACACTATTTACTCTTCAACTTACAGTATTTTAAAGTATTTGAATACTTTAAAACTAGACTGTGCTTTCAACAGATAATCCACGGTTTTGGCTGTTTTGGCAAAATTCTACTATGACGCAGAAAATCTGAATCTCAGTAGAAACGCGACTTTTCAGTGGTCAGTGATCAGCTTGAGGAAGGTGGCTCATTGTGTGAACACTTATTTTTCGTAAATTGTTTTCGTCAAGCATACAACACGGGCACAAGCAGATAGAGTTACCACAAATCACAGGGTAATTCCTCTATTTGAAAATCGATTATTGGTGAATGGCTGAAGAACGAAGTAACGAATTTTCATCGGGTCTTCAAGCCTCTTTTACCTAGATTTTCCTATTGCATCCCTTTTCGCTTAAACTTTAAGCTAGTCGTACCCAGGGATAGGCTTTAAAAAAAAACTGGAACAAAAATGCTGTGTTGTTCCAAGATGAGTCGTCTGTTCCCCCCTTCTCTTCCGTCGGCCCAAGAGGAACACTGTCAATCGGTTTTGCCGTGTCCTGCCCGTTCGTCAGCTCATTTTTTTTTACCATTTTATTCCAAGCATTTCTTGTAAAGTGTATTAGTTAATTTGTTGTCTATTGATGCACTGCCTTGAGTAAATACTTCGCATATATGTGACTGCTTCGACGACCGATACTAACTTTAACCTATTTAATTAAATAAATTGATTGACTGATGACACTTACGTCTATTACCACAGACGACGTCACAACACTTTTGTCGTATTCGTAGCCACTTCGGCACTGAACCGTAGTGGTGTTGTTGCGGTCGGCGAAGACTGTCTCTAAGTCGCTGTAGTCGATATCGAACATTTGACACTTGTTGAAGACCTCAGTGCCGCTTAAAGACGTCTAGAATTAAATCGATTAAATTACGGTTACTCCCCCCCCCCCAGAAATGAAATAGGTCGAAAGTAAGCGGAAAGAAAAGCTTTTATCGTAAGAAAGAATTCCTCAGTTGCTCAGATCGATGCATGTGTTAATTAAAGTATCAAATATTCCTTTAGCCCAGACCAGGACCCTTGCCAAGAAGGGCCGAAATATCGCTGATGAAGCATCGTAGCTGAAGTATCCGTTGTATACATTATTTGAATATAATTGAAAATATCCATCAGAAATGATTAAAAAAGGGGTGAGCCGAGGTCATATCATAGTACAGCCATAAGTAAAAAAAGAAAGGCATACAGCTCGAAGCAAATTATTAGCCACAGATTTTCTTGGTGAAACAGAGAGGGTCCCAGCAGAAGGTCGAAAGATGACAAATGACGATTGTCAAAAAAGAGATTGATTTGATTTAATTTCACCACCCTTAATCTGCCCCTGGAAGTTAAAGGAATGGTATTTCTTCCAGAAGGGGGTCTAGTTTTTTTTTTTCTAGACCTTTTATCTTCCTGTAAAATCTGCTAGGATATTCCTAAAAAACGGTCGAAAGATAACAATTTAACAAAGCTGCTTGTCAGCAAAAGGTTGATTTAATCTCACCCCCTCGCCACTGTCTCTGGAAGCCGCTATTATGCTTCTGGAAGGAGAGGGGGTCATTCATTACTATTTATCCTCTGGCAAAATCTGCAATTTCCGCTTCATTTCTTATCTTGTTCCAATTTGCTGGTGAGCGCAAGGGTTAGCGCTATCCCAGGGAGCATGAAAGGTCTGGGAGTTCGACTACCACCGTCCCTTTGCAGGATTGGAGTGGTCGTCAGAACTATCTGAGAAGCTTTAGTGAATGCTACAAACATTCAATTAAAAAAAACAATAACTGGAAGCTCATATGGCACTTGCAAGGCTGGGTAAGATGGAAGTGACGGTCAAAAGCTTTTTTCCCCTTTTCGGTTAAGATGCGCCAAACTTGCAAGGCTGGGTCAGAGAATGGAAGTCATGGTCAAAAGTTTTTTTCACTTTTCGGTTGAGATGCGCACTTTAAGGGTGCTAAAAATTAATTTCCCTTGAATCTGAAACCCTTGAGGCAAAAAGGATCATCTACTCAGGTCGATCGTGAAAAAATAAATTTTGCTTAAAAGTATTTTGTATTTTGCGGTTAAGATGAGCTCTTTAAGGGATGGTCGGATCGGAAAAGTGATGATGTCTAACCCAATGATGTCAAGTTTCTAAAGCTCCAGCAAAGTTTTATCGTCCTGGCACATCTGGAAGTACCTTAACTCACGATCACCGGAATTCCGGACAGCCCCCCCCCCCCCCTTGGTACCCGAATCCGTTCCGATTCTATAACAGATGCACCTAGGAATTGTGCCTATACGTCCCAGCAGTTTTTCGGCCTTGCCGAGTTTTCCCATCACCCACCGAAAAGTTTGCCGGAATCTTCATGTCCGCTGACAACTCTTTCACACATAAGGATGTGGTAATCTTCTGTTTATCACTTCTTTTATTTGCTTAGTTTTCCCACTTTTTAACCAAGGCTCGTTCAGTTTTCAAATCTTTTGCTCCCAGCCGCCGAGTCGGAGAGCAGGAAGGATGGATATACGTTAACAAGAGAATCGCTAATTTCAGGTGAAAAGTAATGGTATTTTCGAAAACGTTTGTTCTGGTCCATTTTAGAGGGAAAAGATCATTTCTAGTAAGAGCTGTGCTTTCAAGATAATTAAACTGATCTCATGCACTTTTTGTTTATCATTAGTATGTTCGAAAGTTGAAACAGCATGTCTCCTCACTCTATAGCGACTATGTTAAAACTTCATGCTAAATTTCGGGATTCAGCGCGAACTACTTGTCCGGTGTGAAAATAATTTTCAGAATCGGACTCAGCATGTATTTCAGCATGTGTGAATCTAACATTTAATCAACTTCAGATACAACTTTTACTTTTTTCAAAATTTCCGGTTTTTGCTGGATTCCGGGTGAACTACTTGTCCGGCGAGAAATTAATTTTCACATTCTGATTCAGCGTGTTTCTTTACACCTAAATCGACTACCTCATTAGCTTTTAAAATATTTTTTGGCGTCCCTTAATTTGAGACCCCTCCCCCACCCCTAAACATAGGGCTACAGAGCCCATCTTCGAACCTGACCTGTACTTTGATCCAAAGAGTTACAATGCCAAATTTGATCAAAATATCTCGACCCCTTCGAGAGTTATCGTGCCAACAGACGGACGGACGGACACCACTTACGTTTTCGGATCCCAAAATCTTCATTCTTTGGGCCGAGTCACATCCGATCGGTGAGACGAATGTGAATCACCAGTGAACCTCGGTAATAACGTGAAACGTCACCCAAACGAATCCTGAAAATTGTTTCATATCCCGTTGAAACCAATCAAAAATGGTTTTGGGGACAGTTGTGGTGACGTACTCTTCGCTAGGCACACGGCGATTCTTTATCGGAACGAAGAGTTCATCAAAGAATCAAGAAGTCGTTAAGAGCCTGTTCCACCCTACTAACAACAGTAACTGTTTGTTACGATATTCATTCCAGTCTCCTGAAAAGTTACTACTCTGACCGTTCCAACCTTCGTAGTAACTATTTGCTTACCAGGCTCGGGAGCGTAAAAAGCGTGGTACTAAGGTCTCTGTGAGTTGTGACGCGATTTTCCCGATTAGCCCGTCGCACAATATTTCGCCGAAAATGAAAAATGCATTCCAGCTTGACGCCAAGAAGCCATGGTCTGTGACGTCATGCGTAATAACTACAGGCGTATTCTCGTCGCTTCCCGAGGACTCCTCGGGGAATCGAAGGGGAACGCTCCACGCGGACTCCACGTACAGAAACAGCGAAAGCAGGGGGAATGCTTCCAAAATGGATTTTGGTCGAAAAAAAAAAATGCAGTTGATGAAATTAGTCTGGATCCACTTTATTTTTGGTTTTGTTTATTCTGATAGTCTTTTAATTAATTTTACATTGCACCAACGCCAGCAAGAACTGATTCCCCCCGAATCTGAAAGGGAGTCCTTTTTTATGATGGTGATGATAATCGGAGCATTCCCCGTCGGTGGGGACTCGCGAGAATACGGGGAGTTAGTCCCCGGGACAAACAAAAACGCCGGGACTCCTCAAGTGGAGTCCTCGGGGAACGGCGAGAATACGCCTTACGGTAAGTTGGGTGGAACACGCTCATAGAGCTTAAGGATCTCCCATCGAATCATAACAAGAAGTCTTACGGTCTTTGGGCTGACAAGCAGCTGTCGCTCTGTAGCTGTCAGGTTCAAGTCGAATAGTTCCGGAACTCTGCACCAGGAGTCCGGAATACCAGCCATAAACAGTTGATTGAAGGCATGAAACCCACAGGGTATGCAGGCGGGTAGGCAGATCAACCAAATGAGCATCTTTTGGTAGCGTCCAAATTCCCCCACAAGGGGTAGGATGACATCGAAGTCCAGTGGCTTGAACGAAACACTATCAAACTTCAAGAATTTCACACAAAAAAATCACTCATTCACACCCATCGTCACTGGTCAATAGACTCGCACCATTTACCCGATTGTTTAGAACATGCTCCACTGTTTCTTTTCCTTTTATTTAAAGGGCTCGTCTCACCTTTACTTTTACCTCTACGTCGCTATCGTTGAATCCATTCCCGTTTACCAGATTTCGAACTAAATGGCATTTTTGGATTTGAACGTGTTTGGTTCCCGAGGCGACTCAGGCTACAATTTGTTGCTTCCGAAGATCTTATTGGTCAAAATACAAGTTATTCCGTCTTTCACGGTTATTTCGTAATATGGAATGGCTAGCGAAGATTATTAAAAAAGTTACTTTATTCCTAGTTGTAAAATAAGTTTCGCTGTTTATTGTCCACAAATTCCTACTAGCACTGACATACTACAATTCTGAAAGTGTGAACACGGAAGGAAGACGATTATTTGGAAATAAGTAGTAACGAAGTAACGCTTTTTGAGCATCGCGTCTGCCATCTACCGGCGGTTTATGGAGCTGTGTTCTCAGCATTTATTTTAGTTTCAGTAAATCGGGATAAATGCTCGGATAAATGGCATATTTGGTGTCTTAATTCCTTGGTTATCGCCGATACGGCACTGCATTTTATGATGCTGGGTATCCACCAAGAACAAATATAGAACGACTATAGATCCGTCTACTTCCCTCTTCGCCGCTGCACATAAGTTCCGAGTTCTTATTTACACGCAAAATAGGCTGCAAAATAAGATTGTTCTTTAGAAGTAACTCATTAGCAATCGAATTGTATCTCTGTGGTATAAACAGATCACACATCTTCTTGTTATGATTAATAACGACAACCAACTTATCACCATATTTTGACTTAGCAATTCTCATTTTAACAATGGCATATTTCAATCCTAGAACTAGTTGTTCTTTCTTGATTGTCTCATTATACTTGTTTGTTTTGATTGTATTCAAGACCTCCATTTATTAGCGGCTGATTTTCTTTAATAAAAATCCAAATCACAAACTCACATACATATTTTTATTAATGATATCCAATGTAGCTTTTCTTTCATAATATAGAACACAGTAAATATTGTATGGTACGGGTTGAGGATCTTTTAAAGTTATACTAATTTCAATATCAGCAGTGGTTCCATTATAAATATTTGACTCGTGTTTAGAAACATCGAAACAAAATAGTGGATATACTTCTTTAAATTCTTCGATATTGACTACACTACCAGTATCAAACGCTAATTGCTTATAACCCATGTGTATGTATCTGTTGTAAAGATTCGAGTATGTGCATTTTTCCTCACTAAAGTCGCATTTGAGGGGTTCTTCTGGATATTTATCCCCGTTAATTCTAACCTCTATATCCGTCAAATTCATATGATCAAATACCATATTATTCTTTGTTTGGTTGTTATGCTTTTCATTTTTCTGTAACATCACAACGATTTTCGTAGGACTATTTCTCTCAGACACAACTTTCCAGGTGTGTTCCTTATTCTGACTAACATCACTTTTATATAAGTATTACAAGCTTCCCACATCAAATTATACTTTTTATCCTTTGCCAAACCCTTTTCCAATTGACTCATCATTTCAATACTAGGAGCTATAACAGGAATTTTCCAGGATAAATACTCAATGACGACTTTAAAATTAGTATTTCCATTTTTTACAATCATATTATTATCATCATTTCTTCTTAGACATATTCTATGCGATGCACCTCGAAAAAATCGTTTGTTTCCCTTCAAGAATCCGAACAACTCTGATAATGGTAAATATATATTTACTAATTTGCTGTTTTTAGTTCTGTTATATCTCTTCTCAAACCCTTTATTATAATTTCGATTGGGTTTAGAACTGACAACCACAGTTCCTGCTAGTGCTCCACCTGCAGGTACGGTAAATGAACTGCTTATGGGGTTGATATCGGTTCCCTGATTATAATCCTTATACCAGAAATGATTTCTAGCCGCACTTCTAGAATAATCATCGGAATATTCAATCAACTTTGTAACGGTAGTTGCAATACCAACATGATTAATTTTTTCAACAGGAGCATCGTTTATTATATACTCAGCGGTACTAAATAAATTGAATCCATTATTAGTTAACGTAGCGACATCGGTTGCATCTATGTTAGCTCCATTCTCTTTTACAATTCTTACACCCACTTCAAGATAACTTTCACTTGGATAGAACCAGGAATCCAATTTCTTCGTTACGAATTCAAACTCTGTTTTATTGGATACATTCACATCTGTTTCTCGAATTTCTTTGAATTCATATTTGACCACTGTATCATCCACAAGCGGCTCATCAAAAATGTTCCATTGCGGACTGATAACTTTATTCACTGCCATTTATATAAGAAAGAAATTATTCGATAAAAATTATTTCAGAATCTTTAATCCACTTCCAGTCATTAACGTTTTAATCAAGTCCTGACTTCTTTGATTTAAAATTCTTTTATTTGTACCTATAAGATCCTTAATCGATTTCTTATTTCCAATTACATCAATGAGTTCTTTCCTGTTTACATCAATAAGATCTTTCCCGTATTCTATTGCTCTATTTTTCAACAACTCAAATCTCGGTTTTATAATATTATTATACAATGACAATGCTCCATCTTTTATTTGTTTTGCTGACGTCTGGAATAACTGAGAATTGGCAATGTTTTTGAATATACTACCGATTCCACTTCCATACTGTTTTTTATAAAGTAAGCGCTTATTATTAATCAACATTTATAGGTAAATAATTTTATTTCACTAATCCTTTAAGCTTTTCTCAAATGCAAAACGTATCCAACGTTATCACCAGTCAAATCGATAGGTCTTCCCAACTGATCAGTAATTGTCATTCTCAAGGAGTAAATAAAGTCTTTTGTGTTAATAGGAAGGTAGATTAATTGTCTAGGATTCTCAACAATTTGACAACCTGCTTCTGTATTCGGAACAAACGTCCAAATGACGTCTGATTTACTTTTGTTTACGATAGAACTGTTTACAAGAGAGCAGTGAATTTGAATTTTATCAACGCTTCTTGTTATATTCGGAAGCTTTGTACCTTCATTAATTTTCTTAGAAATCTCACTATCCTTCTCAAAGCCTAAAATCTGACACAACTCACTATTAAGTCTAAACACATATTTTTCTTGTAATAGTATGACAAATCTCATAGATTCTGGATTGGATGAGATTACAATAGGACATTTATCTTTTGAAGTATCAAAATACTGACACAAAAAATAATTCAAACAATCATCGTTATACATCCCATTAGGAATAGTAACATTCATCCATCCTTCCTCTTCATCTTTCCTATATTGAAATGTATTATTTCCAAATTCATCACTTATCTTATGCCACGAATACCACAAAGTACACTGATTCAAACCTATTTCATAATCCCAATTACGATTCAGTTCAATCGGTTGACTAAATGTTATATCAATGATACTTTCATTACCTTCAATGTTTAACAACACCATTTATTAGAAATATTTTTTATATATTGAATTGTATTCTCTCTTGTTTAAGAATTTATTTCGCATTAACGAATCCAAAATATCAATAGCTTCATTCCTCACCTCAACAGATGTATCCCCGTTTACTCTACTACCTATCAAAGTGTACAATTTTTTAATCATTTCATCACAATTCATAAATATTCCAGTTCCTTGTTGTTTGATAAAGGGTCTACTAGATTGAATTTTTTTTAATCTATCCTTATAGTCTTGAATAAATAAAATAATTTTATCATACTTACTAGAACTACTTTTACTTTTCAAACCACCATAACTTTGACTTATAGGTGTTAATTCAGATAAAGCATCTTCTATATTCTCTGGGTTATCAAAGTAATAATTAGGCATCTCAAAATATTCTCCTTTATATCTTGTATGATTCTCTCTATAGTTTAGAATTAAGTGCTTTTAATAACTCTTTATCAACACCTGAATCAATATCAACGATTTTGATACTTGTTGGTAAATCTGGAGATGTTTCTAAAGCGGTCGATTGTGTTGACTGCGTTTCTACCTCTGAAACTGGAATCTGATATGGTTGTCTTTGTAAAGCTGTTTTATACGTTTCATCTAATTGGAGAAGCCGGCTTCTTGAATTAATATCCACCTCCTCTAATTTTTCGATGATAGCTTCAGTGTTTTCTTGTAATTTTTTGATGGTATCTTTAGTGTTTTCTTTTTCTGCCGTAACAACTGGAGCGTTTAATTCTGAAGCATATTCCCGAAACCCTGGTTTCTCCATCTCGTATTGTTGAACTTTTTTTCTTTGAATTTCTCTGTTCTTAACTATACCCGATAACATATCACTCAAACGTCTTGAATCCATTTATATACAAGTAATTTTATTTCATAATAAATTTTGAAAGTTCTTTTTCATAAAACCCTCCTTGAATTAATTCCCCACTTTTGTCAGATATTTCATAAGTAATGGGGGTGGTATGTCTAACGGTTGCTATCTGGAATACTTCATTCGTGTAGTTAGGTAAATAACCTTTATCAAAAATACTTTTTTCTTTTTTAATTCTAACTAAATCTCCTACTTTGTAATTTCCTGTGACTTTGTAATCACATGGAGGAAACAAAGCATTGTAAACCTTTTTCTGATTTACCTTTTTACTAGCATCTACTGGTTTCATTTTTATTGAACGATGATAAGTGTTATTATAATTCCTAACAAATAAAGGTAAAATATCAATCCATTTAGTAGTGTTATTGTGAGTAAAATATTTCCATAACTTTTCTTTCAACGTTCTATTGAATCGTTCAACGATTTGCGCTTTCAATTCACTTTCAGATGCAAACCAGTGTATGTCGTTATTTTTCAAAAATGTTTGAACATTTCTCATTACAAATTCTTTACCTTTATCAGTTTGTAGTTTCTTAGGAATTCTTTCTTTAAAGATATGACTGAATGCGTTTATTATTTCAGCACCCGTTTTATCTTTCAAAGGGACACACCAAGCGTATTTACTAAAGCAGTCAATAACAGTCAAGATGTAATTTGTTTTATCATTTGCTTTTTTATATTTCTGGAGGTCAACTAAATCAGCTTGCCATTGCTCGTCAACATGGTGAACATAGACTCGCCTCCTTTCAAAATTGTGATAGGAAGGTTTGTGTAACGTATACACATTCTCATTTTGCAAAACATGTTTTATGTTATCTTTAGAAACGTTCACTCCATTTTCTTTTAATTTTCTGTGAATATCATCAACCCCTGAATAATTCGAATAATACGCCTTTAAAATATCTTTTTCTGCGTCGAGGTTTTTTTTAAAAACAGATTTTTCCTCGATCCGCAAATAACACAATTACCTTTCAGCATTGGAACATTATTTTTCTGTGACACTGCTTTAAACATTGATTCAGTGTCAGTTTTCTTTTTACATTTCCTACAATAAATCTCCATTTATTAGAAAACAATTTTTATAAACAAAAGACGAGAGATGAATAAACTACGAACTGCGCTTAATGTAGGAAATACAATGAAATCCACAGTTTAATTCATCTATATTCTGAACGGCAAGATTTTCATAAGCTATTTTTTTCTTTGAAGTTTTTAGATATTTAATTATTTCTTCTCCTGGGGGTATACCGAAAGAATCAAAAAATTCTACATAAGGACTATCAGGTAGATTACACTACGCCACCCAGTGAGTTCCAGGCATTCCGAGTTTATCATAATTAATGACACCACATTCTAGGCTATTTATTTGTTTGGGTAGCGTATCTATAGAGAAAACACCTCTAAAATGTGGTATATCCCCTAATGCATCCATAATATCAAAATTGGTTAGAGGTCCTACTTTACTTTTGCTTCTTTTCTTATGTCCCCGTTTTTTGACTTCCTAGGCCTTCCACGTACCCCATTACCTACAACTTTTTGTGTTCCAGGAAGTGTAAGCACACCACCTGTGTTGAAATCTATATTCTGAACGGCAAGATTTTCATAAGCTATTTTTTTCTTTGAAGTTTTTAGATATTTAATTATTTCTTCTCCTGGGGGTATACCGAAAGAATAAAAAAATTCTACATAAGGACTATCAGGTAGATTACAGTACGCCACCCAGTGAGTTCCAGGCATTCCGAGTTTATCATAATTAATGACACCACATTCTAGGCTATTTATTTGTTTGGGTAGCGTATCTATAGAGAAAACACCTCTAAAATGTGGTATATCCCCTAATGCATCCATAATATCAAAATTGGTTATAGGTCCTACTTTACTTTTGCTTCTTTTTTGATGTCCCCGTTTTTCGACTTCCTAGGCCTTCCACGTACCCCATTACCTACAACTTTTTATGTTCCAGGAAGTGTAAGCGCACCACCTGTGTTGAAATCATCGGTTTCCTTCTTAGGCCTTCCACGTACCCCATTACCTACAACTTTTTGTGTTCCAGGAAGTTTTAGCGCCCCACCTGTGTTGGTTATGTTATCCACCAATTTCTTACCAGCGAATGTACCCAAAGCAGCAGCTCCGCTTGTTAAAGCTGCCTTTCCAAGGGTAATTGCCAACGGTATTAGGAAAGGAAGTAATCCACCCTTTTGAATCGCTTCTTTCATCTGTTTGTATGATACATCAATATCACAGCCCTTATTATTCATTTTACATGTTTCAATTTTATCAATTTGTCGTTTACTTAAAAGTAACTTGACTGGTTCTTGTTCATTCTGTCTACTATGACTAACACGTATCTGACATTTTTGTTTAGCGCCAAAGCATTTCTTCAGCTTTCCTTTCTGAAGCTTTGACAAATAAACTGTATACTCCATTGTTTCAACCATTTATTAGAAAAATAATTTATCATATACATTTATTTACCAGCCATCATTTTTTCTATTCTGGAAACGAATGGTTTGTCAACAGGTTTTTGCTCTAGAAGCCTTTTTAAAATGTTTACGATTGCTCTTTCAATATTATCGATATGGGTTTGTTGGTCAGCAATTTTTGTTTCAGTTATATTGTTATGGGTATGTTGACCAAGAAGCTTTTTGTCAAAATCGAAAAGATACGTAATTTACGTTCCTAAATTAACAGCGTCATTTTTGTTTCTAGGGTCTTGAACATTTGTTATCAACTTGTTTTCAGCGTTAATTTCTTTATAATTAACTCGAATTATTTCTTTTACAAATAACCCTTTATCTTTAATCCTTACCAATAAATTATCGAAAGAATCATGTACAGCAGTTAATCTGTTGATTTCTTCGCTAAAATATTGATTTATCCCCACTTGTTCTGCGGTAATTTCTTCTTTGAATTGATTAAAAATAATAGTCATAGATCTGAAACTAATAGCGTCCTGGTCTGCTTTCGCATCCCCTAAATTAATAACTCGTCTATCTTGTAGGTTAATGTTACCATTTTCATCAGTAACTTTCGATTCATTACCAACCTTTTTTCCAACACTACCAAATTTATTCTTTTATAATAGAAAAAAAATTATCCAGTAAATTTTTCAAAGTTTTTTCAGTACTTCAGGGTTTTATCTTTTGTTTTCAAATCTATGATGAAAAATCCGTAACCTTTAGTTGCAACCTCGAATTGTTTGAGAAATTTTTCATTGTCTATATTAGATACATGATTTTGCCTGATTAATTTTATTTCTTTTGGATTAGAACACTGAAAGAATGCGAAATAATTACACTGAAGTCTTACCACCTTTGGTGTTTTATGATAGCTCTGTGATAAATAAACAATTGAAGCATTTTTCTTTCTTCCTCTTATGAATAAATCTTCTATTTTCTTCTGGTCTTTTTCAGTGACAAAATCGTCAAAGATAATCAAGTTTTGATAATTAGGGTCTAGGTCATCAACATCGATAATATCATTAAGGTCATTACTTTCGGTTAAAATATTCGTTTTACATTTTGATTCCAAGGTGGTTAAATTGTCTATAAGTTCTTTATATTTATCTTCTTCAAGATCTTTTGCATACAAGTATATTCGGTTGAAACAGATATATTCATAAATTAAATTCAAGAGTAGATTGGTTTTCCCTGTTCCTGAACTTCCACAAATTAATAATCTAAATGGCCACTGAGGTGCAAGTTCGTGTTTGTTCTGATAGTTGCTCTTTTCGCTAAAATCATATACTTTGATTGGTGCCTTTTCATTCATTTATCTAGGAAGAATTTTTCATTAGAAGATTTACTGAAGTAGGTACTTGAAGTTCTTAAGTAGGTACTTGAATTTTTGAAGTAGGGACTTGAAGTTTTTAAGCAGGTACTTGAGTATTTTAAGTAGGTACTTGAATTTTTGAAGTAGGTACTTGAATTTTTTAAGTAGGTACTTGAATTTTTTAAGTAAGTACTTGAGTATTTTAAGTAGGGACTTGAATTTTTTTAAGTAGGGACTTGAATTTAATGTTTATAACCTAGAGGTAAAGTTGTAATATTATCGCTTGTTACTATCCTTTTATCATCCTTAGGATCTAACCCTTTTTTATTCTGTTCTTCCAGGAACATATTGTGCTTGTATGATCTTAAGTTATACTGGGTTACAGAAAGGTTTTCAGTTTTACCAAACAATACATCCTTATAGTTTTGAATCGTAATTTTATCTTTAACTATGTTCGTTTTTATTCCTTTCAGTTTTTTGCTAGCTTTTGAAGGGTCTTGGTTGTCCTTCACATAAGCATATACTTTTGATCATAATCCTACAAACTCAGTCATAACCTGTCCTGCTAGTTCGTCTTTCATCATTCCTATCACTTTCTTATTTAATTTAGGAAACCCATATGGATTATCTTTCGCATAATCAGATGTATCGAATCTCTCATTCAAATCTTGTTTGATATCTTCATAGAAATCCTCGGTTCGAATGTCGTATATGAAAGAATCAGTATCAATATAACATAAATCAATTTGATCCCCATATTTAGGTTTCATATAATCATATTGGAATTCATACATCAAGAGCTTGGATAGTTCCAGTACAGCAAAACCGATATACATTGGTTTGTCTAGTTTTATCTTTTCCTTTGACATTCTTGCCACAGAAAAGTTTTCACTGAAAATAATCTCAGATTTAAAGTTGGGTTTCTTTATTATTTTTTCTCTAGTTTTATCGTCAGTTATTATTTCCATATCAGCTCGTTTCCTTACGTTCTCCATGGTTTTTCCAAAGCAAGCGTTCTTCATCAGCTTAAAAAAGTCCTTTTCAAAATCATTTGTACCTTTAGTTCTAAGTGATGTGTTGTGGTCTATATATCCTTTTAAGTAAGCACTTTCAGTGAATCCTAGTATTCTATGTACTTTTTTCAGTTTCAGACCTTTTTGTAAATAGAATTCTAGGTTCCTGTGGTGAACTACGTAGTTGTTTTTATCCAGTAAGGTCGTACATAGTTTGCCATTGAAATGTTCGGGTGCTAATGGTAAATCTTTGTGTAACTGGAAAAGTTCTTTGGGGTATTCTAAATCTACTTCATAGATAGCACCTACATTCGTTAATTTCATCACCGAGTTAACATGATTTTTTAGATGGTTATAATACTCGAGTGAACTGTTTTCATTTCTCTCTTTCAAAGCTTCTGGTATGGAAATGAATTGGAAATCATTCGCTGGTAATTTTGCGACTTCGCCCCCCCCATACAAATTATTTTTGTCAAAATACATTAAATAGTTAGATGGTTTACTCTTATCATATCCGCTCATATATTTATTATTTGCTTTAGCGTATCTTTTTATACATTGAGATGCGCCGACTCTTATCCCCTTTTCAATGTATGTATACATGTCTTCCTTCGAGAATAACGGTAGTTCTACTTTCGAATGCTTTAGGAAAGAATCCCATGTTAGTCCTGGAGCTGAGAAGTAATGAAGTGGATCCAAGTCATAATTATGTACACACACATTTCTGAAATGCTCTACAACATCTGATAGTATTAAAACATCACTTTTTAGGTACAACTTGGTATAATCAAGTAATGTTTCACAATTATATTGCTTCCAAATAGACACCGCTCTTTTATAATCAGCTTTGTCAATACCTTTTCCCGTTAACCTAGAATAAAAGCTTTCTATGGGTGGTAACTTTGTACAATCCATTTTACTGAAACTATCCACAAATTCATAAGGATACACCCCCTTTTTAATTATTTCTTTAAATTCAGCATCGTTTCTGAAACTGTCAGATGTGTACTTGAAATTGTCTCTCAGATGATTACAGGATACTTTACAGTCACATTTCGCTAAATTTGCTGATAGTTTGTCCAGTGATGAAGCCATGAATCGAATAGAATCTATAAATCTGATTTCATATTTTATTTCCTTATCCTGTCTTGGAATACTTATTGATTTCGAAAATGAAATGAAACTTTCAGCACTTTCAAAAATCCCGTTATCAGGTACTAATTCTTTCACAAATAGATGGGAGTCATACTTGGATAAGTTGTGTAGGACTACAGGGATATGCTTGGGAATCCTGTATTTCATGTTACATTCAGCGTGTGTGAAACCTCTATCCTTTCCTGTCATATGGTCGTGATCAAAGTGGGAATTTTCAGTAATTTCTGTGTTACAGATATGGTAAGTCTTGTTCTTTAGTGTGTTCCATTTTTCTTTAATTTCTTCGTCGGTATAAGTGTGATTTCTTTGTCTGTTTTCATACTTGTGTGCAATTTCTGTGGACACTTCTGTAATGGTTTTCACAAAATGTTTTGCAGCGTCTTCACCAAAATAATCGTAGTATTTGTTTTGGTTTGTATCAAAGGAACAGCATACCTGAAATCCGTACGCAAAAGGTTTCTGTTCAGCTACTTTTATTGTTTTCTTTCCGTATACCTGGTTATATTCTTCGTTATAAGACTCAAAGTCGGCTATTATGCAATAAGGTACTTTCATTTGTTTTGCAATATGTTTATATTGTATACTTGAACCTTCAGGAGGCATTATAATATCATGATCTTCGCAATTATTTTTACTTTCATGTTTTTCAAAGTGTTCTTCCTTCTTAAAATGTCTTCCGCAATAAGTGCAGAGGTATGTCTTTGTTTTCTTTTTAGAGATTTGAGGACCAACTAATCTGCTCAGATCCTTTCCAGTACATAATGATTATCGAAATATAATAAATGAATGATATGTTTTGCAGTTTTCCCATTGATTGTACTTTTTAGTATATGACTTCTGATAATTTTCTCTTTTTCAATTTGAAATAAACAAATCTTAATGTTGTATCTATTTTCAAATTTGTAGATATCTTTGGTATCCATCGGGTAGTTCAATCAAATTCATTTTCATACTGTTTATATTTAGAAGTTCTTTCTGCGTTGTCCTTGGTTGGGTATAGATGTGCTAAGATAGACCATAGGAAACACTTTTGATCATTATTTTTTTTATTTATGCAAGCTTTTTTATTTTTTACGAAATCTGGCAGTATTTTATAGGTTCCTCCCATGTAGGATTCGATTTGAGTCATCCTATAGTCGATTGCATCATATCGCCTAAATTGTAATCCAGATCGAGGGGTATTACTCAAAGAACTAAGTTTCCTGTTGTTGTCATCTAAATGGCTACGAGTAAGGACACTATTTTTGTTTAAAACCCAAGAAGTACTGTTGTAAAATACTTCTACTTCCTCATCATTCTCTTGTCGATAGAAAATAACCTTGGTCACAAACTGAACTCTGTGCTGGTATATTTCATTCATTCTTCGTTGCAAATCCTCAAAAACAAAACTAATGAGAGTATTTTCGTCTCTACCGTAGCTTTCAATCGATACGTTTACTGTGTAAATGTTTTCATTTTCTCTTACAATAGTGGGGTGTTGTTCTTCTTCTGTTTTAAACAAATAAATGGGAATCGATGTTTCTTCTTTGATTTGTTTCTTATTTATAAAGAGATTAGATAAATCGATTAGTTTGTGTCTATTTTGATCACCTCTTTCTGTTTGATCTCTCAGGATACCTCTAGTTTTATCCATAGTTTCTTTCTGCTTATTAATTATCCTACCATAGTATTCCTTAACGCGTTCTATAACTTCATCTCTGTTACCACGAGTGGGTAGGCCTTTGTTTTTTAGAAACCTTTTTAATTCACTTGTATCCTTTTCTATTATCCGTTTTTCCTCTTTTTTTTATATTTCCAATAGCAATATTATTTTCTTTTATCTCATCTTCCAAAATCTTCCTTAATGCTGGCTCTGGTGTATAATTTGATGGTCTATTTTTGTTCCGAATCCTTTCATTTCTACGCCGAATATTAATTGTATCTTCCGCAAGCAAAATATTCCTATTAAGTTGCTTTATTATCTTATTAGTTATTTCCTTTTTCGTTTCACCATTTGTTTTGATATTGTTAATTTTTGCATATGTACAAAGTTCATTAATTTTGTATTTCGTTAAACTTCGTATAACCGATTCGTTGTTTGATATAATGGTTTTACAACGCTGAATAACCTCTGCAGTTTTCATCATTTATTAGGGGAATATTTTTATTAATGAATTTCTCCCGACTGCGTTTTCTCAGCCGTAAAGAAAATCACTGGTTTCAATATGTGTTTCATAGAGCAAGCGCTACCTAATTATCTCCGACCGATCGAGAAACACAGACAGCACAGTTTCCGAGATGACTCTTGAGTTTTGCGTTTCATAGAGCAAGCGCTACCTAAATATTGCCAACCGATCCAGAAAGAGCAAGTAGAGTTTCGCAGGTGGTGCGTGTGTTCCGAATCGCGAAGCTTTCATTCAGTCAAATACTTTTTGAAACAATTTTATTATGTTATAAATGGAAGAATTGGAAAAGAAATTATTTGTTTACCGTAGAAGTTATAAATATTACAATACTGTTAGCAATTGTCTTTTTTTATCCAAAGGTATCTTTTCAGTAGCAGGTTTGTCTGGGTATCTAATGCTACCTTTAGTATCTTTAACTCTTGTTGCATTCATTATTGAGTTGATTGAAAAACATCTGAATATTGCTGACAGGAAAGCAGAATACAAGACCACTTATGATTTTTATACTGAATTGATATCGTTGTTAAAATGTGAACAGTTAACGATTGAAGAGGTTATTCAGCGTGAAACTGAAATGCATAAAACCTTTCGATTTTTTCCTCGCGAAAAATACATGAAACAGGTTCGCTTAAACGGTTATAAATATTGTAAAAATAATTCCATAATAAATCAAGAGAAATTACCCAAAGTGTAGTATATTGCTTTCATAAGATTGAAAACTCTATCCTCATATTCATATACGCATTAATTACCTGCGTCATTCATAACCAGTACCTGAGTAACCCCTCGCCAACCAGTACACCTTTGTCCAAGTGAGTAACCCCTCGCCAACCAGTACACCTTTGTCCAAGTGAGTAACCCCTCGCCAACCAGTACACCTTTGTCCAAGTGAGTAGCCCCTCGCCAACCAGTACACCTTTGTCCAAGTGAGTAACCCCTCGCCAACCAGTACACCTTTGTCTAAGTGAGTAACCCCTCGCCAACCAGTACACCTTTGTCCAAGTGAATACCCCCTCACCAACCAGTACACCTTTGTCCAAGTGAATACCCCCTCACCACCCAGTACACCTCCTCTTCCTGGAACTGTGGTACACCAGTGTCCAACCCCTCACCCAGGCCCCTTGGGGTGGTGGGTGAATTCAGACAAACATTGATTCGTGACGCAAAGCATAATTTTCTCTGGTATTCTCTTCGTAAAACGTTCAATGTGCTCCGACTCTCAGATCCAGTTTCTACGCGCAATAATTACCTGTATCATTCATAACCAGTACCCACCATTAATTTCGTAGCCTAATTGTCTCCAGTTTTCTCATCTTAGAACTTTCAACAAAAACTTACCACTAGCTCCGATAGATCAGTTGGCTAGCGTCTAGCTAACGCAAATTGCCCGCTGTTGTATCATGAGATCGAACCTCGCTGCTAACAATTTTGTTAGTAGTGAGCGACGGCGGGAAAAAACTCTTTGAGTTTCCTCTCCCATCGGAGCTGCCTCCAGACAATAAATACAACCACAACTACAACAACAACCAAAAACTCGGGGTGCAACTCCATCGCACCTCTTAACTTTCCCCGTATTTCTTGTCTGGAGGCGAGAGGTTTTGCAACTATTTACGATGACTCATATCACATTAGAAAACGGAAACTTTGCGGATCGGATGAGGACCCCGACAGCTCAGTTGGTTAGCGCTTGGCCGATGCAAAACTAACGTCTGTCAAGACCTCGGTTCGAATCCCAGCGCTGGCAGTTTCTGTTGGTAGGGATTTGAACAAAAAACTCTAAGGAGTTTCCCTGTTCAGGGGCTCCCCAGACTGATAGCCATCACAGTATTTTGCTTTGCGTGTCTGCTTAACGCAACCATACGTCACAGTCTGGGGATGTGGGGTTTTGAAGAAATATTCTATAAATTTCAAAATGATGAACTTTTTTGTGTGTTAGTTTCTCTCACCAGATAGTCTGGATTTTTATTAAAGAAAATCAGCCGCTAATAAATGGAGGTCTTGAATACAATCAAAACAAACAAGTATAATGAGACAATCAAGAAAGAACAACTAGTTCTAGGATTGAAATATGCCATTGTTAAAATGAGAATTGCTAAGACAAAATATGGTGATAAGTTGGTTGTCGTTATTAATCATAACAAGAAGATGTGTGATCTGTTTATACCACAGAGATACAATTCGATTGCTAATGAGTTACTTCTAAAGAACAATCTTATTTTGCAGCCTATTTTGCGTGTAAATAAGAACTCGGAACAATACGTTGACTTGGAACTGTTTACTAGGTAATTAGGGGGTATTTGGATAAAAAATTGAAAAAAGCAAAAAAAAAAGTAGTAGTTTATATGTAGTATAAAGGTTAATATTTCCTATTTCTTGGTACCTTTATTTGGGAAAAAAGAAAATACAAATATCTTTAAAAAGGGTGAAATTTCGGAAAAAAGCATGTTAAAATTTAAGAAATCGATGTTAAAATGGGGTTTTGAAATTTGGGGGAGGGTGAGCCAGAAACCCCTTTATATAACTACTTATAGCTGTTTGTAGAGGTAACAGATTATGGTGTTCTGCGTAGCTCCTCCTCTGCTCGCTCTACTGACAGGGGTTCTTCTGATATATAGCTGTTTGTAAATGTAACACTCCTCCACTCGTTTGCAGCGGGTAGGATATAAGAATATATTCAACTCCTCACGGTCGTATTATAGAGATAGGAAGACGGAGGTTCTTATGATTATTTGTTCTTGGCATCCATGTAGTTCCTCTACAATTCGACAGTTAGGCAATGTGCTAGATTAACTAATTCGTTCCTGAGAGATGCTAAAAACTACATGGCAGAAACCGGACTCCTGCTAAAAATCCGATAGATGACACACAGACAACGCTTTTGTTTCAGCGATGTGCGATACCCTGCCATATCAAAATGACGCCCAAGTCTGCTTCGCTGCGAAGGACCTAATGACACTCTCTGTCTAAAACGGACACCGTTTCTTAAAAATTAAACTTTTAGTCACAAAGCCACTCTTTCGTTTACTACATTAAAGTATAACCGAAAAGGGCTGGGATTTGACAATCTATTTACCTATCACTTATTCACTAAAATTGGCTTGAAGACCCGCTGGAAATGCGTTACTTCGTTGTTCCGCTATGGACGAATAGTCAATTTTCAAATAATGGAATTTCCGTGTGATTTCCGGTACCTCTATGCACTTGTATTTTGATGAATGCCGTACGAGAAAGATTTATGATTTTTTTTTGTTCGGGGACTAAACAATCTTCACCAATAGCCACCACTGCCCATTGAAAAGCCGTGTTTGTGTTGAGATTAGAATTTCCCCGTCATAGTTGAATTTCCGTTGTGGGGACGGCCGTAGATATTCTGAACGTCATAACTAGAGTAGATGGTGGAAAATAAAAAAATTCCTTAGCAGAACCCAAATAGTTCAGCTTATCCAGTTAAATGACACAACAATAAGTTGGCTCTTCAGTTAAACTTTAAAGTCACGGATTACCGCCCCAAAGCCTGTATTTTGATTTACAGACAGGGTCGCCATCATCATTATTCATGGAAGCAGTAACTCGATCATCCAAAGTCCAAAACACGCTAGCGAACCTAGGGAAGAACGAGAAAGCGTCACCCGAACAATGATTCAAATCCTATGTCAACCAATCAACAGCGTTTGTCGGCGACAGCTGTGGTGACGTTTCCTGCTCTTCATTACGCACACGGCGATTCATCATCGGCACGAAAAGTTAGTCATCACGAGTATTAACTGCCGACCACTTCAATAGGTGTCAGAGAAACCAAAATCGCTTAGCCGTGTTTATCCTATTGGGCAAGATAAGAATATCAAATTTCATGACCTATGCAAGTGTACCAGCTGGGGCCACGGGCCACGGAGAAGTGAACTTGTATCAGCATCACCATTCCGGAAACCGGAAATTACAGTTATTTCGACTTCTTCTGTACGGAAAGCAGCGATACTGGGTCGTAAAAAGATACTGGGTCGTAAAAAGTTTCGTATTCGGTCGTAAAAGGACTAACGTGCTCACTGACACGCAGTACAAAGCTCTAAAAAAACTGAGGTGACACTAAAAGCAACTTTTGGTGGGGGATTTTGAAACTTCGACAGAGACGTCCCTTGACCTGAGCCTCAGTCCTCGTTTTACCACTCCCTGCAAGGACTGGAAGGGTGTTTACTAGAATGTTCGAAATACGTTACTGCGATTGGCGCTGACAAATTGACTAAAAATAACTTCTAGTGTCGTTTGTTCTTTAAGGGGTTCAATATTAATACGTACGTCGTCGAGAGTCTTCGCAGGCTCGGATTGGCCCTCCTCCTCCTCTCTCAGCGGAGCCAGCTCTACCATCTTTTATCCGTATCTGAGCTAGCTGAACTGACAAGTCTTAGCAGTTCACCAACAACCACAGCCTCAAATCAACGCCGATAACAGCATATGGGACAAAAAACAAAATCGAGAACACCATATAGGAATTCGGTCAAACGTCTGAAATCAACTAAAGGCGACGGGAGGGATCGGAAACCTTAGTGGTTTCCCAAAAATCGTCATTTTCTGTCAGAATGGGACTTAGAAGCCGTAGTAACACTTGGTTAAGAGCTTAATGTTTTCCAGAGGATAAGGTACTGTAAACTAAATGGAACAGACATTGATTTCTTCGTCACACGGTGATAGAGACCTTCTTTAAATTAGCGACTTCAGTGTGGGTGATGTAGAAAACGGAACGCGACAATAAATCAGAATCAAATTTTTGTCTCGTGAGTTCACGCACGACATGTCGTCTTTATGGCACCAGTGCGCCCTTCATAAGATTATTTCCAGATTCGTCGTTTTTTTCCGCTAGATGCACTAGCATTAAGTAAACAATGACACATTACTTCTTGGTGTACGTTTAAAGGCACGGATAACTTGACTACGCAACTTTCGGCCATCAAACCGACCTGGGGGGCGTAGATAAAGATACAGGGACTTATTGTCGACAGGCCCCCCCTTCTTTGCTATCTCGAACCCCCTCCTTAGTGTTCCCAAAGCTAGCTGGCAGGCACTTGCCCCTTATGCACTTATGCACTGTAAAAGTTCACCTTTGGCCGTGTTGACTAACAGATCGGGACAGTAGTCAAGAGGTCGTGCGTTCGATACCTACTCCCGGCACAAAAACCTTTTTCTTTTTTTTCTACGAACTCAAAAGTCGAATTCTCGGAAACTGGTCGTAACGAGAATTTTTCTTACTCTCAATATCGACTCAGGGTACATTCTTGATATGTCAGCTAGCTCCCCGAGTCAAGTTTGAGTCAACTTTTCTGTTCCTTTAACCGGGTTTGTTTGGCTACCCCATGAAAAAATTGTAGCCTGCGTAGTAGTATGGTAGTAGTACGAAAACGTTGCATGTAAGACTATGTAATAGCAAAGAATACTATCATTTAATGTGCCTCAGACTGGTCCAATCTTATGTCGTAGTATCCAGTAGCATCCTGTCTTGCCATAGTAACATCCAGTCTTGCTAATAGTACCATATAGTAGTATCAGTAACACGGTAGCCTCGAAGTAGAAGCATGTAGTAGCATCTTTAGTACTGCATGCAACTTTTTCGTACTACTTCATAGTACTATTTTGGGATAAATTTTTCATCGGGTATTTTCAATCCCTCTTAGGCCTAGCTATGTTTAAAACTGCTTAAAACATCTCTGTGTGCTCTACCCAACTCCGTTCTGTCAAACTTCATCAAGATTGTCGATTCTGGTTTCTGAATCCAGTGCTGACAGACTTTTCCATGGGCCTAATGCGCGATAACCTTCAGATAACTTATACCAAGGTCTAACGTTTGATTATTGTTGTTTCTTTAACGAATCTGGCGGCAATTCGTCATTGGATTTTATGAAGTGCGTATTGGCTCAACTGTTCCTGTTGTGGACTTTGAACTTTCATCCGTCAGTTCGCCAACCAGAACCGGTCACAACACTGCCAGGAGTTTAATAATATCAACACTAAGGTCGCACAAGTTCAACAGACAACACTTTAAAAGCGTTACTGTTCCCGCTATACCGTTGTAACTATTGTGTATTCTTCAAAAGCAACGCTGCAAACCATAATGTTATTTCGTCTAAATTCAATACTTATATGATCAAACAGAATGTACTGTAACAATAGAAAATAGTGTGTTTTCTGTGATCTGTTGAAATTGCGCATCCTTGTGTTACATGTTCTGAAACTTCTGACAGTGTACGGTAGGCCAAACTGATCCAAGGCGAACTGACGTGACGCTAAGTTCGCAGATGGCCCAACTGTCGAGTTTTCGAGTGGGCGAACTTACGGGTGGAAATGGACTTGTTTTGGAACTTCTGACAGTGCCCTGTTGGGTGGGCAACTGACGTGATAGTCCATACGAACTAACGTGTCGCTTAACTGCCAGATGGTCCAACTGTCGAGTGGACGAACTGACGGTCTAAACTAAGTTGTATCGTAATTCCATACAAGCGTCACGTCGCACCCATTTGATCTATTTTACCTCAGAAAACGAAAAATCGTAGTTTATTCCTACCGGTTAGTATATATTTTAATATATATATATAGAGCCGAGCGGCTGGCGCCGGTCGCGTTTACATTTATAAAGCGGCCTAGGGACAATCAAACCCTATGTTGGGTTACGCGACTTCACAATATATGGAATTCCGATACAATTTAGTCGACACCGAACTGACGGGTGGAAGTAGAGACTTGTTTTACATGTTTCGGAACTTCTGACAGTGCCCTGTTGGGTGGGCAACTAACGTTACGGTCGAGGCGAACTGACGTGTCGCTTAAATGCCAGATGGTTCAACTGTCGGTTGTGCGAGTGGGCGAACTGACGGGTGGAGCGTTCAGACTTGTTTTACAAGTTTGGAACTTCTGACATTAGAGTTTTGGGACTCCAGACAGTGTCCTGTTGGGTGGGCAACTGACGTGACGGTCAAGGCGACCTGACGTCACTCGGGTTACCAAGTGAGTGAAGTGACGGATGGAAGTAGAGACATCGAACCTCCTCATCAAGAGATTCGGAATTCTTATGACTGCGGAAAATTGAGACCAAAACTCTCGCAAGAAAATTTAATTCGAAACGAAAACCACAATTTAAAACAACACATTTAACCTCCTTAGCCGCAACAAGGTATCCTCTACTTAAAAATCACATGGGAATGTTTTTTCTTCTCGCATCAGACTAAGAAAAAATGACGCGGGAATGCCTTTTTTGAAACTGGTCAGTGGAATGAATGCGGATAACTTTCACCAATATAAAGCACAAATCAACCGGAATTTGAGTGTGAGCAGTCACAGTACTTACTCGAATTTTGTGCACTGAATTCGGAAAAATCCGTACAAAATAAAAATCACACTAATTGCATTATTATTTCGTTTAATGCTGTAAGCTTGGTTAGCCCTCTTGGGGGGGGGGGGGGATAGAATTCAGAATTTGCGTTGATAATCACAAAATACGTCTCGAAATTAGTGTAGCCTGACGTCAATGATAAAAAAAAAAAAAAATGTAGTTTACAAATTAATTTCACGACTTAGTTTTGAGAACAAGGCATCATGGACCCTTCATAAAACCGATTACGCCGTTTTCAAATTCACAGGGGGCTTAAGTCGCCAACTACTTTTGAGAACGTACTACTGCTAAATGGGTGCGCGAATAGGGGGGGGGGGGGGGGTAAATTACGAGTAGAGACCGAAAGGTTAGGTGGGGTTAGAAGTCGTCTGAAGTCTGGGTAGTTAAATAGGATATCCGCTTTTTCAGGTCGTGGAGTTCAGATAGGATTTTGTTCGGGAGGTCGTTGTTGAACTGTTCTGTGAAGTAGGTCTCGAGGTCTTTTACCTAAAAAAAAAAAAAATAAAGAAAAACGAAAAAAATAAAACAAAATACGAAGACGATCTGTAATCGTAGCAAGGTGAAACACAAGTTTTCTTTCATAGTACAAAACGGATTCATTCCAAATCTAGGTGTGCCTTAAACGACTACTCTTGCTTATTCTGCCTTTTATAATATACATAGCTCCCATGTGGAATTATAAGCTTCTAAAATCCCCATCTTTCTCCATTGTTCCGTTTCGTAACTACGAATTTTTAGCGCCTTTTCGGCCTTGCCGAGTTTTCTCGTCACCCAACAAAAAATTTGCCGGAGTCTTCATTGTCCGCTGACAACTCTTTCACACATAAGGATGTGATAATCTTCTGTTCATTACTTCTTTTATTTGCTTAGTTTTCCCACTTTTTAACCAAGGTACGTTAAGTTTTCAAATCTTTTGCGCCCAGCCGCCGCGTCGGAGAGCAGAAAGGCTGGATATATTGGACTAGCGCTAACAGGAGAATCGCTAGTTTCAGGTGGAAAGTAAAGATGTTTTCGAAAATCGTTTTTTCTGATCCATTTTATAGGGAAAAGATCATTTCTAGTAAGAGTTGTGCTTTAACAACGGTACCTCGGATGAATATCTATCGAAAGCGTTCAAAAATATCAAATTACCTAGCCGTTGATTTGGCCGGGGTTGGCCCCGTAAGTCGTCTCAACACTCTTAACGCAGAAGCTTCTAAAGCTCTGCATGTTGAACCTGGAAAGGCTAGACGGCATAATTTAACAACTACCTGAACTGACTTAAATACACTGAAACCATTTCCAGCGTCGGTTACCGCAAGCCGACTCCGCTCGTTCGCACTCATGATCACCAGTTACATCAGCAACCAGTAGTTTCCCATTTTCGCTCTTTAAAGTTTAACAGAAAAGGGCCAGGATAGGACAATAGAGTAACACATCACTTATTCACTGAAATTGGCTTGAAGACCCGTTGAAAATGCGTTACTTCGTTGTTCCGCTGTTTACGAATAATCGATTTTAAAATAGTGAAAATTCCGTGTGATTTGTGGTTCCTCTATATACTTGTATCTGTGTTGTATGCCTTACGAGAAAGATTTATGAATTATTTTCTGTTCAGGCACTAATCAGTCTTCACAAAGCTGACCACTGCCCACTGAAAAGCCGCGTTTGTGTTGAGATTAAAATTTCCCACGTCATAGTAGAATTTGCGCTGTGGGGACGGCCGCATATATTCTGGACGTCAAAACTAGAGCAGATAGTGGAAAATAAAAAAAATCCCTTAGCAGAATCCAAATAATTAAATGTATTCAATTAAATTTCACAAAAATAAGTTGGGTTTTCAGTTAAACTTTAATGTTATGTTACGTCTTAATTTATGTTTTGCCCGTCCGGTTCCGTGTTTCATTTTTTGTTGTAATTAGCATTATTCACATATTATTAGTTATTGTTGTTTGCATTTTGTTGCTTATTATTTCGCCTTCACTACTGTGACAATTTTTCATCAAACCTTAAAACTTTAGTGTTTTTCGTAGGGTCCATAATTCAGAAGTAGAAAGTGTGTTCAAGTTCACGAATATAAGAGGCAACACTTTTTTTTTTCTTTTTTTTTTTGCCGCGTAGTATCTTTTACCTCATTCCCGTCCAATATGAATTGGCCCGGTGACTACGCTTCCACTTACCCTCGGTGACGCCAACGGTCTTATACCAAAATTTACCGGCAACACTCTTTCTAAATCGTGAGTTCGTGAACCCAAAACTGATTGGATTTCGTTTGTTCAAGTTCACGAAACCTAAGAGGCTAAACTCATTCCAAGTCGTGAAGACGTGAACCCGAAACTGACTGGACTTCGTTGGGACTCCTCGACGAACGGGCAGTATCATGTATTTCCATGCCATACTCGGAAGAAGCTAACCCCCTTGCTTACCGCCTGGATGCGGTTCGGCGATGCCTGGGTTCCTTAATTTCCTTTCTCATCATCACTGAATAATTAGCATTGTAACATTTATGACTTTAATATCAGCATGTAATAAGTACATCTTAGTACATTTTAGTGCCTCCTTTAATTATTACTTTTGTTCTTGCTCGATTCAGGACAAGAACGTTTCACGCTCAAAATCTTGGCCGGTATTAAAGGACACATAAATGGAGAGTACCAAGTATCATCCCTATCTGTATGACTTCCGTTAACATTGCCTGCAGAAAACCGAATCCAAATACGAAATAGTGTTTCCAAGCTATGATTTTTGCTCCATTTTGCATCTGTCCTTATTTCAGTACCGAACAATTTTAAAATTAAAAAATGTCTCCAATCAACCCCTGTTCTTGAACATTTTTTACCAGTTAAGCCGAAACGTATACCTAGAAGAAATTACAATACGATCCGGCCAACGCTGTACAAGATTTGAATGATTTGCGCTTTTTGTCTTGGAGTCTGCATGTGCAAACCTCCAGAAACGAACATCCCTATTTTGAAAACGTCACGCTCAGGAGAAGAATGCTCTCCGTGGCCATGTCTGTAAATGCATTCTCGATAGTGTGTTCAAGTATGGTTTCATTGTTCAGGTGTCCTTTAATGGTGGCCCACAAAGAGAATGCAGGTTTGTGTCAAGCGGAAGCTGAAGATAGGGTTTAGTACGACCACGTTTGATATACACTTTTAGGTTTTGATATGGACTTTAAGTTTACCTCGTCCTGCCAGAACCTCGGTGGCAGATGAAACAACTCATCGAAGTCAATGCCTTTCAAACCATCGGTGTTTATCGTGCCCGGTTTCGGCAACAGGCCAACAGGGCTAGGCTGAGCAACTTTCTCTCCCTCGCACCTAAAACGAAACGGGAATTATAATAGGCCTCGCGAGCTGGAAAGCAAACCAGGACTACTTTGAGCGTGTTCCACCCAGTGTTGTAACAAGTACTTCCAAATTTTGTACTTAAGTATCAAGTATTAAGTACCAGACCACAATTGTAATTAAGTAGTACTTGAGTTTTAAGTATGGAACTTGTACATAAGTACTACTTAAGTACATCTCTACTGGCACTATTTCTAGCTCAGTCATATTCAGTCGTACAATGGAAAATAAAAGAAAGTCATATAAATAAAGGCATTTGGCAGTTTAAACAAAGAATTAAATACCACGAAAGACATTAGAGCTACGCCCTTTGAACGTTAGTCAGTTTTGAACAGTGCCACCCGTACGCACTTGACGAAAGTCATCTAGCAGTCTACCAAAGTAACTAATTACGGACTTCTAGGAATTCCACAACGGGTGTTTTCTTCTTTTTCCATCTAGTCCGAACTGCAATGTTCTAGGTCAAGAAACATTCAAAGAAGTGTGCCTTGCTTAAGACTAATGATTTGTCTTCTGGTGGAGATGCTGGAACTGAGAATCTGCTTTTAGCATTTTTTGCCAATCCTGAAATCGAACTTCCGTACTTGTGAGTCTTGAAATTCCCTTTTCTGAAAAATCCTTTTCTGTTAAAAAAAATCATTCGATCGAAGCGGAATGTACTTGGGAGAGTACTTGAATATGTATTGGTACTTGAGAGCTTCAAGTACCTATTTATTTTACTTAAGTATTAAGTACTCCAGGAAAAATGTACTTAAGTAAAATTCAAGTACCTTGATTTTGTACTTAAGTAGTACTTGAAGTACAAGTACTTGAAGTACAAGTACTTGGAAGTACTTCCCAACACTGGTTCCACCCTTCTATCAATAGTAACTATCAATTACTAATTCCGTTCCAACTTCGTCAAAAGTTACTACGCTGAACGTTCCAACCTTCTCGAAATAGTAACTATTTGCTTACCTTGCTCTCGAGCGTAGTAAGCGTGGTAACTGCGAATGTCTCTAACGTGATTGGCCGGATTACCCCGTGGAGTGATGTTTTACCGAAAATTTAAAAACGCGTTCCAGCCTTGAGGCTAAGAAGCCAAAATTTGTGACGTCACGCGTAGTAACTACGGTAAGTAGTGTGGAACGCGCCCTTTCTCTTGGTTTTCACGCTATGAAAATCAATTACAAAACAGTTTACTGCCCACAAAATTTGATCAGTAAAGATGGAGTTGGCTAGAAAGACCGATTACACAAATTTCTTCGTGTTTCTCGATAGTTCTCATAAGGAGGCCGGGAGCGGATAAAACAGCCGGGATGGGTTTTTGGAGCGGATCAGGCTCCCGCTTCTTGATTCAGAGGAGCTGATTGGTTACATGACCGATTATACAATTGTCTCCGTGTTTCTCATAAGGAGGCCGCGCGCGGCTAAAAAAACAGCTGGGATGGGGTTTTGGAGCGTATCAGGCTCCCTCTTCTTGATTCATAGAAGCTCATTGGTTAGAAAGATCGGTTACACAATTTTCTCCGCGTTTCTCATAAGGAGACCGCGAGCGGCTAAAAAAACAGCTGGGATGGGTTTTTGGAGCGTATCAGGCTCCCTCTTCTTGATTCATAGAAGCTCATTGGTTAGAAAGATCGGTTACACAATTTTCTCCGCGTTTCTCATAAGGAGACCGCGAGCGGGTAAAACAGCTGGGATGAGTCTGAGATGGGTTTTCGGAGCGGATCGGGCTCTCGCTTCTTGATTCCAAGGAGCTCACTGGCCAGAAAGACCAGATATTCAGTTTCTCCATGTTTCTCATCAAAACTAAGGAGGCCGCACGCGGCTAAAGCAGCTGGGATGGGTCTAGAATCGTTTGGAAACATCAAAGGTCAGGTATGTTAGAATACTGGAACCGAAACTGTACATACTGCGACTTGTGCTTTAAGGCGGGTGTACTCCCAACAGAAGAAACATGCAAGATAAGTCCGTTTCCTTATATAGCTGACCCCTCTCTGCGACTGATTATGAAAGTGTAATCATCCACATCAAAATGCATTTACTATTTTAAGGGACAACCTTTTAAATAGTTTTTTATAACCTTTTTTAAATAGTTCCAAAAGTTGGAGCTTTGTTCGTTGACAAAATAAGTAGCCTACGAAAAACCAAGTCCAAAAATCTGTAAAGACCAAAAAGTCGAGCGGCGAATAATACGTCACTTTTGGCGGCAGTTCTTGAAGAGAAAAAAGTCCAAAAGTTCGGGGACTTGTACGTCAATGAGGTTCCGAACACCAAACCTGCCAAGGAGGAAGAGGAATAAATACGCCGGAACAGGGGTCCTGTCTTAAAGCAGAACTCTTACAAGAAATGATCTTTTCACTGCAAAATGGATCAAAAAAACCGTTTCTCGAAAATAACATTACTTTCCACCTGAATTCAGAGATTTCTTGTTAGCGCCTGTCGATTTTTATCCAGCTTTCCTTCTCTCCGCGGCGGCTGGGCGCAAAACGTTTGAAAACTGAGTGTGCCGTGGTTAAAAGTGGGAATACCAAGCAAATAAAAAAGTCTAGAACAGAAGATTCTCATATCCTTAGTTGAAGATTCCGGCAAACTTACAGTTGTGTTACGGGCAAAACTCGGCAAGGCCGAAAAGGCGCTAAAAATTCGCCGGCTTAAAACGAAACAATGGAGAAAGGTGGCGGTTTTAGAAGCTTATAATTCCATAAGGGAGCTAGGATATCATAAAAGGCAGAATAGACAAGAGAAGGGGTCCTTCAAGGAAGAAGAAGAAGAAAATCACGACTGGGGTCCTGCAATTCCTGGTTTGTCGCGGCGGCTTGGTCATTTTTTTTCTAAAACTCCGCTAGTTCCGAGGAACGGGATTGGCTGTTGCACGACTTGGGGTCCACAAGTGGCAACCAACAATTACTTATAATCAGCTAAATATTTTTCTTGGTGTCTGATTTTCTTGTTAGTGTCGATTTTGCGCTTGCCCAGTCGGGTATTCCAAATCCCACCACCAGAGATCCCACGAGAGCACAGATCTGAGCCTCGTTTTTGTTGCAATACTGCTGCCGCATCGCTGCTCCAGCACTTCTTTGCTTCTGCACAAGATACGTTTTTGGATTCACTGCTTAAGCGATTCTTGGTTGAAGCAGCACCTTGCAGGGAAGTAGCCTACGGACTTGGTCGGTAAGCAAGTCCGCGATTCTCGAGAAGCGCTGCCGTCTTCCTCGGAAGCACTGCAGTGCAAAAACGAATGTAGAAAGAATCAGCCCGGAAGCGGCCGAGAAGTGCAGCTGCAGCGTGCAACAAAAACGAGGCTCTGATTACACAACTAGCCGCATTTTTTACCACCGATTTTCCAAGGCCTTGGTTCATTTCCCGTTTCTGCACGGACCGCTTCCTCCCCATTGCTCTTTCGGCCATTCTTTGACGCCCTTCGATCCATTTATTTTTCCCTAATTCACTCAAATTAAAATTACTGCCCACTTGTTTATTTAAACACTTTCTCAACAAATATTACTGGTATTCAGAGACAACAAAACAAAGCCCTTCGGGTCCTCAAGCAATTCATTCCTTCTCCACTCAGCCTCCCTAACAAAACATCAACAAAAACTTTTTATTTCTTTCTCAACATTTTGCCGGTTGGTCTGTTTGTCCCTTATCATGCTATCCTATTCAAAGTTAAACACCATCATAAACAACTTCCAGGATATTTTTATAAGCCGGACATTTTCGCTCAAAAAATACATCCCATCAACACTATACACGGAATGCATCACTACTATGTCAACCATTTATACAAACGGAAAGATCAAGATTCTCGGTAAAAAATACTGTTATAAAATCATGGAATAAATATCAATCAAGTTTTGACCCACAACTCTCTCCAAATGTTTTAAAAAATGAAATAAAATCAAGACTTCTGACTGAATATTGAGTCACAAATACATTATTTGTAAGAAGATTGTTGGCTTGTCTTTCGAGTATTGACGGTTTCTTGGCTGTCTCGTCTTTTTGTTTATTTTTGTTATTGAGGAGGTTGTTCGCTGGATGTCCCCTTTCTTGGGACCGGATGGTGGTTATTATATTTTATAAGTTATGTATGACCATGATTAGTTTCAATTTAGTCTTCTGGCCATCGAGCCTGCTCTCTGCCATGAAGTTTTGTCAAATTTATTAGTTATTATTGTTTGAAATTAAATGAACCTGAACCTGAACCTGAAGCTCTTTGTCCTTTCTGCGCAGGCCTGCGAAGAAATGAGATTGGCAGGCAACCCCAGCTGCCGAGCCTGTGGCTCGTTTAGAGCCGGCGCTAGCTTTGCGAGCAAGGTATGCTCAGAGTTTCGTCCCCTCGTTTTTCATTTAGACAACTCGGAGCGCTTGAACGTTAATGTTGTTATTGTTTATATTTTATTAATTGTAGTTTATTATGGTATTGACCATACTTATGATAAGACTTCGGTAAAATGTCGCAAAGTTGTATATATATGTATAGATTGTTATGTTATGAAGCTATGTTGCTATGAAGCTAAGTAAAAAAAATGATTAAATTAGAGTTTGTAATATAGGTCATAATTCAAATATTGCAGTTTGAATTTGAGATTTTGAAAAGTAGGTTGTTTGTAGATATCGTGTTTGCGTGTTTGCTGGAGCTTTTTGTAGCAATTGAGTACGGTTGGAGTTAATACGTGTAGTGGTGATGGATTACGCGTTTGTAGATAAGAAAAAAAAAGCATAAAAATAATAAAGAAAAATTAAGATTTAGTAAGAATTATAGGAGAAACGATAAAAAAAATGAAGCTACGTTTTGACGCAAAAACAAGCCATCGGCTTGTCCGTTACGTGTTTTCAGATTATACTGAATTGAATTGAAAGCTGTGAGTTGACCTCTTTGTTTGAACGGCGCCTGTCTCTCCTCTATCAAAAAAGGGCCAAATTATCAGAAAGGAAAGAGGACTTAGGAGAGACGCCTGTAATCTCTTCGGCAGAAAACGCGACAATGCGGTCTCTGCTTTCAGAACGCTGAGGGATAGCCATGTGATTACAGATTGTGGCATCAGTTCAGGAAAAAAAAATATTCTTGTGTTGGAACATGCCATTTTGAAAATCTCGATGAGTTGACAAACTCAGCATTTAACCGTTAGCGAAGAAACAAAACCAAAGTTATACGAAACCAGATCAGATCAGATCAAACGAAGTAACAACGTACCTTCTGAGCACCCAATCCAAGACTCTGATATTGTCCCCGAATCCTGGCCACAGGAATTCGCCTTTCGAATTTTTCCTGAACCAATTGACGTGGAAGATCTTTGGCATTTTACGACCTGGCTGATCCATACTCAACCAGTGATCCAAGTACTGACCAGCGTTATACCCGAAGAAGGGTCGCATGGCAAATGGGTCGTGCATGATTACTCGGCCCTAAAACAAAAAATGGCTGAACTGGTTTGTTTAATTGTCTTCTTGTTTCGTTTTCGCTTGGCTGTAGCCTATATTGTCCGTTCACGGCAGTGTCCCAACAGTATTGACACTTGTGATAGGTTTGCTGACTTGAAATATGACTCACTAACTTCCCGTTTAACATTAGTTGCGTTTTGCAGATACCATGGTATCTGTTACCACGGTAACTGGATCTGCAATTAGTCCTTTCTGCAGTTACCATGGTATCTGATACTACGGTTACTCTGTGCAAAAACGGCAATTGCCGGATTTGCGTTTCCAGAAATCATCCAAAAAGAAATACTGATATCCACTGACATCTAGAGTCCCACCAACTTGACAAAACTCACCACGGCAATTGCAAAAACGACTTTAGACCGTGGTATCAGATACTATGGTATCTGCAAAACCGCAACTAATGTTCTCGGACGATAAACAATTGGTACCTTGTGCACGTTTAGGGGAGTGGTCGGAAGCATCACTCTTGTCTCCCTCTCTCTGAAGAAAGATACGAGGCGGGATCCTATAGTATTGGCCTACGTAGGCTACGTATGTATTTACGTAACTGGCCCGGCAGCTCTCAACAGCTGATCGATTTGTTTTTTGTTGTTTTTTTTAATGAAAGAAGGGTTTATTAAAAAGAAGCTAGAATCTTCAATGCCCAGAGGCGAACCTGTAAGGGACTAATTACCCTCAAAACAAAACAACAACAAAAACTTTGACAAAAATAAAGAAAAAAACAAATCAAACCAAAAAACAAAACAAAACAAAAAACACACGTCACAAACATCTCACATGTGAATGGACTGAGAAAGGAAGATAAGGAGTAGGAACCTTCATTTCTACTTTAAAGGGGTTGTCCGAGCCCACACACGCGACATACCAAAGAAACGTACTGATAACTGAAAATTCATAAATACTGAATACAATATACTGAGCTGTCTAATTATTTCTTTTTGTGTAAGTAGCGCAACCTTTGTCTTCCCTGCAATTTGCCGAACGCCTTAACCCCGCGTGCTTGCCGTCACTATGTCGAGGCTGGTCAGACAATTCAGTCTTATTCATGCCGGCTCGTTTTTAGCAGAGTAAAATAACATTAGGGAGTAGCGCAAAGACCTATACTTTCCGTGCTTTGTAAACGGGCCATTCTCGCAGCGCCACCCACTAAGCTTACGGCATTTAAAGCTAGACACACTTTCGGGTTTATAAATCTCTAGTGAAGCAAAGGTGTCGTCTACCCACACCAAGGAAACAACGGAGGCTGTATCATTTTTTGCAATGTTCAGAATGTGAAGAATATGAAAGACTGAATGAGTTTCAGTAGGGACGTTCTCTATCGCTAATGATGCTAGTATCGCTGCCATTCGAGTGTGTGTCAATTTTGTCAAGCCTTGGCGCTACTCCCTAGTGTTATTTTGCTCTGGTTTTTAGTCGTGCTCAGTCAAGCGATCCGTCCGCATGCCATAGCAAAATAACACTAGAGTGTAGCGCCAAGACTTGAAAAAACTGACGCACACTCGTGCAGTGACACTAGCACCACTAGCGATAGCGAACGTCCCTTCTAAAACTGAATCAGTCGATCACCAGCGCTGGCTCCGATAACTTCATATTCTGAACACAGCAATAAAAGATATAGCCTCCATTGTTTCCTTGGTGTGTGCAGACCGCACCTTTGTTTTACTAAAAATTTCTGACCCCAAAGAATTTGTCTCGCTTTAAATGCCGCGAGCGTAAGGGGGCGGCGCTATGAGTATGGCCAGTTTGCAAAGTATGGAAAGCATAGGTATTGGCGCTACTCCCTAATGTTATTTTGCTTTGCCGCACGCCGATACCTGGCCCCGGAGTCCTCTACAAACATTCGTGAGAGAAAGAGAGAGAGAAAGAGAGAAAGAGAGAAAGAGAGAGAGAGAGAGAGAGAGAGAGAGAGAGAGAGAGAGAGAGAGAGAGAGAGAGAGAGAACAACCGGCAGTGAGACACTGAAAGGGTTGTACAAAAAAAGGAGAACTAAGAGAAGGAACACAAATCGGACACGTGCATGGGCGGTATAAAAAAAAAGAATTGGTTGCGGAAATAAATCAGTCATCCTACCTTAAACTCAGCTGCAGCAGTAGCCTCCGATGACACGGCTGCACCAACGAACACTCCATGCTTCCAGCTAAAGGCCTCGTAGACAAGGGGAACGCCATAGGGGCGGCGCCCTCCGAACAGGATAGCGGAGATGGGTACTCCCTCAGGTGACTCCCACAGGGGGTCAATGATGGGGCATTGGGAGGCAGGGGCACAGAAGCGGGAGTTGGGGTGTGCAGCGGCTTTGCCACTAGCTTTCGTCCAGTTTTCCTAAGGTAGAACAGACATCATTTCACATGCTGTAACATAAGCACTTTTATGTCGCTGTGAAAGAAGGTCTGGGTTATGCAGGAAGGACTAATTTTCTTACGCGGGCGCAGTACGTTTTGATGCTCTGGGCAATCGAGAATACTCTACATGACTAAGTCCAAAACACGCCAGTGCTCCTCCGGAAGAAGGAGTGAACGTCTCCGTAACGACTCAAACTCAACAACTCAAATCCTGTGTCAAACAATCACGGCGATCTTCGGGAGCAGCTGTGATCCCCGAGGTGATACCGCTTCTGGCTCTTCCGCTAGGTATCCGGCGATTCTGCATCGGCAAGGAGTGTTAGTCATCAAGAGTATTCTTTCTTCTCCCATTTGCGTTGACAAGAGTAAGTAAGAAAGTAATTTATTTCTGACCCGCCATTTGAAAAGCGGAGTATGTAAAATAAAATAAAATAATAAAATAAAACACAGCAAATACAACATACAATTTTTCATCCTTCGGCCAGAAAAGAATGTAGAGTGTCATGTGCTGGCTGTCCATGATTTTTGGCAGAGCCGACGAAATTTCCAAAAGTGTGAAGCTTGCATCTTAAACTTCGAAACGCTCCGTTAGCATGTGGCTATGGTAAAACTTTGGCAAAAGAGTAATTTTTACAGGCTCTGTTCCTTCGCTGCTGTGATGCAATGAAAGCAAAATGACAAGTTGTACTTTACAGATAAGGGATTATGGATAAATGCTTCTAAATCCGTTTTAGCTAGTCACTGTTGCCGTATCAACCATGTTCTGCACATTAGGGAATGTAGTGTCATTTCCCCGCAAATGCCGCTATCTAAGGTCCACTTGTCCCTACCATTTCACGTTTACAACTCAGCGTACTTTTACCATCGCAAAGACAATACCAAGTTAACACAGGGAGTTGCTTTTTTGCCGATACCATGGTATCTGTTACCAAGGTTGCTCTGCGAAAACGATAAACAAACAAAACAAACAAACAAAAACTGATCTCCAGTTACATCACTAAGCGCTAAACTTCTTTCTCACCAATTTGATAAAATTTGATGAAAGTGAGATGAATTTTCAGATACCACGATAGCTTCAAAACGAATTTTGACCGTGGTATCAGATACCACGGTAACTGCCAAAACGACTTTAGACCGTAGTATCAGATACCATGGTAACTGCGAAAACGAATCTAGACAGTGGTATCAGATACCATGGTATCTGATTTCTGATATTAATCTGATATTAATTATCTGATATTAAAAATAGGTTAAAGAAACATCTCCTTGAGGGTAGTTGGTGAGTGGAGGGTTTGGAAGACGAGAGAGGACAAATTGACAAATTAATTAATTAATTTTTAATTTACTTTAGTGAAGGTTTGATTAGAATATGATATTAAATGTGTAGCCTACTGGTTGCGTTTTTCAAACACGTATGTGCTTTGTGTGTAACCGGTCGTCAAGCCGGAATGATTTTTTTTTAGTAAAGTTGTTAAATCCTGAAAAAAATCCTAAAGAAATTGTATGGCGTATAACCGGTACAAACAAAAGACTAGTAGAACGTTTTGTACACAGCCTAAAAGTAAAAGCGTGTAACGAACACACATTTTACATATCGGTCCGCTTCAACCGGTAAACTGTTGGCACCTCCCTCCGCCACCCCACCCTTCCCTTCCACCACCACAACGATAACAATCCATCGAATAAAAGCAAGCCAGCATCCCTCGGAATTTAGATGGATATCGCTTTTATTCTTCTCGAACTATCCTGGTAAGAACCAAATTTGTCGAAAGAAAAGATAGGATACCATCTGCGTGGGATAGCACCGTCAGAGGTTTGATAACATTCAACATGAGAATGCGTGATTTTACACATAACTATCATTTTACCATGAACCTTCTGAGTTTCGCGTTTTCGAAAATAAATAAAAATAATTTACTGAGGCTCGCTATACAAACAACAAATGAGAGAGCGGAGTAATAGAAAGAAAGAAAAAATGAATTACACAAAGAAAACGAAACACAACATAAACTTTAAGACTTGTAGATAAGTTAGACGAGTCAACGACGATTCGTATGCGTTTTTAAAAGCCTGGGATCTAGCACGACACTATGGTTTTGCACTAAGCGGAAGCATCGATGTTGTGGTACTTCTTCGACAGGGCTGAATAAAACTCCCATGGGGGGAGTCCGAGAAGGTATTAACACTCGAAGAGTTTCAAACCATTTTAACTGTTTTGCTGTTTTTGCACTCAGGTTTTCAAAGCACCTTTAATACCAAGTAAAGGAGCATCTCTTTTCTTTATTTTGTAAATTATTATTGCTACAGCAAGTCTACAGCTATTACACTTAAAGGACCCCTCGCGCTATTTACTCTTTAACTTAAAGTATTTTAAAATATTCGAATACTCAAAAACTACGCTGTGCTTTCAACAAATAACCCACGGATTTGTCTATTTTAAGCCTTTTTCGATACCCATTGACTTATAGCGGAAACAGGGAAACAATTTACGTAACCGGTTTTTCTGACGGAAAAACTTCACGCAGACAACCGTCGACAGCGTGATACAAATCGAAGGTAGCAAAACACGGCAAGTGAGAAAATCAGCGTGGTTTTGTTAGAGGGGCTAGAACATACCGTACGGAATTGGGGACTCCGGGTTTAGAAATATATGGAGTGACTATGGAAGTAGGTTGCGTTAGTATTACAGGTAAGACAAGTCCTTTAAATAAAACACTGGCTCACACGAACAAGAAGGCTGTATGCGAAATCAAGAAGAAGTATCTCACCTCTCCTAACCAGGATGTTATGGAAACATCTTGCGGTGTTTCTTTCTCCAACCCTTCCCAGAATACGCCGCCATCTGAAGTCTTCGCGACGTTCGTGAAGATGGTATTCTTGTCGCAGCTCTTCATAGCGTTGGGATTAGTCTTATTATTTGTGCCTAAAACAAACAACTGTAAATACTGGATATAAATAACAAGTTATCTCAAAAAAAGACGAACATAAGTTGCCACACAATTAGGGGTGGGAGGAGGATGCCCAAACCGATGATCCATCGACCATCAAAATATACTATTTCTATTATTGCTTACTATCCCTCAAACCACAAAAGAGGAGCAAAAAAAGTAAGAAAACAGATAAAATATTATTTTTCGAAACTTTTATATGCTTGAATTTCTTGACAGTGTTATTATCCCTTTTGCCCAGAAAAGGAATGCAATGCATAGAAATCGTAAAAGCAGGACCTGCATCGCTGCTACAGGGATCTGCAGGAGTTTGATCTGTCAGCAGAGGCGTTACTAGCCAAAATGTTTGAGGGGGGGGGGGAGGAGGAATTTACCGACTGGCTGGTCATTTTACCGACTGTTTTTTTCAGATAAAAACGACTATTATTGAGAAAAAACGACTGTGTTGACGAAAATTCGGCTGATTGTAAGATAAACTACTATTTTTAAGAAAAAATCGACTTTTTTTACGAGAAACGACTGTTTTTAAAAAGAATCAACTGTTTTCAAGAAAAAAAATTCGACCGTTTTTACAAAAATCGCGGCGCTTCGCACCGACTCGCCTATTTTTTTACCAACTGGCCGGTAGCATTCTGAGGGGGGGGGGCGTCCCCTCCCCCTAGTCGTGACGTCCCTGTCTGTCAGAAGCTTTGTGTACGATTCAGTTACACTATAGGCTACTTTAGAGATGCGCAAAGAAATCGTCTGACATTTCTTTAATACATGACGGTGGTACATCTCGGGGTACCACTCGATGGATACGAAGTGCAATAGTACTACTTTCCTACACTTTTTAACTTTATTTCCAAAAATAAGATACGTTGTCATGGAAGATGTATTACAAGTAGTTTCCTTTAAGTCGTGGTACTGAATATTTTCTAATATTTTTTTAATGTAATTTTCTTAGAGCCTTGTTGTGCAATAACTATTTTCGATAAATAAGTATATCAATCAATCAGTTTTTATTCTTCAAAAAACAATCCTTACGGTATTAACAAAAAACCGAATATTTGTTCTCTCGTCAAACACAATTATATACAACTGTGCTTTAACATAGTCAAATTTTTATGAATTACACAAAAACAAAAGGAGCAACAAATTAAAACGCTAAACTTAAAAATCAGCACAAAGAAAGGAAAAGGATTTTCGCGTTAAAAAACTCACAAAGGAGGGGACAAAAATTCTTTCATACCGCGCATGAATTGCCTGTAGGGGTAAGATCTTAGGAACTGGTCGTGCTGCTAAGTTGCAACCTGTAGGCTACGAGGTGAATCAAGCACTCTAATCAAGCACTCGTCTTAAAGAAGTGAATGTCAAGTGCACCAGTCAGTTTACCCCCTCCAGTTGCAAACCAGCAGTTAAGGCAACCCATAGCACTGATTCACGAAAGAGATGCAACTAACGAAGCCGCGTGTCAAATCAATCAATCAATCAACTTTAATACCAAATAGCTTAAAACTGGAGAGAAAAAACAATCAAACGACAACAGATTACACTAACACAATTTACGAGAAATGACCTGAAATAAATCCTGGAATAAAACTATCTAAAACTTGGGCTAGTGAATCGGCAGGATACGGCAAAATCCGATTGCCAGTGTTCCTCTCGGACCAACGCAATATCAAAAGTGCGTTACCTAAACTCGTTTGTTATTTATTTTGTAAAGCATATTAGTTCTTTAATCCGAATTTAAACTGAAGTATTTTTTACCGTATTGTACTTTAAACTGTAACAGAAGTGTGACTATTTGCGACTATGTGACCATGTCTGACTTTATCCACCACTATATAAAACAAGACCAAAGGTTTCGATGGGGAATATTTGATCCATACAATTGTGTCGTGTCTTCGCCAGATCCAGTTTTCACTAGGCTAATCATCTGAGAAAACCAAGTTCAGATATACCTCTATAAGCCATATCTATTTTGACGATACTGACCGAAACTTCCTGCTTCAATACTTCTGCCAAATTTCCGGTTTCGGCCGAATTCCGAGTGAACTATGGTACTTGTCCAGAAAAGAAAGAAAATTCAGAAACGAATTCAGCTTATCTCCTTATCCCGATAAAGAACATCTAATCAACTTCAAATAAGACTTTACCTTCTAAAACAAATTCCGGTTTCAACCGGATTCCGGGCGAATTATATGTCCGGGTGAAAAATCAGTGTCTTACACAGACTCAGCGTCTCTTCTTACCCTTAAATGTGTCATCTAATCAACTTCAAATAAAACTTTTGCTTTTAAAAATTTTTCCGGTTTTGGCCGGATTCCGGGCGAAGTCCAGGTAGAAAATGCTTTTCACATAAGTGTTCAGCATGTCTTCTTACCCCTAATCGAACCTCTAATCAACTTCTAATAAACTTTTACTTTTAACCAACTTTCCGGGATTTGCCGGATTCCGGACGAACTACTTGTCCGGCGAGAAAATGGTTTTCATCATCGTGTTCAGCATATCTTCTTACCCCATGGAATTTTTTTTTGGCACTTAATCTCGCCCTAAATCTAGGGCTACAGAGCCCATATACGAACTTGACCTTACCCTTGACGCAAAGAATCTTCACACCAAGTTTCATAAAAATATCTCTTTTCCTTCAAGAGTTATCGTGCTGACAGACCGACGGACAACTTTTGCTATGTCATACTTATCCCTCCACTTGAAATGAAATGATGATTTAATCCGTAATATTTTTAAATACATAAACATAGCTTTGGATATGTCAATACAAATAAAGACACTTCAAGCACTTACTTAAGTTTTGGGATCCCAAAAAAGAAGATAATGTAGAATTCGACGAATTTATTATTTTTATGAACAGTGGTAAAGGTAGCCCCACCCCAATCCAACAAAAGTAACATCTTACCTGGCGCAACTCCAAAGAATCCATTTTCCGGGTTAATGGCCCTTAGGACACCGTTCTTATCGAACCGCATCCATGCGATATCATCACCCACGCATTCGACCTTGTACCCGGGTAAGGTGGGGGTCAGCATGGCGAGATTCGTCTTGCCGCAGGCACTGGGGAAGGCGGCTGCAATATACCGTTTGACGCCTTTTGGGTTGGTAATGCCGACGATCTGAAATAAAGATCGCAATAATCAATTTTAACATCAGCTTGCGGGGTACGATCATTTCGTCACGACTCTTAGCTCAAGTGATAGTAGTTTCTGAGTGGTCCTAGGAAGAACTTCTATGTAAATCCGAAATTGCCCCCTTACATGAACGAAGGCTGAGTTTGGTGTCAAATCTCTGAAATTTTTTAAAAGCTAATGAAATAGTCGACTTAGGGATAAGGAGACATGCTGAGTCCGAATATGAAAATTATTTTCTCGTCGGACAAGTAGTTCACCCGGAATCCGGCTAAAACCGGAAAATTTGTGAAAAGTAAAAGTTTAATCTGAAGTTGATTAGAAGTTGTATTTAGGGGCAAGGAGACGTGCTGAGTCCGAATACGAAAACTGTTTTATCGGCGGACAAGTAGTTCGACCGGAATTCGGCCAAATCCGGAAAATTGTTAAAAGTAAAAGTTTTTATTTGTATTTGATAAGATGTTCTATTTGCGGGTAAGAAGACATGCTGAATACGTATGTCACGATCATCATCTCACCGGACGTACAGTTCGCTCGGAATCCGGCTAAACCTGGAAAATTCGTTAAAAGAAAAAGTTTTTTCTGCAGTTGATTAGAGGTTCAATGTACGGGTAAGGAGACATGCTGAATCCATTTTTTAGCTTTAGTATTTTCCCATACAAGTAGTTTGTCTGGAATCCCGCTGAAACCGGACATTCGGCAGAAAGAAGGAAGGAAGTTTTGATAATTTCGTCAAAGTAGATACGACGTAGGCTATAGGGTAAACACACATGCTGAATCCATATTCGAACTTGGTCTTATCAGATGATTACCACTGGCCTTAATCTGTTTCTAAATTTTAATAGTTAATTTTTTTAAGAATATCTACAAAGACACAATTGTCTGGATCAAATATTAAATTTCTGGGGTCTCATCGAAACCTTTGGTCTTGTTGAATATGCTTCTCCTTCCATTTGGGTACGCCGTTTAAGTTGAACGCCATACATTTGGTAAAAATTACACGCTCCGTAGCAAACGGTACACAATTTGAAAGCAGAAGTAATTATTAAAAATTAAATTAAGACCAAATATCTCAAAACAAGACACCCTAAAAAGTGAAAAGATATTTCGAATTGTGGATTTCGAGCTACGGAGTAAGATTTATGTGCCGTGCTAGAGAGAAATTTCCCATCGCCTAAAAATACCAAACCTTTTAGAGAAGAAGAACACGACTTATGATATCCTGGACACGAAGAGCGTGTTCCACCCTTCTAACAACAGTAACTATTAGTTACTATTTTCGTTCCAGCTTCGTAAAAAGTTACTACACTGACCGTTCCAACCTTCTCGAAATACTAACTATTTGCTTACCATGCTCGGGAGAGTAGTGCGTGGTAACTACGAATCTCTGTAACGGGACTGGTTGGATTAGCCCATGGCATGACATTTTGCTGAAAATGGAAAAATTCGTTCCAGCCTTGGCACCAAGAACCTAGAACCCGTGACGTAATGCGTAGTAAGTAGTGTGGAACACGCTCGAAATAAACATTTTTGGCAAGTATTTTGCAGTATAATTGTATGGTCTGGTTTTAGTGTTTCTTCAAGCGACTGTTCACCGTAAGGCAACGTTCAAATAAGTATCCCTTCACTGTTTGTCAGAACCGGAACTTGGGCTAACCTCGATCTGGCGTACTTGCGGACAGGCCGGGGGAGGAGGGGGGGGGGGGGGGGGGGTTAAAGAGCGTGTTCCACCGTACTTATCATAGTTACGACGTATGACGTCATAATTTTTGGCTTCTTGGCGTCAAGGGTCTAACGCCTTTTCTTTTTTAGGTAAAATATCATGGCACGGGCTAATCTGACCAATCACGTTACAGACATTCGTAGTTACCACGCTTACTACGCTCCCGAGCATAGTAAGCAAATAGTTACTATTTCGAGAAGATTAGAACGGTCAGCGTAGTAACTTTTGATGAGGTTGGAACGAAAACAGTAACTGATAGTTACTATTGTTAGAAGGGTGGCACGCTCAAATTTTGGCGGGCGTGCAGAGGGCCCTACCCAATTCACTTGGAAATATAAGTATCCCTTCACTGTCTGTCGCTTGCCAAGAAGGGCCGAATAGTAGCTGACGTATTTCGTTTTATGCATTATTTGTATATATGTTCCCCAGTCAGCTTGGGCTCAAGGAGTATTTGCTTTTGGTTTTAAGGAATTTCATCAAACTCTAATCTGGCGAAGAGACCATGATTATTTTTTTTCCTCGGTTACAATCTTTGTCAACTCACCAGCATATGTTCTGCTAGCCATCCTTCCTTCTTCGCGATCGTGGACCCTATTCTAAGGGCGAATGCTTTTTTCCCCAAAAGGGAATTTCCTCCATAACCACTTCCAAAGCTAACGATTTCATTGGTTTCAGGACACTGGGTGACGATTGTCTTTTCAGGATTGCAAGGCCAATTGTTGACTAGGGTTCTAGACAGGGGGAGGGGGGAGCCGACGGAATGGAGGCACTTGACGAAATCCCCTGGAATAGGAAAAATAAAGATATATACAAATAATGCTTATAACGGATACGTCAGCTACGATGCTTTAGCAGAGGTATTTCGGCCCTTCTTTGTCCCTAGTTTAAACCCCGACCGTGAACGGAGGTCCGGCATAATTTACTAGGCCGGACCCGTAGTGAGCGGGCGGGGGTATAACTCTTCTTCAGTCGTTGGTTGAATGGCTGAGAGTTGTGAGTCAAAGAGAATGAAGTGAAAGTCGAAGTAAATAAAAAATGAGAAAGGAGAGGAAAGTAAAGAAGGAAATTTGGTTTGTTGGATTTAAATCCTTTTTTGTCTCTGATCACGGTCACTCTTCCAGTCCGCGACCTAAGGGTAAACAAATTACAAATTACAAATTACAAATGATTATTTCGGCCCTTCTTGGCAAGGGGAAGGAAACAAACCTGTAATCATTTGACTACAGGTTTGTTTCCTTCCCCGACGTTGACCATGAAGATTGACAGCCTGACGAGGACCCTTGCCAAGAAGGGCCGAAATACCGCTGCTAAAGCATCGCAGCTGACGTATCCGTTGTATTCATTATTTGTATATATGTTTCAAAGTCAGCTTGGGCCCAAATAATATTTAAGAAAAATAAATAAATCAATTTACAGACTATGATGATTTCATCACAATTTCCAACATACTCTATTCCTAGTCTTCCTATGGCCTTTCGAATCCCCGGTTCAAATTTGATAAGTTAAGTTATATCAACATTCTTTGAGCCCAAGCTGACTTTGAAACATTTATTCAAACAATGTTTACAACGGATACGTCAGGTACGATTCTTCATCAGCGATATTTCGGCCCTTCTTGGCCAGGGTCCTCGTCCGGCTGTCAATCCTCTGGGTCAACGTCGGGGAATGAAATACAGGTTTTGATTACAGGTTTGTTTCCTTCCCCAACGTTGACCCAGAGGATTGACAGCCTGACGAGGACCCTTGCCAAGAAGGGCCGAAATATCGCCGATGAAGAATCGTAGCTGACGTATCCGTTGTAAACATTTTAAGTTATATCGTGATTTATTTACAAAAATAACTGGCATCGCTATGCTTTCTTGTTTCTTTATACATTTTGAGTTTTAACGGCAAAATAAATAAACACAGAGGTAGAGGCCAGGGCAAGGCATATCTGAGTTGGATCAATTGAACTATCTATCTATTATAGTTTAGTTTAGTTTTAGTTTAATACTTTTCATTATACAAACCAACTTTTACATGCTAAACTACATGAACACACCTTTTGTAGCCCTCTTAAAATCCTTTATAAATGTAGCTGATACTTCTGACTGCAGGAAAGCCCGAATGGGCCTGTGGGGGCAGTCAAAATAAAGTGCTATAATAAAGTTTTATCATCTTTTTGACGTGCCGAAATTTTTTCTTGCCTAACAAATCCATTAACGTAATAAAATATAGCGTTGATCAGACAAAAAATACAAGCTCAACTCTAACTCCTGGGATCCAGCATGCCTAAAAGTATCCCTTGCTACTGGTCCACAAGTGAAAAGAGGAGTCTTACCATCCCCAAGTGCGTCTAAGACTTGTGATCCCATTCGTGTCATGACCCTCATCGAAGCAGCAACGTACGGCGAATCTGTGATTTCAATCCCGATCTTGGATAGCGGAGATCCAACTGGTCCCATACAATAGGGAATTACATACATCGTTCGACCTGCAATGTCATAAGAGTATTAGCAAGAAACTAATTTTAACTGCTACCCTTTGTCCCACAGAGCTGGGCGAATCCGATCTTGAAAGGATTCGAACCCGAATCCAGGGCTAGCTACGAATCCTACCTTAACAAAAATTAAATTATGGTTTAACAAGAGCTGTAAGCTCATATGGCACTTGCATGGGTTAAAATGATTTGATTGATCAAAAGTAAGTTTCGACTTTTCGGTTGAGATGCGCACTCTAAGGGAGCTGGAACTTCATTTGTAAGCAAAACCCTTGAGGCAAAAATGCTAATGGGCTGATGGGCATCATGAAAATGCATATTTTGCTTAAAAGTATTTTTTTTTACTTTGCGGTCAAGATTGGTACTTTAAGGAATAATCGGATTTGAGAAGTAGCAATTTCTAAGCAAATGTTGTTGAGTCTCCAATATTCCAGCGAAGTTTCATCGTCCTAGCACATCTGGAAATACCTTAACGCGCGATCACCAGAATTCCAGACCCCCCTCCTCCAACTCCACCCACAATACCCGGAGCCAATCCGGTTCTGTAAATGATTAATCCAGAGCATCTGTTTGTCATTCCCACGAAGTTCGACACAGATCACACCAGTCTAAGCGGGTCAAGTATTTTCCGCCCTCCCCCCAATAATTGCCGGATTCGATCCGGAAATGAAAAAATCACCAGAGAAAAAAGTCCTCTGTTTAATTATTAAATTTCACTCGAATCCGATCAGCCGTTCCAATGTTACGCATGACTCAATATTCCGGATTCCCCTCCCTCAACTCCCCCCCCCAAGATTATCATATCGAGGATTTGTTTTTATTCCAAGTCAGTTTGACCGGGTCCCTGATATGCCTTCCAAGTTTCGTCGTGAAAATCCCCCAAAAAACGGAATTCCGGGAAACCCCCTCCTCCTCCCCCCCCCCCTTAAGTGTCCGGATCCAGTCAAATTATGTAAAAGATTTACATGGATCAGATGTTTGTTCTTCCCAGCAAGTTTCACTCCGGTACCATCATTCTAACCGTTTCTCGAGATTTCCGGTCCACCCCCCCCCCCCAGCTCTCCCACGGTGCCCGTAGCCAATCCGATTCAGTAAATGACTTACCTAGAGCATCTGTTTATTCTTCCCACACAGTTCCATCCCGATCCCTCCATTCTAAACGGGTCACGTATTTTCCGCCCCCCCCCCCGCAATAGTTGCCGGATCCGGTCCGGATATGAAAAAGATCATCGGAGAACTGTCCTCTGTTCAATTCTTAAATTTCACTCGAATCCGATCACCCATTCCAAAATTACGCATGACTGAAAATTTCGGATTCCCCTCCCTCCACTCCCCCCACCATTATCAGATCGACAATTTTTTTTTATTTTAAAGTCAGTTTGATCGGGTCCCTGATATGCCTGCCAAGTTTCATCGTGAAAATCCCCAAAACCACCATCACCGGAATTCCGGGAAACCCCCTCCCCCCCCCATAAGTGTCCGGATCCAGTACAATGGTCTAAAGGACTTATCTAGAGCAGATGCTTGTTCTTCCCAGCAAGTTTCACTCCGATCCCTCCATTCTAACCGTTTCTTGAAATTTCCGGTCTCCCCCCCCCCCCCAACTCCCCCCTGGCTACCGAATCCGGTCAAGACGTTACACGGGACATTAAAGATATATATTCTATTCAGTTATGAAGTTTCATTACAATCCGATCACCCGGATTCCCCTGCCCTCCACTCCCCCCAAAATGGTCGGATCAAAAAACTGATTATTTCTAAGTTTGTTTGGTCGGGTCTCTGATATGCCTGCCAAGTTTCATGGTCCTAGCACAACTGGAAGTGCCCTAACTCGAAAAAGTGTGACAAAAAGCCCTAAATTTTCAAGTTTCCAGCGCCCCCACTCCCCCGCATATGGTCGGATCGGGAAAATTATTATTTCCAGGTTAGTTTGGTCGGGTCCCTGATATTCCTGCCAAGTTTCATTGACCTAGCTCATCTGGAAGTACCCTAGCTCGAAAAAGTGTGACAAAATGCCCTAAATTTTCAAGTTTCCAGCGCCCCGCACTCCCCCGCAGATGGTCGGATCGGGAAACTGATTATTTCCAGGTTAGTTTGGTCGGGTCCCTGATATGACTGCCAAGTTTCATTGTCCTAGCACATCTGGAAGTACCCTAACTCGAAAAAGTGTGACAAAAAAATCGGACCGACCGACAGACGGAATTGTGATCGGTATATGGCACTTGAGCCAGAGGCTGCAAGTGCCATAAAAATCAGAAGAGACAAAAAGCACTTATATCTAAGGTAATCAGATAACGTGATAGATGACTGAGGATGGTTGTTGGCAGATACCAAAAAGTTGGATTGCCTAAGGAAGTTATGTAACAAGAGCTGTAAGCTCATATGGCACTTGTATGTGTCAAGATTATTTGATTGATCAAACGTAAGTTTCGACTTTGTGGTTGAGATGCGCGCTCTAAGGGAGCTGGAACTTCATTTGTAAGCAAAACCCTTGAGGCAAAAGATGACTAGATGACTGATAGATGACTGAGGATGGTTGTTGGCAGAGACCAAAAAGTTGGATTGCCTAAGGACGTTATGTAACAAGAGCTGTAAGCTCATATGGCACTTGTATGTGTCAAGATTATTTGATTGATCAAAAGTAAGTTTCGACTTTGCGGTTGAGATGCGCGCTCTAAGGGAGCTGGAACTTCATTTGTAAGCAAAACCCTTGAGGCAAAACTGCTAATGGGCTGATGGGCATCACGAAAATGCATATATTGCTTAAAAGTATTTTTTTTACTTTGCGGTCAAGATTGGTACTTTAAGGAATAATCGGATTTGGGAAGTAGCAATTTCTAAGCAAATGTTGTTGAGTCTCCAATATTCCAGCGAAGTTTCATCGTCCTAGCACATCTGGAAGTACCTTAACGCGCGATCACCGGAATCCCAGACCCCCCTCCCCCCCTCCAACTCCACCCACAATAATCCGGTTCTGTAGATGATTAATCCAGAGCATCTGTTTGTCATTCCCACGAAGTTCGATCCAGATCACACCAGTCTAAGCGGGTCAAGTATTTTCCGCCCTCCCCCCAATAATTGCCGGATTCGGTCCGGAAATGAAAAAGGTCACAAGAGCAAAATGTCCTCTGTTTAATTATTAAATTTCACTCGAATCCGATCACCCGTTCCAAAGTTACGCATGACTCAATATTCCGGATTCCCCTCCCTCAACTCCCCCTCCAAGATTATCATATCGAGGATTTTTTTTTATTCCAAGTCAGTTTGACCGGGTCCCTGATATGCCTTCCAAGTTTCGTCGTGAAAATCCCCCCAAAAACGGAATTCCGGGATACCCCCTCCTCCCCCCCCCCTCAAGTGTCCGGATCCAGTCAAATTATGTAAAAGATTTACATGGACCAGATGTTTCTTCTTCCCAGCAAGTTTCATTCCGATACCATCATTCTAACCGTTTCTCGAGATTTCCGGTCCAACCCCCCCCCACCCCCCAGCTCCCCCGCGGTGCACGTAGCCAATCCGATTCAGCAAATGACTTACCTAGAGCATCTGTTTGTTCTTCCCACAAAGTTCCATCCCGATCCCTCCATTCTAAACGGGTCACGTATTTTCCGCCCCCCCCCCCCCCCAATAGTTGCCGGATCCGGTCCGGATATGAAAAAAATCATCGGAGAAATGTCCTCTGTTGAATTCTTAAATTTCACTCGAATCCGATCACCCATTCCAAAATTAGGCATGACTGAAAAATTTCGGATTCCCCTCCCTCCACTCCCCCCACCATTATCTGATCGACAAAATTTTTTTTTTGAATTCAGTTTGATTGGTCCCTGATATGCCTGCCAAGTTTCATCGTGAAAATCCCCAAAACCACCATCACCGGAATTCCGGGACCCCCCCCCCCCCCCATAAGTGTCCGGATCCAGTACAATGGTCTAAAGGACTTATCTAGAGCAGATGCTTGTTCTTCCCAGCAAGTTTCACTCCGATCCCTCCATTCTAACCGTTTCTTGAAATTTCCGGTTCCCCCCCCCCCCCAACTCCCCCCTGGCTACCGAATCCAGTCAAGACTTTAAACGGGACATTACAGATATATATTCTGTTCAGTTATGAAGTTTCATTACAATCCGATCATCCGTTCGAAAGTTACACACTTCTCAATTTCCCGGATTCCCCTGCGGATTCCCCTCCCTCCACTCCCCCACCATTATCTGATCGACAAAATTTTTATTTTGAAGTCAGTTTGATTGGGTCCCTGATATGCCTGCCAAGTTTCATCGTGAAAATCCCCAAAACCACCATCACCGGAATTCTGGGACCCCCCCCCCCCCCATAAGTGTCAGGATCCAGTACAATGGTCTAAAGGACTTATCTAGAGCAGATGCTTGTTCTTCCCAGCAAGTTTCACTCCGATCCCTCCATTCTAACCGTTTCTTGAAATTTCCGGTCTCCTCCCCCCCCCAACTCCCCCCTGGCTACCGAATCCGGTCAAGACTTTAAACGGGACATTACAGATATATATTCTATTCAGTTATGAAGTTTCATTCCAATCCGATCATCCGTTCGAAAGTTACACACTTCTCAATTTCCCGGATTCCCCTGCCCTCCACCCCCCCCCCCCAAATGGTCGGATCAGAAAAACTGATTATTTATAAGTTTGTTTGGTCGGGTCTCTGATTGGCCTGCCAAGTTTGATGGTCCTAGCACAACTGGAAGTACCCTAACTCGAAAAAGTGTGACAAAATGCCCTAAATTTTCAAGTTTCCAGCGCCCTCACTTCCCCGCATATGGTCGGATCGGGAAACTGATTATTTCCAGGTTAGTTTGGTCGGGTCCCTGATATTCCTGCCAAGTTTCATTGTCCTAGCTCATCTGGAAGTACCCTCACTCGAAAAAGTGTGACAAAATGCCCTAAATTTTCAAATTTCCAGCGCCCCAACTCCCCCGCATATGGTCGGATCGAGAAACTTATTATTTCCAGGCTACTTTGGTCAGGTCCCTGATATTCCTGCCAAGTTTCATTGTCCTAGCTCATCTGGAAGTACCCTAACTCGAAAAAGTGTGACAAAATGCCCTAAATTTTCAAGTTTCGAGCGCCCCCACTCCCCCGCATATGGTCGGATCGGGAAACTGATTATTTCCAGGTTCGTTTGGTCGGGTCCCTGATATTCCTGCCAAGTTTCATTATCCTAGCTCATCTAGAAGTACCCTAACTCGGAAAAAAGTGACAAAATGCCCTAAATTTTCAAGTTTCCAGCGCCCCGCACTCCCCCGCATATGGTCGGATCGGGAAACTGATTATTTCCAGGTTAGTTTGGTCGGGTCCCTGATATGCCTGCCAAGTTTCATTGTCCTAGCACATCTGGAAGTACCCTAACTCGGATATGTGGGACAAAATACTCGGACCGACCGACAGACCGACAGACGGAATTGTGATCGGTATATGGCACTTGACCCAGAGGCTACAAGTGCCATAAAAATGACTAACGACAGACACAATATTAACTAATATACTTTAAGGGAAACGATCTGAAACAAATGCTAGTATAAAACTATCTAAAAACAGAGTTGACAAATGGACAGAATAAGGATAACAAGAGCTGTAAGCTCATATGGCACTTGCATGGGTTAAGAAGTGTCCTCTGTTCAATTATTAAATTTCACTCGAATCCGATCACCCGTTCCAAAGTTAACCATGACTCGATATTCCGGATTCCCCTCCCTCCACTCCCGCCTGAGATTTTCATATCGAGGATTTTTTTATTATTTCCAAGTCAGTTTCACCGGGTTCCTGATATGCCTGCCAAGTTTCGTCGTGAAAATCCCCAAAAAACGGAATTCCGGGAAACCCCCTCCACCCCCCCCCCCCCTCCCCAAGTGTCCGGATCTAGTCCGCTTGTGATTTACATGGAGCAGTTGTTTGTTCTTCCCAGCAAGTTTCACTCCGATCCCTCCATTCTAACCGTTTCTCGAGATTTCCGGTCCCCCCCCCAACTCCCCCCCACAGTGCCCGGAGCCAATACGGTTCAGTAAATGATTTACTAAGAGCATATGTTTGTTCTTCCCACAAAGTTCCATCCCGATCTCTCCATTCTAAGCGGGTCACGTATTCCCCCCCCCCCCCAATAGTTTTCGGATCCATTCCGGATATGAAAAAGATAACCAGAGAAATGTCCTCTGTTCAGTTCTTAAATTTCACTCAAATCAGATAACCCGTTCCAAAGTTACGCATGACTAAATATTCCGGATTCCCCTCCCTCCACTCCCCCACGACTATCAGATCGAAATTTTTTTTATTTTCAAGTCAGTTTGATTGGGTCCCTGATATGCCTGACAAGTTTCGTCGTGAAAATCCCCAAAACCACCATCACCGGAATTCCGGGAAACCCCCTCCCCCCCCCTAAGTGTCCGGATCCAGTACAATTGTCTAAACGATTTATCTAGAGCAGACGCTTGTTCTTCCCAGCAAGTTTCAGCCCTATCCCTCCGTTTCTTGAAATTTCCGGTCTCCCCCCCCCAACTCCCCCCTGGCTACCGGACCCCGTCAAGACTTTAAACGGGTCATCAAAGATATATATTCTCTTCAGTTACTAAGTTTCATTACAATCCGATCACCCGTTCGAAAGTTACAAAATACTCAATTTCCCAGATTCCCCCGCCCTCCACTCCCCCCCCCGAGGTGGTCGGATCGTTAAACTGATTATTTCTAAGTTTGTTTGGTCGGGTCTCTGATTGGCCTGCCAAGTTTGATGGTCCTAGCACAACTGGAAGTACCCTAACTCGAAAAAGTGTGACAAAATGCCCTAAATTTTCAAGTTTCAAGCGCCCCCACTTCCCCGCATATGGTCGGATCGGGAAACTGATTATTTCCAGGTTAGTTTGGTCGGGTCCCTGATATTCCTGCCAAGTTTCATTGTCCTAGCTCATCTGGAAGTACCCTCACTCGAAAAAGTGTGACAAAATGCCCTACATTTTCAAATTTCCAGCGCCCCAACTCCCCCGCATATGGTCGGATCGAGAAACTGATTATTTCCAGGCTACTTTGGTCAGGTCCCTGATATTCCTGCCAAGTTTCATTGTCCTAGCTCATCTGGAAGTACCCTGACTCGAAAAAGTGTGACAAAATGCCCTAAATTTTCAAATTTCCAGCGCCCCGCACTCCCCCGCATATGGTCGGATCGGGAAACTGATTATTTCCAGGTTAGTTTGGTCGGGTCCCTGCTGCCAAGTTTCATTGTCCTAGCACATCTGGAAGTACCCTAACTCGGATATGTGGGACAAAAAACTCGGACCGACCGACAGACCGACAGACGGAATTGTGATCGGTATATGGCACTTGAGCCAGAGGCTACAAGTGCCATAAAAATGACTAACGACAGACACAATATTAACTAATATACTTTAAGGGAAACGATCTGAAACAAATGCTAGTATAAAACTATCTAAAAACAGAGTTGACAAATGGACAGAATAAGGATAACAAGAGCTGTAAGCTCATATGGCACTTGCATGGGTTAAGAAGTATTGTTTGATCAAAAGTAAGTATCGACTTTGCGGTTGAGATGTGCACTATAAAGGGAGCTAGAACTTCATCTGTAAGCAAAACCCAGACCCCCCCCCCCTTCAACTCCACCCACAATACCGGGAGCCAATCCGGATCTGTAAATGATTTGTCCAGAGAAGTTATCTGTTTGATATTCCCACAAACTTCGATCCCGATCACACCAGTCTAAGTTGTCGGATTCGGTCCGGAAGTGAAAAATATCACCAGAGAGAAATGTCCTCTGTTCAATTATTAAATTTCACTCGAATCCGATCACCCGTTCCAAAGTTAACCATGACTCGATATTCCGGATTCCCCTCCCTCCACTCCCGCCTGAGATTATCATATCGAGGATTTTTTTATTATTTCCAAGTCAGTTTCACCGGGTCCCTGATATGCCTGCCAAGTTTCGTCGTGAAAATCCCCAAAAAACGGAATTCCGGGAAACCCCCTCCACACCCCCCCCCCCCTCCCCAAGTGTCCGGATCTAGTCCGCTTGTGATTTACATGGAGCAGTTGTTTGTTTCACTCCCAGCAAGTTTCACTCCGATCCCTCCATTCTAACCGTTTCTCGAGATTTCCGGTCCCCCCCCCAACTCCCCCCACAGTGCCCGGAGCCAATCCGGTTCAGTAAATGATTTACCCAGAGCATATGTTTGTTCTTCCCACAAAGTTCCATCCCGATCTCTCCATTCTAACCGGGTCACGTATTAAAATGTCCTCTGTTCAGTTCTTAAATTTCACTCAAATCCGATCACCTTCCAAAGTTACGCATGACTAAGTATTCCGGATTCCCCTCCCTCCGCTCCCCCACGACTATCAGATCGAAAAAATTTTTATTTTCAAGTCAGTTTGATTGGGTCCCTGATATGCCTGACAAGTTTCGTCGTGAAAATCCCCAAAACCACCATCACCGGAATTCCGGGAAACCCCCTCCCCCCCCCTAAGTGTCCGGATCCAGTACAATTGTCTAAACGATTTATCTAGAACAGACGCTTGTTCTTCCCAGCAAGTTTCAGCCCGATCCCTCCGTTTCTTGAAATTTCCGGTCTCCCCCCCCCCCCCAACTCCCCCCCTGGCTACCGGACCCCGTCAAGACTTTAAACGGGTCATCAAAGATATATAATCTCTTCAGTTACTAAGTTTCATTACAATCCGATCACCCGTTCGAAAGTTACAATATACTCAATTTCCCAGATTCCCCCGCCCTCCACTCCCCCCCGAGGTGGTCGGATCGTTAAACTGATTATTTCTAAGTTTGTTTGGTCGGGTCTCTGATATGCCTGCCAAGTTTTATGATCCTAGCAGATCTGGAAGTACCCTAACTCGAAAAAGTGTGACAAACTGCCCTCAATTTTCAATGTTCCACCGCTCTCCACTCCCCCGCATTTTGTCGGATCGGAAAACTGATTATTTCCAGGTTAGTTTAGTCGGGTCCCTCATATGCCTGCCAAGTTTCATTGTCCTAGCACATCTGGAAGTACCCTAACTCGAAAAAGTGTGACAAAAAACTCGGACCGACCGACAGACCGACGGACCGACAGACGGAAGTGTGATCGGTAGGCTATATGGTATATGGCATAAAAACGACTGATTTCTTCTGGTGCAAACGGTGAGTAGAGTTTGGCTTCGTCTGAACTGTTCAACTTTAAACTTTTTTTTTAGATACTTCGGACGGTGCAAGAATGGAAAGAAGAAACAGAAGGAAATAGGGGCTAAGATTTCAAAACTCATGTTTTTTTCACCCATGGGTTTTGACATATTAGCTGTCAATTTGACAAACTTGATGTAAAACACACGTTTTCGTCAAGGGTTTTGCAGTGAAGTTGCATGGTATGCCGCTAGTGTATTCATAAAACATACCTGTACCGTATTCACAAAACAAGTAGTACGGTACGGTAGTAAAACAAGTAAGGACGTGCCATGCGGTACCCTAGTTTCTAGCAAATGTGTATCTGGCCGACATATCCCCGCACGGCCCAACAATGCTGTGTTTGAAGAGAGAATAAATATTTGTTTTTTTGTTAATCCCGTAAGGAATGTTTTTGAAGAATAAAGACTGACTGATTGGCCTTTCCATATTATAGCTCTGGCGCTACTTTGGCAATAACGCTACAATATCAACGTCATATTATTAGATATTATTCTCATATATCTGGTTTAAGCTGACAGTCCTATATTATCCTGTTGTAAACAAATACTCAAGAATAATTGTACCGTGTTCTTCAAAACTGTACTAACTGAAAATTTTTTGAAAACTGAGTTAACTACGCCATTGGAAAGAACATAGCTGATTTGGTATTCTGTTAAATTGTGCTAAGTGTTAGATGACGACATGAGCACCATCTAACAGGTAGATTAGTTTTAACTTTCTGAGTTCCTACGTTCTTCATGCAGATGGCATACCCAAAACTGGGCCCAAAAATTATGAAAATGTAGTTAGCACAGTTTTGAAGAACGCGGTACAATTATGATGATTTATTTGATTAGATTGGTTAAATCCTTTATTATCGGTAGGCCCGGTATCTGTTGAGGCTTCCCCCGTGTGAAAATAATAAAAATAAATCAGTATAAATTACCGTCTTGCTGACCCTGTGACTGCGATACCCGGTGAAAAATTTGTAGCCTGCGTAGTTGTATGATAGTTATACGAAAAAGTTGCATGTACTGATATGTAACAGTAAAGAATACTATCATTTAATGTACCTCAGACTGGGCTAATCTTAAGCAGATCCAGTAGCATCCTGTCTTGCTATAGTAGCATCCAGTCTTGCTAATAGTGGCATGCAATAGAGTGCAGTATCGCGGTAGCCTTGACATAGAAGCATGTAGTAGCACCAGTTCATACTGCATGCTACTTTTTCGCACAAGTTCATACTACTATTTTGAGAAATTTTTCATCGGGTAGAGGTAAGAATAAAGATGTTTCAAAGCTCTTCAAACAGATCGCATAGTTTATACGACTTATTTAGAGCGTGTTCCACCCTCCTTACAGTAGCTACTAGGCATGGCGTCACGAATTCTGGCTTTTTGCCGTCAAGGCCGGAACGATTTTTTTCTTTTTTCCAGCGCGAATCCAACCAATCACGTTGCAGAGATGCGTAGTTACCACGCTCCCGAGCATGATAAGCAAAGAATTACTATTTAGAGAAGGTTGGAACGGTCAGCATAGTAACTTTTTATGAGGTTGGAAAGAACTGTTAGAAGGGTGGAACACGCTCTAAAATGTTAATGTCCGATTTTCTTACATTTTTGTTGTGCTGTTTTCACATTGTGTTGTTTTTCGTTTCTATTTGTATACTCCCATTTAGGTCCTCCTGGGACAATTTGGATGGGCAATAAATTTGTTCATTCATTCATAATAATTAGTTGCGTTTACCATACCACGGTATCAGATACCACGGTCTATAGTCGTTTTTGCAGTTATCGTGGTAACTGATCGTGGTATCTGAAAAAGTCATCTCACTTTCATAAACTTTTTTCAAATTGGTGGGAAAGAAGTTTGGCACTTAGTAATGTGACTGAACATCAGTTTTTCTTTTGGGATGAATTCGAAAAGCGTAATTTCGGCAATTGTCGTTTTTGCAGAGCAACCGTAGTTAAGATACCACGGTAACTGCAAAAACGAAAAACGACTAATTGCAGATCCAGTTACCGTGGTAACAGACACCATGGTATCTGCAAAAACGCAACTATTTTCTTACCGTCACTCATTTCGTGTATGGTATTTCCCTTGATAGGGGAGAAACAAACACACATCCAGCTGTCACTTTGTGATCAAAGAAAGAAAATAAAAACACAAATATGTCACCTGCCATGCATCCTGGGAATCTATCACTAATCGCTCTCTTCCACTGGTCAAGGGACATCCAGTTGCCCAACTGACCCTGAACGCCATCTCTGGGGATAGGAATAGCCTCCTGTTTTCGGCGGGTGACGACAAACGTTTTTGATTCAACCCGCGCAACGTCCGCAGGGTCCGTCCGCGCTAACCAGCTGCAAGAGAGCATAACAATTAAAATACTTTAAATTGCACTTGCAAGCAATGTTCTATCTGAGTGGCTTGCGGTTGTTGATGGTGTTTGTTTCCTGGCTACTGTTTCTGGGGCGCTCCAATCCTTTCTCAACGGTTTCGCGCACCATTCCTCGTCGAGTTTTGTCCTTTAAAATATTTGAATACTTTAAAACTAGGCTGTGCTTTCAACCAAAAACCCACGGTTTTGGCTGTTTTAACCCTTTTCCGAGAACCGTTGACTTACAGCGAAAACAGGGAAACAATTTACATAACCATTTTTCTCATGGAAAAACTTCTCGCAGACAACCGTCCACAGCGTGATACATATCGAAGGTAGCAAAACACGGCAAGTGAGAAAATCAGCGTGGTTTTGTTAGAGGTGTTAGAATGTACCGTACGAAATTGGGGTCTCCGGATTTATCTGGAGTGATTATGGAAGTAGGTTGAGTTAGTATTATACGTAAGACAGGTCCTTTAAAGTTTATCTGAAAGGGCAGAGATAAGACAGTCTTATTACCCCTCCCTTATTCGCTTAAAGAGGCTTGAAGATCCGATGAAAAGGCGTTACTTCGTCGCTCCGCTATTCACGAATAATCGATTTTCAAATAGTATAATTTCCCTGTCGGAGTTGTGGTATCTCTATGCGCTTGTACCTGTGTCGTATGCTTGACGAAAAAGATTTATGCAAATTTTTTGTTCAGGCACTAAGCGGTCTTCACCAAGCTCATCACCGCCCACTAAAAAGCCACGTCAAATATTCCGCGTCATAGTAGAATTTGCGCTGTGGGATGGCCGTAGATATTCTGAACCTCCCTACTAGAGCAGATAGTGGAAAATCAAAACATCTCTTAGCAGAATTCAAATAACTCAGTGTATTCAACTAAATGATACAAAAATAAGTTTGCTTTTCAGTTAAACTTCAATACTTTTAATTTAGAAACCCTGTTGAAGCGCCCTGAAAAACTCTCGTTAGTGTTTGGTACTAAATCTTGAATACACCAGCACTACGCGATATCCCCCCCCTCCCCCCCCCCCCCCGATTTTTCAGCGGCGAGAGTAAGGCCTGAGAGAGTGGTATGGGCTACCATACCATATTGGTTGGGCACCAATTCCCAAATTGCAAATTAATGTTAATTAAACAATCCAACACGCAATGACCCGTTACCTGAGAAGTTTTATTCCCGCCTTGGTCAGCCTTTTTAACTCGAACCATTAATTGTATATAGATTTGAATACTCGTGTTTTGTTTGAAAAGTCTTTGATATATCTAAACTAGTGTAGATTTTTTTTTTTATAACAATATTAAAATTAGTGGTAATATGGGAGACACCACCAAATCGGCTTGACCGTTGTATAGGTTTCAAGAACAAACTGAATTGAATTCATTGAACTGAACTGAGTGTTTCGCTGGTCACAGTTGACTCAGACTTCGAATTGAATCGTTTATTGTAAAATACCTGTAATCCAACAAACCTGTAATAATGATTACAGGTTGTTTCCTTCCCCGAAGTTGAATCAGAGCATTGACAGCCTGACGAGGACCCTTGTCAAAAAGGACCGAAATATCGCTGATGAAGAATCGTAGCTGACGTATCCGTTGTAAACATTGTTTGAATAAATGTTTCAAAGTCGGCTTGGGCTCAAAGAATATTTATGTAATTTTGATGTGTGGCGAATTAAAGAAATTGATTGATTTATTGACTAGCTTTCGTCCTGTTCACAGAAGAGCGAGACAAGGACTTACCGCTCTCAAAACTTAGGCCTGACCAATGCTTGTTAATATGAAAGCAAGTTCAGCAATGATGCTTTCGCAGACCGAATACGGTTGAAAGCTGGAAACCGCAGGGAATAAGAACTTTTCCGGGTACTAAGGAATAGAAATGGGTAATAGGACTTACCAGTTGTCCATTTTGGGTAGGGGTTCAATCATTCCTGCTTCAAGCATAGTCTTAATAAGATGTTCATTCTCGCTTTCACTCCCATCGCATATGTGGATTTTCTCTGGTTTACATAATTCAGCCGACTTGTCAATAAAGCTCCGAAGCTGAAAAAAAAACGAATGACGATACCACTTACTGAATTAACCTTGGGATTAAAAGAAGGTCCAGAGGTTTCAACAGGATCGCAAAAATGTAGCCTATACATATATTATAAACAAGACCAAAGGTTTCGATAGGATCTCGAAAGGGAATAATTATAAAAGATAATGAGACAAGTTTTATCCACTGATTTGATACACCTCTTCACAAAGAACGGATGGCGAAAAAGGACCCCTGATCTAATTTTCTTCTTCTCCTTCCTTTTGGGTTGAGAGACAGGAGGCCCTGTTTCAGTGTCATTATTATCTTCTTTATGACAAACTTGTTTTAGCAATGTTAACCTCATCTCGATGAAAAATTAATCTCAAAATACTAGTAGGAAGCTGTAGGAAAAAGTGGCATGCAGTACTAACTGATGCTACTACATGCTTCTACTTCTACCGTGTTACTGCACACTATACTGCATGCTATTATTAGCAAGACTGGATGATACTATGGCAAGACAGGATGCTCCTAGATACTACTACGTAAGATTGGACCAGTCTGAGGCACATTAAATGATAGTATTCTTTGCTATTACATAGTATTACATGCAAGTTTTTCGCACAACTACCATACAACTACGCAAGCTACAAATTTTTTCATCGGGATTGACGGACAAGGCTCGGACTAGTTGAATTTGCTTCGCTATGTTTATTGCGTATGTTTATAACTTAAAATATTTTTTTTTTTGTGTAACATGTAACATCCATCGGCGAAAAAGGACCCCTGTTCTAATTTTCTTCTTCTACTTCCTTTTGAGTTGAGCGACGGGAGGCCTGTTGTGGTGCCATTATTATTTTTTTTTTCTTGACAAACTTGTTTTAGCAACGTTAACCTCGTTGGGCTCAACTAGTTGAATTTGCTCTGTTATGTTTACTGCGTCGAGCAAACAAGCTTGGCAAACGCCATGCTGATTTGGCAACTAAAAAAGTTACACATTTCCATTTTTCGCCAGACGGTGTAAACACCTGACGTAAACATAACGATACCTAAATCGATCCCTTAGCCGAATCCATTAGAAACCCGACCCTTTTTTAAATTTAAAAAAATTACTGAAAAAATCGAATACGTCCATACATATATTCAAACAATGTTTACAACGGGTACGTCAGCTACGATTCTTCATCAGCGATATTTCGGCCCTTTTTGGCAAGGGTCCTCGCCAGGCTGTCAATCCTCTGGTTCAACTTCGGGGAAGGAAACAAACCTGTAAATCCCGAATGGAAGGAGCTAGCGCTCCTTGCTAATGGGTTCTATGTGTGGAAATACGGGTTTGTTTCCTTCCCCGAAGTTGAACCAGAGGACTGACAGCCTGACGAGGACCCTTGCCAAAAAGGGCCGAAATATCGCTGATGAAGAATCGTAGCTGACGTACCCGTTGTAAACATTGTTTAAATAAATTTTTCAAAGTCAGCTTGGGCTCAAAGAATATTTGTCCATACACAATACAAATAAAGACTATTTATAGTTCTGACAAAAAAAAAATCCGTTATTTTCTTTCCGTGACATAGAGAAGCCCAAATTAGGGAAGTCGGTCACAGCATTTTGACACGCTTATCTAATTAAGTACATGCTTTTCTTCGCTATCAAATCTAGGGCAAAGAACAGTCTCGTCTCTGACATTCTTTGACACTAATTTTTTTGACGCTGTATGTCATTTTAATGAAAACTGAGGCGCACGCTTTACTATTCCCATTCCCATTTCCAGTGCAAAGAATCAAACAAGACGTCAATAATTAAATTTTTATTTATCTTTTTTGCAAGCACTGTTAGTATGCAATGCAATATTTGGTCACTTGGTGCCCATTTATGACGGGAATAATGATGGAGCGTTAGGTCTGAGCTTCAACACGTTCACGAATTTCCCAACGTGTGTTTTGAGGAGTGTTTTTTTTTTGCGTCGAATAATAAAGACAAGCCTGAAGAGGAGCCTTTGTCGATTCAGCATATGACAAGCATAGTATATGACAGCGTATAACCAGTTTTTGAAGTTTTTGATTTGATATATCTAAACTAGTGTATTTTTTTTATAATTGATGTTATAATTAGTGTTAAAGTCTTTGATTCACGTGGTCCGACAAGGTGGGAGACACTATAATTTGTCGATGGGTAGGATTTCTGTGAACACACTGTTACCTTTGTTTTCCCCCAAATCCTCACGGTAGCCAACGTTATCCTCAAATTACTTGAAGACAATTCACTCCTGAAAGCAAATCCGACATTGCTAATTAACTATTCACCGATCTCCCGGAAAGATTACTAAAACCTTCGAGAAGATCGAGTGGCGTGTAAGAGGATTAAAACCATGTGGACGTTTAGATATGTCGGAAGAAAAAATCATTGGCCAGTTCGACATTATTTGGTCTCGGACGCTGAATATTTATTTAGCTCAGTTTCAGAATCTTCAAGAAATCACTATAACGAATTTAGTACAATTTACGGCGTCTGTTTATTGTGGTCTAGTTTACATCCTTGATTCTTTGGACTTACGGGAATTAACAAGAAAACAAAATACTTAAAGAAATCGATAATGCAAATAATTAGTTTGATTTTTCTACACATTTTCCATATGCCTGCTACAATAAAAAAACATTTTGTTAGATCCATAGTCAAAGTATGATCCCAGTATCCCCATCTCGGGTCTTGGGTGGGGGGGGGGGGGTATAGACGCTGCAAGTGCTCCTTTAATATGGACGAGAACCACCAAATCGGCTTGACCGTTGTAGCAATTTCGAGAATAAACTGAACTGAATCAGTCGGTAAGTTTTCATTCGGCAAGTCGATTCCGGCAATTCCCAGTCGAACAGCCCACAAGGGCAATTTATTGAACGGCAAGTCCCTAGGGGACAAGCGTGTTTTAAACCATTCAACTAAAGGCAAGGCTGCTTTACAGGTTAAGCAAATATCAATGTGACATAGTTCGGAGGCAGTTGGCTGACTGGTACAGATAGTCCAGAGTTTCGGAGATTAATATACAATTCAAATGGATACCTGAGAAATCTAGGAAAAAACAAGAGAAGCGTCTGATGATTTGCCCCTAACCATAATAAGACATAAATGGCACTTTACACAAGGGACTTGTACCGTGACCAATAAACCAGAAACAGTTTCGAATATAATTTAGAAGTCTTGGAGTCCTAGACTTCTAAATTATATATTAATTTCCGTGACATGGGGATGTGAACTGGTTGTATGAATTTGCCTTCGGGTGGAATCACTGTTCCTATGGCCGGATTCTACCAGAATAGTGTAAAGGTTTGCAAACTCTGTTCAAAAGCCCCTCGGTAGCTCAAATGGTTAGAGCGACTGCCTTGTAAGCAGAGGGTCCTGGGTTCAAATCCCGGCTGAGGAGCATTTTTGTCTTTCGATGCCCCTAACCAGCTCCCGGCATAGAGCAGAGTATCGAGAGATCACTCGATACACTCACTCCCGTGCCACTCGTGCTTTGTCCTCTGCCGGGAGTATTTGTTAATTTACCTGTGTACAATTAATGAAATAATGAACGAACCTGAACCTGAGAGATGGACACCTGCGCTGCCGAAAGTTTTCTTTTTCTTTGCAGCTTGTGCCAAAGTAGTCCTAAATGGAGGTGCCATTTTTTGGTTTAAAAATATTTACTGAATGCAAGTAAGTAAGTAAGTAATTTATTTATGACCCGCCATTCTGAAAAGGCGGAGTAAATGAAGAAAATAAAAAAAATAAACAAAACACATAAACACACTGTGCTATACAACTTGGCCTTATAGAAAAAACAGTGTTTCGGGAGGCCGTTTGTGTGACTGGGCTTTTCCCTGCTTCAATCAATCGACCATTTGAGAGCACGATTTCCAAGTTTTCAAAACCAGTGTGCTAAATGGAGGTGAACTTACATAGACTGTAAATGGTTCAATTAATTTTCTTTTCTCTCCAGTTTCTTTTGATGTAGGCTAAAACATTTTTTGGTTTAAAAATACTTACTGAATGCTGTGCTATACAGAAGAGTGCTATACAGAGAAACAAGACCTAAGGTTTCGATGGGATCCCAAAAATCTAATATTTGATCCAGACAACTGGGTTTGTCTTCGCCAGATCCAGTCTTCGCTAGGATAATCATAAGAGAAAATCAAGTTCAGATATACCTCTATATAGGCCATATCTATTTTGACGATACTGACCGAAACTTCCTGCTTTAGGCTACTTCTGAAAAATTTCCGGTTTCGGCCGTATTCCAAGCGAACTACTTGTCCAGCAAAAAAAGAAAAATTCAGAATCGAATTCAGCGTACGGTATCTCTTTATCCCTATAAAGAACATCTAATCAATTTCAAAGAAAACTTTAGCTTATAAAAAACCGGTTACAACCTGATTACGGACGAATTATATGTCCGATTAAAAAACGATTGTCATATACAGACTCAGCGTCTCTTCTTACACCTAAATCTGTCATCTAATCAACTTCAAATAAAACTTATTACTTTTAACAACTTTTCGGGTTTTGGCCGGAGTCCGGGTGAACTTGTTGTCCGGGTAGAAAATCCTTTTCACATAAGTGTTCAGCATGTCTAACAAACTTTCCGGTATTTTCCGGATTCCCGACAAACTACTCGTACAGCAAGAAAATGGTTTTCACCATCGTGTCCAGCATGTCTTCTTACCCCTAAATCGAACATTTAATCAACTTCAAATGAAGCTTTTACTTGTAACCAACTTTCCTGTTTTTGCCGGATTCCGGGCGAAATATGTGTCGGACGAGAAAATATTTTGCATATTCGTGTCAGCATGTCTTCTTACCCCATAATCGACTATCACATTACCTGTTTAAAAATATTTTGTTTGACCCTTAATTTGAACCCCCACCCCTAAATGTAGGGCTACAGAGCCCATATACAAACTTGACCTTACCCTTGACCCAAAGAGTCCTCACACCAAGTTTCATCAAAATATCTCATTCCCTTGCAGAGTTATCGTGCTAACAGACAGACAGACGGACAACTTTTACGATGTCATAGGTATCCCTCCACTTACGTTTTGGGATCCCAAAAACAGTGTTTCGGGAGGCCGTCTGTGTGACTGGGCTTTTCCCTGCTTCAATCAATCGACCATTTGAGAACACGATTTCAAAGTTTTCAAAACCGGTGTGCATTCAAGTCAAGCAGCTTAGCTACAAACCTGTTTCTTGATTTTCCGCCAAGTCATGCTTATACCACACTGTGGGCGTGGCAGCCTTGCTCTCGTTTTTTTGTATTTTGTAGGTATTTACAAGGTATTTACCGACTGGCTGGCAGAGGCGTCACTAGCCAAAATGTTTGGGGGGGGGGGACGATGAATTTACCGACTGGCTGGTAATTTTTACCGACTGTTTCTGCAGAAAAAACGACTGTTTTCAACAACAAAAAATGACAGTTTTGAAGAAAATCGACTGATTTTCAGAAAAATCCGCTGATTTTTTAGAAAAACCGACTATTTTGACGAAAAATCGACCAATTTTCAGAAAAAACGACTGTTTTCATGAAAAAATCAACTGTTTTGACGAAAAATCGCGGCGCTTCGCGCCGACTCGTTTTTTTTTACCGACTGGTCGACAGCATTGGGGGGGGGGGCGTCCCCCCTCCCCCCCCCCCCCCCAGTCGTGACGCCCCTGCTGGCTGGTCACTTTTATCGATTATTTTTGCAGATAAAAACGAATACGGTATTATAGAGAAAAAACGACTGTGTTGACGAAAAATCGGCGGATTTTAAGAAAAACTACTTTTAAGAACAAATCGACTATTTTTACGAGAAACTGATTTTTTTTTTTAAATCGACTTTTTCCAAGAAAAAATCGACTGTTTTTACGAAAATTCGCAGCGCTTCGCGCCGAGCTATTTTTTACCGACTGACCGACAACATTCGGGGGGGGGGGGCGTCCCCCCCCCTAATCATGACGCCCCTGGTGTGAAGGATATTAAGGGTGTTTTAAGAGGTTTGTTTATGTAGGTTAATTTATCAAAGTTGGTTTATTCAATAAAGAGAAAAGATATTGTCAAAAAACTTGTCGAGGGTTACCCACTCTCGATGCAGCGACTGCCTAGTCCTCAGTGCCGCGGTGCCCGGACGGTGTCGGCACCGCGGTTGCCACGTCCTGGAACATTAAAATGAGAATGTTTAGAAGCGCGAATCACCTAACTTATGGCCGCGGGCACCGATGCCGGCAACGCTGGTTTCGATCGGTGCCGGGAAAGGGTGTACAGCATGTGACGGCGAGTGAGAACCCCTCGGCACTAGTGTAAAGATACTAATTCCTTCAGACTGGGGAAGGTGCATCCATATTTTTTTATTTTTTTTTAACATGCTCTCTATGAGACTGCAATCAGGGGCGTCACGTCCGGGGGGAGGGGGGACGCCCCCCCCCCCAAATGTTGTTGTCCAGTCGGTAAAAAATAGCCGAGTAGGCGCGAATCGCCACGATTCTTTCGTAAAAACAGTCGATTTTTTTCTTGGAAACCGTCAATTTTTCTTCAAAACAGTGTTTTTTTGCGAAAATAGTCTATTTTAAAAACGTTCGGTTTTTCCTAAAAAATCAGTCGATTTTTCGTAAAAACAGTATTATTTCCTGCAACAACAGTCGTTTTCTCTGCAAAAACAGTCGGTAAAAATGACAAGTCAGTCGGTAAACACCTAGCCCCCCCCCCAAAAAAAAAACATTTTGGCTAGTAACGCCTCTGTCTGCAATTAACAACTGAGGAACCGGATGTAATCGCAGTTTCTTCGGGAGGTGTCAGGAATACAGTCTATTTTTTTTTAAACATTCGGTTTTGAAAACATTATAGATGTCGGGAAATAGGAAAGTTCATTTTAAGCAGAAACATCGTATTTGAGACCATCTTTCCTTTCATTCAAATTGCGTGTTCAAGGAAAGAAATTAAAAAAAGATAAAGGAAAGCGCAAAAACAGAGAAAGAAAAAAATTACTTACAGCAGGGGATAAAGCCTTCATATCTCCGTGTACTGAGCTGACTCGTCGCAATGCTAGGACTGAACTGAAACCCATCGATGATGAAATAAACCCCATATTGCCGCATTTTCTGCAAAAATAACGAACAGGTTATTTCTACGTCTATCCCTAATTATTACAATTGCTTCGTCACTGACCCACGGTTGCTACGCAGAATGTTTTGTTTTCATTATGTCGCTCGGCACGTATGCCAATGCCACCTAGACGGCTGAAATGTAACTACGCAGCATGCGTATTCTTTATTACATGACAACACCGTCCTGTATCCCACAACAACTTTTGGCAACTACTATAAACTCCTACGCAAAAAAATAATCACGTTTTTTCGCGACGTCTACGTGTTATTGCTCAACACTGCTTCTTCGCCATGAAATTATGGTATGTCAAAATGCTCAATTATAAAATCATCCTTTCTTTAAAGGACCCTCGCACTATTTACTATTTAGCTTACAGTATTTTAAAGTATTTGAATACTTTAAAACTATGCTGTGCTTTCAACAAATTACCCACGGTTTAGCTGTTTTAAGCCTTTTCCGAGAGCCGTCGACTTGTAGCAAAAACAGGGAAACAATTTACATAACCGGTTTTTCTGATGGAAAAACTTCTCGCAGACAACCGTCGACAGCGTGATACACGTCGAAGGTAGCAAAACACGGCAAGTGAGAAAATCAGCGTGGTTTTGTTAGAGGGTTAGAATGTACCGTACGAAATTGGGGTCTCCGGGTTTAGAAATATATGGAGTGGTTATGGAAGTAGATTGCATTAATATTATAGGTAAGACAGGTCCTTTAAATTAGCAAGGACCGAATGGTTCAAACTCATCACCCCGTCCAAGGATTAAGTGTTCCTCAAAGCCACCCTCAGGATTCAGAGTTCAATAACAGATGTTAGCAGTTAGCCTATGTAACAGCACCTCTTCCACTATTCTCTGGTCCTAAAATTCGATGTTACGTACTGCGTTTTCACATTCTTACATGTGTATCTCACCTTACCACGTGGTTTATTGGTTAACTTTTGTTTTCTGTTTACAAATTAAGGCGGCTTCACACTGACTTAAGACCTCTTTCACACTGGAGTACTTAGGCCTCTTAAGTGTACTTTATGCGTCTAAAGTCGCACTTAACGTAAGAAATCTCACTTAACTTTAGTATTTTTCAAAGTTGAAAAAATTTTCAACTTTTTACAATCAAAGTTAAGTGCACTTAAGGAAGAGAGAAGAAAAGTTATTCGCTGATAATGAAAAGGGTGAAAATCTAGGAAGAAGTGAAGAAAATTTACTTAGCTTCAGCTCCTTGGTGTGAAAGGCCTAAGTACAGTGTGAAAGGCTTATTTAGCTTAACGTAACTCTTGCTACTTAACTTTAGTTCTTAAGTGGCAATGTGAAGCCGCCTTTAGACGTAAGATCCCAAATGCGAGGTAAGAAATTAGCCAAATGCCAGTTCAAAGCTTCAAAGCGGACTACTTAATGTAAATCTCGCCTGTCTCATTATTACCACTAAGGAAGTAAAAAGTAAATTATTTTTCACCCGCCATTTTGGAAATAGGAGCAGGCTATAAATAAACTGAAAGAAGAAATCGGATGTGGGAAGTAGCAATTTATAAGCAAATGTTGTTGAATCTCTAATATTCCAGCGAAGTTTCATCGTCCTAGCACATCTGGAAGTACCTTAACTCGCGATCACCGGAATCCCAGACCCCCCCCCCCGCCCTCCAACTCCACCCATAATACCCGGAGCCAATCCGGTTCTGTAAATGATCAATCCAGAGCCTCTGTTTGTTATTCCCACGAAGTTCGATCCCGATCACACCAGTGTAAGCGGGTCAAGTATTCCCCCCCCCCCCCCCAATAATTGTCGGATTCGATCCGGAAATGAAAAAGATCACCAGAGAGAAATGTCCTCTGTTCAATTATTAAATTTCACTCGGGTCCGATCACCCGTTCCAAAGTTACGCATGACTCAATATTCCGGATTCCCCTCCCTCAACTCCCCCCAAGATTATCATATCGAGGATTTTTGTTGTTCCAAGTCAGTTTGACCGGGTCCCTGATTTGCCTGCCAAGTTTCGTCGTGAAAATCCCACAAATCGAAACTCCGGGAAACCCCCTCCCCCCCCCCCTCAAGTGTCCGGATCCAGTCAAATTGTGTAAAAGATTTAAATGGATCAGATGTTTGACCTTCCCAGCAAGTTTCACTCCGATCCCTCCATTCTAACCGTTTCTCGAGATTTCCGCCCCCCCCCCCAACTCCCCCACGGTGACCGTAGCCAATCCGATTCAGTATTTACCTGGAGCGTCTGTTTGTTCTTCCCACAAAGTTCCATCCCGATCTCTCAATTCTAAGCAGGTCACGTATCCCCCCCCCCCCCGAATAGTTGCCAGAGAAATGTCCTCTGTTCAGTTCTTAAACTTTACTCGAATCCGACCACCCAAAGTTACGCATGACTGAATATTCCGGATTCCCCTCCCTCCACTCCCCCCACCATTATCAGATCGACGAAAATTTTATTTTGAAGTCAGTTTGATCGGGTCCCTGATATGCCTGCCAAGTTTCATCGTGAAAACCCCCAAAACCGCCATCACCCCCACCCCCCTAAGTGTCCGGATCCAGTGAAATTGTCTAAACGATTTATCCAGAGCAGATGCTTGTTCTTCCCAGCAAGTTTAACTCCGATCCCTCCATTCGAACCGTTTCTTGAAATTTCCGGTCTCCCCCCCCAACTCCCCCCTGTCTACCGAATCCGGCCAAGACTTTAAACGGGACATCACAGATATATAATGTATTCAGTTATTAAGTTTCATTACAATCCGATCACCCGTTCGAAAGTTACACGCTACTCAATTTCCCGGATTCCCCTGCCCTCCACTCCCCCCAAAATGGTCGGATCGGAAAACTGATTATTCCAAGTTTGTTTGGTCGGACCTCTGATATGCCTGCCAAGTTTCATGGTCCTAGCACATCTGGAAGTACCCTAACTCGAAAAAGTGTGACAAAATGCCCTTAATTTTCAAGTTTCCAGCACCCTCCACTCCCCCGCATTTGGTCGGATCGGGAAACTAATTATTTCCAGGTTAGTTTGGTCGGGTCCCCGATATGCCTGCCAAGTTTCATTGTCCTAGCACATCTGGAAATACCCTAATTCGAAAAAGTGTGACAAAATGCCCTCAATTTTCAAGTTCCCAGCGCCCTCCACTCCCCCGCATATGGTCGGATTGGGAAACTGATTATTCCAGTTTAGTTTGGTCGGGTCCCTGATATGCCTGCCAAGTTTCATTGTCCTAGCACATCTGGAAGTACCCTAACTCGAAAAAGTGTGAAAAAAACTCGGACCGACCGACAGACGGAATTGTGATCGGTATACGGCACTTGAGCCAGAGGCTGCAAGTGCCATAAAAACAAATACAAAACACATCAGATAACAAAAATTTAATCTTCGGCCAGGAGACAGGATAATAGGTCATGCGCTGGCAGGGTACAGTTGTCGATGATTTTCGGTAGAGATGAGGAGACTATGAAGGGGCATTTTGATTCACATCAACAGAGAAACCATATAAACCATATGGCGAGTGCCCCCCAAACACACCTAGAGCTTCTTTCATAATAAAACACTTTGCTCCGGGGGTGTGGAATTGAATACCGGAGGAGGTAAGGGTTGCGTCCACCCTTTCAACTTTCAAGTCACAGGCCATGTCCTTTTTCTTATCGAAAATATAATCTCCTTTCTTCTTCTTTTTTTTGTGGGGGTGGGTTGGAGGGGGGGGGGGGCAAGGGCGCCTTGTTGATGGAAGATCGTTCGTTAGTGGATTTTTTCAGTGTGTTATGTCTTCATTCTTATTTTCTTCTTCTTCTTTTTTTCTCTCCTTCTTTTTCTTTTTATGGCACTTGCAGCCTCTGGCTCAAGTGCCATATACCGATCACAATTCCGTCTGTCGGTCTGTCGGTCGGTCCGAGTTTTTTTGTCCCACATATCCGAGTTAGGGTACTTCCAGATGTGCTAGGACAATGAAACTTGGCAGGCATATCAGGGACCCGACCAAACTAACCTGGAAATAATCAGTTTCCCGATCCGACCATATGGGGGGGAGAGCGGGGCGCTGGAAACTTGCAAATTTAGGGCATTTTGTCACTTTTTTCTGAGTTAGGGTACTTCTAGATGAGCTAGGACAATGAAACTTGGCAGGAATATCAGGGACCCGACCAAACGAACCTGGAAATAATCAGTTTCCCGATCCGACCATATGCGGGGGAGTGGGGGCGCTCGAAACTTGAAAATTTAGGGCATTTTGTCACACTTTTTCGAGTTAGGGTACTTCCAGATGAGCTAGGACAATAAAACTTGGCAGGAATATCAGGGACCTGACCAAAGTAACCTGGAAATAATAAGTTTCCCGATCCGACCATATGCGGGGGAGTTGGGGCGCTGGAAACTTGAAAATTTAGGGCATTTTGTCACACTTTTTCGAGTGAGGGTACTTCCAGATGAGCTAGGACAATGAAACTTGGCAGGAATATCACGGACCCGACCAAACTAACCTGGAAATAATCAGTTTCCCGATCCGACCATATGGGGGGGAGTGCGGGGCGCTGGAAACTTGAAAATTTAGGGCATTTTGTCACACTTTTTCGAGTTAGGGTACTTCCAGTTGTGCTAGGACCATGAAACTTGGCAGGCATATCAGAGACCCGACCAAACAAAATTAGGAATAATCAGTTTTCTGATCCGACCATTTTGGGGGGGGGGTGGAGGGCAGGGGAATCCGGGAAACTGAGAAGTGTGTAACTTTCGAACGGATGATCGGATTGTAATGAAACTTCATAACTGAAGAGAATATATATCTGTAATGTCCCGTTTAAAGTCTTGACCGGATTCGGTAGCCAGGGGGGAGTTGGGGGGGGGAGACCGGAAATTTCAAGAAACGGTTAGAATGGAGGGATCGGAGTGAAACTTGCTGGGAAGAACAAGCATCTGCTCTAGATAAGTCCTTTAGACCATTGTACTGGATCCGGACACTTATGGGGGGGGGGGCCGGAATTCCGGTGATGGTGTTTTTTTGGATTTTCACGATGAAACTTGGCAGGCATATCAGGGACCCAATCAAACTGACTTCAAAATAAAAATATTGTTGATCAGATAATGGTGGGGGAGTGGAGGGAGGGGAATCCGCAGGGGAATCCGGGAAATTGAGAAGTGTGTAACTTTCGAACGGATGATCGGATTGTAATGAAACTTCATAACTGAACAGAATATATATCTGTAATGTCCCGTTTAAAGTCTTGACCAGATTCGGTAGCCAGGGGGGAGTTGGGGGGGGGGAGACCGGAAATTTCAAGAAACGGTTAGAATGGAGGGATCGGAGTGAAACTTGCTGGGAAGAACAAGCATCTGCTCTAGATAAGTCCTTTAGGCCATTGTACTTGATCCGGACACTTATGGGGGGGGGGGGTCCCGGAATTCCGGTGATGGTGGTTTTGGGGACTTTCACGATGAAACTTGGCAGGCATATCAGGGACCCAATCAAACTGACTTCAAAATAAAAATTTTGTCGATCAGATAATGGTGGGGGGAGTGGAGGGAGGGGAATCCGAAATTTTCAGTCATGCGTAATTTTAGAATGGTTGATCGGATTCGAGTGAAATTTAAGAATTCAACAGAGGACATTTCTCCGATGATTTTTTTCATATCCGGACCGGATCCGGCAACTATTGGGGGGGGGGGGGGATTACGTGCCCCGTTTAGAATGGAGGGATCGGGATGGAACTTTGTGGGAAGAACAAACAGATGCTCTAGGTAAGTCATTTGCTGAATCGGATTGGCTACGTGCACCGCGGGGGAGCTGGGTGGGGTGGGGGGGGGATGGACCGGAAATCTCGAGAAACGGTTAGAATGATGGTATCGGAGTGAAACTTGCTGGGAAGAACAAACATCTGGTCCATATAAATCTTTTACATAATTTGACTGGATCCGGACACTTGAGGGGGGGAGGAGGGGTATCCCGGAATTCCGTTTTTGGGGGATTTTCACGACGAAACTTGGAAGGCATATCAGGGACCCGGTCAAACTGACTTGGAATAAAAAAAAAATCCTCGATATGATAATCTTGGGGGGGGAGTTGAGGGAGGGGAATCCGGAATATTGAGTCATGCGTAACTTTGGAACGGGTGATCGGATTCGAGTGAAATTTAATAATTAAACAGAGGACATTTTTCTCTTGTGACCTTTTTCATTTCCGGACCGAATCCGGCAATTATCGGGGGGAGGGCGGAAAATACTTGACCCGCTTAGACTGGTGTGATCTGGATCGAACTTCGTGGGAATGACAAACAGATGCTCTGGATTAATCATTTACAGAACAGGATTGGCTCCGGTTATTGTGGGTGGAGTTGGAGGTGGGGGAGGGGGGTCTGGGATTCCGGTGATCGCGCGTTAAGGTACTTCCAGATGTGCTAGGACGATGAAACTTCGCTGGAATATTGGAGACTCAACAACATTTGCTTAGAAATTGCTACTTCCCAAATCCGATTATTCCTTAAAGTACCAATCTTGACCGCAAAGTAAAAAAAATACTTTTAAGCAATATATGCATTTTCGTGATGCCCATCAGCCCATTAGCAGTTTTGCCTCAAGGATTTTGCTTACAAATGAAGTTCCAGCTCCCTTATAGCGCGCATCTCAACCGCAAAGTCGAAACTTACTCTTGATCAATCAAATCATCTTGACACATGCAAGTGCCATATGAGCTTACAGCTCTTGTTTTGATTTCTTTGGTTTGTTTCCCTTAAGACTATATGGATAAAGAATAAGCCAGGCCTTATGTTAGGCCTTATGGTGGGGCCACAAAGAGTTAATGGTGTTTTTTATTTTTTATGAATAAACTAAACTGAAACTATAAACTATGTTAACTTGGTTGTTGGTCGAAACCAGTGCTGCAAAAATTGTAGTATTTTTATATTATGATTTGTATGGAAGTCTTATGTTACTTTTTGTAGGTAGCCCGGGTCAATAAATCTAATAAATAGACGACGCAGAGGAATGGGACCGCTTCGAAGAACACGCGAAACTGATGTTTGCTGGGCCACTTGCAGGCAAAACAGAAAAAATACAGTGTGCCTACCTACTTATCTGGGCAGGAGTAAAAGGTCGGGAAATAATACTAATAATAATAATAATAATATTTATTTATTACCCACTTACATCAAAAAGATTAATAGTGGAGTATAAACTTGAAGAAGGAAAAAAACAACGGAAAAACACATGATCGTGTATGGCAACACCCAAGAAGAACACGACCAACGCCCAGCAGCAATATTGGAACGCGCCCTCGTCAATGACATCCGATTTAACGAAGAGAAGTGCGAGTTCTCAGTATCCAGAGTAAAGTACTTCGGACACGTCATAAGCTCCGAAGGAATGCAGCCAGACCCCGATAAGATTAGTGCCATAAACCACCCCATCTTGCCGAGAAGAACTCCAAACGCTTCTTGGGATGATCAATTACTTAGCCAAGTACATTCGAAGCCTCTCAACAAAGAACAAAAGACTCCGTGGCCTGACCAAAGCAGACCCCTTCACCTGGGAAGAGGAGCACACACAGATCCTAGAAGATTTGAAGAGGTTCATAGTGTCGATGAACCTCTTCATCGAGGTTCTTCAACCATAACAGCAACAACGTGGAGCTCACAGTCGACGCCTCGAGTCACGGACTTGGTGCACACCTGGCCTCGGAGGGGAAAGTCACAGCGTACGCTTCGAGGTCGCTCAGCAAAACAGAGCAGAAATATTCGCAGCAAGAAAAAGAGCTGTACGCCATCGTATTTGGCTGCAAGCACTTCCACCATTATCTCTATGGCCGGCATGTCGAAGTTACTACTGACCACCGACCCCTCGAGACCGTGGTGGCAAACCCCATTCACAAGGCCCCACCCCGAGTACAGAGATTGATGCTGCAGCTCCAGCCCTATGACGTCAGCCTGAAGTTCCGACCGGGCTCAGAAATCCCCGTAGCCGATGCTCTATCCCGCCTACATCTCGGCGACTCTGATCCAGCACTGGAAGAAAGTTTGGATGTCTACGTACATCAAGTCATACAAAACCTTCCAGCCAGTGACCAGAAGATCGAAGAGATACCGGAGGAAACAACGAAGGACTCAGAGCTGAGCACCCTAATCAAAACGGTCCAAGCGGGGTGGCCGAGTGCAAGAAAAGACTGCCCAACCAACATCCTAGCATACTGGAACTTGCAGCATGAACTCTCTTTCAAAAAGGACATCCTACTCAAGGGAGAAAGATTGATAATCCCCAAGAATATGCAAGCAGCTACACTCCAGCAGTTACACGCAGACCATCTCAGAATCGAGAAGACGAAACAACGAGACAGAATGCTGGTATACTGGCCAGGACTCAACGCAGACGTTGAACGGTACATAGCAAAGTGCCAAACATGTGCCAACAACATGCCAAGCAATTCAAAAGAACCGATGATCAACCACAACATCGAAACGCTGCCTTGGCAAAAAGTTGCGTCAGATCTATTCGAATGGAAAAGCACCAGTTTCTTGGTAACCGTCGACTACAGCAGCCGATTTTTCGAAACTGACAAGCTTCCGACGAACTCATCCAGCGCAGTCATCACGAGACTCAAAGCCCACTTCGCCCGACACGGCATACCGTCTCAGCTGATGTCTGACAACGGGCCTCAGTTCACTTGGAGAGAAACGTTTTGTATCTTTCCCCTTTCTGGACCATCTTTCGTAACGAAAATCTTCGTCAAATTCGTTCCATTTTCTTTCGGTTTTCTAAATATTTGCTACGCCTCCCCCCCTGGACAAGGAACAGCCATCTCATCGAAAAGTTCCGTATAGCTGATCCGTCTGCGGCTGTCCTGAGATCCATCAAAAGGATGAAGGAAAGCTGTAGCCACCCATGGAGCTCCATGATGTTCCGGTTTACTGAATTTTAATTATTTTGGTTGTTGTTGAAACGGACTAATCGAGAAGGCGGTACAAATCACAAAAACCATCATGACGAAAGCGACAGCAAACGGAGAAGACCCGTTCCTGGGTATATTAGAGTACAGGAATACACCAGTCGACGGGTTCACATCCCCAGCCCAGCTCCTCATGTCGCGCCAATTAAGATCCATCCTGCCGTGCACCTCACAACGCCTAAAGAAGAAAGTCGTTCCGAGTACACAATTTACTCAGCGAAGAACTGAAATGCAGAAACGCCAAAAGTCGTATCATTACAAATCAGCCAGATCGCTGAAACAGCTGAACCCTGGAGACGCGGTCTATGTACAGAAGGCACCCGACGGACCATGGAGCTAGGCTGTTGTGCTATCCCATGCAGGACAGCCACGATCCTATCACGTGAGGACCAACGAAGGCTCTGTGCTAAGGAGAAACCGCAAACATCTCACAGCACGCCCACATCAAAGTCAGGAAGGTTCGAGCCGAGTCAGTGACACAAGCGACGAAGCAGCACCACCAACAACCGAAGTGGCTATCGACGCGCCACCCTCACCTTCACAGCTAGACCAGTTCATGTCCCCATTGCCGCTGCGGGAAGGTCAGCAGGCCACCCCGAGCCCCAACCAGACGGCCACCGGTTGTCAGCCCCTGGGAACCAGCAAAACACCAGTGCAGCTATGCACGCGCTATAGTCGAACAGTAAAAAGGCCCCTGAAGCTAAACCTGTAGAAGGAGAAAAGGGAAAAGAAGTATGAAAACCGCGATTCTAACGCGGCTGAAGTGAGGGACTGAACCCGGACTTTAGTGACCACTTTGAAAGTGGAAGTGTATCAGAAGATTATTACAATGTTTTATTATGAGAAGGAAGATGTAGTATTTTATATTATGTTTTGTATGGAAGTCTTATGTTACTTTTTGTAGGTAGCCTGGGTCAATAAATCTAATAAATAGACGACCATGACGAAAATGACACATCCTAATTTTATTTTCATGCAAAATAGTCACTTTTGGTCGGAATTACTACTGGAAAATGACACATCTTGACGTTTTCCTAAATAGAGTGGAATTTAATGTCCTTCGTAGGTAGTGGCAACTCACACTAACGTGGGACACGTGGCAACCCTATGCTTGTATCGACGATTGTATTGTAAAAACTTTATTTGATCGCGGGACGTGCCCAGCGGATCTCAGATCCTCAGGGTTGCCGCATCTCACACGATAGTGTGTAATTATTTTGTTACTGTCATTTTTGTCATACGTAGGGCATAAAAATTACCCTATTTCCGATAACGTCCAAATGTGTCATTTTCGCAGCAGGGATTCTGACCAGAAGTGACTATTTCAACTTTTTTACGAAAATAAAATTATGATCTGTCATTTTTGTCGAAGCAATTCCGATTAAAAGTTACCATTACACGTATTTTCATGAAAATAAAATTTCACTCCCAATTCAGTCACTGTTTCGGACAAACGTCACTCTTAAATGTTTTTGATGTGGCAACCCTGGATCCTGCCACTGATGCTCGCCTTCTACCTATATAACCAGTTTCGCGGATGCACCTTTCTCAAAGTAACAAAGACATAGAACCATTCACCCATGTGGTAACCACCTTGTAACTTACCAATTAAGAAGAAGAAACTTGGCAAGGTACTTCAAAACGGGTTGTACTGGTTTCGCACACGTACAAAAGCGCACGTATGCAGCTGAGTTCAAATACGAACAGGTAATACAAAAAAGTTAAATTTTCGAATAAACAAATAGCCTTCGCAGGAGAATATGGCGAGAATGTCATAACTTAAAACCTTAAAGGACCTGTCTTACCTATAATACTAATGCAACCTATTCCATAATCGCTCCATATATTTCTAAACCCGGAGACCCCAATTTCGTACGGTACGGTACTACCCCTTTTATAGAACCACGCTGATTTTCTCACTTGCCGTGCTTTGCTACCTTCGATGTGTATCGCGCTGTCGACGGTTGTCTGCGAGAAGTTTTTCCATCAGAAAAACCGGTTATCTAAATTATTTCCCTGTATTCGCTACAAGTCAACGGGTCTCGGAAAAGGCTTAAAACAGCCAAAACCGTGGGTAATTTGTTGAAAGCAGTTTTAAAGTGTTCAAATATTTTAAAATACTACAAGTTGAAGAGTAAATAGTGCGAGGGGTCGTTTAAAGAAGACCCCTGACTCCCAGAAATCGATCATGTTACAGGTTTGCACTTAGCTTATAGTCGGATATGACGATGATGATAAATATTCCTTCAGCCGAAGCTGACTGCGAATCATATTGATAGCGCAAAAAGGATAGGTCAGCTGAATTTTATTGGAGCTATATTTCGGCCCTTCTTGGCAAGGGTCCTCTTCAGGCTCAAAACCGCTCAAGTTGGAAAAACGAACTTGTGGAAAACACAAAACTAAAGATTCTAGCCTAGCGTTAAATATTTAACTTCGTGAAAAAAAGGACCCTTGCCAAGAAGGGACGAAATATAGCTCCAATAAAATTCAGCTGACGTATCTGTTCTGCACTATCAAATATGATGGTTATGAAATTTTATTAACGCACTAAACAAGAAAAGGGAAAGTGCAGTATAAAAAAAGGGAAAAATTACATTGTGGTTTCGATAACGTAATGGGACGAAAACAAACAAGCAAAACACAAATAAGAAATTAATCAAGTCTAAAAATCTTCCTATCAGATGGCAGGTGGAACAAGACCAAAGGTTTCGATGCGATCCCAAAACCAGACTACTTGGTCCGGACAACTGGGCTCATAGATTTTCGATCTTCGCCAAACCCTTTTGCCATGTTACTATTTATCCATATCAACCCCTTGAAAATCTACAAAAATGATTAAGTCTTGGGATTTTTTACAGCTTTTTGACAACAGCGGCAAAACACTAATAAGATGATAACAACATGTGCAGATATGGGTTCAGCATTCATGTTTACCCCTAAATCTCAGGAAAAAATTCTCAGGAAAAAAGACACCAGTCGAATGCGGTCATGTTTTTCAAATTTCTCCGTTTTCTTCTGTACCTTCCTCGTCGCATGCGCAATCACCGAATCACGGCGAAGTTTTTTATCTTGGACCCAACTGTCAAGCCAAAAGAAATAAGTGGACATCTTCTGCCGCCATCCAACCGCCTTCCTGCCCTTTGGCCAATGCGCCTGCTAATGCAGTAAATTTATTGTTCTTTTCGTGTTTCGTTGTGTGTTTCTTGTTTTGCGCTCGTTTATCTTTTGCTGTTGTTGTAAATTTTGTGGTTGTTGTAAATTTTGTGTACCCTCTGTATTTCTTGTCAAGCGTTCATTTACCATTTCATTTTGTATGTACTGTGGAAATGCCTTATTACTAGGCTGCATGTAATAAATTCATTCATAGAGAAGAAATTCTGGAAGCTCCAACCAACAACACAACAATTCGTGGAAATTTCCTAAAAAAACATGGATAACAAAAGCTATTTTAGTTTCGATAAAGCCAAAAAAAAACAACTATAAGTGAACTATTTAAAGGATCGTTCAAATAATAATTTTATAAAATTCAAAAAATTTAGGAATATTTTAAATTCGGTAAAACGGAAAGCCCATATACTTTATTTTCAAAATGAATTTCAAGAAAATCAAGGGAACATGAAAAATATATGGAAAACAATAAATAAACTTTTGGGTAAATTTCGGAGTAAGGAGGAGGTGAGAGCCGTGGAGACGGCAGGAGGTCGTCTTACTGAGTCTCAAAACATTGGCTGAATTTCTGTGTGATTATTGTGCGAATGAAGGAAAACAGCTTTGTGATCAAGCGCGGGCTAACCAACGTGCATCTGCGAGTTTGGGATCTATTTCTGAAAGGTAGCTTGCAAGTGAGAACTCTTTTGAGTTTGCAAGATGTTCAGGCATGATTCCTGGCCATGATTCAAATTCAAATTCAAATTCAAATATTTTATTGACCTCCAAGATTGGAGAGTATAAAGTGAAATAAATACATACAAATTGGCCCAACATGTAATACTGCTCAGAAACAATCTGGCCAAACCATACTAAAAATACAAAAAAAAAAAATTATATACACGCGTAAAACTATAGTAACTCTTTAACCGCTAATATAGGTTATGAGTAAGAGAAGACATTTTAAACAGAAATTTTTGTTGCTTTTTCCGCATAATTTGAAGTGGATCTTTCAAATGGTACAAATTTATAGCAGATGAAGTAGAATGGAATTTTGAAAGTCGACACAAAAATTTACCAAAAGCACTGAAGTCAAGTTCTAGTGGAAGTGATGAGTTTTCGCTGAAACTGATAAAAGCTGCAAAAACAACTGTTGTACCTGTATTGGCTCACATCATCAACGTATCCCTAGATCTTAGAGTTTTCCCGGAAGCACTGAAGATTGCAAGAGTGATTCTTCTTCATAAAGGAGGGGAAAAAGATGACCCATCGAATCGAAGACCTATCTCTATTCTCCCGTTTTTTTCTAAATTATATGAAAAAGTGGTACATGCCCAGTTAAGCCAGTATATGGAAAAAAATAAAATTCTAATAGAAACCCAATTTGAGTTCAGAAAAGGGCTATCTACAGATATGGCAGCTCTAAAACTGGTTGATTGGATTAATGATGTATTTGCAGCTGGTCTAATACTCGCAGCTGTGTTTTTGGACATGAAAAAAGCGTTTGATACGGTAGACCACTCAGAGCTTATTCAAGCTCTTGACTCGATTGGGGTTAAAGGTTCAAGCCTGGAGTGTTTTTTTTCGTATCCACGCAACCGGTATCAAGAGGTTCAGAATGGTTCTTCTTTATCAAAAAAAAAGAAAATAGAGTGCAGGGTCCCACAAGGGTCAATCCTGGGACCCCTCCTTTTCATTATTTTTATTGATAGAGTGACTCATTACCTGTCAGAGACTGGTTTCATCATGTTTGCGGATGACACTTTGCTCTTTCTGGCAGCGCCTTCACTCGGTATCTTTTATGATAATATCTACAGTGCAGTTTCTGAATTTTTAACATTTTCCAAAAAAAAATCTTTTAACCATAAATTTTTCAAAAACTTTTTTCATGGTATTTTCTAGAGTTTCGTTCAGTGAAAGTACGGTAATGATCATATTTACCGTGTAAATATCGAATGTCGACGAAATGTGATAAATAGAGTAACAACAACAAAATACTTGGGATTTTTAATTGATGAAAACCTATCGTGGAAAAATCATTCGTGCGATGGCTGACAAATTAAGCAGAGCCCTTGGGGTAATACAATACACTTGAAAATGTAGTCCCAAAAAAGGTCCTTAAAATGATTTATTTTTCAATATTTTCTCCATACATTAGCTACGGATGCTCAATTTGGGCAAGTAATTTTGTAACGTGTTTCAAAAGAGTACAAAATCTTCATAATAAAGCTGTGAAAATCTGTTAATTCTGATGAGGTCCCTGCTCATGAGGATTTTAAAAAGAATAAACTAATTCATGTATCCCAAATTCGCAACAATCAGGTTGCAATTTTCTCGAGTAAAATCTAAATCAGCTGCTTACCCCTGCTTTTGAAAATCTTTTTACTTATAACAGAGATCGTCATTATCATAATACAAGAAATGCTGACAATTTAACTCGTGAGTTTAGAAGCACAACTTGGGCATCTTTAGTAATTCGCCATTATGGTCCTTAAGTTTGGAATATGTTGCCCGAGTCTTTGAAAAATGCACCTAGACTTCCTGCTTTCAAGTCACAGGCAAAGAAGTTCCTTTTGTCTCGGGAATGAAATTGGTGAGAAAGCCGATCCAGGTTGTCCATTCTATTCAAGGTATTGTTCACGATTTACTTTATTGGTTGTTGTCTCATCTTCTTCTTGTCTTTTCATCTTTATCATCAGCTCGGTATGAATGTAGTAAATAACTATAAATGAATAACCTCGCTTGCCCTTCCAAGCTTCATTGCCTTTCTTGGTAGGCGAAAAGCGAATAGTGTCTGTTTTTTTTAATAAATGTATCTCTACCCTCTACTCTCTCCTACAAAAGTAACATTATCATTATCAACCACTGAATAAGTTTAATAATTCTATGAATTTATCGGACAAAACGTTTCTTATTTTTATGGAATTTACCATACCTTTAATAAACTATTGAAAGAAATAGATGCTGAAGAATTTATGTTTTTTTGTTAGGTACCTTTTTTATCCCGTACACGGGTAAATTCTTAATCCTTTCCTTTTTTTCTGCTGGGATCTATTCTGGCTCTGATGAGATATCTACTTCCAAATAGCACCAAAATCACGGCTGTATGCCAAGCACTGGTCTGAACTATTGACTCAAATGTGAGTGGTGTACATTGCAGACTACAGAATGGTTTGACACCTCCTTTAAAAACTGTAGTGAATAAATCATGTTCAAACCCATTTAAGATATCTCTGGGTACATTTGCAGGGTAAAATAAAAGTAAGCGTATAGTTTATACAAATAAATTATGTGAAATAGTAAAACAATTGCTAGTAGGTATACATAAAATTTAAGTTTTCTGGGGGAGGTCTGATAATTAAGGTAAAATATTAAATTTTACTATTTACAAACTATCTGGCGGAACACCCCTTTTTGAGTAGGATATAGAGGCAAAACATCTGTAAAAGAAAAATTAAAATTTCAAAATCTGGAAAAGTTGTACAAGAGACTGCACAAACCATGGCAGGTCATGTTTTTACGCATGGACCGGAAAGATGATCAATTAGGAAACTGATTTTCTATCTCCAGTTGCTTCCAATTTCCGTTTTCAGGTTTGGAGAAACTCTTCCATTGTGAAACTGGACACCCTGGAATGCATCCTCAGTCCCCACCCCAAAAACGATCCGTAGTTACCCCTTTTGAAGCCATTTTGAAAATTTGCCATTATGAGGAAACGTACAGACATTTATAAATGAAAATTACCAGGCAAATAGCAGGAATATTCCTCTTCTAATCCTGCTAACTTACGACCCTATGGCTGTAATAACTTGGAAAGTACTCTATGAGGACTACAGGAGTCAAAATTTCCATAGAGCATATCTCTGTTGTCTTTGGCATAACAAATTCAAAGATTTCGATCTATGTGTGCTACATGAATGTCACCTAGCAGTGATTTCCTGTATGATCAGTTCAAAGACTTAGGACAAGAGCTCCAATTTACAGGGGCTCCAATTTACGGGTTCGCCCCCATCCGGTTTTGCCACCCTCTCCCTTATGTTATTTTGAATTCGGTTACACAGTCCTGAATGCCATGTATATCGTAAATACCTTCTGAGTAGTTTTGATGGCAAGAAATATAAAAATAGATACAGAATTTGCCAGAAACTGTCTCTCAGCATTACAGAAACTGATAAATGCAATAGAACATCAGCTGAATTGTATTAGAGCTATATTTTGGCACTTCTTGGCAAGGGTCCTCTACAGGCTCAAGCTGGAAAATGAAGTTGCAGAAAAACTTTTTCGTTTTGTTAATGTACTAGTGGTTCTTCCACAATGTCATTTTCCAACTTGAGTGGCTTAAGCCTGAAGAGAAGACTTGCAAAGAAGGCCTGAAATATAGCTCTAATAAAATTCAGCTGCCGAAACCATTCTGCACTGTCAAACATATGATTTGCAGTTAGCTTGGGCTGAAGGGATTTTCATATCCAACTTCGAAACCTCGAACTTGGCCTGAAAATCTTACAAGTAAACTTCTGTGCAACAGGTACTAGGTCATTCAGGGTTTTCCTTCTTGACAGTTAGTACCTTGTTAGGACTGCATTGAAGTTTCCATTCAACCTATTCATGCCAAGTTCGAGGTTGTATAACATATAAGTTTGAGGTCAGATACACATCCTGTAGGCTACTGTCTATGTACCTTTTATGTCTACCCTACACAAGGGATAAGTCCCGAAAATATTAAAATTTGTGTTGAAACAATGATAGTTTGGCTATAATTTTAATATGAACATATTTGGCAAGGAATATACAGTGGAGGTATGCTTATGTGAACGTTTGTTGACAGTGAACTTTGCCATTTTCATGCAATTGCTGTGCTTAAAGCTAACTACCAGTTAGCCAAAGTAGGTAATTAAGTGCATCTGAAAACACCTGTGTGTGTATTTTGCATCTTCATTCTTTTAGCTCAAAACTGCACTCTTCACATTAAAGTAATGTTCACATAAGCATACCTCTACTGTAACTAAAGTTGCCTGGCATAATTTTAATGTTTCCTTTGGCAATAGTTCACTGTTGTCGTTGGTTTCAGTCAATTTCGGTAAGCATATCCACACTTTACTATGGACGTTTTTCTGTGCTCTCACCAACAGTTTCTGGGTTGATTGTGGCTCGAAAAGGGTGTTTCCGCGACCAACAAGGTTTTTGTGGCTCGCTTTATTTGTGGCTAGAATTGGACAAACAATTGCAGATTTTGTCGATTGTCCATTTTCTTGCTCGATTCTAGCGGGAAATTCAAATTTAGCAGCATAATAATGTCAAAACAATAAAATTTAAAATTTCTCAAGCATTTAGACATAAAACATTAAAGCACGAAATAGTAAGGACGAAAGTCCTAAGTATTGAGATTTTATATGAATTTTATTTTTATTTTAATACATTTGAAATTACCGCCACAATAAGAATAAACAAAACAGGGTTCAGCGTTTCCACGAGTTTCAATTTGTGGCCCATAATCGTGTTTCCACAACAAACACTCAGGAGTGTGTGACCCGCAACTGTGTCACTGATAAACGCCTTATAACAGAGTAATAAAAACTACTAAGAGCTTTACCTAAACACAGCCAGCATCATAGATGTTGACATTTTCTTTTCAAACAAAGAACTAAAGTCCCTTTTCCCATAAAACAGGTGGCAAGCTTCCGAATGCAGGAAAACTCAACTCTGTTGTTAAGACAAATAAGGGAATAACTGTCTGCACCTAGCAGTAACTAGCAGGCAAGGCAACTAAATAAATAGTGCAGCAGAGCCAAAATTTATAAAATGCGGGAACAAGTGTCAATAAAATGAAACATGTAACTCAATTATGGTCAGCAATGGTTGTTCAAACGTCTACGAAGAAAAATATTGTAAGCCGTGCAAACTGACCAGAACAAGGCCTGAACCTGGCTGTAGATCCTTGCGGCAGAGTGCAGACGCGAACCTCTAGCATTTGTTTTGGTTGTATATGCTGCAGCAGCACTTTTTGCTTTTGCAGAAGATGCGTTTTGGATTCACTGCCTGCAAGATTTTTTTTGTTGTTGAAAATTTGGTCCAGAAATGTATTGGATGTCTTTGATTCAAACAGCCAATCTTGTAGATTTGGCGTTACTGACTGCTTGAAACCAGCTTGAAAATGTACAATATATGATACCGTAGTTGTGTTGTTTGACAGTTACGATAAAACGGCTAATCACTGAGACAACCATAGTTGAGATTTGGATTCCGAAATATTTCTGCAGAGTTTCATCATCCTTAGCATCTCCAATTTTACTCGCGATAGCCAGAATTCCGGAAACCCCTCTAACTCCCCCCACAAAGCCCCGGTACGGTCTGGCTCCGTCATGACAAATGCTGCAGTTAACTTTAATCCTTACCCGGATAAGGCTACTGCCAACACTATAGCAGACGAAGCTAAGAAATCCCTGCACGATATAAGCGCATCTGTGAAGTCCCCCACGCATATTGGAATTATCAAAAGTGTGCCCACCGATCTGGATGAAACTTCACTCCAGAACTTAATTCCCAAATGTACCAAAACCGTTCACTGTGGATCTTCTAGAGCTTACAAGACGTATTTTGAATCGCGATGCGATCTAGAAGAGTTTCTCAAAGACTCGGTCAAAGTTGGGTACGAAAGATTGCCGGTTCAGGAGTTTCTGTTCTTTCCGAAACGTTGTTACTCGTGCCATAACCGTGGGCACCTAGCCAAAGACTGTACCAACACGCCCACTTGTTCACGATGTGGATCAGTAAATCACACCTCCGACCGTGACAATCCTTGCTCAGAGCGCATGTTCTGTTCTGAATGTAATGTAGCTGGTCATACATGCTACAGTGTAAACTGCCCGAAGAATCGCCAGCCTACTGAGAAGACCAAACCTAATCGTATGTAAGCCTCACTATGCCTGCTGACTTATCAAATACAGTTCGATTTATCTCGTGGAATATTAACGGAAATGTTGTCGGAAAAATACCTATCCTGGAACAACTTGTAACCCAGTCTGATGTCCTCTGCATCCAAGAACATTTCCTGACGTCTCGTTCCATTGGCCTTCTTAAAATCAGCCCAAAGTACACTACATATTCTGTACCGGCGAAATCCACTCATTCCCGAAGAACACCCTCCGGCGGCCTCACTACTTTAGTGACGTCAGACCTGAAGTCAAGTGTCTTCGAATCCAGTGATAATTATTTAGCTGTGCGCGTGGAAAACACTATAATTATCAACGTTTACCTCCCAACTGACTATAAAAATGAAAACTCAGAGAGGTCGTTTGCGCTTGCCTCAGAGAAACTTAGCTCATGTATCGGAAAAATAAACAAGAAAAGCATTCCGTGTATAGTGCTAAGAGATTTTAACTGTGATCTCAGTTGTGATGCTGACTAGTGTTCAATGCGGGCCTCCCTAATCCGTGGAATCATCGGCGATTCATTATACATTGTGCCAAAAGATTCAAATGTTACTTATGTCCACCCTTCAAGTAGTACTTCAAATTTAACCATGTTGCAGTATCGGCCGAACTGGATGTACCCGCAATTTGCGTGCTATTAGATTATCAAGCGTCTGATCATCTCCCCATTGCTTCGTCTGTTCGTTTGTCTAATATAACTCCACCCGTTAAAAATCTTAATTCTCAACTTAAATGGAAAATTATTCAAGATTGGGACAAGATTAATGTGAACAAATATGTCAATGTGTTCGATTCTTCAAAAAATCCATGTGCCTTTCAACCTTCTACAGAGAACAGTGAGGCCAAGCGAAACTGAGACTCAACTGGCCATTGATATGTATTGCGCGGAAATATGCCACGCTCTAATTTGCGCCGAAAAAGCGGCCGTCCCCGTGAAAAAAATTAGAATTGGGTCGGTAGTTCGTGATTGGTAAAAAAATCCTGCCCTTGTTAATGCATGTGACAAAGCAAACTTTTGGTACAGGCTTTGAAGTGATTGTGGCCGCCCAAGATCTGGTTTAATTAATGATATTCGTAAACGTGTGAAAAAATTTTTTGGACGGGAGCTTGCTTCCCACCGTATTAAAGTACAAGACCATTATTCTAGTCGTAGCATAAATCCGGCAATGCTTTGGAAGAATGTGGTGAGAAATGAGCCGGAATGGCGCTATAATCGTAAAGCTTTGGGAAATTTGTACAGCACCTTCTGCGCTCCTTCTATTCTATTTCGTTCTGGCGTCACTCATGTTCTGCGAAAGAAGGAGATTAAAAAGATGAGATCATGTTATTTTAAATATGCAAAGCACCTGCTCCACTTGTCGAAATTATGTCATAACCATACATTGACGGAGAAATTCAAAATTCAAGATGCAAGTGTTACCCTTTTGGATGTTTCGTCATCACTTTCAAAACTCATGGACAACAAGGCCCAACCAGCACACGATGTCGTCCACTGCTTCCTGACCGAAGATTAAAAATTAAGTGTCTTTTTCTGTGTGTATATATGTGTTTTGTTTATTTTCTTTACTTTCGTCATTTACTCCGCCTTTTCAAAATGGCGGGTCATAAATAAATTACTTACTTACTTACTAATGTCGTTTTTCTGCGGCAGATATTCCAGAGTCAGAATGGTCCGCGCACTTTACGAATGAGTTTGCTTCGCCCGACCCCGAGACTGAAGCTAATGCTGAGCGAGATCTGACAGAATTTCTTAATGCACATCCGGCTTGTAATTTCTTAGTTTCGCGAGAATCTGTCATAACAGCGATTTCTCGCCTAAAGCGAAAACGATCTTCGGGTATTGACAATGTTAGCGCTCTTCATGTTATTAATGGTAGTTCTCTGTTTGTTGACCACATTTGTTTATTAATGCAAATGATTTTTGACACTAGCATTGTCCCTACAACATTTTGTATAGGGGACCTTACTCCAATTCCGAAAAAAGGGAAATCTAATGCGACGCCACAATGTTCAAGCTTCCGTCCAATTACAGTGTCCACGACTTTGTGTAAAATTTATGAATCGTTATTTATTGATGAGTTGAGTAATAAGTGCTATGTACCACCTTCACAGTTCGGATTTCAACCAGGTTTCTACTGCACGCATGCACTTGCCATGGTAGTATCAGCGCTGATTGATGCAGAAAATTCCGGGGAAAGTTTGGTCTTAGCCGGTCACGATGTTCGTCGAGCTTTCGACTCTTTGATTGCGGCGAAGCGAGGTGTAAATCGCTCTGTAATAATGTCTTTGCGGAATATGTACTCGCGGCTACGAGTAAGGCTTAAGCTGCCTCAAAATTTAACACGGTCACCTCACCCTTGTCATTGCGGTCGTCCGGTCCCAGCTCGTAAGGGTACTCGTCAGGGGGCGATCTCCTCGCCAACATTGTTCAATAATAGTTTCCTAGAAGCACAATCTTTATGTCTTTGTTCATGTGTTCTCCAAGCCATATTCATCAAGGTCTTCAATTTAATTCGGCTAAGTCAGACGTCGTACTATTTAATTGGAAAGCTGAAGGTCCCGTTCCCTCCATTGCTCTTGGTGATATCAATGTAAAACCCGTTGAGAGCATTGTTTACCTTGGTCTCCCCATTGGCTCGTCATTAAAACACAACCGCCGGCTTCTTTCTGAACATTTTGAAAGAACAATATGCTCTTCCTATGCTCTACTTTTAAAGAATGTAATCCGTTTCAACTGAAAAATACTAGCTTCCCTTTATAACTCCGTTGCAATACCCCAATTTCTTTACCTAGCTCCCTTTTGGCAAATATTCTCAGCTAGTGAAAAAATAAACTCCGTTCCACTTTCTTCAGATTCTTACCAAATACTTACTTCGGCTCCCGCCTTGGACAAGAAACACCAAAATGATGAAAATATATAACATGAGAGACCCTGAGCTTGCTATCTGTAACCTGATTAGCAAGTACAACTCAAAAATCCAGTCCCACCCGTGGAGTAAAATTCTCAGAGTTTAAGTGTATATGTATGTACTGGTGTGCAGTTTTTACTCAGTCAGAGAGTCTCAGTTTGTAATTGTCGATTTCTTGTGTTTCAAATGAAAGTGTTACGTTTTGCTTTTGTTTTGTTTTTTCTTTTCGTGTTTGTACTCCGTCCATTTTCTGACGGGTGATAAATAAATAAATAAATAAAAAAATATATATCATTGGAACGGGTGATCGAATATTAAAGAATTCAATATTTGTAAAGACCTAGTAGTTATATAAAGCCGACTCTAGCTCACCCTCCCCCCAATTTTAAAACCCCATTTTAAAATCAATTTCTTAAATTTTAACATCTTTTTTTCTAAAGATATTTTTATTTTCTTATTTCCAAAATAAAGGCCCCTAGTAATAGGAAATATTACCCTTAAAGACATACAAACTACTACAATATACACTAAAATACTACTTCTTTTTTTTATTTTTCATTTTGTATCCAAATATAATACCAATTCTGAACCACATCACTGGTAAATCAAAAATTGCTCAGAGATTTTGTTTACCCGTGTAATAGGCTGCAAAATCAGATTTTTACTTTTTCTATTTTTATCCAAATATAATACCAATTCTGCACCATATTACTGAGTAAACAGTTCTAAATCAATATATTGTTCAGAGATCTTATTTACCCTCATAATAGGCTGCAAAATCAGATTTTTCTTCAGAAGCAACTCGCTAGCAATAGTCATTGTATTTATTCATTGTATTTATTCATTGTACTCATTGTAGACAAGACTTCCTTTGTTGACTCCATTTATAAGCGGATGATTTTATTAAATAAAAACCCAACTTCACTATACAACACATCATCAGATTAAAATCTCCTCGACGTACCCAACAATTCTACCTCTAGTACTGATTAGTATAGTACTGATAAGTACTCTTAGGGCAACAAAAATCAGGAAATCTCTTTGCTCATTAGATGACGTAAGCATTTACATCACAAAACATTTCGTTGCGGAGATTTTTCGGGCCTCGTTGGCAGAATGATCTAAGTCGTTGCAAACTTAGTAACCATTGTATCAACGATGTCGTGAGATCGAATCCCACTACCAGCAATCCGTTGATAGTGAGTGATGTCGAAAAAAACTCAGAGATGAGTTCCTCCCCCCCCCCCCCCCCCAGACATATCTGTATATGTGTGTGTGTATGGTATTTTGACAACATCTTCAATCTTCATTGTCTGGGATGGGAGGTTTTGCAAAAATGTTATATTTTTGGTAAATTTTCTTGTTTTTTTATAGATTCATTCTTACAATATTTATAACCGTTTAAGCGAACCTATTCATAAATTTTTCTAGAGGAAAGAATCTAAATGTTTTCCGCATTTCCGCTTCACGCTGAATGACTTCTTCAACCGTTAATTGCCCACATTTTAACAATGATAACAATTCAGTGTAAAAATTATAAGAAGTTCTATATTCTGATTTCCTATCGGCAATGTTTAGATGTTTTTCGATTATTTCGATGATAACAGCACCCAAACTTAAAGAAGCTAAAGGCAGCACTAGAAACGCAGACATTCCTGCTGCCGAAAAGAGGAATTTGGATAAAAGTAAGCTATTACTTACATGATTGTAGTACTTGTAACTGCGACGGTAAATATACATTTTCTTTTCTAATTCTTCCATTTATTATACGATTAAATTGGTTCGAAAATTATTTGACTAAATGAAAGCTTCACGATTCAGAACACACCCGCCATCTGAGAAACTGTACTGACTCTTGCTTGACTGGTCGGAGACAATTTAGGTAGCGCTTGCTCCGTGAAACGCAAAACACTTCTGCCATCTAGGAAACTCCACTGACTCTTGCTTGACTGGCCGGAGACAATCTAGACAGCACTTGCTCCGTGAAACGCATATTGAGAATATCCCCCTATTAAATGATGAAAACTGCAGAGGTTATTCAGCGTTGTAAAACCATTATATCAAACAACGAATCGGTTATACGAAGTTTACCGCAATACCGAATTAATGAACTGCGGACAGATGCGAAATTTAATGAAATCAAAACAAATGGAGCTAAGAAACATGAAATAACAAATAGTATAATAAACCATCTTAATAAGACTATTTTGCTAGCTGAAGATACAATTAATATTCGACGCAGAAACGAAAGAATCCATAATAAGAACAGACCATCCGACTAGAACCAGAACCTAAATTACGAACCATTCTGGAAGGTGAGATAAAAGAAAATAATATCGCTATTACAAAAATAAAACCATTTTGTTAAAACTGTTACAAAAGTATCCACAGAAATCGCAAACAAATATGAAAGAAGACAAAGAAACCACAGTTATACAGATGTAGAAATTGCAAAAATGTGGAAAAATTTAATGAATAAGACTTGTCATATCTGTAAAACTGAAATTACTGAAAATCCCCACTTTGATCACGACCACATGACGGGAAAAAATAGAGGTTTTGCTAATGCTGAATGTAATATGAAATATAGAATTCCCAAGCATGTCCCTGTAGTGATGCATTATTTATCAAAATATGATTCTCATCTATTTGTGAAAGAGTTGATACCTGATAATGGCATATTTGAAAGTGCAGAAAGTTTCATCTTATTCTCGAAATCAATAAGTAAGTATATGGAAATAAAATACGAAATCAGATTCATAGATTCCATTCGATTCATGGCTTCATCGCTGGACAAGTTATCAGCAAATTTAGCAAAATGCGATTGCAAAGAATCCTGTAATCATCTGAGAAAGAGTTTCTAGTATACATCGAATAGTTTCAAAAACGATGAAGAATTCTAAGAAATAATTAAAAAAGGGGTTTATCCGTATGAATTCGTAGACAGTTTCAGTAAAATGAATTGTACAAACTTACCACCCATAGAAAGCTCTTACTCTAGGTTAACCGGAAAAAGTATTGACAAAACTGACTATAAAAGAGCGGTGTCTATTTGGAAGCAAATTAATTGTGAAGCATTACTTGATTATACCAAGTTATACCTGAAAAGTGATGTTTTAATATTGTCGGATGTGGTAGAAAATTTCAGAAATGTTTGTATACATAATTATGATCTGGATCCACTTCATTACTTCTCAGCTCCTGGATTAACATGGGATGCTTTCCTTAAACATTCGAAAGTAGAATTACCGTTATTCTCGAAGGAAGACATGTATATATTCATTGAAAATGGGATAAGAGGTGGTGTATCGTAATGTATAAAGAGATACGCAAAAGCAAATAATAAATATATGAGTAATTATAATAAGAATAATCCATCTAATTATTTAATATATTTAGATAAAAATTATTTATATGGGGGGGGGGGGCAATGTCTCAGAATTTACCAGCGAATAATTTCCATTTCATTCCAATACCACATGATTTGAAAGAAAGAAATGAAAACACGTCAATCGGGTATTACAACCATCTAAAAAATCATGTTAACTCGGTGATACAATTACCGAATGTAGGTACTATATATGATGTAGATTTGGAATATCCAAAAGAACTACACGAATTACACAAAGATTTACCATTAGCACCAGAACATTTCAATGGCAAACTATGTACCACATTATTAGATAAGCACAATTACGTAGTTCGCCACAGGAACCTAGAATTCTATTTACAAAAGGGTTTGATATTGAAAAAAGTACATAGAATACTAGGATTCAATGAAAGTGCTTACTTAAAGGGATATATAGATCACAACACAACCCTTAGAACTAAAGGTACAAATGACTCTGAAAAGGATTTCTTTAAGCTTATGAATAATGCTTGTTTCGGAAAAGCTATGAAAAATGTGAGGAAACGAGCAGATATGGAAATAATAACTGACAATAAAACAAGAGAAAAAATAATAAAGAAACCCAACTTTAAATCTGAAATTATTTTTAGTGAAAACTTTTCAGTGGCAAGAATGTCAAAGGAAAAGATAAAATTAGACAAACCAATGTACATTGGTTTTGCTGTATTAGAACTATCCAAGTTATTGATGTACGAATTCCATTATGATTATATGAAGCCTAAATATGGAGATAAAATTGATTTGTGTTATATGGATACTGATTCTTTCCTATACGACATTAGAACCGAAGATTTCTATGAAGATATCAAACAAGATTTGAATGAGAGATTCGACACATCTGATTATCCGAAAGATAATCCATATGGTTTTCCTAATGTAAATAAGAAAGTGATAGGAATGATGAAAGACGAACTAGCAGGACAGGTTATGACTGAGTTTGTAGGATTACGATCAAAAATATATGCTTATTTAAAGGACAACTAAGCAAAAAACTAAAAGGAATAAAAACCAATATAGTTAAAGATAAAATTACGATTCAAAACTATAAGGATGTACTGTTTGGCAACATTGAAAACCTTTCTGTAACCCAGTATAACTTAAGATCATACAAGCACAATATGTTCCTAGAAGAACAGAATAAAAAAGCGTTAGATCCTAAGGATGATAAAAGGATAGTAACAAGCTAAATACACAACTTTACCTATAGGTTATGAACATTAAAATTCAAGTACCTACTTAAAAATTCAAGTACCTACTTAAAAAGTTCAAGTACCTACTTAAAAAGTTCAAGTACCTACTTAAAAAATTCAAGTATATACTTAAAATACCCAAGTACCTACTTAAAACAATTCAAGTACATACTTTAGAAACTCAAGTATATAGTTGTTAATCTTATAATGAAAAATTCTTCCTCAATAAATGAATGAAAAGGCACCAGTCAAAGTGTATGATTTTAGCGAAAAGAAAAACTATCAGAATAAGCACGACCTTGCACCTCAGTGGCCATTTAGATTATTAATTTGTGGAAGTTCAGGAACAGGAAAAACCAATCTACTCTTGAATTTAATTTATGAATATATCTGTTTCAACCGAATATACTTGTATGCAAAAGATCTTGAAGAAGATAAATATAAAGACCTTATAGACAATTTGAACACTTTGGAATCTCATTGTAAAGCGAATATTTTATCAGTAAGTAATGACATTAATGATATCATTGATGTTGACGACCTAGTCAACTTGATTATCTTTGACGATTTTGTTACTGAAAAAGACCAGAAGAAAATAGAAGATTTATTCACAAGAGGAAGAAAGAAAAATGCCTCAACTGTTTATTTCTCACAAAGCGATCATAAAACCTCAAAGGTGGTAAGACTTCAATGTAATTATTTCGCATTCTTTCAGTGTTCTAATCCAAAAGAAATAAAATTAATCAGGCAAAATCATGTATCTAATATAGACAATGAGAACTTTCTGAAACAATTCGAGGATTTTTTTTCGCGGATTTTTCTTCATTGATTTAAAAACCCTGAAGTACAGAAAAAACTTTGAAAAATTTACTGGATAATGTGTTTCTGTTATAAATGAATAAATTTGGTAGTGTTGGAAAAAAGGTTAGTAACGAATCGAATGAAAAGAGAGTTACTGATGACAACGGTAATATTAACCGACAAGATAAGATAATTATTAATTTAGGGGATGCGAAAGCAGACCAGGACGATTAGTTTCAGATCTATGTCTATTGTTTTGAACCAATTTAAAGAACAAATTACCGCAGGACAAGTGCAAACCAATCAATAATTTAGCGAAGATATCAACAGATTGACTGCGGTAGATGATTCTCCTGATAATTCATTGGTAAGGATCAAAGATAAAGGATTATTTGTAAGACAAACAATTCAAGTTAGCGAAAAAGAAATTGATGCTGCGAATAAAGTGATTACTAATGTTCAAGACCCTAGAAACAAAAATGATGCTGTTAATTTAGAAACGTTAATTAGGATTCTTTTCGGTTATGATACAAAGATTAATAATCAACAAACCCTTAGCAATTCTATCCTAACAAAAATTTCTGACCAAGAAACCCACATCAATAATACAGAAAGAGCAATCGTAAACATTTTAAATCGACTTTTAGAGAAAAAACCTGTTGACAAACAATTCATTTCCAGATTAAAAAAAATGATGGCTGGTTAATAAATTTATATGATAAATTATTTTTCTAATAAATGACTGAAACATTTGAGTATACAGTTTATTTGTCAAAGCTTCAGAAAGGAAAGCTGAAGAAATGCTTTGATGCTAAACAAAAATGTCAGATACGTGTTAGTCATAGTAGACAGAATGAACGAGAACCAGTAAAGTTACTTTTAAGTAAACGACAAATTGATAAAATTGAAACATGTGAAATGAATAATAAGGACTAAGATATTGATATATCATACAAATAGATGAAAGGAGCGATTCAAAAGGGTGGATTACTTCCATTCCTAGTACCGTTAGCAATAACCCTTGGTAAGGCAGCTTTAACAAGCGGAGCTGCTGCTTTGGGTACATTCGCTGGTAAGAAATTGGTGGATAACATAACCAACACAGGTGGTGCGCTTACACTTCCTGGAACCCAAAAAGTTGTGGGGAATGGGGTACGTGGAAGACCTAGGAAGGAAACCCTTTCAAAAACACATGATACCGCCATAACCAACACAGGTGGAGCGCTTACACTTCCTGGAACACAAAAAGTTGTCGGTCATGGTATACGGGGAAGGCCTAGGAAGGAAACCCAGTCAAAAACGGGGACATCAAAAAAGAAGCAAAAGTAAAGTAGGACCTGCATTAGAGAGTATACCACATTTTAGAGGTGTTTTCTCTATAGATACGCTACCCAAACATACAAATAACCTAGAATGCAGTGTCATTAATTATGATAAACTCGGAATGCCTGGAACTCACTGGGTAGCGTATTGTAATCTACCTCAATACCCCTATGTAGAATTTTTCGATTCTTTCGGTATACCCCCAGGAAAAGAATTAATTAAAAATCTAAAAACTTCAAAGAAAAAAATAGCTTCTGAAAATCTTGCTGTTCAAAATATAGATGAATTAAACTGTGGATTTCACTGTATTTCCTACATTAAGCGCAAAATGAAGTTGGTAGCTTTTCGTTTATAAAAATTGTTTTCTAATAAATAGAGATTTATTGTATGAAATGTAAAAAGATAACTGATACTGAATCAATGTTTAAGGCAGTGTCACAGAAAAGAATGTTCCAATGCTGAAAGGTAATTGTGTTATTTGCGGATCGAGGAAAAATCTTTTTTTTTTAAAAAACCTTGACGCAGAAAAAGATATTTTAAAGTCGTATTATTCAAATTATTCAGGTGTTGATGATATTTACAGAAAATTAAAAGAAAATGGAGTGAACGCTTCTAAAGATAAAATAAAAAAATGTGTTGCAAAATGAAAATGTGTATACGTTACACAAACCTTCCTATCACAATTTTGAAAGGAGACGAGTCTCTGTTCACTATGTTGACGAGCAATGGCAAGCTGATTTAGTTGACCTCCAGAAATATAAAAAAGCGAATGATAAAACAAATTACATCTTGACTGAAATTGATTGCTTTAGTAAATATGGTTGGTGTACCCCTTTGAAAGATAAAACGGGTGCTGAAATAATAAACGCATTAAGTCATATATTTAAAGAAAGAATTCCTAAGAAACTACAAACTGATAAAGGTAAAGAATTTGTAATGAGAGATGTTCAATCTTTTTTGAAAAATAACGACATACACTGGTTTGCATCAGAAAGTGGATTGAAAACGCAAATTGTTGAACGATTCATTAGAACGCTGAAAGAAAAGTTGTGGAAATATTTTACTCAAAATAACACTACTAAATGGATTGATATTTTACCTTTATTTGTTAGAAATTATAAAAACTCGTTATCATCGTTCAATACAAATGAAACCAACTGATGCTAGTAAAAAGGTAAATCAGAAAAAGGTTTAAAATCCTTTATTTCCTCCAGCAGAAGACTACAAAATAGTAGGAAATTACAAAGTAGGAGATTTAGTCAGAATTAAAAAAGAAAAGAGTCTTTGTGATAAAGGATATTTACCGAATTATACGAATGAAGTATTCCAGATAGCAACCGCTAGACCTACCATCCCCATTACTTATGAAATATCTGACGAAAGTGGGGAATTAATTCAAGGAGGGTTTTATGAAAAAGAACTTTCAAAATTTATTATGAAATAAAATTACTTGTATATAAATGGATTCAAGACGCTTGAGTGATATGATATGATTTATTTGCTTAAAGCCCAAGGGCCATCGCATACAAAAACAAAAAAAACAAAAGCACCAACAAATAAACAAATCTCTCCCCCCACAAAACCTAATTACAGAAACTCTTCCCTGTGATTCCACCCTAACCGCAAAAACCTTCCAAGTTGTCTAACCCCAAAAACACTTTTATCCTTAAACTTTTCAACCAACCAACCTTCCTCAAAAATTCGCTCCCCAAATATTTCCACTCTTAAATCATTCAACTCCACACATTCACACATAAAATGAAACAAATTTTCATCCATACAACCACACATTGGACAAAAGTAAAGACCACTCGACCGCCCCTTAACACTACCCATATAATTTCTACGAATTCCCAAAGGAAGGCTATCACTACGAGCGCATGCCATTAATTTTAACTCCTCAGAAGATAACCCTCCCTTGAAAAACATTTCTAATCCCCAACACTCTTTGGCCTTAGCGTAAAAATACATCGACGGCTTCGAATCCTTTTCATGATGCCATTTCTGGATTTCCTGATCTTGTAGGATCCGCTGGACCACTTTACTTACCTCGCCTTGGGAGGCACCCGGACCCTGGCCGTCACGCCACTGGTCAGACAACCCGCATAGATCAAGGATATTTTTTATCTGGAGTGGCCATGAATCACCTGAAGGGTCTCTAAAAGCTTCTAAATACGCAGCTTTCAGAGGTCTTATTCTAGGTAAAATAAAATTTTTTTCCCAAAATCTTACCATTTGGACTAGCCTACTACTACGTAATGAAAATAATCCTAGATCACCCTTTAGGACTAAATTACAACTCTTCTGTGATAACCCTAGCACTCTTTTGAAATATCTATTTTGTACCACTTCTAGCCTAGCCCCTGCATTAAAACCCCACAACTCTGCCCCATAATGCATAACCGATTTCACTTTCGTATTAAAAATTTCTTTATGGAACTTCATATCTTTAATATTTTTCAAATTACTACGCAGAATACCATTCACACATCTGTAACCCTTCACCAATACACTATCCACATGCTTACCAAACTTTCCATTCGATGTTAATTTAACCCCCAAATAAATAAATGATTCCTTAATCTCATTTTCTTTACCATCCAAACTTACCCTATCCCTAGTGTTAATTTCCCCCCCCCCCCTTACGAAAAACCGTCATTATTGTTTTATCAGCATTTAAAGTTATTTTTTTCAGTCTTAAATATTCATTCACAAATTCCAACAAAGACTGGAGATTTTCCTTTGTTTCCGCCACCAAAACTATATCGTCAGCAAATAACAACATACATAGCTCAACCACATCAACACAAATCATAGGTGCCATTTTAGCTCTTAAAAATACTGACAAATCATTAATATATAAAGAAAAAAGCTTTGGGGAAAGCGTGCATCCTTGCTTCAAACCAATTCTAGACACAAAACATTTCGACAATTTCCCAGCAACCCGCACAACCAACTTCACGCATCTATACATTTGGACTAACAAAAAAAACAAAAGGGGATGGGAGGCCCATATCCAAAAGACACACCATAAGCAGTTCTCTGTCTACATTATCAAAAGCTCCCTTTACATCCAAAAAAGCAACAAATAGTTTTCCTCCTCTCCGACTAGTATACTTACGAGCTAATGCACTTAAAATAAAAATCTGATCAATCGTACTATAACCCTTCCTGAATCCCGCCTGAAGAGGGTCTAGTACCTCCTTTTTTTCTATCCAATCACTTAAACGAAAATCTAAAACTTTACAAAATATTTTACTAACCGCGTTCCCTAAATGAATAGCCCTGTAATTATTATGAATGGACTTATCACCTTTCTTGAATATCGGGATAACTAAAGATTTGTTCCACAAATCCGGCCACAAATCCGACCTTTTTCAACAACACATGAGAAAATAACAGCCAGCACACTTATTAAATACACTCTACCCCACTTCCAAACCATCGTAGGGATTCCATCCACCCCTGGCGCTGACCGTCCTTTCATATTCTTCATAGCCTTCCAAACTTCAGACTCGGTAACTGGAGCTATCAAACCAAAATCCACCTCATGTAAAGGGTAACTAACACTATTTTCTAAACTAGCCTCCAATTCTTCCGAAAAAATCGCGTCCTTACGGTCTGTCCCCTCTTTTTCCATATAATAATCCGGCCACGTACTAGCTTCCGGGATCGAATCGTTTTTAAAATTTGAGAGTGAACAGTTAATCTCATTCCAAAAAGCCGCACCCCTTTTTTTAACATACGATTCCATAATTCTTCTATTTTTAAGAATTTCCCACTCTTGTTTCTTCTTTTTAATTAATTTTTTATATTCTTTCCTAGCCTTTCGATACTGTATTAAATGCTCCTTCTGATTTATCTCTCGGCTTGTCCTTACCGCTTCTAGACATAGACTCACCTCCTTCCTCTTGTTGTCGCAATCCCTATCAAAAAAATCTTTACCGTCCCGCTGACCTTGCTTACCACATGCAGACTCCTTACCAATAGGGATTACCTTATTATATACAAGTTCAACTAACAGCGTAACTGCTTGTTCTGCATCACCCTCTTCCGATGTTCTTACACAATTTTCTAACTCCTGCTCTACATCTGGGATTCCTAGGCACTGGCTCAACCTTGACTCCAAATTATTAACCGAACCTAAACGTAGAGGTTTCCTTACATCCTCTGCTGTAGGCCTACTGTTAACAGGCCTAATAAAATGACCATTTTCTCTCTGTTCATCCGTCCCTCGTTCTCCAACAAACCAAACTCCAATTGGCACGTGGTCAGATCCCACCACATCCAAAATTCTGAGATCTCTACACAAAGGCCAAAGATGCTTATCAACTAAAACATAATCAATTACGTTCGGCCTAGCCCCTGAAAAACAAGTAAACCCTCCCGATTCCTCCCCTAACCTCCCGTTCAAAATAACTAAATTTTCATACCCACAAAACTCTAGTAGGTTCAACCCCCACTTATTTTTTTTCGCTCATGGTCTTTACTTCTCCTTCTTCCAACATTCACTCGATCATCAAACACTTCAACATCCATACTGGCTATCCTTCGAAGGTTTTCCGGATTCTCTCCTACCACAAACTCCTCAAGATTACTAATATAAGCGTTGAAGTCTCCTAAAAAAATGAAAGAAACATTAGGATATGTGATCGGGTACAGTGAAGAATAGGGAAATTCAGAGAAAAAAGGTTCAAGAATATGAGATGCAGAAAGCAATGCTTTCGGAAAATTGCTTCAGAATTTAACGCGCCAGTTGTTATGGCACAAAAGGGTGATAATAGTTCAAGAAGACGGTTTCAAAGATTAGGTGAAGCATTTAAAACTACTCATCCATACCAGATCACTGCTTCAGAGGTAGAAGCGATACCAGCACAAACTCCTGCTTTAGAACCTTCTCCAGCTTTAGGACCACCATACATTGATATGAATGAAGATATTGATCCAGAGTTGTTAAAACAAATTAATTCAAAACACAAAGAATCCTTGAAAGGCACTGATACTTATTTTAAAATGCCTAATTATTAAATTAGTCACCCAGTGGATATAGATGCGTTCTACAACGTTTGACAAATATAAGTCAAAGTTATGGAGGGAAAAAAGGTAAAGGTTACTCGGAATATGATCAAATCATTAAATTTATACAAGTATACAATTGCAGTTTAAAGCCATTCAATCTCATATATTAAAAGTCAAACAAAAAGGAACTGGAATATTCATGAATTGTGATGAAATGATTAAAAAATTGTACACTTTAATAGGTAGTAGAGTAAATGGTAACATGGTAACAATAGTAACAATTACTGATCAGTTGGGAAGACCTATCGATTTGAATGGTGATAACGCTGGATACGTATTGCATTTAAGAAAAGCTTAAAGGATTAGTGGAATAAAATTATTTACTTATATATGTTGATTAATAATAAACGATTACTTCATAAAAAGCAGTACGGAAGTGGAATCGGTAGTCTATTCAAAAATATTGCCAATTCCCAGTTATTCCAAACTTCAGCAAAACAAATAAAAGATGGAGCATTGTCAATGTATAATAATATTATTAAACCAAGATTTGGGTTGTTGAAAAACAGAGCAATAGAATACGGGAAAGATCTGATCGATGTAAACAAGAAAGAACTCATTGATGTAACTGGAAATAAAAAATCTATAAAGGATCTTATAGGTACAAATAAAAGAATTTTAAATCAAAGAAGTCAAGACTTGATCAAACGTTAATGACTGGAAACGGGTTAAAGATTCTGAAATACATTCTGAAATTAGATTCTTGGTTCTATCCAAGTGAAAGTTATCTTGAAGTGGGTGAAAGAATTGTAAAAGAGAATGGAACTAACATAGATGCAACCGATGTTGCTACGTTAACTAATAATGGATTTAATTTATTTAGTACCGCTGAGTATGTAATAAACAATGCGCCTGTTGAAAAAATTAATCATGTTGGTATTGCAACTACCGTTACAAAGTTGATTGAATATTCTGATGATTATTCTAGAAGTGCAGCTAGAAATCATTTCTGGTATAAGGATTATAATCAGGGAACAGATACCAACCCTACAAGTAGTTCATTTACCGTACCTGTAGATGGAGTAAAAGCAGGAACTGTGGTTGTCCGTTCTAAATCTAATCCAAATTATAATAAAGGATCTGAAAAGAGATATAATAGAACTAAAAACAGCAAATTAGTAAATATGTATTTACCATTATCAGAGTTGTTTGGATTTTTGAAAGGAAACAAACGATTTTTTAGAGGTGCATCGCACAGAATATGTCTAAGAAGAAATGATGATAATAACATGATTGTAAGAAATGGAAATACTAATTGTAAAGTTGAACCCTTGAGCACTTTTCTGTGCTTTTTCTGTTTTTTTCTGTGCTTTTCTTGACCGAAAAGTAAAAAAATACTTCAATCAATCGATATATATATTCATGGTCCCCAAGGGCCCATGATCATTTTTGCCTCAAGGGTTTTGTTTACAACTGAATTTCTTAAAGTACAAACAATAATTTTGAGCAAAATACACATTTTCATGATTCCAATGAGCTAATCATCAGTTGTGCTTCAAGAGTGTTCATTACAGATGAATCTCTAGCGCCCTTAAAGTGCGCATAATCACGGCCTAATCCAAAAATGAAATAGTTTTTACGAGCAATACATTCTAGTAATTTCCAACGACCCATGACCATTCTTATCTCAAGGATTGTGCTTACAAATGATCATAACAAACCCACGAATTGACTAATTCCAACTTTAGGAATTCCTACTTTTTTAACATATAACTTTTGAACAAGTGGTCGGATCTTAATGAAACTTGATATTTGTCAAGACCTCAACTGCGGTTATCGCGAGTAAAGGTATTTGCAGATGTGCTAGGACGATGAAACTTGGCTTGAACATTAGAGACTTGACATGATTGGCTTATAAATAGTCAGTTCCCCGACCCAACCATCGTGGAGGAGGGGAAGGAGGGGGAATCTCGAATCTTGAGGTATGTATAACTTTTAAACAAGTGGTCCGATCTTAACGAAACTTGAAATTTGGAAAGACCTCGTGTCTAAGTCCAGACCGGATCGGATGAATGTGGAGGGGGGGGGGGGGCGGAAATCCTGTGACACGCTTTAGAGAGCAGCGATTGCGATGAAACTTGGTGGGAAGAACAAGGACAAGAACTAGATACATCAGTGACAAAAGTGGACTGGGTTCGGGCACTCTGAGGGGAGTTGGTGGGGGGGGGGGGGCAGAATTTCGGTGATCGCGAATTGAGGTACTTCCAGATGTGCTAGGGCGATGAAACTTGGCTTGAACATATCCTATAAGATTCACTTGAGAACTGACCTTCTAATGTCTCAACAACTCAATACAAAAGAGTTTAAACGATTTCATTAATTTTGGCTAATTTCATACTGCTAAGCACCGTGGTCTCAAATAAGGCAGCCTTCGCGCAAAATACTATCATATTGACGGGAAAACGCTGTCCATTTCCAACGACTGTCAACCGGTTTGTAGACGGTAAAAACTATTTCCAGAATTATAGAAACACGATTGAACGTTCCCGCTCTTTCTGTTGCAGCTCCTGAAATCAATTTCATGTCTCGATGGTTTACATTTAAAGCTTAGCTCTTACTAGAAATGGTCAAAGAAATTAATTTTTTCAAAAATACTCTTACTTGCCTCGTTAAGTTGGGGATTTTCTTGTTAACGCTTTTCGAGTCTGATTGGGCTTCACGAATAGTTAAAAACCAAATATAGAAAGCTGAAAAAAAACATTCTACAGATGTAGATTTCAGAGGTTAGCAAATGACGCACCTACGAGCGTGCGACTTACGAGCCAAAATTGCATTTGTTACTGAAACACGGTATAACAAAGTAACGCAGGACGTCACAAGATGTCAGGAATACTGTTTGGACCTATAAGTTAATATGTAGGGTATCTGCGGTCATACCATCCACAAAGTTTTGATCGATGCAAACCACCCATTCGCTCTGAAAATTAGAACGAACGCCCGTCAATGAGGTCGGTGCTGGCCCAAACTTAAAAGCAATTGCGAGCGCGTACAAACTTTTAACTACCCAAGTTTTATCCCAATCGCTCCACTGTTTGGTTGAGTGAAACAAAATTGTTCGTCCTCCTCCCACACCCCCGACTGTGGCCGAAAATGATTCAGGCAAGTTTCACTGGAATCCAGTGCCCCACTCCAAACTTCACCCGGGACCGATGCGGCTTGGATCCATGCATGGCATATCAAGGGCATTTATTCCCGCATCAAATTAAATTCACTACTTCTGTTAACCCATTCGCACTGAAACTTCCGTGTCCTAGAAAATTAACGCTACCGATTGCTAACTCCGCCCACCAAGGATGGATCGAGCCTGGGCTCCAAAGTGGTAACCTAGGGCTATTCCTATTGCTCAACCCGTTTGATGTCACAGGTATATTTGATTTTACAAAATGTCCGACTCTACCGTCGCTAGGTTCCTCCACTCCATTTTGCGCGACATTTTTGCGATCCCTGTAATGCTGATTACCGATCGCTAACTGTACATATTATGATAATCTGGTGCTCAACCGTGGGTAACGGACCCAACAAGGTTGGAAGGTAAGTTGCAGTGGTGCCATCTACACCCCGCAGTGTTCACTGCTGCCGCCTCTAGGCAGTTCCCCTTCCGATAGCTATGTTGTATCTTTTATGCTGTTAATGTAGTAAAAAAACAAAACAAAGGTTTCAACTTTGCAAGAGCTACCAGCAGACGTTTTTCCGAAGGAAAAGATGCGGAAGCCACTACGAAATACATGTTTGAGTGTAAAGAAGAAGCTTTCCGGCTTGAATCCTGAGGTATCTTTCCGTCAGTACGTACCTTCGCAGTTTTTTGGCACTATAGCCCAAAAGACTGAGCCGTTCCATCTTGAAAAAGACTGTGAAGTCACTGACTGGGAAGAGAAAGAATTTATCTGACGAAATAGAAAAATGATTGGTTATTTCAGTTCTGATGGGACCTTTGAATCTTCTTCGAGTAAGAATTTACTGGAACAAGAAGTACTTCATGCTCCTTGTTGCCAACACGGTGCCTCATGACTGGTTTGCACACGACCAGCGAAGAAGACCGAAATGACTGTGATTCACTATGATTTCGAAGTTTGGCCAAGGAAAGTCAAAGCAGACCACAAGGAAGATGCGAGGGGGTTGGGATGTATTATGGAGCTGCGACTCTAGGGAAATGTGGGCAAACAGGCTTTTCTCGGTACATTTTCTTATAGCTACTTTACTACTTTGCCGTTTCACACACCACTATCTACAGGGACCGAAACTGCTCCAAGAGATTTGACCGACTTTAGTGTTGTATTTTTTTTTTTCATTTTTGTAATGATGTGACCAATCATTCAACTGGATTACATTCATACCGTCGATCCACAGAATGCCAAATGACGGAAGCGACGGTTCTACCTTTACAACCCAGACCCGTCATTTGATAGGCCTCTGGTTTTCTAAGGAGTGACCGAAACTGTCTGGGATGAGTTTCAGACATTTTTGGGCCATAATCTTCGTGAAAAATGGCAAAATCATAATTTTTTCGCTAAGGAAAAAAAACAGGTTTGTTATTCTCTAGCGAAGAGTAGGGCAGCATGTGTAAGTAATGCATCTCATTCCTTTTTATAGGTTGTCTGTGAGCATCTTTCTTGTTCTGGAATTCTGCACACTGACATAGGCTGCACCGATGAACTCAAGACACCACTTCACATACTCGCCAGGTAAGGCCGAAGGTTACGCATTCAGGAAGAACTGAGCCGCATGCGGTTCGGACAAAAGTTTAGCAACCGAAGAAGCAGTGAAGGGGGTAAGGAAGAAGGTCCCTTCTGAAGCGAATGGGGCTTCAGAAGACGACAGCTGGTGAACCATTTTTTCACTTCGATTTCACTACGAACAAATTTCGGATTTCTGGCATCGCGTGGTGACTGGATGGCCACCTCACTTCAAGAACTGTTTACAGTCGACGGCATCAAAGAACCTACGTTCATTCCTTGTGTCTTCGTGTTGCTTGTGAAGAAAAATCAGCAGACTTACCTCAAACTCCTAAGACAGCTTATCCCAGTCCCAATTTGCACAGGAAACGAATAATGGTCGATTTCGAAATAGCCTTCATAAACGCGATAGGGGTCGTGTTCCTTAGCAGTAGTAAGTGGCTGCTTTTATCACCTGTTCGCCAGAGCGTTTTAGAAAAATTCAAGCAAACAACGAGGTTTTCGAGAAGGAGACTATTAAAAATCTGTCTTACAGCGGTTTTGCTCTCACCATGATCATGCTGACAGCTTTGGCTTGTCTCCCAATGGCGGAAATCCCAGCAGCGTTCGACCGCTATGTTCAAATCTGTCCATCTGAAGTACATCCCATCCTCAAATATTTTGAAGACAATTAAATAGGAAGAACATCCCAGACCACAAGGGCACACACAAATGCTCTCTTTCCTATCCCTGTCT